>CM066193.1:37789000-39054000 GCA_033675215.1 Rhodiola kirilowii
TTATTTTACGTCCTTGGCTGGACAATACCTCAATGGGATCACAAGTTAGGATCCCATGGCCTCTCCAAGTTAAACTTCCTTATTTTCTTGTGATAGTCGTAGCCCTCAACGAGTAGTGCTCTCGTGTCTCTCCATCCCGGTTTCCATCCAAACGTGCCATGTCTTGGCCGCTTCCTCGTGTACGGACGTTCAGAATCCTTGCGAACCTTGAGGTTTGATGTCTTCCCAGCAAACGCAAGCGATGACACTTTTATGCCCAAGTCATTCTTGGTCCTTTTGTCCACGATGACCGATTGTCCCACAATCAGTGCAAGAGGACCGTTTTTGTTGGCATCTCCCACCTACAAAATATAACAATCAACATCACGTGTAATTGTGAGAGTAACTGGGTCCTTAACCTTTTTGGGTGGTGCCTCATGATTCGTAGGGGGGCTCTCCATCGTTAGCTCTTCCAGCTCATGCTTCATCTCCAATTCATCTTCCAGCTCGTCATTATCCATCACATGGTCTATAAGAGCAATCACCTGCATTTGGAATGGTACAGAGGGGTCAGAAACTGGAATTTCCTCAACTGAATTAATGCATCCCGCGGAGGTCTCTTGAATATCGTCCGCGGACGTATCTTGAATTTCTGGTAATTCTTCAGGCGTCCGCGCCATAATGGTTGAGACGTCCGCGTTATCCACTGAGGTAGAATCTTCATTCAGCTCTTCTTCTTGCATTTCGTAGATTAAGCTGGCCATTTGCTTCTTCAATTCGTTGACGTCTCCAGCTAACTCTTCGAACATGCTTTTCATTTCATCTCTAAATTCCTTTATCGGATCCTTCATCTCATGTTCATCTTCCTCGTTGTCTTCGTCATCACAAATTGCCTCATCCATCCTATTGCACCAAGGTGTCTCATCAATATACGGCTCATAAAATGCTCTCATTGTGCGTCTCGGATCTCGACGCCTAGGTAACTGTTCATTTCGGTTTCCTCCATCGAGGTATTCTCGAACCAACTTCTCCTCGAAACTCTCGTGTCTAGCTGCACGATGTCTAGCAAACTCATTCTGTTTTCTGGGGGGTGGCAGTCTTTGATCAAAATCATCGTCATAAACTGGTTCACTATCATAGGAATACATAGCGAACCATAAAACCAAACAAAATAAAATAAAATAAAACTAAAAAAAAAGTACTTAGTGAGATTCTTTGTTACCGATCCCCGGCAACGGCGCCATTTTGACAGCAGGTGTCGTTGTACCTGTGCAAAAACATTTATAATTCCGACTAGCAAGTGGTAAGTCGGGTCGAATCCACAGAGATCGGTTGAGAATCTGTTCACTAAGTAAGAACGTAACAGGGGGGTTTCGAACAAGTAACAAGTAAAAATAAAAGCTTGCAACAATGATCCGTTGTCAAGAGATCAATCGTCACACAAATTCGTATGTCAAATATCAAGGAAAAGTGCAAGCTAGAACTTTTAATTGTAATGCAAGATTAAATCATTAACCCAATTCCTTATGATTTCTAATGTTTTACAACTTATAGCTCCCCGCTAGGTTGCACTATAAGTTGTGCTAGGGGTGTCAATCCTAGTGGTATATTACTTGTGTCCTAGTTTACTATCCCCGCTAGGTTGCTAATAAACTTGACAATAGAAATCAACAAACTAACAAGAACTCCCCCGCTAGGGTTCCATTCATGCTAGCACATCAATTTCATGAATATAGCATAGTAATATGACACAAAACATAGAAATTCAATACGAGTCTCAAATCATAGCATCACAACATCAAGTCCTAGCCTACACAAAGGAGGTTAGCCACTCATAGAATTGCAATACATCATCAAGAAATTGAGTAATATGAAAATAAAATACTGATGTGAATACACTTTCCAAGCTTTCTTCTTTTCTTCCAAACCTTTCTTCTCTGCCAAACGTTTTCCCTTTAATACAAACAAAGCCAAAGTTGGCGCAGCCCAAATCCTTTTCTCAATCACACACGGCCAAAACTTGGCCAAAAGGAAGACACTTTTCTGTATTTTTCTAATCCTCCAAATCACACGGACCCAAAGCCTTGGTCAAAAGAAAGACAAAGACAATTTCTCTACTTTCACCCGACAAAAAAAAACCAAAGACAATTTTCTGTCACAAAACAAACATACGGCCAAAAGACTTGGCCAACCAATGGACAATTTGATATTTTCTTTCTCTTGCATATTTATCTTCTCTAATTGACTCCTTGAATTCACCTCTTCATTCTTCAATAAGGCTCCTCGTTTTCAGATTGGCTATTCGCTTTTTGTCCCGTTTCATCCCGAGAAGACGCAGTGTTGATTTCAGTAAATTCGCCAGCTGGAAATTCCGCACGGACCCCTCTTGCTTTTTGAGACCCGCGGACGTCTTGAGAAATACGTTAAATGTTGAGACGTCCGCGCCCTCTTAATCCACAAGGCGTCCGCGTAATTCTTTGATTCAGACTTTGACTATTTCGGTCTTTATTCCTTTCCGCGCAAAACATCTTCAAATGAGCTCTCTTTAGCCGATATTCCTTCTATGGTCTCTGAATGTACCTGAGAATGAAAACTACACAACGGTAGTGAAATAATAAACAGATAACCATTAAGAGACGGGGTTTTAACATATAAAATAGTCGTACAATTACGACTTATCACCCACCAATAGGGAACGTGAGCTGGGTTTAGACCGTCATGAGACAGGTTAGTTTTACCCTATTGATGACTGCGTCACAATGGTAATTCAACCGAGTACGAGAGGAACCGTTGATTCGTACAATTGGTCATTGCGCTTGGTTGAAAAGCCAGTGGCGCGAAGCTACCGTGCGCTGGATTATGACTGAACGCCTCTAAGTCAGAATCCGGGCCAGAAGCGACGCGTGTGCCCGTCGCTTGAATTACTTCAGGGAGTTGTTTAATAGGCAGCATTCTAGGGTCCCAGTAGCGCAAGACGATCTTTGTGATGGCCCTATAGTCAAAGAAGCTGACTGTTTCTTTCTAGTAAAGGATGGTTCGTATAATGAGATTGCTGAGATTGTGAAGAACCTTCCCTCGTGCAAAGCAGCCGGGCCATACGGGTATAACGCAGAATTTTTTTAAAGCGGCTTGGCCTTATATCGGAAAAGACTTGATGGATAGCATCAGAAATTTTATGCTTACAGGTGTTATGCCACCAGGTATTAACTCAACATATTTGGTGTTAATTCCTAAGGTGAATAATGCTTGCTGTCCAGTGGATTTCAGACCTATTAGTTGCTGCAATGTAATCTACAAAATCATCTCTACCTTGCTAGCTAATAGGCTTAAACCTGTGCTGAAGTACCTTGTGAAAGAGGCGCAATCAGCTTTTGTTAAAGATAGAAATATTGCTTACAACATTTGCATGGTTCAGGAGCTGGTGTGCAATTATAATCGGAAATGTGTGAGTAAACGTTGCTTGCTAAAGCTCGATATTTCTAAAGCCTATGATACGGTTGATTGGAGGTTCTTGCAGCATTCTTTGGAGTTGCTTGGTTTTCCAATTAGGTTTATCAACTGGATTATGGCTTGCGTTTCCTCTGTCAAGTTTTTCGTTCTGATTAATGGTAGCCTCGAAGGTTACTTTGGTAGCAGCAGAGGGTTGCGGCAAGGTGATCCTATCTCTCTTATCTTTTCACATTGGTTATGGAAGTTTTGAGTAGGCTGCTAGGCAATATGAAGAGGGTTGGGAATTTTGACTTTCATCCAAAGTGTGCAAGGACTAGGCTGACCCACTTAATGTTTGCCGATGATGTTATTATTTTTTCAAAAGCCAACTCGGAATCTTTGAATTTAGTGAGAGATGTCTTGAGAACTTTTCATGAGTGGTCTGGGCTTTCAGTGAATGTTGGTAAGTCAGCCATCTACTTTGGAGGCTGTAGTGAGCCTGAGAAGAATGCGTTGGCCTTTATTGTTAATTTCTAGAAGGGACAGCTAGCATTTACCTATCTTGGTGTCCCTATTTAGGAGCCTCAAGGTATCAGATTTTAGCATAATCATTCATAAAATGACGAGTAAAATCAAGTCATGGGCTGCAAAATGTCTTTCGTATGCGGGGAGATTGGTGCTTGTGAAGCACGTTCTCAGCTCTATTGGCTCCTATTGGATGAGAGTGCTTGTTTTTCCTTCTTGTGTGCTAAAGAAAATTTCAGCCATTTGAAGAAATTTCCTTTGGTCAGGATCTTCATCGGGAAAGAGAAATATGGTCGCTTGGAAGAAAGTGTGCAAGCCTAAAGAAGAGGGAGGGCTAAGATTATTGAACCTCTGCCTTTTCAATAAGGCTCTCCTGCTTGGGCAGATCTGGGACCTTGTTCGGAAGAAAGATTTATTGTGGATCAGATGGATGAACAGTTACTTCTTAAAAGACCAAACAATATGGAAATGTGTTGTGAAGAGTCACCATTCGTGGGTTAGAAAGAAAATTTTGTCTCTTAGGGAAGACGCACAGAAGTGTATAGAGTTGCTAGACAACCCAGTTCCGACTTGGCGTTTTAGCAGCAATATGTTCTCTACAAGAAGCGCGTATGATCTTATAAGTGGTAGGGAGGCTCATATTAACTGGGATGATATTATTTGGAATGCTTTAGCTCATCCTAAGCACTCTTTCTGTGCGTGGCTAGCTATTCTTGATCGGCTCCCTACGAAAGTTCGCTTGCGAGAGCTGGGGGAGGGTGAGAGAAGTTGCTGCTGGTGTAATGAAACTGTTGAAAATGGGAATCATTTATTCTTCCAGTGCTCCGCATCAGCGCCTATTTATAGCTATTTGAGGCTTATTGGCATTTCTGCGCAATGGGATTCTTGGGAGGAGTTGGTTGAATGGAAGAACATGAAAAGATGGAGTTGCGGAGCTCAAAAAATTCTGGCTTTCTTTATTATTACAGCAGCTACGTATCTGGTGTGGAGAGCGCGAAACCAGCTCATCTTCAAGGGAGAAAGTTCAAATGAAGAGATTATAAAAAGCCATATTTGGAAGATGTTAAAATTTAAGGTTCAGTTGATATCTCATAGTAAGGCAGGGAGTAAGATTGCTGATTGGTTTAATGTTGTAAATCCAGAAGCAGGTGTTTAGTTTGATGGTCTTTTAGTCCCTTGCCTTGGTGGGGGCCTTTTTGGATGCTCTTTGTAGTTGTTTTAATGTCTCTAGGGATTGTGGTGTCTCAGCGCTGGCTGTTGGTCTTGGTCTTTGTGTTGGTCAGTCTGTGGTGGTCGCTTGGGTGTCTGTTCTTGTTGTTTTCTTTTGTTTGCAGTAATGATATGTGATGGACCATATTTATATGATTCATTAAGATAGTTAAACCCACCAAATTAGACGCTTTGTCTTAACAACTTTTACTTGTTAGTTTCACTTTTGTTCTACAGGCTATTTCAAGGATTAGAGATGAAACGAGCTAAAAAGGAGTTCTTAAAGCAAAAAATGGATTACAAGTCATTCCAGGCCACGACCAGATTCCGGCTTTACAACTTTCA
The DNA here is from genome assembly GCA_033675215.1 of Rhodiola kirilowii. Lineage (NCBI taxonomy): Eukaryota > Viridiplantae > Streptophyta > Magnoliopsida > Saxifragales > Crassulaceae > Rhodiola > Rhodiola kirilowii. The sequence goes on from CM066193.1 coordinate 37,794,488, forward strand.
TGAACCCAACGTGGAATCACTCAAACATGTCCCAATGACTTGTTCCAAACCTCAACAAAGATCAAGAACTCAAGTGAATGCCAAGTCTAGCCACCCATGTGCAAGGCTTGTGCCTTGTCTTTTGATTGCAACCAAGAAGCAACCATGATGCAACCAAGGTCTAACTGGAGTTGAGGGGGAACCGATGGCTTTTTGGAGACAAATATCACAACGCACTCACTTCCTCCTCCACCTCATGGCCGGCGGCTTTGCTTAGGGGAGTGACACATGGGTGGCTGCTTTGGGGAAAGCCACCTAAGGCCGGCGGCTTTCCATGAGATGATGCCACCTATGGCCGGCGGCTTTGGCCCTCCTCTTCTCCCTTTGCCATGTGTTTGGCCCTCCTCTTCTCCCCTTGCCTATAAATACAACATCCCCTCTCCTTTGTTCAATGTCCCAAGTTGTAGTCTCACGTCCCATAGTCCTAGTTTGAGTCCCATGTTCCATACTCTCTAGTCCTTGTAGAAAATCTCTCTAGATTTTAGGCACAATCCTTGTAAACACTTTACTTTGATATTGGAAGCTCCAAGTTTGTTCTTGAGTACTCTTGTTGGTTCTTGAAGTGCTCAAGCTTTTCCTTGTCTTTTACTTTCAAAAAACTTTACTTTTTGTCTTTCAAAAACATTTACTTTTCAAGCACTTAGCTATGATGTCCTCTTCCATGGATAATCGTAGCTAAACCCTTCATTCGGTTGAAGGGGTGTGCTTGTATCAAAACATGTTTTAGACCCTTCTCTTAGTGCCTCTATTGTGTTTAAACTTGTTCTATGTGCCATATATTAGGTTAGAACACTATTGGTTGAGTGGAGGCTCGAAAGAGCAAAGCTCTTCCATGGGGTTCGTGAACATACGTGGTTAAGTGGAGGCTCGAAAGAGCAAAGCATTTCTGTAGAGTTCAACCTCTTTAAAACACCACTTGGTTGATCGGAAATGATTGATCAGGTGAATGCACATAAGGCTAAGATACTTCGAAAGGAGGAATTAGCCTAAATAGAACAAGTGTTCTATGTCTTGAAAAGGACTAGACGGTGTGGCAAGTCGAGTGCTAGAAATAGCCTTGATACATTTTAAACACGTAGTATGATCTTAGAGGTCGATGATGAACGGACTATGATACAAGGCCCCTAAAACCGAATCTTTCCATTGATCAATTCACAACCTGTCACTTTACTTTCAGTCCTATTATCAACTGTTTACTTTCAGTACATTTACTTTCAGTACTTTACTTTTCGCACATTTACTTTTCAGTCATTTACTTTTCAGTCATTTACTTTCAGTACGCTTACTACAGACGCTTTCAATATTAACCCAATATATCTTTGGTACGCATTACGCTTATAGCGTGCGGCCAGTACCAAAAGTATATTGATCGGTTGATATTGAATTCGACTGTTCCAGCAATTTACTTTACGCACTTTACTTTTACGCCCTTATTTTCAGCACTTACTTTTCAGTATTTACTTTACGCACTTTATTTCCAGTCATTTACTTTTCAGTACTAAAACCACAATCAACCCCAATCGCACTTACATTTCTGTACAAATTCCTCAAAGAACAACTATCCACTAATTCCCTTGGGTTCGACCCCTACTTACCGCTTTACTACCCAATAGTGAAGTCTCAAGTAGTGAACTTATAAATTAATTTTGTACACATTGCCTTGCGACAAGGCAGTGCTGTCAAATTGGCGCCGTTGCCGGGGAGTTAGCAATCGGATAGTTGTTCTTTTTTCTATTTTTTCCTTTTTTCATTTCATAATTCACGATGTCTTCATGGATGAATCGGTATCTCCCCCAGTTTGGAGGTACCATCGGTGAGGACCCTGTGAAACATTGCCAAAAATTTCACTCCATCTGTGGCCGCATGAAGCCTAGAGACGAGTCATTAGAGGAATTTAAACTAAAGTGTTTCAAGTTTTCCCTAACAGACTTTGCACTATATTGGTATGACTCGTCTTGTGAAGATTATGAAAATGATTATCTTGTTCTGCGAGCCCGTTTCCTAGAGGAATTTTCACCGCCATCCTTCCAACTTGAAGTCTGCGAGAAGATCATCAACCTTGACCAATCCCGGGACGAGACCTTGGACGAGTATTATACGTACTTCGATACCGTTGTTTCGAGCTGCCCGCACCATGGACTCACGGACTTGTTTCTTCTGCAAAGGTTTCTTGGTGGGATGATGCCACTTAAATGGAATAGGCTTAGTATTGCGGCGGGAGGTTCGGTAATGAAGCTAACCATGACTCAAACCTGGGACCTCATTGATGATTTGGCCGAGAGCTCAAAACGAAGAGCCGCATGCACCGAGCCAGCCAAGGATGAGGACTCTCGGATGGCCAAAGAAGAATTGCCCAAATCAGGCCCGGTCCTCATTACCAATCTGCCCGAGGAAGTCTCGGCCCTACTTGACGAGGAAAAAGAAGTCCCGGTCCTCACCAAAGAAGCATCCGAGGAAGTCCCGGACTTCACTACCAAACCTGCCGAGACATGCCCGGACCTCACTACCGAACTGACCGAGAAAATCACGGCAGGCCCGGCCCTCACTGAAGAACCGCTCGAGAAAGACCCGGTCCTTATGGCCGAGAAGCCCCAGCTTAACCCTTCATGTTTTATGCAAATCACGGCCACCAAAGATGAGATGATCACTGATGATGCAGTGCTAGACGAGTTGGACGAGAAGCATGAGCCAAAACAACCGACAAGGGAGCTCTCGCTCGTCCCAACCCAAGAAAAGCCGGCTGAAAACTCACTCGTTCTAGGATGGCCAATCATCGCTGCCACAAAGAAGAGGCTTGGCATGGGAACAAGCTGAAGGTCACTCGTGTTCAATGGCACAATACTAAACTTCCAGAATTGCAAAGGTGCCACCCATTCAAACATGAAGAAACGGCCAAGACATGGGCCAAAGGAATGGAAGCCGGGAAGGAGGAACAAGAGAGCTCGACTTGATGGACCAGCAGCTATGGTCAAGGAGTCCTCGCCTTCTCGGGGATATGTGAAGAAGAAACCACCGGAACAAGGGAGTCCCTCTCCGAGCACATCATCCCACAACAACTCGGGGAGAATTAAGGCTAGAATCAAGGTAGGAGCGGCAGAAAAATTTGACCTGAGCCACCCATGGGACCCAAACTTATGATCCAGGAGTAAGGTATCTTCGAGCTAACGACGTTAAACAAAGGCACTGGTCGGGAGGTAACCCGACATTTATCTTACTTTCAGTCATTTTATTTTATGTCATTTAGTTTTTGCCTTAAGTCATTCTCACCTTTCCTGTATATATTTGCTTGCAATTGACTTTTGAACTAAGTCGTGCTGTGAGGCACGCCTTCGTTCAAAAGTGTGGGGTGAGAACCGCCTTTGTACATAGTTAATTAACATGCTTTCTTTTTTCCTTTTCCCTTAATTTTATCTTTTTGAAAATATGAACTTGAGAATGTGAAAAAGATAGATCTAAATTCATGCATTTACCTTGTGAAATCTCAACTGTATAAAAACTTAGGATGTAACTTCTCATTTGTCCCTTTGTGCTGAGATATACAGGGGATGTGGAGTTGATATAAAATGCCCTAGAGAGGCTTGGCAAGCACTCAAAGGATCGGATTTCACTATATGGTTTACGAAGTCAGTGGAGGCTGCACTTCGGGTTTCAATGGAGATTAGAGTCATCTCCGCCATGCAGCGTTTATGCAAGAGGCGGGACGGGAATCAAACCGTCCTATCTCTAGTCCTAGTAGCCGGGAAAATAGATGAGCGACCCTCATCTTGACCCGCGCAAAACGGTGAGGATGAGAAAGAGCGGGGAGGTATTTCCATATGCTCTCGGGCGATGATTGGACCTCCCAAAAGGTTGAGAAAGTTGACAAGCAAGTCACAAAGAAGCAAAGCTCAAAGAACCAAATCAAAGGCCGAAGGCCCAAAATTGTGAAGGTTTTAACCGAACAAAAGTGAAGAAACTCCAATTCAAAATTGAAGGCCGATGGCCAAATCACTTCAAAAGCTGTCCCTCATCAAAAGGAAATCAAAGAGCTCAGATCATTGAAACCCGAACCAAATCATGTGCTAGAGAAAGCTACAAGAAAACCATATAGTGCGAGTCGGTCCCGAGAATGCAGTCCAGGAGCCTGAAAAGGGCTATCTCCCGAATCATCCGAATTAATTTGCATCTCAGCTCGAAGGTACAAGTATCAAGTTTCTTTTAATTATTTACACGGTTTAGATTGGTAACAAGTAAGTATTGCATGAATAGGATAAATCTAGTCCCACATTCTCACTTTCTTATTTAAAGTTTTTACTTGGATTGTGTGTGCCTCTTTCAAATAGCATTGTTCGGGACGAACAAGTATAAGTGTGGGGTGATCTGATGGACCATATTTATATGATTCATTAAGATAGTTAAACCCACCAAATTAGACGCTTTGTCTTAACAACTTTTACTTGTTAGTTTCACTTTTGTTCTACATGCTATTTCAAGGCTTAGAGATGAAACGAGCTAACAAGGAGTTCTTAAAGCTAAAAATGGATTACATGTCATTCCAGGCCACGACCAGATTCCAGCTTTACAACTTTCATGAACCCAACGTGGAATCACTCAAACATGTCCCAATGACTTGTTCCAAACCTCAACAAAGATCAAGAACTCAAGTGAATGCCAAGTCTAGCCACCCATGTGCCAGGCTTGTGCCTTGTCTTTTGATTGCAACCATGATGCAACCAAGGTCTAACCGGAGTTGAGGGGGAACCGATGGCTTTTTGGAGACAAATATCACAACCCACTCACTTCCTCCTCCACCTCATGGCCGGCGGCTTTGCTTAGGGGAGTGACACATGGGCGGTGGCTTTGGGGAAAGCCACCTAAGGCCGGCAGCTTTCCATGAGATGATGCCACCTATGGCCGGAGGCTTTAGCCCTCCTCTTCTCCCTTTGCCATGTGTTTGGCCCTCCTCTTCTCCCCTTGCCTATAAATACAACATCCCCTCTCCTTTGTTCAATGTCCCAAGTTGTAGTCTCAAGTCCCATAGTCCTAGTTTGAGTCCCATGTTCCATACTCTCTAGTCCTTGTAGAAAATCTCTCTAGATTTTAGGCACAATCCTTGTAAACACTTTACTTTGATATTGGAAGCTCCAAGTTTGTTCTTGAGTACTCTTGTTGGATCTTGAAGTGCTCAAGTTTTTCCTTGTCTTTTACTTTCAAAAAACTTTACTTTTGGTCTTTCAAAAACCTTTACTTTTCAAGCACTTAGCTATGATGTCCTCTTCCATGGATAATCGTAGCTAAACCCTTCATTCGGTTGAAGGGGTGTGCTTGTATCAAAACATTTTTTAGACCCTTCTCTTAGTGCCTCTATTGTGTTTAAACTTGTTCTATGTGCCATATATTAGGTTAGAACACTATTGGTTGAGTGGAGGCTCGAAAGAGCAAAGCTCTTCCATGGGGTTCGTGAACATACGTGGTTAAGTGGAGGCTCGAAAGAGCAAAGCTTTTCTGTAGAGTTCAACCACTTTAAAACACCACTTGGTTGATTGGAAATGATTGATCAGGTGAATGCACATAAGGCTAAGATACTTCGAAAGGAGGAATTAGCCTAAATAGAACTAGTGTTCTATGTCTTGAAAAGGACTAGATGGTGTGGCAAGTCGAGTGCTAGAAATAGCCTTGATACATTTTAAACACGTAGTATGATCTTAGAGGTCGATGATGAACGGACTATGATACAAGGCCCCTAAAACCGAATCTTTCCATTGATCAATTCACAACCTATAACTTTACTTTCAGTCCTATTATCAACTGTTTACTTTCAGTACATTTACTTTCAGTACTTTACTTTTCGCACATTTACTTTTCAGTCATTTACTTTTCAGTCATTTACTTTTCAGTCATTTACTTTCAGTACGCTTACTACAGACGCTTTCAATATTAACCCAATATATCTTTGGTACGCATTACGCTTATAGCGTGCGGCCAGTACCAAAAGTATATTGATCGGTTGATATTGAATTCGACTGTTCCAGCAATTTACTTTACGCACTTTACTTTTACGCCCTTATTTTCAGCACTTTATTTTCCGCACTTACTTTTCGGTATTTACTTTACGCACTTTATTTCCAGTCATTTAATTTTCAGTACTAAAACCACAATCAACCCCAATCACACTTACATTTCTGTACAAATTCCTCAAAGAACAACTATCCACTAATTCCCTTGGGTTCGACCCCCACTTACCGCTTTACTACCCAATAGTGAAGTCTCAAGTAGTGAACTTATAAATTAATTTTGTACACATTGCCTCGCGACAAGGCAGTGCTGTCAAATTGGCGCCGTTGCCGGGGAGTTAGCAATCGGATAGTTGTTCTTTTTTCTATTTTTTCCTTTTTTCATTTCATAATTCACGATGTCTTCATGGATGAATCGGTATCTCCCCCAGTTTGGAGGTACCATCGGTGAGGACCCTGTGAAACATTGCCAAAAATTTCACTCCATCTGTGGCCGCATGAAGCCTAGAGACGAGTCATTAGAGGAATTTAAACTAAAGTGTTTCAAGTTTTCCCTAACAGACTTTGCACTATATTGGTATGACTCGTCTTGTGAAGATTATGAAAATGATTATCTTGTTCTGCGAGCCCGTTTCCTAGAGGAATTTTCACCGCCATCCTTCCAACTTGAAGTCTGCGAGAAGATCATCAACCTTGACCAATCCCGGGACGAGACCTTGGACGAGTATTATACGTACTTCGATACCGTTGTTTCGAGCTGCCCGCACCATGGACTCACGGACTTGTTTCTTCTGCAAAGGTTTCTTGGTGGGATGATGCCACTTAAATGGAATAGGCTTAGTATTGCGGCGGGAGGTTCGGTAATGAAGCTAACCATGACTCAAACCTGGGACCTCATTGATGATTTGGCCGAGAGCTCAAAACGAAGAGCCGCATGCACCGAGCCAGCCAAGGATGAGGACTCTCGGATGGCCAAAGAAGAATTGCCCAAATCAGGCCCGGTCCTCATTACCAATCTGCCCGAGGAAGTCTCGGCCCTACTTGACGAGGAAAAAGAAGTCCCGGTCCTCACCAAAGAAGCATCCGAGGAAGTCCCGGACTTCACTACCAAACCTGCCGAGACATGCCCGGACCTCACTACCGAACTGACCGAGAAAATCACGGCAGGCCCGGCCCTCACTGAAGAACCGCTCGAGAAAGACCCGGTCCTTATGGCCGAGAAGCCCCAGCTTAACCCTTCATGTTTTATGCAAATCACGGCCACCAAAGATGAGATGATCACTGATGATGCAGTGCTAGACGAGTTGGACGAGAAGCATGAGCCAAAACAACCGACAAGGGAGCTCTCGCTCGTCCCAACCCAAGAAAAGTCGGCTGAAAACTCACTCGTTCTAGGATGGCCAATCATCGCTGCCACAAAGAAGAGGCTTGGCATGGGAACAAGCTGAAGGTCACTCGTGTTCAATGGCACAATACTAAACTTCCAGAATTGCAAAGGTGCCACCCATTCAAACATGAAGAAACGGCCAAGACATGGGCCAAAGGAATGGAAGCCGGGAAGGAGGAACAAGAGAGCTCGACTTGATGGACCAGCAGCTATGGTCAAGGAGTCCTCGCCTTCTCGGGGATATGTGAAGAAGAAACCACCGGAACAAGGGAGTCCCTCTCCGAGCACATCATCCCACAACAACTCGGGGAGAATTAAGGCTAGAATCAAGGTAGGAGCGGCAGAAAAATTTGACCTGAGCCACCCATGGGACCCAAACTTATGATCCAGGAGTAAGGTATCTTCGAGCTAACGACGTTAAACAAAGGCACTGGTCGGGAGGTAACCCGACATTTATCTTACTTTCAGTCATTTTATTTTATGTCATTTAGTTTTTGCCTTAAGTCATTCTCACCTTTCCTGTATATATTTGCTTGCAATTGACTTTTGAACTAAGTCGTGCTGTGAGGCACGCCTTCGTTCAAAAGTGTGGGGTGAGAACCGCCTTTGTACATAGTTAATTAACATGCTTTCTTTTTTCCTTTTCCCTTAATTTTATCTTTTTGAAAATATGAACTTGAGAATGTGAAAAAGATAGATCTAAATTCATGCATTTACCTTGTGAAATCTCAACTGTATAAAAACTTAGGATGTAACTTCTCATTTGTCCCTTTGTGCTGAGATATACGGGGGATGTGGAGTTGATATAAAATGCCCTACAGAGGCTTGGCAAGCACTCAAAGGATCGGATTTCACTATATGGTTTACGAAGTCAGTGGAGGCTGCACTTCGGGTTTCAATGGAGATTAGAGTCATCTCCACCATGCAGCGTTTATGCAAGAGGCGGGACGGGAATCAAACCGTCCTATCTCTAGTCCTAGTAGCCGGGAAAATAAATGAGCGACCCTCATCTTGACCCGCGCGAAACGGTGAGGATGAGAAAGAGCGGGGAGGTATTTCCATATGCTCTCGGGCGATGATTGGACCTCCCAAAAGGTTGAGAAAGTGGACAAGCAAGTCACAAAGAAGCAAAGCTCGAAGAACCAAATCAAAGGCCGAAGGCCCAAAATTGTGAAGGTTTTAACCGAACAAAAGTGAAGAAACTCCAATTCAAAATCGAAGGCCGAAGACCAAATCACTTCAAAAGCTGTCCCTCATCAAAAGGAAATCAAAGAGCTCAGATCATTGAAACCCGAACCAAATCATGTGCTAGGGAATTCATTGAAGTCTTCATGGACGACTTCACCATCTATGGCAATACATTCGACGCTTGCCTAGATAATTTGAGCACGGTTCTGGCACGATGTGTCTCAATGAACCTCGTGCTCAATTATGAGAAATGCCATTTCATGGTAACCCATGGAACGGTCTTAGGGCACGTCATCTCACAAGAAGGCATAGAGGTGGATAAAGCTAAGATAGACCTCATCATGACTCTTCCATACCCCTCCACTGTCCGAGACATCCAATCCTTTCTTGGTCATGCGGGATTCTATTGACGATTCATCAAGGACTTCTCCAAGAAGGCATTGCCTCTATCCACTCTTCTCCAAAAAGAAGTTCCTTTTGAATTCACCGATGCATGCAAGGAAGCTTTTAACGAGCTCAAAAAAGCCCTCACTAGCACACCCATCATCCAAACTCCGGATTGGAAAAAACCGTTTGAGATCATGTGCGACGCAAGCGACTTTGCTGTGGGAGCAGTTCTTGGCCAAAAGATTGATAAGAAGGCAGGTGTAATCTACTACGCCTCACGAACCCTAGATCCTGCCCAACGGAACTATTCCACCACCGAAAAGGAACTCTTGGCGGTAGTATTCGCCCTAGAAAAATTCCGACCGTATTTGCTTGGGGCAAAAGTGATAGTTTATTCTGATCATGCTGCCATCCGTTACTTAATGAAGAAGGAGGCAAAACCAAGACTTATACGGTGGATCTTGTTACTACAAGAGTTCGATGTGGAGATAAGGGATAAAAAAGGGATCGAGAATACTGTGGCAGACCACTTAAGCAGGATTGTTTGAAAGGAAGAAGAAGGACACATACTTGAGTCATTCCCTGACGAGCATCTCTATGCAGTCTCAACCAAGGTGCCATGGTACGCATCAATCGTCAACTACCTTGTAGGAGGTACATTTCCTCCCTCTTTTACTAAAACACAATGCATGAAACTCAGGCATGACGCTAGATAATACTTATGGGATGATCCCTATTTATGGAAAATAGGAGCAGATCAAATACTTAGGAGATGCATCCCCGATAATGAAATAGCTTCTGTTATTAGCTTCTGCCATGAGTTCGCATGTGGAGGACACTTTGGGCCTAGGAGAACTGCTAAAAAAATCTTTGATAGCGGTTTTTTCTGGCCAAATATATTTAAAGATGTCGCTGAAAAGTGTAAAGAATGCGATAAGTGTCAAAGAATAGGAAACATAACAGCTAGAAGTGAAATGCCTCAAGTACCTATATTTGTCAATGATGTTTTTGACATTTGGGGTCTTGATTTTATGGGACCATTCCCAGTTTCATGCGGTTATACATACATTCTAGTTACTGTAGATTATGTGTCAAAATGGGTAGAAGCCAAGGCCACAAGGAGCGATGATGCAAAGACTGTTATAGAATTTTTGCGCACTAACCTATTTTGTAGATATGGGGTACCCAAGGCCATAATCAGCGACCAAGGAACGCATTTCTGCAACCGCATGATGGCTGCCACCTTGAAGCGCTACCATGTCCATCACCGAACGTCCACGGCATATCATCCCCAAACCAATGGTCAAGCGGAGATTTCCAACCGCGAAATCAAGAGTATTCTAGAAAAAATGGTGAAGCCGGGTAGAAAAGATTGGAGTCAGAGGCTAGATGAAGCTCTGTGGGCTTATCGGACGGCATACAAAACACCAATTGGAACCTCCCCCTTCCGGCTTGTTTATGGGAAGGCATGCCACCTTCCGGTGGAATTAGAACATAAAGCCTATTGGGCGCTCAAGCAGTGCAATCCAGATCTAAAAGCGGCTGGACTTGATAGGAAGCTTAAGCTTTGTGAGCTTGAAGAATTGCGGCTTGAGGCCTATGAAGAGCAAACAGACTACAAAGCACGGACGAAATTATATCATGACAAATTCATCCTCCGACGCTCTTTTAAGAAAGGACAACAAGTACTACTCTTCTCCTCACGACTGAAATTGATGCCTGGAAAGCTGAAATCTAGATGGACTGGTCCTTTCACAATAACCAAGGTTTTCAATCATGGAGCGGTAGAGTTGGAAAGCCCAGACGACGGAGGAAGATTTACAGTAAACGGGCAACGGGTCAAACATTACCACGGCGAGGCCAACCTGATAACACAAAAGTATGACCTCAGCCACCCATGGGACCCCAACCAATGATCCAGAACGAGGTACTGTCGAGCCAACGACGTTAAACAAGTGCATTGGTCGGGAGGTAACCCGACACTATCTTACTTTCTGCACTTTTATTTTCTGTCATTTACTTTTTCAGTAAGTCGCTCTCACCCACTTGGTGCATAGAAGAATTGATTATTCAGGAATCAGACGTGGGTGCAACATTAAGCCAGTCAGGCCTATGCCAAAAGATCAATGCCCCAGCCAAACTCCCCCGATTATCCAGACTCGAGCCTTGTCGTTCGCTCGACACCTTTAAGGGAGTTCTGTCTTTCCTTTTCCTTAATATCATTTCTTTCTCGTATAACAACTGCTTGCATGGCTTTTGAACTTCGTTCAAAAGTGTGGGGTGAGATCCGCATGTGTACATAAATAAAATATTTTTCTTTTTTAGTGTATCTTTTTGAAAATATGAACTTAAGAATGTGAAAAAGATAAGTCATAATTCATGCATTAACCTTGTGAAAATTCAACTGTCTAAAAACTTAGGATGTAATTTTTCATTTGTCCCTTTGTGCTAAGATAACCAGGGATGTGGAGTTGATAGAAATGCACTTGAAGGACTTGGCAAGCATTCGAAGGATCGAATCAAACTATATGGTTTTTGAAGTCAGTGGAGGCTGCACTTCAGGTTTCAGTGAATAATTGAAGTCAACTCCGCCAGGAAGCATCTATGCAAAGGCGAGGACGGGAATCAGACCGTCCTCTCTCTAGTCAAAATAGCCGAGAAAATAGATGAGCGACCCTCATCTTGACCCGCGCAAAACGACGAAGACGAGAGGAGCGGGGAGGTATTTCCATATGTTCGCGGGCGATGATTGGACCTCCTAAAAAGGCGAAAAAATGGACTTGCAATCACAAAGAAGCAAAAGCTCGAAGAAGCAAATCAAGAGGCCTAGAGCCCAATATTGTGAAGGTCCAACAAAAAAGTGAAGTTCTCAAAAGTCAAATCCAAGGCCAAAAGCCAAAGACCAATTCACTACAAAAAGCAGTCCATCGCCAAAAAGAAAGAAATAAAAAAGGATCAACTCACTGAAACCCGAATCGAATCACGTGCTAGAGAAAGCTACAAGAAAACCATATAGTGCGAGACAATCCCGAGGATGCCAGCCTGGACCTGAAAAGAGCTATCTCTCGAGACATCCAATATAATTTACATCCCGGCACGGAGGTACAAGTATCAAATTACTCCTACGTATTTATACGGTTTAATTTGGTAATAAGTAGTGATGCATGAATTAGGATAAGTCTAGTATCACAGTCTAATTTTTCATATTTTAAAAACCAAACTTGCATAGAGTGCCACCTTTAAAAGCATTGTTCAGGACGAACAACTAAAAGTGTGGGGTTATCTGATGGACCACAATTATACAAATCAAAAACACAGTAAAACCCACCAAATTAGACTGTTTGTCTATTTAACTTCTGGTTGTTAGTACCGAAATGCATTTGCAGGGCATTTTGGAGTCTAGAGAGAAAACACGCTAAGGAGAGGATTTTACGCTGAAAAGATAACAAGAGTCAGTCCGAGGTCAATATCAGACGCTGAACGAAGAAATCTCAAGATTCTAACCAAGGATTACTCAAATTAAATCCAACCAAGGAGCAATCAAAGTCAGACCGGAGCAAAATTGGAATGATAGTTTTGTAAAGACTGTACAAAACTGTCAAAACTCATCCATTTCCTCCTCCATGACCGGCGGCTAGATGAGAGATGATGAGTCATGGGTGGCCTCCTCCCTTTCTCCTCATTGGATGACTTGAAGACCTTGGAAAGAGGTGGCCAAGGGAAAGAAACCTCCCCCTTTTCTTCCCCCCAACCGGCAGCTAATGAGGCCACCATAAGGTGGTGACAAGTGGAGCTCTTCCCCTCCACAACCTCACTTCCTCCTCCACCACCCTTGATCCCAAACCACATGGAGTCATCACCACCCTCCATTGCCTCCTCCTCCTCCTTATAAATAGAGAGCTTCACCTCTTCACAAATCATCACCACCACACTTCACAACTTATCTCTCTAGAAATTGTAATACTTTGTAAGTTTGGTTTTGATCAATAAAGTTACGATACTTTGCTATGCGCTACTCTTCCATGGATAGGCGTAGCTAAACTCCTCATTCGGCGGAAGGTACAATCTTGTATTATTTAATGTTTAATTAGTTTAGTTTATTTTCTCTGTATTCAATGCTTGTTCTATGTGCCATATATAAAAGTGAGAATGTTTAAGGTCGAGTAAACCATTTGGAAATATGACCATAAGGGTCCAAATTCGTAAGCTCTTCCTTAGATATTCGTGATCACACTCGGGTAAGTGGACCATTTGGGAACTGGACCAAAGGGACCAAATGGAGAAACTTATCTGAAAAGGTCGACTATCCTAAAAACCATTTGGAAACTGGACCAAAGGGACCAATTGGATGCACACAGACTAGTATGCTTTAATCAGTGTTCAGACTAGTCTAATTAGAACAAGTAGCCGATGTTGCAAGTCTTGTGCTGTAACTAGCCTCGATTCATCGTTTGAATACTTAGAAGGTTTACTAAATTAATGTTATAATACAAGAACACCTGAAACCGAATACTTTACTCACAACTGTTAAAAACCCCCCCTTGTACTTACTTTTGTAAACTGTTCAATCAACCGCAACCATCAACCACATATACCGGAGGAATCAACAATCACGCATCACCCACTGTAAGTCCCTCTTTGTAATTAATCATTTAATTTCTGTAATTTACTTTCCGCACAAAAAACCAAAAAAACCAAAAACAGTAGCTTAGTTAATCACGCTAAAAGCTCAATCAACGTAAAACACGTCCATCGCTAGTATAGTTTTAAAGGAACAAGCTATCCCCCTAATTCCCTTGGGTTCGACCCGTACTTACCACGTACTACCTAAAAAATAGTTAAGTCACGAGTGCGGTCTTATAAATTTATTTGTGCAACATTGCCTCACGACAAGGCAGTGTCTGTCAAATTGGCGCCGTTGCCGGGGAGTTAGTTAATTAATCCGATAAATTCTTTAAAACTATACGCGTTTCGAAACAACCATGTCTCGCGAAGGAAGCCACGATAACTTCTATGGGGATGACAACTACCATACGCCAACTATGGGAGAACTCTCAGCACCGTATCTCAGAAACCAGCTGTGGTGCATTTGCCAGAACCCTGAACTGGAAAACATTGCCATCGACATGTCCATAATTCCAAATTTGCCAAAGTTCTCAGGAACGAATGAAGATTCGGCAATGACTCATATCCAATGCTTACATGGCATTTGCCAAATTCTAAAGCCATATCAAGTGAATGTAGACGACTTCAAATTGAAAGCGTTCTACTTTTCCCTCATTGACGCAGCAAACGACTGGTTCCTTACGTTACCCTCGGGAAGCATTAGGACATGGGTTCAGATGCAAGGAAAATTCCTGGACAAATACTACCCAGCAACAAAAGCAAAAGAAGTAAGAAAGCAACTACAGGATATAAGGCAGGAACCTAACGAAACCATATACGACTATCTAGAAAGGTTCAACCGCTTGGAGAGAAGCTGCGGTACCCTTGGAATGCCCGAGAAATTCATCATCGAATACCTGATTGATGGACTTAAACCCTTGGACAAAATGCTACTGGACGCCTCTGCAGGAGGATCCATGATGAATCTGCCATTGAGTAGCATAAGAGATCTCATCACCAAGGCTGCTGAAAATGCTCGGTTTAGGAAGGAGGTTCCTCATCAAGATGAATCTTTCCAAACAAAAAACGTATCACAAACCGAGACTGCAGTAAATTCAATACCGGAAGAGATAAAGCAATTGAAGGAAATGATGATGCAGTTCTTACAAAAGCAGACCGTTCAAGTTATTCCTTGCGAGTTTTGCGATTCTACGGACCACAAAACTAACGCATGCCCAAGCAATCATCCAGGACCATACCAGTCACTTGAAGACATGATCGCGCAATTGTCAGGTACTGTGCAACAGTTAAGCACCACTATGCATCAATTCCAAGCCGAAACAAAGGAAGAGTTATCAGACTTGAAGATGCACATCTCTCAACCTGCTGCCCCAGATTCCACACACGCTAATAAGATAGAGAGACTCCTTTTGCAAACCATTCAAGGCATATAGAAGGATGTGAATGCCTTGACTCTTAGAAGTGGAAAAACGCTTGCCAATAAACCTTTAGAGCAGGAGGAGGACAAAGACCCAAGGTTGCCCGGAGAGGAGCGAATAAGGCCTGAAACTCTCGAAATTCTAGAGGAAGAAGCAACTGATGAAAATGAAGACATATTTGAGGAAGAACGGGACGTAGCCGAACACGAAGAGAACACGTCCCAGGAACACGGGCCTGACCCCATGCCCAGAACTGAAACTCCTAAAATCAGTACAACACTTCCATTCCCAGTGCCTGCTCGTGTGCAAAAACAACATGTCATGGATAAGGAAATATTCGAGTTGTTCAGTAAGGTCGAAATCAACATTCCTCTTTTGGAAGCCATAAAACAAATTCCTCGATATGCCAAGTTCTTAAAAGAACTTTGCACCAACTGGAGACAAAATGCTAAAAACGATCAAGAACTGATGAGTAGGAACGTATCAGCAGTCATGCAACGAAAAGTGCCCTCCAAATGTGGAGATCCTGGAACTTACACCATTCCATGCACAATTGGAAACATCAAGTTCGCAAACTGCATGCTAGACCTAGGAGCGTCAATCAATGTCCTTCCCTTCTCGATCTACTCATGTCTTAAGATTGGGCCACTCATACCCACCGGTCTAACTATTCAATTAGCGGATCGATCGTGTAAACAGCCCGAGGGGAAAATTGAAGATGTCCTGGTCCAAGTAGGCCAATTAGTGTTTCCAGCAGACTTCTACGTTTTAAAAATGGAGAATGGCGAACCTACTGATCATGCACCCATCCTTCTCGGCCGTCCATTTCTAAAAACAGCAAGAATGAAGATAGACTGTGGAAGTGGAATGATCTCAATGGAAGTAGAAGGAGAAGTCTTCAGCTTCGACATACTCAAAGCAATGAAGCACCCTATGGACTTCGAGGAAGTTCACGCTCTCGACGCTTTGGACGACCTTGTCCAAGAAGTTCAATCAGAACCTAAAAAGGATCCCTTAGAACTCATACTCAATGGAGCCGAGAGCTCGTATAACTTGGCCGAAGGCCTGCATGAAACACTAGCCCACTTGACAACCTCAGAACCTCTCACACCAGAATACGAAGGCAACGAGGTAAAATTATTCAAATCAAATACTTTTCTGCCCTCGGTGATGCAAGCCCCCAAAGTAGAATTGAAGCCCCTGCCTGGACATCTGAAGTACGCCTTCCTAGGGGAGAATGACACACTCCCAGTAATCATCAAGAGTGGCCTGGAAGCAGGCCAGGAACAGAGGTTGATAAAAGTACTGAAACAACACAAGTTAGCCTTAGGATGGACACTGGCTGACTTAAGAGGAATCAGCCCGGCTGTATGCATGCACCGTATTCTACTTGAGGATGGAGCAAAGCCATCAAGAGAGCCTCAACGACGACTCAACCCGATCATGATGGAAATCGTCCAGAAGGAAATACAGAAGCTCCTGGATGCGGATGTAATCTATCCAATATCAGATAGCCAGTGGGTGAGTCCAGTCCACATAGTCCCGAAGAAAAGTGGGATCACAGTCGAGGAAGATGCCGAAGGAAATATGATAACAACTAGGATCAATAACGGCTGGAGAATGTGCATAGATTACAGGAAATTGAACGCCGTCACAAGAAAGGACCATTTCCCTCTGCCATTCATCGATCAAATGTTAGACCGACTGGCGGGCAAACCATACTTTTGCTTCCTGGACGGATTCTCAGGATACAACCAAATTCCCATAGCGCCTGAGGACCAAGAAAAGACCACATTCACCTGCCCATTCGGCACATTTGCTTTCAGAAGAATGTCGTTCGGTCTATGCAATGCGCCAGGAACATTTCAAAGGGTAGTAACCAGCATCTTTTCAGACATGATCGGGGAATTCATTGAAGTCTTCATGGACGACTTCACCATCTATGGCAATACATTCGACGCTTGCCTAGATAATTTGAGCACGGTTCTGGCACGATGTGTCTCAATGAACCTCGTGCTCAATTATGAGAAATGCCATTTCATGGTAACCCATGGAACGGTCTTAGGGCACGTCATCTCACAAGAAGGCATAGAGGTGGATAAAGCTAAGATAGACCTCATCATGACTCTTCCATACCCCTCCACTGTCCGAGACATCCAATCCTTTCTTGGTCATGCGGGATTCTATTGACGATTCATCAAGGACTTCTCCAAGAAGGCATTGCCTCTATCCACTCTTCTCCAAAAAGAAGTTCCTTTTGAATTCACCGATGCATGCAAGGAAGCTTTTAACGAGCTCAAAAAAGCCCTCACTAGCACACCCATCATCCAAACTCCGGATTGGAAAAAACCGTTTGAGATCATGTGCGACGCAAGCGACTTTGCTGTGGGAGCAGTTCTTGGCCAAAAGATTGATAAGAAGGCAGGTGTAATCTACTACGCCTCACGAACCCTAGATCCTGCCCAACGGAACTATTCCACCACCGAAAAGGAACTCTTGGCGGTAGTATTCGCCCTAGAAAAATTCCGACCGTATTTGCTTGGGGCAAAAGTGATAGTTTATTCTGATCATGCTGCCATCCGTTACTTAATGAAGAAGGAGGCAAAACCAAGACTTATACGGTGGATCTTGTTACTACAAGAGTTCGATGTGGAGATAAGGGATAAAAAAGGGATCGAGAATACTATGGCAGACCACTTAAGCAGGATTGTTTGAAAGGAAGAAGAAGGACACATAACTGAGTCATTCCCTGACGAGCATCTCTATGCAGTCTCAACCAAGGTGCCATGGTACGCATCAATTGTCAACTACCTTGTAGGAGGTACATTTCCTCCCTCTTTTACTAAAACACAATGCATGAAACTCAGGCATGACGCTAGATAATACTTATGGGATGATCCCTATTTATGGAAAATAGGAGCAGATCAAATACTTAGGAGATGCATCCCCGATAATGAAATAGCTTCTGTTATTAGCTTCTGCCATGAGTTCGCATGTGGAGGACACTTTGGGCCTAGGAGAACTGCTAAAAAAATCTTTGATAGCGGTTTTTTCTGGCCAAATATATTTAAAGATGTCGCTGAAAAGTGTAAAGAATGCGATAAGTGTCAAAGAATAGGAAACATAACAGCTAGAAGTGAAATGCCTCAAGTACCTATATTTGTCAATGATGTTTTTGACATTTGGGGTCTTGATTTTATGGGACCATTCCCAGTTTCATGCGGTTATACATACATTCTAGTTACTGTAGATTATGTGTCAAAATGGGTAGAAGCCAAGGCCACAAGGAGCGATGATGCAAAGACTGTTATAGAATTTTTGTGCACTAACCTATTTTGTAGATATGGGGTACCCAAGGCCATAATCAGCGACCAAGGAACGCATTTCTGCAACCGCATGATGGCTGCCACCTTGAAGCGCTACCATGTCCATCACCGAACGTCCACGGCATATCATCCCCAAACCAATGGTCAAGCGAAGATTTCCAACCGCGAAATCAAGAGTATTCTAGAAAAAATGGTGAAGCCGGGTAGAAAAGATTGGAGTCAGAGGCTAGATGAAGCTCTGTGGGCTTATCGGACGGCATACAAAACACCAATTGGAACCTCCCCCTTCCGGCTTGTTTATGGGAAGGCATGCCACCTTCCGGTGGAATTAGAACATAAAGCCTATTGGGCGCTCAAGCAGTGCAATCCAGATCTAAAAGCGGCTGGACTTGATAGGAAGCTTAAGCTTTGTGAGCTTGAAGAATTGCGGCTTGAGGCCTATGAAGAGCAAACAGACTACAAAGCACGGACGAAATTATATCATGACAAATTCATCCTCCGACGCTCTTTTAAGAAAGGACAACAAGTACTACTCTTCTCCTCACGACTGAAATTGATGCCTGGAAAGCTGAAATCTAGATGGACTGGTCCTTTCACAATAACCAAGGTTTTCAATCATGGAGCGGTAGAGTTGGAAAGCCCAGACGACGGAGGAAGATTTACAGTAAACGGGCAACGGGTCAAACATTACCACGGCGAGGCCAACCTGATAACACAAAAGTATGACCTCAGCCACCCATGGGACCCCAACCAATGATCCAGAACGAGGTACTGTCGAGCCAACGACGTTAAACAAGTGCATTGGTCGGGAGGTAACCCGACACTATCTTACTTTCTGCACTTTTATTTTCTGTCATTTACTTTTTCAATAAGTCGCTCTCACCCACTTGGTGCATAGAAGAATTGATTATTCAGGAATCAGACGTGGGTGCAACATTAAGCCAGTCAGGCCTATGCCAAAAGATCAATGCCCCAGCCAAACTCCCCCGATTATCCAGACTCGAGCCTTGTCGTTCGCTCGACACCTTTAAGGGAGTTCTGTCTTTCCTTTTCCTTAATATCATTTCTTTCTCGTATAACAACTGCTTGCATGGCTTTTGAACTTCGTTCAAAAGTGTGGGGTGAGATCCGCATGTGTACATAAATAAAATATTTTTCTTTTTTAGTGTATCTTTTTGAAAATATGAACTTAAGAATGTGAAAAAGATAAGTCATAATTCATGCATTAACCTTGTGAAAATTCAACTGTCTAAAAACTTAGGATGTAATTTTTCATTTGTCCCTTTGTGCTAAGATAACCAGGGATGTGGAGTTGATAGAAATGCACTTGAAGGACTTGGCAAGCATTCGAAGGATCGAATCAAACTATATGGTTTTTGAAGTCAGTGGAGGCTGCACTTCAGGTTTCAGTGAATAATTGAAGTCAACTCCGCCAGGAAGCATCTATGCAAAGGCGAGGACGGGAATCAGACCGTCCTCTCTCTAGTCAAAATAGCCGAGAAAATAGATGAGCGACCCTCATCTTGACCCGCGCAAAACGACGAAGACGAGAGGAGCGGGGAGGTATTTCCATATGTTCGCGGGCGATGATTGGACCTCCCAAAAAGGCGAAAAAATGGACTTGCAATCACAAAGAAGCAAAAGCTCGAAGAAGCAAATCAAGAGGCCTAGAGCCCAATATTGTGAAGGTTTTAACCAACAAAAAAGTGAAGTTCTCAAAAGTCAAATCCAAGGCCAAAAGCCAAAGACCAATTCACTACAAAAAGCAGTCCATCGCTAAAAAGAAAGAAATCAAAAAGGCTCAACTCACTGAAACCCGAATCGAATCACGTGCTAGAGAAAGCTACAAGAAAACCATATAGTGCGAGACAATCCCGAGGATGCCAGCCTGGACCTGAAAAGAGCTATCTCCCGAGACATCCAATATAATTTGCATCTCGGCATGGAGGTACAAGTATCAAATTACTCCTACGTATTTATACGGTTTAATTTGGTAATAAGTAGTGATGCATGAATTAGGATAAGTCTAGTATCACAGTCTAATTTTTCATATTTTAAAAACCAAACTTGCATAGAGTGCCACCTTTAAAAGCATTGTTCGGGACGAACAACTAAAAGTGTGGGGTTATCTGATGGACCACAATTATACGAATCAAAAACACAGTAAAACCCACCAAATTAGACTGTTTGTCTATTTAACTTCTGGTTGTTAGTACCGAAATGCATTTGCAGGGCATTTTGGAGTCTAGAGAGAAAACACGCTAAGGAGAGGATTTTACGCTGAAAAGATAACAAGAGTCAGTCCGAGGTCAATATCAGACGCTGAACGAAGAAATCTCAAGATTCTGACCAAGGATTACTCAAATTAAATCCAACCAAGGAGCAATCAAAGTCAGACCGGAGCAAAATTGGAATGATAGTTTTGTAAAGACTGTACAAAACTGTCAAAACTCATCCATTTCCTCCTCCATGACCGGCGGCTAGATGAGAGATGATGAGTCATGGGTGGCCTCCTCCCTTTCTCCTCCTTGGATGACTTGAAGACCTTGGCAAGAGGTGGCCAAGGGAAAGAAACCTCCCCCTTTTCTTCCCCCCAACCGGCGGCTAATGAGGCCACCATAAGGTGGTGACAAGTGCAGCTCTTCCCCTCCACAACCTCACTTCCTCCTCCACCACCCTTGATCCCAAACCACATGGAGTCATCACCACCCTCCATTGCCTCCTCCTCCTCCTTATAAATAGAGAGCTTCACCTCTTCACAAATCATCACCACCATACTTCACAACTTATCTCTCTAGAAATTGTAATACTTTGTAAGTTTGGTTTTGATCAATAAAGTTACGATACTTTGCTATGCGCTACTCTTCCATGGATAGGCATAGCTAAACTCCTCATTCGGCGGAAGGTACAATCTTGTATTATTTAATGTTTAATTAGTTTAGTTTATTTTCTCTGTATTCAATGCTTGTTCTATGTGCCATATATAAAAGTTAGAATGTTTAAGGTTGAGTAAACCATTTGGAAATGTGACCATAAGGGTCCAAATTCGTAAGCTCTTCCTTAGATATTCGTGATCACACTCGGTAAGTGGACCATTTGGGAACTGGACCAAAGGGACCAAATGGAGAAACTTATCTGAAGAGGTCGACTATCCTAAAAACCATTTGGAAACTGGACCAAAGGGACCAATTGGACGCACACAGACTAGTACGCTTTAATCAGTGTTCAGACTTGTCTAATTAGAACAAGTAGCCGATGTTGCAAGTCTTGTGCTGTAACTAGCCTCGATTCATCGTTTGAATACTTAGAAGGTTTACTAAATTAATAAACATGTTATAATACAAGAACACCTGAAACCGAATACTTTACTCACAACTGTTAAAAACCCCCCCTTGTACTTACTTTTGTAAACTGTTCAATCAACCGCAACCATCAACCACTCATATACCGGAGGAATCAACAATCACGCATCACCCACTGTAAGTCCCTCTTTGTAATTAATCATTTAATTTCTGTAATTTACTTTCCGCACAAAAAACAAAAAAAACCAAAAACAGTAGCTTAGTTAATCACGCTAAAAGCTCAATCAACATAAAACACGTCCATCGCTAGTATAGTTTTAAAGGAACAACCTATCCCCCTAATTCCCTTGGGTTCGACCCGTACTTACCACGTACTACCTAAAAAATAGTTAAGTCACGAGTGCGGTCTTATAAATTTATTTGTGCAACATTGCCTCACGACAAGGCAGTGTCTGTCACTACCCTAGTGGACGAGTTATAGTCTCGTGAGAGTTTTCAGAAAAGGGAATACTCACAAATCCCAAATGCACATATCCCATAAGAGTGAATGCAAGAGTGCTCAACTAAGGCTACGATATTTCAAAACCAATCCCACACCCCAAACTAGAACTATCATCACAATATCATTAAAAGAACTCTTTCAACCCTTTGAGTACCCGTGAGGACATGCATTCAAGATTATCAATACTAGGGCTATGAAATGTCTCATCCAAAATTCTACTCATTTTCAAAGCAACACAATAGAAGTAAGGCTTATAGCTCGCACAAAAGAGTGTCAACCGCTCACCTATGCTAGCTAGGGCTAGTCCAAGGGCTCGCAACAAGGAACTCATTCCCAAGTTTTAGGCGCTTAAGCCGTAATCCATAAGGGAAGGGGAGTTCGACACTAGAGTTCTTTAACAAACAAGTCATAAACCAAATGAATACTCCCGTGCAAGCACATGGGTCGTCCAAGAGTTCTTCCAACTAGCACACAATGCAAATGTTGATTCCCGTACAAATGAAGAATGATGGGAGAACATAGAGTCAAGTTTTAAGTGCTTCTTATTTTCTTTTTCTCTTTTTGATCCTTCCTGCTCTCACTCATCCTCGTCCTTTTGACGTGAGTCAAGCCGAGGGTCGCTCGTCTATTTTCCCGGCTACTTGGACTAGAGATTGGACGATGCGTGCCACCATCCCACCTAACCGCATAAGTACCGCGGTGGCGGAGCAGACAATTTTTTTTTGGCAACTCCACACTTAAAACATGACAATATGTTCAAAAAGTGTATGGAATGTGCGGGGAACAAACATAAGCAAGGCATCGTGTTAGAGAACTCAAGTCACCAAGGAATATTCAAGGGGTCTAAGTTTTTCATGAAGATTTTTAAAAGTGTTTGCTAGCTTGATCCAAGGTGTTGCAACGAAAATACTTAGAAAGTTGGATAGACAAGGCGTAGCAATGATATTGATTCTTAAGAATGCATGTTCAAAGGACTAGGTCGCTAAATGTGATAAATAGGCTAGATGTGATTTATAGGGATTTAGAATCGAAAGTCATAAGCCTTTGAGGTTAAAACACTCTCATGTTGGGATAATGTGCAAGCGTGCAAGTGTCCATCTAAAATGATATGCATGGCATGTAAACATGTGAACTATGCGCATCAAACCACTCCACACTTAATTCAAGCTTAGTCCCTTAGCGCAAAGAATGATAAAATAAAGGCAAAGGCGCATAGGAACTCCCCTCGTTTGTAGAGCCGGTGATATAACCCATGAGAGTGAGAATTAACCTCTTGGTTGCAATTGTAGATAAAGAAGGTGTTTTGGACACGATAAAGAATGAAATGTATATCCTGTAGAGTGAGCATCATAAATGGTAAACACCGTCAATATCATAGTGAATACAGCATATAACCAAGGGCAAGTAATGGGAATATCATCAAAAATGGCATGCATCATCAAAATTGCGCCAAAAGGCAACTTAACATCCAAGTACATGATCCAACTAAGGAAACATCACAATGTCAAATATAACATGATCAAAAAGTACTAGAACGTGAAGACGCCCTCTCGTCGCCTCCCATAGTGGTCTCTCCATCAGTGGAAGCTCCCTCGTCTCCCGAGGCGGTCCCTTCAGCAGAGTCTCCCTCGTCCTCCTCTATGGCGTCTGCAGATGGTGCGGGAGGCAAAGGAGAGGGGGCACGGGAAACAGCAGGCACTGGGGTAGCTGGGGCAGTCTGACTTCTCATCATAGACTCGAGTACAGTGCGGATCCACTCTGACTCCTGGCGAGCTCTCGCATCGGACTCTCTAACGAACTGCGCCAGGCTAGTCAAATCACTCCTCAAGTCTGCCACGCCACTGGTCAAGCTGGCTATGTCAGAGGAGACTCTCTCTCTCCATGTGGTCATATCATCTGTGGCGGGAGGGGGATGCATCACTGCAGGGTCCTCATGGGGTACCTCCTCATGGTCATCGGCCAGGGGAGGGTCATGGGCAGGAGCGAGATGCGGGGAAGGAGGAGGCGAGGCTGGAGGAGAAGGGGTGAGGTTCTGACGGCAGTAAATGCTATTCCTTGCCTTGTAGGCCTCCTTCTTCCTCCTAGAGTAGCGTCGAAGCTCGCCCTTGTGGGGCCTGTGATCTACCTTCCAAGTGACACCATCCGCGTGGACTATGTCCATAGACTTCATAGTGGGAAGGTCGAGGATCCTCCTAAGTGGCTTCGGGCATCCCTCGTGGCCGAAGGTGAAGTTACACCCCATAGCGATCAATGTAATAAGGGATCCTCCTCCCAAAGAAAGATTCCGCGAGGACTTACTAACATAGCCCTTGAATCTGGAGGCTAGGATGGCGTGCCAATCAACCTCGTGCCTAAACTCAATGTCCATCATCACGTCCATATCAGGATAGGACACCGAGCGAGCGAGCTCTGTACAGATATTAAATCCGATGGCCATGGCGTGGTGGATCACCTTCCAAGCTGAAGTAGTAATAGCCGAGGAATTATAGGAAGGTGTAAACCACTCGTGACGCCCCGAAATCTGCATCCAAAATCGGCTCTGCTTGTGCTCATCAAAACGCGCCGGCGTACGCATCGAAATTGGGAAATACAACCACTCCCTAATCATCTCCACCCTGATCTGGAAATCCCTGCCTCCCAGGGTAAACCTTCATACACGATGATCATCATCATCCTTCCCCGACTCAAAAGAGCATAGAAACTCCTTCACCAACCTCGGGTAGGTCCCCGGATCATCATGAAATAGATAATGAATACCCACAAACTGTAATTTGGAGCGTACCTTCTGAGCTACCTCCTCCCCAAGAATGCTCCAGTCTAGGTATAGGGTCGCTAGGGCTTCATTTCCCTTCTCCGTGATCCGGTTGTAGTTCTCAATGTGCTTTGCATTCGTAAATGCAATGGGCTCGGAGAATGGGAAGGGTGTGGGCGATGGTAGTGGACCTCTATACGGGCCCTCTTGTGCCGCGACGGGCACAATGGCTGTGGAAGGGGGAGCCACCAGAGGGGGCGAGGGTGCTCGGGGAATGGGTGGTGGTGAGGGCACTCGAATGGCGAGAGGACCCGGGGTATTCTTCACCGGTTTCTTGGCGGTGGAGGGAGTTCCCTTGGACGGTTTGGTCTTCTTCGGTCGGGGAGGTGAAGGTGGAGGGGAATCCTCTTCCTCACCCTCTCTCAACTCTGCAAGCGAAGCACGTAATAGCCTCCTCTTTCGCCCGACAAGGGGAAAATCATCCCCTTCACGTTCGGACGAATCATCGACCCGAACGTCTCGAGTCGGCTCATTGGCAACCTCCTTGCCTTTTGCAGTGGATTTGGACGATGATCCGGTCTGAGGCATGATTGAAACGAGGAGGAAAACTGAGATTTTGGCTTGGCACAGAACTCAGCCGGTCGGCTGAAATGGCACTGAAATTCAGCCGGTCGGCTGAAATCTGGATATAAGGTCGGATTTTGGGGGTTTTTTGGAAAATGCTCCGATGATGAAATTGATCGAGGAGTTTTGTAGGCGGACGGTTGGGGAGTGTTTTTGGTGAAGGAAGTTTGATGATTTAACGGTTGGATTTGGAGATCGGATGGGAGGTGATTTTCCGAATCGGAAAATCGATTTGGTGGATTTTGCGGCGGTGCTGGACGGTTGGGGATGGCGGTCGGTGTGGGATGGTGAGGCGGGGTGATGTCGAGGACACGGGATGGACGGATTTGGCGGTTGGACGACAGAGGAAAGGGGAGGCGATTCGGCTGAGAATTTTTAGGGTTTTTGCGAAATGTGAAGTGAGTCGCCCGACTGGAAGGCTTGTAATGCATTTCTCAGCCGGTCGGCCGAGTAGTGAGTCGACCGGCTCAACCCAACCGACTTGAATGCCAATGGAAATGAAAGACTCAGTCGGTCGGCTGAGTAGCGAACCGACCGGCTCAACTGTGCCGAGTTGAATGGAATTTGAAATGAGAAACCCAGCCGACCGACTGGGATGCGAGTCGACCGGCTCAACTCTGCCGTGACAATTGGTCTTCAATGGAAAATCTCAGGCGGCCGACTGAAATTGAGACCTAAACTCAGCCGGTCGGCTGGATTCTGGGCTCAACCATTTTCGGTTATGATTTTAGCGATCTTTTCATTCTAATTTGAACCCAACTCCACACTTAAACCAAGCTATCCCTGTTCATTGATACAAAAAGCATATCCACCAAGCAATCACTAGCATTCATACGATTTTCAACAAAATAGCAAGCTAGGATAACACACTCCACACTTAAGTCATCACCACCATCTAGATGTTTTCATGCAAGCATATTCCACACCAAGCACACCTAAACATACATTTTAGACCGTCCTAGCACCAAGTTCACATTCAAAGCTCAATATTCTCATGCCAAACATATAGGAGAGTAAACGCACATAGATGGACAACTTGCAAACCGGGTTCCTCCCATGCGGGCCTAGTTTAACGTCTTGGCAAAGACCGAGCCGATCCTTTTCTCAGTAAGAAACACACTTGAGGAGTCCATAGCTAGGATCCCTCCTCAAGTGGATTGGGAGATCTCTCTAGAGGTCGGTCAAGAAGTAGGATGTGTAGCGCTCTTCTCGAGTTTGTTCACAATAATGTTTGAGCCTTTGTCCATTAGCCTTAAAGATCGTTCCTTCATTGTTGATTATCTTTACATGCCCATCATCGTGTGGTTTATGAACAATGAAGGGACCGCTCCATCGACTTTTTAGCTTCCCCAGGAAGAGTTTGAGCCTTGAGTTGAAAAGAAGGACCTTGTCTCCCTCTTTGAATTCACGGCGGAGAATTCTTTTGTCATGCCATTTCTTCGTCTTTTCCTTGTAGATTCTGGCATTCTCATAGGCCTCATTTCTTATCTCTTCTAGCTCATGAAGTTCAAGGACCCTATTTTCTCCAGCTGTTTGTAAGTCCATATTCAGAAACTTGATTGCCCACATCGCCTTATATTCTAGTTCAACCGGTAGATGACAAGACTTCCCATATATGAGGCGATATGGAGACATCCCAATGGGAGTCTTGAACGCCGTACGATAGGCCCATAGCGCGTCATCTAGCTTCGATGACCAATCCTTTCTCGAGCTTCCCACGGTCTTTTCCAAGATCGACTCTATTTCTCGATTTGATATCTCCACTTGCCCACTCGTTTGTGGGTGATAAGGTGTAGCAACCTTGTGGCTCACCCCGTATTTGCGAAGTAGGGGTTCAAAATGTTTTTCCTTAAAGTGGGAGCCGCCATCACTGATGACGGTCCTAGGAACTCCAAATCTTGGAAAAATAATCTTCTTGAATAGCTTGGTGACCACTTTGGCATCACAAGTAGGGGAAGCGATGGCTTCAACCCATTTGGAGACGTAGTCGACCGCGACCAATATATATTGGTTTCCGTATGAAGAAGGAAAAGGGCCCATATAGTCAATGCCCCATACATCAAATATCTCGACCGGGAGGATACTTTGTTGAGGCATTTCATGCCTCGTGGAGATATTCCCCGTTCTTTGGCATTGATCGCAAGCTTTCACGAATTCATAAGCGCCACCAAAGAGAGTTGGCCAATAGAAACCGCTTTGTAGCACCTTCGACGCCGTCTTTGCTCCACTACCGTGTCCTCCATATTGTGATGAATGACAATGGTAGAGAATGTCCCGCATTTCTTCTTCGGCGACGCAAGTCCTATATAATCCATCTGCGCAAAGCCTATATAGATAGGGCTCATCCCAATAGTATCTCTTCGTCTCGGATAGGAACTTCCTCTTTTGATGGTGGTTCATGTCGTGAGGAATAATCCCACAAACCACGAAATTTACTATATCCGCATACCAAGGAAGTGCTTCTGCTTCTATTCTCATTAGTTGCTCCCCAACGAAAGAGTCATCAACGGGGGTGGTATCTTCCTTGAGTTCCACATTTCCCTCAATCCTTGATAGGTGATCGGCCACTAGATTTTCCACTCCCTTTTTGTCTTTGATCTCAATATCGAATTCTTGGATTAAGAGGATCCACCTTATCAATCTTGGCTTTGAGTCTTTCTTTAACAAGAGATATTTGATAGCCGCATGGTCGGTGAATACCATTGTCTTTGACCCCACTAAATATGGACGAAACTTGTCGAACGCGTACACAATTGCAAGGAGCTCCTTTTCAGTTGTAGAATAATTCATTTGAGCCCCATTTAGGACCTTGCTCGTGTAATGGATGGCGTGAATTTTCTTGTCCACCCTTTGACCGAGAACCGCTCCAATGGCATAATCGCTCGCGTCGCACATGAGCTCAAAGGGTAATTCCCACTTAGGCGGTTGAATAATAGGGGCCGAGACCAAAGCCTTCTTCAACTTATCAAAGGCTACTAGGCAATCTTCATCAAAATGGAATTTAGTGTCATTGCATAGGAGGTTTGTCAATGGCCTTGCGATCTTAGAAAATTCCTTGATGAATCTTCTATAGAAACCGGCGTGGCCAAGGAAGCTCCTTATCCCCTTAACATCTCTTGGAGGTGGCAATTTCTCGATAACTTCCACTTTAGCTTTATCCACCTCAATTCCTCTTTTTGACACCAAATGTCCAAGCACGATGCCCTCCTGCACCATAAAATGACATTTTTCCCAATTTAGTACAAGATTTGTTTCAATACACCTTTTTAAAACTTTTGCCAAATTGGCCAAGCAATCATCGAAAGAAGAACCATGAACAGAAAAGTCATCCATAAATACTTCCATAATCTTTTCAATAAATTCAGAAAATATAGCCATCATGCATCTTTGAAATGTGCCCGGCGCATTACAAAGTCCAAAGGGCATTCGCCGATAGGCAAATGTTCCATAAGGACAAGTAAAGGTGGTTTTCTCTTGATCTTGTGGATGGATAGGGATTTGGAAAAATCCACTGTATCCATCAAGATAACAAAAGTAATCATGCTTGGCTAACCTTTCTAACATTTGATCAATGAATTGAAGCGGAAAGTGATCCTTCTTTGTGGCTTTATTAAGTTTTCGAAAATCAATGCACATGCGCCAACCGGTGACGGTTCTAGTGGGGATTAATTCATTTTTTTCATTTTTCACAACGGTCATGCCCCCCTTCTTGGGTACCACATGTATGGGGCTCACCCAATTTGAATCCGCAATAGGGAAGATAATTCCCGCATCAAGCATTTTCAAGATTTCTTTCTTAACTACTTCACCCACAATGGGATTAAGTCTCCTAGCATGCTCCCTAGATGGCAAGCTATCATCTTCCAAATTAATTCTATGCATGCATAAACTAGGGCTTATTCCCTTCAAGTCATCAATAGAATATCCAATGGCACTTTTATGCTCTCTAATTACATCAAGCAATTTCAAAGTCTCATCATCATTCAAGGATGCATTCAAAATGATGGGCAAAGTAGAATTGGGGCCTAGGAACTCATACCTTAGGCTTGTTGGTAGAGCTTTTAGCTCTACCGAACAAGACTCCTTACCTTTGTCTTTTTGAGCTCCCTCTTCGTCCTCATTTTTTGAAATAGCCCAACAATCAACGTGCTCAGGCAACTCGTTATCAAGATCAACAACATGTGAAGGCAATATAGGAATATCAAGCAATTCAAAGCTATCAACGAAGTCAATATAGTTACAACTCATGGTAGAATTAGGACTTTTTTGAGCTTTATCAAGGTTAAATTCAATTTCCTCATCACCTACCCTCATTGTAATTGATCCTTTAGTGGTGTCAAATATAGCTCCGGCCGTATAGAGGAAGGGTCTCCCTAGTAGAATAGGGATCTCCGTGTCCTCTTCCATATCTAGCACAACAAAATCTCCCGGAATGTGAAAATTCCCTACTTTGACCGGGACATCCTTAAGAATCCCCCTAGGATATCTTGAGGAGCGGTCCGCGAGCCTTAAAGTCATTTGAGTAGGCATAGGTTCACCAATATTCAGTTTCTTGCATAATGAGTAGGGCATCAAAGATATACTAGCTCCTAAATCACACATAGCATGCTCTATTTTAACCCCACCAATATAACACGAGATAGAGAAACTACCCGGGTCTCCTAGCTTTTGTGGCATGTTAGGATGGAAGATGGCGCTACACTCTTCATTGAGGGATACCGAATCGACCTCTTCAATCGTCCTCCTACAAGTAACAACATCTTTTAGAAAACGAGCATATGATGGGGCTTGAGTAATTACCTCGATGAAAGGCAATGTCACATATAGTTTCCTCATCATATCGGCAAACTTTGAGAATTGCTTATCATTGCTCTTCTTCTTAAGCCTTTGGGGAAATGGAATAGGGGGAGTGTATACTCTAGGTTCAACTTTCTCTTTTTCCACCTCTCTTTCCTTTTCAACTTGAGGGATAGGAACTTCTTCATCCAACTCCTCAATTTCGGCACTAGCTTGGCCTCCAAGATCAAAAGTAACCCTCTTCTTCTTTGGTTGTTCTCTTTCAAGCTCCTTTCCACTTCTCAAAATCAACGCATTGCAATGCTCTCTATTCACTTGGTCGGGTCTAGCCGGTAGCTTACCCGGTGCCCTTGTAGATGCCTCGGCTTGTTGAGCAATTTGAGTTTCAAGCATCTTGTTGTGAATTTCTAGACTTTGGTTCGATTGCTTGACCTCATTCAACTCTTGCCTCATCTCGTTTTGGTTTGCTAAGAGTTTTGCAAACATAGCTTCAACACCGGAAAGATCACTAGGAGGTTGTGGAGGGGCTTCAACTTGTTGATAGGGCCTTTGAGCTTGAGCTTGATATTGTTGCCCTTGGTTTCTTTGAAGCAAAGTCGGTCCTTGACTTTGATATTGGTTCCTAGGTTGGAAAGCTTGATTGGATTGAGTAGGCTTAGGACCAAATCCGGGAGGTGTGGATCCAAAGTCGGGGCGAGTAGGATTTGTGGTCTTGTAGGAGAAATTGGGGTGATTTCTCCATTCCGAAGAGAACTTTGGTGTAGTATAGTTGGCTTGAGAGCTTTGCCCTTGATTGGCACTATTTCCATTGTCTCTTCCTTGGTTTCCTCCCACAAAATTGACTTCTCCATAGCCTTGCCCTTGCACATCCCTTTGAACCAATGGGCAAGAAATGGTCTCATGCTCGTAGACCTCGCAAATATCACACCCTTGCCATGTCGAAGTTTCTTTCTCGGGGTGTTTTAGCTTGAAGACTTCATCCGAGAGATTATCAAAGTCCTTCCTTAAAGTATCATAATCACTAGAGCTCACCGCTTTCACTTCGTGTCTCTCATTTCTTCTTCTAGGATTCCCTCTCTCGCTTCCCCACATGAAATAATTCTTCGTTATTTTCTCTATAACCGCAAAGGCTTCATGTGGTGCAAGGTCCATTATAGCTCCGCCCGAAGCGGTGTCAAGTGCAAGACGAGAATTACCGTCCACACCTTGCTAGAAGGTGTGGAATAGAAGAAGATCATCCAAATTATGGTGAGGACATAGCCTTTGATATTCTTTGTATTGCTCCCAAGCTTCATAGAGCGTCTCTCCATCCATTTGCACAAAATTTGTAATTTGGCTCCTATAATGCGCCGTCTTGGAAGGAGGAAAGTATTTATTTAGAAAGGCCACGGCTAGCTCCTCCCAAGTAGTGAAGCTATCGGGAGTTTGACTCCTCAACCAATCTCTTGCTCTTCCCGTGAGGGAGAAGGGGAAAAGCCTAAGTAGCTTAGCATCTTCCGAAATTCCATTGATCTTGAATGTAGCACAAACTTCAAGAAATGACGTCAAATGGGAATTTGGATCTTCATTGTCTCTCCCCGAGAATTGGTTGGATTGAACCATTTGAATAGTGGACATCTTCAAATCAAAATCCCGGTTATCCACGGCAGGCAATTGGATGGGAGAACGGTAGCCATATGCCGTAGGGATGGCATAGTCCTTGAGGGCCCTTCTAGCTAGGGGCAATTGCGGAGGAAGGTTGTCTTGGTTTCTATGGTGAGGTGGGGGTGGGGGAGGAGGTCTATTGTTGTTGTTTTCGGCCATGACTCCTTGAGTATTGGAGGTTTGTCCTTTGTCTTTGGTCTTACTCCTTGTAACGGGAAGATTAACTAGCTCTCTAATAGGTTGGTTCAAATCTCTATCCACTATTTGAGAAAGTTTCTTGGTCTTCGGTGGCATAAAAGAAGTGAACCTACAAGAGAAGCCAATTAAAACAAGTAAGCGTAGTGAATAAGTTCAAGAGATGAAAGTAACAAGTAGAATAAAGAAAAACATGGAATAGTCGGAGCACTAAATGATTTTCCTAGGGGTAATCTAGCTATTGCTCCCCGGCAACGGCGCCATTTTGACGTTTCGTATTTTTGGGATACACGGTCAAAAACAATTTGTAATTCAACCGGTAAGACCGGTGTCGAACCCAAAGGAGCAAACGGATTACGCGCTAAGTCAATCAAGTTTTCTTACTCGGCTAATTCCTAAAATTCAAGATTGATTTTGGTTATCAATGGTTCAAAACAAGTACGAAATGGTTTTTAGGGGACTAAAATTTGATTAAAGAGGGTTTCGAGGGTTACTCCCCCCCTTGGCAATTTTTCCAACGATCATGTACACAAGAGTTAATTTATCCTTAAGGGTTGATTGGTTCAAACCTAACTTGGACCAAGATGGACTGACTGTCGTATGATCTATCCTAGTCAAGCCGTCCTAATTAGAGTCTCACTCCGTCGAGATAATAACCCACTCTATAGCACCATTATCCTCGAAATGTCTTCCTAAGGTCATGCTACTATAGGCATTAAGTTTTAGTCAACCACATACCATTGCATTTACTGTCATAATTGCTAGGTATGTTCATTCACACATTATCCAAATCATCACTAAGGTCTATCGACACTTAGATCATAATTCTAGAGTAGAAATGTCACTTAGGCATTTTATCAAACACTTGGCAACATATCATGCATAGAACACTTGGTGAAAATGAAATCAACTCCATAGATTGCAATATAATGTGTATACATGATCATTGAGTACCAAGGAGGGTTGTAAATCCCTCAAAACACAAGGAGACTACTCACACATCATGTAAGACAACATGATGTATGGTTTACACAAGGAAATCTAGGAGAAAAGAAGAGGGAAAGAGTAGGATGATTAGTCCTAATGAACTCCCTTGATCTTGATTCCCCCTTGATTGGTTGGTGATTGATGACCTTGATTTTGCCTCTTTTGCTTGTCTTTTCCCCCAAAAATCACAGATCCCTAGGTCAAAAACCGACACTTTCTATTTATAGCTTCGGGTGAAAAAGGGTAAGTAACAGATCTCAGCCGGTCGGCTGAGATGGAGTCTGAGTCCAGCCGGTCGGCTGAGTCTGGCCGACTCAATGGATTGTGCAGGGGAATTCTCAGCCGGTCGGCTCGGATGTCAGTCGGTCGACTCAACTCGGTCGATTGCTATGGAAATGAAGCGCAGGATCCAGCCAGCCGGCTGGATCTTCAGTCGGTCGGCTGAAACTGGCCGATTGTCATTGAGCAAAGGATGGATCATCGAGCAAAGTCAGCCGGTCGGCTGATACGTGAGTCGACCGCATCAGGTCGACCGAGTGGAATGCAGCTCTCTATCAATGACCCAGCCGACCGGCTGGATGCAGGGGAATTCCCAGCCGGTCGGCTGAAATGCTTTATGCAATTTTTCGCTCCAAAACTCCGATTTCTCCCGATTTCTCTTATTTTGACTTTGGCACTGAGATATCTTGATATGCACCTGAAACGTAGCAAAAGAGATCAAATGGCATCGAATTATCGCCGAGAACGAACCAAAACTATAGTGATAATTGGACATTAATAAGTCGAAAACTCGACTTATCAACAGCCCGGAAATGATATTGATGTATACTTAGCTCATTTGATAGAAGATTTGAAGCTTTTATGGAACGAAGGAGTACGGACGTTTGACGCATCAAGACAAGAATATTTTAATATGTGTGCCATGCTAATGTGTACCATCAATGACTTCCCATCTTATGGTAACTTATCTGGGTATAGTATTAAAGGGTACAAAGCTTGTCCAATTTGCTGGGAAGAGACACATTGATGGACCATAATTGTATGAATCATAAACACAGTTAAACCCACCAAATTAGACTCTTTGTCTATTTAACTTTTGCTAGTTAGTTCCGATATTTATCTACAGGGTATTTTGGAGTCTAGAGAGAATACAGGCTAAGGAGAAGTTTTTAAGCGGAAAATATATTACGAGTCATTCCAAGGTCACGACCAGATGCCGACTGAAGAAATATCATGAACCTGGCATGGAATCACTCAAAACAAGTCCAACCGAAGAGCAACCAGAGTCAGTCCAGAGCGGAAATGAACCGATAGTTTTGTGAAAACCTCACAAAACTCACAAACCACTCCCCTCATGCCACCTAGCCGGCGGCTTCCTCCTCTCATCCTCCTCTCCTCCTCTCCCCTTCCTCCACATGGGGGGCGGCTAAAGGGGAAGCTCCTCCTCACATGGGCGGCTAAAGGAGTGGTGAGTCACCTATGATGGCTTTTCCTCCCCTCCATGGATTCATCCCAAGTGTTTCTCATCTCCTCCACATCTCTTCACTCCCCTTAGCCTATAAATAGACTACTTCCTCCCATTTGTAAAATCATCCCATAATTTCACAAGCCTTTAGAGAGATAGAGGGCTTAACCCTCTTCTCTTCACTTTCAATAAACACTTTGTTCTTCATTTTGGAGCTACTTTCCCTTGCTTGGATCTTGCTTAGGAGCTCCTCTCCTCCACTTATTGTAGGTACAAAATTACTTTCTGTATATTTTGTTCTTACTTTAAAAGTTATTCTCCTTTTCGGTATCCTTGTTCAAAGCCATAGTTTGCTTGTATTCCTTGACATGAATACAAGTAGCTAAAGCTTGTATTCGGTAGAGGGAGTATTTATATCATAAACTGTTCTAGACTCTATGCTTAATGCTACTTTAGTGTTTCAAAACTTGTTCTATGTGCCACATATTAGGTCAGAACTTCCAAGGTTGAGTGGATGCTTGAAATGGCAAAACTCTTCCGTGGGGTTCGTGAACATACTCGGGTAAGTGGATGCTTGAAATGGCAAAGCTTATCTGAGGAGTTCGACCTCTCTAAAACACCATTTGGATTGATCGGAAATGATTGTTCAAATGGATGCACATAGGCTAGTATACCTTGAAATGGGGTGCTAGTCTAAATAGAACAAGTGCTCTATGACCTTGAAATGGGCTAGACAGTGTGGCAAATCGAGCGCTTGAAATGGCCTTGATACACTTTTGAACACTTAGTAGGATCATTAAGGGTCAATGATGAACGATGATATGATATGAAACCCCTAAACCGAATCCTTTCCTTACAGTCTATTATCAACTATTGTAATTTACTTTCATTTCTCAAAGCACACTTAAACCCAACCCCAATCGCATTTAATTTCTGCATAAGCTTCATTAAAGAACAACTAATCCACACTGACTCTCCTGGGTTCGACCCCTACTTACCACTTGCTACCCAGTAGTAAAGTCACGAGTAGCGGACTTATAAATTTATTCTTGACGTTTGCACATGACGACTGTGCATCCATCAAAATTGGCGCCGTTGCCGGGGAGTTAGCCTTCGATTAGTTGTTCTTCTCTTTTCTTTCTCTCTCTCAATTCTCGAAATCACTTCTACGCAACCATGTCATCATACTACGGAAGCGAGCCTTGGTACTATGAGGAGTTTTCCCCACCACCCTTCGAACTCGAAATCCGCGAGAAGATCAACAACATAAAGCAATCCCGGGATGAAACTTTGGACGAGTACTTATGGTACTTCGATTCCCTTGTAACGAGCTGCCCGCACCATGGATTCACCAACCACGATCTTCTTCAAAGGTTTCTCAATGGGATGATGCCATAAGAGTGGAATTGGCTTCATGACGCGGCAGGAGGCTCGGTCGATAACTTAAACATGGATGATCTTTGGAAATTGATAAACGATTTGGCCGCGAGGTCAAAACCAAGACAAGATCAGGCCGAGCCGCTCGAGGACGATATGAAAGAGTTGGCAGCTAGCATCCAGCAATTAAGTGCCACGATACACCAAAACCGGGCCGAAACCAAGGAAACCGTGGCCGAACTATCAAGGCAACTGTCCGAATTGTTCCAAGCCTTGTCCGAACTGAGAAGAGAGCCGAGAGAAGACATCAGTGCAAGGGTCAGTGAGGAGGAGCCTACAATCGAGCCCGTGGAGCCGGCAGAGGATGAGGATGAGGACCCATGGTTGCCTGAAGAAGAGCACCACTCAGATTATCCCTGGGAGTTAGAAGAAGAACTGCCCAAATCAGGCCCGGTCCTCATTACCAATCTGTCCGAGGAAATCACAGTCCTAACTGCCGAGCCAACAGAAGTCCCGAACCTCACTACTGAAGCGGCCGAAGAAATCATGCCAGGCCCGGTCCTTGCGCTCGGAGCACCCAAGGAAGTCCCGGACCTCATTGCCGAACTGTCTGAGAAAGACCTGGTCCTCACTATCGGAGCACCTGAAACAGACCCAGTCCTCATGGTCGAAATGCCTCAACTTAACCCTTCATGTTTTATGCCGATCATAGCCACCGAAGATCATATAATCAATAATGATGAGGTGCAAGGGGAGTTAGAGGAGGAGCATGAGCCAAAAAAGCCGACAAAGGAACTCTCACTCGTCACAAGCCAAGGAAAACCTCCATAAAACTCACTCGTTCCAAGACAACCATCCATCACTGCCACAATGAAGAGGATTGGCAGAGGCGCATGCTTAATGTCGCCTACATTTAATGGCACAAAATCAAACTTCCAAACTCGCAAAGGTGCCAACTATTCAAACATGAAGAAGCGGCAAAGACATGGGCCGAAAGAATGGAAACCCGGAAGGAGTAACAAGCAAGCACGACTCATTGGACCAGCAGCTATGGTCAATAAAGCCTCACCCTCTCAAATCAAAAGAGCTACCGAGAAGAAGTTCGACCTCAAGCACCCATGGGATCCCTACTTATGATCCAGGAATGAGGTACTGTCGAGCCAATGACGTTAAACAAAGGC
This sequence comes from Rhodiola kirilowii, assembly GCA_033675215.1. Classification (NCBI taxonomy): domain Eukaryota; kingdom Viridiplantae; phylum Streptophyta; class Magnoliopsida; order Saxifragales; family Crassulaceae; genus Rhodiola; species Rhodiola kirilowii. The sequence continues at coordinate 37,831,678 of CM066193.1, forward strand.
ACTGGTCGGGAGGTAACCCGACACCTATCTTACTTTCTGTCAATTTTATTTTCTGTCATTTAGCTTTTTGCTCTCACCCACTTGGTGCATAGAAAGAAATGACTATTTAGGAATCGGATTTGGGCGCAACATTAAGCCATCCAGGCCTATGCCAAGAGTTCAAGGCCCCAGCCGAACTCCCTCGATTATCTAGCCTCATGCCATGTCGTTCGCTCGACACTCTAAAGGGAGTTCTGTTCTTCCCTTTTCCTTAATGTCATTTCCTTCTCATAAATAACTGCTTGCATGGCTTTTGAACTAAGTCATTTCGTAAAAGAATGCCTGCGTTCAAAAGTGTGGGGTGAGAACCGCCTGTGTACATAACATGCTTTTTCTTTTTCCTTTTCCCTTAATATTATCTTTTTGAAAATATGAACTTGAGAATGTGAAAAAGATAGATCATAATTCATGCATTTACCTTGTGAAAATTCAACTGTTTAAAAACTTAGAATGTAACTTCTCATTTGTCCCTTTGTGCTGAGATAAACAGAGGATGTGGAGTTGATATAAACTGCCCTAGAGAGGCTTGGCAAGCACTCGAAGGTTCGAATCTAACTATATGGTTTTCGAAGTCAGTGGAGGCTGCACTTCGGGTTTCAGTGAAGATTGAAGTCATCTCCGCCGTGCAGCGTTTATGCAAGAGGCGGGGACGGGAATCAAACCGTCCTATCTCTAGTCCTAGTAGCCAGGAAAATAGATGAGCGACCCTCATCTTGACCCGCGCGAAACGGCGAGGATGAGAAAGAGCGGGGAGGTATTTCCATATGCTTGCGGGCGACGATTGGACCTCCCAAAGAAAGGCTGAGAAAATGGACTAGCAAGCCACAAAAAGGCTAAAGCTCAAAGAAGCTAATCAAAGGCCAAAGGCCAAAATTGTGAAAGTTTAACCAAATAAAAGTGAAGTACTCAAAGAGTCTAATCAAAGGCCAAAGGCCGATTCACTACAAAAGCTGTCCCTCGCCAAAAAGAAATCAAAAAAGGCTCAACTCAGTGAAACCCGAACCGAATCACGTGCTAGAGAAAGCTACAAGGAAACCATATAGTGCGAGTCAGTCCCGAGAATGCATTCCAGGAGCCTGAAAAGGGCTATCTCTCGAAACATACGAATTAATTTGCATCTCGGCGCAAAGGTACACGTATCAAGTTTCTTCTAAGTATTTATATGGTTTAATTTGGTAATAAGTAAGTAATGCATGAATTAGGATAAATCTAGTCCCACAGTCTCACTTTCATATTTTAAAAGTTTACTTAGATAGTGTGTGCCGCCCTTTAATAGCATTGTTCGGGACGAACAACTAAAAGTGTGGGGTGATCTGATGGACCATAATTGTATGAATCATAAACACAGTTAAACCCACCAAATTAAACTCTTTGTCTATTTAACTTTTGCTTGTTAGTTCCGATATTTATCTACAAGGTATTTTGGAGTCTAGAGAGAATACAGGCTAAGGAGGAGTTTTTAAGCGGAAAATATATTACTAGTCATTCCAAGGTCACGACCAGATGCCGACTGAAGAAATATCATGAACCTGACATGGAATCACTCAAAACAAGTCCAACCGAAGAGCAACCAGAGTCAGTCCAGAGCGGAAATGAACCGATAGTTTTGTGAAAACCTCACAAAACTCACAAACCACTCCCTTCATGCCACCTAGCCGGCGGCTTCCTCCTCTCATCCTCCTCTCCTCCTCTCCCCTTCCTCCACATGGGGGGGCGGCTAAAGGGGAAGCTCCTCCTCACATGGGCGGCTAAAGGAGTGGTGAGTCACCTATGATGGCTTTTCCTCCACTCCATGGATTCATGCCATGTGTTTCTCATCTCCTCCACATCTCTTCACTCCCCTTAGCCTATAAATAGACTAATTCCTCCCATTTGTAAAATCATCCCATAATTTCACAAGTCTTTAGAGAGATAGAGGGCTTAACCCTCTTCTCTTCACTTTCAATAAACACTTTGTTCTTCATTTTGGAGCTACTTTCCCTTACTGGGATCTTGCTTAGGAGCTCCTCTCCTCCACTTATTGTAGGTACAAAATTACTTTCTGTATATTTTGTTCTTACTTTAAAAGTTATTCTCCTTTTCGGTATCCTTGTTCAAAGCCATAGTTTGCTTGTATTCCTTGACATGAATACAAGTAGCTAAAGCTTGTATTCGGTAGAGGGAGTATTTATATCATAAACTGTTCTAGACTCTATGCTTAATGCTACTTAATGTTTCAAAACTTGTTCTATGTGCCACATATTAGGTCAGAACTTCCAAGGTTGAGTGGATGCTTGAAATGGCAAAACTCTTCCGTGGGGTTCGTGAACATACTCGGGTAAGTGGATGCTTGAAATGGCAAAGCTTATCTGAGGAGTTCGACCTCTCTAAAACACCATTTGGATTGATCGGAAATGATTGTTCAAATGGATGCACATAGGCTAGTATACCTTGAAATGGGGTGCTAGTCTAAATAGAACAAGTGCTCTATGACCTTGAAATGGGCTAGACAGTGTGGCAAATCGAGCGCTTGAAATGGCCTTGATACACTTTTGAACACTTAGTAGGATCATTAAGGGTCAATGATGAACGATGATATGATATGAAACCCCTAAACCGAATCCTTTCCTTACAGTCTATTATCAACTATTGTAATTTACTTTCAGTTCTCAAAGCACACTTAAACCCAACCCCAATCGCATTTAATTTCTGCATAAGCTTCATTAAAGAACAACTAATCCACACTAACTCTCTTGGGTTCGACCCCTACTTACCACTTGCTACCCAGTAGTAAAGTCACGAGTAGCGGACTTATAAATTTATTCTTGACGTTTGCACACGACGACTGTGCATCCATCACACATGCACGCCATTTAAAGAATTGTCGAAAAATGGTTTACGTGGGCCATCGACGTTTTTTATCGAGGCATCATCCTTACAGGCGGAAAAAAGCTGCATTTAATGGTGAGACCGAACATGGAATAGAACCTCAACCGGCTTCTGGAGATGAAATACTTCAAAAAATTCAGAATATTACAAATCGATTTGGGAAGCCCAATGCACGCACTGAAGGTACTCCATGGAAGAAGCGATCAATATTTTTTGATCTCCCTTATTGGCATACACTTGACGTCATTAAACATTCCCGGAAAAACAAAGGATGGATTGACTGGATATGTTGGATATGAACATTCGTACCAAATTGGCACCTCAAACTGAAGGAAAGCGTACATATTTGCCTCCATCATGCACAACTCTTTCTAAGAATGAAAAAACAATTTTGTGTGGATGTCTGAAAGGAGTTAAAGTTCCATATGGGTATTCTTCGAATATTGCCAGCTTGGTTTCAATGAAGGATCTACGGTTGAATGGATTAAAATCTCATGACTATCATGTATTGATTCAACAGTTGTTGCCTATTGCAATTAGAGGTGTATTGTCTCCTAAAGTGAGATCCGCTATACAAAGACTCTGTGCCATTTTTAGCTCTTTGTCTGCTAAGGTTGTTGATTCATCAGAGCTTGATAAACTACAAGACCAGATTGTTGTTACACTATGCCAATTAGAGATGTTTTTTCCACCTAGCTTTTTTGATGTAATGGTGCATCTTACTGTACATTTGGTGCGCGAGATTCGCATTCTTGGACCAGTTCATATGAGATGGATGTACCCTTTTGAGAGGTACATGAAGATTCTAAAGAGCTACGTGAGAAATAGACATCGTCCCGAAGGGTGTATAGTGGAAGGATACATAACTGAAGAGGCTGTCGAGTTTTGCACTAATTTTTTAGGAAATACAGCCGCAGTTGGGATTCCCAGGCCACGTCATATTGATCGATTTAATGGAAAGGGCATAAGTGGTCGGAAATATAAGAACCCATCATTTGATGAGTTGATGATTGCTCATTTCTATGTATTGCAACATATGCCTGATATCACGCCTTTCATAGAGCAGCACCTAAACATATTAAGGAGTGCATTCCCAAGAAAATCCGAGCAGTGGTTTCCAAAAGAACATAGTCGGTCATTTTGTAACTGGCTGAGATGTAATGAGATTTTAAATAATCAGGCCAACTCTGAAGAAGAGTTTGATGACTTAGTAAAGTGGCTCCTGCCGGGTCCTACGCCAACTGTATACTCGTGGAACGCTTACGACATTAACGGATTTTGTTTCCACACAAAAGCTCAAGATGACCAAACCGTTGTGCAAAATAGTGGTGTCACACTTGTTGCTGAAACCACTCTTGTTTCTAGTGCTAGAGATCAGAATCCAATATATGCTCCTATTAATTATTTTGGCCTCATCGAAGAAATATGGGAGTTGGATTACGTAAAGGTTCGAGTGCCTGTGTTTAAATGTAAATGGGTTAATAATTCGGCGGTTCGTACTGATGAATATGGAATGACGTTTGTGGATTTTCGAAGAGAAGGGTCCAAGGATGAGCCATTCATTATGGCCGAACAAGCGAGACAAGTATCAGTGACCCTTCTGATAACAACCATTTTGTTGTCCTCCATGGAAAACAACAACTAACCAGTGATGCATCTGAAGATCTAGCTGAGGAATGCATGCCCGTTTGTACGATAGTTCCCGTGGAGAACGATGATAGTGAAGCTGATAATGAAATTCAACTACGAGAAGATCATGGAGAAGGAATATGGATTGATAAAGAAATTTAACTTGTGTATGTTATTTATTTATGACTTGTGTAGTTATTTATTTATTTACTTCTGAGAATTGGTTTATTGATGAATTAATTTCATGTTTACAGGATCATGGCCATTTCACACAGCATTAGTAGCAGCAGTGAGGATGACCATAATGACACTTCTGGTAGAGTTCCAAAGAAGAGAGGCCTTGTATATATGAGCAGATTCGTTAAGAGACACAAGGACGCTGGTACCAAGGCTACGGTTGAATGGGATAGAAGAGGGAATCCAATAGGGAAGGTTGCAGACAATTGGAGGAGCTACTTGAGTACGTTGGTTCGATGTCGTGTTCCTATCATACACACTGATTGGAGGAAGGTCCCTAAACATTTTAAAGACAATGTGTGGAGAGAGGCAACTGTAAGAGCTTGGTTAATTCTAACATTGTATTTGTTTTAAACATGGTAACTAACTTTTGTATTAATTAGAACTTGTTTTATATATTTTCAGGCAGTTTTTGATGGAGTCGAGGAGCATAAAAATCAGGAGCTTAGCGCTGCGTGCAAGATGTGGAAACAATTTAAGTCACGCCCCGCACAAGATTACATCTACGGTGATGAAAGAGATGAAGATGCTTTCAAAAAGTATTCGTACATTGACTCCGATCATTGGAAGACTTTTAAGGAGCAGAGGCTCTCCGAAGCTGCAAAGAAGTTAAGGGACACAAACAAGGATCTGGTCAAGAAAAATGTATATAAGCACGTCTTGGGTCGAGGAGGATATAGAAAACTGGAAGAGGCAATGACAAAAGAAAAAAAAAGATGAGTTAATTTCTCAGGGGGCAATTCAAGAGGAACAAGCTTCTAATGTCTCTATAGAGAGGCATGATTTGTGGAAGAGGGGACGAATCAGAAAAAATACTGAGTTCATCTCTGAGGCATCTCGAGGAGTACCTACAAAGATTGTAAGTTCCTTATGTGTGTTTTAATAGCTAAGTTTTTTTAAATTATACACTAACTATTGGTAATTTTCTGAAATAATAGGATGATTTAGTGGATAAGGCCGCTCGAGGAGAATTTTCATCTCAAGGCCGACGTGACATATTGACGGAGGCTATTGGCACGGATGAGCACCCTGGACGCACTCGTGGACTCGGGTCACACATTCCATGGAGGATTGGATTACCTAGCTCTAGCTCTTCGAGGGTGACACCCAGTTCAAGTGTTATTCGCAATATTCAGCCGTCTGATCGACAGAGTCAATACTGCTTCCCCAATGCTCCCACAGATACGGACCCTTGGAAGAGTATACCAAAGGTACTTGGAGATTTTTAAAGTCATTATTTCCTTACTATTTGGTTTATATTTTTCTTACAAATGTAAACATCCGTTTCAATTATTTACGTTGACAGATTGGGCTAATAAGCCTATTATATATCGAAGAGGGACTTAATTATGAGAGACGACTAGTGGCTGTTGGTCGAGTCATGAACGGTCGTTTGCTACGTGATATACCACTGCCCGATGAAATGGTGAAGCTGAAGGTCGATAGTTCTCTTGGTCAGATTAACGGACTACCCATTCCCCATGGAGAGAAATTAAATACAACACGAGATGCAGAGGAGAAATCAGACTTGGTTGCATGGCCGAAGCACTTGATTGAAATCAACCCAAGGGTAATAAAATCAACTATTTGAACCATCTTTCCATAATTTAATTTATCAAATTTTATTTGAATTATTTACTAACATTCGAAATTCAGGAATATACCATGCGACTATACTACCACTTGCCACCGGCCTCAAATGATGAAGTAGAGAATTATTCCATCGACTGTCGATTTCTACACGACATGTACTCTAACTTGGGCAGAGACGTTGTTATAGTACGCATCGCTGACGAATTGTTCGGTGACGACTACACTTCCACAGTGGGCCCAGATGATGTCCGTGATATTTATGCATTGAAATCGTTGTCGAACTCACATTGTGATTTATATATAAGGTAATACTCTTGTCATTAATTGTTCATCATTTCTTGCAGAAGGTCTAACTTTACAAGTTTTTCATTTTGTAGTTTTTTATACAATCAAATCCTTGAATCAGAGGTTCGATTCGGGTTCTTCAATCACACGGCCGTGAGCCCTTCCAATGACGTAAATGAGAGGTTGGAGTCATTTGTATCAAGACTCAATATGCCAGACAAAGATCGCAATTATTGCTATTTTATGCCTTATATAAATGATGCGGAGTAAGTACATAAATTACTTGTACCTTATTACGTATTTTTTGAAAATATGGGTTTATGAATTTAGTGCGTTGTTGTAGGTTTCCTTGGATGTTGCGCGTTATCTTCCCCAACCAAGGTGTAGTCCATTGGTTCAACTCCTCAAAAGGCGCCACCGTTATACACAGCGATGCAAAAGCTTTAGTGGACTCGTAAGTTTCGAACTTACTATTAGTTTGTAACTTGCATTGACATTCACTAATTACGTATTGTTATTTATTTTAGGGGGTTGCAATGATACTATCAAGGATGTAATCCGAGGATTGATCGTCAAGTCGAATGGAAGATAGTGACGGTACTATTTATAGAAAAGCATTCCTTTACTATACTTGTAATTTTCATTAATAAAGTGTTAACTGAGATTACTTATAATGCAGTGTCCGAAACAACCCGCAAAGAGTAATTTATGCGGTTATTATGTTCTGAGAAATATTCGGGACATAATGGAATTTGTTCGTTCTAATAAAGGTGCATATGTGGAGAACTTTGACCAAGTAAGTATGCTAGTCTCGTCCTACTCTATTAGAATGGTGACAAATGTAGCTAGGTTGTGTGTTCTCTTATTTGTTTTTGTTCTAAATCCATGTTCTAGTTAGATTTGTTCTAAATTCATGTTCTAGCTACGTTTGTTCTAAATCCATGTTCTAGCTACGTCAAATCCATGTTCTAGTTAGGTTTTTTCTTAATCAATGTTCTAGCTACGTTTGTTCTAAATCCATGTTCTTGTTAGGTTTGTTCTAACTCTATTTTTTTATATATTCATGTTATCGTTTTCTTATTTTGTTATAGGTTTTTTCCTAATGGGACACGCGCATATGAGTTGGGAATGGTACAAGACGTGCGAGATGAGATCGCCGCCTACTTGTACAACTACTTATTCGAACATAGTGTATTCATGTGATTGCGTTTATGTGAAGTTGTTATAAACCAGTGTATATATGGATGGTTGTACATAATGACTTTTATGAATGCATATGGTTGTATTTTGAGTGAAATCAAACTATTTCCATGTTTGGGAATGTGTAACAGCAGGGTATTAAATTTTGTTTACAATTTGTATTCAATTTTTCAGGCGGAATTGAGCTTAAAACAGCTAAAATCTGTCCATTTTTTCCAAAACTTACGCAACGGTTTGTTGTTAAAACCGTTGCATAAGGTCATGATCTTATGCAACGGTTCAAGAAAACCGTTGCATAATTGTGTATCGTATGCAACGGTTTTTTGTTGGAACCGTTGCATAAGGTCATGAACTTATGCAACGGTTCAAGAAAACCGTTGCATAATGGTATACCTTATGCAACGGTTTGTTGTTATAACCGTTGCATACGATACACCATTATGCAACGGGTTTCTTGAACCGTTGCATAAGATCATGACCTTATGCAACTGTAGCTTATGCAACGGATGAGAAACCGTTGCATAAGCTATCTCAGAACCGTTGCATAAGGTCCCGTCTGTAGTAGTGTAAGGAAGAACAAACTGCGTTAAGGCTGAACACCAGATGTACAGAGGGTTGAACATTCGCTTCATGAGGACAAACGCTAGACTCAGCAATACATGGAGAAGAGATGATAGAGTTTGCTACTACTGTATTAAAATAGGTCACATCAAGCCTAGGTGTTACGAGTTCCTAGCCTATCTGAGAAAGATGAATCAAACGGATATGCCACGTATAAGACAAGTGTGGAGAGTGAAACAAAAGGAGGTAGTCTGTCTTGTTGCATTCAGCTCAACCAGTCACTTGAAGAAGGGACGATGGTACTTTGATAATGACTACTTAGCCCACATGACTGGAGAACTCAAACCACCTCGAGAACATCAAACCGTTCAAAGGACATCGATCTATAACATTCGGCGATGGAGAGAAAGGCAAGGTAATTGGCACAAAAACTGTAAAGGTCCATGGTTTACCATGGCTAGAGGATGTGCTTCTTGTTGATGGCCTCAAAGCTAATATATTTAGCATTAGTCTATTGTGTGACGGAGAACATCAGGTGAAGTTTACTCATAATTTCTGTCATGTATTCAAAAGAACAATGAGTGTGTAATGGGAGGCAACAGATCTTCAAACAACTACTACCTGTTGGAGTCTGTTCGAATAGACACTGAGACAACATGGCTACTCAGCAAGACTGATGAGATGATGTCGTGGCACAAACGCACGGGACACTTAAATTTGAAGACTCTGAAGAAAGTGTCACTTGGGGCCCTCGTGCGTGGCATTCCTAATTTTGAAGGAGACCTGAGCATTGTATGTGGTGAATGCTAGAAGATTAGAAAACAAACAAAGGCTGCTCATAGAGGAACAACGAAGATCAACGCTAAACGACCACTTGAGCTGCCCCACTTAGATCTGATGGGACCTAATCATGTGGAAAGCTTTGGTGGAAAAAGGTATGTTCTCGTATGTGTTAACGATTACTCTTGCTTCTCTTGGGTGAACGTTCTGCGTGATAAGTCAGCTGATGTGCAAGGTTTTGGTTAGTTGTGCACTCATCTACAAAGAGTAAGAGAAGATAAAGGAGAACACTTAGTGGCCATACAGAGTTATCTAGAAGAGAGTTCGAGAACAATGCGCTAGCTGAGTTTTGTGAGCAACAAGAGATTGCACATCAGTTCTTGTCACCCATTACCCCCTACAAAATGATGTTGCTGAGCGAAAGAATTATACTATTCAAGAGATGGCTCGAGTGATGCTGCATGCAAAGAAAGTTCCTCTGAAAATTTGGGCTGAAGCCATGAACACTGCATGTTACATTATCAACATGGTCACTGTTCGAACTGGCAATGACCAGACATGTTATGGAAGAAAAAAAGACAACAGTGAAATATTTCCACATCTTCAGAAGCGAGTGCTACATTCTCAATGATTGAGAGTATAAATTGAAGCTTGATCCCAAAAGCGATGAAGGAATCTTTATTGGATACTCTTCGAATAGCCGTGCATACCACGTGTTCAACAAAACGGACTAGAGCCCTGATGAAATCTATAAATGTAGTTGTCAAGGATTACTTGGAGAAAGACGGAGCACAAGGTGATGATAATTATGGTGTCCAGACACTCCTTGCACAACAAACCTTCCCAACTCAGGATGTGCAGGATGGAGTTCAAGATGAAGCCCGAAGGAATCTGATGCGGAACCTGACTTGAATAAAGATGGCACTGCGCACAAAGTACCAAGAACTCCAGCACCAGTTCTACAGCCCTCTTGCAGAGTTCAGAAGAATCATCCCATTACTGAGGTTATTAGAGAGCCAATTGAGGGAATGAAAACCCGTGGGAAGTCAATAAACTTTCGGGACATGGTTGCTGGCTCGTGCTTCGTATCTAAAGTGGAACCAAAGAACATTAAAGTGTTCCCTAGATCTCCTTTAGCAACGCAGAATATCAGGCCATCACCAAGAGATTTGAGCGTACTCTTATTGCCAAGTTTCAAATAGGTAGACCTCCATTTTCTGTTCTGCAGGATTTCCTATTGGCGAGCTGGAAAATTTGAAGGTCGAATCACGATTTCCAGCAATTGGGATGACAGGCACACGATGATTATCATGGACTCTGAAAAGGATGTCACAACTGCCATAACTTGCCCATCGAGGAAGATTGGACATACATTTTTCCGCTTGTTCACATGGTCCCCTGACTATAACCCCAGGAAGGAAGCAACCACAATCACAAAATGGATCAGATTACCTGGTCTTCCAATGGAGATGTTTGATAGAGTAGTTCTAAGATCCATTATCTCCTCCTTCACTCTGTTCTTAGACTCTGAGGAGAGATCCAAGGAACTTGCCGCTCTTAGTTATGCTAGAGCTTGTGTTGAGCTCGATGTAACTAAAGAGATACCCAACCGTGTGTGGATTAACTTTCCAGGGAACAGGGGTTCCTTCCAAGACATTGTGATAGAAGGTGGTCTGGCCTATTGTAACAAATGCAAGATTCATGGTCATGACATCTCTATTTGTAGAAAAGTCTCTAAGACTATGGAAAAGAAGGAAGTAATGTGACTAATATCAATGCTAGAGGCAGCAAAACCCCTGTTGAAACAGCCAACAATGAGAAGCACAAGGCTCCTGCCGAGCAAGAATGGCAAGTGGTTAATAGAAAAAAGAAACACCAGCATACTGAGAAAGAAATCCATGAGAGATGGTTACCCCAGCCAAAGATCATATACCTTCTAAAGACCAGATGTTGGATAAGAGTCCCCATGAATTTCAACATATAAAAAATGTCTCCTAAAAAGAACCTCTTCACTGTGGCTAAAGATATCTCTAGATTCAAAATGAGAAGCGTGAAACTTTCCAAGAGACTGCCAGTGCGCTCCTCCCTTGAAATGTAGCCAGATTTGAGGAATGGTGTGGTGCCCATTGACAAAAGTAATGAAGAAATTGTTAGAAGCTATAACATTGTCCAAGCTCCTGAAAACTGTTCCCAAGAGGTTCCAAATAATATGGCCCCGGTGGTGTTTAAAGAAAAAACCCAAGATATGTTAGAAACTGACAGCTCCAAATGCCTAGAGAATAATCAGTCTAGTGAGGCTGATTCTAGTAAAGAGAGCATCACTGTAAGTATTAAGGAAGGGAGAATGAAGGAAATTGGAACCAGTGATAACTCTATAATTTTTAATGAAGAATTGGGCATCTTGGTCCATACTGGTGCTGCAGCTCATTTTCAAAAAATCCTAGATGGAGCTACTAAAAACCCAGAGGAGCATATTGATCTGATTCCCACGGGTAGCAAGCAATGCCTTGATGATCAGTCCCAATGATGACATATCATCTTCTTTGCTGGAATGCTAGAGGTATCTGTTGGGGATTGTCTTTGAATATTGCCGCAAGAGAGTCTTCAAATCAGCAATGGTAGTGCAGAAAACTTGGACTGCTTCTTCTTCTTTGTTGTAATGAGGATTCACTAAGGAATCGTATGAACTGGATATCACAATCGATCGCGTTGTCGCTTTCCGAATTCAATATTTCGACCCTGTATTGTAGTCGAGGGTTGCACGAAACTTGAACGGGGATAATCAATTGGAACAATTTCTATTCTCGACTAAAGAATTCGAAATCAAACTTGAGTTTGAGTGTTTATGGAAATCAAGCAAGGTTTAGAATCAAGGAGTGATTCTCTATGAGAGTAATTGGTTTTTTTCGTGCCCTCATACTGTCCATGACCTCCAATATATAGGAGATCAAAAGGGACAAAGAGCAGGTGTGTCTGAACAGAACAGCTGTGTCTGTCAAACGTCGCCGCGTTTTCCTTCAGCATTAGCGGGCGCTTTTTCCTTCAGCATTACGCTAATGCTTAAGGAAAACGCGCCCCTTAATGTTTACTGAAAATGCGGTCAATTCCAGGAGCGTTTTCCCTTTACATTATCAGCCGCGTTTCGTTAAGACATTGTCGTAATGTCCAGTAAAAACGCGCCCCACATAATGTCAAGATAAAACGCGATCCGCACTGAGTTTTATACACAAAACTCACTCAACGGAAGTTCCAAACCTTTCATATCATTAGGGTATGCTACCCTAATATATTGTAATATTATACTAAGTCCGAAAACCCTAAAATTACCAACAATCCTCCCCCATTTTAGGATTTCCTTTGTTTTCCATAAAACTTTGTTTTTAAGTAAGTCACGCATAAACGAAAATGTCACAACGATTGAATTTTCGCTTAGTGTAGTTACACATTCAAAATACCCGGAAATCATGGTGCTCGTAACGTTTGAACCAATCGATCCATTTGGGTACCTCAAGATAACACACACATGAGTTACTTCACAAACTCTAAGTTCAACTTGACTCTTGATGGTCCTTGAGTCCTAATCCCTTCGTGAACGTATTGAGATTTAACCCGAATCTCATGAAGCGACCAGAAACTTCACGTTCATATAGGTAGATTCCTTAAGGGTAACACCACCCGATTATGCTCCTACAAACAGCACTTTGTCAAAGAACCTATTAAGAAGAGTCCCTCTTCAACCTATTACTTGTAGGTCATGAACACATACTTGGGGATGCATATTTGTGTTCATCAATCTTCTAGGAATGAGCTTTCCACATTGAATTCAGCTCTAACGCTAGTTAGATGTGAATTGGGTGTCTCATGACTAGATGATTATATGGGTTTGAGTCCCATCTCCTTTACCGATTTTGATACCAAATCTCTAGCTAATCCCTTCGTCAAGTGATCTGCTAAATTTTGTTGTGACCTTACAAAATCCACTGATATCACCCCATGCGTAATGAGCTCTCTTACCGCACTATGTCTAACACCTAAGTGTCTAGACTTCCCATTGTATACATGGCTATAAGCTTTAGCCAATATTGCAGCGCTATCACAATGAATTGATATGGGTGATATCGGTTTTTCCCATAATGGAATCTCATGTATCAAGTTCTTTAGCCATTCAGCTTCCTTTGAAGCGGCGGCTAAAGCAACAAATTCAGATTCCATAGTGGAACTTGAGATGCATGTTTGCTTCTTGGAAGCCCATGAGATGGCACCTCCCCCAAGTAGAAATACCCATCCACTTGTGGAGGAATGATCCTCCTCATTCGAGATCCAACTTGCATCTGAATATCCTTCTATGACCGAAGGAAAATCCGAATATACAAGACCGAGGTTTATAGTCCCCTTAAGATACCTAAGGACCCTATGAATTGCCTGCCAATGTTGCATACTAGGGTTACTAGTATATCGACTAAGCTTCCCTACCGCAAATGCGATATCTGGTCTTGTACAAGTCATGGCATACATCAAACTGCCTATGACTTTAGCATACTCCAATTGGAACTGAGGCTTCCCCTTATTAGGATACAAGTGAGTAGAGGAATTATAAGGAGTAGTCAACGGATGACAGTCCATATAATTAAATTTCTTTAACACATTCTCAATGTAATGAGATTGTGTTAAGGCAAGACCTCCTTCAACTTTCTTTATTCTTATCCCAAGGATAACTTCCGCCTCTCCCATGTCCTTCATGGAAAACTTAGATGACAGAAATTCTTTGGTTTGATTTATGCACTTTAAATTGGTGCCAAAAATCAACATGTCATCTACATATAGACAAATGATAACTCCATTCCCTGAGTTGTCAAATTTGCTATATACACATTTATCTGATTGATTCAATATGAATCCATCGGATAATACCACCTCATCAAACTTTTGATGCCATTGCATAGGTGCTTGTTTGAGTCCGTATAGTGACTTAACAAGCTTGCATACCTTATGCTCTTGCCCTGACATTATAAAACCTTCCGGTTGTTTCATGTAAATCTCTTCCTCTAAATCACCATTGAGGAAAGCAGTCTTTACATCCATTTGATGTACTAGCAACTTATGAATAGATGCTAAGGCTATCAACAACCTAATAGTTGAAATTCTTGCAACCGGTGCATAAGTGTCAAAATAATCCATACCATATTTCTGTCTAAAGCCTTGGATTACCAATCTTGCTTTAAATTTATCAATGGTACCATCTACCTTCATCTTCTTTCTGAAGATCCACTTATTTCCCAATGCTTTATGTCTTGGTGGTAAATCCACCAAAATCCAAGTGTTGTTTCCTATTATAGAGTCCATTTCATCATTTATGGCCTCTTTCCAAAATGATACATCTTGAGATTTCATAGCTTCATCAAATGTTTTGGGATCACTTTCAATAACATGACAGTACATGTATTGCGAGCTAACTTCATCCCTAGTTCCTTCCACTAGGTAGATATGAAAATCATTTCCAAATGATTTTTCTTTTCTTGCTCTCTTACTCCTTCTAATTTCAGAAATTTGGGTGTCATTTGAAACTCGATTTGCACTAGGCACAACATTCAAATCTTTAGGCATGCTAATTGATGAAAATCTCTTTTCATCAAATATGGCATCTCTCGATTCAATGGTTGTATGAATCGATACATGCTTATTAGGTTCTATGACATAAAACCTATACGCCATGGAGTGATGAGCATATCCTATGAATATACATTCAACTCCCTTTTCTCTTAAAGTTTTATGTTTAGGGATAGGTAGTCTTACTACCGCCCTACAACCCCAAACTCGAATATGATTCAAATTTGGTTTCTTGTTATACCAAATTTCATAAGGAGTAACCCTGCCCCTTTTATTAGGAACCCTATTTAATAAATAGCAAGCCGTTAACATGGCTTCTCCCCAAAATCCATCATTTAATCCCGAGTAAGAAAGCATGGCATTTACCATCTCTTTCAATGCTCTATTCTTTCTCTCCGACACACCATTTTGTTGTGGTGTGTAAGGAGCAGTGGTTTCATGAATGATTCCCACACTTTGGAAATAACTAGGATTAAAGTATTCCCCACCTCTATCGGTGCGTAACTTCTTAATAGAAGTTCCCTTTTGAAGTTCAACTTCACTCTTATAAATTTTGAATTTATCAAGAGCTTCATCTTTTGAGTTCAACAAATAGACATAGCAAAATCTAGAACAGTCATCAATATATGTTACTACATATTTCTTGTTTCCTAGAGAAGGTGATGCATGAAAATCACACAAGTCGCTATGTATTAAATCAAGTAAATTGCTTTCTCTTTCAATTTTATGAAATGGTTGTCTAGTAATCTTAGTAAGCATGCATGTTCTACACTTATTAATATTTACATCAAACGAGGGAATTAACTCATGTTTAGACATTTCATGCAATCTTTTATAATGAACATGTCCTAAACGTGCATGCCAAAGTGTAGAGACATCATCATTCAGAATGGTAATATCATGCTCACAATTCATATAAACAGAACAAATAACTTTATTTATACTAAGCTTGAACATTCCATTACATAGGTATCCTTTACCAACAAATACACCACCCTTTGATAACACATAGTTATCGGCTTCATACACTTGCCGATAACCTTGTTTATTCAAAACAGTACCCGATACAATATTTTTCCTAATATTAGGTACATACAACACATTCACAAGAACAATATTCTTTCCCGAAGAAAATTCGATTTCTACTTGGCCTATTCCTAGGATAGGGGCGGTCGACTCGTCTCCCATGTGAAGAACTCTTCCTTCACTTGTATTGGCAAAAGACTTGTACATATCTTTGTCTCTACACACATGTGCCGTAGCACCGGAGTCAACCCACCACGAAATCTCATCATCCTGCATAGCAAAAATTTCAGAAAAATTAGAAACATAATCTATGTTAGAATATGTATCTAACTTAGCTTCTAAACTTGAAATCAGATTTTTCTGACCTTGAGATTTCTGCTCTTGGTTTTTATTACCAACAGCATTACTTTGAGCCTTCTCGCTCTTCCCCTTTCCTACGCGACAGTCTCGCTTGAAGTGCCCTGCCTTCCCGCAAGTCCAACACACGTTTCCTTTTGTAGGATGCTTCTTGTTTGGACCTTTGCTAGCATACTCATTAGGCCGTTTCTTGCCTTTGTTCTTGTTCACCTTTTGAGAACTAGTCTCCAATACATTTACCTTAGGTAAATTTGTATCCACTTCCATCGCGTCCTTTTCACGCACACGAAGTTCCTCCTCCATTCGTAATTCCTTTGCGAGTTCCACAAGAGAAATATCTTCCTTCTTGTGCTTCAAGGTACGGCGGAAGTCTTTCCATGCCGGTGGTAATTTGTCAATGATACTTGACACCGAGATGGCTTCATCCATCTTCAGATTTCTTTGAGCAAATTGCCCCAAGATACGTTTTATCTCATGGAACTGTTCCATTACAGGACGAGAGTCCACCATCTTGTAGTTATTGAAATTACTAACAAGAAATTTCACGCTCGATGCGTCCTCAGCCATATACTTGGCTTCAAGAGTGTCCCACAACTCTTTTGCAGACTCAACGTTTTGATATAAATCGAAAAGAGGATCGGACATACCATTGAGGATATGTCCTCTAGCGATGTAGTCGTCGTTTTCCCATTTGTTTCTATCACGAAAAGCTCCCACAGGTGCGTTGTCTCCAACTTCAGGGCATGGTGTGGACAGTACGTACACCACCTTCAGATTCGTCAGTAGGAAGTGCATCTTCCTTCTCCAACGCCGGAAATCGGTTCCTTCAAATTTGTCCAACTTCTGGAATTGATGTAGCATTTCTCTCACGCTCGCCATTGAGTAGGAAATATTGAATTCGTTTGTTGGGGATTGTCTTTGAATATTGCCGCAAGAGAGTCTTCAAATCAGCAATGGTAGTGCAGAAAACTTGGACTGCTTCTTCTTCTTTGTTGTAATGAGGATTCACTAAGGAATCGTATGAACTGGATATCACAATCGATCGCGTTGTCGCTTTCCGAATTCAATATTTCGACCCTGTATTGTAGTCGAGGGTTGCACGAAACTTGAACGGGGATAATCAATTGGAACAATTTCTATTCTCGACTAAAGAATTCGAAATCAAACTTGAGTTTGAGTGTTTATGGAAATCAAGCAAGGTTTAGAATCAAGGAGTGATTCTCTATGAGAGTAATTGGTTTTTTTCGTGCCCTCATACTGTCCATGACCTCCAATATATAGGAGATCAAAAGGGACAAAGAGCAGGTGTGTCTGAACAGAACAGCTGTGTCTGTCAAACGTCGCCGCGTTTTCCTTCAGCATTAGCGGGCGCTTTTTCCTTCAGCATTACGCTAATGCTTAAGGAAAACGCGCCCCTTAATGTTTACTGAAAACGCGGTCAATTCCAGTAGCATTTTCCCTTTACATTATCAGCCGCGTTTCGTTAAGACATTGTCGTAATGTCCAGTAAAAACGCGCCCCACATAATGTCAAGATAAAACGCGATCCGCACTGAGTTTTATACACAAAACTCACTCAATGGAAGTTCCAAACCTTTCATATCATTAGGGTATGCTACCCTAATATATTGTAATATTATACTAAGTCCGAAAACCCTAAAATTACCAACAGTATCATGAATAAAGGTACCCTATACTATCTCAAAAATATTCTCACTATGCATTCTACAAATATGTGTGCTATTTTAGAACCTAAAGTTGATGCTTCTGAGCTCAACAACCTAACTCATTTGATGGATTTCTATGACTGTCTTAATTGCTCTCCCACCAATAGCCATATTTGAATTTTTTGGAGGGAAGGTTTAAAGGTCACCCTTTTGAATTCTTCTCCCCAACATATCACTGTGGAAGTGCTTAATGTCAGCAATTAGGAGGTGATTATTTGCAGCTTCATTTATGCCTCTCTTGATAAAGTTAGAGTTCAACTTTGGGAAGATCTCAAATGCATGTCTACTCAAGTTACTAAACCATGGCTGATTTTGGGAGACTTCAACACTATCTCTAGCTAGACTGAAAAGAGAGGTGCTAACCAAAAGAACAGTAATTCCATTAGAGATTTCAATGAGTTCATGGCTGGGGTTGGTGTCACTGATGCTGGTTACATTGGGTCCATTTACTAGGTCCAATAACCAAAGTGGTAATAATCAAAAAAAAATAACCAAAGTGGTAATAGTAAGATTGGCTCTGCCTTGACAGGTGTTTGTGAATGTGTTAGAATAATTTCATATATCCAGGATCGTAATACTCATATTCGTGTTAATAAACACAGTGAATTGATCTGACCTGATTCCATGGATGAACTCAGAAGCTTCACTGACCTTTGACAGCTTTGCAGTGGTACTTCCAGCATTTGACGCACGTCCTTTTACCAGCAATAATTTGAGAGAGAAATAAAACTGAGACCGATGCGTAAGACTGGGGACCACTGCCAAATTATTAGAGTTGTACATAACCTCTATAATTTTAGTAAATATTCCATGATCACCTTAATTTATTTACTCTAAAGTCAAACATATAATAGATCACATTATTATTGACTTATAATCCATGATAGCATACACATCTTAAACTGTTTATATTATGATCAAATATATTAGATTATACAAAATAATCTAACAATCTCCCACTGGATCATAAATGTCTCATAACTAAACGTGGATCTTTTACCATATTGACATCATGTGAAATCGGAATCAGAATACCCAATGACTCCAACTTATCCGATTTCCTATATGTGAGAATGTAATCTCTTGTTCTTTTTAAGAACCCAAACCCTTTCTTGACTGCTACCCAATGATCCACCCATGGGTTGCTTATATGTCTGCCAGACATACCAACAATGTACGCAATAACCAAATTCGTACATAATATACATAAAAAAATCTCTATATATAGCCGAAGCGTAAGAAATTTTTCTACATTCCTGAATTTCCAGAGTATTTCAAGGTATTAACTGAGACTAAAATGTTTCCTTTAGCGACTGGTGTATCACCTGGTTTGCAATTCTGCAGGTCATACCTCTGAAGGATGTTTTCAATATATGTCATTTGTGATAATCCCAAAATACCCCTAGAACAATCTCGGTGTATCTGGACTCCTAATACAAAGGACACTTCACCAAAATCTTTCATCTCAAAATTATTTGATAGAAATTTCTTGGTGTCATGAAGCAACATCACATCATTTGTGGAAAGTAATATGTCATCGACATATAAGACCATGAAAATAAATTTACTCCCACAAAATTTGTGGTACACACATTCATCCATCAAGTTTGCGTCAAAGCCATACGAAATTATCACTTGATAGAATTTAAAGTACCACTGACGAGAAGCTTGCTTAAGCACATAAATGAATTTCCTTATTTTAGAAACCATATTCTTCGAGTCTCCACACTTAAAGTTGAAGTTCCCTTGAAGTGGCATGTATTTGGCAAAACGTAGTTAGACAGTTCGAGCAGGTGTTCAGGGGGAGTTTGAACAATATCCTGGTACTCCTGTACAGTGTGATCAAGACGCGAGGATATTTCCCGGAAGATATTGGCAACAAAGATCTCGTCAAGCTGAAGGCGGCCAGCGACTTATTCGAGCAATAGATATTCGAATGAATATTTACATTAAGGCGGCAAAGCTTACTTGGGAAAGAAGACTTCGAATTATCTTCCAACCGATTCAAAAGATATACATCAAATATCTAGGAATATTTCTTAAATATTTGATGGGATTATCTTGTGCGAATTAGGGTTTCGCTCGAGCATATAAATACAATGCAAGGGCAACCCTAATTCTCATCGCTTTCAAAGATCAAATACACACGAGCATATCCTGCTGATTGGTGAAGAAGAAAGCGACGACCGGTTGTGTTTTCTCATTGGAAATACATCGGTGCAAGTGCAGCCTGTTCAAGTGCAACACAGACTGCCTGAAGCGTATTAACTGCCGCACACAACAAAGGTGATCAAAGCTTTCGAGAGAAAGCATTCGAGCTTCTGGAGAAGGTCGAGAACGTTCGGACTGCAGGTTCTGGACAAAGGGGATCGAGGGGAATTGCGGTGAACCTCGGTTGCAAATCTGAGAGACGGAGTATTGAGGTTAGGCTGTTACAAGGTGTAAGTGTAAGTCCCTGTGGAAACCCTATACTAGTAATAAAGATTTGTTGTCCATTTTTCGGGTGTGGGAAACCCCCCAGAGTAGGCGGAGCCGAACTGGGTTATTAACTTGTGAGTTCTACTGCTTTTGTCTGTTTGCTGAACTGTTGTGACTAGAGTTCAAGGTCTGTCGCAACTGAACCTTGAACTGTTGTGCAAAGAGTTCAAGGACTGTTGCAACAGTACCCTGGACACAAGCTTGAACAGGGGATATAATTTCAATTGGTATCAGAGCAGAACACTCGACACACTGAGTGGGATCCTGAACTGTTCAAGATGACTCTGAAGGAAGGACTAAGC
Source organism: Rhodiola kirilowii (assembly GCA_033675215.1). Lineage (NCBI taxonomy): Eukaryota > Viridiplantae > Streptophyta > Magnoliopsida > Saxifragales > Crassulaceae > Rhodiola > Rhodiola kirilowii. Next base: position 37,852,366 of record CM066193.1, read on the forward strand.
ATAACCAGACCCCCGCTACTCGAAGGCTCGAACTATGCCACATGGAAGCCCGTGATGAGATCCTTTCTGAAATCTCTAGACGAAAAGGCATGGAAGGCTGTTCTGCAAGGGTGGACGAAACCCATGATGAACAATCTCACTGGAGAACCGATCGCCAAACCAGAAGCTCTGTGGACAGAAGAGGAGGACAAAGCTTCCATGGGAAACTCAAAGGCTATGAACGCAATTTTCTCGGCCGTAGATGAAAACGTCATGAAGCTAATCATCAACTGTGAAGTGGCCAAGGAAGCATGGGATATCCTCTAAATAGCCTTTGAAGGTACAGACAAAGTTCGCAACTCTCACATGAAGACTGTCACAACCAGGTTTGAAGAGATGAAGATGAAGGAGAGTGAAACCATCACTGAGTACAACACCAGAGTTCGGGAACTGTCCAACGAGGCGTCTGCTCTCGGAAAACCCATTGACGAAGAAAGATTGGCCAGTAAAGTCCTGAGATCACTCCCTCCTAGGTTTGCCATGAAGGTCACGGCCATAGAAGAAATGCACGACATTGCCAAACTGAAACTGGACGAGCTGATGGGTTCTCTCAGAACCTATGAGATCAATCATGATTTTCAACCTGGGGAAGTGAAGGGAATTGCCCTCAAAGCAGACATGTCTGAAGACAACCAGGATGGTGGCTGCACTACTGAACAACTGGCCATGATGGCTCAGAACTTTGGCAGAATGGTGCGGAAAATCAACAGACGTGGACCAGAACAGGGTCAGCCTTCATCAAATAGCTTCCAAAACTTGAAACCTGACAGGTCAAGATCCAGAGACATGAGACAAGACTCGTCTGACAAAGGAAATGAAGAAATTCAGTGTCATGAATGTAAGGGGTTTGGACATATTGCCTCCCAATGTACGAATACTCTCATGAAGAAGAAGGCAATGGTCGCTAGCTTCAGCGACAGTGAGTCAGACGAAGAAAAAGGTGAGACCACTAATTTTGTGGCCTTTGTCACTACTCTGGGTGAGTGCAGCGACACCAGTGAAACAGTTCAATCGCAGTTGGAACTCCCAAATGAAGACCTCTCAGACAGTGACAATGAAGAACTCACGCAGGATTCTCTGGCTCAGACATATAAAGATCTATATGAGAAGTGGCTGCTTCTGATCAAAATCAACAAGAAGCTAAATGACACAGTTGCCAGCGTCACTATGGAAAAAGACAAGGTCTGGCAGGAGGTCGAGATACTGCTTACACTGAAGGTAGAACTGGAAGGTACAATTGTCTCTCTGAATTCTCAACTGGCTGAGATGAAACAGGAAAGATTGGGTCTTCTTGCTCAGAGAACAGAACTCTTTGGGACTGTCCCCTCACTGAAAGTCGAAATAGAGAAGGACCGAGACACTCATCCTGCAGGCATGACGGGACTAAGGAAAACCATCACAGATCTGAAGCGTAAAGAGGTGTTTCAACTAAGGAGAGTAGAACAGCTGGAACTCCAGCTAGAATCTAAAAAGATGGATCACTCAGACACTAAGAAGGAGCTCAATCACCTCAAACAGTCGGTAAGGATGCTAAACTCTAGCACTAACGACTTAAATGATATTCTCAGATCTCAGAGGTTGGAATCTGGACATCGAGGCCTGGGATTCACAAAAGAAGGTGCCTCCAAAGGCAGCTCGTGTGTTAAAACAAGATCAGTGTCTGAACACCTGCCAGGACAGAAGGTGAGACAGTGCCCCAGACAGAAAATAGACTTGTCCCAAGATCAGTCTAAAGGAAAGAACCGAGCTGATCACAAGGAGACACATGGATCACTCGGTGGTGGAAAGACCCGCAGATCACCCGTCCAAAACCATGACTATTCACGAGTGACTCAAAGGATAGATCGGCGCACTTGCTGGTACTGCAACCAGATGGGACACATCAAGGTGGAGTGTCGCCTGTTTCTTGCGGAATGACGTGCTTTCCAACAACGGACCACACCACGACAAAAACAAGTCTGGGTTCTAAAGGCAGACCAAACCGTTTGCATAGTGGCCTGCTACTCCTCAAGCTACACAGCGCAAGACAGTTGGCTCTTCGACAGCGGATGTTCCGCCCACATGACAGGTAACTCTCAATATCTTACCCATATTAGACTTGTTGAGCAGATGTGGTTTGTCACCTTCGGGGATGGTGAAAAGGGTCAGGTGATCGGCTGTGGGACATTGATGGTTCCGGATCTCCCTGCACTCAAGAACACCCTCCTTGTCAAAGGACTGACCAGGAATCTTATCAGCATTAGTCAACTGTGCGACGATGGACACTATGTGTCATTCTCCAGCTACTCATGTCTTGTACTAGACCAGAGTGGTGATACACTGATGAAAGGAAAAAGGGGTGCCAACAACTGCTACACTATTCGGATGGGTCTGACGGATTCAATGAACAACGAGAACCATGGCCAGCAACCGGTTGCTCTTACATGTGCAAACACTCAACATAGTTTTTTGCGAGGGGGAGTGGATACGACCTTGCACACAAGATCTGATTGGAGATGCGCACAAATCAATGTTGACGGGTGTCCCAGGAAACTGTTGAATCAGAAGGTGGCACAGTTACGGAAGGAGTTCGTACACTGCCCACAGAAATGTGCCTGGAGCCGTATAAGAAAATATGAATGCTCACAGAAGATGGTAACTCTTAGGCAGCATACTTTTGTCAACCCCTATGGCAAGTCACGGAGTGGAACACCCAGATCCCTAGTGGGTCCATGTGGTGTCAACCACTGAAAGCATCTAACGGTGGTCAGTCATAATCGAATCTCCAGCTGAACAGTTGGACTGACCGCCTAATAAAAAGAGCTGGAACAGAAATCTCGACAACTTGGAAAATATTTTTAATATCCTTGAAGATTTTATTTCGGTTTATGCGGGAATAGACAGTTTTGGAATGCTGAAGAATCATATAGAAAAATTTGTTTTTTGAAAAATCAAATTCATTCCCTGAGTATTGTCTTCTCACTCTCGTCCCCAAAACCCTAGAACGGAACTCTCACTCTCAACTGCTCTTTCCTCAACCGACAATGGTGAACACCAGGAAGTCAGCAAAATCCAGTGCTAAATCTGCGGAGAAAAGCAAAGAAAGCATGCAAACCTCAAAGGCGTTGGCGGCGAAATCAAAGATTCCGAAATCAAAAGCTGCGAAGATGAAAAAGGCGTCGCCTTTACACTCAGTCACCGAATCTTTGGCCAAAGAGAAGTCTGCTGAAGGAGTTACCGCTGAAATTTCTCAGCCGGCCAAAGTGGATTCAACTCCACAAGTTCAGGTAAATCCCACTATTCCTTCTGACTCTGCGAATATCTCCGTTGTTGAAAAATCTGTGTTGAATGAGGAAGTAAGTGTGGAGGTTGAGAAGGCTGTTGAGTCGATTGACGGTGATGAAGCCAGAAGGGCTGTAACTGGCGATAATGGTGGTAAGGTTGTTAGTGGTGTTAAAGCTGATGGTGTTGAGACCAGTAGGGCGATACTTGGTGGTGATGTTGATAGAAATCTTGAGAGTGGCAGGGCTGTGGCGGTGGACAAAGCCAGCAGTGCGGTTATTGAAAAGGAGTCTGTTAAGATTGTGGAAGAAAAGGAACCCAGCAAGATGGCTGGAGGTTCAGGAACATGGAGGGAAAAGATCTTTGCCTCAGGATACATTCCTCCGAAGGCAGGTCGCAGAAAAAAGGTTAAGCGAGCTAGTGACTCTCCCAGAAAGTACCTAGCTCAGATATATGCCACTCGAGGAAGGAAGATTGCAATGTCTGATGAAGAAACAGAGAAGTTTATTAAGACCTCGGGGAAGAGGAATTTAGTGATCAATGAGGCTGATCCGTCTGAAAATCAAGGAGGAATCACTGAAGAAGGTTCCGGTTTGCATGATGAGGCTATGGCAGAGGAGATTAATCCATCAGAAAAGGATGAGGAGTTGGAGAAGTTATACAAAGACATTGATGATGTCATAGAAGACCTGGAAAAGGAGAAGGATCAAGAAGTGGCAAGTCCGGAAGAAGCTCAGTATGATCAGGCTGTTGGGGCAAAGGAATCTGATGCAGACAAAGCTCCAAGTGTTCCAACTAAGGAACCGAGTGTTCAGTCCGGTGTTGAGACTGGAACAGCTGCTGAGAAAGCTACAAGCGGTTCAACTGTGGAACCATCTGTTCAGCCCGAAGCTCAAACAGCACCAGCTCCAGAGGAAGGTCTGCGTAACCAGGCTGTTGAAGCAGAAGAGTCTGTTACTGAAAAAGTCACAAGTGTTCCAACCGTGAAACAAAATGTTCAGACTGAAGATGAGACTGGAGTTGTTCCGGAGTCAGTAATGTGTGAAGAGACAGTGGCAGTTCAAGATGATCGTCGTAGGGATCATGTGGAGGAAGATGGCTCACTCATTAGTAAGGATGGTTCTATGTCCTCAACAAAAGGCGCTACCCTTTCAGAAGATGACCAAGACAGTGTTCCCCTTGTCAATCTCAAAAGGACAACGAAGGGGAAGGAAAAGAAAAAGGTAGTCTTTGCTAAGACTACAAAGGAACCAGTCCAGAAAGTTGCTGAAGTCAGCAGTGGTGCAGGGGGAGCTGGATCTTCCAAGAAAAGGAAACGTGCTGCTGTAGTTCCCATCTCTGAAGATGCTGGGAGATGTGAAGTCCCAGCCCCTGAGTCTGAGACTGTCCCAGTGGGTAAGGTCGAGAAAGGAGTGTGGTTCGTGACTAAAGAAGCAGCGTTGAAATGGGATTGTGTGCTGAAAAGGAAAATTATACCTGAGAGGCTGCTGGATGCGTCCAGTTACAAAGGGAAGGAAGTGGTTGAGGTGCTTAAAGATTCGGATCTATTCTGGACGTTGGACAGATGCAAGCCGTTCAACGAACAGCTGGTGCGTGAGGCCATGGCAAACTTGCCTCCAAAGTTCGGGGTCATTGGAGAGGCAGAGTATGGGGTCTTCTATGTTAGAGGAAGAAGGATCACGATTGATCAAGAGCTGATCAATGTATACTTCTCCATGGACGACCCAGCTGTTGATGAAGAAGAATCCAGCTTTGAGAAGATAGTGAGCACCATCACTGCAGGCTCTGTTCAGTGGAGGCTTGAGTCAGTTGTGCATACAGCGGATCTATCTACATTCTATTCAATGCTGTTCTTCATAGCGGTGTTCAACTGTAGGCCGTCTACTCATCGCTCTACTGTCAACAAGGACATGGCCCAACTGATTTATCTGATAGGGAACAAGCGAAAGTTCAACCTGGGCAGAATAATGTTCAAACAGATTGCTGAACATGCCACATCAATGAGAACTCTGCACCAGATCTGCTTTCCATCTCTGATTTATGAGCTGATTATTCATCAAGCCCCTGATTTGAAAGCCTCGTCTGATCTCCTTACTAAAGCTCCCAACAAATTCACAGTGGACCACAAGCTATACAAAGGACGGCATGTGAATGATCTGAAAGGAGGAAGCAAGAAAGGGAAAGAACTTGGGGAATCCAGTCGAGGGGGAGCCACAATGGGCGTGGATGAGAGGAGCAAACTACTGAAGGACCTCCAGGTTATCATTGCTGCGGACAAGGAACAGCGCCGCCGAATCAACAGGCTTGCTCGAGCACTCAGCTACCCCAGTGATGATGAATCAGAAGCTACTGTCTCTGAAGAAGACTCCATTGAAGAAGCTTCCGATTAAAGGTCCATTGAAAAACTAAACCCTCTGAACTTTTTCAAACATTCTGCTCATATGTGCTTGTTCTGGCACAATTTATTTTGCTTGGTTGTTCGAACTTGTTGGACCCCTTGCCAGTTTATGGAAAAAAGGGGGAGTAATTTTGAGAGGACAAATTGTGTGTTCCCTCAAGATGCCTAAGTCTAGATAGTTAGCTAGTTTTAGTTATCTAGATGATTTTGTTTTGCCAAAATGCCAAGGGGGAGATTGAAGTTCCCTTGAAGTGGCATGTATTTGGCAAAACATAGTTAGACAGTTCGAGCAGGTGTTCAGGGGGAGTTCGAACAATATCCTGGTACTCCTGTATAGCGTGATCAAGACGCGAGGATATTTCCCGGAAGATATTGGCAACGAAGATCTCGTCAAGCTGAAGGCGGCCAGCGACTTATTCGAGCAATAGATATTCGAATGAATATTTACATTAAGGCGGCAAAGCTTACTTGGGAAAGAAGACTTCGGATTATCTTCCAACCGATTCAAAAGATATACATCAAATATCTAGAAATATTTCCTAAATATTTGATGGGATTATCTTATGCGAATTAGGGTTTCGCTCGAGCATATAAATACAATGCAAGGGCAACCCTAATTCTCATCGCTTTCAAAGATCAAATACACACGAGCATATCCTGCTGATTGGCGAAGAAGAAAGCGACGACCGGTTGTGTTTTCCCATTGGAAATACATCGGTGCAAGTGCACCCTGTTCAAGTGCAACACAGACTGCCTGAAGCGTATTAACTGCCGCACACAACAAAGGTGATCAAAGCTTTCGAGAGAAAGCATTCGAGCTTCTGGAGAAGGTCGAGAACGTTCGGACTGCATGTTCTGGACGAAGGGGATCGAGGGGAATTGCGGTGAACCTCGGTTGCAAATCTGAGAGACGGAGTATTGAGGTTAGGCTGTTACAAGGTGTAAGTGTAAATCCCTGTGGAAACCCTATACTCGTAATAAAGATTTGTTGTCCCTTTTTCGGGTGTGGGAAACCCCCCCAGAGTAGGCGGAGCCGAACTGGGTTATCAGTCTGTGAGTTCTACTGCTTTTGTCTGTTTGCTGAACTGTTGTGACTAGAGTTCAAGGTCTGTCGCAACTGAACCTTGAAATGTTGTGCAAAGAGTTCAAGGACTGTTGCAACAGTACCCTGGACACAGGCTTGAACAGGGGATATAATTTCAAAAGTTTTCCGGTTGTACCATATAGATCACTTCATCAATGTCTCCATTGAGAAATGCCGTCTTTACGTCCATTTGATGTAACTCAAGATCAAAATGTGCCGTGAGCGCCATGATTATCCTGAAAGAATCTTAGGTAGAAACCAGAGAAAAAGTTTCTTTGAAATCAATTCCTTCCTTTTGATTAAATCCCTTAGCTACAAGACGTGTCTTATACCTTTCCACATTACCTTTTGCGTCCCTCTTGGTTCTAAATATCCATTTGGAACCAATGGGTTTCACACCTTATGGTAATGGGACAAGTTCCCAAACTTTATTGTCTTGCATGGATTTAAATTCCTCATTCATGGCTTCAAACCATTTATGAGAGTTCAAAGTTCTCATGGCATGTTAAAAGTTGATTGGATCATCTTCCATCACACCACTTTCTACTTCATGTTCTTGGAGATGTACGACATAATCATCTAGAATCGCATTTCTTCTCTCTCTCTAGTGGATTTCCTTAGTGGCACATTTTTCGCAGGTTGTTGAGTTTGTACTTCAAGAGCAATTTCCAGATTCTCAGTTTGAGGTTGAATAATATTGTTTGTTGAAAGAGAATCAAAACGTGCTTCTTGATGAATGACAAGTGTAGGAACCTGTACATAATCAAAAGCAACAGTAGATTCCTCATCTTCTTGAAAAACAATATTTCTTACTTGATTTCTCCTCTTCTTCCACACAAAATGAAATGAGCTCATTTAGAGTCCACTTCTCTCTCTGACAGTTATAAGAAATCCTAAACTGACTGTACTCTGAAGGAAGAGAGATTAACACCAAATGCACGAGTAGGTTCTCAGATAACTCGAGCTTTAAGGCCTTTAATTTTGAAGCAAGTTGAGATATTTCCATAATATGCCCCCTGACATTACCCTTGCCGGAGTACTTCATTGAAATCAAGTTTGCTAAAAGCTCACTTGTTTTCGCCTTATCGTTTTCAACAAAACACTTTTCAAATCTTGCAAGGTAAATTTTGGCACTGGAAATCTCATCAGGCACTATACCCCTGAAAACCTCTGAAATGCCGCGATGAATAATAATCAGACTCAGCCTGTTAGAATGCTCCCACATTCTCAAATGATTGCGATCAAATGCACTTCTTGAATTAGCGAGATGAATCGGCTTCCGCTCTCGCAGTGCTAAGTCAAGAGACATGCTACCCAAGAAAATCTTAATATTTTCTTTCCACTCCTCAAAGTTCGTCCCATTTAGTATGGGAATATTATTGAGGTTGGCAGCAATTGAAGTGGCAGACATGTAAGCTGAAAATAACAAAACATAGGTCAATTTCAAGCTCACATAGTGCATATATGAATAAATATGACATATCAAGATACCCAGTACAACATTATCAGCAAATCTTGGGATAGTACTATTAACTGTAAGTGATACTCTTGTTGTAGTAATCAAACATTGATGATAAACGGTGTCAAACAAATAGCCATCTTTTGATGTACTAATTATTCACACAAAGTTAATCCTGACAATCATCACATGTCATTACCACAGATATGTACGTAATTACATTAGCTGATAATTTTCCTTAGGGCCAATTAATCATCCATGTAAATTACATACATATTCCTATCCAACACCCGTCATGTATTAACTTACACATAAGAGGTCACTTTTGTGACAATTATGCTTTAATTAATACACACTACTACAGAACATGCTTTATGCAACGGTTCAAAAATTTACAATACGCATTGGTTCTTCTATATGCATCGGTTTATAACAAAACCGTTGCATAATATATACATTACGCAATGGTTTTATTTGAACCGATGCATATTGTGACTTTATGCAACGGTTTTAGATGAACTGATGCATATGGTAAGCCTTAAGCAATGGTTTCTTTGAAACTGATGCATAGTGCGATAAAAGACTTAGGTTTTATTTTGAAATTTTGTCAGCCCACCTACGCTCCTCCGTTTCTCGACGCTCTCAGTCTCACTCCATCGCCTCCATCCTCTCAGTCTCACTCCGTCGCCTCCGTCGGTATCCATCGCACATCTGCTCACCATCTTCAGTAGCACATCTGCGCCTCACCTCGCCTCCGTCCTCTCAGTCTCACTCCTTCTCCCGTGCTCTCCGTCTTCTGTTGCTCTCCGCCACCTCCGCACCTGCTCTTCCTCCACTCGCCTCTGATTGAGCAGGTTAGAGTTCTCAATTTCTGCCATGTCTCTTCTCGTTTTTAAATTTTAGTATGTAATTGTAAGGATTATTTTTCAGTTGTATATCGTTAGTTTGTCTCCATCAAAATCAGTCATTGTATATTTCATTCAGTTTTGGCATTGTGATTGTTTGGATATATGAAGGTGTATTTATAGTAACATGTTATTGAATCGATTTGTTCTCAATTTCTTACTTGTATGCGTTCACTACTTGTGGTCCTTGTTATTCGTTCACTATATGATTTTTTATGTAGTGGATTTATAATGAATCAAGACTGGGTATCCGGTAGTAGGTTAAGTGTACAGTACGAAAAAGGGATTATGGCTTTTTTTGATGTTGAAGAAGCATGTTTCTTTGCTTATATGGTTAATAATATGTAATACGCATTTATAGTAACATGTTGTTGAAACCATTTGTTCTTAATTTCTAACTTGTGTTCGTTAACTACTTGTAGTCATTGTTAGTCTATTTGCAAGAGAAAGCTTTGCCTCTCCAACTTTATCCTCTGAACATCATTACATCTTTAGTGGATTTATAATGAATCGAGAGTGGGTGTCCGGTAACAGGTTGAGTCAGGAGTACGAAAAAGGGATTATGGATTTTTGTGCATTTGCGTCGTCTCTTGCGTCTAGAAACAATATTGAACGTGTCTTTTGTCCGTGTATGGGTTGTTGGAATTACAAAAAGGTCAAACCGAAGAAGTTACATAAACACCTTTTGTTAAAGGGGATTGACCCACGATATAAGGTGTGGTATATGCATGGCGAGGTTGAACAACAAAACTTTGAGCCTCCACCCGTAGAAAGTTTGCCAGAGGATAATGATGATTGGGAAGAGGATAATCTAATTTAGATGGTTAACAACGTCGCTAATGACTTTGTTGATACGCCACATGTTTTGGATTCGTTGAGGAATGACTCTGAATTACCATTGTATGAAGAGTGTTCCAATTATACAAGACTATCGGCAATGTTGAAGATGTTCAATCTAAAAGCAAAAAATGGATGAAGCAACAAGAGTTTCACTGAATTATTGGCGCTGGTAAAATACATGCTTCCTGAGGGAAACACCCTACCTAATCGTACTTACGAGTCTAAGAAGGTTATGTGTCCCATGGGCCTCGAGTACAAGAAAATGCATGCTTGTCCCAATGATTGTATCTTGTATCGAAATAGTTTTAGTGATTGCAAAGAATGTCCAGTGTGCAAGGCTTCTCGCTACAAGTTAAACAAAGAACCGAAAGATAAATCTAAAGGCACTCCTTCGAAAGTACTTCAGCCATCACTGTCCTGTTGATTTATTATTTATGTTAGTTAAATGTATGTAATGCTTTTTGTATTGGTTTACAAATTATTACTTCTATTGCTAACAGGGTGGTCTGAAGAGCCTATTATACATCGAGGGGCAACTTGAAGGTGAAAAATAGCTTGTGGCTATCGGTCAAGACAACATAAAGTTCTTTGGCTCGATTCATCGACAGAAAAGAATGATATACACCCTGATGCAAAAGAGTTGGTGGAGACGTAAGTTTAGAAATTACTTTTATCTTATAACTTGTATTGAAAGTCACTAATTATATTATGGTGTTTGTTTTAGGGGATTAAATCGATACTACCAAGGATGTGTACCGAGGAGTACACGTAAAGTAGAGTGGAAGATAGTTATGGTATTCACAAATTAGACATTTTTATTAAATATTTTTTTAATTTATAAAGTATGTCAACTGAGATTCTTGACCGTGCAGTGCCCAAGACAGCCACCTGGCCATTTGTGTGGTTATTATGTCCTTCGATATATTCGGGACATTATATCATTTGTACTGGCTAATAATGGTGCGGAGGTTAAAGACCTTAACCAAGTGAGCTTTTTAGAGATATATACATGTGTTATTCATTTAACTGTTTAATCAATAAAAATATGTATATTTATAATTTTTTGTTCATTTAATCGTTTTCACTCTTTAATTGTTGATTTAGTTCTCTTGTTTTTTTGTAGTGTTTTCCTAATGGAGTAGAGTCATACGAACACGACAAGATTCTTGAAGTGCGGGTTGAAATCTCCAGCTACCTACGTGAGTATGTGACCAATCATTTCGCGGTATAGGACATTAACTAAGACACAGTTGTTATGTAATATTTTGTGGCATATTGTCAATTGTACCAAAGACAAATATGTGTATGAATGATTGTATTGCAGAATCAGTGAAATGATGTTCTGAATGTAAGCTGCATTGTATTTAAAAATTGGAACAGCAGGGTATATTTTTGATGTTTAATTTCAGGTGGATTTGGGCTTTTGTAAAGCTAAATCTGCCAGTTTTTTGAATGATTATGCATCGGTTTTTGAAGAAACCGTTGCATAATCTCCGGCATTAAGCATTGGTTATCCCTACACCGATGCATAATGTTCAGATCTTATGCAACAATTTTTCGAAGAAACCGTTGCATAATGTCTGCACATTATGCAACGGTTGATTATGCATCAGTTTGGGAATCGATGCATAATGTTAAAAAAAACCGACGCATAATGCATCGTTTGTAGTAGTGACACTCTAAGTGTGGCCCAAAATTGAACACATATGTCATATATGTATGTACCTTTAATTTTTCAGTAATACACCCCACTTTTAATTAAATCAAACCATATTTAATTAATTAAGTGTAACTGAAACCAAAAATTGATTTGAACCGCATAACTGAACCAGATCAAATCACTTGAATTGAATCAGATTCAATTGGACCAAATTACAAAATTGGACCACATTGAACCAAATTCCTATATTGGACCAAACCAATCAATTTCAAATGAACCAGATTGATTTGATCCCAATTGAACCACAACCGGTTCAATTTCTTTAACTCAACCATTAGGGTTTTGTGATTAAAAAAAATAAAACCCATCAATTTCAACATCCCTACCATTTCATAAAAAAATTGATTAATTAAATATATAGTTAATCAAATTGAGTTAAAATGCATTAAAGCAATATTATTAACTCAAATTCTTAAACAAAACCCACCATCTTCTCGCCCCATTCTCGCCTCCATCAATTCTCAAATTCAAAATTAAGTTAAACGAATTAACACCAATTTAACGCATCAATACGCGTAACGCTCCAGATCCAAAAACAACAATAGTCGCATCCTTCTTCCGGCAGAATCATCATCAATTTCGACCGTTTCAAGCAACAACCAAAGCAAATCTGAATATGGCCGAGAGATGGTAGGAGAGTCCGAGCCGAGACAGAGATGCGCGACATCATCAGAGAAGGCGGATCCGAGCGGATCTGGATGGATTCCGGCGAGGAGTGGAGTGCAACGGTTACTCAACAATTTCAGGGAAGTTGAGAAAGGTTTCTGGCAGATTCAAATTCGCAGTGGATGGGATGCGTGAAGAAAACACAAAATAACAAAGGGAAGCAGGAAGATTTGACTAACAGTAATTAGACCCAGATTTCCATCTAATTTCAACGAAATCTTCTTTTAGTCATGGTCAATTAACACAAAATACGGATGCGACTGATACCAATTGTTAGAATAACTCCATATACCCAGGATCGTAATATCCATATTCGTGTTAATAAACTGTGAATTGATCTGACTTGATTCCATGGATGAACTCTGAAGCTTCACTGGCCTTTGACAGCTTTGCAGTGGTACTTTCAGCCTTTGACGCACGTCCTTTTACCAGCAATAATTTGATAGAGAAATAAAATTGAGAGCGATGCGTAAGACTGGGGACCACTGCCAAATTTATAGAGTTGTACATAACATCTATAATTTCAATATTTACAAATCCTTCCCCTCAAAAGATGTGTAATTATTGAAATGACATCTACACAGTTAAATATTTCATGATCACCTTAATTTATATGCTCTAAAGTCAAACATATAATAGATCACATTATTATTGACTTATAATCCATGATAGCATACACATCTTAAATTGTTTATATTATGATCCAATATATTAGATTATACAAAATAATCTAACATAATGGCATGTGCCTGGCTGCATATCCTCAGCTACAAGTACATCATTTCGTCAGGACATCTTCAGTCCATTGCCCTTTGTTGATTCGCTTGAAGGGCGCAAAGTTCTGAATCAAAGGTTTTAAATTCCTGAATATGTGGAATAAACACAGCAATTTCCTTGAGGTGGTGAAAAGGCCTGGAAAGGGAAGGCCCATATCAATCATATAGTTAACATTCGGAGTTTTTATTGAAACTGACCCAAAACGAGTTTGGAATATTAGAAATGACCCACGCGAGTTTCACATTTCAAAAATGACCCATTTTTAATGAAACCGGATTCCCAGGAACCAATTTGTTAGGTTTTTCCAAACATCGGATCCTAGAAATCCGGTTAGTTACATTTTGTAACTAACCGGATTTCGAGGATCCGATTTTAAGGAGATGTAGATGATGTGGATGAAGGTCGAATACGTGGATTCCACGTAACACCGAATTCTACGGATCCGGTTTCATTGTAAACACCAGATCTCTGAGATCCAGGATTTGGAAAAAAAATTTGTTTTGTTGTTTAGCCCGTTATTACGGTCTGGATTTAAAATAATAAGATATAGCGGTTTGGAAATGATTCAAAGTTGGACATTAGAAACAAAGTTGAACTAAAATAAAAGTGAACAACAGTACTATGGGTACTCGGATATTGGATTTAGCTCGCATTGGTGAATTGACAAGACCTCCTGTTATGGCCAGTTTGATGGCATAATTTGCATCTTTGAATTCTGTCTGGGGGTTGTGATGATGAAGCCTCTCGTTGAGTACTAAAGTGACCGACATCCCTCTGGTCCATCTCAGTACGCCTTCGCCTAGTTGGATTTCTACCGACTTTTGTATGTTTGAAGTGAGGATTAGGCCTATGAGGAAGTCTATCATAGGGTTCCCAAAAGTCAGCATGAGGTAATGGACTGAAATGGTAACTCAAGGTCATGTTGTAAGCTTAAAGTGTATACTTCTGAGGCACATAGTCGTTGTATTCCCTGTGCGCCAACTTACAAGCTGCAATTGCATGACTGTAGGGAATATGAAGTGTCGTCCATTTTCCACAGTTACATGTTCTCTCGGGTAGGGAAACTTTCCACATATGATGCTTAATTCTCGTGGTAACTTCATAAATTCCGCGGGACGGGTTAAAAATAGTGACTCTTTGGAACTGTGCCCTTTGTCGGAGTTCATCCAACCTTTGGTGTACTTTTGGTGCAAAAGCCGAATCTGTATTGTCGTAACGATAATGACGGTTGTTGAAGTATTTATTCAACTATTTGAAAGTGAACATAACCAATGCTGAAATTTGTAAATCACGGCCGTGCTTCAGAACGCCATTGAACGATTCCGAAGCGTTCGTGGTCATTGAGCTCCATCTCATACCACCAGTATTCATTGCCAAAGATCATAATTGAACGTCCACGTTGCGCAACCACATTCGTACGTCAGGTCTGTCTTTCAATAGTTTCATCAGCTCCTCATATTCAGCTGCAAACTTGTACCCTTTCTTGGCATATGCAACCTTGCCAAGTTTTTTCTTCAAAAAAGAGTCTTTGACCTTCATGTTGAAGTTGCTCTGGAAGTGGTGAACGCAGATACGATGGTAAGCCATAAGAGGCGACCATTCTGGTTCTTTCATAGCAGCCATTATTCCTCCGTGTTTGTCCCTCACGTGAAGTGACACCCTCGCAAATGCATCTCATGAACCAACTCCAGTTGGAGGTGTTTTCACTCTCGACCAAAGCAAACGCAACAGGTAAAACACCATTGTTTGCATCCAAAGAGCATGCTACGAGCAGCTTCCCATCGTACTTACCGTACTTATGGGTTCCGTCGATGGAAAATATAGGACGACAATGGTTAAACGCATGAATACATTCAACAAATACCCAAAAAACATGATTTACCTGAATGTACTCACCATCAATTTCTTTGGTATCCCATTTGACAACTGTGTCCGGACTTGCATCAACTAAAGCCTTCATCAAGTGCGGCAGGTATTCGAAGGAGCCATCCCATGTTCCAAATAAGTTTATCATTGTTTGTTGCTTCGCTTGTCAAGCTTTCAAGTATGAAATTTCTAGCACATAGTCTTTCGCAATTCTTGCTTGTATCTTTGCTCCACTTAATCGTAATTTTTCAGTCATCACATCCCAAAGTTCTCTAGCGATGTACTTAGTCGTCACATGAACGTTGTTGGACATAATTGTGTCGTTCTGACATGTGTGGTGGTGACGATGCTTTCGTACTTCCCAACGGTGATTTCCTCTAAGTGCAGCTATGCGGAGGCCCCATGGACAAACATCTCGACCTTGTCGACATTGAAATTGGGTCCCGTGGAAAACCGGAAGCCAGCAATCCGGTTTGAGGTGACCTAATTTTTTTTGTAATTTTCCCCATGCAATTTACCGGATTTGTGTCCCTAACCGGATGAAGATTTTAAGTTATTTTCATAGAATCGTAAGTCCAAAACATATCATAGGTTATATTGATAGATTAAATTGAGAGATTGTTACAAAATGTTGCATAAGTACAACAAAACAATAAAGTAAAGTAAAATATAATCTCAATCTCTTCCGAATCTCTGTCTACGCAACCTCTTCAGCCATGATTGTTTAAGTGACTTTTGAGGACGAAGCTGGTGCCCGTGAGCTGGTGGTGATGGTGGTGCCTGTGAGGTGGATGGCCGAAATGGTGGTGAAGGTGGTGCATGTGAGGTGGATGGTCGAAATGGTGGTGAAGGTGGTGCCCGCGAGCTTGATGGACGATCATAACCTGCTGCATGTGATTCAAGGTTGGTGACATGATCATCGTCTAGACTCATATCATCATCGTCACCTGTAATTGAAATTTATTAGTATATTAATTAAATAATTTCAAATACAATTAAAATATGGAAATTTATCTTTTCTAAACTGAATAATATCAGGGTTGATATTCAGTAGCTGCAACTCCCCCAACACCCGTAGATCCTCCACTACGGTATGGAAAATGTGATGGAAAATCGGTCTCGGGTCTGCAGTACTGGAGAATCCATCTGCAGCCTGCGATGCGCAGATGAGAAATGTGCAAATCTATATAAACAAATTGTTAGTTACACATGTAAAACAGTATAAAAAAGGGAATATTTCAAAACATGTGAAAACTTACATTGCTAGGTAATTCATGGGCATTAGGGCAATATGCCTGAGTGTCCTCTTCTTCCAATTTAGACTGGATAAGGCGACGTGTGATCCTTGAATACCAATACACATTCATCACTGGGAATATTAATGTCCTCGGCATGCTCGCCCGGATCCCCATATATTAATCTCTCATATCTACTACTCTATAGCGCATGGAGGTGCACTCTCCAATCAACTCTCTTTTTCCTTTCTAATCTGTGGTGCTCATTCGTAAACGCTATAGGAGCAGGTGGAATCATCTGCTTCCATCCAAACTGTCTCATAACACGAATCAGATGATGCCACTCAACTATGTTGAAGCAAATAAGTGGCACATTAGCAGTCCATAATTCCCGCGATTCGAGACATACGGGATGCAGTCGGTCCATCAACTCCTCCTCATATGGTCGAAAAAAAAAAATCACCATGGACCATTCGCTCGAGCTGATCCCGAAAGAGAACTAAAGCACCATGTGGGACCTCTTGAAAATTTTTTGGTCCAACCCAATGTCTGCGCATAAGAAAATGCGATACAAATTTAATTAACAGTTAACAATTTTCAATATCAAAATAAATATAAAATTTACTTACAAGTACGACCAACAAGGTCTTAAAAATAGATGAATGTCATCTTCAAGGTCTGGGGCCTCTCTAAAATATGGTTGTGGAGCTCCAATACGCATGCGCTCCCAACTCCAAAACTGTAGTAATAGTGCACAGCCACCAATTTGCGACTGCTTCAAATTACTTGCTTTGCACAACTGACTGTACTGAAAAGATAAAATGACACTCCCCCAACTGTATCTCCTAGTGTAATCCAAGTCCGTCAACAATAGAAGGTAGTGGAGAACTACCTGATCACCGTACAAGTCTGACAGGAGAGTCAATCTCAATAGACATAAAATGTACGCCCTAGCGTATTTCTTCAATGTTTCTTCATCCACATCGTCTGGCATATTAGTCAGGCAGTTATCGAACCATGTCTTGCTACCCATCGATTTCACCTGAGGACAATCGGGCATAGCACCCAATAAACTCAAACAAACAGGCTTCCATTCCAACTCTCCTAATCCAGACACGGGCTCCCCATCTATGGGTAATCCAGTAAGGAGAGCCACGTCCTGTAGTGTAATTGTAGCCTCCCCTCCATTCAGATGGAAGGTGTGTGTCTCGGGGCGCCATCTCTCCACTAGGGCGGTGCACAATTTAGGATCAATCTTCACGTTGCTTACTTGGGTCCAAGGTAAAAATCTGGCATTTGCAACATACTCCACAAGTCGAGGGTTCAAATTTACGACATTATGACTCGCGACCCGCAATGGCTTATCAGACATAAATTCTATATCCATCTATAATATGTAAAAAAATTGTTACTATAAAACATTGTTATATGATATGAATTGAAAATTTTAAATTAAATCATACCTGATTTCTCCAAATCGCCTCAGTGCGATGCACATTTTGCGTCGTCAACAAGGATGAATCGATGGGTCTAGGATGAAGATAATCATCCATATCCATGTTTAGATTAGCAGTGGCTCGTGAAGAAGATGCATATCCCGTTGACTAGTGCTTCGCCTGTTACCTGATGACATTTCTGTAACAACAATAAATATTTTTTATTATCAATTCATGAAGAAAAACACAATATATCAATACGCTAATTCAACTACAACAAATAATTGTCCAAATTCAAATATACTAATTCAATAACTATGACATTCGACAACACTCTTTTTACGAATGTAAAACCATAATCCATAGACAATATCAAACCAATGTCAAGCAACCCCCAATTCAACGTCATTAATTCAACGATAATAATTCAACAACAACTATTAACCGGACTAATATCAAACCAAAAAATGCACAAAATTCACAATATTCATACAATTAACCGGACTAATATCAAAAACAAACAATTCAACAACACTAATAACAAAATTCACAACAACAATCCTTCAAAAACAAACAATTCAACAACATTAATTACACAATTAAGTTTTTTTACCTATCAATTTTGGACAACTTCGGAGGCGGTGAGGGTTTATGCGAAATTATGAAACCGGCCGATGAAATGCTAAATTGATGAGACGTGGGTGGATTAAATCGAAAATTGGACGGGATGGAAATCAAATCGGATGACAACAGACTGAATCGGACGGAGAGAATTGGGTAGGGTTTCGAATGCCGGAATTGGGTAAGGTTTCGAATGGGGGAGAAGAAGCTGTGGCGGAATTTTAATGTCGCTAAAACACGGATCTCCGCAATCCAGTTTTATTATGAAACCGGATCTCCGGATTCCGGTAATACGTGGAATCCACGTATTCGACCTTCATCCACATCATCTACATCTCCTTAAAACCGGATCCTCGAAATCCGGTTAGTTACAAAATGTAACTAACCGGATTTACAGGATCCGGTGTTTGGAAAAACCTAACAAACCGGTTCCTGGGAATCCGATTTCATTAAAAATGGGTCATTTTTGAAGTGTGAAACTTGCGTGGATCATTTCTAATATTCCAAACTCATTTTGGGTCAGTTTTATATAAAAACTCTAACTTTCAGTTAAAACTCAAAGCAGTTCGTGGTTGGACTAAAAATTTCCTTTCCTTAAGTGGCAAAGCTATGTTAATTTCCTACGTTCTTGGCTATATATGTGTTCACACTCTATCCATCATTCCAGTCCCCAAGAAGTGCCTCCAAAGTATGAAAAAGAATCATTTCCAACTTCTTGTGGGATGGGAAACACCATTGGGTAGGATATGACTCAGTTTGTAGGCCAAAGAAAGGAGGGATGGGGTTGAAAAAAAATGACTGATGTGAAAAATTCCTTGATGAGCAAATTAGCCTGGAATTTCTTGTTGAACTCTTCAGTTTGGGCTAAATTTGCTAGGGATAAATACCTGAATAAGTCTAGAGGATCAGCTATTTGGCGTGCTATATTACCTTCGACTCAGAAATTGAAACTAGAGAGCTGTTGGGTTATTGGGAGAGGTGATACCCTACTATCTCATTTTTGTGAATGGTTCAGTGTGGGCTTACATCTGCTAGATCTTGGACTATTAAAGATGTGGTCACCATCCCAGTTATTAAAGAGAAATTCTTGGAGATGCTTCCTAATATGGTTAGAGACAATGTGCAGACCTTTACCTTAAATGGGAATCCTGACAAGCTGTTATGGAGAGGCTAATCTTCAGGTAACTTTTCTGTTAAAAAATATTATAAAATAGTAGACATGCTATGCCTAAGAACAGTATTTATGCTAATATTTGGCAAGTTTGGATTCCTCCAAAGGTCAGTGGATTGGTTTGGAAATTCTTTCACTGTGCAGTTCCCACTGATGATGAGATTATTAAGTTGGGAATTTCTCTCCCATCTAAATGCAGATGTTCTATGAATCCTAAAATGAAACTCTGACGGAGCCCACTGCACTGTCGTTAAGGTGCAATGTTCTCTGTACAAATAAATTTATATTCTTCGCTACTCGTGACTACACTACTGGGTAGTAAGTGATAAGTAGGGGTCGAACCCAAGGGAATTAGAGGGATAGTCGTTCTTTGGGGGATTTGTACAGCGAGGGAGCGTGTTTTAAGTTGATTGGGATTTTAGCGCGATTAACTAAACTACTATTTTTGGTTTTTTTGGTTTTGAGTGCGGAAAAGTAAATACAGAAAATAAATATCGAAATTACAATACTGAAAGTAAAAGAGTTAAGGGAAGAAGACTTACAGTGGGTGATGCGTGATTGCGATTCCTCCGGTAGATGAGTGGTTGATGGTTGTAGTTGATCGAGCAGTTTATAAAAGTAAGTACAGGGGGGTTTTTGTAATTCAAGGGAAAGTATTCGGTTTCAGGTACATTGTATTATAACATGTTTATTAATAACTGTTAGTAACCTTTCTAAGTATTCAAAGATGAATCGAGGCCCTTTCGTAGCGCAAGACTTGCAACATCGTTTAAAGCAACACTTGTTCTACTTCAAGACTAATTCCTCCTTTTGAAGTATCTTAGCCTTTTGTGCATCCATTTGAATTCTTTGGTCCAGTTTCCAAATGGTTTTTTAAGATAAATCGAACTCCTCGATAAGTTTTGCTTGTTACAGCTTCCACTTACCGAGTATGATCACGAATTCCCACGAAAGAGCTTGCCCATTTGGTCCCTTTGGTCCAGTTACAAATGGTTCACTCAACCTTGGAAACTCTGACTATAAATGGCACATAGAACAAGTTTTGAATACAGAGAAATGAAACTAAAAGAAATTAAAACATTATATAATACAAGAAAGAACCTTTGACCGAATGAGGAGTTTAGCTACGACTGTCCATGGAAAAGGACATCATAAATAAATACTCGGGGGTTTTTGAAAACAGTAAGAGGGAAAGGGGTGGAATACTCAAGAACCAACAGGAGTATTCCCAATTTCCTACTGAATACTCAAGAACCAACAGGAGTATTCTCTACAGTATTATAATACTCAAGATCCGACAGGAGTATTATAATTTCAAAGCGTATAATACTCAAGAACAAACAGGAGTATTATTTCCAAAAACCAAACTTACAAGTAACAAAATGTTTTAGAGAGATAAGTTACAAATTTGTGGATGTTGAAATGAGGAGGAGGAGCTCTCCTTTTATAGCCATGGAGGAGGAGAATGGAGGGCCAAGATGGGTGGCATGTGTTTTTGATCCAAGGGAGGAGAAGGGAGGAGGAGGAGGAGGTGACATGTGGAGGAGAAGAAAAGCCGCCGGTTGGGGGAAGCTTGAGCCGCCGGTTGCCGGTGGCAAGGGGAGGAGAAGGGTGGCTTTGGCCACCCATGAGTCATCTTCTTCACCTAAGCCACCGGTCACTTGGTCCATGGATGAGTTTTGACAGTTTTGTGCAGTCTTTTCACAAAACTATCAATCCAATTTCGCTCCGTCTGACTTTGATTGTTCCTCGGTTGAATTTAATTTGAGTAATTCTTGGTCAGGATCTTGATATTTCTTCGTTCGGCGTCTGATCTAGACCATGGATTGACTCTTAACATCTTTTCAGCGTAAAATCCTCTCCTAAGCGTGTTTTCTCTCTAAGCGCCAAAATACCCTGTAGAAATAAATCAGGACTAACAAGCAGAAGTTAAATAGACCAACAGTCTAATTTGGTGGGTTTTACTGTGTTTTTGATTCGTATAATTTTGGTCCATCAAACTCCTATCCATCTTTTTCTCCTTAGTGATGTTGCTAAAGAAGCTTGGGCCACCCTTGCTCATATTTTTGAGAAAACTATGCCTCATAACAGATCACAGTTGGGTAAAGATTGGTTTGACAAGTTTGATAAACATGATTTCTTGTTGGTAATTTTAGGGTTTTCGGACTTAGTATAATATTACAATATATTAGGGTAGCATACCCTAATGATATGAAAGGTTTGGAACTTCCGTTGAGTGAGTTTTGTGTATAAAACTCAGTGCGGATCGCGTTTTATCTTGACATTATGTGGGGCGCGTTTTACTGGACATTACGACAATGTCTTAACGAAACGCGGCTGATAATGTAAAGGGAAAACGCTCCTGGAATTGACCGCGTTTTCAGTAAACATTAAGGGGCGCGTTTTCCTTAAGCATTAGCGTAATGCTGAAGGAAAAAGCGCCCGCTAATGCTGAAGGAAAACGCGGCGACGTTTGACAGACACAGCTGTTCTGTTCAGACACACCTGCTCTTTGTCCCTTTTGATCTCCTATATATTGGAGGTCATGGACAGTATGAGGGCACGAAAAAAAACCAATTACTCTCATAGAGAATCACTCCTTGATTCTAAACCTTGCTTGATTTCCATAAACACTCAAACTCAAGTTTGATTTCGAATTCTTTAGTCGAGAATAGAAATTGTTCCAATTGATTATCCCCGTTCAAGTTTCGTGCAACCCTCGACTACAATACAGGGTTGAAATATTGAATTCGGAAAGCGACAACGCGATCGATTGTGATATCCAGTTCATACGATTCCTTAGTGAATCCTCATTACAACAAAGAAGAAGAAGCAGTCCAAGTTTTCTGCACTACCATTGCTGATTTGAAGACTCTCTTGCGGCCATATTCAAAGACAATCCCCAACAAACGAATTCAATATTTTCCTAATCGATGGCGAGATTACGAGAGATGACGCTGGATAATAGTGAAGGAATGATGAGAGACGCTGACAATTGGCAAAACAGGATTCACGCATGATGTTGGCCAAAGATGTTGTCAAAGAACAAGAAAAGCACTTGACAGAGCTTCTGAGAGAGAGGAGTGCTACCTTGCTGGAGGCGCTAAAGGAAAACACAAAATTGGTGGAATTAAAGATGATAGTTCACAAATTTGAAGTCAGTAATCTCAGACGCTGGCAAAGTGTTGCTGCGTATGGGGTAGGTGAAGTTTGGAGAAACAAATGAAGCAACGATGAGATTAGGTCTCTTTGGATTGGCGACTTGCTGTTTGGATGGAGGAGAATTTTCATGTTAAATGTATTGCTCATACCGGATTAAAAGAAGTTGTTGAACGTTGGGGCCTGATGCTTCTCAGAGAGACGCGACTGAAAAAGGGGAGGTTGTTGTACGAGTTTGGTCGGCGTTCATGGATGTGAGACGGCTACCAATTTTACTAATTGAGCATGAAACCCATTGGGTCAGGCTCATTGTTGCAGCACCCTCAGCGGCTAATGAATAAGGAAAGTTGGATGCTGACATGATTTGTTTGTTAAATCAATTGACATCTTGCATCAGGCAAAGCCTTAGATTGGCGGCTATTAAAATTCAAGTCGGATTTTGGTCAACAAAATGAACTCATCTGTTTCATTTGAAATTGGTTAATTCTGATGCGGTGGAGGAGACTTACCGGACGAAACAGTGCGAGTTGAACCCAGAAACACAGGTCGTGTTTGGCTTCTAGTCGTGACTGTTGATAAGTCCTTCGACTGTCATTGAATTGGGCTGTATGCTCGGTGCTGGGAGAGGCATGCAGATGATGTCGCTGACTATAACTGTTGTTAAAAGGATTGTTTAGGTAGCATAGGCTGTTTCAGTTTTGCGGGCACATTGTCTTATAACTCGTAACTTTGACGGTCATGTACAAACGCAAATGGCTGTAGCAATTTTCAAAAGTCCTTTTAAAGGTGATTACCATGAGAGCAAGGGGATGCATAGCAATCAGTTGGTCTCGAATCAATGGAATAAACCAGTTTGGTTTGATTCAGATCGGACCAAAGATTGATTAATCTAATTCTGGCTTGATCTATTGAATGAATGCAGTCAGATTCAGATTGATACCATCATGATGAATGTTGAGTGCCCTGGATTTATCCAAAGGGCGTGCCATGCGTTTGGTTATATAGATTATTTCATCAAAGATGAATTGGACGTATGATGACATGATGATAGTCAAAGTGGAAATCCTAAGTAAATCGGGTCAACTTTGGACAGATCGGTTAAGATCGGTTTATAACCAAAGTGGGAGCGTAAACATCGAATATGCAAATAAAAGTGATGGTGCCACCGTTATTGATGATGAATCCAAAACTATGAAAGACAAAGCTGGACTACAGAGGCGATTTTTACGATTTAAGTGAATTGAACTATTATATTCTGGTTCAATAAGGTACGGTTCTAATTTCATTAAAATTTTAATATTTTTTGTATTCAATTAAGTCGGGTTGATTTTAATTGGGATTGATTCAAGTTAGATTAATTTTGATAATTTGATATATTCAATGAGTATATGATTAGTTAGATCTTGATGATGCGTATGATATCGAAGCATGTGGTTTTGATGGATTTAACAATGATTTTCATTAGATGAATTTTCTAATATGCTATTCTAGTCCATAAGTATGTAAGTTTTTCACGATGATATAACTTGATTAGTGAAGTTAATGATTGCATATTATCACTTAATTCATAGTTGTTTCGGTCTCTTATGAGAAACTTTAGTGACAGTATTACATGCATGAAAAGATCACTTTAGCCATGTTTATGCATCTGCTCTTAGATTATGCTTATTAATGGTATTGATTCATCTAGATATTGATATGTTTATTTAAATCGAGAAGTAAGTATTGAATCTAGATATGCAATGTTGCTTTGTTCTGATTCTGGTTTTGCTTTAAAATGATATAGCAATCATACACGTTAAGAGCCTCATTTAAACTGATTTAAAACATAAGAACATGCTTCTCATATGAAGTTAAAGTTTCCAAGGGAAAGGTTAACTTAGACTGGAAATTGGTTTGACTGTCAATATTGAAGATTTATTTCCTTACGTGATAAATCTGATATTGTAAAGTAGAGGCATACTTTAGGATAATACCTTGTTGTGTATGTATTATGAATTATGATATATATATATATATATAAATATATATATATATATGTGTGTGTTGATGGTTTTGACCATAATAAAATCAGAAGGAATTTTCTAATGTGTAACTGTGGTAATTATGCTTGTAAGTTTATCGAGTCGATAAGCTTGATCGGTGGAGTTATGGTTTGAAATATTCACTAAGGTTTATGTTAGTGAAGGACACCTTGATATAAGTGTTGGTTGAATACTAAAATAAAAAGGGTGTTGTTTAACATGTCGAAAAACTGTGTAGTAAATCAAATACAAGTTTTGCTATGGGATTCTGATTGTGATTCTCCATGTGTGACTTGCATGATGAATCTAGAATAACACATATATTGGTATAATTCTTTTGTTCACATGTTACTTGGTTTATGCTTGCATATCATGTTTTTCTGTTGATTGCATAAGTAACATGTGGTGTAAAATTTCAAAGGTGAATTTTGAAACAAAAACACTTTGATATTCAAGTTGCTAACTTGACATATGTATTCTTCTCTTGGTTCTTTCAATCTTTTATAATAGAATTTATAAGAGTGGAACTCTTTATAAATTTGGGACCTATAAGAGTGAAGTTGAAAGTTTAAAGAGAACATTAATCAAAGTGTTGATTTATGTTATGATATATGCTAGACCTGACATCGCATTTGCGGTGGGTAAGTTTAGTCGATATATTAGTAACCCTAGTATGCAATATTGACAAGCGACTCATAGGGTATTTAGGTACCTTAAGAGGATAATGAGTTTTGGTCTTGCATGTTCTTATTTTCTTTCGGTCATAAGAAGGATTTTCTGATGCACGTTATATTTAAATGAGGAAGGACATCCCTATACAAGTAGAAGGGTAATTTTACTTGGGGAAGATTATTTAATGGGAATCTAAGAAATAAACTTGCATCATAAGTTTAACAATGAAATATAAGTTTGTTGCTCTAGTCGGTGCTTCAAAAGAAGACGGATGATTGGAGAACATGATATATGAAATTTCATTGTGGGGAAAGACCGATATCACCAATATCGATACATTGTGACAGCGCTGATACATTGGCTAAAGGATTTAGTCATGTATACAATGTGGTCTAGACACTTAGGTGTTAGACATAGTGCAGTAAGTGAGCTCATTACGCACGTGGTGATGTCTGTGGATTTTTGTTAGGTTATAACAAAAGGTAAGCTAATCACTTGACGAGGGATTAGTTAGAAATTTGGTATCAAAGGTGGTAAAGGGGATGGTATTAAAACCCATATAATCATCTAGTCGTGGGACACCCAATTCACATCTAACTAGCGTTGGAGCTGAATTCAATGTGGAAAGCCCATTCCTAGAAGATTGATGAACACAAATAATCATCCCCAAGTATGTGTTCATGACCTACAAGTAATAGGTTAAAGAGGGACTCTTCTTAATAGATTCTTTGACAAAGTGCTGTTTGTGGGAGCATAATCGGGTGGTATTACCCTTAAGGAATCTACCTATATGAACGTGAAGTTTCTGGTCGCTTCATGAGATTCGGGTTAAATCTCAATACGTTCACGAAGGGATTAGGACTCAAGGACCATCAAGAGTCAAGTTGAACTTAGAGTTTGTGAAGTAATTCATGTGTGTGTTATCTTGAGGTACCCAAATGGATCGATTGGTTCAAACGTTACGAGCACCATGATTTCTGGGTATTTTGAATGTGTAACTACACTAAGCGAAAATTCAATCGTTGCGACATTTTCGTTTATGCGTGACTTACTTAAAAACAAAGTTTTTATGGAAAACAAAGGAAATCCTAAAATGGGGGAGGATTGTTGGTAATTTTAGGGTTTTCGGACTTAGTATAATATTACAATATATTAGGGTAGCATACCCTAATGATATGAAAGGTTTGGAACTTCCGTTGAGTGAGTTTTGTGTATAAAACTCAGTGCGGATCGCGTTTTATCTTGACATTATGTGGGGCGCGTTTTTACTGGACATTACGACAATGTCTTAACGAAACGCGGCTGATAATGTAAAGGGAAAATGCTCCTGGAATTGACCGCGTTTTCAGTAAACATTAAGGGGCGCGTTTTCCTTAAGCATTAGCGTAATGCTGAAGGAAAAAGCGCCCGCTAATGCTGAAGGAAAACGCGGCGACGTTTGACAGACACAGCTGTTCTGTTCAGACACACCTGCTCTTTGTCCCTTTTGATCTCCTATATATTGGAGGTCATGGACAGTATGAGGGCACGAAAAAAAACCAATTACTCTCATAGAGAATCACTCCTTGATTCTAAACCTTGCTTGATTTCCATAAACACTCGAACTCAAGTTTGATTTCGAATTCTTTAGTCGAGAATAGAAATTGTTCCAATTGATTATCCCCGTTCAAGTTTCGTGCAACCCTCGACTACAATACAGGGTCGAAATATTGAATTCGGAAAGCGACAACGCGATCGATTGTGATATCCAGTTCATACGATTCCTTAGTGAATCCTCATTACAACAAAGAAGAAGAAGCAGTCCAAGTTTTCTGCACTACCATTGCTGATTTGAAGACTCTCTTGCGGCCATATTCAAAGACAATCCCCAACATTTCTTGTCCTGTCTTTGCCTTGGCTTGGCCTGCTGTGCTCTTTGGGAGATCTGGTATTTGACGAACAGTGTTATTCATGGTTCATGTTGTAAGACCATCAAAATGAAGATTAACAGATGGGCTAGTAATATTTCTCCTAAGATAAAAGCCAGATTTAATAGGAATTTGTCCAGTAAACTGTCCTTGGAGATGCTGCAGATTAAAGAGCCAAATTGGAGTGAGTCTGGCTCTTGGCGCCAGTGGTTCCCACTTCCCAGGAATTAAAAATTTTACTCTGTCCTTTACTATTAACTCTGGTAAGACTGGTCCTATTATTAGGGACTGCACAGGTAAATTCATGTTGGGTTTATGTATCCAAAGTCCATCGGATGATTTATTTGGTAACCTCCAGCATATTACTCCAAGTATTCATTTCTTTGGCTTCCATGTCTTGTGTCTTCAGTGTTCTCATCAGGATATGACCCTGTTGCAAGCTGATGTTTTTGCAGGTCAATGGCAATATTTTCTGGTGTGGCGAGAGATCAAGAAACTCATGAGACCCACTGAGTTTAGTTTCATTGAGCGAGTTCTTAACAATGCTGCCATTGCCTTGTCATTCCAGCCGGTTCACCCTCCCGTGGCATTTCGTACCTTTGATGATCTTCCCCTGGCAGTCTGCATTGCGCTCAAAGGCGACATACTCAAGCTCCCGCAATGGGTTCCTAGGAGTCCATAGCTAGTTTCACTTTGTTTGAGTCTGATTGTCATGTATTGTTGCATGATTTTTTTGTCCTTGTTGTATAGTGTTTTCAGTTTTTTGCGCAGCCCTGTGTAGCCTCTTGTGAGCGCTGACGACTTTGGTTGGAAGCTTCGCTTGCTCGGCATTGTTAGAAGCTTAGGTAATAATAATAACTAAGTTCCGGTGCTTGAGGGCGATTTGTATTGCCATGTTCCATGCTTTTTGGACCTGATATCAATAAAATCGGGAGAAAGTCTCCTTCTAAAAAAAGAATCCAAAGAAAAACCACCTACTGAGTGTTAAGAGAATTATCAAGTACGTATGTGGAACAGTTGACTACGGCGTCTGGTACACCGAACAAAACCAGCTCATGTCTGGTCGGTTACTGTGACGCTGACTGAGCTGGGTGTTTCTTCCTAGGAAACAACCGGGTGTCCTGGTTCAGTAAGAAGCAGAACAGTATCTCTCTATCTACAGCTGAAGCGGAATACATAGCAGCTGGAAATTATTGTGCACAGATGATATGGATGAAATAGATGTTGTCTGAATATGGTGTGGAACAAGAAGAAATGACTCTCTACTGCGACAACATGAGTGCGATCAACATCTCCAAGAATCCAGTCCAATACTCCAGAACAAAGCATATTGATATTAGACATAGTTTCATTCGAGAACTTCATGAGAAGAAGATGATCACGCTGAAACATGTCACAACTGAAAGGCAGATAGCAGATATCTTCAGCAAGCCACTGGACAACGCTCATTTTGAGACAATTAGATTCTCCCAGGGTCTGTGTCATTGACAATTTAATGTTCAAGCCAATGCTCAATCAGCCAGGGTTGAACAGATAAATTCATATAGGCTCACGTGTTAGAGGAGGATATTGGAGCAACAACAAAAAGATTGCATTAAAATCAAATATTTTCTGTTGAGATATTATCGCCGGTTGAATATCGAGAAGAATAAGGAGCCGTTGGAACACGGAGAGGCGAAGAGCCAGGTTCAAGTGACACGGCCATTTTGAAGGAAGACATTTAAATTGGAAGCAATGTCATTGGAAGCAATGTCATCTCAATCTCAAAATTAGAAATTCACTGCATTCTCTGTCATTCTTAAAACCCTAGTATCCAACATTCAAGAAATCTCAGGCGATCTCTCCGATCTAACAATGGTTGCCACTCACAAAATCAAGAATGACAAATCAGACGCCATCTCATCATCATCCAAACCGATTCGAGCAAATAAGAGGAAGAAGGGTGACCCGTCAATATCCAAGGCTACGAGAAAGTTCAGACTGGTGGTCTAACAATCCCTAAAGGCGTAGGCTATAGGCGTTCAAATCAAGAGCCCTATGAAGGAAATTGTGACTGCTGATGAGGTGATTCTTGGGAAGGTAAACCCTAAAATCCCTAAAACTAGTTCCATTCCAGTAAAATATGAGGAGAAACAGTTGAAGAGGAAGGAGGTGATTTTGGGGGAGTCCCCCGTGGTTGCTGCGAGCCGTGGGCTGAAAGGGGATGACTGAAGTCCGTAGGACATAAGATGATAGCTCACAAACCGACACCATCGAAGGAGAATACTAAGCAGATCAAATCAATTCATCGAAAGCTGATTGTGTCGAAAACGGAAAGTGAATGCCACCAAGGAGTGAAGATGATGGGTTACAAAAGGTGGCAACTCATACACATGCCATGGACAAGGCGCAGGAGGAGGCCACACCAGAAGAACCTGCACCACTCCGTAGGGGGACTCGCCACAAGGAAGCTTCTAGGCTCTACCCAGCTGGAGAATACGCACTGCAAGGAATTGTTGGTGTGTCAGAGAATTAGTTATGGTGCAGCAGAGAATGACCACATTGCCCTAGACTAGCAATTGGTACAAATAATGTAAACATCACGGAATGAAAGGCATCAATCAATTAACAAAATCATTCCTTACTCTACCTCTCTACTCTCCCTTCCCTTCTTCCTCCATCAATTGGTGCTTTCATTGCACCATGCCCTCCCACGCGGACTCAATCGCAACCCTAAACACTGGCATGGAATCCTTGGAAAAACGTATGACTGCGATGGAGGACAACCGGACCTCTGATGTCCAACAGATGATGGCGGCCATGGAGCATTTAACCAAGGCAGTAGAGGACATCAAGCTCACAAACCAGTCCCAAGCTGACCACCGCAATGGAAAACAACCAGTTTTTCCAAACCCAGTCCCACCACTGCACGAAACCCAGCAGCCACAACATTCAGCAACTCTGGCATGTCACAGGAGCTCCTCAGCGACCACCATCATCCTCACACTTCCGACCACCACCAACGACCATTCTGCACACCTCGCTTTGACGTACCTATCTTCACTGGTGAAGGCGCAACAGGTTGGCTATTTCAGCTCAACCGTTATTTTACGATGAACAACATAACCCCGGACCAGATGCTTGAGTCCATCCCTTTGTTCCTGTCCGGCGATGCCTTACTTTGGTATCAATGGAAGGCCATCACGGAACAGATCACCACATGGGAACAACTGGCGTGTGACATCAAACGGAGGTTTGGCCCCAATGAGTATCATACGGCCGAGCTGGCCATCAACAGGCTGGTGCAAACATCCTCTGTCCAAACATACATTTTGGAGTTCATCAATCTGTCTGCTAACGCCCCTCGCTTGGTTGGTTTCAACCTCCTCACCCGCTTTATCGCAGGCCTCAAGGATGACATCCACCATGAACTGGTCATGCTCCGCCCCACTTCGTTGGAACAGGCCATGGGGTTAGCTCGTGTCGCGGATGATAAGCTCCAATCCATTCGCCGTTCGACTACTCGACCAACCTACCCACGCTCCACATATCATCCAAGCACTGACCATCCTCGCCCCCAGCATACACCATTACCCACCAAACGACTAACCACGACAGAAATGGCAGCAAGGCGAGAAAAGGGCCTCTGTTTTAACTGTGACGACAAATACCTTCCCGGCCACAACTGTCGACCTAAGTTCCAGTGCCTCCTCATGGAGAACCCGGACGATACCAATGGGTTCGAGCTCATCGACCACGAGCCAGTAACACCTCAGGAGTATACTGAGGCTACAGATATCACCACAACCACCAATCTTGCACCATGCATTACCTTTCATGCACTCCAAGGCCGAGCAGCACCTTCCACCCTTCGTTTTCAGGCGACGATTCACGGCCAACTAGTACTCGTTTTGGTCGATAGCGGCTCCACACATAACTTCATCCAAACGAGAGTGGCTCGCTTCCTCAAGCTCCCAATCGAACCCTCTAATCACCTCAGCGTCACAGTCGGCAATGGAGACGAGATGCAGTGCGAGGGTGTATGCCGCAAAGTCCCAGTACAGATTGAGGGTAACACCTTCCCGGTTGAAGCTCACATGCTACCCGTATTCGGTGCAGACATGGTGTTAGGCGCCCAGTGGTTAGCAGACGTTGGCCCCACAAATTTTTGCTACAAAAATATGTGGATGAGTCTTCAAAGAGATGATCAGCGCATACAACTTTTTGGCCTAAAGCCCTCGACCCACCTATCTCAAACTACTGTCACACAAATGCAGAAAACGGCTCACCAGAAAGGTGCTCTATGTTTTCTCCAGCTCTTTACCACTTGGGCACCGTCCACCCCTTCACAGACCTCCCCTTCGCCAGTACCTGAACTCACTGACAGATGCTTGTCGTCAGAGCAAATGTACAAATAAATTTATAAGTCCGCTACCCGCGACTTAACTACTGGGTAGCAAGTGGTAAGTAGGGGTCGAACCCAAGAGAGTCAGTGTGGATTAGTTGTTCTTTAATGAAGCTTATGCATAAATTAATTACGATTGGGGTTGGGTTTGAGTGTGTTTTGGGAATTGAAAGTAAATTACAGCAGTTGATAATGGACTGTAAGGAAATGATTCGGTTTTAGGGGCCTTGTATTATAATTGTTTATCATCGACCGCTAATGATCATACCAAGTGTTCAAAGATGAATTGAGACTATTTCTAGCGCAAGACATGATCATGCTAAGTATTCAAAGATGAATCTAGGTTATTTCTAACGCAAGACTTGCAACATCATTTAAAACACCCCTTTCAAGGTATGCTAGTCTATGTGCATCCACCTGATCTCCCAGTGACGTTGCGATCAAGTGGTGTTTCAGATAAGTCGAACTCCTCAGATAAGCTTTGCCCTTTCGTAGCATCCACTTACCCGAGTATGTTCACGAACCCCACGGAAGAGTTTTGCCCTTTCGTAGCATCCACTCAACCTTGGAAATTCTGACTATAAATGGCACATAGAACAAGTTTTGAATACAAAGGTATACTAAGAGTAAGATCTAAAACATTTATAATACAAGTACACCCTTTAACCAAATAACAAGTTTAGCTACTAATCATGGCAATGGTTATCATAACTATGAACTTGGAAAAACAAGAGTTTTGAAAGATAGTAAAATAAATACGAAAATACTTACAAAACCGTTGAAGCGCCAAGGATCAAGCTTTGATTCCCAAAGTAATATTACACGATTAGTGCCCAAAATTCTAGAGAGATAAGTGAAATGTTGTGGTGGTGATGATACAAATGAGAGGAGAAGCTCTCTATTTATAAGCTAAGGGAGGAGGAATGTAGGGAGGAGATGAGCCACACTTGTCATCTTTTCCATGGAGGAGCAAGGAGGAGAAGCCACATGGGGGTGGTCCAAAAGCAGCCGGTGGCTATGAGGTGGAGGAAGGGGAGTGGAGGAGAGGTGGTGTGAGGGAGGAGCCGCCCCTTCTAGAAGAGGAGGAGGGGGTGAGTCATCCTTATCCTTATCCTCCAAAAGCCATCGGTTTGACCGGAATTTGACCGGAGCTTCTTGGATTTTGGAGAGTGTATTTTGAATGAAAATGTCATTCTAAGATGATCTCAAGAAGGAACCTAAGCCAAATTCTGCCCCGAACATGGTCGATATGCCAAATCGGATGAAATTGCCCTTGTTTGGCCTTTACCGAGCTCGGTGCTTTTTCCTTGCATTCTTGTCCATTCGCCGACGGTTCTAGCATATTTGAGTGATTCCAAGTCGGTTCCATGAAGGATGTTAAGGCTGATTTTGAGTGTAGCATGGTCGTGACTTGGAATGACTCGTACTTTATTTTCAGCTTAAAAACTACTCCTTAGCGTGTTTTCTCTCTAGAGTCCAAAATACCCTGTAGAAATATATCGGAACTAACAAGCAAAAGTTAAATAGACAAACAGTCTAATTTAGTAGGTTTTACTGTGTTTTTGATTCGTATAATTATGGTCCATCAGATCACCCCACACTTTTAGTTGTTCGTCCCGAACAATGCTATTAAAGGGCGGCACTCTATGTAAGTTTTTAAAATATGAAAGTTAAAATGTGGGTCTAGATTTATCCTAAGTCATGCATCACTACTTATTACCAAATTAAACTGAGTAAATAAATAGAAGGAACTTGATACTTGTACCTTCGTGCCGAGATGCAAATTATTTTGGATGTCTCGGGAGATAGTCCTTTTCAGGTCCTGGCTTGCATCCTTGGGACTGTCTCACACTATATGGTTTCCTTGTAGCTTTCTCTAGCACGTGATTCGGTTCGGGTTTTACAGTTGAGTTGAGCCTTTTTGATTTCTTTCTTTGTTGGCGAGGGACAGCTTTTTTGTAGTGAATCGGCCTTTGGCGTTTGATTTGACGCTTTGAGTACTTCACTTTTGTTCGGTTAAAACCTTCACAATTTTGGGCCTTTGGCCTCTTGATTTGCTTCTTCGAGCTTTTTGCCTTTTGTGGCTTGCTTGTCCATTTTCTCAGCCTTTTTGGGAGGTCCAATCATCGCCCGCGAGCATATGGAAATACCTCCCCGCTCCTCTCGTTTTTGCCGTTTCACGCGGGTCAAGGTGAGGGTCGCTCAGCTATTTTCTCGGCTACTTTGACTGTTGTTTCGTGCGGGTCAAGATGAGGGTCGCTCATCTATTTTCTCGGCTACTTTGACCGGAGATAGGACGGTCTGATTCCCGTCCTCGCCTTTTGCATAAACACTGCGTGGTGGAGATGACTTCAATCTTCACTGAAACCCGAAGTGCAGCCTCCACTGACTTCGTTAACCATATAGTGAAATTCGGTCCTTCGAATGCTTGCCAAGTCCTTCTAGGGCATTTCTATCAACTCCACATCCCTGGTTTATCTTAGCACAAAGGGACAAATGAGAAGTTACATTCTAAGTTTTTAAACAGTTGAATTTTAACAAGGTTAATGCATGAATTATGACTTATCTTTTTCACATTCTCAAGTTCATATTTTCAAAAAGATACTACTAATTAACTATATACGCAGGTGGTTCTCACCCCACACTTTTGAACGAAGGCGTGCTTTTCAGCAAGACTTAGTTCAAAAGCCATGCAAGCAGATGTTATACGAGAAGGAAATGATATTAAGGAAAAGGAAAGAACAAACTCCCTTTAAGGTGTCGAGTGAATCGACATGGCACGAGGCTGGATAATCGAGGGAGTTCGGCTGGGGCCTTGAACTCTGAGCGTAGGCCTGGCTGGCTTAATGTGCACCCAAGTCCGATTCCTGAATAGTCATTTCTTCTATGCACCAAGTGGGTGAGAGCGACTTATTGATAGTAAACTAAATAACAGAAAATAAAAAATAGAAAATTAAAGTGCGGAAAGTAAGATAGTGTCGGGTTACCTCCCGACTAGTGCACTTGTTTAACGTCGTTGGCTCGACGATACCTTAATCATGGATCATAAGGTCGGATCCCAAGGGTGAGTGAGGTCAAACTTCTTCTCGGCAGCCCTTTTGCTCCGAGAGGGTGAGGTTTCCTTGACCATAGCTGCTGGTCCAATGCGTCGTGCTTGCTTGTTACTTCTTCCGGGTTTCCGTTCTTTCGGCCCATGTCTTTGCCGCCTCTTCATGTTGGAATAGTTGGCACTTTCGCGAGTTTGGAAGTTGGGTTTTGTGCCTTTAAACATCGGCGACCACAGGCATGTTCCCATGTGAGGCCTCTTCTTGGTGGTAGCTACGAATGGTTGTCTTGGAATGATTGAGTTCCCAGGTGGTTTTTCTTGGCTTGTGACGAGAGAGATTTCCTTTGTCGGCTTTTTTGGCTCATGCTCTGCCTCCAACTCCCCTTGTACCGCATCATCATTGATTATATGATCTTCGGTGGTTATGATCGGCATGAAACGCGAAGGGTTAAGTTGAGGCACTTCGACCATGAGGACTAGGTCTGTTTCAGGTGCTCCGACAGTGAGGACTAGGTCTTTCTCGGACAGTTCGGCAATGAGGTCCGGGACTTCCTCGGGTGCTCCGAACGCAAGGACCGGGCCTGGCTTGATTTCTTCGGCCGCTTTGGTAGTGATGTTCGGGACTTCTGTAGGTTCGGCTGTTAGGACAGTGATTTCCTCGGATGGATTGGTGATAAGGACCGGGTCTGATTGGGGCAGTTCTTCTTCGGTCATTTGCGGGTCCTCATCCTCAGTCGGCTCCTCGGGTCCAGCCGTCCTGTCTGTTGCTCCTGAATTGGTTTCAGCCGTGAATTGGTGCATCGCGGCACTCAATTGCTGCATGTTTGCGGCCAATTGTTGGGTGTTAGCTGCCAGCTCCTTTTCTGCCGCCCATAATTCAGTTTTAGCTCTGATTTGTTGCATTGTGTTTTCCAACTGCTGGATGCTAGATGCCAGCTCCGTTATACCGTCCTTGAGTGGCTCGGCCTGATCTTGGCTTGGTCTTGACCTTGCGGCCAAATCATTGATTAATATCCAAAGATCATCCACGGTTAAGTCCCACATTGATCCTCCTGCTGCATTATTTAGCTGGTCCCACTCATGTGGCAACATTCCACAGAGAAATTTTATTTGAAGATCGGAGTTGGTAAATCCATGGTGCGGGCAGCTTGTCACAATGGAATCGAAGTACCATAAGTACTCATCCAATGTTTCGTCCCGGGATTGCGTTATTTTGTTGATCTTCTTGCGGATTTCAAGTTTGAAGGGTGGTGGGGAAAACTCCGTATTGTTCCAAGGTTCCATTCCGTAGTAGTATGACTTGGTGAATTGCATGATAAAAGAAAAAGAAAAAAAAACAAAATAGAACAACTATTCCGATTCACAACTCCCCGGCAACGGCGCCAATTTGACAGATACTTGTCGTCAGAGCAAATGTACAAATAAATTTATAAGTCCGCTACTCGCCCAGAAGGTGAGACAGCGCCCTAGACACTTGCCAGGACAGAAGTTGAGACAGCGCCCTAGACAGAAAATAGACTTGTCCCAAGATCAGTCTAAAGGAAAGAACCGAGCTGATCACAAGGAGACACATGGATCACTCGGTGGTGGAAAGACCCGCAGATCACCCGTCCAAAACCATGACTATTAACCAGTGACTCAAAGGATAGATCGGCACACTTGTTGGTACTGCAACCAGATGGGACACATCAAGGTGGAGTGTTGCCTGTTTCTTGCGGAACGACGTGCTTTCCAACAACGGACCACACCACGACAAAAACAAGTCTGGGTTCAAAAGGCAGACCAAACCGTTTGCATGGTGGCATGCTACTCCTCAAGCTACACAGCGCAAGACAGTTGGCTCTTCGACAGCGGAAGTTCCGCCCACATGACAGGTAACTCTCAATATCTTACCCATATTAGACCTGTTGAGCAGATGTGGTTTGTCACCTTCGGGGATGGTGAAAAGGGTCAGGTGATCGGCTGTGGGACATTGATGGTTCCGGATCTCCCTGCACTCAAGAACACCCTCCTTGTCAAAGGACTGACCAGGAATCTTATCAGCATCAGTCAACTGTGCGACGATGGACACTATGTGTCATTCTCCAGCTACTCATGTCTTGTACTAGACCAGAGTGGTGATACACTGATGAAAGGAAAAAGGGGTGCCAACAACTGCTACACTATTCGGATGGGTCTGGCAGATTCAATGGACAACGGGAACCATGGCCAGCAATCGGTTGCTCTTACATGTGCAAACACTCAACGTAGTTTTTTGCGAGGGGGAGTGGATACGACCTTGCACACAAGATCTGATTGGAGATGCGCACAAATCAATGTTGCCGGGTGTCCCAGGAAACTGTTCAATCAAGAAGGTGGCACAGTTACGGAAGGAGTTCATACACTGCCCATAGAAATGTGCCTGGAGCCGTACAAGAAAATATGAATGCTCACAGAAGATGGTAACTATTAGGCAGCATACTTTTGTCAACCCCTATGGCAAGTCACGGAGTGGAACACCCAGATCGCTAGTGGGTCCATGTGGTGTCAACCACTGAAAGCATCCAACGGTGGTTAGTCATAATCGAATCTCCAGCTGAACAGTTGGACTGACCGCCTAATAAAAAGAGCTGGAACAGAAGTCTTGACAACTTGGAAAATATTTTTAAATATCCTTGAAGATTTTATTTCAGATTATGCGGGAATAGACAGTTTTGGAAAGCTGAAGAGTCATATAGAAAAATTTGTTTTTTGAAAAATCAAATTCATTCCCTGAGTATTGTCTTCTCACTCTCGTCCCCAAAACCCTAGAACGGAACTCTCCCTCTCAACTGCTCTTTCCTCAACCGACAATGGTGAACACCAGGAAGTCAGCAAAATCCAGTGCTAAATCTGCGGAGAAAAGCAAAGAAAGCATGCAGACCTCAAAGGCGTTGGCGGCGAAATCAAAGATTCCGAAATCAAAAGCTGCGAAGATGAAAAAGGCGTCACCTTTACACTCAGTCACCGAATCTTTGGCCAAAGAGAAGTCTGCTGAAGGAGTTACCACTGAAATTTCTCAGCCGGCCAAAGTGGATTCAACTCCACAAGTTCAGGTAAATCCCACTATTCCTTCTAACTTTGCGAATATCTCCGTTGTTGAAAAATCTGTGTTGAATGAAGAAGTGTGGAGGTTGAGAAGGCTGTTGAGTCGATTGACGGTGATGAAGCCAGAAGGGCTGTAACTGGTGATAATGGTGGTAAGGTTGTTAGTGGTGTTAAAGCTGATGGTGTTGAGACCAGTAGGGCGATACATGGTGGTGATGTTGATAGAAATCTTGAGAGTGGCAGGGCTGTGGCGGTGGACAAAGTCAGCAGTGCGGTTATTGAAAAGGAGTCTGTCAAGATTGTGGAAGAAAAGGAACCCAGCAAGATGGCTGGAGGTTCAGGAACATGGAGGGAAAAGATCTTTGCCTCAGGATACATTCCTCCGAAGGCAGGTCGTAGAAAAATGGTTAAGCGAGCTAGTGACTCTCCCAGAAAGTACCTAGCTCAGATATATGCCACTCGAGGAAGGAAGATTGCAATGTCCGATGAAGAAACAGAGAAGTTTATTAAGACCTCGGGGAAGAGGAATTTAGTGATCAATGAGGCTGATCCGTTTGAAAATCAAGGAGGAATCACTGAAGAAGGTTTCGGTTTGCATGATGAGGCTATGGTAGAGGAGATTAATCCATCAGAAAAGGATGAGGAGTTGGAGAAGTTATACAAAGACATTGATGATGTCATATAAGACCTGGAAAAGGAGAAGGATCAGGAAGTGGCAAGTCCGGAAGAAGCTCAGTATGATCAGGTTGTTGGGGCAAAAGAATCTGATGCAGACAAAGCTCCAAGTGTTCCAACTAAGGAACCGAGTGTTCAGTCTGGTGATGAGACTGGAACAGCTGCTGAGAAAGCTACAAGAGGTTCAACTATGGAACCATCTGTTCAGCCCGAAGCTCAAACAGCACCAGCTCCAGAGGAAGGTCTGCGTAACCAGGCTGTTGAAGCAGAAGAGTCTGTTACTGAAAAAGTCACAAGTGTTCCAACCCTGAAACAAAATGTTCAGACTGAAGATGAGACTGGAGTTGTTCCGGAGTCAGTAATGTGTGAAGAGACAGTGGCAGTTCAAGATGATCGTCGTAGGGATCATGTGGAGGAAGATGGCTCACTCATTAGTAAGGATGGTTCTATGTCCTCAGCAAAAGGCGCTACCCTTTCAGAAGATGACCAAGACAGTGTTCCCCTTTTCAATCTCAAAAAGACAACGAAGGGGAAGGAAAAGAAAAGGTAGTCTTTGCTAAGACTACAAAGGAACCAGTCCAGAAAGTTGCTGAAGTCAGCAGTGGTGCAGGGGGGAGCTGGATCTTCCAAGAAAAGGAAACGTGCTGCTGCAGTTCCCATCTCTGAAGATGCTGGGAGATGTGAAGTCCCAGCCCCTGAGTCTGAGACTGTCCCAGTGGGTAAGGTCAAGAAAGGAGTGTGGTTCGTGACTAAAGAAGCAGCGTTGAAATGGGATTGTGTGCTGAAAAGGAAAATTATACCTGAGAGGCTGCTGGATGCGTCCAGTTACAAAGGGAAGGAAGTGGTTGAGGTTCTTAAAGAGTCGGATCTATTCTGGACGTTGGACAGATGCGAGCCATTCAACGAACAGCTGGTGCGTGAGGCCATGGCAAACTTGCCTCCAAAGTTCGGAGTCATTGGAGAGGCAGAGTATGGGGTCTTCTATGTTAGAGGAAGAAGGATCACGATTGATCCAGAGCTGATCAATGTATACTTCTCCATGGACGACCCAGCTGTTGATGAAGAAGAATCCAGCTTTTAGAAGATAGTGAGCACCATCACTGCAGGCTCTGTTCAGTGGAGGCCTGAGTCAGTTGTGCATACATCGGATCTGTCTACATTCTATTCAATGATGTTCTTCATAGCGGTGTTCAACTGGAGGCCGTCTACTCATCGCTCTACTGTCAACAAGGACATGGCCCAACTGATTTATCTGATAGGGAACAAGTGAAAGTTCAACCTGGGCAGAATAATGTTCAAACAGATTGCTGAACATGCCACATCAATGAGAACTCTGCACCAGATCTGCTTTCCATCTCTGATTTATGAGCTGATTATTCATCAAGCCCCTGATTTGAGAGCCTCGTCTGATCTCCTTACTAAAGCTCCCAGCAAATTCACAGTGGACCACAAGCTATACAAAGGACGGCATGTGAATGATCTGAAAGGAGGAAGCAAGAAAGGGAAAGAACTTGGGGAATCCAGTCGAGGGGGAGCCAGAATGGGCGTGGATGAGAGGAGCAAACTACTGAAGGACCTCCAGGTTATCATTGCTACGGACAAGGAACAGCGCCGCCGAATCAACAGGCTTGCTCGAGCACTCAGCTACCCCAGTGATGATGAATCAGAAGCTACTGTCTCTGAAGAAGACTCCATTGAAGAAGCTTCCGATTAAAGGTCCATTAAAAAACTAAACCCTCTGAACTTTTTCAAACATTCTGCTCATATGTGCTTGTTCTGGCACAATTTATTTTGCTTGGTTGTTCGAACTTGTTGGACCCCTTGCCAGTTTATGGAAAAAAGGGGGAGTAATTTTGAGAGGACAAATTGTGTGTTCCCTCAAGATGCCAAAGTCTAGATAGTTAGCTAGTTTTAGTTATCTAGATGATTTGGTTTTGCCAAAATGCCAAGGGGGAGATTGAAGTTCCCTTGAAGTGGCATGTATTTGGCAAAACGTAGTTAGACAGTTCGAGCAGGTGTTCAGGGGGAGTTAGAACAATATCCTGGTACTCCTGTACAGCATGATCAAGACGCGAGGATATTTCCCGGAAGATATTGGCAACGAAGATCTCGTCAAGCTGAAGGCGGCCAACGACTTATTCGAGCAATAGATATTCGAATGAATATTTACATTAAGGCGGCAAAGCTTACTTGGGAAAGAAGACTTCGGATTATCTTCCAACCGATTCAAAAGATATACATCAAATATCTAGGAATATTTCCTAAATATTTGATGGGATTATCTTGTGCGAATTAGGGTTTCGCTCGAGCATATAAATACAATGCAAGGGCAACCCTAATTCTCATCGCTTTCAAAGATCAAATACACACGAGCATATCCTGCTGATTGGCGAAGAAGAAAGCGACGACCGGTTGTGTTTTCTCATTGGAAATACATCGGTGCAAGTGCAGCCTGTTCAAGTGCAACACAGACTGCCTGAAGCGTATTAACTGCCACACACAACAAAGGTGATCAAAGCTTTCGAGAGAAAGCATCCGAGCTTCTGGAGAAGGTCGAGAACGTTCGGACTGTAGGTTTTGGACGAAGGGGATCGAGGGGAATTGCGGTGAACCTCGGTTGCAAATCTGAGAGACGGAGTATTGAGGTTAGGCTGTTACAAGGTGTAAGTGTAAGTCCCTGTGGAAACCCTATACTCGTAATAAAGATTTGCTGTCCCTTTTTCGGGTGTGGGAAACCCCCCCGGGTAGGCGGAGCCAAACTGGGTTATCAGTCTGTGAGTTCTACTGCTTTTGTCTCTTTGCTGAACTGTTGTGACTAGAGTTCAAGGTCTGTCGCAACTGAACCTTGAACTGTTGTGCAAAGAGTTCAAGGACTGTTGCAACAGTACCCTGGACACAAGCTTGAACAGGGGATATAATTTCAACTTCCTAAAGGTGATCAATCATAAGGAAGGAACTTGGGCTTATTTCAATATTTTTTTTTGTTTCTTTCTTTTCTTTTCTTTTCTCCTTGCCCTTTTTTGACCCCACACTTAGAACTTTGACAAATGGCTAAGTGTTAAAAATGGAGTATGACAAACCAACATGACAAATCCACTAAATAAGCAAGGTCACTAAGGTCACCTAAAGGCAATCATGGCATGCAAGGGTTTTGGAGTTATAAATCATTTCAGTTTTATGCTTTCAAAGATGAACTCTTTAGTCTCAATGAGAAAAAGCTTAGAATAAAAGATAAAGGAGTGCTAGTAGATGCTTTGATCCTCAAGAATGAAAGTCAACAATCCAATCCATTAATCATCTAAAGGATCAATCAAGTGAAATCATGCACGACTAGTTGAATTTGGAACGAAATTTTCGAAAATGTAGCCTTGCCTAGACTTTTTGTTTTCATTAATAATTTGAAATATTTGGATGAATTGTGCAGTAGTGCAAGTGTTTTCCCTTGGATTTTAAACATGAAGGCATATCAAGCAAACACAAACATCTCATGTAGTCAAGACAATGTCAAACATAAGCCACCCCACACTTAGCAATTGCTTAGTCCCTAAGCAATGAATAGAATGAAAAGCAAATAG
Source organism: Rhodiola kirilowii (assembly GCA_033675215.1). Taxonomy (NCBI): domain Eukaryota; kingdom Viridiplantae; phylum Streptophyta; class Magnoliopsida; order Saxifragales; family Crassulaceae; genus Rhodiola; species Rhodiola kirilowii. The sequence goes on from CM066193.1 coordinate 37,894,352, forward strand.
AGAGTTAAGAGGAACTTCTCTCGTTTGGAGGTAGCCGTTTCGATGTAAGAGATGTTGTTTCGCTTGTCGAGTTGAACTTGCTCCAAAGATTTGAGTGATGATTCTCCTTTTTCTCTTCATAAGGTACGAAACTGAGGATGAGAGTGTTAAACACGCTAGGTAGGGGAAATCATCATTGAAAGTGTATCAACAATGTGCAAGTCAACTCAAAGTTTTATCACAAAAAATCCCTTCGCATTTTAGAGTTTTATGCGATCGCATGAATTAGTTGTGCGCTCGCATGACTGAAGACAGTCGCATGGAAAACTCATGCGAGCGCATGAATTCATGCGATCTCGGCGCAAAGGCTTTTTAAACGTTCATGCGAGCGCATGAATTGATCATGCGATCGCACAGCGCTAGGTAGTCGCATAAAAAACTCATGCAAGCGCATGAATGTTATGCGACCTTGACAAAACTGAGCTTAATGAATCGGTTCGTACTACGATGATCATACAATCTTCAAAATGCATCAAGAATGTAATATATATCATAGAAGTGATCAAAAAATGTATTCGTTCAGAAATTATCATCAAAAGATCCATGATTGTATCAACATCATCCAAGGCAAATCATAAGTGCAAAGCATGTAGAAATGCTAATCATCAAATATAGGCACACGTACATTCACAGTTCAAATCTTCAACTTCACACATGCATAGTTCATTCATCGAGGCTAATAGAAATCCAACCAACATAGACATTTTAGAAGTAGGGAGAAACACTCACAAGCCTAGTTTAACGTCTTGGCTAAGACGGAGCCGAATCTCCTTGTAAGGAATAAGAAGCACACTTGAGGAGTCTTTTGCTAAGATCCCTCCTCAAGCGGAATTGTTTGAGAAATGGAGGAATCAATCTGGGTTCTTTGAAGAGTTGCAAGCAACTTGCTTAATAGCTCTTTTCCAAAGCGATGCTTGCTTCACACTCTTTACGGTTTAGCCTTTGCTTTTCTTTTCACCCCATCATAGCATGGGGGCATTTTCTCGGGATCAAGATGAGAGTCTTCATCGGGTTCAGTAAGCTTGTGCAGATCTTTCTTGGTCACCTTCCGGACCCCAACATCCAATCTCAGCACTTTCTTGCTCATTCAAGTCATCGGGTTCTTGTATAACCACTTGTTCATTCAAAGGCCTCTCTATTTTCAACTTTTCTCCTCCTATTTTCAAGGTCACCTTCCCCTTTCCCAAATCAACTTTAAAACCGGCGGTGGCCAAGAAAGGGCGCACAAAAATAAGGGAAGTGTTGGCATTATTCCCCGTGTCCATCACCACGAAGTCACAAGGTATGTGGAATTTGTCTATCTTTATAGGAACATTCTCGATTAATCCCTTGGGTTTCCTTGTGGTTCCATCGGCGAGTTGCATCACCATCTTGGTAGCTCTCATTCCTCCTAGCCCAAGCTAGTAATAAGTCGCTAGAGGCATGACACTTACACTAGCACCAAGGTCGGCTAGTGGGTGTTCAAAACTCACGGTGCCAATAGAACATGGAATGGTGAATCGACCGGGGTCTTTCATCTTGAGAGGTATTTGTTCTGAGAAAAGGACGCTGCACTCATGGTTCAAGGCTACCATGCTAGGTTCTTCAATAACTCTATGACCAGACACAATATCTTTTAAGAACTTTGCATAGGTAGGATTTTGAGTGATTACCTCATGGAATGGAAGAGTGACATACAACTTCTTTAACATTTCCACAAACCGTTGGAAATGAACATCTAACTTGCTTTTGTTGAGCCTTTGAGGGAATGGGACCATCGGCACATATTTCCTCATCAAAACTGGTTCTTCTTTTTCTTTTTCTGCGGGAACTTGAAGTTCAATGTCAGGACTTTCGCGGGCAATTTCCAATTCAATCTTCTTGTCTCTATGACTCGGCTCTCTTTGAGGAGTAGGAAGGACTCTTCCACTTTTTAATGTTATGGCATTTGCATGCATGATAGAATGCTCTTCACCTTCAAGAAAAATGGCATTGCAATGCTCGATCGAATTTACATCTGGTTGAGAGGGGAGCTTCCCAATTTGCTTCATATGAGCGTTCTCTTTAGCAAGCCTTCTGTTTTCGGCCACTAATTCATCCATCTTTGCTTCCATTTTTCTGTTGCTCTCCTTGTTGCTCTCTAGTATTTGCGCCATCATAGCCATCATAGGGTTATCTTGAGCGTTGGAAGAAGAATTCCCTTGATCATTCATGTTGGACTTGGCTTGATAAGGCTTTTGATAATTCCCTTGAGAATATTGAGAGTTTTGGTTTGAACTTTGGCCTTGATTTGAATAGGAATTCTGCCCTTGGTTTTGGTTGGAGCTATACCCTTGCCTTTGGTAGTTCCCTTGATAATTATTTTGCCCTTGAGGCCTTGGAGGGAAATTTGAATCATTGGACATTCTTCGTTGAGGAGGCTCGTAATTTCTAGTAATAGGATTGGCATTTTGAGCGTAATTCCTTTGTTGATTCACCAAGTGTGCCTCTTCATAACCATCATCATCATCCTCATATTTCCCTTCAGGACAATTCTTTGTAGAATGTCTCGTGCTAGCACATAATAAGCAAGATTGTTGCGCCGAGATTTTCTCTTTATCGGCCTTGGCCTTAGTTGCCTCAACGGAATTCACCATACTTATCATGTTCTCCACTTTCTTTGTCAAATCCTCCATTTGATCTTTAAGTGTAGAATTCGAGGAGACATCTCTTGACTTAGCCATCTTTTTGTGGTCCACTCCTTGATATCTATCGGAGTTTATAGCAATTTTATCCACAATTTTGAAACCTTGGGTCGCCGGCAAGTCCATAATAGCCCCGCCACTAGCCGTGTCCATCAGATTCTTAGCCTCCTTGCTCATCCCCAAATAGAAATAACGCATTAGATCGGCCTTTCTAAAATTGTGGTGAGGGCACTCCCTCAAATAGTGTTTGAACCGATCGTATGCTTGATGAAATAGCTCGTTGTCTCTTTGGGAGAATGTAAGAATAAAGTCCGTAAACTTTTTGGTTGACGTCAAGTATTTTTGAGATACACTTTGTCAAAAACAATTTATAAGTGAACCGGTAAGACCGGTGTCGAACCCAAGGGAGCAAACGGATTACAAGCTAAGTCAATCAAGTTTTCTTACTCGGCAATTCCTACAATTCAATTTGGTTGAGTTATCAATGATTCAAAGCAACAATGAAATGGTATTTAAAGGATTGAATTCAATTTAAAGCGAGTTTCGAGGGAATTATCCCCTCCTTGGTAATTTCCCAATGATCATGCAAACTAGAGTTCAATTAATTATGAGTTGATAGGTTTTGCACCTAGCTTAGACTATGAATTAGGCAAACCATGCATGTCTAATCCTAGTAAAGCCATCTTAGATAGGATCTCACTACTTAAAGGATATTGACCCCCTATATGCATTTACCCTCATAAATGCACATGCACAAAGTTCTAGTTCACCTCTCACCATGCATTTACTCTCATAAATGTAGGTTAAGTCCATTTTTACTACATCAAAACAAATCCATAAGCTCTCTCAAGACTTGGATCAAAGTTCTAACATAAACATGTCACTTAGGCATTTTATCAAACACTTAGAGGCATGTCTAACATGAAGATCATAGTAAAAATGAAATCAACTATAATAAAAACAATAGATGTGTTTACAATGATCATTGAGTACCAAGGAGGTTCAGAGAACCCTCAAAATACAAGGGGGACTACTCACACATCATGTAAGACAACATGATGTGTAGGTTTTTACAAACAAATCTAAGAGAAATAAGAGGGAATAGAGTAGGATGATTAGTCCTAATGAACTCCCTTGATCTTGATTCCTCCTTGATTTGATGATGATGAAACCCTTGATTTGGATCACTTTTCCTTGTCTTCTCTCCAGAAAATTCCAAGATGTTAGGTCAACTTTGCCTCTTTCTATTTATAGCCTCGGAAAAGATTCGGTACTGTAGCAGGTCCAGTCGATCGACTGGCGTTGGGCTGATGGCCCAGTCGATCGACTGGAGGAAGAAAAGTTGTTTGGCTAGCAGGTTCTCAGTCGATCGACTGAGACAGGGTAGGCTCCCAATCGATCGACTGAGGGAACTCAATTTGCAGCACCTCCTGTTAGTCCATTAAGTCGATCGACTGAGTTCCAATCGATCGACTGGTGGTCACGTGATCTACATGCTCTGGGCAGGGGACTCTTCAGTTGATCGACTGAAGGGGTCAGTCGATCGACTGGCGATGGTCGATTTGCAGCACCTCCTGTTAGTCCATTAAGTCGATCGACTGAAGCAGAGAAGCTTCCCAGTCGATCGACTGAAGACCAAATACTGCCAACTTTTGCTCTAAACTCCGATTTTCCCCGAGTTTTCTTCCAATGGCTCTTGACACTAAGACATCTTGCCTTGCACCTGAAACGCACGGAAAGAGTATCAAATGACATCAAATAATAGTCGGAATCGAACTAAAGCTATAGTGAAAACGGGCATTAATGAGTCGAAAACTCGACTCATCAGTTCTAGATGGAGGGAAGAACTTGTTCAGAAAAGCAGTCGCTAAATGGTCCCAAGTACGGAAAGTCCCCGGTTCATGATTTTGTAGCCATTCTTTGGCATCCCCATACAATGAAGAAGGAAATAGCTTCAAGTAGACATACTCAACGGGTACATTCCTTGGCTTATAGGTCCGGCAATATTCTTGAAAATTGGCTAGATGAGTAGAGGGATTTCCGACCCCTTGAAACTGATCATTTGTAACCATGTGCACTAGAGATGATTTTACATCGAAATCAGAAGCGTCTTCATCGGGAGGCAAAATTACTGAACCATTTCCCTCGAGGGTGGGAGTCATGTAATCTCCCACAGGCCTTTCATCCTCTTCCTCTTCATCATATCTATAGTTTCGGTTTTCTCTACGAGGAATTAGAGGGTTCCGTAGGGGACGTCTATCATCATCATTATCATTTCTAGCCGGAGGATCATCTATTTCATCCCCATCAACCCTACGATTTCGGTTATCTCTTTGAAGAACCGGACGGTTCTCAATTTCCTCTTCCATAATAATTCCTTGTCTTTGATCTTGGATAATAGGAGGAACAATACGAATAACCGGAGGTATAGGAGCAATAGGGTTCTTGCGAGGTGTACCTCTTGGTTTCTTGACGGTTGGTTGAGAAGGGTTAGAAGAACTTGATGTTCAACCTAGAGCCACGTGTTTTTTTCCTTGAAACCTTGTGTTCATTCAAGTGCCTGCGAGAACAAAGGAAATTCTTAGCAATGGAAGGCAAGAGAAATAAACACAATCAAGCTCAACACAAGCAATGACTACCAAGTAAGGAAAAATAGACAACCTAAATAATCTAATAGCACCTAGATAATTAACCTATCCCCGGCAACGGCGCCATTTGATCGGTTGTAATTTAGCGTAAATATTCGAATAGAATTCAAATACTATTGCTAGTCACGATTAATCAAAACATTTATCTTGACTCGAGAAATCCGAGGTCGTACCCAAAGGACATGTGATTAAACTAATAGTGCTAACGATTAAACTAGATTGTCTAAGGTTGGGGGGGGGGTTTGTTCCTCAAATGAGGTTGATAGCAGAATTTACTATCCAAAAATAGAGGTGTGATCAACAAAAAGGTTAACAATCAAATCAAAGATGACTAGGGATCTAATTCCCCACCTAGACAATTATTGTGACGGTAAAATGGGACACCATTGATGAAATCACATTGCACATGTTTAGAATTTAGCTATGTAACATTAATACCAAGTTCAACTCGCGCTACAACTTAGTATCAAGAGGTTACACCTCGCATAGCACCTCACACTCGCGCTTTATTGGTGCTATAGGACATGATTTGTCTAGCCTCACACTCGCGCTTTATTGACTAAATAAATCATGCACTTGTTAAATTCTTGCCATTCTCTTTAGGATTAGAGTATCGCCATGTAACACAAAAACCCTAATGTCTCTTCATTTTGTTCATTTGAAATCCTACTTTTCAGGGTTAGCTATGTCAAGCATGAAATCAAGCAGAATTCCTATTTGAGGACTTTGTTAAAAACATGTCATAGGTAATTCGAAAACCTTAGGTTCAAATGAAGAAGAATCATGTGCAAAATCATTCATCAATAGCATCCATGGTATTTACAATATCACAAACATGTCTAGGAGGGTTCATAGACCCCCAACCAATGTCACTACTCACTCATGGTGAGATTACAATCCATAACAATAGTAGATGAGCAGAAAAACATGTAGAGAAGATGAGTTTTGGAATCTAAAACCAATATGGAGCAATCAATATGAAGGATGATCCAATCCAAGTGTTGTTGATGACTCTTGAAAGTTTGGCTTCTTCTCCAAGCAATCTTCTCTCAAATAAATCCCAGAAAAACCAGCTTGGGGGCTTGAAAATCCCTACTTCTATTTATAGCCATGAGTTAAAAATCGCAACTTTACGACGTCATGCGTTCGCATGAATGAATCATGCGCTCGCATGAATGCCTAAAGGTCAGGTCTTGTGCAATCGTGGCTTGAGATGATGCGCTCACATCAGATTCTTATGCGACTGGTCTGCTCTATGCGATCGCATGATCTGAATTCATGCGAACGCATGGTGTTAGAGAAGATTGATCTTCAGGTGAGCTCGCATGGTCCTTCATGCGATCGCATGATATTCTCATGCGCCTGTTTTTACTTGTGCGATCGCATGATTAGTCTGTGCGATCGAATGGTCCTTTTGTGCGATCGCATGAATTCTTCATGCGACTGGTTTGGTGTGCGAGCTCGGGGGAGCATTTCATGCGAGCGCATGACTTCCTCATGCGACTGGTCGAAGCCATGCGAGCGCATGCCTTTGAGAGATTTGTGTCGACTTCCATTTTGCTCTTTTTCGCTCCAAAAAGCTCGGTTTTCTCCAAAATCACTGCTCACTTGTGTTCTTAGCTAAATCTCTGTAATAGGCCTGAAATGAACCACAAAGCATGAAATAGCAAGTGAAATCGTAAAGGAATGATCGAAACGATGAGCGTAAAGGTTGCCTAAAATGTATGTATTCTAGTGCTATCATCAACCTTTTGGGAGGTCCAATCATCGCCCGAGAGCATATGGAAATACCTCCCTGCTCTTTCTCATCCTCGCCGTTTGGCGCAGGTCAAGATGAGGGTCGCTCATCTATTTTCTCGGCTACTTGGACTAGAGTTAGGACGGTTTGATTCCCGTCCCGCCTCTTGCATAAACGCTGCACGGCGGAGATGACTCTGAATCCAATGAAACCCGAAGTGCAGCCTCCACTGACTTCGTAAACTATTTAGTGAAATCCGGTCCTTCGAGTGCTTGCCAAGCCTCTCTAGGGCATTTTATGTCAACTCCACATCCCCTATATATCTCAGCACAAAGGGACAAATAAGAAGTTACATCCTCAAGTTTTTACACAGTCGAGATTTCACAAGGTAAATGCTTGAATTTAGATCTATCTTTTTCACATTCTCAAGTTTATATTTTCAAAAAGTTAATATTAAGGGAAAAGGAAAAAAAGCATGTTAAACAACTATGTGCAAAGGCAGTTCTCACCCGACACTTTTGAACGAAGGCGTGGCTCTCGGCATGACTTAGTTCAAAGGCCAATTGCAAGCAGATATTTACAGGAAAGATGAGAACGGCTTAAAAAGCAAAATGACATAAGTAAAATGACTGAAAAATTAAAAGATGCACGAAACTGAAAGTGTGCCGGGTTACCTCCCGACCAGTGCCTTTGTTTAACGTCGTTGGCTCGACGATACCTCACTCAGGAGGGAACTGGGTCCCATGGGCGGCTCAAGTCAAATTTTTCCGCGGCTCCTGCATTGATCCTTGCCTTGACCCTTCCCAAGCTCTTGTGGGATGATGTGCTCGGGTCCGGTTTCCGTTGTTCTGGTGGTTTCTCCTTCCAATACCTTTGAGATGGCGAGGGACCCTTGACCATAGCTGCTGGTCCTTTGAGTCGGGCTTTCTTGTTTTCAGGGCTGCCTTGTCTAGTTGTGGCGAGTGAATGTTCTATCAGGGAGTCGTTCTGCTTAGGCCTTTCTTCCATCCTTCTTTCAGACTCTTCATTGATCACATCGTTTTCTGCGATTTGCATATTGATCAAGGGGAAAAGTTGGGAAGCTTTCAATATAAGGGCCGGTTCTGTCTCGGCCAGCCTGTCCGTGAGGACCTGGCCTTGGTTGATTTCTTCTGCCGGCTCGGTAGTGAGTTCCCATGAAGGCTTTTCCTCGTCCCACACTAGATCGGTTTCTGGCTCTAGGTCTTCTGATGGCTCGGGAGTGATCTCCCATGTAGGCTCCTCCTTGGTGCTTTCTGTATCTGATTCGACCATCATGGCCTTTGCAATGTCTTCCCCACTCCTCTCTAGATTAGCCTCTACTATCTGCGCTCTTCTATCAGCTTGGAGCATTGGCATTCGTTTTGTGGCTTCGGCCAAGTCATCTATGAGATCCCACATTTCAGTCATGGTTAAGTGCATGGCCGATCCTCCCACTGCGTCATTAATCCTTGATTTCTCAACTGGCCTCATCCCACAAAGAAATTTTTGAAGAAGAACCACGTTCGTGAATCCATGGTGCAGGCAGCGTGAGACAACGGTATCAAAGTACGTATAGTACTCGTCCAAAGTCTCATCCCGGGATTGTTGAAGGCAGATGATCCTCTCTCGGGTGTCATGTTGTAAGGATGGCGGGGAGAATTCTTTCAGGAATTGGGCACGAAGATCCTTCATGGACCAAAATTATACGAATCATAAACACAGTATAGCCCCCTTAATTAGACATTTTGTCTATTTAACTTTTGCTTGTTAGTTCAGATATATTTCTACAGGGTATTTCAGAGCTTAGAGAGAATACATGCTAAAGAGGAGCTTTTAAAGCAGAAAAGATGTTACGAGTCAATCCAAGGTCAAGATCATATGCCGACTGAAGAAATATCAAGGATCCTGACGTTGAATCACTCATAACAAATTAATCAGAAGAATCAGGAGAGGAATCAAGACAGCCCGGGACAAAACACATTGACAGTTTTGTGAAAAGACTGCACAAAACTGTACAAAATTCACATTTGGGCAAGATGCCCGGCCACTTGGGCAAGAGGTGGCCAAAGCCACCCCTCCTCCTCCCTCCACCACCGGCAACCGGCGGCTCCTCCACATGGTGACCGGCGGCTTTTGCTCCTCCATAGGTGGCGGCTCCTCCTTGCTCCTCCTCTCCTTCCTCCATGTGGTGGCCATCTCCTCCCTCCATTTTCTCCTCCAATCACCATGGGACACTTGTGGCCATCTCCTCCTCCTCCCATGGCTATATAAGGAGGAGCTCCTCCCCTCATTTGTATAATAACCCACACCTCAAAATCCAAATTCACTTATCTCTCTAAAGTTTTGTAAGTTGTAATATTTGTTTGGCTTTGGAAATAAAGGATAGCTCCCTTGGCGCTTCAACGGTTGTAAGTATTTCTTAGTATTTATTCAACTGTCTTTATTTCCTTAGTTATAATGTTTAGCGCGATGAATAGTAGCTAAACACCTCATTCGGTAGAAGGGGTGGACTTGTATTATAAAATGTTTTAGACTATTAACTTAGCGTCTCTCCTTAGTATTCAAAACTTATTCTATGTGCCATATATTCGGTTAGAACGTCCAAGGTAGAGTGGATGCTTGGAATGGCAAAACTCTACAGCGGGGTTCGTAAACTTGTACGGATAAGTGGATGCTTGGAATGGCAAAGCTTAACTGAGAAGTTTGACTCATCTTAAACACCATTTGGTTGATCGGGAATGATTGATCAAATAGATGCACATAGGCTAATATAACCGGGAATGGAGTATTAGTCTAAATAGAATAAGTGCTCTACGTCCTTGGAATAGGCTAGACAGTGTACGCAAATCGAGTGCTTGGAATGGCCTTGATACACCGTTTGAATACTTAGTAGAGTCACTAAAGGTCAATGATAAACAGGATGTAATACAAGGCCCCTGAAACCGAATGCTTTCCTTTAATTATAAAAATTGTAATTTACTTTCCAGTACTAAAATCAACCAACCAATCAATCAATCAATCACTTAGCTGGTAGCTTTAAAACCAACCAACCAACCTAAAACACGCTCTCTCGCTGGATAAACCCCCTCAAAGAACGACTATCCCCCTGATTCCCTTGGGTTCGACCCCTACTTACCAAATACTACCCAGTAGTATAGTTGCGAGTAGCGGACTATTATAAATTTATTTGTACATTTGCTCTGACGACAAGCATCTATCAAATTGGCGCCGTTGTCGGGGAATCAGTCGTCGGATAGTTGTTCTTTCCCTCCCCTTTCTTTTTTCTTTCTTTTCCCTATGTCATTACCCATTACGCATGCATGGACAACGCGATTTCTGCCCCTGTTCGGAGGAACGGAGGGAGAAGACCCAGTACAGCACTGCCTAAACTTCCACCACATCTGCCACCACATCAAACCTAAGAACGAAGTATTAGAGGAATTTAAGCTGAAATGCTTCAAATTCTCTCTAACCGACTTCGCCACGATATGGTATTACACATCCACCGCTAGCAGTGCAGAACGTTACGTAGATCTCTGCGTTCCATTCCTGAAGGAATTCTCCCCACCATCTTTACGCCAAGAAATCCGTGAGAAGATCATGTGCCTTCATCAATCCCGGGATGAGACTTTGGACGAATACTACATGAACTACGATGCCATCGTCTCAAGTTGCCCGCACCATGGATTTACGAAGAAATTTCTTCTCCAAAAATATCTTCGTGGGATGAGGCCCGAAGAACTGGGAAGAGTTAACGAAGCTATGAGAAGGTCTGCCACAAACTTCACCATTGCAGACATGTGGTACCTTATAATCGGCCTGGCCGCTGCCACAAGACGAGTACCCCAAACTGACGAGGAAATGCAGACAGCAGAAGCTGACCCTGAGGCTGACAAAGAAGAAACCACCGAGCCGTCAGAAGAGACTCCTGAACCGTCTGAAGAATCAGACATGGGACCCAAACCAGTAATCCACAACGAGGTACTATCGAGCCAACGACGTTAAACAAGTGCACTGGTCGGGAGGTAACCCGACACTATCTTACTTTCCGCACTTTTAATTTCTGTCATTTAAATTCAGTATTTAGTTTTAAGCTTGCATGACTTTTGAACTAAGGCACGCCTTCGTTCAAAAGTGGGGGGTGAGAACCACCTGTGTACATAAATAACATGCTTGCTGTTTTTTTTCTTTTTTAGTAATAGTATCTTTTTGAAAATATGAACTTAAGAATGTGAAAAAGATAGATCATAATTCATGCATTAACCTTGTGAAAATTCAAACTGTTTAAAAACTTAGAATGTAACTTTTCAATTGTCCTTTGTGCTGAGATAACCAGGGATGTGGAGTTGACATAAACTGCCCTAGAGAGGCTTGGGAAGCAATCAAAGGATCATATCAAACTATATGGTTTTCGAAGTCAGTGGAGGCTGCACTTCGGGTTTCAGTGAAGAATTGAAGTCATCTCCGCCATGCAGTGTTTATGCAAAAAGAAAAGAAAAGGCAAGGACGGGAATCAGACCGTCCTCTCTCTAGTCAAAGTAGCCGAGAAAATAGATGAGCGACCCTCTTCTTGACCCGCGCGAAACGACAACGATGAGAGGAGCGGGGAGGTATTTCCATAGGCTTGCGGGCGATGATTGGACCTCCCAAAAAGGCTTGAGAAAATGGACTAGCAAAGCCACAAAAAGGCGAAAAGCTCGAAGAAGCAAATCAAGAGGCCAAAGCCCCAAAATTGTGAAGGTTTTAACCGAACAAAAAGTGAAGTACTCAAAGAGTCAAATTAAATGACAAAGGCCAATTCACTACAAAAGCAGTCCCTCGCCAAAAAAGAAAGAAATCAAAAAGGCTCAACTCAGTGAAACCCGAACCGAATCACGTGCTAGAGAAAGCAACCAGAAAACCATATAGTGCGAGACGATCCCGAGATTGTAGTCCAGGGGCCTAAAAAGGGCTATCTCCCGAGACATCCAATATAATTTGCATCTCAGCACGGAGGTACAAGTATTAAGTTTCTTCTATTTATTTACGCAGTTTAATTTAGTAATAAGTAGTAATGCATGAATTAGGATAGATCGAGTACCACAGTCTAATTTTCATATTCCAAAGCCAACTTAACATACCGCCCTTGAATAGCATTGTTCGGGACGAACAACTAAAAGTGTGGGGTGATCTGATGGATCAAAATTATACGAATCATAAACACAGTATAGCCCCCTTAATTAGACATTTTGTCTATTTAACTTTAGCTTGTTAGTTCAGATATATTTCTACAGGGTATTTCAGAGCTTAGAGAGAATACATGCTAAAGAGGAGCTTTTAAAGCAGAAAAGATGTTACGAGTCAATCCAAGGTCAAGATCATATGTCGACTGAAGAAATATCAAGGATCCTGACGTTGAATCACTCATAACAAATTAATCAGAAGAATCAGGAGAGGAATCAAGACAGCCCGGGACAAAACACATTGACAGTTTTGTGAAAAGACTGCACAAAATTCACATTTGGGCAAGATGACCGGCCACTTGGGCAAGAGGTGGCCAAAGCCACCCCTCCTCCTCCCTCCACCACAGGCAACCGGCGGCTCCTCCACATGGTGACCGGCGGCTTTTGCTCCTCCATAGGTGGCGGCTCCTCCTTGCTCCTCTCCTTCCTCCATGTGGTGGCCATCTCTTCCCTCCATTTTCTCCTCCAATCACCATGGGACACTTGTGGCCATCTCCTCCTCCTCCCATGGCTATATAAGGAGGAGCTCCTCCCCTCATTTGTATAATAACCCACACCTCAAAATCCAAATTCACTTATCTCTCTAAAGTTTTGTAAGTTGTAATATTTGTTTGGCTTTGGAAATAAAGGATAGCTCCCTTGGTGCTTCAACGGTTGTAAGTATTTCTTAGTATTTATTCAACTGTCTTTATTTCCTTAGTTATAATGTTTAGCGCGATGAATAGTAGCTAAACACCTCATTCGGTAGAAGGGGTGGACTTGTATTATAAAATGTTTTAGACTATTAACTTAGCGTCTCTCCTTAGTATTCAAAACTTATTCTATGTGCCATATATTCGGTTAGAACGTCCAAGGTAGAGTGGATGCTTGGAATGGCAAAACTCTACAGCGGGGTTCGTAAACTTGTACGGATAAGTGGATGCTTGGAATGGCAAAGCTTATCTGAGAAGTTTGACTCATCTTAAACACCATTTGGTTGATCGGGAATGATTGATCAAATGGATGCACATAGGCTAATATAACCGGGAATGGAGTATTAGTCTAAATAGAATAAGTGCTCTACGTCCTTGGATTAGGCTAGACAGTGTACGCAAATCGAGTGCTTGGAATGGCCTTGATACACCGTTTGAATACTTAGTAGAGTCACTAAAGGTCAATGATAAATAGGATGTAATACAAGGCCCCTGAAACCGAATGCTTTCCTTTAATTATAAAAATTGTAATTTACTTTCCAGTACTAAAATCAACCAACCAATCAATCAATCAATCACTTAGCTGGTAGCTTTAAAACCAACCAACCAACCTAAAACACGCTCTCTCGCTGGATAAACCCCCTCAAAGAACGACTATCCCCCTGATTCCCTTGGGTTCGACCCCTACTTACCAAATACTACCCAGTAGTATAGTTGCGAGTAGCGGACTATTATAAATTTATTTGTACATTTGCTCTGACGACAAGCATCTGTCAATCCTCATAATAGCCTGCACAAATAGTAGTTGATGAGTAATACCAAACTGCAGCGAAGTCAGTTAAAGAAAGTTTAAAGCATTCCATCTTAAACTCCTCTAACGTTTCATTTTCAGGTTTCATGTGTCTGCAGATGGCGTCAAAATGTTGGCGATGTATTACAGGGTCCTCGCCGATCGCACCTCCAAACTGGGGGAGATACCGAATCATCCATGCATACATAGTGGACAGTGCAATGAAATATAAACGAAAGGGAAAGAAAAAGAACAACTAATCCGATTGCTAATTCCAATTCCCAGGCAACGACGCCAATTTTTGACAAGGCCTTGTCGCGAGGCAATGCAAAAGTTAATTTATAAGTCCACTACTTGTGACTTCACTATTGGGTAGTAAAGCGGTAAGTAGGGGTCGAACCCAAGGGAATTGATGGATAGTAGTTCTTTGAGGAAATGTACAGGAATTAAAGTGCGATTGGGGTTGGTTGTGGTTTTAGTACTGAAAGTAATACTGAAAAGTAAATTGCGGGAATAGTTGCGTTCAATATCAACCATACAACATACTTTTGGTTTGTCGCACGCTGTATTTCAAGCGCAATACGTGTCAAATATTATGTTGGATTGATGTTGATAACTTCTGTAATGAAAGTAAAGTGCGGAAAGTAAATGTACTGAAAATAAGTGCGGAAAGTAAAGACTGAAAATAAAGGTACTGAAAATAAAGACTGAAAGTAAATGTGCTGAAAGTAAAAGTTAGGTACTGAAAGTAAAGTTAGTGACTGAATGTAAATGTACTAAAAGTAAAGTTAGGTGCTTGAAAGTAAAAGTTAGTTGCTGAATGTAAAGACTGAAAGTAAGGGGTACTGAAAGTAAGCAGTTGAAAATAAGACAGAAAGTAGAATGAAGAGTTGGTGTTTTAATCAAAGGAAGGATTCGGTTTAGGGGCCTTGTATCATAGTTCCGTTCATCATTGACCGCTAATGATCATACTAAGTGTTCAAAGGTGTGGGTTGTTCCATTTCAAGATACAACCCGTAACAAGGCCATTTCAAGCGCTTGTCACACCGTCTAGTCCATTTCAAGACATAGAGCACTTGTTCTAGCTAGACTAATACCCCATTTCAAGGTATATTAGCCTATGTGCAGTCACTTGATCTCTCATTTCCGATCAAACCAAGCGACTTAAAGAGAGGTTGAACTCCACGGAAAAGCTTTGCCATTTCAAGCATCCACTTAACCGTGTATGTTCACGAACCCCATGGAAGAGCTTTGCCATTTCAAGCATCCACTCAACCATATATGTTCTACCCGAATGTATGGCACATAGAACAAGTTTGAACACAAAAGTAGCACTAAGGAAAGGGTCTAAAAATGGTTTTATGATACAAGCACCCCTTCAACCGAATGAAGGGTTTAGCTACAAGTATCCATGGAAGTGGATATCATAGCTAATGCAAGAAAAGTAAATGGTTTCAAAATCAAAGACAAGGAAAGTAAGGTTTTGGAAAGTAAAACTCAAGAACAAACTTAAGAACAAACAATAGTACTCAAGAACAAACAAGAGTACTCAAGAACAAGAGAGAAGTTGGAGCTTTTGATATCAAAATACAAGTGTTTACAAGGATTTGTGCCTAAAATTCTAGAGAGATTTGAGGAGTATGTAGTAGTGATGATGGATTAGGACTAATGGATATGGATCATGGAGGGGTGCTCCTCTATTTATAGGCCATGGGAGGCGGTTGGAAGGAGGTGAGTGGAGTAGGATATTTTTCCTCTCACTTGCCTTCGGTTCTTCCTCAACTCCGGTTTGGTCTTGGTTGCTCTTCGGTTTGAACTTGGTTTGAGCCAAAGGGTGCACATGGCAAGGCACAAGGGCGGCTAGGGCTTGGGTGAGCCAAGGGGCATCCACTTGAGCTCTTGAACTTGGTTGAGGCTTGGGACAAGTCACTTGGACTTGGTTGTGGCTTAGTTTCAATCCAAAGGTCAACCGAAGTGAATAGTATAACCTAACCGGGAAAGAAGTAGTTTGGTTGGACTTCGCCGGATTTTGACCGGAGTAGGCTAGAACTGACCGGAGCATGGATGTGGCAGGACTGGGCTTGATTGGAGCACCGTCGGAGGTTCGTCGGAGGTCGCTAGAGTTTTTCCGGAATTTGGCCGGAGCTTTGGCCGGCGGTTCTTAGCTGTTGGACCATGGATTTCGAATGTTGAAGAGATTCTAAGACTGATCCATGAAGGATGTTTGGCCAGATTCTGCCCGGAGCATGGTTGAAATCCCAAAACGGCCGAAATTGCCCTAGTTTGGCCTTGATCGGGCTTGAGCTGGTTCCACTCGGGCGTTTTGTCGGGGAAGTGAGATTGTCCAAGTTATTGGGCATTTAAAACACTTTGGCCGAGCCAGAATTGCCAGATTCCATGGTTTAGTCGAGCAAGTTGGTTTCGGCGCCTATGCGCGTGGGGCCTTTGCTTTGGAACTGGGCCAACTGCCAATCTGCCCGAGCATTCTCCTTGGTTTTCCGACATTGTCCACCTTATTTTCCATTTTGATCACTTTTCTCGAGGTGGATTCGTCAGAGCAGCTCGTTTGCCTAGGAAAGTTGAATTCAGAGCTAGACAGCTCGGGCGTGGCCTGGGCGGGGACCTGGTTCTCTCGATTCTCCCGGCTCGGGCGCTCGGCACTCTCGGGCGCGCTCGGACGAGGACCTAGTTCTCTCGGTCCCTGGCCTGCGGTACCCAGTACTTCCTCTCGGTCCCTGGCCTGCGGTACCCGAGTCCTTGGCTGGGGTCCATCGGTCCTGGGTGAATTTCCTCGGGCCATTGTCGATTTTCCTCGGGCCCTGGTTGTGATTTCTCGGCCAGAAATGTTTGGCAATCCTTTTTAGCTTAAGAACCCCCTTTTTACCTCGTTTCTTCTCTAAACCTCAAAATACCCTGTAGAACAAAAATAGAACTAACAAGTAAAAGTTGTTAAGACAAAATGTCTAATTTGGTGGGTTTAACTATCTTGATGAATCATATAAATATGGTCCATCAGTCTGCGCTAGACTCCAAAACCTCCTTATCCTTATCGCAACTGCCATCTTTCTCCTTTATGCCTAAACAACAGCTGCCTTTTGCAGATCCAGCAATGTCAGCCCCTCCGCGCTTCATGCACGTATTATCCGGCTTTTCAGTGTTTAGGCTCCAAACGTTCTCAGACCCCAGTACCTCCATGTCAGAACTTGCCATCAGCTGCTTCTGGAAGGCTCCTGCACGCGCCTCCGATCCAACCTCCTCCCTAACTTGATTTTCCTTCACCTCCGCCTCCTTTCCTACCTCCAACGCCATCGGATGAGCAATAGCCACCCTATGATTATCAGCCCTCAACCATTTGCCAAATCTGCGCTTATTAGGTTGGTACTCGCTTTCAAACTCACATTTGTTTGATTCATGAGTGAGCCTACCACACTTAAAACACAACATAGGAAGCCTCTCATACTTGTATTCTATCCAAACTGGCTCCCTATCATCTTCAGCTAGGAAAACTCCATGAAAAATAGGCTTATCCACTTCCACTTCCACTCTAAATCTGTCCCATTTGCGCCTCGCAGCATCCTTATTATCGTCATGCTTATCATCCTTAATTACTTTGCCAGCAAGATCCGCAAGCTCACGTGGGGTATTACTCTTCCTGTATTCAACAGGTATATTGTGTATTTGAACCCACATTCTAATAACATTGGAGTTGTAGTCCATTGGTACTGAACCAACACGCCATTTCTCCACAGTGACTGCCCATCCCATGAATGTCCAAGATCCTGCGTTGTTCTTCCTCATTCCTCAGTTTCACAACCATTCTGTTGTATGACATCTCCTGATATCCAAGCTCATCCTTAATATTCCAAGCCGTTTTAAGGGCATCAAGCATAGCCGGCGCATTAAAAGGGTTCCCATTACACAGGAGCACCACAGCCCACCTAAAGCTCTCTTCCGCTTTAACTCGAACTTCCTTTCTAACTGTCACCGCCAACTCCCCTTTAATCCGGTTTGACAATATCTTCACTTCGAAATCCATACACCAGACTGAGGTGATGATATTACTTTAGAGTTACCAAAACCAAAGACCAAGGCAAACAGAACGCGCTACAGCAAGCAAGTATGATTAAAAACAGCTAAAGCAAAGCTAAGCTGAGACCCAGGCTCTCAAACAAGATAGAGAGAAAAAACCTTTTAATACTAAAGCTAAAGCTTTAGGCCCCCAAAAAATGTAGTCACTAGCTTAAAGAAAAAAGACCCCCAAAAATTTTTATATAGTCTAAATGCATGTCATGCAAGACCCCCAAATTTAAAACTTAAAATAATATAATAAAAGGGCTCATAACAATTCACCATTTCACCCCAAATATCTTTATATAGTCTAAATGTGAGTTTTATAGTTAAAAAAAGGCCAAATTTTAAGCTGTGTTCAATAAAAACTTAGGTTGAAAAGGCCCCAAATTTATCATAACATGTACAATTTAATATTGAAAATGCCCAAATAAGCCCAATTTTAGTTTAACAAAATATTGTTAAGTAAAAAGAAAATATTAAAATACCTATATATATATTATTTAATTATTAAAAGGCCAAAAAAATTTTCTGCTTGAGGCCCCCATATGTCTAGAGCCGGGCCTGCCGGGACCCGTCTCACATTTGAGTATATTTTTTTGAAAAATTTGATTAAACAACCATCTTCGGTCACAATTTTTTTAAGCTTAACCTTTGAATTTCGTTTTGGAGAAAACATGAAAGTTATAGAACATTCAATTAGTTTTCTAACCATATAAAGAACATCTTAAACGGACACCGGAGGTCGCCTCTATGAGCTTCCAAAGGTTAGCCCAGACCCCTCGATTTAGGCTAATTTCGATCGATCATACATCTTTGGTCAATGTTTTTATCAGCTTAACCGCCAAATTTCATCTTTAAGTAAACATGAAAGTTGTAGAGCATTTAATTACATTATATGGATCATCTTCAACGGACACGGGATGACGCCTCTATGAGCTTTAGAAGATTGGCTCGGACCCCCTCAATTTTGGCAAATTTTAATTAATCATATATCTTTGGTCGCTGTTTTTATTAGGATGCTCAAATTGAGACCGGACCGAAAAATTGGACCGGACCGGATTTTACGGGTGGTCAAAGACAGGACCGTAAAAATTCCGTTCCGGTCCGATACACGGTCCATAATTTTCATAATTTCCGATCCAACAGTCCGACCGGACCGTAAAATTCCAGTCGGGTTCGGTTCGGACCTTAAAATTAAGGGGAATCAGTCCAATTCGGTCCACTTTTCATAAAAAAAATTTGATCCACGGTCTGGTCCCGGTCCATATATACCCCGGCCGGTCCGATCCACTGTCCAAAGATTCGAAAAATTCCGATCCACCGGTCCAGATCGGTTGTGGATCCCTAGTTTTTATCGGCTTAACCTCTGAATTTCATCTTGAGTTAAACATGAAAGTTATAGAACATTCAATTAGCTTTCGATCCATATGTAGATCATTTTCAATGGACACTTGATGATGCCTTTATGAGCCTCAGATGATTGGTTGATCATTAGCGGACCTTGTTGATCGAAAAAAATTTTGCCAGATTATTAGCGGACATTTTTTTCTACTGGATCCAACTTATATCCTTGTTGTTTGAAAAAATATTTTTGGGACCCCCTTCCGTCAAAGCTCTGGATCCGCCACTGCTAGGGCAGAGTATTCGGTAATTTATCGATTATCGAATTACCCATTCCCGAATTCATTTTTTGATTCCGATTACCGAACCGAATTAGTCTATTTACCGATTAAGTCGGTAAATTGGTAATTACCGATAAATTACCGAATTTATTTTATAATATTTTTGTAAAAATGTAAAAAACTTTCTATAAAGATCGACTAATCATCTAGTGACAAAAAATATAAGAAATCAAACAATTCAACATCAAAATGATTGATCAACAAAATTTCATCACAAAAGTTATTAAAATCGATGAAAAATAACCTAATTAAAATATGTAATTTTTTATATTTATAAAAAATATTATTAAAACACATATTGTTCGGTAATTCGGTAATCGGTAAATTACCGAATAAAAAAAACCATTCCGATTACCGAATTATTTTTACCGAATTACCGATCGGTAAATTATCGAACTACCGAATTACCGAACCAAATTAATTCGGGAACGGTAGATTTAATTCGGTAATCGGAAATTACCGAATAATGCTCAGCCCTAGCCACTGCAGAGGGTCCCCTTGTAGGAGACCCCTTTCAAAGACATGACTAGGCAGAGCAAAGTTCGGTAATTTATCGTTTGCATAATTGAATTTACCGTTCTGGAATGGATTCGGTTCAGTAAAATCGGTAAACGATCAATTGGCAAATTTACCAATGGTAAAAATAATTCGGTAAACAAAATGAATTTTTTATATCAGTAAATGTACCGATTTACCAAAAATATAAATGTATTTATATATTATAATTAAAAAATAAAAATAAAAATAGCATATGGCATTAAAAATTTGATCTGTAGTGCTAGTGTTGGATCAAACAAATTATAAAATTATATTGATAGCAAAATAATATAGATATGTATAAGAATTACAATATATATTAAAAAATTTAAAATAATACATTTCGGTAAATTTACTGAATTTATCGACTTATCGTTTTTACCAAATTATCGGTATATCAATAACGGTAATCAGAATGAGATTTCGGAATTCGGTGAATTGGTAAACAGTAAAACGACAAATTACTGTTTGTTTCTACCCTAGGCAGGAATATCAGTTATACTGTTATCCAACCTTACCTTATATCTGACGGTTCTAACAAGTTCCATAACCAACGTAGTCCATCTAGTCGGAACCTCAGCTTTAAGAGCATTTGTTCTAAGACCTTCCATTACATGTCAATCTTAAATTCTTAATAGAAAAGTAACTCTTTTTTTGTTTATTTCCTACCCTTAATAGTGTGACATGTAAGATTTCCAATAGAATGTTATCAGAAATCAATTCACGTGGGACGAATGCACTTGCGCATAATCTCTGAGAGAATTCCCTTCAGTCAGTTGACAAAGATCTTTATGACAATTTTAGCAGGTACATTACATGATGATATGGGTATGAACTCTTCAATCCCCTTTACATGATGATGATGTGTCATTCATTCCATCCTATAACTTACCTTCCCTGAAGACTTTCATAACGTTTGCATTCTTTTTGCTTAACAGTATGGACGCAATCTATCCATTTCAATGAAAGGTTAACCAGTAGGGGTTATATACTTATATGATAAAGGCCAACCGCAATCAATTCTCACTTCTACCGTATGTTGATAATGTTCAAAACCTAGTCATACGTGTACACTAATTGATTATATCAAAATCGTTAGAACTGAGATTCTACCTTACTCGTCTTTCACTCGTCTTACATAGGTGATAAAATATAAATTCGACTCATAAATTTATCAAACTTTATAATTTATTTATAGAGTGCGGTTCAGGTAAAAACCAGTTATATATATGAAAATTAAACATCGGATTTCAAACTGACATGTGTCCAATTTCGTCGAAATCTTAGATATAACAAGAAGGGGCATTATAGTCATTCCACATAACCTGAATTTCTGATCGGACTTAACTTGGTTCAAGTTAAGTCGGATCAGACATAAATTTGTCCAAGTTAAGTCCGACCAGACTTAACAATGTCCAAGCTAAGTCTGATCAGACTTAACTTTATCCAAGTTAAGTCTGATCAGACTTAACTTTATCCAAGTTAAGTCCGATCAGACTTAACTTGGAATGATCAGACTTAAAATGATCATACTTGAACTTAAATTGGAAGGATCACACTTAACTTGGAATGATCAGACATAATGATCAGACTTAACTTGGAATGATCAGACTTAATTTAGTAATGATCAGACTTAAATTGATAATGTCCAGACTTAAAAATAGACTCAATACTTATCCAGACTTAAATTGGTAATGATCAGACTTAACTTGGTAATCATCAGACTTAAATTAGTAAATGTCTATACTTAAAAATAGACTCAGTACTGTCCAGACTTAAATTAATAATGTTCAGACTTAAATTAGTATTGTCCATACTTAAAACACACTTGGTAATGATCAGACTTAAATTGGTAATGATCAGAATTAATTTGGTAATGATCAGACTTATTAGTAATGTCCATACTTAAAAACAGACTCAATACTGTCCAGACTTAAAATAATAATGTCCAGACTTAAATTAGTAATGTCCATACTTAAATTAGAAATTTCCAAACTTAAAAATACACTTAAATTGATATCCAGACTTAAATTAGTAATGTCCATACTTAAAACCACACTTAAATTGATATCCAGACTTAAATTGGTAATGATCAGACTTAAATTGATAATAATCAGACTTAAATTGATAATGTCCAGACTTAAAAACAAACTCAATACTGTCCAAACTTTAATTGGTAATGATCATACTTAACTTAGTAATGATGAGACTTAAATTGATAATGTCCAGACTTAAATTGGTAATGATCAGACTTAAGTTGGTAATGATCAGACTTAAATTGGTAATGATCAAACCTAATTTGGTAATGATCAGACTTAAATTGATAATGTCCAGACTTAAAAATAGACTCAATACTCTCCAGACTTAAATTAGTAATGATTAGACTTAAATTGGTAATGATCAGACTTAAATTAGTAATGTTCAGACTTAAAAACTGACGCGCGTCGTCTGACGCATCAAACTTAAATTTATATTCTCTTGCTAAAAGATAGTAAAGTGACAAGTAGGGTCGAACCCAAGGGAGCTGGTGTTGTTGAAGTTGTATCTGAAAACAAATAAAGAAAAAGGGGGGGTTTTAAGCAGTTGTGAGTGCAAAAGAGGAAATAGCAAAAAGAATTCGATCAGAGAGAATATTCAGCTTAGGGTTTCTATTGTGACATGTGTATCATAGATATCTAATGATCAAATCTTTGTTTCTTAGTGTGGAATTCCGACAAAGGTAATTCCTAAAGTATCCCGACAAAGGTAATTCCTAAAGTATCCCGACAAAGGTGATACAACACATCTAACCCGACCAAGAGTTAGATTTCAAGTTCTTTCCTAAATAAAATAATCTGACAAAGGTATTATTTATCTAGGTGTTACGATCTACCTTTACGACAAAGTTTCCAGTAGATATTAACGATAAGAATTAATTGTTTGATTAAGCTTTGCGACAAAGCTTCCACTTAACCTTACAAATTAATTCATGGAATAAGCACAAGAACTAGAGAAACATAAAATTGCATTAAGAACAGAATCTCAAAACATAAGTCACAATATGCGAAACCCTAAACTGAAATAGGAGTTTAGCTACACATAATGGAAATTAAACACATAATGAAAGGTAGAAAAATCTCTTCTCTCGTCGAAAGCTTTTCCTTCTCCTCCAGAGCTGTCTTCTGAATGATGGAATGTGTGATTGTGTTCTGAAACCCTAACCCAAGCCTCTTATTTATAGCAAAACTGTATTCCCAAATCTGGTTTTGGGTTGAATTATCAACTTGGGTTTCTAAATCCGTTTTTTGGGCTAGAATTATCAGATTTCGGCTTGCTGACGTCATCAAATGGACTGCTGACATCATCATGATAAGTCGAGTTTTCAACTTATTAATACCCGTTTCTCACTATAGCTTTAGTTCGTTTCCGGTTATAATTTGATGTCATTTGATCTCTTTTTGTACGTTTCAGGTACAAATCAAGATACCTCAGTGTCAAAACCCAAATACGAAAAATCGGGAAAAATTGGAGACTTGAGCAAGATTTGGGCAGAAAAGAGCCCCAATCGATCGACTGGGAATTTCCCCTTCTCCAGTCGATCGACTGAATGAACAAACAGGAGGGAGCTCAGCTCGCCCATCGAGTCGATCGACTGGGACCTCCAATCGGTCGATTGAAAAGAAGCTTAGTCCACTCAATCCGCGAGTCGGTCGACGCGGACCTCTAGTCGATCGACTGAGAAGAAGCTTCAGGAGACCCTCCAAGCATGTCCATCGAGTCGGTCGACTAGACCTCCAGTCGGTCGACTGGGAGATCATCTCAACAAGCAGCTTTTTCTCCGCCAGTCGATCGACTGGGCCACCAGCACACGCCAGTCGACCGACTGGGACTGCTACAGTGCAAAAATCTACCCGAGGCTATAAATAGAAAGAGGCAATTTTGACCTAGGGACTTGGCAACTTTGGGAGATTTTTCCAAAAAAAAGGAGATCAAATCAAGGGCATCCATCACCATCTAACCAAGGAGGATTGAAGATCAAGGGAGATAACTAGGATTAATCATCCTATTTTATTCCTCTTCTCTTCTCTTTTGATTGTGTAGAAAAACCATACTCACACCATGTTGTCTTACATGATGTGTGAGTAGTCCCCTTGTGTTTTGGGGGTGTTATTACCCTCTTTGGTACTCTATGGTCATGTATACACATTCATTATGCAAATTTATGGAGTTTATTTCATTCTACTATGCTCTTCATTGTAGACATGTTGCTAAGTGTTTGATAAAATGCCTAAGTGACATGTTTGTGCTAGAACTATGATCTAAGTATTGAGAGAGCTTAGTGATGGTTTGGATACAGTAAAAATGAACTCATCAAACATTTATGAGAGTAAATGCATGGGTGTGAGGTTAACTAAAACTTAATGCCTATAGCATTTATTACCTTGGGAGATATTCCAAGGATAATAGTGCTATAGAGTGAATCAATATCTTTAATAGGTGAGATTCTAATTAAGAGGGCTTGGCTAGGTTTAGACTTGCATGATAGTTTGTCTATTTTTAGCCTAAGCTAGGTTTTAAACCTATCAACCCCTAAAATGATTAAATTCTTGTATACATGATCGTTGGGAAATTGCCAAGGAGGGGAGTAACCCCTCGAAACTCTCTTAAATCGAATTAAGATCCCCTAGAAACCACTTCATTACTTGTTTCTTGATTGATAATCATTCCCATAATTGAATTGAAGGAATAGCCGAGTAGAAAATTTGATCCACCTAGCGTACAATCCAATTGCTCCCTTGGGTTCGACACCGCTCTTACCGGTCAAATTATAAATATCTTTTGACTATACAATTTACAACTTGTCAAAATGGCGCCGTTGCCGGGGAGCAATGGCTAGATTGTCCCTAGGAAGAATCATTTAGTACTCCGACTATTCCTTGTTTTTCTTTATTTGTTTTGCAACTCATGATTCTTGAGCTTATTCCACCATTCTTACTTGTCTTGTTTGCTTTCCCCTTGTAGGTGCATCTCTTTTATGCCACCAAAGACAAAGAAGTTTACCCAAATTGTGGATAGAGACTTGAGGCAACCGATAGGAGAATTTGTTAACCCTTACCCTACAAGGAGTAAAACAACCAAGGATAAAAGAACCACCTCGAACGCTCAAGCAATCATTCACCAAGTCATGGGAGATAGAGATGGACTTCCTCCTCCTCCTCCACCCCCCCGCTCAACTACCACAAGGCCCTCAAGCTAGAAGGGTTCTCAAAGACTATGCCGCTCCCAATGCCTATGGATACCGTTCTCCCATCCTTGTCCCGGCGGTGGATAACCAAGACTTCGACTTGAAGACCTCGACCATCCAAATGGTTCAATCAAACCAATTCTCGGGAAGAGACCATGAGGACCCAAACTCCCATTTGACCACATTCCTTGAAGTTTGTGCCACCTTCAAAATTAATGGGTTTTCCGAAGATGCAAAGCTATTGATGTTATTCCCCTTCTCCCTTACGGGAAGAGCGAGAGATTGGCTAAGGATCCAAACACCGGATAGTTTCACCACATGGGAGGAGCTCGCCGATGCATTTCTTAACAAGTACTTTCCTCCTTCCAAGATGGCATACTATAGAAATCAAATTACAAATTTTTCACAAATGGATGGGGAAACACTTTATGAAGCTTGGGAGAGGTATACAGAGTATCAAAGGCTCTGCCCACATCACAACTTGGACGACCTCCTCGTTTTCCATACCTTCTATCATGGTGTTGATGGCGCCTCGCGGCTAGCACTTGATACCGCCGCGGGAGGAGCTATCATGGAGCTTGAACCTCCCCAAGGATATGCGGTGATCGAGAAGATCACAAAGAACTATTTCATATGGGGAAGTGAAAGAGGGAATCCAAGAAGGAAAAATGAGAGGTATGAAGTGAAGGCGGTGAGCACAAGTGACTATGATGCTTTAAGAAAAGACTTTGAGAACCTCTCGGATGAAGTATTCAAGTTGAAACACCCGGAGAAAGAACCTTCAACAAACCAAGGTTGTGATATTTGCGAGGTTTATGAGCATGAGACCAATTCTGGCCCCTTGGTTCAAAGGGATGGACATAGATATGGCTATGAAGAAGCAAATTTTGTGGGAGGAAACCAAGGTAGAGAGTATGGAGCTAGTGCCACTCAAGGGCAAAATTCTCAAGCTAATTACACTACACCAAGTTTTCCTCGGGATGGAGGAATCACCCTAATTTCTCCTACAAGACCACGAATCCCACTCGTCCCGACTTTGGAGCCACACCTCCCGGATTTGGTCCTAAGCCTACTCAAGCTAACCAAGCTTTCCCACCAAAGAACCAATTCCAACCTAGAAATCAATATCAAAATCAAGGACCGACTTTGCTTCAAAGGAACCAAAACCAAGGGCAACAATACCAAACTCAAGCTCAAGGGCCCTACCAACAAGTTGACCCTCCTCCACAAACTTCAAATGAACTCTCCGGTGTTGAAGCAAAATGTTTGCCAAACTTCTTGCTAACCAAGATAAGATGCAAGCCCAAATTGAAAGGATAGAAACTCACAACAAGATGCTTGAGAACCAAATAGCTCAACAATCCGAATCATCTACAAGGGCTCAAGGAAAATTGTCGGCTCGACCCGAGCAAGGGCAAAGGGAGCATATCAATGCGGTCACGCTAAGAAGTGGTAAAGAGCTAGAGGGTGAGCAACTGAAGAGGAAGAAAGTTTCTTTTGATTATGGAGGCCAAGCTAGTGCCGAAATTGAAGAGTTAGATGAAGAGGTCCCTAACCCTCAAGGCCAAAAGGAAAAAGTAGTGGAAAAGGAGAAAGATGAATTAAAGCCATACACTCCTCCTATCCCTTTCCCACAAAGGATTAAGAAGAAAAGCAATGACAAGCAATTCTCGAAGTTCGATGAGATGATGAGGAAGCTTTATGTTACCATGCCCTTCACCGAGGTAATCACCCAAGCTCCATCTTATGCAAGATTTCTAAAAGATTTTATTACTTGCAGGAGGACGATCGAAGACGTTGACACAGTTTCCCTAAATGGAGAATGTAGTGCCATATTCCAACCACGCATGCCACCCAAACTTGAGGATCCCGGTAGCTTCTCCATTTCATGCTATATAAATGATGTTAAAATTGAACGTGCTATGTGTGATTTTGGTGCTAGCATATCGTTGATGCCTTATTCTTTGTGTAAGAAATTGAATATGGGTGAGCCTAAACCAACTCAAATGATTTTAAGACTCGCGGACCGCTCCTCAAGATTCCCTAAGGGAGTTCTTAAGGATGTCCCGGTTAGAGTAGGGAATTTCTATATTCCGGGGGATTTTGTGGTGTTAGAGATGGAAGAGGACAATGAAATTCCCATTCTTTTGGGAAGGCCTTTCCTCTACACCGCGGGGGCTATATTTGATACTACTAAGGGGTCAATTACCATGAGAGTAGGAGATGAGGAAGTTGAATTTAATCTAGAAAAGGCACAAAAAGGACCTAGTTCTACCATGAGTTGCAATTATCTGGACTTTGTTGATGCTTATGAAGTATATGATGTGCCTAACTTGCTTATGAATGAAATTGACCTTGATAATGAGCTACCCGAGCACGTTGATTGTTGGGCTATCTTGGATAATGAAGGGGGTACTCAAAGCGACAAAGGTAAGGAGTCTTGTTTGGTAGAGTTAAAAGCTCTACCAACAAGCCTAAGGTATGAGTTCTTAGGCCCCAATTCTACTTTGCCTATCATTGTGAATGCCTCCTTGAATGATGATGAGACTTCGAGATTGCTTGATGTGATTAGAGAGCATAAAGATGCTATTGGCTATTCTATTGATGATTTGAAAGGGATAAGTCCCAATTTGTGCATGCATAAAATTAATTTGGAAGATGATAGTTTACCATCTAGAGAGCAAGCTAGGAGACTTAATCCCATTGTTGGTGAAGTAGTCAAAAAGGAAATTTTTAAAATGCTTGATGCGGGAATCATTGTCCCTATTGCGGATTCTAATTGGGTGAGTCCCATTCATGTGGTACCCAAGAAGGGAGGCATGACGGTGGTTAAAAATGACAAAATTGAGTTAATACCTACTAGAACCGTCACCGGTTGGCGAATGTGCATTGATTTTTGAAAACTCAACAAAGCCACTAAGAAAGATCACTTTCCACTTCCTTTTATTGATCAAATGTTAGAAAGGTTAGCCAAGCATGATGATTTTTGCTATCTTGATGGATATAGTGGATTCTTTCAAATCCCTATTCATCCACAAGATCAAGAAAAAACTACCTTTACTTGTCCTTATGGAACATTTGCCTATCGGCGAATGCCCTTTGGACTTTGTAATGCACTGGGTACATTTCAAAGATGCATGATGGCTATATTTTCAGAATTTATTGAGGAAATTATGGAAGTGTTTAAGGATGATTTTTCTGTTTATGGCTCCTCGTTTGATGATTGCTTGGCCAATTTGGCAAAAGTCTTGAAAAGATGTATTGAGATGAACCTTGTTCTAAATTGGGAAAAATGTCATTTTATGGTGCAGGTGGGCATAGTGCTTGGACATTTAGTCTCAAAAAGAGGGATCAAGGTGGATAAGGCTAAAGTAGAAGTTATCGAAAAATTGCCACCTCCAAAGGTTGTTAGAGGAATAAGGAGCTTTCTAGGCCATGCCGGCTTTTATAAAAGATTTATTAAGGACTTCTCAAAGATTGCAAGGCCTCTAACAAACTTATTGTGCAATGACACCAAATTCCGGTTTAATGAAGAATGCTTGGTGGCCTTTGAGAAGCTAAAGAAGGCATTGGTCTCGGCTCCTATTATTCAACCTCCAAATTGGGATTTGCCCTTTGAGCTCATGTGCGATGCAAGCGATTATGCTATTGGAGCGGTTCTTGGACAAAGGGTGGACAAGAAACTTCACGCCATTCACTACACAAGCAAGGTCTTAAATGGAGCTCAATTGCATTATTCAACAACTTAGAAGGAACTTCTTGCTATAGTGTATGCCTTCGACAAGTTTCGTTCATACCTTGTGGGATCAAAGACTAAAGTATTCACCGACCACGTGGCAATCAAATACCTCTTGTCAAAGAAAGACTCTAAGCCAAGGTTGATATGATGGATCCTCTTGCTCCAGGAATTTGATATTGAGATCAAGGATAAGAAGGCAGTGGAAAATCTCATCGCCGATCACCTATCTAGGCTTGAAGGAAATGAGGAACTCAAAGAAGACACTAGCCTTGTAGATGACACTTTCATTGGAGAGAATCTTACGAGAGTTGAAGCGGAAGCCCTCCCATGGTATGCGGACTTGGTAAATTTCGTGGTATGTGGGATCATTCCTCACGACATGAACCACCATCAAAGGAGGAAATTGTTATCCGAGACGAAGAGGTATTATTGGGATGAGCCCTTCTTGTATAGACTTTGCGCAGACGGTATATATAGGGCTTGCGTCGCCGAAGAAGAGATGAGGAATATACTATATGATGTTCCCTTAAGTGGCATGTATTTGGCAAAACGTAGCTTAGACAGTTCGAGCAGGTGTTCAGGGGGAGTTCGAACATATCCTAGTACTCATACACAGCGTGGATAAGACACAAGGATATTTCCCGGAAGGATCTTGGGAAGCAAAGTTTTCGTCAAGTTGAAGTCGGCTAGCGACTTAATCGAGCATGAGATATTCAGATGAATATCTACATTGAAGGTGGCAAGACATACTTGGGCAAGAAGACGACTTCGTATATTCTTCTAACCGATTCAAAAGATATACATCAAATATCTAAGAATATTTCCTAAATATTTGATGGGATTATCTTGTGCGAATTAGGGTTTCGTCCAAGCATATAAATACAATGCTAGGGCACCCTTATTCGGCATCGCTTTCAAAGATCAAATACACACGAGCATACCCTGTTGATTGGAGAAGAAGAAAGCGACCCCCGGTTGTGTTTTCTCATTGGAAATACATCGGTGCAAGTGGAGTCTGCTCAAGTGCAACACTGACTGCCTGAAGCGTATCAACTACCGCACACAACAAAGGTCAACAAGCTTTCAAGAGAAAGCATCCGAGCTTCTGGAGAAGGTCGAGAACGTTCGGACTGCAGGTTCTGAACGAAGGAGATCGAGGGGAATTGCGGTGAACCTCGGTTGCAAATCTGAGAGACGGAGTATTGAGGTTAGGCAATTACAAGGTGTAAGTGTAAGTCCATGTGTAAACCCTATACTCGTAATAAAGATTTGCTGTCCCTTTTTCGGGTGTGGGAAACCCCCCAGAGTAGGCGAAGCCAAACTGGGTTATCAGTCTGTGAGTTCTACTGCTTTTGTCTGCTTGCTGAACTGTTGTGATACGAGTTCAAGATCTATCGCAACTGAACCTTGAACTGTCAGCTGAATTGTTGTGCAAAGAGTTCAAGGTCTGTTGCAACAGTACCCTGGACACAAGCTTGAACAGGGGATATAATTTCAATTGGTATCAGAGCTGACACTCGACACACTGAGTGGGATCCTGAACTGTTCAAGATGACTCTGAAGGAAGGACAAAGCATCACCAGACCCCCGCTACTCGAAGGATCGAACTATGCCACCTGGAAGCCCGTGATGAGATCCTTTCTGAAATCTCTAGATGAAAAAGCATGGAAGGCAGTTTTGAAAGGGTGGACAGAACCCATGATGAACAATCTCACTGGAGAATCGATCGCAAAACCAGAAGCTCTGTGGACAGAAGAGGAGGACAAAGCTTCTATGGGAAACTCAAAGGCTATGAACGCAATTTTCTCGGCCGTAGATGAAAACGTCATGAAGCTAATCATCAACTGTGAAGTGGCCAAGGAAGCATGAGATATCCTCCAAACAGCCTTTAAAGGTACAGACAAAGTTCACAACTCTCGCATGCATGCTGTCACAACCAGGTTCAAAGAGATGAAGATGAAGGAGAGTGAAACCATCACTGAGTACAACACCAGAGTTCTGGAACTGTCCAATGAGGCGTCAGCTCTCGAAAAACCCATTGATGAAGAAAGATTGGCCATTAAAGTCCAAAGATCACTCCCTCCGAGGTTTTCCATGAAGGTCAAGGCCATAGAGGAAATGAACGACATTGCCAAACTGAAACTGGACGAGCTGATGGGTTCTCTCAGAACCTATGAGATCAATCATGATTTTTGACCTGGGGAAGTGAAGGGAATCGCCCTCAAGGCAGACATGTCTGAAGACAAACAGGATGGTGGCTGCTTGATGGACCAAAATTATACGAATCAAAAACACAGTAAAACCCACCAAATTAGACTGTTGGTCTATTTAACTTCTGCTTGTTAGTCCTGATTTATTTCTACAAGGTATTTTGGCGCTTAGAGAGACTAAGGAGAGGATTTTACGCTGAAAAGATGATAAGAGTCAATCCAAGGTCAAGATCAGACGCTGAACGAAGAAATATCAAGATCCTGACATAGGAATTACTCAAATTAAATTCAACCGAGGAACAATTAAAGTCAGACGGAGCGAAATTGGATTGATAGTTTTGTGAAAAGACTGCACAAAACTGTCAAAACTCATCCATGGACCAAGTGACCGGTGGCTTAGGTGAAGAAGATGACTCATGGGTGGCCAAGCTCTCCTCTTCCTCCTCCATGACCGGCAGCTTTGAGAGCCAAAGCCACCTTGCCTCTCCCCATGACCGGCAACCGGCGGCTCCTCCTCTTCCCCCATGTGTCACCTCCCCCTTCCTCCTCCTCTCCCCATGTGACAAGTGTATGGCTATCCTCCCTCTCCTTTGGCTATAAATACCAAGCCAAACCTCATTTGTAATTCATTCAAAAATCAATAAACACTTATCTCTCTACATTTTGTTACTTTGCAAGTTTGGTTTTTGGAAATAATACTCCTGTTTGTTCTTGAGTATTATACGCTTTGAAATTATAATACTCCTGTCGGTTCTTGAGTATTATAATACTCTAGAGAATACTCCTGGTGGTTCTTGAGTATTCAGTAGGAAATTGGGAATACTCCTGTTGGTTCTTGAGTATTCCACCCCTTTCCCTCTTACTGTTTTCAAAAACCCCTGAGTATTTAGTTATGATGTCCTTTTCCATGGACAGTCGTAGCTAAACTCCTCATTCGGTCGAAGGTACTTTCTTGTAATATATAATGTTTTAATTTCTTTTAGTATCATTTCTCTGTATTCAAAACTTGTTCTATGTGCCATTTATAGTCAGAGTTTCCAAGGTTGAGTGAACCATTTGTAACTGGACCAAAGGGACCAAATGGGCAAGCTCTTTCGTGGGAATTCGTGATAATACTCGGTAAGTGGAAGCTGTAACAAGCAAAACTTATCGAGGAGTTCGACTTATCTTAAAAAACCATTTGGAAACTGGACCAAAGAATTCAAATGGATGCACAAAAGGCTAAGATACTTCGAAAGGAGGAATTAGTCTGAAGTAGAACAAGTGTTGCTTTAAACGATGTTGCAAGTCTTGCGTTACGAAAGGGCCTCGATTCATCTTTGAATACTTAGAAAGGTTACTAGCGGTTATTAATAAACATGTTATAATACAAGGTACCTGAAATTGAATACTTTCTCTTGAATTACAAAAACCCCCCCGTACTTACTTTTATAAACTGCTCGATCAACTACAACCATCAACCACTCATCTACCGGAGGAATCGCAATCACGCATCACCCACTGTAAGTCTTCTTCCCTTAACTCCTTTATTTTCAGTATTTATTTTCTGTAATTTACTTTTCCGCACTCAAAACCAAAAAAACCAAAAACAGTAGTTTAGTCAATCGCACTAAAATCTCAATCCACTTAAAACACGCTCCCTCGCTGTACAAATCCCCCAAAGAACGACTTTCCCTCTAATTCCCTTGGGTTCGACCCCTACTTATCACTTACTACCCAGTAGTGTAGTCACGAGTAGCGGAAAGTATAAATTTATTTGTACAGAGAACATTGCACCTTAACGACAGTGCAGTGGGCTCCGTCAAATTAGCGCCGTTGCCGGGGAATTAGCCATCGGATTAGTTGTTCTTTCCCTCCCATGTCCTCATGACGCAACCCCCTTCGGATGCATGGACAACGCGACATCTGCCACTGTTTGGAGGTACGGATGGAGAAGACCCAGTACAACACTGCCGAAACTTTCACCACGTCTGCCACCTCATTAAACCTACAAATGAAATGTTAGAGGAATTTAAGCTTAAATGCTTCAAATTCTCTCTAACGGATTTCGCGACGATCTTGTATTACACGTCAACCGCTAGCAGTGCAGTACATTTCGTGGACCTCTGCGTTCCATTTCTGAAAGAATTCTCCCCTCCATCCTTACGACAACAAACTCGTGAGAAGATCATGTGCCTGCAACAATCCCGGGATGAGACTTTGGACGAATACTACACGAGCTTTGACACCATCGTCTCAAACTGCCCGCACCATGGATTCACGAAGAAAATTCTGCTTCAAAAATTTCTTCGTGGGATGAAGGCCGCTGATCTAGCAAGGATTAACGAGGCAATGAGGAGATCAGCTAGGAACTATTCCATAGCAGACATGTGGTACCTCATAAATGACCTGGCCGCAGCCACAAAACGAATACCCGAGGCTGACGGAGAACTACAGATAGAAAGAGAAGAAACTCCCGAGCCATCAGAAGAAACTCCCGAGCCATCAGAAGACTGGGATATAGAAAGTGTCGGGAGCAATGAGGAAGTGTCAGCAATGGAAGAAGTCCAGAATACCACCGACATGCTGCCAAAGCCATACCCAGCTATCATCACCCAGGCAGCCGAAACCATCTATGACCAGTTCCTCACAAACAGACACGACGAGGCAGAATCGAGCCTTAAGATGCAAGCTTCCCGACTTTTCCCCTCTATCAATAGACAAATCACTGAAAACTATGTGATCAATGAAGAGGCTGAAAGAAAGATGGGAAAAGGGCCTGAGCAGAACGACTCCTCGATGGAGCAAGTTTATGCCATGACTGGACAAGACAGCCCTAAGAAAACCCGGTTCAAGAAGCTAGTGGTCAAAGGTCCCTCACCTTCTCAAAGACGTTGGAAGGAGACATCACCAGAACAACGGGAACTGGAGCCAAGCCCATCATCTCGCAAGAAATCGGGAAAAGGCAAGGCAAAAAGCAACACAGGAACGGTGGCAAAATTTGACCTAAGCCACCCATGGGATCCCAACCAGTGATCCAGGAATAAGGTACTGTCGAGCCAACGACGTTAAACAAGTGCACTAGTCGGGAGGTAACCCGACACTATCTTACTTTCCGCACTTTAAATTTCTATCTTTTTATTTTCTGTCTTTTAGTTTTCATCAATAAGTCGCTCTCACCCAATTGGTGCATAGAATGATTTGACTATTTAGGAATTGGTTTTTTGGAGCACGATCGGATCAGCCAGGCAGCTTCCGTGAATTTACCGGGCCTGCGCTGAGAGTTCAAGGCCCCAGCCGAACTCCCTCGATTATCCCGCCTCATGCCATTCGACACAATAAGGGAGTTCTGATCTTACCTTTCCTTAAGTCATTTCCTTCTCATATAACATCTGCTTGCATGGCTTTTGAACTAAGTAGTGCTGAAAAGCGCAACTTCGTTCAAAAGTGTGGGGTGAGAACCGCATGTGTACATAAATAAAAAACTTTTTCTTTTTTAGTGTATCTTTTTGAATGTATGAACTTAAGAATGTGAAAAAGATAGACCGAAATTCATGCATTTACCTTGTGAAAATTCAACTGTCTAAAAACTTAGAACGTAACTTCTCATTTGTCCCTTTGTGCTGAGATAAACTAGGGATGTGGAGTTGATAGAAATGCCCTAGAGAGGCTTGGCAAGCAATCGAAGGATCGAATCAAACTATATGGTTTTCGAAGTCAGTGGAGGCTACACTTCGGGTTTCAGTGAAGATTGAAGTCATCTCCGCCATGCAGTGTTTATGCAAAAAGAAAAAGGCGAGGACGGGAATCAGACCGTCCTCTCTCTAGTCAAAGTAGCCGGGAAAATAAATGAGCGACCCTCATTTTGACTCGCGCGAAACGGCAAAGATGAGAGGAGCGGGGAGGTATTTCCATAGGCTTGCGGGCGATGATTGGACCTCCCAAAAAGGCTTGAGAAAATGGACTAGCAAGTCACAAAGACGCAAAAAGCTCGAAGAAGCAAATATCGAGGCCAAAGGCCCAAAATTGTGAAGGTTTTAACCGAACAAAAAGTGAAGTACTCAAAGAATCAAATCAAAGGCCAACGGCCGATTCACTACAAAAAGCAGTCCCTCGCCAAAAGAAAATCAAAGTACTCAAACCAGTGAAACCCGAACCGAATCACGTGCTAGAGAAAGCTACAAGGAAACCATATAGTGAGAGACGATCCCGAAGTTGCAGTCCAGGAGCCTAAAAAGGGCTATCTCCCGAGACATCCAATATAATTTGCATCTCAGCACGAAGGTACACGTATCAAGTTTCTTCTATTTATTTACACAGTTCAATTTGGTAATAAGTAAGCAATGCATGAATTAGGATAAATCAAGTCCCACAGTCTAATTTTCATATTTTAAAACCAAACTTAGAGTGCCGCCCTTTAATAGCATTGTTCGGGACGAACAACTAAAAGTGTGGGGTGATCTGATGGACCAAAATTATACGAATCAAAAACACAGTAAAACCCACCAAATTAGACTGTTGGTCTATTTAACTTCTGCTTGTTAGTCCTGATTTATTTCTACAGGGTATTTTGGCGCTTAGAGAGAAAACACGCTAAGGAGAGGATTTTACGCTAAAAAGATGATAAGAGTCAATCCAAGGTCAAGATCAGACGCTGAACGAAGAAATATCAAGATCCTGACGTAGGAATTACTCAAATTAAATTCAACCGAGGAACAATTAAAGTCAGACGGAGCGAAATTGGATTGATAGTTTTGTGAAAAGACTGCACAAAACTGTCAAAACTCATCCATGGACCAAGTGACCGGTGGCTTAGGTGAAGAAGATGACTCATGGGTGGCCAAGCTCTCCTCTTCCTCCTCCATGACCGGCGGCTTTGAGAGCCAAAGCCACCTTGCCTCTCCCCATGACCGGCAACCGGCGGCTCCTCCTCCTCCCCCATGTGTCACCTCCTCCTTCCTCCTCCTCTCCCCATGTGACAAGTGTATGGCTCTCATCCCTCTCATTTGGCTATAAATACCAAGCCAAACCTCATTTGTAATTCATTCAAAAATCAATAAACACTTATCTCTCTACATTTTGTTACTTTCCAAGTTTGGTTTTTGGAAATAATACTCCTGTTTGTTCTTGAGTATTATACGCTTTGAAATTATAATACTCCTGTCGGTTCTTGAGTATTATAATACTGTAGAGAATACTCCTGTTGGTTCTTGAGTATTCAGTAGGAAATTGGGAATACTCCTGTTGGTTCTTGAGTATTCCACCCCTTTCCCTCTTATTGTTTTCAAAAACCCTTGAGTATTTAGTTATGATGTCCTTTTCCATGGACAGTCGTAGCTAAACTCCTCATTCGGTCGAAGGTACTTTCTTGTATTATATAATGTTTTAATTTCTTTTAGTTTCATTTCTCTGTATTCAAAACTTGTTCTATGTGCCATTTATAGTCAGAGTTTCCAAGGTTGAGTGAACCATTTGTAACTGGACCAAAGGGACCAAATGGGCAAGCTCTTCCGTGGGAATTTGTGATCATACTCGGTAAGTGGAAGCTGTAACAAGCAAAACTTATCGAGGAGTTCGACTTATCTTAAAAACCATTTGGAAACTGGACCAATGAATTCAAATGGATGCACAAAAGGCTAAGATACTTCGAAAGGAGGAATTAGTCTGAAGTAGAACAAGTGTTGCTTTAAACGATGTTGCAAGTCTTGCGCTACGAAAGGGCCTCGATTCATCTTTGAATACTTATAAAGGTTACTAGCGGTTATTAATAAACATGTTATAATACAAGGTACCTGAAACCGAATACTTTCTCTTGAATTACAAAAACCCCCCTGTACTTACTTTTATAAACTGCTCGATCAACTACAACCATCAACCACTCATCTACCGGAGGAATCGCAATCACGCATCACCCACTATAAGTCTTCTTCCCTTAACTCCTTTATTTTCAGTATTTATTTTCAGTAATTTACTTTTCCGCACTCAAAACCAAAAAAACCAAAAACAGTAGTTTAGTCAATCGCGCTAAAATCTCAATCCACTTAAAACACGCTCCCTCGCTGTACAAATCCCCCAAAGAATGACTATCCCTCTAATTCCCTTGGGTTCGACCCCTACTTATCACTTACTACCCAGTAGTGTAGTCACGAGTAGCGGAAAGTATAAATTTATTTGTACAGAGAACATTGCACCTTAACGACAGTGCAGTGGGCTCCGTCACTGCTCTACTGAACAACTGGCCATGATGGCTCAAAATTTTGGCAGAATGGTGCGGAAAATCAACATACGTGGACCAGAACAGGGTCAGCCTTCATCAAATAGATTCCGAAACTAGAAACCTGACATGTTCTGACAAAGGAAAGGAAGAAATTCAGTGCCATCAATGCAAGGGGTTTGGACATATTGCCTACCAATGTGCGAATACATTCATGAAGAAGAAAGCAATGGTCGCTAGCTTTAGCGACAGTGAGTCAGACGAAGAAAAAGGTGAGACCACTAATTTTGTGGCCTTTGTCACTACTCTGGGTGAGTGCAGCGACACCAGTGAAACAGTTCCATCGCAGTTGGAACTCCCAAGTAAAGACCTCTCAGACAGTGACAATGAAGAACTCACGCAGGATTCTCTGGCTCAGACATATAAAGATCTGTATGAGAAGTGGTTGCTTCTGATCAAGATCAACAAGAAGCTAAATGACACAGTTGCCAGCGTCACTGTGGAAAATGACAAGGTCTGGCAGGAGGTCGAGATACTACTTACACTGAAGGTAGAACTGGAAGGTACATTTGTCTCTCTGAATTCTCAACTGGCTGAGATGAAACAGAAAAGATTGAGTCTTCTTGCTCAGAGAACAGAACTCTTGGTGACTGTCTCCTCACTGAAAGTTGAAATAGAGAAGGACCGAGACACTCATCCTGCAGGCATGACGGGACTAAGGAAAACCATCACAGATCTGAAGCATAAAGAGGTGTTCCAACTGAGGAGAGTAGAACAGCTGGAACTTCAACTAGAATCTGAAAAGATGGATCACTCAGACACTAAGAAGGAGCTCAATCACCTCAAACAGTCGGTAAGGATGCTAAACTCTGGCACTAACGACTTAAATGATATTCTCAGATCTCAGAGGTTGGAATCTGGACATCGAGGCTTGGGGTTTACAAAAGAAGGTACCTCTAAAGGCAGCTCGTGTGTTAAAGCAAGATCAGTGTCTGAACACCTGCCTGAACAGAAGGTGAGACAGCACCCCAGATAGAAAATAGACTTGTCCCAAGATCAGTCCAAAGGAAAGAACCGAGCTGATCACAAGGACACGCATGGAACACTCGGTGGTGGAAAGACCCGCAGATCACCCGTCCAAAACCGTGACTATTCACCAGTGACTCAAAGGATAGATCGGCGCACTTGGTGGTACTGCAACCAGATGGGACACATCAAGATGAAGTGTCGCCTGTTTCTTGCTGAACGACGTGCTTTCAGACAACGGACCACACCACGACAGAAACAAGTCTGGGTTCAAAAGGCAGACCAAACCATATGCATGGTGGCCTACTACTCCCCAAGCTACACAGCGCAAGATAATTGGCACTTCGACAGCGGATGTTCCGCCCACATGACAGGTAACTCTCAATATCTTACCCATATTAAACCTGTTGAGCAGACGTGGTTTGTCACCTTCGGGGATGGTGGAAAGGGTCAGGTGATCGGCTGTGGAACATTGATGGTTCCAGATCTTCCTGCACTCAGGAACACCCTCCTTGTCGAAGGTCTGACAAGGAATCTTATCAGCATCACTCAACTGTGCGACGATGGACACTATGTGTCATTCTCTAGCTACTCCTATCTTGTCCTAGACAAGAATGGTGATACACTGATGAAAGGAAAAAGGGATGCCAACAACTGCTATACCATTGGGATGGGTCTGATGGGACCAATGGACGTCGAGAACCATGGCCAGCAACTGGTTACTCTAGCTTGTGCAAACGTCAACCATCGATTTCTGCGAATGGGAGTGACAAG
Organism: Rhodiola kirilowii; assembly: GCA_033675215.1. Classification (NCBI taxonomy): domain Eukaryota; kingdom Viridiplantae; phylum Streptophyta; class Magnoliopsida; order Saxifragales; family Crassulaceae; genus Rhodiola; species Rhodiola kirilowii. Next base: position 37,933,600 of record CM066193.1, read on the forward strand.
ACCTTGCACACAAGATCCTGTTGGAGATGCGCACAAATCCATGTTGACAACTGTCCCAGGAAACTGTTGAATCAGAAGGTGTCACAGTTACGGTAGGAGTTCGTTCCATGCTCACAGAAGATGATAACTCTGAGGCAGCATACCTTTGTCAACCCCTATGGCAGGTCACGGAGTGGAACACCCAGATCCCCAGTGGGTCTATGTGGTGTCAACCACTGAAAGCATCCAACGGTGGTCAGGCATAGTCGAATCTCCAGCTGAACAGTTAGACTGACCACCTAATAAAGAGAGCTGGAACAGAAGGTACAGCGCGTGAAGACCATTTTTTTTGAATATTCTCGAAGATTTTCCTGCCGTTATTTGAATCAAGGGTTGTCTAATTTGGGAAGTTGAAAAGGCCGGAGGATATTTTTTTTGAAACACAAAACAGTTGAGTGTGTTCAATTGTCTTCTCTCTCTCGTCCCCAAAACCCTAAGAACGGCAACTTCTCTCTCAATCGCTTCCCCCTCCACAGCGATGGTAAACACCAGAAAGTCAGCGAAATCCGGCATCAAATCCGCTGAGAAGAATAAAGAGAGCATGCAGTCTTCAAAGGCTCTGGCGGCGAAATCCAAAAATCCGAAATCAAAAGCTCCGACGGTGAAAAAGGCGTCGCCTTTACAATCCGCCACCGAATCTTTGGCCCAAGCGAAGAAGTCTACTGCTAAAATCCCTCAGTCAACCGCGGTGGACTCGTCTGTCACATTAAATGCTGGTTCGTCTCAAGAAGTTTGTTCCCAATCTGAGGTATTTCCAACTGTTCATTCAATTTCTGCAAATAGTCCTATTATTGAAAAGATTGAGGAGACTGTTGCGGTTGACAAAGCTGGTCGTGCGGTTATTAAAGAGGATTCTGTCAAGATTATGGAAGAAAAGGAACCCAGTAAGGTGGCTGGAGGCTCAGGAACATGGAGGGAAAAGATCTTTGCCACAGGATACATTCCTCCGAAGGCAGGTCGCAGAATGAAGACGAAGCGGGCTCGTGACTCTCCCAGAAAATACCTAGCTAAGATATATGCCACTAGAGGACGGAAGATTGCAATGTCCGATGAAGAAACAGAGAAGTTCATTGAGTCCTCGGGGAAGAGAAAGTTGGTAATTAATGATGCTGAGCCGTCTGAGAATCAAGAAGGAATCACTGAAGAAGGTTCCGGTATGCATGCTAAGACTGTGGAAGAGGAGATTAATCCATCAGGGAAGACAGATGTGTTGAAAGAATCCATACCAGAAGAATCAGACTCAGCAGAAAAGGATGAGGAGTTGCAGAAGATGTTTAAACACATTGATGATGTCATAAAAGACCTGGAAAAGGAGAAGGATCAGGAAGTGGCAAGTCAAGAGGAAGCTCAGCGTGATCAGGCTGTTGGGGCAAAAGAATCTGATGCAGAAAAAGCTACAAGTGTTCCAACTGTGGAACCGAGTGTTCAGTCTGATGTTGAGACTGGAAGAGTTGCAGAGAAAGCTACAAGCGGTTCAATTGTGGAACCCTCTGTTCAGACTGAAGCTCAAACTGCACCAGCTTCAGAGGAACTTTTGCCTAAGGAGACAGTGCCTGTACCTGTAGTCATTCAAAGCGATCTCCGCAATGATCATATGAAGGAAGAAGGTTCATCCATTCGTGAGGATGCTCCAAAGACAGCAGCAAAAGGCGTTACTCTTTCAGAAGATGACCAAGACAGTGTTCCTCTTGTCAATCTCAAAAAGACGACGAAGGGCAAGGAAAAGAAAAAGGTAGTCTTTGCTAAGACTACAAAGGAACAAGTTCAGAAGGTTGCTGAAGTCAGCAGTGGTGCAGGGGGAGCTGGCTCTTCCAAGAAATGGAAGCGCGTTGCTGCAGTTCCCATCTCTGAAGATGCTGGGAGATGTGAAGTCCCAGCCCCTGAGTTTGAGACTATCCCAGTGGGTAAGGTCAAGAAAGGAGTGTGGTTCGTGACTAAAGAAGCTACGTTGAAATGGGACTGTGTGCTGAAAAGGAAGATTATACCTGAGAGGCTGCTGGATGCATCCAGTTACAAAGGGAAGGAAGTGGTTGAGGTGCTCAAGGAGTCTGATCTGTTCTGGACGTTGGACAGATGGAAGCCGTTTAATGAGCAATTAGTGCGTGAAGCTATGGTAAATCTTCCTCCTGGGTTTGGGGTCATTGGAGAAGCAGAATATGGGGTCTTTTATGTTAGAGGAAGAAGGATCAAGATTGATCCTGAGCTGATCAATATATACTTTTCCATGGACGACCCAGCCGTTGATGAAGAGGAACCAAGCATTGAGAAAATAGTGAGCACCATCACTGCAGGCTCTTTTAGGTGGAGGCCTGAGTCAGTTGTGAATACAGCGGATCTATCTACGTTCTATTCAATACTGTTTTTCATTGCTGTTTTCAACTGGAGGCCGTCTACTCATCGCTCTACTGTCAACAAGGACATGGCCCAACTGATTTATCAGATAGGGAATAAGCTGAAGTTCAACCTGGGCAGAATAATGTTCAAACAGATTGCTGAACATGCTACATCGATGAGAACTCTGCACCAGATCTGCTTCCCGTCTCTGATTTATGAGCTGATCATCAATCAAGCTCCAGATTTGAAGGCCTTGCCTGACCATATCACAAAGGCACCCAGCAAGTTCATCGTCGACCACAAGTTGTTCAAAGGGCGTCACGTGAATGATCTCAAAGAGGAGAACCATAAAGGAAAGGGCGTTGCGGAGACAAGTCGAGGGGGAGCCAGGATGGGCCGGGATGAGAGGAGCCAGCTGCTCAAGGACCTGAATGTCATCATTGAAGTAGACAAGGAACAACGCAGACGCATCAACAAGCTCGCTCGTGCCCTCAGCTACCCAAGTGAGGATGAATCTGATGATGCTGATTCTGAGGATGCCACTGATGATGGGTCGTCTGCATGAAGGTCCTCTAAAAAAACATTCTCCCTGAACTATTCTACTAGAAATTTTATTATTTGTGCTTGTTCTGGCACATTTTGATTGACTGTTTGAACTCGGATCGCAGCCCTTGCCAGTTTGTGGCAAAAAGGGGGACAATTCTTGTTTCCCTCAAAGTTGTCTACTGTCTAGATAGTTAGATAGACTTAGTTATCTAGTAGATTTGGTTTTGCCAAAATGCCAAGGGGGAGATTGATGTTCCCTTAAGTGGCATGTATTTGGCAAAACGTAGCTTAGACAGTTCGAGCAGGTGTTCAGGGGGAGTTCGAACATATCCTAGTACTCATACACAGCGTGGATAAGACGCAAGGATATTTCCCGGAAGGATCTTGGGCAGCGAAGTTTTCGTCAAGTTGAAGTCGGCCAGCGACTTAATCGAGCATGAGATATTGATGGACCAAAATTATACGAATCAAAAACACAAAAAAACCCACCAAATTAGACTGTTGGTCTATTTAACTTCTACTTGTTAGTCCCGATTTATTTCTACAGGGTATTTTGGAGTCTAGAGAGAAAACACGCTAAGGAGAGGATTTTACGCCAAAAAGATGTTACGAGTCATTCCAAGGTCACGACCATGCTACACTCAAAATCAGCCTTAACATTCTTCATGGAACCAACTTGGAATCACTCAAATATGCTAGAACAGTTGGCAAATGGACAAGAACGCAAGGCAAAGGCACCAAGCCCGGTAAAGGCCAAATAAGGGCAATTTCTTCCGATTTGGGATTTCGACCATGTTCCGAGCAGAATTTGGCTTAGGTTCCTTCTTGAGATCATCTTAGAATGACATTTTCATTCAAAATACACTCTCCAAAATCCAAGAAGCTCCGGCCAAAGCTCAGGTCAGATCCGGTCAAACCGATGGCTTTTGTGAAAAGGTCACAAGCTTCTAGAAGGGATGCTCCTCCTCACATGGGTGGCTCCTCCACTCTCCTCCCTCCACCTCACAGCAGACGGCGGCTTTTGAGCCACCACAAGGTGGTGACAAGTGGTGGCTCCTCCTCCACATCTTCAAAGCCTCCTCCTCCACCCTTGGATGCAACACCACATGCCTTCATCTCATCCCTCCATTTCCTCCTCCTTAGGCTATAAATATGAGGCTTCTCCTCCTCATTTGAATCATCCCATATCCCATACTTGTACACACTTTAAAGAGAGAGAGGGCTTAACCCTCCTCTCTTCATTTTCAATAAAATTGATCTTCGCTTTGGAAATAAAGGATAGCTCCCTTGGCGCTTCAACGGTTGTAAGTAATTCTTAGTATTTATTAACTGTTTTATTTCCTTAGTTATAATGTTTAGCGCGATAAATAGTAGCTAAACTTGTTATTCGGTTAAAGGGTATACTTGCATTATAAATGTTTTAGACTTTACTCTTAGTATACCTTTGTATTCAAAACTTGTTCTATGTGCCATATATAGTCAGAGTTTCCAAGGTTGAGTGGAAGCTGTCACAAGCAAAACTCTTCCGTGGGAATTCGTGATCATACTCGGTAAGTGGAAGCTGTCACAAGCAAAACTTATCGAGGAGGTCGACTTATCTAAAACACCACTTGATCGCAACGTCACTGGGAGATCAGGTGGATGCACATAGACTAGCATACCTTGAAAGAGGTGTTTTGAATGATGTTGCAAGTCTTGCGTTAGAAATAACCTAGATTCATCTTTGAATACTTAGCATGATCTTGTCTTGCGCTAGAAATAGTCTCAATTCATCTTTGAACACTTGGTATGATCATTAGCGGTCGATGATAAACAATTATAATACAAGGCCCCTAAAACCGAATACTTTCCTTACAGTCCATTATCAACTGCTGTAATTTACTTTCAGTTCTCAAAACACACTCAAACTCAACCACAATCGTAATTAATTTCTGCATAAGCTTCATTAAAGAACAACTAATCCACACTGACTCCCTTGGGTTCGACCCCTACTTACCACTTGCTACCCAGTAGTAAAGTCGCGAGTAGCGGACTTATAAATTTATTTGTACATTTGCTCTGACGACAAGCATCTGTCAAATTGGCGCCGTTGCCGGGGAGTTGTGCATCGGAATAGTTGTTCTATTTTGTTTTTTTCTTTTTTATTTTATCATGCAATTCACTAAGTCCTACTACTACGGAATGGAACCTTGGAACATTGAGGAAATTTCCCCACCACCCTTCGAACTTGAAGTCCGCGAGAAGATCAACAACATAAAGCAATCCCGGGACGAAACATTGGACGAGTACTTATGGTACTTCGATTCCATTGTGACGAGCTGCCCGCACCATGGATTCACCGACTCCGATCTTCAAATAAAATTTCTCTGTGGAATGTTGCCACATGAGTGGGACCAGCTAAATAATGCAGCAGGAGGATCAATGTGGGACTTAACCGTGGATGATCTTTGGATATTAATCAATGATTTGGCCGCAAGGTCAAGATCAGGCCGAGCCACTCAAGGACGGTATAACGGAGCTGGCATCTAGCATCCAGCAGTTGGAAAATACAATGCAACAAATCAGAGCTAAAGCTGAATTATGGGCGACAGAAAAGGAGCTGGCAGCTAACACCCAACAATTGGCCACAAACATGCAGCAATTGAGTGCCGCGATGCACCAATTCACGGCCGAAACCAATTCAGGAGCAACAGAAAGGATGGCTGAACCTGAGGGGCCGACTGAGGATGAGGACCCACAAATGACCGAAGAAGAACTGCCCCAATCAGACCCGGTCCTTATCACCAATCCATCCGAGGAAATCACTGTCCTAACTGCCGAACCTACAGAAGTCCCGAACCTCACTGCTGAAGCGGCCGAAGAAATCAAGCCAGGCCCGGTACTTGTGCTCGAAGAACCCGAGGAAGTCCCGGACCTCATTCCCGAACTGTCCGAGAAAGACCTAGTCCTCACTGTCGGAGCACCTGAAACAGACCTAGTCCTCATGGTCGAAGTGCCTCAACTTAACCCTTCGCGTTTCATGCCGATCATAAGCACCGAAGATCATATAATCAATGATGATGCGGTACAAGGGGAGTTGGAGGTAGAGCATGAGCCAAAAAAGCCGACAAAGGAAATCTCTCTCGTCACAAGCCAAGAAAAACCACCCGGGAACTCAATCATTCCAAGACAACCATTCGTAGCTACCACCAAGAAGAGGCCTCACATGGGAACATGCCTGTGGTCGCCGATGTTTGAAGGCACAAAACCCAACTTCCAAACTCGCGAAAGTGCCAACTATTCCAACATGAAGAGGCGGCAAAGACATGGGCCGAAAGAATGGAAACCCGGAAGGAGTAACAAACAAGCACGACGCATTGGACCAGCAGCTATGGTCAAGGAAACCTCACCCTCTCGGAGCAAAAGGGCTGGCGAGAAGAAGTTTGACCTCACTCACCCTTGGGATCCGACCTTATGATCCATGATTGAGGTATCGTCGAGCCAACGACGTTAAACAAAGGCACTGGTCGGGAGGTAACCTGACACTATCTTACTTTCTGTCATTTTATTTTCTGTCATTTTATTTTCTGTCATTTAGTTTTTTCAATAAGTTGCTCTCACCCACTTGGTGCATAGAAGAAATGACTATTCAGGAATCGGACTTGGGTGCAACATTAGGCCAGATAGGGCTACGCTCAGAGTTCAAGGCCCCAGCCGAACTCCCTCGATTATCTAGCCTCGTGCCATGTCGTTCACTCGACCCCTTAAAGGGAGTTCTGTCTTTCCTTTTCCTTAATAACATTTCCTTCTCGTATAACATCTGCTTGCATGGCTTTTGAACTCAGTCTTGCTGAAAGGCACGACTTCGTTCAGAAGTGTGGGGTTAGAACCACCTGTATATATTAGTTAATAAATAATATCTTTTTGAAAATATGAACTTAAGAATGTGAAAAAGATAAGTCATAATTCATGCATTAACCTTGTGAAAATTCAACTGTTTAAAAACTTAGAATGTAACTTTCCATTTGTCCTTTGTGCTGAGATAACTAGGGATGTGGAGTTGATATAAACTGCCCTAGAGAGGCTTGGCAAGCAATTAAAGGATCAGATCAAACTATATGGTTTTCGAAGTTAGTGGAGGCTGCACTTCGGGTTTTCAGTGAAGATTGAAGTCATCTCCGCCATGCAGTGTTTATGCAAAAGGCGAGGACGGGAATCAGACCGTCCTATCTCTGGTCAAAGTAGCCGAGAAAATAGATGAACGACCCTCATCTTGACCCGCGCGAAACGGCAGTCAAAGTAGCCGAGAAAATAGTTGAGCGACCCTCACCTTGACCCGCGTGAAAATGGCAAAAAAGAGAGGAGCGGGGAGGTATTTCCATAGGCTTGCGGGCGATGATTGGACCTCCCAAAAAGGCTTGAGAAAATGGACTTGCAAGTCACAAAGACGCAAAAAGCTCGAAGAAGCAAATCAAGAGGCCTAAAGCCCAAAATTGTGAAGGTTTTAACCGAACAAAAGTGAAGAACTCAAAGCGACAAATCAAAGGCCAAAGGCCAATTCACTACAAAAAGCAGTCCCTCGCCAAAAGAAATCAAAGTACTCAAACCAGTGAAACCCGAACCGAATCACGTGCTAGAGAAAGCTACAAGGAAACCATATAGTAAGAGATGATCCCGAGGTTGCAGTCCAGGAGCCTAAAAAGGGCTATCTCCCGAAACATCCAATATAATTTGCATCTCGGCACGAAGGTACACGTATCAAGTTACTTCTATTTATTTACGCAGTTCAATTTGGTAATAAGTAAGCAATGCATGAATTAGGATAAATCGAGTCCCACAGTCTAATTTTCATATTTTAAAACCAAACTTAGAGTGCCGCCCTTTAATAGCATTGTTCGGGACGAACAACTAAAAGTGTGGGGTGATCTGATGGACAAAAATTATACGAATCAAAAACACAGTAAAACCCACCAAATTTGACTGTTGGTCTATTTAACTTCTACTTGTTAGTCCCGATTTATTTCTACAGGGTATTTTGGACTCTAGAGAGAAAACACGCTAAGGAGAGGATTTTACGCCAAAAAGATGTTACTAGTATTTCCAAGGTCACGACCATGCTACACTCAAAATCAGCCTTAACATTCTTCATGGAACCGACTTGGAATCACTCAAATATGCTAGAACAGTTGGCAAATGGACAAGAACGCAAGGCAAAGGCACCAAGCCCGGTAAAGGCCAAACAAGGGCAATTTCTTCCGATTTGGGATTTCGACCATGTTCCGAGTAGAATTTGGCTTAGGTTCCTTCTTGAGATCATCTTAGAATGACATTTTCATTCAAAATACACTCTCCAAAATCCAAGAAGCTCCGGCCAAAGCTCCGGTCAGATCCGGTCAAACCGATGGCTTTTGTGAAAAGGTCACAAGCTTCTAGAAGGGATGCTCCTCCTCACATGGGTGGCTCCTCCACTCTCCTCCCTCCAGCTCACAGCAGCCGGCGGCTTTTGAGCCACCACAAGGTGGTGACAAGTGTTGGCTCCTCCTCCACATCTTCAAAGCCTCCTCCTCCACCCTTGGATGCAACACCACATGCCTTCATCTCATCCCTCCATTTCCTCCTCCTTAGGCTATAAATATGAGGCTTCTCCTCCTCATTTGAATCATCCCATATCCCATACTTGTACACACTTTAGAGAGAGAGGGCTTAACCCTCCTCTCTTCATTTTCAATAAAATTGATCTTCGCTTTGGAAATAAAGGATAGCTCCCTTGGCGCTTCAACGGTTGTAAGTAATTCTTAGTATTTATTCAACTGTTTTATTTCCTTAGTTATAATGTTTAGCGCGATAAATAGTAGCTAAACTTGTTATTCGGTTAAAGGGTATAATTGTATTATAAATGTTTTAGACTTTACTCTTAGTATACCTTTGTATTCAAAACTTGTTCTATGTGCCATATATAGTCAGAGTTTCCAAGGTTGAGTGGAAGCTGTCACAAGCAAAACTCTTCCGTGGGAATTCGTGATCATACTCGGTAAGTGGAAGCTGTCACAAGCAAAACTTATCGAGGAGGTTGACTTATCTAAAACACCACTTGATCGCAACGTCACTGGGAGATCAGGTGGATGCACATAGACTAGCATACCTTGAAAGAGGTGTTTTAAATGATGTTGCAAGTCTTGCTTTAGAAATAACCTAGATTCATCTTTGAATACTTAGCATGATCATGTCTTGCGCTAGAAATAGTCTCAATTCATCTTTGAACACTTGGTATGATCATTAGCGGTCGATGATAAACAATTATAATACAAGGCCCCTAAAACCAAATACTTTCCTTACAGTCCATTATCAACTGTTGTAATTTACTTTCAGTTCTCAAAACACACTCAAACTCAACCACAATCGTAATTAATTTCTGCATAAGCTTCATTAAAGAACAACTAATCCACACTGACTCCCTTGGGTTCGACCCCTACTTACCACTTGCTACCCAGTAGTAAAGTCGCGAGTAGCGGACTTATTAATTTATTTGTACATTTGCTCTGACGACAAGCATCTGTCAGATATTCAGATGAATATCTACATTGAAGGCGGCAAGACATACTTGGGCAAGAAGACGACTTCGTATATTCTTCCAACCGATTCAAAAGATATACATCAAATATCTAGGAATATTTCCTAAATATTTGATGGGATTATCTTGTGCGAATTAGGGTTTCGTCCAAGCATATAAATACAATGCTAGGGCGCCCTTATTCGGCATCGCTTTCAAAGATCAAATACACACGAGCATACCCTGCTGATTGGAGAAAAAGAAAGCGACCCCCGGTTGTGTTTTCTCATTGGAAATACATCGGTGCAAGTGCAATCTGCTCAAGTGCAACACAGACTACCTGAAGCGTATCAACTACCGCACACAACAAAGGTGAACAAGCTTTCGATAGAAAGCATCCGAGCTTCTGGAGAAGGTCGAGAACGTTCGGACTGCAGGTTCTGAACGAAGGGGATCGAGGGGAATTGCGGTGAACCTCGGTTGCAAATCTGAGAGACGGAGTATTGAGGTTAGGCAATTACAAGGTGTAAGTGTAAGTCCCTATGTAAACCCTATACTCGTAATAAAGATTTGCTGTCCCTTTTTCGGGTGTGGGAAACCCCCCAGAGTAGGCGGAGCCGAACAGGGTTATCAGTCTGTAAGTTCTACTGCTTTTGTCTGCTTCCTGAACTGTTGTGATACGAGTTCAAGATCTGTCGCAACTGAACCTTGAACTGTCAGCTGAACTGTTGTGCAAAGAGTTCAAGGTCTGTTGCAACAGTGCCCTGGACACAAGCTTGAACAGGGGATATAACTTCACTATACCATTGTCATTCATCTCAATACGGAGGACATGGTAGTGGAGCAAAAACGGCTTCGAAAGTCCTACAAAGTGGATTCTATTGGCCTACTCTCTTTAGTGATGCATATTAATTCGTCAAGGCTTGTGACCAATGCCAAAGGACGGGAAACATTTCAAAAAGGCATGAAATGCCCCAACAAAGCATTCTTCCGGTTGAGATATTTGATGTTTGGGGTATAGACTACATGGGTCCTTTCCCGTCTTCATATGGAAATCAATACATATTGGTCGCGGTTGATTATGTCTCCAAATGGGTAGAGGCCATCGCCTCCCCTACTTGTGATGCCAAGGTGGTTACAAGACTCTTCAAGAAGATAGTTTTCCCGAGATTTGGAGATCCTAGAACCGTCATTAGTGATGGCGGTTCACACTTTAAGGAAAAACACTTTGAAGCCTTGCTTCGCAAGTATGGGGTAAGTCACAAGGTAGCAACGCCGTATCACCCACAAACTAGTGGGCAAGTGGAGATATCGAATTGGGAAATCAAGGCAATCTTGGAAAAGACGGTAGGAAGCTCGAGGAAAGATTGGTCCTCAAAGTTAGATGATGCGTTATGGGCTTATCGCACAGACTTCAAGACCCCCATTGGGATGTCTCCATATCGCCTCAAATATGGGAAACCATGCCATTTTCCAGTTGAATTGGAATATAAGGCAATGTGGGCAATTAAATTCTTGAATATGGACTTACAAACGGCGGAAGAGAATAGGGTCCTTCAACTCCACGAGCTAGAAGAAATAAGGAATGAAGCTTATGAGAGTGCTAGAATTTATAAGGAGAAGACGAAGAGATGGTGATGGACCACAATTGTATGAATCATAAACACAGTTAAACCCACCAAATTAGACTGTTTGTCTATCTAACTTCGATGTTTTAGTCCCGATACATTTCTACACGGTATTTCAGAGCTTAGAGAGAATACACGCTAAGGAAGAGCTTTTAGCACAGAAAAGATATCAGGAGACAATCCAAGGTCAAGATCAGACGCTGAATGAAGAAATCTAAAGATCCTGACTTGGAATCATTCAAAACAAATCAAACCGAAGAGAAACCGAAGACAATCCGGAGCTGGAATACACCGATAGTTTTGTGCAAACTGCACAAAACTCACAACCACTCTCCTCATGCCACATGGACCGGCGGCTTTCTCCTCACATCCACCCCTCCTCCTCTCCCCTTCCTCCACATGTCACCCTCTCCTCCATCCCTCCCAAAAGCCGCCAGCGGCTTTCCTCTCCCCCTCTCCCCTTGTGACACTTGCCCTCCTCTCCTCTTCCCCTCATCTCCACCCTTGGATGCCAAACCACTTGCCCTCATCTTGGCCATCCATTTCTCTCCTCCATGGCTATAAATACCAAGCCATCCTTCCCATTTCAAATCATCCACACAAATCCCACCATTCACAACCACACTCCACTTCTCTCTCTAAGTTTGTTACTTTGTAAAGTTTGGTTTGATATCAATAAAAGTTCAGTTTGTTCTCAAATACTTTAGTTCGATCTTGAGTACTCCTGTTGGTTCTTGAGTACTCAAGTTTTCAGTTACAGTTCAAGAGTTACTCCTGTTTGTTCTTGAGTAATCTCTTTCTCTTCTCTCTTTACTCCTGTTTGTTCTTGAGTATTCTCTTCAATATCCTAGTTATGATGTCCAACTCCATGGATATTCGTAACTAAACCCTTCATTCGGTTGAAGGGGAGTTCTTATTTTATAAAATGTTTTACTTCGTTTAGTTTCTTTTCTCTGTATTCAAAACTTGTTCTATGTGCCATTTATAAGGTCAGACTTTCCAAGGTTGAGTGGAAGCTACGAAAGGGCAAAACTCTTCTGTGGGAAGTCGTGAACATACTCGGGTAAGTGGATGCTACGAAAGGGCAAAGCTTATCTGAGGAGTTCGATCTATCTTTAAAACCATTTGGAAACTGGACCAAAGGGACCAAATGGATGCACAAAAGGCTAAGATACTTCGAAAGGAGGAATTAGTCTGAAGTAGAACAAGGGTTTACAAACAGTGTGGCAAATTGAGCGCTACGAAAGGGCCTCGATACACGTTTGAATACTTAGAAGGGTTACTAAAAGAATGAACAGGATATAATACAAGGCCCCCCAAGACCGAATACTTCTCTCGCAATTACAAAACCCCTTTGTCTTTACTTTTATTGTTCAATCAACTGCAACCATCAACCGCTCACAATCCGGAGGACTTGCAATTCACGCATCACCCACTGTAAGTCTTCGCTTTTAATTTCAGTATTTACTTTTCTGTAATTTACTTTTCAGCACTCAAAACCAAAACCAACTAAAAAGTCACGCAGTTGTTAGCACTAAAACCTCAACCAACCTAAAACACGCTCCTTCGCTGAACAAATCCCTTAAAGAATAACCTATCCCCCTAATTCCTCTGGGTTCGACCCCTACTTACCAAGTACTACCCAGTAGTATAGTTGCGAGTAGCGGACTATTATAAATTTATTTGCACAAATCGCTCTGACGACAAGCGGTTCTGTCAAATTGGCGCCGTTGCCGGGGAATTAGCAAATGGATAGTTGTTCTTTTTTCTGTTGCACATAATTCACCATGTCATCTTACTACGGCAAAAAGCCTTGGTACGATGAGAAATGTTCCCCACCATCCTTCCAACATGAAATCCGCGAAAAGATCAACTACATTGAGCAATCCCGGGATGAAACATTGGATGAGTACTTACGGTACTTTGATTCCCTTGTGACAAGCTGCCCGCACCATGGATTCACTAACTACGATCTTATTCAAAGATTTCTCGGTGGAATGATACCACACGAGTGGGATAGGCTCAATGAGGCGGCAGGAGGCTCGATCTATGAGTTGACGATGAGTGCTCTTTGGGGCTTGATATATGATTTGGCCGAAGACTCAAGGCTCAGGCAAGAACAACACAATGCGCTTGAGGACATAATAAAAGAGTTGGCAGCTAGCAACCAACGGATAGACGAAAACCAAAGCCGGTCCTTGGAGGACGTAATGGAAGATTTGGCCGCGAGTTATGCGCAAATAGATGCAAGAATTCTGCAGAATCAAGCCGAGATGGCAAGGGCAGTAATGGATGTAGAGGCGGCTCTAAAGGAACCAACATTGGAGCCCACAAAGCTGACAGAGGATGAGGACGCATGGATAACTGAGGAAGAGCCTACATGGGATATCACTCCCGAGCCATCAGAAGACTTAGAGCCAGAAATCGATAGAGTGTGGGACAAAGAAGAGCCTACATGGGATCTCACTCCCGAGCCATCCGAAGTGATGGACGAATCAGATACAGAAAGCATCGAGGAGGAATCTTCATGGGAACTCACTACCGAAGCGGACGAGGAAATCAAGCCCGGCCCGTTCCTCACTATCAAAGCACCCGAGGCAGACCCGGTCCTCATTATCAATCTGTCCGAGAAAAACCTGGCCCTTGGGGTGGAAGTCCCCCAACTTGTCCCCTCGGGTTGTATAAGGATCACAACCCTTGAAGATGAAGTGATCATTGAAGAGGTGCAAGGCGAGTTGGAGGCAAGGCATGAGCCAAGAAACCAAACAATGAAGCACTCCCTCGCCACAAGCCAACCAAGCAGCCCTGAAAACTCACTCGTACTGAAACGACCATTCACCTCTGCCGCAAAGAAGAAGGCTTGCAAGGAGCATAACCCAGATGCCAACAGTTCATATACAAAGAAGCGACCAAGATATGGGCCAAAGGAATGGAAGCCCGGATGGAAAAACAAGAAAGCTCGGCTCAAGAAACCTGCGACTGTGGTAAAAGGTCCCTCGCCTTCTCAGAGACAATGGAAAGAGAAACCACCAGATCAATGGGAACAGAACCCGAGTACAACATCCGGCAAGAGGTCAGGAAGAAGCAACACAGGAACGGTGGCAAAGTTTGACCTGAGCCACCCATGGGACCCAAACCAATGAACCACAAACGAGGTATCGTCGAGCCAACGACGTTAAACAAGTGCACTGGTCGGGAGGTAACCCGACACTATCTTACTTTTCTGCACTTTTAATTTCTGTCATTTAAATTTCCAATAAGCGCTCTCACCCACTTTTTGTATAGAAGGAATATCTTTCATGTAGGAATTAAGTTTGGAGCAAGACTGGATCAGCCAGGCAGCTTCCGTGAATTTACCGGGCCTGCGCTGAGAGTTCGAGGCCCCAGCCAGACTCCCTCGATTATCTAGCCTCATGCCATGTCGTTTGCACGACACAGTAAAAGGGAGTTCTGTTCTTCTCTTTCCTTAATGTCATTTCCTTCTTTTGTATATATTTGCATGACTTTTGAACTAAGGCACGCCTTCGTTCAAAAGTGTGGGGTGAGAACCATCTGCATGTTTTTCTTTTCTTTTTAAATAGTATCTTTTTGAAAATATGAACTTAAGAATGTGAAAAAGATAGATCATAATTCATGCGTCAACCTTGTGAAAATGCAAACTGTTTAAAAACTTAGAATGTAACTTCTCATTTGTCTTTTGTGCCGAGATAAACTAGGGATGTGGAGTTGATAGAAATTGCCCTAGAGGGGCTTGGCAAGCACTTGAAGGATCAGATCAAACTATATGGTTTTCGAAGTCAGTGGAGGCTGCACTTCAGGTTTCAGTGAATAATTGAAGTCAACTCCGCCAGGAAGCATCTATGCAAAGGCGAGGACGGGAATCAGACCGTCCTCTCTCTAGTCAAAATAGCCGAGAAAATAGATGAGCGACCCTCATCTTGACCCGCGCAAAACGACGAAGACGAGAGGAGCGGGGAGGTATTTCCATATGCTCGCGGGCGATGATTGGACCTCCCATGAAGGCTTGAGAAAATGGACTAGCAAGTCACAAAGACGCAAAAAGCTCGAAGAAGCAAATCAAGAGGCCTCAGGCCCAAAATTGTGAAGGTTTTAACCGAACAAAAGTGAAGAACTCAAAGCGTCAAATCAAAGGCCAAAGGCCAATTCACTACAAATAGCAGTCCCTCGCCAAAAGTAATCAAAGTACTCAACTCACTGAAACCTGAATCGAATCACGTGCTAGAGAAAGCTACAAGAAAACCATATAGTGCGAGACGATCCCGAAGGTGTAGTCCAGGAGCCTTGCATCCCAGCACAAAGGTACAAGTATCAAGTTTCTTCTACTTATTTACGCAGTTTAATTTAGTAACAAGTAGTAATGCATGAATTAGGAGAAATCGAGTACCATTATCTTACTTTCATATTTTAACCAACTTACTTAGTAACGCCCTTATAAAGCATTGTTCGGGACGAACAACTAAAAGTGTGGGGTTATCTGATGGACCACAATTGTATGAATCATAAACACAGTTAAACCCACCAAATTAGACTGTTTGTCTATCTAACTTTGATGTTTTAGTCCCGATACATTTCTACAGGGTATTTCAGAGCTTAGAGAGAATACACGCTAAGGAAGAGCTTTTAGCACAGAAAAGATATCAGGAGACAATCCAAGGTCAAGATCAGACGCTGAATGAAGAAATCTAAAGATCCTGACTTGGAATCATTCAAAACAAATCAAACCGAAGAGAAACCGAAGACAATCCGGAGCTGGAATACACCGATAGTTTTGTGCAAACTGCACAAAACTCACAACCACTCTCCTCATGCCACATGGACCGGCGGCTTTCTCCTCACATCCACCCCTCCTCCTCTCCCCTTCCTCCACATGTCACCCTCTCCTCCATCCCTCCCAAAAGCCGCCAGCGGCTTTCCTCTCCCCCTCTCCCCTTGTGACACTTGCCCTCCTCTCCTCTTCCCCTCATCTCCACCCTTGGATGCCAAACCACTTGCCCTCATCTTGGCCATCCATTTCTCTCCTCCATGGCTATAAATACCAAGCCATCCTTCCCATTTCAAATCATCCACACAAATCCCACCATTCACAACCACACTCCACTTCTCTCTCTAAGTTTGTTACTTTGTAAAGTTTGGTTTGATATCAATAAAAGTTCAGTTTGTTCTCAAATACTTTAGTTCGATCTTGAGTACTCCTGTTGGTTCTTGAGTACTCAAGTTTTCAGTTACAGTTCAAGAGTTACTCCTGTTTGTTCTTGAGTAATCTCTTTCTCTTCTCTCTTTACTCCTGTTTGTTCTTGAGTATTCTCTTCAATATCCTAGTTATGATGTCCAACTCCATGGATATTCGTAACTAAACCCTTCATTCGGTTGAAGGGGAGTTCTTATTTTATAAAATGTTTTACTTCGTTTAGTTTCTTTTCTCTGTATTCAAAACTTGTTCTATGTGCCATTTATAAGGTCAGACTTTCCAAGGTTGAGTGGAAGCTACGAAAGGGCAAAACTCTTCTGTGGGAAGTCGTGAACATACTCGGGTAAGTGGATGCTACGAAAGGGCAAAGCTTATCTGAGGAGTTCGATCTATCTTTAAAACCATTTGGAAACTGGACCAAAGGGACCAAATGGATGCACAAAAGGCTAAGATACTTTGAAAGGAGGAATTAGTCTGAAGTAGAACAAGGGTTTACAAACAGTGTGGCAAATTGAGCGCTACGAAAGGGCCTCGATACACGTTTGAATACTTAGAAGGGTTACTAAAAGAATGAACAGGATATAATACAAGGCCCCCCAAGACCGAATACTTCTCTCGCAATTACAAAACCCCTTTGTCTTTACTTTTATTGTTCAATCAACTGCAACCATCAACCGCTCACAATCCGGAGGACTTGCAATTCACGCATCACCCACTGTAAGTCTTCGCTTTTAATTTCAGTATTTACTTTTCTGTAATTTACTTTTCAGCACTCAAAACCAAAACCAACTAAAAAGTCACGCAGTTGTTAGCACTAAAACCTCAACCAACCTAAAACACGCTCCTTCGCTGAACAAATCCCTTAAAGAATAACCTATCCCCCTAATTCCTCTGGGTTCGACCCCTACTTACCAAGTACTACCCAGTAGTATAGTTGCGAGTAGCGGACTATTATAAATTTATTTGCACAAATCGCTCTGACGACAAGCGGTTCTGTCAGATGGCATGACAAGAGAATCTTTCGTCGTGAATTCAAAAAGGGAGAGAAGGTCTTACTCTTCAACTCTACGCTCAAGCTATTTCTGGGAAAATTGAGGAGCCGATAGAGTGGCCCTTTCACTGTTCACAAGCCCCACAAAGATGGCCATGTAGAAGTACTCAACAATGACGGAACCATCTTTAAGGCCAATGGACAAAGGCTCAAGCACTATAGAGAACAAGTTCGGGATGAGCACAATGCAACTTATACCTTGACCAACCCATGAAAGAGCTACAATCCGCTTGAGGAGGGATCCTAGCAAAGGACTCCTCATGTGTGTTTCTTGAGAAAAGATTCGGCTCGGTCTTTGCCAAGACGTTAAACTAGGCCCTAACGGGAGGTTACCCGGTTGTGAGTTATCCATTTATGCACAATTAATTACATATATATGTTTGGCATGTGTACTTTAAATGTTGAATGTGAACATGAGTGCTAGGATGTGAAAATGCATGATTAGGTGTGCTTGGTGTGGAATTGTGCTTACATGAATTATCTAGGTGATGGTGATGTCTTAAGTGTGGAGTTTATGATCCAAGCTTGCGTCTTATTGAAAATCATATTTATGCTAGTGATTCCTTGGTTAAGCCCACCTTTAGTTTGAATTGAACTTGTATGATTATTGTGCGGTGCTTATTCATGATGCGGAGTAAAAATTCTAAGTGTGCAGTGGGAATACAACAGGAGAAAAAGATCTGCAAAATCGAAGTTTGTGATCCAGTCGATAGACTGGGAGGAAGCCAAATTACCAGTCGGTCGACTCGATAGAGACTCAGGAGCGCTGAAACTACCAGCCAATCGAATCGACCGACTCGCCCTCCAG
Organism: Rhodiola kirilowii; assembly: GCA_033675215.1. Taxonomy (NCBI): domain Eukaryota; kingdom Viridiplantae; phylum Streptophyta; class Magnoliopsida; order Saxifragales; family Crassulaceae; genus Rhodiola; species Rhodiola kirilowii. The sequence goes on from CM066193.1 coordinate 37,951,744, forward strand.
TCGATCGATTGGCAAAATCCTATCCAAATACTCAGTTTTCTCATTCAAACTCATTTCTTAACCCGACTCAACCCTTCAATCGCTCGACTCCGTCCGACCACCTTGTCCACGTCCCGACCTTCACCCGACCTTGCCGCAAGCTCGCCCTCGCCGCGCCATCACGGTCCAACTCAGCCGCGCCACCCGCTGCAACCGTCCACATCTCCGACTCGATCAGAAACCCCCCCCCCCCTCGCCGATCTCCTCCGTTCAGCGTCCTCTCCACCAGTTTGACCGCTCAAACTGCTCCCCACCCTCCCGCCTACAAACCCCTTGAACCAATTTCACTCGCCGAGCTCGAATCAAACAACCCCTAATTTTTGCCCCAATTCGCTCCTAGTCGATCGACTGGATATTCCTTGAAGCGCCAGTCGACCGACTCGATTGAAATCTCAATGGGAGTTTGCTCAGTTCAATCTTCAGTTTTTCATTCCCATTTCAATCATGTCTCGTACCGGTCCTTCATCCCAATCCAAATACAAGGGCAAGGAGGTTGCCCAAGAGCCTTCGAGAGTTGATCGAATAGTTGAGCAACGCGAAAGCGACTAGGATGACATGCCTCTCATGTCTTGTAAAAGGAACCAGTTGAGGGCATCATTGCGAGATTCTAGCTCGGAAGAGGATGTGGATACTCACCCGGCTTCTCCCACACCTCCTCCAAAGAAGAAAAGCCAACAATCGAGGAAACCGGCGAAGAGGAGGAGAGCTCACATACCTCCTATCCCTAGAGTGCCATCACCTCCTTTACCTAGAGCACCTTCGCCCACTGCAGCAGCACCCCCCTCTACTGCAATCGTCTCTATTGTGCCGAATGAAGGACCATTTGAGGGGCCTTTGCCATTTCCGACCCCATACCCATTCTCCGTGCCTCTTGAGTTTAGAGATGAGACTCACCGGACTCATCATGCCACGATTACAAAGAAGGGGAAGACGGCTATTCCTACCCTCTACCCCGACATGGGACTCCTCAGGGGCATTGATAGTGCGGTCACCGATGAGGTACATTCGCGCCTCACTCATTGTGGTTTGAATTTCTTATTTGTGGATGATCACGGATCCTACCAGAGGGTAGTGGAGGAGTTTGTATGTTCTTTTCAATGGATTAGAGAGGAAGGGGAGGAAGGAAGGGAATATTATTGGAAATTTGTACTGGGAGGAAGGGATTTTGAGATTAAGGAGAGTGTGATCCGAGATTGGCTAGGATTCCCTCCTCATGATGCCATAGCCCGGAAATACACCGAACATGAGCAGTGCCGATTCTGGAAGCGGATTTCAGGGAGGAATGAGTGGTTCATATCCTCTTACAACTCTTCGGCGATCACCGATCCGGTGTGAAAGGTGATCCATCATCTTATTGCTATTGGGATTAACACCCGGACGGCGAAGGCTCGGTCGTTTACCCTCCTCGATATGGACCTCATGCTAACGGGGAGGTCATTGATTGGCTTGCTATCCTTGCTACCCATTTTCAGAACATTGTTAAGGGGGGTACGAGGAACCGTACTTTGGGAGGAGGCTCTTTGATTACATTGATAGCCTTACGGTGTACCTTCACCTTTGGCCATGAGGGTTACCCCAAGCCGTCCAGGAGCACACTCGATATGAGCACCATGAAGCATATGCATATCCTCAAGAACGATGGGAAGACCTGGGCCGTTGACAGGAAGCCTCGTCAGAAGGAGCTGGTAGATAATGCTGCGTACAGGAGGAAGGTGTTCAAGAGAGAGAACCCGCTCTACTGCATGACCAACCTTACCCCTTCCCCTCCTTCCTCTCCCGTAACCTCTCCTCCCACAGCCACCGAGCCCGCAACTCCCATTCCTGAGGAGCCTCCCATCAGGGAGCCACGAACTGAGGAGCCGGCTGTTGAGAGTGCTCCCCTTACTACAGATGATTCAGCCGAATGGAGACAGAGGATCTCCTCTGATATTGCTAATTTGAGCAGTGGCTTGAGCCGACTAGAGGATTTTGTTAGAGAGTCAGACACGAGGGCTCTCCAGGAGTGGGAGTGGCTTTGGTCCACAGTATTATCCATGGTCAGTGGCTCCGGTGGTCTAGTAGCTCCTCCAGTTGCTCCAGAGTTTTCTGCTCCTCATGGCGCCTCCCCATTGCCTACCACGCCAGCTTCCAGAGTCGGGGAGGCGGACACGCCACTTGCTGGAGGCACGATAGTGAACGAGAGTTCCGCTAGAGAGGAGGGCTCGTGATACACTGGTGCCACGATACCGAATGAGGATCCCGCTAGAGAGGAAGGTGTTGGAGATTCTGCTAGACAGATCAGTCCAGGAGGCGATGAGGCTACATCTTGAGCTTGTATTGCTTTTTGTTCTCATTTTTGTCTATGCTTTCTAGCTTAGATCATGTACTTGGATGTTAAGTCACCTTTTGGCACAATTTTAGATGATGTATGCCATTTTGAGTGATGTACTCTTGACTTACTTTTGGTTGTATGCTACATTTCCTATGATATTGAAGGCGTTTACCATTTATGTTGTTCACTTTACAGGATATACATCTACATATCATTATCATGTTCCAAATTCACCTTCTTTGTCTACATTTGCAACCAAAAGGTTATTTCTCACTCCCAAGAGTTATGTTACCGGATCTACAAACGAGGGGAGTTCCTATGCGCCTTTGCCTTTATTTTATCATTCTTTGCGCTTAGGGACTAAGCTTGAATTAAGTGTGGAGTTGTTTGATGCGCATATTTCACATGTTTGCATGCCATGCATATTTTTTTTAGATGGATACTTGCATCTTTTGCACATTATCCCTACATGAGAGTGTTTTTAACCACATAGGCTTGTGACTACCAATCCTAATTCCTATAAATCACATCTAGCCTATTTATCACATTTATTGGATCTTGAACTTAGAACCGACCTAGTCCATTGAATGTGTACTATTGAGAACCAATATCATTGCTATCTTTCGTCTATCCAAATCTCTAAGTATTTTCGTTGAAATGCCTTGGATCAAGTCAAAGCAAGCACCTTTTAAAATCTTCGTGAAAAACTTAGACCCTTTGAATGCTCCTTGGTGACTTGAGTTATCTAACACGGTGCCTTGTTCATGGTTGATTCCCGCACATTCCATACACTCTTTGAACATATTGTCAAGTTTTAAGTGTGGAGTCAAAAGAGGGCAAAAAATAGGCCCCATTTAAAAAAAATGTTTGCGGTCAAAGAGGGCAAAGCCCCGACTAAAAACTTTCTCAATGATCACGAGAAGTTTTGCTCCAAAATATACAAATGCCGGGGGTTAGGAAGGTAAGTTCCCCCTTGAAAGCATTTGTAGGCCAAAGGCCGTTTCAAAAAGAAAATAAGAAGCACTTAAAACTTGACCCTATGTTTTTCCTCCATTCCTCATTTGTGCGGGATTCATCATTTGCATTGTGTGCTTGTTAGAATGACTTTCGGACGACCCATGTGCTTGCACGAGAGTTATCATTTTGTCTATACTCATTTTTGAGAACTCTAGTGTCGAACTCCTCTTCCCTTATGGATTACGGCTCAAGCGCCTAAAACTTGGGAATGAGTTCCCATTCGCAAACCCATGGACTAGCCCTAGCTAGCATAGGTGAGTGATTGACAATTTTTGTGCGAACTAAAAACTTACTTCTATTGTATTGCCTTGAAAATGAGTAGACTTTTGGATGAGACGATTGATAGCTCTAGTATTGATGACCTTGAATCCACAACCTCAAGGGTACTCAAAGTGGTTCAAAAGTTCTTTTGATGATATTGTGATGGTAGTCCTAGCGTGGGGTGAGGAATTTGTTTTGGGAAATCATAGCCTTGGTTGAACAATCTTGAATTCATTCTCATGTGATATGTGCATTCGGGATTTGTGAGTATTCCCTTTTCTGAAAACTCTCACGAGACTATAACTCGTCCACTAGGGTAGCCTAGGGGTTTAAAGGCTTAATGCATAAGCTAAATGCATTCGTAACACCTACGAAAAGGAGCTAGTTAGGTTGTATATACTTGCATCTACTTTTCAATAACATGTTTAACAATAATGACCGAGACCATGTGAAATCTAGTGAGGCAAATAGACGAAAAACATAGCACCACTAGCATTTCGCCATTTGCATGCCCTTAACATATTTGCATACTTTGTTCGGGACGATCAAAGCTTAAGTGTGGAGTGTTGATAAGTCGAGTTTTCGACTTATTAATACCCATTTCTCACTATAGCTTTAGTCCGTTTCCGGTTATAATTTGATGTCATTTGATCTCTTTTCGTACGTTTCAGGTACAAATCAAAATACCTCAGTGTCAAAACCCAAATACGAAAACTCGGGAAAAATTGGAGACTTGAGCAAGATTTGGGCAGAAAAGAGCCCCAGTCGATCGACTGGGAATTTCCCCTGCTCCAGTCGATCGACTGAATGAACAAACAGGAGAGGAGCTCAGCTCGCCCATCGAGTCGATCGACTGGGACCTCCAGTCGGTCGACTGAAAAGAAGCTTAGTCCACTCAATCCGCGAGTCGGTCGACTGGGACCTCCAGTCGATCGACTGAGAAGAAGCTTCAGGAGACCCTCCAAGCATGTCCATCGAGTCGGTCGACTGGGAGATCATCTCAACAAGCAGCTTTTTCTCCGCCAGTCGATCGACTGGGCCACCAGCACACGCCAGTCGACCGACTGGGACTGCTATAGTGCAAAAATCTACCCGAGGCTATAAATAGAAAGAGGCAATTTTGACCTAGGGACTTGGCAACTTTGGGAGATTTTTCAAAAAAAAATGAGATCAAATCAAGGGCACCCATCACCATCTAACCAAGGAGGATTTAAGATCAAGGGAGATAACTAGGATTAATCATCCTATTCTATTCCTCTTCTCTTCTCTTTTGATTGTGTAGAAAAACCCTACTCACACCAAGTTGTCTTACATGATGTGTGAGTAGTCCCCTTGTGTTTTGGGGATGTTATTACCCTCTTTGGTACTCAATGATCATGTATACACATTCATTATGCAAATTTATGGAGTTGATTTCATTCTACTATGCTCTTCATTGTAGACATGTTGCTAAGTGTTTGATAAAATGCCCAAGTGACATGTTTGTGCTAGAACTATGATCTAAGTATTGAGAGAGCTTAGTGATGGTTTGGATATAGTAAAAATGAACTCATCAAACATTTATGAGAGTAAATGCATGGGTGTGAGGTTAACTAAAACTTAATGCCTATAGCATTTATTACCTTGGGAGATATTCCAAGGATAATAGTGCTATAGAGTGAATCAATATCTTTAATAGGTGAGATTCTAATTAAGAGGGCTTGACTAGGTTTAGACTTGCATGATAGTTTGTCTATTTTTAGCCTAAGCTAGGTTTTAAACCTATCAACCCCTAAAATGATTAAATTCTTGTATACATGATCGTTGGGAAATTGCCAAGGAGGGGAGTAACCCCTCGAAACTCTCTTAAATCGAATTAAAATCCCCTGGAAACCACTTCATTACTTGTTTCTTGATTGATAATTATTCCCATAATGGAATTGAAGGAATATCCGAGTAGAAAATTTGATCCACCTAGCGTACAATCCAATTGCTCCCTTGGGTTCGACACCGGTCTTACCGGTCAAATTATAAATTTCTATTGACTATACAATTTACAACTTGTCACATCACCTCTTCGGCTCGTCGCGTTCGGGAGTAACATTAGAGCCGCGTTCGGCTTCGACATTAGCGTAATCGCTAATGTCTCTACCGGACGCGATCCACACTGACCTGGTTCCTCTTCTCTGAGCGCCAATTTAGACTTCGACTCAGGATTTGACTTTCTATATGATCTCGGCTGCTATCGGTGTGAACTAGGGAGTTGTAGGGAATCGAGTCACCTACGCAACGACATGTCGCTCGTATTTTTCTGATCAGCAGTACATTTCGAGCACTCCGTCGAACGTCCAAAGGTCTGATCTGCCATTGTGATGTTTTTGGCATAAAATGCCGTCTTTTATGCGCTTTTCCTCATAGAGCTTCCGAAACACCCGAGATGCAAAACAACAGTAAAAAGTAACTGTTCTCATAATAAAGTGTCGAAATAGATGGGATTAGTTGAGTCGACGAGTCGTATAAATACGACTCATTAAACCACCCCACACTTAAACTTGTTCGTCCCGAACAAGAACTAACTCATAGAAGGAAAATAAATGTAACACCACAATTTCTTCGACGTCCTGAATAGATGCTACATGAATATGAGTTGCTAGTCTAAATTCCTCCTTTCCATGCAAAGTTCAATCGTTACACAAATCATCATGCTCAACATAGAATCAACTTGATACATGTTACCTTTTGAGCTGAGATTCAAATCAATTCGGATGAATGGGAGATAGTCATATAGACCCATGATCTGCATTCGTTGTCTCGAATTCTGGTTATATGGTTACACTTCATTGCTTTTTCTTGCACGTGATTCATTCGAGCTTCAAGGCTTTTGAGTTGTTCTTGTCTTTTTCTGGGACAGCTTTTGTAGTGACTTTCTTTGGCCTTTGGCTCTTGATGTAGGAATGATGTACTTCACTTTTTGTTGTATGAAACTTCACAAGTGGTTGATTTTTTTTCTTGAGCTTTGCTCCTTTTTGTGAATAGCTTGTCCTGTCTTCTTTTCTTTTGAGAGGTCCAATCATCGCTCGCAAGCATATGGAAATACGAGGGGAGTGCCTGTTCAATTTTATTTTCTATTTGTTTTTCCCTACGTTTGTGTGTCTTGCATTATTTGTGTCTTTGAATTTAAGTCATACCGTGAGCACACAGCTTAGTTCAAAAGTGTGGGATGGGAGAGTCATTCAGTCGGTTGTGTCAGCATATTTATTTTTCTTGCATATAGTTGTGTCTGCACGTTTTTTTGGACAACTTTTGTAGTGACTTTCTTTGGCCTTTGTCTCTTAATGTAGGAATGATGTACTTCACTTTTTGTTGTATGAAACTTCACAAGTGGCTGATTTTTTTTCTTGAGCTTTGCTCCTTGTTGTGAATAGCTTGTCCTCTCTTCTTTTCTTTTGAGAGGTCCAATCATCGCTCTTTCTCATCCTCGCCCTTTTTGACGCGAGTCAAGATGAGGGTCACCCACCTTTTTTCCAGGTTTCTTCGGACTAGAGATAAGACGGTCTGTTTTCCCGTCCCGCCTACTCACATAAACGCTGCGGCGGCGGAGGCCGGAGCTAACTCTGAACCATATTGTCTCGAAGTGCTAGCCTCCACAAAGTCCATATAACCATATAACTCGAATTTCGGTCCTTTGAATGCTTCGTCAAGTCTCTTTAGGACATTGCTATCAACTCCACATCCCTGTTTATCTCAACTCAAAAGGACACGCAGTGGGTTAAATTCACATGTAGTCACATAATTCAGATTTCACAAGAAAAAATACATGTAATCGGTATCATAAATTTCACATACTCATAATTCAATTCTGCATATCCAAGAAACAGAGAAATTTCATACTTCAATTTTTTAAAAGAAAACGTACAGACACAACAATATGCAACAAAAATAAATATGCTGACATAACTGACTGATTGACTTTCCCACCCCACACTTTTGAACTAAGCCGTGTCCTCACGGTATGACTTAAATTCAAAGACACAAACAATGCAAGACACACAAACGTAGGGAAAAACAAATAGCAAAAAAAGTGAACATGCACTCCCCTCGTATCGTCGCGTGATGGTGAGAATTCTGGTTAAACGAGTCGGTCAACGCTGGTCAATGGTCAACCGTGCCCACAATAGACATTATGGGTGCGGTCAACGCCTTTGATGTTCCCTTGAGTGGCATGTATTTGGCAAAATAGAGTTAGACAGTTCGAGCAGGAGTTCAGGGGGAGTTTGAACATATCCTAGTACTCATGTATAGCGTGGAACATACGCAAGGATATTTCCCGGAAGGATATTGGACAGCGAAGAAATCGTCAAGTTTAAGTCGGCCAGTGACTTATTGGAACATGAGATATTTGAATGAATATTTACATTGAAGGCGGCGTAGCTTACTTGGGCAAGAAGACTTCGTATATTCTTCCAACCGATTTGAGAAAGATATACATCAAATATCTAGGAATATTTCCTAAATATTTGATGGGATTATCTTGTGCAGATTAGGGTTTCAGCCAAGCATATAAATACAATGCTAGGGCGTCCTTATTCTGCATCGCTTTCAAAGATCAAATATACACGACCAAACCCTACCGATTGGAGAAGAAGAAAGTGACGGCCGTTTGTGTTTCCCCACTGGAAACTCATCGGGGCAAGAGCAGTCTCATCACGTGCAACTCAGACTACCTGGAAGCGATCAAACTGCCGCACACAACAAAGGTGACTAAGCTTTCGAGAGAAAGCATCCGAGCTTCAAGAGAAGGTCGAGAACGTTCGGACTGCAGGTTCGGACGAAGGGGATCGAGGTTAACTGCTGTAAACCTCGGTTGCAAATCTGAGAGACGCAGTGTGAGAGGCTAGGCAATTACAAGGTGTAAGTGTAAGTCCACGTATAAGCTCTAACTCGTAATAAAGATTTCCTGTCCCTTCTAGGGTGTGGGAAATCCCACAGAGTAGGCGTGGCCGAACTGGGTTATCATTTTGTGAGTTCCTCTACTTTTGTTCTGTTGACTGAACTGTTGTGAAAGGAGTCCAAGGTCTGTCTCAACTGTACCTTGAACACTAGCTTGAACAGGGGATATAATTTCAATTGGTATCAGAGCAAACACTCGACACACTGAGTGGGATCCTGAACTGTTCAAGATGACTCTGAAGGAAGGACAAAGCATCACCAGACCCCCGTTGCTTGAAGGATCAAACTATGCCACCTGGAAGCCCGTGATGAGATCCTTCCTGAAATCGCTAGACGAAAAGGCGTGGAAGGCTATCCTGAAAGGTTGGACTGAACCTATGATGAACAATCTCCCAGGAGAACCGATTCCGAAACTAGAAGCACTGTGGACAGAAGAGGTGGACAAAGCATCTATGGGAAACTCCAAGGCTATGAACGCAATTTTTTCTGCGATAGATGAAAACGTCATGAAGCTAATCATCAACTGTGAAGTGGCCAAGGAAGCATGGGACATCCTCCAAACAGCCTTTGAAGGCACAAACAAAGTTCGCAACTCTCGCATGCAGGCTGTCACAACCAGGTTTGAAGAGATAAAGATGAAAGAAAGTGAAACCATCACTGAGTACAACACCAGAGTTCTGGAACTGGCTAACGAGGCTGCTGCTCTAGGGAAACCCATCGATGAAGAAAGATTGGCCAGTAAAGTCTTAAGATCACTCCCTCCGAGATTTGTGATGAAGGTCACGGCCATAGAGGAAATGCACGACATCGCCAAACTAAAGCTGGACGAGCTGACGGGTTCTCTCAGAAACTACGAGATCAATCATGATTTTCAACCCGGAGAAGTGAAGGGAATCGCCCTAAACGCGGATATGTCTGAAGACAAACTGGACGGTGGCTGCACTACTGAACAACTGGCTCTGATGGCTCAGAATTTTGGCAGAATGGTGCGGAAAATCAACAGACGTGGACCAGAACATGGTCAGCCTTCATCAAATAGCTTCAGAAACTGGAAAACCGGGAGGTCAAGGTCCAGAGACATGAGACAAGACTCTACTGACAAAGGAAAGGAAGAAATTCAGTGCCATGAGTGCAAGGGTTTTGGTCATATTGCCTCCCAATGTGCGAATACTCTTATAAAGAAGAAGGCAATGGTCGCTAGCTTCAGCGATAGTGAGTCAGACGAAGAAAAAGGTGAAACCACTAATTTTGTGGCTGTTGTTACAACTCTAGGAGAATGCAGCAATACTAGTGAAGGAGTACCATCTCAGTTGGAACTCCCGGCTGAAGACCTCTCAGACAGTGACGATGAAGAACTCACGCAGGAGTCCCTAGCTGAGACATATAAAGATCTATACGAGAAATGGCTGCTACTGATCAAGGTTAACAAGAAGCTGAATGACACCGTTGCAAGCGTCACTATAGAAAAGGACAAGGTCTGGCAGGAGGTCGAGATTCTACTTACACAGAAGGTGGAGCTTGAAGGCACGATAGACTCACTAAATACTCAACTGGTTGAGATGAAACAAGAAAGATTGTGTCTACTTGCTCAGAAAACAGAGCTCCTGGGTACTGTCTCTTCACTGAAAGTCAACATGGAGAGGGACCGTGACACTCATCCTGTAGGCATGAAGCGCAAGGAGGTGTTCCAACTAAGGAGGATAGAACAGCTGGAACTTCAGCTAGAATCTGAGAAGATGGATCATTCAGACATTGAGAAGGAGCTCAATCACCTCAAACAGTCGGTAAGGATGCTGAACTCTGGCACTAACGACTTAAATGATATTCTCAGATCTCAGAGGATGGAGTCTAGACATCGAGGCCTGGGGTTTACGAAAGAATGTACTTCAAAAGGCACTACCGCTGTTAAAGCTCAACAAGTGTCCAAATAGCTGCCTGGACAGAAGGTGAGACAGTCCAAAGGAAAGCCTAGCTGATCACAGGAAGACTCATAGCACATCAAGCGGTGGAAAGACTCGTGGAACACCCGTCCAACGCCGTGATTTCTCACCAGTGAAGCAAAGGGGAGAGTGGCGCACTTGCTAGTACAGTCACCAGATGGGACACATCAAACTGCAGTGTCGCCTGTTTCTTGCTGAACGACGAGCTTACCAACATCAGACCGTACCTCGACAGAAACAAGTCTGGGTTCCAAAGGTAGACCAGATCGTTTGCATGGTGGCCTGCTGCTCCTCAAGCTAAACAATGGAAGACAGTTGGTACTTCGACAGCGGATGCTCCGCCCACATGACATGTAACTCTCAATACCTTACCCGTATTAGACCTGTTGAACAGATGTGGTTTGTCACCTTCGGGGATGGTGGAAAGGGTCAGGTGATCGGATGTGGGACATTGTTGGTTCCGGATCTCCCTGCACTCAAGAACACCCTCCTTGTCGAAGGACTGACAAGGAATCTTTTCAGCATCAGTCAACTGTGCGACGATGGACATTATGTCTCATTCTCTAGCTACTCATGCCTCGTCCTAGACAAGAATGGCGGTACACTGATGAAACGAAGAAGGGATGCCGACAACTACTACACCATTGGGATGGGTCTGATGGGACCAATGGATGACGAGAACTATGGCAAGCAACAGGTTGCCCCAGCCTGTGCAAACGCCAAACATCGATTTCTACGAGGGGGAGTGGATAAGACCTTGCACACAAGATCTGATTGGAGTTGCACACAAATCCATGTTGACAACTGTCCCAGGCAATTGTTGAATCAGAAGGTGTCGCAGTTACAGAAGGAAATCGCACTATGCCCACAGAAATATGCCTGCAACCGAACAAGAAATTATGAATATGGAGGGCACCAGAAGATGATAACTCTAAGGCATACCAAGACCTTCGTCAACTCCCATGGCATTTCACGGCGTGAAACACCCAGATCCTCTGTGGGTCTATGTAGTGTCAATCACTGAATGCATTCAACGGTGGTCAGTCAAAGTCGAATCTCCAGCTGAACAGTTGGACTGACCATCTAAGGAAGAAAGCTGGAATAGAAGACTCAACAGCTTTGGAATGAATATTTTTTGAATATTCTTGAAGATTTTTAATGTCGTTGTTTTTAAAACGGGAATTGACGGTTTTGGGAAGTTGTATCGACAAATATTGATTTGAAGAAGATTTTGTTTTCAAAATCTAATCAGTTGCTCTGCGGAAACCCTAAGTTCAACTGCCGAGTTCAAGCTCTCTCATCCTCAAATACGATCGATTGCAATGGTGAACACAAGAAAGTCGTCAAAATCCGGTGTCTCATCCGCTGAGAAAAAGGGCATGCAATCCTAGACGGCACTAACGGCGAAACCCCGTGTTCCAAAGTCAAAAGCTCCGAAGGAGAAAAAGGCGGCACCTTTACACTCCGATACTGAAGTCATGGCCGAAGCCAAGAAGATTGACGAAGAAACAGTCGATAAATTTCCTCAGTCGACCGCAGTTGACTCGTCCGACTCAATCGTTGATGGTACGACCCGTGTCCATCCCCAATCTAAGGTACTTCCAACTGTTTGTTCAGATTCTGCAAATATTCCGTCTGTTGAAAATACTATGTTGAAGGAGGATCTGAATATGGGTGTTGAGAAGGATGGGAAGTATGTTGACTATGATGAAGCCAGTAGGGCTGTGATTGGTGGTGATGGTGGTAGAGATGTTATTGGTGGTAGGACTGTTGTTGGTGACAAAGCCGGTCGTACTGATACTGGAAATAAAACCATCAAGAATGCGGTAGATGGGCAACCCAGCAAAGTGACTGGAGGCTCAGCAACATGGAGGGAAAAGATCTTTGCCTCTGGATACGTTCCTCCAAAAAGTGGTCGCAGGAAGAAGATTAAGCGGGCATGTGACTCTCCCAGAAAATATCTAGCGCAGATATATGCTACTAGAGGTCGGAAGATTGCTATGTCCGATGAAGAAACAGAGATGTTCATTGAGACCTCGGGGAAGAGAAAGCTGGTGATCAATGATGGGCCTGATGGTGAGCCCTCTAAAAATCTTGAAGGTATCATTGATGAATGTCCCGGTGAGCAGGTTGAGACTGTGACAGAGGAATCTATTCCTACAGAGAAGGATGAAGAGTTGGAAAAGATGTACAAGGACATTGATGATGTCATGGAAGATTTAGAAAAAGAAAAGGATCGGGGAGTGGCAAGTTCAGAAGAAGTTCCACGTGACCAGGCTGTTGGAGCAGAAGAGTCTGTTGCCGAGAAAGTTACAAGTGTTCCAACTGTGGAACCAAGTGTTCAGACTGAAGTTGAGACTGGAATTGTTCCAGAGGAGGCTGGTACTAAGGAGACAGTGGCTGTACCAGTAGTTGTTCCAGATGATCTCAAGAGTGATCATATGGAGGAGGATGGTGCATCAGTTCGTGGCGACACAGCGAAGCAAATGTCAAAGGATGCTACTCGTTCGGAAGATGACCAGGACCTTGTTCCTCTTGTCAATCTCAAAAGGACAGAGAAGGATAAGGAAAAGAAGAAGGTAGCTTTTGCAAAGTCTACAAAGGGATCAGTTCTGAATGTTGCTGAGATCGGCATCGGTGCAGGGGGAGTCGGTTCATCCAAGAAAAGGAAGCGCGATCCTGCGATTCCTGTTTCAGAGGATGCTGGGAGATGCGAAGTCCCATCCCCTGAGTCCGACACTGTTCCCAGTGGGTGTGGTCAAGAAAGGAGTGTGGTTTGTTAATAGAGATGCTGCGAAGAAGTGGTCTTGTGTGCTGAAAAGAAAGATCATCCCTGAGAGGGTGCTAGAGGAGTCCCGGTACAAGGGAAAGGAAGTCATCGAGGTTCTTAAGCAATCAGAACTGTTCTGGACGTTTGACAGATGCAAACCGTTCAACGAACAACTGGTTCGTGAGGCTATGGCAAACCTTCCCCCTCGGTTTGGGGTCATTGGAGAAGCAGAGTATGGTGTCTTCTTTGTCAGAGTATGGTGTCTTCTTTGTCAGAGGAAGACAGATCAAGCTTGATCCGGAGCTTATAAATGTCTACTTCTCCATGGATGATCCAATTACGGATGAAGAAGAATCAGACTTCGGAAAGATTATAGATACCATCACTGCTGGCTCAGTTCAGTGGAAGCCTGATTCTGTCGTGCACACAGCTGATCTCTCAACGTTATACTCCATCCTATTCTTCATTGCTGTGTTTAACTGGAGGCCTTCTACCCACCGTTCTACTGTCAATCGGGACATGGCTCAACTTCTTTATCAGATAGGGAATAAGCTGAAATTCAACTTGGGCAGAGGGATGTTCAAACAGATCGCTGATCATGCTACTTCGATGAGAACTCTTCACCAGATTTGCTTCCCGTCCCTGATATATGAGTAGATAATCCATCAAGCTCTATATTTGAAGGCCCCGACTGACCATCTCTCAAAGGCACCCATCAAGTTCATCGTTGACCACAAGCTGTTTAAAGGGCGTCATGTGAACGATCTCAAGGAGGGGAACCAGAAAGGAAAAGATGTTGCGGAGTCGAGTCGAGGGGGAGCCAGGATGGGCTGGGGTGAGAGGAGTAAGCTTCTCAAGGACCTGACTGTCATCATTGAAGTGGACAAGGAGCAACGCAGGCGCATCAACAAGCTCGCTCGTGCCCTCAGCTACCCAAGTGAAGATGAATCTGATGATGCTTATTCTGAGGATGCCACTGATGATGGGTCGTCTGCATAAAGGTCCCCTGAATAACTTTCTCCCTGAACTATTTGTTTTACATACTCTCGTTCTATGTGCTTGTTCTGGCACTGTCTGATTGGCTGTCCGAACTCAGATTGCACCCCTTGCCAGTTTGTGGCAAAAAGGGGGAGTATTTTGGAGGAGACAATTTTTGTTTCCCTCGAAGTTGTCTACTGTCTAGATAGTTAGATAGACTTAGTTATCTAGTAGATTTGGTTTTGCCAAAATGCCAAGGGGGAGATTGATGTTCCCTTGAGTGGCATGTATTTGGCAAAACAGAGTTAGACAGTTCGAGCAGGAGTTCAGGGGGAGTTCGAACATATCCTAGTACTCATGTACAACGTGGAACAGACACAAGGATATTTCCTGGAAGGATATTGGACAGCGAAGAAATCGTCAAATTAAAGTCGGCCAGCGACTTATTCGAACATGAGATATTCGAATGAATATCTACATTGAAGGCGGCGTAGCTTACTTGGGCAAGAAGTCTTCGTATATTCTTCCAACCGATTTGAGAAAGATATACATCAAATATCTAAGAATATTTCCTAAGTATTTGATGGGATTATCTTGTGCAGATTAAGGTTTCGTCCAAGCATATAAATACAATGCTAGGGCGTCCTTATTCTGCATCGCTTTCAAAGATCAAATATACACGACCAAACCCTACCGATTGGAGAAGAAGAAAGCGACGGCCATTTGTGTTTCCCCACTGGAAACTCATTGGTGCAAGAGCAGTCTCATCACGTGCAACTCAGACTGCCTGGACGCGATCAAACTGCCGCACACAACAAAGGTGAACAAGCTTTCGAGAGAAAGCATCCGAGCTTCAAGAGAAGGTTGATAACGTTCGGATTGTAGGTTCGGACGAAGGGGATCGAGGTTAACTGCTGTAAACCTCGATTGCAAATCTGAGAGACGTAGTGTTAGAGGCTGGGCAATTACAAGGTGTAAGTGTAAGTCCACGTATAAGCTCTAACTCGTAATAAAGATTTGATGTCCCTTCTAGGGTGTGGGAAACCCCCAGAGTAGGTGTGGCCGAACTAGGTTATCATTCTGTACGTTCCTCTACTTTTGTTCTGTTGACTAAACTGTTGTGAAAGGAGTCCAAGGTCTGTCTCAACTGTACCTTAAACACTAGCTTGAACAGGGGATATAATTTCAGCCTTAATGTTCACACTCGGCACGCCACTAACGTTGCCTATGGGCGCGGTGCTAATGTTCGCACTCAACGCGATCCGTAGCAGCATGAATTAGGTGTGCCACTAACGATTCCTAAAGTAAACACGATAACGAACACACCTAAGATAACACGGTGCTAATGTTGCCTGTGGGCGTGGTGCTAATGTTTCCTGTGAGCGCGGTGCTAATGTTCGCACTCGGCGCGATTCGCATAAACATGAATTAGGTGTGCCACTAACGATTCCTGAAGTAAACATGAATTTGGTGAAAGATTCCAGCACGATCAGGACGTGCTTAGCATCCCAGGTTCTTATAGAACAAGTTCCACTTTGCCATTCGAATTAGGTGTGCCACTAGCAATTCCTAAAGCTTGGGTGCGTGCTAACGTTGCCTTAATCGATCAGGAATTTTTCACCTAAGATAACGCGGTGCTAATGTTCATGACTCAAAGATAACGAACATGGTGAAACCGACAACGATCATGGTGAAATCGAAGTAGAAACCTAAAATCGCTTCGAACACCCTAAATTGCTCATTGGAAAATCGCTTCGAACGCCCTTCGTCCGTCACCCGTCGCTCGTCTAACACCCTAAAATGCTCATCAGAAAATCGCTTCCAACACCCTCCGTCCGTCGCAAATTTGAATGAAAATTAAAAACCCAGTTCGACAAAACACCTCTCTCCTCTTTTGTGTTTTTGATAAAAAACACCCTCTCTCTCTCCTCTGAACATGTCAGATTTTTCAAAATAATTATATTCAAAAAACCCAAAATTACCCCTTCATAAATTCCCACTAACAAATACTTTTCCGCTGCCACGTCATCACAATCAGTGGCTCACGTTGTGCCTCACAGCCTCATTCTACCAACCCTACCTCAACCGAGTGCTCCCCTATATATAGGGGGCGCGCTCAAATGTTAACCACTCTTAGCATGTTAACCTATTAACTCATTGTGATTGGTTGGATGAGTTTCATCCAACCAATCTGGACGCGCCACCTCACAAAGCATGGGGCCCATTGGACATGTGAGTGGAGGAGTTGGGTGAGTGGGACACGTGGCGCGTCTAGATTGGTTGGATGAAACTCATCCAACCAATCACAATGAGTTTATAAGTTAACATGCTAAGAAGTGGTTAACATTTGAGCACTCCTCTATTTATATATATATATAAAGGAGCGCTCAAATGAGGACACATAAATAGTATGAGGACGTAGGGATACATCTCACACCATACATCTATCCCCTCGTGCTTTGTGGATGCATCACATGTCCCACTACAAAAAATCCATCAAAAGAAAAAAGCAAATAGTAAAATCCACTACCCAAAAATCCACTATTCTACACACGTGGCGCGTTGTGGTTGGTTGTCCTCACGTCCTCACACTATTCATGTATCATCAACCGAGCACACCCCTATATATATATGGGCGCGCTCCGTTGTTACCCCTGCTTAGGCTCTTACCTCTTACTCGAATCTCATCCGTAGGATGAGATTCATCCAAGCATCCAGGACACGGCACCTCACAAAGCACGAGGTCCATTTGGGTGGGTGAGTGGATGTGTATGGTAGTGGGAGAGGTGGCGCGTTCTGATTGGTTGGATGAAACTCATCCAACCAATCAGATTGGAGTATCACAATAACACTCTAAGAGGGTGTAACATTTCTGTGCTCCTATATATATATATATATATGAGCGCTCAAATGAGGCACCCCAAATTAGAATGAGGCAAGTGAGGCACGATCTGTGCCACACATATAAACTTCTCGTGCTTTGTGGGTGCGCCATGTGTCCCACTACCAAAATCCTGCATTATTCAAAAAGTAAAAAGTAAAAAGCAAAACACTATTCCCTACCACATCAACAAAATGAGTGACTCACAAACCGAGGCAGTGAGACACGATCTGAGCCACACATCCAACCCCACGTGCTTTTGTGGTGGGCCACGTGGCTATATGCGTTCACACTACAAAGTAGTGTGAACGCAACTCAAGTGAGTGGGACACGTGGCTTCACCACGTGCATTTGACGGCTGAGATGAATGGCTCTGATCGTGCCTCACTGCCTCATTTTTACAACCCTGCCTCAACCGAACACCCCCTATATATATGGGGTGCTCAAATGTGGTTAGGTACTATTGGTGAGGTCGTGAGGCCCAATCTCACACCTTTAGATCATTTTGGTGTAATGGTTGAGATTTAAAGGTGCAGGGAATAGTGTTTTGCTTTTTAATGTTTGCTTTTTGCTTTTGATGGATTTTAGTAGTGGGACACGTGAAGCACACACAAAGCACGGAGGGGTTCTGATGTGTGGTTAAGATTGGAGCCTCACGACCTCACCAATAGTACCCACCCTCATTTGAGAGCTCATATATATATATATATATATATAGGGCTTACGGTGCACCCTCACAAGCACAAGGGGTTCTGTGGGTGAGGGTGCACCGTAGTGCCCGTATTCCTCGCTTCTGATTGGTTCCTTGTTTTTCATCAACCAATCAGAATCGAGATAACACGTAACACAATAAGAAGCTTGTAACATTTGAACGTCCGTCTATATATATATATAGGAGCGCTCAAATGAGGTAGCAAAATTAGAATGAGGCAGCGAGGCACGATCTGAGCCACACATCTAACCCCCCGTGCTTTGTGAGTGCGCCACGTGTCCCACTATCAAAAAGCAAAATGCAAATACCAGCACACTATTCTCTACCACATCAACACAATGAGTGGCTCACAACGTGCCTCACTGCCTCATTCTACCACCACTGCCTCAAAGGAGCGCTCCCATGTATATATATATGTAGGGGCGCGCTCCTTTGAAACAAGGGGGTAGAATGAGGCAGTGAGGCACGTTGTGAGCCACTCATTTAGATGATGGGGCAGGGAATAGTTTTTTGCTGTTTGTTTTTTGCTTTTAATGGATTTTTGATAGTGGGACACGTGTCATGAGGAGATGAGTTTGACGGCTGAGATGAGTGGCTGAGATGGTGCCTCGCTGCCTCATTCTAGTTTGGCTGTCTCATTTGAACGCTCCTATATATGTATATGTATATATAGAGGAGCGCTCAAATGAGAACTCTTCTTAGGCTAGCAAAATGACAAAAAACACTTTTTGGACAAATCTACACCTTTAGATTATTTGATCTAGAGGTGCAAAATGAGTTCCTATTTTGAGAAGGGTTCCTAGCCTAAGAGTGGTTCTCATTTGAGTATGCCCCTATATATATATATATATATATATATATATATATATATAGATGGGCGTTCAAATGTTACACCTCCAGCCAATCAAATTGTGCAACATAACCCACTTTCCCAAGCACATGCAAGTCACATGTCCAAACCCCCCATGCTTTTGAGGTGGCGCCATTTGAGCCATTGGATGAAACTTGATGTGTGGCTCAAAATCATGTAATATGTAACACAATAACAAGGTGTAACACTTGAACACCCCCCTATATATATATATATATCTCCGCAGCTCTAGCAAGGCATCTTGATTGGATCCAAAATCATTTGGTACATTTTCTCCACTTTTGAAGCGCTGGCCAGGTTCAGCACCTTTTCCATGCATGGATCCGCACATCCACCCCAAATCACCGGTACACTCTTCGACACTTGGAGATCAGGTCACCTTGGGCACCTTTACCGTTGTAAAACTCGGCACGTCCATATTGACAACCCGCACCTCCACGAAGGAGGAACAATCACGCACGAGGTGTGAAGAGGAAGCATCCACAAGGTATGTAGAAAGCATTACGCGAGGCGTGAAGAGGAAAGCATCCACGAGGGATGTAGGAAGAATCCACCCGCAAGGCGGGGCGAGGAAGAGAAAGAAGAAAATAAATAGAGAAACATATAGAAAAATTGGTGGACCCAACACTGGATCCCAGGACGTAAGGATCCAACCATCTTATTGTGGACTCCTTAACCAACATGCCACCACCCTTATTGGCGGATGAGTTTAAGTTTTAAAATGCAATTTTAACAACCTTAGATTATATAGAGCCATCCCGACAACAGCCCCAGCTATTAGCAGTTTGTTTTAAGGACTCATCAAAATACTTGAAACTTCTGCTAAATGGGACTTTGCGGTTTTTTTAAAGTTAAATTCTACTACAATAGGAATGAACAACCTCAAGCTCATGCATAAGATGCCATTCACTAAGTTCGAACCGTCGATTTTCTGATCATTTGACAAAGACTGTGACCACTAGATCAATATTCTTTGTGCGAGAATTTGTGCTTAGTGAAATTTTTTGAAGTAGCATCTGTACACAAATGCAAATGCTACTAGGTTAGGCGTGAGAGATATGATAGATGTAAAAAAATACATTCTTTTATGTAAAAAATATCCTTAAATTAATGCATATATAATTTTAAATCGCGCTCGTATTGCGGGCCAGACATAATGATCGAAGGCTTAGCCCGACCCTTAGCCCTTCAGATCGAGCCATAATAGGACTTGCCCAGGGCTAGGACCGAGCTAGGGTTAGCCGAACTCAGGCCGCCCTAAGATTTATTTTGTCTTGGGCCAAATGCTAAGACCTACCTTACATAACAATGACATATGAAAACAGAATATTTATTTAACATTTTAAACTTATTTTATTTTTTCTTTTATATAAATTTTCAAAAAATTGGGCCTTGTACTAATACGCTGAACTTATAGTTCACGGCCCTTGTTCATATTCTTCATCAAAAGGTACACTCAATAGAATTCAATAGGGCTGGGTTCGGTTAATAAACCGATAAAACCTAACCGACCCGACTCTTCGGGTCAATGAAAAATGCTACCGACATCCGAAACGATTTTTTCGGTAAACCGACATTCGGTAAACAGATAGAATCGGTTTGGTTCAGTTTTTCTTTTGCTAATTGAATGCACTTGTCTGTAAACGAAGAGTTTTTTATTTGGAAGATGGGGACTTGCATGCATATCGGGCAGTATCTGACAGTAAATATAATCTATATCGAAGTTCAAACAAATATTAATTAGCCTACCATATCAATCTATATTAATTGACAGTAAATAAGCAATATTCGGTAAATTAATTAGCCTACCATATCAATCTATATCAATTTAATTAGCCTACCATATCAATCTCTATCAATCTATATTAATTGACAGTAAATAATCAATCTATATTAATTTCTAATCTAATTTAATTAGTCTAGCATATCAAAGTTCAACCAAATATAATCTAATATTCGGTTCGGTAAACCGACTTTCTCAATATGGCAAACCGGTACCGAATCAATTTATATCGGTTCGGTATGATAAACCAATATTTGGTTCAGTTTGGTTTTATTCGGTTCGGTTTCGGTTCGGTTCGGTTTTTCGATAGAAAAACCCAGCCCTAGAATTCAAGGGGCGACTCCAATTTGTGGACTGCAACCCGGGTAAAATTTGGGCAATTTTGTTTTTGTAAAAGCCGTAATAGTACTGGATAGACCTGCACAAATGCAGGTTCGGGCCGGGCTTTTTTATATTTGATAGCACATATAGTCGGGCCGGGCTAAACCCACCCGGTCAATTCGGACTCATAATATTGTCCAAGCCCGCCCTATGTACCAGGCCGGGTTACCCATCAGGCCAACCTGCTATAAATATGTATCACTACATTTTAATTTTCATGTATAACTTAAATAAAAATACAATAATTTTTTTGCACAACAACAATATATTATAATGATGTAACATAATAGATGGATGCAAAACAATCACCACATTAAAGTAAAATATTTCCAAAGCATCATAAAATATTTCAGAAAAGTTTTTAACGTGGAATGTTGGGAGTAATTTTGATTTTTAAAACTTTCAACTATTTTATTTTTGGAGTCTATTTCTTTTCGATTTCAAGAACACAGATTAGAAATATATTTCAATTTCTTACTAATTACAATTAAGTATTAGTTTCCTTTTTAAAAAATAAAATAAAAATTAAGGTTTAATTTGCAGCGGGTTAATGGGTGTGCCAATTAGCCCGGTTCGGGCCAAAATGTGTGTCTGAGCCCGACCCAAAAGAAATACGGGCAGGACCGGGCCCGGTCAGTCGGGCTAGTATGCTTGTCCAAGCCTGTTTCATTGATCGGGCGGGCGGGTCGGCCGGCCTGGATTTGTGCAGGTCTAGTACTGGATGGCGCAAGAACTGGGATGAGTTACGGGCTTCAATTGATTCGCTTATCCGATTTCGTTTTGTCCGCGGCGACTAAGCAATAGTGAGAAACGAAGGTTTGAAGTTTGGTCACGGAATAGGGAGTTAGGGTTAATGCTTGATGATGGTTTTGACTTTTTGTTCATGCACAGTACCGATTGATTGTTGAATTCGCCCCTGTTGGTGGGCTTGTGGTTTTGGGTTTAGGTTTCGGTCTTATTTTGAGTTGTGTGGTGTATTTTTTATCTGATGGGCGACTACGCTCATTCCACATGCTTGGTATTCATGGTGTCTTTTGTTTACTGAGATTGATTGTGTTTGTGACATTGAGTATCGTTTTGTGATTTTGTTATATGTGATTTCAAGTTCTGACATTGAAATTCGACCATTTTGTGTAAATGGTATATTGTTGTTGCTTTGGTTGCTTTCACAAGTTCTGCAATTACTCTTACTTAACCTCATTTTGTCACTTGTCAATGTTCCATTTATCAAAAATTTCCAGTTTTCATTTTCTCCCCTGAAACCTCATTTTGTATTTTCATCTTAAATCTTGTGAAATTTTCACCTTTTCCCCAAATATGGAAACTTGCAATGGATTAGAGTTGACCCAGATGAAGAAATCAGTTCAGATTCTAAATTGTTCAGCTGGGGCCACAACATCAATTTGCTAAGTTATCCATTTTTATCTGAATCAGTATAAGTTAGAAGTGCCGAAAAGTCCATTTGTTTTTTCACTCACTTCCTTTTGATTGTCTAACTTGCTCTGCGTTTATGCTTCTGATGTTGTCATGCACTCATGCTTATTAGTAGTTCATATCCTTTACAAACCGTTTTACTTGAAGTGAACAGACCCGGGTATTTCATACTGAAGTATAGATTGCAAACTAGTGCCTGTTTTGAACTTGTAATTTAAATGTGAGTTTTACTATGCATCTCTTAGTATAACTTTTGCTAGTTATATTATGTGTTTTATTACCAGATTAGTTAAAAGTTCTTTTTGAAGGAATTGTGTCCTTTAATTTAATGTGCAATGACTAAACTTGGAATAGGACATTTAACGGAGATAATTCAATCCGATTATTTTAGGAGTCGTAGTGCTTTGCTAGAAGCCAACTACGATTAATGAGATTAAACAGGTTAAACTCATAGCTATTATAATCGGGTCCTATGAGGTCACACACTTAGAGTTGACGGACTAGATCAACGGGAAAGATGGTTAATTATTAATAGATATTGGATATTATTTATAATAAGGCTTATTATTTATTTAGGAAATAAATAATGGAGTCAATTAGAGATTAATGGGGAAAATGTTTACAATGCCTAATTGATTAGGCCAGTCATAACAGCTCTCCCACTAATGCTGCCAATTGAATGTCCATAATGATTAAAAGAATTATAATGGCAATCAAACAGGCAGAGATTGATTCGACAATCCAATCTGAAAGGAATTCAAAAGTGTTTTCGGTTTCTCTTCCAAATACAAGAAAGGAATTAAAAAGTGTTTAGTTTTTCTTTTCAAAAAAAAGAGGATCTTCGGATGCCAATAACCATTCTCTCCTAACCCAAGCAATCAGATTGCTACCTTCGTCGTTTCGTCCTAGCAGTCGAAGACAAGGAGATCTAGACGGGCTCGTGTGGACCAATTAGAGGAGCAACACGTGGAGCTCTCATCACTATCAATCCTACCCGATCAGATCCGGTTCACGCATCAAAGGTATTTTCATGATCTATCAATTATGCGTAGATCCGATTATTAGATGTTAGATACGATCTGAAATTCCGCTTAACGCATCTAATAATAACCAACACTTTTTGGTTTTACCCCATTAATGTCAAGAGCTTCATGAACTGTTTGGCCCTTGCTCTCGCCTGCTGCCTCCTTTGGCAAATTTGGGTGAACCGCAACAAAGGCAGTCAAGACGAGCACCATTAATGTTAGGATCGTTAGGTAGCTGTACTTGTCAAGTATCAATACGCGCAAAATATGTATGCAGCAAAAATAAGCTAAAACGTAAAAGTAAATATGAGACAGCAATATATAGTGAAAACCCATATACTAAACCAAGTATCCAGGAAAAACCACTGCCTTCTAGTTTCTACTAGAAGGATTTAGGAACATTCATTTGTATTGATGTTACTCGATTACAAAGATTATATCGCTCACCCAAACCACACTCAGTGGTGTTTTGTCATTCTTTCAAACCGACTTAATGATGATCTAACTCTGTTGCAATCGCATCGCAGATAATCTTCCACTTTTGGCTCAGATCGCACACTGGCTCCCTCCGAAGTACACCCTTGAATCTCCTATTCAATGCCACTTCGAATCTGCGACCTCCGGTTTTTTCCTCTTCAGTAAACACACAGCCAAGGAATCCTGTTCGAACGACACGCTGAAAGACAGTTGTAGCATCCTTTATATAGCCATACTCGAACCGGGTAGCCCTAGATTTTCTTGGAAAAAATCTCATTATCTTGCAAGCCAAGTTTGCACAAAATCTTCCAGCTGATTCGTCCATCCCATAATGTCTTCATCAGCCTTCCAATTAGATCGTCTCATACCGATCTAATTGGATATGCGATTGAGATATTGTTTCCTAAAATCTCTCACGCAATCTTCCCATATCTAGACCAATTCCAAATCTCGTTACAATTATCTAAAATTGATCTTGTGCAATCTTCCAGCATATCGATGATAAATCCGATCTTGGGAGTGAAGATCTACCGAGAATATTTATGGAAATATTCTCATCCTCCATCCGAGGTACTGCTACCTCTAGAGATTCGTGCAATACCCTGCACACTCTAGTAGCCGTTACTTCCAGAGTACCTATACTTAAACCTGGGCACTCAAGTAACACATCAGTAGGATGTTTGTCCATCAAAACACACTGGAGTATATGTCCTTCAGACGTACGCCTACTCCAGGGGTATCGTACTCCAACAATTTCTCGCAAGAGATAATAATAGCATGACACACATGTATATATTAACCTTTACACAGTTTCTTAAGCTAACAACTCTTTGATGAGGGAGATTTCAAACTACCAACCTAGTTTAATAAAGCAGCACATTCTCAGTTTATTTTATGTCAAAAATTTAAGTTAATGAATCTTTGATAAGGGAGGTTTCAAACTCCCACAATACCTTTGTGGTATGTAGTTCCCTCTCACATGTGATTGCAGTTCCCCCTCACATATATATCCTATTTCTTTGCATGCAATAGTAATCACAGTTCACTAACTATTCATTCGACACTTGTCAGTTTACTCTTTTAATCAGCAAGTGATGGGCATTGATATCATTCCCCCTCAGAGTATGCTTCCTCTTGTCTTCCTCCTTTTGGCATCATCAAAACATCTCAAGTAGTATTGTTAGAGCAATAATGCGTCAATCCATAGTGCAGTTCAACCTTCAAACCTTTAGAGTATGCACGAGAACAAAAGCAACCCCTTTCATTAAATGATTGTAAAACAAAACAAGTACCAAACATAGGGAATGAGAAATATGAAATGAAAACTGAAAAGAAGAAAAAAAAGGATTGATGTGCTAGGGCTTTCAAGGCTTGGGAGAGTCAGCAGAAGCAGGCCTGGAGGGACTAGTACTTGTAGGAGCCTGAGTTGCAGGAGCAGTCAGGGCCTCAATTGCACTTTTTACCTGCAGAAGCTGTGACATCATGACGCTCATCATGTCTTTGAGAAGCCCAACCTCCTCCTTCAGTTGACCAACTTCTTTCTCAAGGTCCTTTCGGCTAACCAGGCCCTTCAGAGTCACCAGCTCCCTCTAAAGGTCCTCTAATTTTAGGCCATTATGAGGCACATACTCCTCAGAGCTTTCCGAGTCACCAACACTCACATTATCAACACCAACTCTAGCATCTGCCATAGGGATCTTAACCCAGCTGCCTCCTTCCTCGCGCCTAAAATGCATTCTCTTTAAATTCGCCACATCCAGCTTCTTAAAGTACATAACCTCATCATCCACCTTACCATACTCCTTCTGAAAGGTCATAATCTTCTTTAGCAGGCCGGGGTAAGGAAGGGAGTGCTTGTCACGCTTGCACACATGCTTGAGGTGCCTCATAACCATCCGAGGCAAACTATTTTTTTTCATCTTCAGAAGCTTATCGACCGACACATAGTCTTGGATGAAGAGAATGGACTGCTTCTGAATGCGAGGAGTAATATTACTGATCATGTAGGCGTACAACAACTTGTTAACTAGCCCCATTGCTCCGTTCATGACATCCTTGGAGGGTGGATTCGGGTTTTCATTGACCTTTTTGACCAACTCCACTGGAACAACATCTTGAGGCCAACTGCTCTTAAAATACCCATCGCATCCATCATGAGAGACCCCAAGGATGAGGCTGAGGTCGAGACTTGACAATTGGTAGTCCCGTCCATTGAGCTTGTATCGGGCAATTAGGGCATATCCCTCATGCGGTAGGGTAACCCGAGTGGTATGGAAATACATCACACAAAAATATGCAGTGGGCACATAAGATAGTATGTAGAGAAAAGACATAGTACCTCATAAGAATTACTTCCCGTATAGTGTGTACCAAAAAGGTCATGGGAGTGATACCCTTATGAGGAGGCTTAGGGACGGCTGTATAAACCTTCCATCACTTGGGCTAGTAGTGAGGGATCAAAACATCGGGAAGGTTCTATTGGGTTAAAAAAGAAAACTTTCTCATTACCTCATTAGGCAACTCATGAGTCACACAATCAGTTAACTAGATAAGTGTAAAGTCCAATTATACTCCGAGGTGAGAAAGAGAGTACTAACACATAAAGATTATGTAGTTATGCTAAAAGAATACAGTTAAGACTTTCTCACCAATCATTAAGGGCTTTACAAGGGGGCTGTGTCAGTTGGAAATCATCCCCAGCTCCATACGAAACTTTTCAAAGGGTTCCCTGTTTAGTGCGTTCGTGAAAATGTTAGCGATCTGATCTTCTGTCCTGCGAAATTCCATGCACACCATACCCTTTTCTACACAGTCTCTTAGGAAGTGATGTTTGATGTCTATATGCTTTGTCCTAGAGTGTTGTACTGGGTTCTTAGAGATATTTATGACACTAGTGTTATCATAGAGTATAGGTACGAAATCAAAGATAATAGCGTAATCACTTAGCTATTGTTTGAGCCACAATAATTGTGAACAGCAGGCTGCACCTGCGATGTACTCGGCCTCCACCATGGACAATGCCACTAAGTTTTGTATCTTTGAAGCCACTCTAGACACGATCCCATGAATTGTGCCATACCTGATGTGGAATTCCTCTCCATTCTATCCCCTACAAAGTCACCATCGATGTATCCTAGACGAAGATCAGCATTATATAGGTACCATAAGCACAGGGCATCAACCCCCTTGAGGTACCGTAGAATCCTCTTTACTGCTTTGAGATGTGTCTCCCTTGGGTCAGCCTAAAAATGGGCACATAGACACACACTATACATAATGTCAGGTCTACTAGCAGTAAGATAAAGAAGTGAACCTATCATTCCTCTATATAGCGTTTGATCCACTTTTTGTGAGCTCTCATCCTTTCTGAGTGAATCATTTGGGGAAATCGGCGTGGCCATGATACTTGAATCCTTCATTCCGAATTTAGCAAGCATCTCGCGGAGATACTTCTGTTGGTGGATTTTGGTACCATCCTTCCTTGTCCCACTTGAAGTCCTAGGAAGAACTTAAGTTCCCCGACCATGCTAATTTCAAACTCGCTTTCCATTAATTTTGTGAATTTCCTGACAAGAGAGTCGTTAGTAGAACCAAAAATAATATCATCAATGTATACCTGTACAACGAGCATATCCTCTCCATCCTTGAGTAGGAATAGTGTTTTGTCCACCTGTCCTCGTACATATCCATGAGACAAGAGGAACTGAGATAGTCTATCATACCAGACTCGGGGAGCCTGCTTCAGACCATAGAGTACCTTGTGAAGGACATATACATAATCGAGACATGTTGTATCTTCAAAGCCAGTGGTCTGAGCAACGTATACTTCCTCCTTAAATACCCCGTTCAGGAACGCTGCTTTCACGTCCTGCTGTAGTTCGAATCCATGGTACGTAGAGTATGCAATCAATAGCCTGATTGCCACCAGTCGTGCTACTGGGGTAAATGTTTCATCGTAGTCTATCCCTTCTTGTTTATTGTACCCCTTTACTACCATTCGTGCCTTATTCCTTACTACTTACCCTTTATCGTCTTGCTTGTTTTTGAAAACCCACTTGGTTCCAATAATAGTTCTTCTGGCAAGACGTTGAACTAGTCTCCATACTTCGTTTCTTTCAAATGGATGCAACTCTTCATTCATTGCCTTCACCCAATCCGGGTCTTTTAAGGCTTCTTCGACGTTCCTGGGCTCATTTAAACAAACAAACGCAGTATATGCATGACTATTAATTCAGGTAGATGTTACCTAACTTCGATGTTCTGAGTCCACATTTTTGTAGCATTGATAGTCCTGATGCCATACCGGTCTGGAGTGGTTCCTAGTGATGTGTCTGGTAGGACCCGTTTTGTCGTACTGCTGGTTCTCTTCTTGTGCAACCAATGTTGAGCAACTTCTAGTGCCTCTCGTCCATGATCAACCGGTGCAGGGTCGGTATCTACAAGACTTATGTTCTGTTCACCGGAGGTACTTACTGGGGGATCCTGTCCTTCTGGATTCATGTGGGAAGGTTGCGCACCTAGACTTCCTTCATATAGATTAAAGGCGTCGTTCTGTCCAAAGGGAGGTGCTCCATCTTCCCGGCTTATCTCGCTTGCCATAACTCCTTCATCAAATACCACATGGATGTTCTCTTTTATCTTTCTGCTCTGACGAATATACACCTTGTACGCCTTACTATGGGTGGAGTATCCCACGAACACCCCATCCTCACTTCTTGCATCGAATTTCCCAATGTTTGATTTTCTATTGTGGTGGATGTACTACTTGCATCCAAAGACTGTGAAGTGGGAGACATTGGGCTTTCTTCCCCTCTGCATCTCGTTTGGGGTCTTGTCCAAAATAGGTCTGAGGTAGGCTCTGTTCAGAACATGCCATGATGTGTTGAGAGCCTCTCCCCAAAAGCTTCCCGGAAGACCACTAGCTAGTTTTAGCGTCCTCTTCATGTCTTCTAGAGTTCTATTTTTCCTTTCTATGACCCTATTCTGCTGAGGTGTTCTAGGTACAGAGAAATTGTGATTGATTCCCTTGGACCTGCATAGGTATAAAAATTGTGAGTTATCAAACTCAGTTCCATGGTCAGTACGCATACTCGATAAAGAAAGGTTTAGTTTTCGCTCCACAGCCTTCATCCATATCTCACATTTTGCAAACACTTCATCTTTAAAGGTAATAAAGATAGTCCATGTATATCTTGAGTAGTCGTCAGTAATTACGAAAATATAGCAATTACCTTCAAGAGATCTAGTCCTCATAGGTCCACACAAGTCCATGTGAGTTAACTCAAGAGGTCGGGTGGAACTTACCTCAGTTTTGGACTTGAAGGATGACCTTACCTGCTTACCTTTTATACATGCATCACACATGCTCTCAAGTTCACTTCCTACCCGTGGGAGTCTGTTTACCAACTCCATCTGATGTAGGTTTGAGAGGAGGCATACACTTGCATGTCCGAATCTTTTGTGCCACAGCCCCGTGTCTTCTGATTTTGACGTAAGACACAACTCTGTTTCGGGGATGAAGGATGGATCAACAGTGTAAATTTTTCCTGCTTGCTTTCCTTTCAAAAGAGTTGTCCCTGTATTAATGCACTCTACGTAGCACTCGTTAGCAGTAAACAATACTCGATTCTTTCTATTTTGACATAATTGGGAAACATTAAGCAGATCAAAGCAGATACCTTCCACCAAACTCACGTCATTTATATGGATTTTATTGTTGAGTTTTACCTTACTTATCCCAAAGATCTCACCTCTACTTTTGTTTCAAAAAGTCACTTGTCCGCCCGAGTGAGGTCGAAGGGAGGTGTACCATCCCGCATTCCCGTCATGTGAATGGAGCATGCGATGTCTATGTACCAGGAGCTGCTCCTCTTTCCACCTTGCAAGCAAAGATAGGTTAGTTTTTACGTACCCAAACAAGGTTAGGCTTGTTTGGTCTGTATCCTGATCGCCTCTCTTTCGAGTTCTTCTTTTCAGATCCTTTCTTGACATTATCCTCTACTGACCTATTCTTCTTAGAAGTATCACCCTTATGCTTTTTTCGGTTGGGACAGTCCTTCCTGGGATGACCTTCCTGATTGCAGTTCCAACATATTAGTGTTGTTAGACCATACCTAGCTTGGTTTATTTCATCCTCATGATTTCTACGCATGCAGTCCCTGTAAGGATGCCTAACTTGTCCACAATGCCAGCACACCATGTGTTGGTTAATATCAACATACTTGCCCCGTCCTGGTCTAGGGACAGAATTCTTAGCCTTTCTGGAGTCGAAGTTAATATGAGCCGGCTTTGTACTCTTGACCTGGTTGAGCCATAGTGCGTATGCCTTCTTTCTGTTGAAGGGTATAGTTGTTTTGATATTGAGATGTGTATTCTTTCTGCATTGACACTTACACTTAGCTGGCTCATTTCCTTCCTTAGCCATCTCTTTCTTTCCTGAGGTCGTGTCAACACTTTCCGATTCGTATCCTAAACCTTTTTTAACCACAACCCTTCTGGGGAAGTCTTCCTTGATGTCCTTGAGTTTCTCCTCTCTGATTTCATTTAGCAAGGCTGCTTTTTCGTTTGCCTTGGTGGTCTTGATAGCTTCCAGCTCAGATAGTAGCTTGGCATTCTCTGATTCTAGGATTGCTATCTTTTCTTTCATTTCTGTGAGCCCTCTGTACTGAGGATAGCTTCCTCTGTCTGAAGCTTTGAAAGTTTTCCTTCTAAGGAGTGAATCCTTTTATGTAATTTGTACTCAGTTTTCCATAGCTCTTCTTCAAGTCTCATTGCTTTCTCTAACCATTGATTCGTGTGTTCTTCGAGACCATTGATTTGTTCTTTATGTTCATCTATGGTTGCACTCAGCTCTTCATTCCTTTCAGTAAGTTTCTTCAGCAGCGCCAGTGCCTGTTTATTAGAGAGGTCAGATAAACTTGAGATAGCATCTGGATTTATTACCTCATCATTTGCCATTATGCACACGGTGTCACTTGGGTCTTCCCCTTTGCTCTCTCCTTCAGATTCACCACAAGCTGCAAGAATGGCCTTGGTGCTCTTTTGCAATGGAGGTTGTCCAGCTCTCTTACTGAAGCAGTCTTTAGCCTAATGTCCCTTTTTCTGACAGTAGTAGCAAATCCACTCCTTTGGTGACTTCTTCTCTTTGAAGGATCCCATTTATCTGATTCCTTCCATTATGAGGGCTCTGGTTACCAGTGCAGTGTCCTCATCCACTACTTCATCAGTTCCATCATTCTGGGGGAGCTCGAAGGCTTTCTCAACTTTTAGGGCCAAGGAGTGCTCCTTCTCAGAAGCACGCCTAACAGCTTTCCTTTACTGTATGCTATCATTACTCTGAAGTCTTACTACGAGCTCCTCGAGGGTTATGTCCTTGATGTCTTTCTAAGCTCGGAGCGCTATGGTCACGACATCCCACTTATGATTCAGCGACTAGAGAAAGTGGTGAGTAACCTTCCACTCATCGATGTTCTCCCCAAGAAACTCCATTTGCCCCCACGTACCCCTGGAAGCGAGAGTGAAACTCTTCCAGTGTTTCGTTCTTCCCTTCCATGGCATTGTCATAGTCTCTCATTGCAGCCAAGATTCAATTCTTCTTCACATCGACACTTCTATAGTACAGTCTCTTTAGTGCATCCCAAATTTCTTTGGCAGTCTTGTATGGGAGCATCTTCTTCAAGTCTCTCGGACCAAGTGTAGAGTGTAGGACCTTCTTTGCTCTGTTATTCTTCTCTAGTACCTTTTAGTCGTTGTCATTATAGTCGTCCGGTTTCTTCTCTATCATCATAGGATCCAGGATAGGTACTGGTCCCTGCTTGATTATATTCCATAGTTGTCCATCCAGGGAGCATATGTGTGACTCGAAGTGCTCGCCCACCAATCATACTCTTCGGGCTTCAGTTAAGGAGGTTTCCAAAAGGAGTCGTTGATTGTTGTCATCTTACTTGCAATGCTAACTAAGAATCTAGAGACCGGACTCTGATACCAATTGTTAGGATCGTTAGTTAGCTGTACTTGTCAAGTATTGATACGCGCAAAGTATGTTAGCAGTGGGAGTAAGCTAAAGCGTAAAAGTAAATAGGAGACAACAATATAAAGTGGAAACCCAGATACTAAACCAAGTATCCAGGAAAAACCACTACCTTCTAGTTTCCACTCGAAGGATTTCGGAACAATCACTTGTATTGATGATACTCGATTACAAAGATTATATCGATCACCCAAACCACACTCAGTGGTGTTCCGTCATTCTTTCTGACCGACTTAATGATGATCTAACTCTGTTGCAATCGCACCGTAAGTAATCTTCCACTTCTGACTCAGATCGCACATTGGCTCCCTCAGAAGTACGCCCTTAAATCTCCTATTCAATGCCACTTCAAATCTGCGACCTTCGGTTGTTTCCACTTCAGTAAACACATAGCCAAGGAATCCAGTTCGAACGACATGCTGAAAGGCAACCGTACCATCCTTTATATAGTTGTACTCGAATCGGGTAACCCCATATTTTCTTGGAGAAAATCTCTCTATCTTATACGCCAAGTTCACACAA
Source organism: Rhodiola kirilowii (assembly GCA_033675215.1). NCBI lineage: Eukaryota > Viridiplantae > Streptophyta > Magnoliopsida > Saxifragales > Crassulaceae > Rhodiola > Rhodiola kirilowii. The sequence goes on from CM066193.1 coordinate 37,984,104, forward strand.
AATCTTCCAGCTGATTCATCCATCCATAATGTCTTCATTAGCCTTTCAATTAGATCGTCCCATACCGATCTAATTGGATACGCAGTTGAGATATTGTTTCCTAAAATCTATCATGCAATCTTCCCAGATCGAGACCAATTCCAAATCTCGTTATAAGTATCTAAATGATCTTGGGCAATCTACCAACATATCTATGCTGAATCCGATCTTGGGAGCGAAGATCCACCGAGAATATTTATGGAAATATTCTTGTTCTCAATCCGAGGTACTGCTACCTCCAGAGATTCGTGCAATACCCTACACACTCTAGTAGCTGTTACTTTTAGAGTACATGTACTTAAACATGCACACTCAAGTAACACATCAGCAGAATGTTTGTCCATCAAAACACACTGAAGTTTACGTACTTCAGACGTACGCCTACTCCAGGGGTATCATACTCCAACAAATGTCAAGAGCTTCATGGACTGTTTATTACCAGATTAGTATTAAAACTTTCTGATTTTACCCCATTAATGTCAAGAGCTTCATGGACTATTTGGCCCTTGCTCTCGCCTGCTGCCTCGTTTGGAAAATTAGGGTTCTCTGCAACAAAGGCATTCACGACGAGCACCGCTCAGAAGTGTTTCCTTAGGTTCACAAATGGCCCCTGTCATCGCCCCCATGATCAAAGCTGCTTATGTCCCTTGTTTTAGCAGTCAGCTCTCCCTCGACCTTCTTCATGTGACACCTCGTCACCTCCGGGTAACTCCTTCCATGGTAGTTGGCGAATATGGAAACTAGGGGATTCAGGCAACACGATTTCTCTAACTACTAACATTAGTCATTGTGGGTTGATTGTCAAGGATCACAAAGGCATTCTCAAGTTAGCCTGGTGTTTGCAGTTGGAAGATGATAGCCTGTTTCAATGTGTGAGCAAGGTCATGGAGGTTTTGAAAGGCCAGCACTTAGTTGTCTCCCACCTCCAATGCTCGCATCCTGACATAGATTTCCTTCAGGTGGACATCTTCACTATCGACGGGATATGTTTGTCAGTTGGAGGGAAACAAAACAAGCCCTAAAAGGAATATCCTGCTCCAAGATTTCCGTGGAGCGAACGACGCAGCGGTTGCCTTATCCTTCTCTAAGGAGCTTAATACCGACGTCAAACATCTTCTCTCATACCTGCCCATCTCAGTCCATAAAGCACCCATTTGAGATTTTTTGCGGCTTCCCACCTGGTGTAGTTCATTGCATGCAGACCGACCTTACCTCCCAGTCTAAATTGTTGTTGGTTTTCGCTCATCCAGCTTTCTTGCCGGCCGCAGAGATTCTGTCTGGTGGTGTCCATAGCGCCCGCCTTGTATTTGTAATGTTTAATTCTCAGGGCCTGCATGCTCTTTCTTTTGTCCTGCTGTTTTTTAGCTTTGCCTTCTCTTGTGGCTCATGCTTTCTCTGGGTCCTTTTTTCCATCAATAAATTTTTTCTCTTCAAAAAAATAATAAAAGTAAAAGTTCTTCTATTGTAATGTGCTTTGATTTTTGTCTTTGTATTTCATTTCAGCCCTACAAATTTTTGAATCCTGGATCCGCCCCTGATTCCAACGCTCTGTAAGTCTCGTTGATCGCCCTTCACTCCTTGCTGCCTTGCAACGCATCGATTTTCTGAGCTACTAATCCATGGGAGAGCTAGCAGCGCAGTAACATGTGAAATATTGATGGGTATGGGCGATAGGTAGGAGAAGGGTAGAGGTTAGATGAGGAGAGAAGGAGGAGAGAGGATTCCTTTTCAATATATTTCTTATCTTTATTCATTCAGTCCCTGCACATTATATTGGACAGGCTCAACGTACATAACAGTGCAGTACTGCTGAGGTCGCGCTGCATCAGCAGTTGGTACATCTTCAGGATCCTTCTTCTCATACACTGTGAGCTCTAGGCCGTTATTCAAGATATGTTCTCCAGTGTGTAGTCTTTTGGCTGGGACCCTGGTCCTTTTTCCCCTCTTGACCACGTCAGCTTGCCCTACATCCACTGTTTGACTCCTATGCACCGCATCAGTGCTCCCAACCCCGCAGAGAACCTTGTCCTCAAGGTCTATATTTGGATACTCGCTTCGTAGCTGCGCCTCTTCTTCCCACGTAGCATCTTCTACGCCATATGTCTCCCATTTTACCAGCACCTGAGTGATACTTTGTCACCCCTGCTAATAACACACCGACTCAAGAGTTATTCTAGCAGCCGCACAAGACGATGGTCGACAAAGCATTTGGGCCATTCAACTTCATGAAACGGTGGCTGCGCACGACACTTTTTGAGCACAGAAGCATGGAATACATTATGTACCTTACTGTCCGCAGGTAGAGCCAGTTTGTACGCAACATTCCCCACTTTGGCGATGATTTCAAACAGGCCATAATAATGTTTTGCCAACTTGCTTGCTTTGTGGGGGGGGGGGGGGGACGCATGGATGTTTGGCGATAAAGCTGGAGTCGTACAAACACCCTTTCACCGGCTGCATAGTCTACCTGGGTTCGGTGTTTATCGGCATGCAACACCATGCGCTGTTGCGCTTGTAGCAGGTTGCAACGCAGCTGATGAAGTAACAAGGCTCGGGCGGCCAAAATGTCATCAACTGACGCTAGTTTACAGGCTCCTGGCTCATAGTCGGTCAACCCTGGTGGCTTCCTTCCATACACAGCTTCGAAATGCGAGACGCGCAATCCAGAGTGAATGGCAGTATTGTAGTGATATTCTGCCCATGGTAACATGGCGAGCCAGTCTGTTTGTTGGCCGCTGACATATGCACGTATCTAGTCTTCTAACACCCGGTTGATGACCTCTATTATGTCATCGGATTGGATGGTATGCCGAGCTGTGGGCTAAGACCGTGTCTTGACGTCGGAATAGTTCTTGCCAAAGAAGCTCATAAAGACCGGGTCTCTGTCCAACACAATGGTGGTTGGCACACCATGCACTCTGCAGACCTCCTGAATAAACACCTGAGCGACTGACTTTGACGTGAACCCGCTCGCCATAGGACAAAAGTGAGCATATTTGGAGAGTCGATCCACGACTACTATGACAACTGTCTTGCTGTTTGCTTTAGGAAGGTGTGTGATAAAATCCATGGAGAGGTCACTCCAAATCTCCGAAGGAATATGCAGAGGTTTAAGCGTTTCAGGCGAGGCAAAATTGAGAGGTTTGACTTGGTGACAAGTAAGGCATTGGTTGACATAGGCAGTAATATCTTTGCGTAAACCTGCCCAGGTAAAAACTGAGCTGACTCGTGCCAAGGTGCGTGCATTACTGGCGTGGCCTCCTTTATGAGAATCGTGGAATTCATGCAAAATGAGATCACGTACTGCTGGGTCATTTGGAACTAATATCTTTCCTTTGAAAAGAACTAAGCCATCCCTTACTTGGTGATGCTCTTGGTTCACTGAGTTGTGTTGTACCTTCTCATAGAGTGCCTTGGCTCTTCATCAGTAGAGTATAGACTGCGCCAAAGCAGGCCAAAGACCGGGCGGGTTACACCTTCCATGGCTATACATGCTAATGTGGTTGATCTGGACAAGGTATCAGCCGGGGTGTTGTCACGGCCAGGCTTGTAAACGACTTTGAAATCGTAGCCCATTAGTTTGCTAATCCATTTTGAACTCTACTTGTCTTAATCAAGACGAGTTCTAGATGGTGTTCGAACTGCGTCTCGAACACTTGTTGGACAGTTTCAGGTTGTGTTCAAACAGAGGCTGGAACACCTTAGCAGACAGTACCGAAAATAGAACAAATAGGAGCACACACGATATGATAACCCAGTTCGGCCTCTCCTACTCTGGGGGGTTTCCCACACCCGAAAAGGGACACAAATCTTATTACGAGTTTAGAGCTATTCGTGGACTTACACTTACACAACGCCTTGTTTGTAATAGCCTAGCCTCTAACACTCCGTCTCTCGGATTAGCAATCTCGGTTCACCGCAGCTCCCCTCGATCCCCTACGGGTAGGACGAGACTTCCCTCTCGGCCTAGTCTTGGACTTCTCGGAAGTCCAGTCGCCTTCTCTCAAAGACGTAGCTTGATTAACGTGTGTGTGTGCGCTTTGTTGTCCTTCAAGAACAGTCTGAACAGCACACTGAACAGACTGTTACTTCTACCATTGATATTCAGGTGAGGAATATTCAGCCGGCGGTCGCTTCTCCTCCAATCTCACGAACTCTCGTGTTTTTCTTTTCTTTCAAGGAGCGACGCAGATTATGGACGCCCTAGCTATCTATTTACATGCACGGGCGCTCTCCAAATCTAATCCAGATATCTCATCAAATATTTAGGAAATATTCCTAAATATTCGATGTCTATCTTTATCCAATCTTTAGGAAGTAAATTCGAAAACTTCCTTGCCAAGTCAGCCACGCCGCCTTTAATCTGATGTGAAGATATTCGTTTGAATATGTGAATCTTTGAATTCCTCGCTGGCCGACTCCAATCAGAATATCCTTGTCAAATATTTCGGAGATACTCCTAAATATTTGATCGATATTCAATCTCTTCCATATCCAATCTTTGGAGATTACTTCCGTGCCAAGCCATCCAATATTCTCGAATCCAAGCTGAAGATATTCATTTGAATATCTGATCTTTAATGATGACTCGTCAATTGATCCCAATCAAATAATCTCGTCGATCTTCTGGATACGGAAATCTTCCTGCGTCTGCTGTACGCTATACTGCAGTTCAAGACAGTGATTGAACTCTTCTTGAACACCTACTTGAATTGTCTAAAGCTGTTTTGCCAACAGCATGCCATTCATGGGAACATCAATCTCCCCCTTGGCATTTTTGGCAAACCCAATCTAGGCTTTAGACACAACTTGAGGAACCAGAACAGTTACCTCAAACCACTCCCCCTTTTTGCCACAAACTGGCAAGGGGTCCAATCGAGCAACCTGGTCTCTTCGGCAACTGGAATCTTGTCAACTCCCCCTCAAACATAGCCTGGGACAGTGACACATGTTGTGAGTCTGTCAAACCATGGTGTCTCAGCAGCTGTTCGACCACGGGTCAGCAACTGATAGGTTCCTGAACTGCTCCAATCAGTGTAGCTAATGCCTCTACATCCTCCAATCATTCTCTGGGACTTCAAAATTGTATCTAGGTCTTTTGATCCAGAGATTATCATCTTCACTGATTTCTTGAACTGATTCAGCTCGTCCAGTACTGCTGCATGGTAGTCCTTCTCCATCTGCATCTTTAACGACGAGATACATCAAGGAGTTCTACCTTTTCTTCAATCAAGACATCAACTCTCTCCGTCTTCTTCATCATCATTGGGATACTTGAGAGCGCGCACCAATTGATTGATTCTTTTCCTTTGCTTCTGTTCAACCTCCAGTATGATCTCTACCTCCTTCAGTAGCTGTCCACATTCAGCTCGGGATAACTTCTGACCAGCAGCTCTCCTTATGGAAGACTCAGGTGCATCCTTCCTCTTCAGCTCGGGGTCCTTCAGATCATTCTTATGTCGACCCTTGAATAGCTTGTGATCAACTACCAACTTCCACGGAGCACTTGATAGTCTATCCTGGTCAGTCTTCAAATCTGGATGCTGGTTGATGATCAGCTTATAGATATGCGATGGGAAGATTATCTGGTGCAGTGACTTTGTAGATATGGCGTGTTATGCAATCTGGTCGAATTCTTCCCATGTCAATGCGCATCCTGTTTCCAATCTGGTAGAGCAGCTGTCACATCTCCTTGCTGACCGTGGTTCTATGAGATGTAGGCTTCAAGTCGACTATGGTGATGAAGAACAACATCGAGTAGAATATAGTCAGATCTGCTATTGGGATGGAACTGTCTTCTCATTAATTAAGCAGCGTTTCAGGGATGATCTTTCTTTTCTGCACTCCCTTCCACTTAGCTGCTACGTCTGTATTGACAAACCACATTCCATGCTTAGACACTCCAGTTGGTACACTAGGCGAAACAAATCCTGGAGCACTCCTCTTCCTTTTCTTGGATGCACTTGCTCCCCCTGCATCTGTTCGCTTATCATCCCTCTTGGTAGTTACTTCAGTCGAGCATGCTTGGATGATCACTTTCTTCTTTGGTTTCTTCTTATCGGAACCACAATGTTAGCCCTACTGGCTTCACCTTCTTGTGCAGCATCGGTCACAGAATCTACAGCAGGTTTCAATCCCTTCGGCTTCTCATTAACCACTTTGTCACCCTTACAACTCATTGAATCTTTACCAATCGCTCGTACTTCCTCATTAACAGAATTGAGTGCAGTACCTTAGGAGTGAGAACAAGGGATTACCTCATTAAGGGGTGGTTCAGCCATCTCCTGATTTTCCTTCGCAGTCTGCACACTCCCTTTAGTTGGATTAGGATCAGCCTTTGACGCCTTTGAAGTAGCTTCTTTAAGTTCTGTCACAGCCGCCTCTTCTCCCTTCTTTTCCCTTCTCTGATCTTAGGGTTTGCTGATATTGTATCCTCATCCGACTTCGATTCAACTGCCTTTTTGATTTCTCAAATACTTGGACTCCTCCACTTGCCAAAAACGGTTATGTGTATATCTCTTGAGAATTTGTCCAATCACCTCTCTCCTCCTTAATATGCTCCAACGCCTCATAAAGCTACAAATATGTTGAACTTAGTAATCAGTTCCAACCACGTACCATCTGTTCCAGCCCTCTTCTTTGGTAGGTCAGCCCATCTGATTTGCTGAGGCTCTGCTCTTGGCTGACCTCCGTCTGGAACACTTAGTTGGTGATAACACACAGACCTAGAGAGGATCTAAGTGTTTCGAACTGAGCGGCGTCTAGTGGCATGGTGAGTACAATAGTTACAGTTGTCATGTGTTTCGATGTGATGACCTTCTTCTCCACTAGCTCTTTGATGAAGTGATATCTGCTCATGGAGTGTTGTACTGGGTTCTTGGGCAGAACCTTCATCACCCATTCCATTCCGTGTTCAGACAGATTCTGCTTCATACATAGGAACTATGTGCAGAAGCTCCCTGCAGCGATGCTCTCCCAACACCTGGTAAACATGTGTTCCAGGAAGGTGTTTTATCTCTCCCATCATGGTCAGCTGGAGCTCCTTTTGCATCTGTCTCACGAACTGGCCAACCAGCTTCTGTGTACTCGTGAAAAACATATGCTTCTCTTCTCCCCCTCGCTCATAGCCATGGTCTATGAGGAAAGTCTCGTACCATGCTCTGGGCGCTTGTAGTTTTGGGTCTATTAAGCCAACTTTTACAATTTTTCTTAATATGACCTAACTCCCCACAGTGAAAACATTTCTAAGATTCATGCGGATTCTTTTGAATCGTTATAAAATTTAGAATTGTTTGCATGCCGGATAGACTTAGGTTTATTAGACCTATCATGGTTTGATTTATGCTTTACATACAGACTAGAGGCAGAATTAGACTTAGACATATTCAGTTCAAATTCTCTAGTCCTAAGGGCAGAGCAGAACAACTCATAACTAGGAATAGTGCCAGTATATTGAAACGCATCTTTCACAACTTGGTAACTATCAGGCAACGCATTCATCAATATCATAACCATACTAACTTCATCAACATCATACGGTGTCCCAGACAACAACATGGTCATTTTCAAGAAATCATCTAGATTATCATCAACAGACTTGGCAGCAGACATTTTAAACGCAAACAATGCTGATTTCAAGTAAGGCAGATTTGCTGCAGTTTTATTTGCATATGCAGCATCCATGGTATTCATAATTTCCTGAGGAGTCTTACACTGACTTACCTTCCTGATCACTGAATCAGCGAGATTCAAGATCAGCAGATTGAACGCCTCTTCGTTTATCGTCTCCTTTCGTGCTTTCTGTTCAGCACTCTACTTTTCTTCTTTCTCCAGTGCTATACCGATCTTCTGGTGGGACAACAAGGCCTTGATTTTGAGTTTCCGTACACCAAAATCAGTCTTGCTGTCGAATGCAGAGACCTCCACCCGAGATGACATTTTCATGCAAGAAAAACACAAGATATGGTCAGTAACAGTTCAACACTCGTTGAACAAAACTCAAACTCAGAACTGAACAAATCCAGGCCGGATCTAAACTAGCTCTTGATACCACTGTTGGAAATCTAGCCTATTCAGATTTACTTTCTCACAGAATTCTTAGACTAATAGGCACAGCACAAACTGAAAAAAAGGTAAAGAACAAAAAGAAAACGACACAACCTGTTTAAGGTCTGTGGTTCCCCCTAGACCTCAAAAGAGACCTAGAGGTAATCCACGTTGAGCCGGCACTAGCTCGGTTGTATTATGCTGCCTGATGACGAATTTGATCCTGCTCGCCCGGAAAAATAATGAACCTCCGATTACAGCCTCCTTACACACTCAGTGTATATCACTCACACTGTTAAACTAGCCTATTACAATCGCACAAAGCAAGGCAATAACTACGATCAAAACCGACCTTACAAGGCTTCAAACTACAGTCACAAACCTACTACAGCTTCTGGTCTATTCACTGACGAACTCAGATCTTGAGAAAGCACCAAAATACTCAACGAAGAACATTGAACCGAAGAGGGAAGGAAGAGCGGCGTCTTGGACTCACACAGCAGAAACCCTACTGAACTCACTTGCTTTCTCTGAAGATAAAGATGCTTATATATCCTTTTGCCCCAGCTGTTTGATCCAATCTTCATCTAATGACATGCATGCTATAGAGCCACGTGACTGGAATAACCTGATTGGCTGAACCACGCAACTGCTACTAACTGGACTGCTGACTAGGACTGGACCAGCAGCTCAATATTTGGACTGAAGCACACTGGACTGGGCCTTGACTGAAACTGATGGATCTGGGCATCTAAAAAATACCACAATCTCCACCTAGAAGCACTGTATCCAGCTGAGAATAGATTAGCTCCACCAAGAACAGAGAAGTCCTCCCGTCAAACAGTGGCCAATGATCAACCCAAAAGAAGGAAGCTAAGTCTAACAGTTTTTCCGGAGCAAGAAAAATGGTTCAACCTGAGCATAGTAGCTGAGTTACGCACACTAACATCAATGACTCAACTGGAAAAGGAAATGCGAGCGGACAAAATAATTTTTGATAAAGCTATATACATGGGAGGCATTGCTGGTGATTTTAGGGTTTTAGGACCTAATGTAATGTTCTAATATACAAGGGCTTATACCCTAAAGAACATGATATACATGAATCTTCAAAACAAGCAAGTTTGTGTTCAAGAAACAGTGCAGATCGCGTTTTTAAGAAGCATTATCTACCACCGCGTTTTGCCTTAGCATTAACTATTATGCTTACTGAAAACGCGGCAGCCTAATGCTTGCTGAAAACGCGCCGAATGCGACTGCTCAGTCTGCAGTCGCATCTCCTGCTCGTACCCGAATGCATGGCTATATATACCAGTCGAAAACACATTCACAACAGATAGAAAATTGTTGTGCAATTATTAGAATTATCATTCCTCTCTTTGGTTCACCAAAAACCCAAACCCTAGTTTGCTTTGTTATCTTTGCCTAGAAATAAAGTGTTTTCAACAATTTGGATTGTATCCCACATTCAAATTTCCTGCAACCCAAGGCATAGAATAAGGTGGAAATATTGAATTCGGACAGCGATCACGTGGTTCAAATTGCTATCCAAGTATTCATTCATCACACCAGAAGGAAGAAATCTGCGTTTAATCGAAGTTCATAGCCCGCATCGAATACCCTAATCAAGACATGTTGCTGCGAAGTTAAGGAACAAGACGACCCAGCAACTACAAACGAATTCAATATGTTCCTATCGATGGCGAGCATGAGATAAGATGGAAAAGATGAAGGAATTGAATTTCCAGCAATGGTTTAAGAAGATGCAGAAGAATTGGGGCCTGAAGCTTCAAGATAGACACACTGAAACAGGAGTTTGTTTCAAGTCATTTAAATAATTTGTTTAACTTATTCCGTTTGTGTTGCACTGTCTGCAGAGTCATAGTTGGATGAATTATTGGTGAAGTTGGAAGAAGAACAAAGTCCGAAAGACTACTGCTGGAGCACTAAAAGGGCTACTTGTTTCAATAATAATTTATACTTGAGTTGAATAACCTGTTTATTTAATTCAGTTTTTTGGTGCAGAAACACGCAAAGTGTTGCTGCGTATGGGGGAGATAAAGTTTGGACAAACGAAGAAACGATGAGATTAGGAGATTGTTATACGAGATTAGTCGGCACTCGTGGATAAAACACAAAATGTTGAATATAATGCAAAAGATAAATATCCGGTTGTTTCCTATTATTCCTACGAGATATATATCTATAGGATTTAGGTAACATATCTTCACTCAACTGAATTTTAGGAAATATTTCCTAATTAATTTAGTTTAACGTGTGATGAAAGAGTATATATATATGTGAGTTTCTTGTATTCTCATATATACAAAATAATAGAAGAAAAATCCTAGAAGAGATCTGAGCAGTGCTTGAGCAGTTCCACCTTCCGAGTTCGGGTGCACGGATTTGGAGGAGGATTGTGTTAACCTTGGGGGGCGTTCGTCACTTGAGAACCTGTACCGGTAGTGGCGAAATTCGCTTCTAAGTCAGTGGCCTTCATACCACGGCACAATCGTAGTAATTCGGAGATCGTCAATCAAGTAACATTATTCAAGTTCTCTTACTTATTTGATTTCAATAGCTTTATTTCCTACAATTTAGAAGCGAACTTGTACTATTGAAATCAATATCGGATTATTGAGATTGTTGATTCACTAATCAATTGCGCTTTTGTTTAAACTCATCTACATCAATGAATGTGACGATCGGAGGACTTCATGGACAACGGATTTGAAGGCTTCAATTTTACACTGTTAAAGTGTCTTGATGTCTATTGCTTGGTTTGGAAAGAAACCCTAATTTTTTTTCTTGTTGTGGCTGAGGAACCAAATTGGTTCAGATGGAACTAGCTCAATTTGATTGCAATTCGACAATTCGGCAAATCGACAATACGATTCAGATGCATGGGGCAATGTGAATGTTGTGATAATTGCTTCACCGGGAAGAAGGAGAACGTGATGCATCATGATGAGTCACAGAAGATGAGCAAAGGCATATTCCCACATGCTATGAGAGTAAGTATGATAAAGTCGGTTGTGCCGGTTGTCATGGTGAGAGAGTGGGTATTTATGAACCGAGCATTGGGATTGGTGGGTATGACTATTGGGATTGTTGGCGATGGTTCCGCGAGCATGTAATCAGAAAAGCTAAATATGGATATGGGATCCAAAGTTGCTGGCCTCCACAAAGATGAGTGACCTGAAGTGCTGTCCGTATTGCCACCAAGTGATGGTAAATCAATAGCCCGCAGGCTGCATATTTGATGGCAGCTGCTGCGTTTGGATTGTAAGAAGCCTTAATTTCCGTTTGCTGGAAAAGGTGAACCAAATCGGTTTGGTTCAGTCAGGTTTGGGGCAGACTAAAAAGGGATGAAATCAGTCAAAGTCGGGTATACCAAATTCGATTCGTCGACATGAGACTTGCTTGCTCCTTGTCCGCTCGAGATAGTTTGTATCCCAAGTTGGAGATAGAGCAAAACGAATTGTCAGCAGCAAGCATGTGGTTTTTGTTTATTTTTATTAGTACCTTTAAGCTCATCGGCTTGAGACAACAGCTTGTCTTTGCAGTGTGTCAGATCCCCATCTGCCATACATGCTGAAAGACGGATTTCAATGGGCTATCAGAGATCGGAGTCTCCTCGACAAGTTATTCAAACCAAGCAGGTAAAGGGGTGTGTTGTCGAAGGCTTGAAGCTCCAAAACTGAGTTCTAAGCATAGTAATGCTGATTGAACAGAAGTTGTTGGCGGGTGGCGGCCATCTCCCTTAAGATACCCTAATTGGGATTTGACTCAACACAGGTACGACTTTATTTGATTTAATCAATATTTTGTACGATGTGGTTTGGTCCGATCAGGATTTTTAAAATAATGATCTTATGGGGTTGGATTCAATCAAGTACCGATTAATTTGTTTGGTTGTTTATTTGTTGATTAAAAGAGATTGAATCATGGTCTTATGATTAATGAGACAATTTATTTCATATTTAATCAGAATCGATTAAATGTGGTCTTACTGATTTAGTGTAATCTAACTTTGCTCACTTTGGTTTTGATTTGCATGATCGAATGAGAAATGGATCGAGATGAATATCGGTGTAGACGATATGGAGAACCTGAAGGGACATTCTGTTGGGTTACCAGTCTGGGGCTACACCAATTATAGTTGAGATGCTATTAGTGTTGGCTACAGTTAGGAATAGATCCGTGGATCTAGTTCCAGGAATATACTTTAAGGGTTGGGACATGTGGGGGTGAGCAAATTGAAATGTATGAAGAGCTTAAATCTACATGGAGCAACCCTCTGGGTTGATAGTTCATGCGTTGAGAAATTCATTGGCAGGCGTTCCATTGTGGGGGTAGCCAACTCCTTATGTACCCATACATTATGATTCGTAAGCCGCCATAGATGTTGCAAAGAACATCGTGTATAACGGGAAGAGGCACATTCATGTCACACATGAGTCGGTAAGACAATTTATTATGAGTAATTGGTTTCTCTGGATTATGTGAAAACGGAGAAGAACCTGGAGAATCCTTTTACGAAAGGGTTGGATGGGAGGAAGGTACTTGAGTCATCAAGAGGTACTATACCTGTGTGGTGAGCCATCCCGAAAGGGATGATGAGTATGAGCTTAAGGCTTTTGATGTATCTAGCCTCATAGACCGAGGTCACTTGTCTAAGTGATGTCATGAGATGCTCTTGTAGATATGGTGGGTTATTTGATTAGCCTCATAGACCGAGGTCACTTGTCTAAGTGATGTCATGAGATGCTCTCGTAAACTCAGTGATTTCTTTTCTGATCCTCATAGACCGAGGTCATTCGAGTTAATGGTGTCATGAGAAGATCTATTATAACTAGCCTCACAGACATAGGCCACTCGAGGTAGTGGTGTCGTGAGATGACCGGTGAGTTATATAGATGGAAGGTTGAACTTAAATGTTCTTAATGTTCGTGGAACACCTGTGGTGAATGTGAAGGGATAGCCTCCTTCTATGAGTGATGGGATATCTCTCTAGAGCGTTCACTTAGAGTCCCAATATGAGTGGCTGTGTTATCGAGGAATTGCTCAAGCTTTGAAGGTGATGTGCGTGTTGTCGGGTCCCTTCAATAATCTAGGAGTTCAATCCTTTGGACACTCTCTAGACCGTTGAACACCCCACTCCACTATGTGTTAGTTCAAACCTTTGGATACTAACATTTAAGTACAAAGCCTTCTACGTACTGCTCAGAATCTCTAGGTCTTAGACTCATTTGCATTAGTGGGGGATTGTTGAATATAATGCAAAAGATAAATATCCGGTTGTTTCCTATTATTCCTACGAGATATATATCTATAGGATTTAGGTAACATTATCTTCACTCAACTGAATTTTAGGAAATATTTCCTAATTAATTTAGTTTAACGTGTGATGAAAGAGTATATATATATGTGAGTTTCTTGTATTCTCATATATACAAAATAATAGAAGAAAAATCCTAGAAGAGATCTGAGCAGTGCTTGAGCAGTTCCACCTTCCGAGTTCGGGTGCACGGATTTGGAGGAGGATTGTGTTAACCTTGGGGGGCGTTCGTCACTTGAGAACCTGTACCGGTAGTGGCGAAATTCGCTTCTAAGTCAGTGGCCTTCATACCACGGCACAATCGTAGTAATTCGGAGATCGTCAATCAAGTAACATTATTCAAGTTCTCTTACTTATTTGATTTCAATAGCTTTATTTCCTACACAAAATTGGTGAAATTGAGCAAGAATCGGTGAGAAAGGAACACTGCCTTGTAACAGAAGGTTGCCAATTTCTGTAGTCAAAGACGAAACTCTGACTATGGGTTTGAATTCAATGAACGGAATGATTCAATTGGAATGATTCAATTGGAATGAATTGAGGGATTGCACCTCTAAAACATCAGTCGTATATACTGAGTTTTGTTCTCTGGTGACTTCCTGGTTAGCAAAAGTTTGGGCCAGCCAAATGTGGATGTCTTGGCCCATTAGCATCAAGAAAGTGCTGCTGTGTTAAGCGAGTCATTGCTCTCGGACGATTTGTTTTTCTACTTGGTGATGACTGATGCCGATAGGCGAGAGACCGAGTCGCTGATGGGATTAGAAATGGTTGATTGTTCTGACGCGATTCAATTGCTAATTGAGTATCGTATGAAAATCCCATGGCTTGTGGAAATCAGTTGCGTCAATGAAACCTTTAATCGGGGTTTGAGGCGCATCGGTTCACTAAGGTTCATGAATATTCAATCATGGCTGGTGCTCTTGGATTGTCCGGATTGATAACACCTCAATACGGATGGTCGGCTCAGATTGGGCTCACTGCACTAGCCTAATACGAAAAGAGCAAGCCGGATGCAATCTTAAAGGCTCTGTTTGAGATTCTGAATCAATTGGCTTGTTTGGATCTTAAGAAGGAAGGAGGCATCATTCACAACTTGGCCGTCTGTTGCACAGAGCTAGCCGGATGGAAAATAGATGCACATGGATTATCGGTCAGTGATTTAATTTCTAAAATTTGATTTCCAAGTTAAGCTATATCTATCTTGTAGTCAGTACATATGGTTTAGGAAATTTTAAGTTGATTTGCACGTATTAATTGAAATTAGGATTCTAGATTCAGGCAGTTATTAGCTTACCATGTGCATACGTATCTAGGCATCTTTATTCTCGATGTGTGATGATATGCTTTGATACAAGAGATGAGAAAGGTAGAATGATACAAAGATGGTGAGTGTCTGAAGAAGAAACAAGAAAGGATTGTTTGATTTTTTCTCAAACAAAGATGGATCTATTATTGAGAGATTCAATCTTGAAGGAGAGTAATGGATATGGCGGATCTTTATCTGTTTCCGCCATGTGTTTCTTGTTTCCTCAGACTCATGCTTTGTCTTTTTCGCCTAGTTGTGAACTGGTAATGTTGTTGAAGATGATAAATCCATCATCATTGTCTACATATTCTTTCTTTTGATTAATGATTGCTGCTGCTTATCATGTTATCCATCTGTTTGTTAGTGTGCTATGTCTAGAACTGTTTGTCTGATTCTGATGTATGAACTATTAGCGAGTGTGAACTGGATTTTGACAGTTAACTATCATGATCTTATATAGTCGGTGAGTATATGATCAATTAGATTGTTAATGATGCATGTGACTTTGGAGCATGTGGTTTCGATGGTTTCAAAATAATTTCAACTAGATAAACTTTCTGATATGATATTGTAGTCCATGAATGTGCAAGTTCTCATACTGATAATGCTTGATTTGTGAAGTTCATGTTTGCATGTTATCACGGAGTTCGCAGTTGTTTCGGTCTCTTATAAGAAACTTTAGTGAGAGTATTACATGCATGAAAAGATCACTTTAGCCATGTTTATACCTCTGCTCTTAGATTATGCTTATTAATGTCTTTTGATTCATCTAGATATTAATATGTTTATTTAAATCAAGAAGTAAGTATTGAATCTAGTTATGCAATGTTGCCTTTGTTCTTATCTTGGTTACGCTCTAATAATGATATTGAAATCATACATGTTAAGGGCCTCATTCAAACTGATTTAGAACATGAGAACTTGCTTCTCATATAAAGTTAAGTTTCCAAGGGAAAGGTTAACTTAGACTGAGAATTGGTTTGACCGTTAATATTGAAGATTTATCTCCTTACGTGATAAATCTGATATTATGAAGTTGAGGCATACTTTAGGCTAATGCCTTATCGTGTATGTGTTATGAACTATGATATATAATGTGTGTGTTGAAGGTTTCAACCAGAATAAAATTAGAAGGATTTTCTAATGTGTAACTCCGGTAATTATACTTGTAAGTTTATCGGGTCGAGAAGCTTGATCGGTGGAGTTATGGTTTTAAGTGTCACTGGGATAGTGATTATTTCATTTTCTGGTTTGAAATATTCACTAAGGCTTCTGTTAGTGAAGGACACTTTGATGTAAGTATTGGTTGAATACTATACTGAAAAGGGTGTTGATTGACATGTCGAAAAACTGTGTATTAAATGAAATACAAGTTTTGGGTATGGGATTCTGATTGTGATTCTCCATGTGTGACATGTTGAATCTAGAATAACACATATATTTGTATGATTCTTTTGTTCACATGTTACTTGGTTTATGCGTGCATATCATGATTAGTTGATTGCATAAGTGACATGTGGTGTAAATTTCAAAGGTTGAATTTTGAAATGATAACGCTTTGATGTTCAAATTGCGAACTTGGAATATGTATTCTTCTCTTGGTTCTTTCAATATTTATAGTAGAATTTATAAGAGTGGAACTCTTGATAAATTTGGGACTTATAATAGTGAAGTTGAAAGTTGAAAGAGAATATTAATCAAAGTGTTGATTTATGTTATGATATATGCTAGATCGGACATCGCACTAGCGGTGGGTAAGCTTAGTCGATATACTAGTAACTCTAGTATGCAACATTGACAAGCGGCTCATAGGGTATTTAGGTACCCTAAGAGGACAATGAATTTTGGTCTTGCATGTTCTTATTTTCCTTCGGTCATAAGAAGGATTTTCTGATGCACGTTAGATTTAAATAAAGAAGGACATCCCTATACAAGTAGAAGGGTAATTTTACTTTGGGAAGATCATTTAATGGGAATCTAAGAAATAAACTTGCATCATAAGTTTAACAATGAAATATAAGTTTGTTGCTCTAGTCAGTGCTTCAAAAGAAGAGGGATGATTAGAGAACATGATATATAAAATTTCATTGTGGGAAAGACCGATATCACCAATATCGATACATTGTGACAGCGCTGATACATTGGCTACAGGATTTAGCCATGTATACAATGTGGTCTAGACACTTAGGTGTTAGACATAGTGCAGTAAGTGAGCTCATTATGCATGTGGTGATGTCTGTGAATTTTGTTAGGTTATAACAAAAGGTAGGCTAATCACTTGACGAAGTATTAGCTAGAGACTTATTTTCCGAGTCGATAAAGGGGATGAGACAAAACCCATATAATCATCTAGTCGTGGGACACCCAATTCACATCTAACTAGCGTTAGAGCTGAATTCAATTCGGAAAGCCCATTCCTAGAAGATTGATGAACACAAATATGCATCCCCAAGTGTGTGTTCGGTACCTACAAAGGTTAAGGTTGAAGATGAACTCTTCTTAATAGATTTTTTGAAAAAGTGCTAGGTGTAGGAGCACAATCGGGAGGTGTGACCCACAAAGGAATCTACCTATGTAAACGTGAAGTTTCTGGTCGCTTCATGAGAGATCGGGTTTAATCTCAATACGTTTATGAATGGATAGGGACTCAAGGACCATTAAAGAGTCAAGTAAACTTAACGGTTTGTGAAGTAACACATGCGTGTGTCGCCGTCAAGTACCCAAATGAATTGATTGGTTCAATCCTTAGTGACACCATTTCAATTCGGGTATATTGTATGCGTGATTACACTATGCAGAAATTCAATCCGTAGTGACATTTCCGCTTATGCGTGTTTTGCTTAAAAACAAGGTATTTTGTGATTCAAAGGGAAACCCAAAAATGGGGGAGGATTGTTGGTCATTTTAGGGTTTGAGGACCTAATGTAATGTTCTAATATACAAGGGCTTATACCCTAAAGAACATGATATACATGAATCTTCAAAACAAGCAAGTTTGTGTTCAAGAAACAGTGCAGATCGCGTTTTTAAGAAGCATTATCTACCACCGCGTTTTGCCTTAGCATTAACTATAATGCTTACTGAAAACGCGGCAGCCTAATGCTTGCTGAAAACGCGCCGAATGCGACTGCTCAATCTGCAGTCGCATCTCCTGCTCGTACCCGAATGCATGGCTATATATACCAGTCGAAAACACATTCACAACAGATAGAAAATTGCTGTGCAATTATTAGAATTATCATTCCTCTCTTTAGTTCACCAAAAACCCAAACCCTAGTTTGCTTTGTTATCTTTGCCTAGAAACAAAGTGTTTTCAACAATTTGGATTGTATCCCACATTCAAATTTCCTTCAACCCAAGGCATAGAATAGGGTGGAAATATTGAATTCGGACAGCGATCACGTGGTTCAAATTGCTATCCAAGTATTCATTCATCACACCAGAAGGAAGAAATCTGCGTTTAATCGAAGTTCATAGCCCGCATCGAAGACCCTAATCAAGACATGTTGCTGCGAAGTTAAGGAACAAGACGACCCAGCAACTACAGGCATGAAATTGTTAATACACTTTGAGAAAAAGAAGACCTAGACAGATTCCTAATAGAAGACTATCCGGCCACTATTCGGATGATTAGGAAATTTCAAAAATATAAGGAGGAAGAACCACTAAAGGTTAGAAGTGTTTGGCTGAGCATAACAGGCCTGCCTTATAAGGCTTGGAGCGAAGACAATCTTGAGAAGTTTGCAGAACCACATGGGTCTTATTTAAAGATGGATTACAGACATATACAATTCAATAGATTTGAGAGGGCAAGAATAATGGTTCAAACAAGCAAGTTTGATAGAATCTTAGAAGTGGTCGAAGTTGAAGTTGAAGTTACAGGCCAAAAGTATGAAGTAACAGTGTTTGAAGAGTGTTTTCTCAATGAGTGTGAGGTTGTCGGCACTAAGGAAGATGACATAAAAGAGCTCAGTGAAGACTTTCAAAACTCTTCTAATATGTCGGAGGGGAAAGATCAGCCGGCAACAGTGAGGCAGGATGGTTTTCAAGCAAGGGCTGAGAAATTGATGACTGCAGGACAAAGTTCAGAACAAGGGGCAGAGCGGTCAGAGACCAACTGGGTGTCTAAAGCAAAAAAGGCTGATTTGGAAAGGAAGGATATTGAATCAGGAGAGATCACCAAAAAGTTGTTGACAGAGGCTGGTAGAGTAGAAGGGACAAAAGAAAAGCATAAAAGAGGAAAAAAGACAGAGCCGTGGAAAACTTATGGGATAGAAACAGATGAGGAAATATGCATGGCGTAGTAAAGTTTCAAAAATCAATGAAAACGGAAAGGAGAAAGAGTAAAAAAAGAAGCAGCTCATTAAGTGTCACAGAAGGAAGAGAGAACTAGGCTCATTTAGGAGAAACTCTGAAAGAGAAAAGAAAAAAAACCCCGAGACATCATACCCAGTAAAGAACATATAGAATCAAATGAGGAGAAGAAGAAAAGAAAGGACGCTGAGCTCACGTATTCGTTTGCGATGAGAATTTGAGTGGAGTATATGGGAACCGAAGAAGAGGCTATTCAGCTGCTCATGGATCTGTCATAGAGGAGGAGAGCAAAATTTACATAAGAACCTTAATCATCTGAGTTCCAATCAGGGTTAGAGTAGCAGTGTAGAGTCCAAAGTCAAAACAGGAGAAGTCGACGTGCAGACAGTCTAGCTAGGGCGAAAAGGAAGAGAAGAGAGAGGTGTACGATACTGACGGAGCCCACCGCACTGTCGTTAAGGTGCGGTGTTCTCTGTGCAAAAGCAAATTTATATTCCGCTACTCGTGACCTTACTACTGTGTAGCAAGTGGTAAGTAGGGGTCGAACCCAAGGGAATTAGGGGGATAATCATTCTTTGAGGGATTTGTACAGCGAGGGAGCGTGTTTTAGGTTGATTGAGGTTTTAGTGCGGAAAAGTAAGTGATTGGTTGGTTGGTTTTGGTTTTCAGTGCGGAAAAGTAAATGACAGAAAATGTAAATACTGAAAATAAAAGTAGAAGACTTACAGCGGGTGATGCGTGATTGGCAAGTCCTCCGGAAGGTGAGCAGTTGATAGAGCAGTTTATACTAAGAAAGTAAATGCAAGGGGTGTTTGAATTTAAGGAAAGCATTCGGTTTCGGGGGCCTTGTATCATAGCCTATTTATCATTGACCTTTAGTGATCATTCTAAGTATTCAAACGTGTATCAAGGCCATTCCAAGCACTCGATTTGCACACACTGTCTAGCCCATTCCAAGGTCTTAGAGCACTTGTTCTATTTAGACTAATACCCCATTCCAAGGTATATTAGCCTGTGTGCATCCATTTGGTCAGTCATTCCCGGGCAACCAAATGGTGTTTGAGAGAGGTCAAACTCCTCAGATAAGTGATGAGCCGTATTTATACGACTCATCGAGTCATTAAATCCCACCAATTTCTGCACTTAATTATGCGAACAGTTACTTTTTAGTGTTGTTTTGCATTTCAGGTGATTTGGAAGCTCTAGGAGGAAACGTGCATAAAAGACGGCATTTTATGCCAAAAACATCACAATGGCAGATTGACCTTTGGAGCTTCGACGGAGTGCTGGGAGCTGACCGTTGAGCAGAAAAATACAAGGAATATACCGTTGCGTAGGTGACTCAATTCCCTACAACTCTCTAGTTCACACCGAGAGCATCCGAGGTCGTTTGGAAGGTCAAATCGAGAGCCGAAGTCAAAACAGATGCGCAGGATGGATGGACAATGTCCGTGGATGAACAGTAATTTCCGGCGTGAACAGTGTTTTTGTGTCGTGAACAGTAATTCCCGGCGTGAACAGTATTTTAAAGGGTGTGTTGGGTGTTCAATTCCCACCACCAACAACCTGCAAGGATTTCCCACAATTAATGCCATGTTGGGCTTTGGGCCTTAGTTGCCCCCACATGTGCAGTTGGGCCTTGTTCATGGTTGGGGTGCATATGCCTGCAGACAGCCCAATATGTTAGGGAGCGTCTGGTGCTTAATCCGGCCCAGCGTAGCCCGGGTGGTGCTTAATCCGGCCCACCAGAAATCAATTTCAACAGGCGTGCCTTTCAGCAAGACTTAGTTCAAAAGCCATGCAAGCAGATATTATATGAGAAGGAAATGACATTAAGGAAAAGGGAAGAACAGAACTCCCTTTAAAGTGTCGAGTGAACGACATGGCATGAGGCTGGATAATCGAGGGAGTTCGGCTGGGGCCTTGAACTCTTGGCATAGGCCTGGCTGGCTTGATGTTGCACCCAAGTCCGATTCCTGAATAGTCATTTCTTCTATGCACCAAGTGGGTGAGAGCGACTTATTGGTAAAAACTAAATGACAGAAAAATAAAAGACTGAAAGTAAGATAGGTGTCGGGTTACCTCCCGACCAGTGCCTTTGTTTAACGTCGTTGACTCGACAGTACCTCATTCCTGGATTACTGGTTTGGATCCCATGGGTGGCTTAGGTCGAACTTCTTCTTGGCAGCTCTTTTTCTCCGCCCAAAGAACACATATGGCAGCGGGCTCAGTTCTGCTCTCCCTTGATCCGGAGGCTTCTTCTTCACATATCCCCGAGAAGGCGAGGACTCCTTGACCATAGCTGCTGGTCCATCAAGTCGAGCTTTCTTGTTCCTCTTTCCCGGCTTCCATTCCTTTGGGCCATGCCTTTGTCGCTTTTTCATGTATGAACGGTCGGAACTTTTGTAGTTTTGGAAGTTCAGTCTTTTGCCAAGCGACCTCAAGTATGCGCCCTTGCTAACCCTCTTCCTTGTGGCAGAGATGATTGGCCGTCCTTGGTCCTTACACCTTTCAGGAGGCTCTTCTTGGCTTGTGACGAGTGGGAGCTCCTGCGTTGATTGTTTTGGCTCATGCTTCTCCTCCAACTCGCCTAGCACTGCATCGATAATCTCATCTCTGGTGGCTGTGATCTTTATAGAACATGAAGGGTAAAGTAAGGGCTTCTCGGCCATAAGGACAGGGCCTTTCTCGAGCAGCTCTTCAGTGAGGACCGGGCATGTCGTGATTTTCTCGGTCAGTTTGGCAGTGAGGTCCAGGTATGTCTCGGCTGGTTTGGTAGTGAAGTCCGGGACTTCCTCGGGCGCTTCTTTAGTGATGTCCGGGACTTCATTTGGCTCGTCAAGTAGGGCCAAGACTACCTTGGGCAGATTGGTGATGAGGACCGGGCCAGATTTGGGCAGTTCTTCTTCGGTCATCCAAGAGTCTTCATCCTTTGTCGGCTCTGTGGGCTCCAATATTGGCTCCTTTAGAGTCACCTCCACATCCATTACTGCCCTTGTACTGATGTCTTCTCTCGGTTTTGTTACGGGCAAGCTCATAATGGGTGTGGTGTCGGGCTCGTTCTGCACTGAGTCCACTTCCATCGTTGGTGCCTTATCGTCAGTTTGGTGCCACTGACCCTGTTTTGTGTTCTTTGCCAAATCATTTATGAGGCGCTAGGCTTCAGCCATGGTTAACTTCATGAGTGAACATCCTGCTACATCATTAAGTCTTTTCCGCTCAAGTGGCATCATTCCACCGAGAAATATTTGAATAAGATTGAATCTGGTGAATCCACGGTGCGGGCAGCTCGCCACAATGGAGTCAAAGTACGCCAAGTACTCGTCCAAAGTTTCGTCCCGGGATTGCTTAATGTTGATGATCTCTTCGCGGACTAGCGAGAAAAACTCCTCATCGTTCCAAGGCTCGTTTTCGTAGTAGGAAGACATGGCGGATTATGTATAAAAGAACAACTATCCATCTGCTAAATCCCCGGCAACGGCGCCAGTTTTGACGGAGCCCACCGCACTGTCGTTAAGGTGCGGTGTTCTCTGTGCAAAAGCAAATTTATATTCCGCTACTCGTGACCTTACTACTGGGTAGCAAGTGGTAAGTAGGGGTCAAACCCAAGGGAATTAGGGGGATAATCGTTCTTTGAGGGATTTGTACAGCGAGGGAGCGTTTTTTAGGTTGATTGAGGTTTTAGTGCGGAAAAGTAAGTGATTGGTTGGTTGGTTTTGGTTTTTAGTGCGGAAAAGTAAATGACAAAAAATGTAAATACTGAAAATAAAAGTAGAAGACTTACAGCGGGTGATGCGTGATTGGCAAGTCCTCCGGAAGGTGAGCAGTTGATAGAGCAGTTTATACTAAGAAAGTAAATGCAAGGGGTGTTTGAATTTAAGGAAAGCATTCAGTTTCGGGGGCCTTGTATCATAGCCTATTTATCATTGACCTTTAGTGATCCTTCTAAGTATTCAAACGTGTATCAAGGCCATTCCAAGCACTCGATTTGCACACACTGTCTAGCCCATTCCAAGGTCGTAGAGCACTTGTTCTATTTAGACTAATACCCCATTCCAAGGTATATTAGCCTGTGTGCATCCATTTGGTCAGTCATTCCCGAGCAACCAAATGGTGTTTGAGAGAGGTCAAACTCTTCAGATAAGCTTTGCCATTCCAAGCATCCACTTATCCGAGTATGTTTACGAACCCCACGGAAGAGCTTTGCCATTCCAAGCATCCACTCAACCTTGGAAGTTCTGGCCTAATATATGGCACATAGAACAAGTTTTGAATAAAAAGAAGAGGCACTAAAAAGATGGCCTAAAACATTTTATGATACAAGTACACCCCTTCAACCGAATGAAGAGTTTAGCTACGAATATCCATAGAGGTGGATACCATAGCTAAGTACTTACGGTTTTTGAAAGACAGTAAGTAAGGGAAAGGGGTGAGTACTTCAAGAACCGACAAGAGTACTCGAGAATAAAGAAAAGCTTGGGTACTCAAGAACCGACAGGAGTACTCAAGACCGAACTATAATACTCAAGAACCAACAGGAGTATTATATATTGAAAACCAAACTTACAAAGTGCCAAACTTAGAGAGAGAAGTGAAATATGGATTTGAGGATGATTGTGGGATGTTTACAAATGAGAGGGGAGGCATGTATTTATAGCCATAGAGGAGAGGAGGATGTGGTGGAGGAGGAGGACACTTGGCAAGCTCTCATGGTGGGAGGAGGAGCCTCCCAAAGCCGCCGGTTGGAGGTTGCCATGGAGGGTTTGCTTCCTCCTTTGGTCACCTACTCCAAAAGTCGCCGGTCATGGAGGGGAAGGAGGAGGTTTTGTGTGAGTTTTGTGATGTTTTCACAAAACTATCGGTGTATTTTGGCCCCGGATTGACTTTGATTGCTCTTCGGTTTGATTTGTTTTGAGTGATTCCATGTCAGGATCTTGAGATTTCTTCAGTCGGCGTCTGATCTTGACCTCGGAATGACTCGTAACATCTTTTCTGCGTAAGAACTCCTCCTTAGCGTGTATTCTCTCTAGTCTCTAAAATGCCCTGTAGATAAATATCGGAACTAACAAGCAAAAGTTAAATAGACAAACAGTCTAATTTAGTGGGTTTAACTGTGTTTTTGATTTGTATAATTATGGTCCATCAGATACCTAGTTGGATGTGCAGGTAGCAGTTTACAGAGCTTCTGGTGCAGACTGAAACCCTAAATGGCAAGTTTGGGTGGGGAGAGAGAGAGGACAACTGAAACCTTTTCTTTATTTAATATTTTCTTACTGAAAACAAGGCAATTAGTACAAACTTATACAGCACATTATGCATCCGATGCACGACACGTGCTATCATCACACTGATCTGCCTATCGCCTTGTCATTTTGTACTATTCCATCCATGCAGTACCCCTCCACGCCGAAATGCCTGGTAATCATCCTGACTCTCTCACCTTTCCTTATCACTTGATGGTCATGCGCCTTGCCAATTGTATCATTACCTCCCTTCTGCAAAACCACCTTGTCCTCAAGGTGAAACTCAGGAAATCGGGCCAGAAAATCCTCAGCTTCCCAGGTAGCGTCTGCATCAGTGAGACCTTTCCATTTGACTAGCAGCTGGTTAACCCATTGACCCTGTTGTTAGATACGTCGAGCATTTAGAATGACATCTGGTTGAATGCAGGGGAACGTGTCGGTAAATTACTCTGGCCAAGAAGCAGTGGGGCTATCTCCTGGGTTAATACATTTCTTCAAGAGTGAAACATGAAAGACATCGTGTAGCTTAGCATTCTCTGGGAGTTGAAGCTTGTAAGCAACTTTGCCAATTCTATCAGTGATGAGAAAGGGCCCGAAGTAGCGTTTTGAAAGCTTAGAACAGTGTTGATGCCGCAGGGTATTTTGACGATATGGTTGAAGCTTAACGAATACCCAATCGCCAACTCGAAACTCCACGTCCCGACGGTGTTTGTTAGCTTGCTGTACCATTCGATGGCGCGCCCTCATGAGGTTGTCACGAAGCTGTGACATTAACTGGGAGCGCTGGTTGAGCAGAAGATCAACCGAGGCAACCGGCGACATACCAGGCGTGTATTCACGTAGTGTGATAGGAGCTTGGCAGTAGACGGCTTCGAAAGGAGTGAGGCGGGTGGCTGACTACTCCGCCGTATTGTAATGAAGTTCTGCCCATGCAAGGAGGTCCGGCCAATTCTTTTGGTTAGCGTTTACAAAGCAACGGAGATAGTCTTCGAGTATACGGTTCAGGACTTCAGTTTGCCCATTGAACTGTGGATGATAAGCGCTGCTGTTGCTAAGACGAGTCCCTTACAATTTGAACAATTCACGCCAAAAAATGCTCATGAAAATAGGATCGCGATCCGACACGATACTACTTGGCATTCCATGCAACCGGCATATGTCTTTAACAAATAGCTTGGCGATGCTATCAGCAGTAAAACCCGAGCTCAATGCGGAGAAATGGCCATACTTAGTTAAGCGATCAACGACTACCATGACTACGGACAGACCTTTGGCCGAAGGTAAATGAGTAACAAAGTCCATAGCTATATCACGCCAAACTCCGGTTGGTAAGGGCAGTGGCTGGAGAAGACCCGGGGATGCAGTGGTGATAGTTTTAACCTGCTGGCACACTTTGCAAGCCTGAACATACTTTTTGATATCCCCTTGCATCCCGCGCCAATAAAAGTGGGAACTTACCCTAGCCATTCTACGTTGTATCCC
Organism: Rhodiola kirilowii; assembly: GCA_033675215.1. Classification (NCBI taxonomy): domain Eukaryota; kingdom Viridiplantae; phylum Streptophyta; class Magnoliopsida; order Saxifragales; family Crassulaceae; genus Rhodiola; species Rhodiola kirilowii. The sequence goes on from CM066193.1 coordinate 38,009,875, forward strand.
GGCATGTCCACCCAATAACGTGTCATGGTACTCCTGCAAAATCAAGCGACGTGGGGCAGAATCCTCAGGCACCCAAAGGCGATCATTGTAAAGAACTAAGCCGTCACGTATCTGAAAGCCCACATGCTGATCGGGTTGTGATTGGATACCCAGAAACAGAGTCTTTGCCTCACCATCAATAGAAAACACGTGTCTCAGTGTTTGCAGGATTCCAAATACAGGCCGCGAAATACCTTGCATTGTTGACAAACTAGCTTCGGGAAGTCGAGAGAGAGCATCTGCTACGTTATTCAAACGCCCGGGTTTATAGAGGACTTCAAAGTCGAAGCCCATCAGCTTCGCAACCCAGCGCTGTTGCTCGGGAGTGTGAATTGACTGAGTGAGAATGCTCCGAAGGGGTTGATGGTCTGTTTCGATCAAAAAGCAAGCACCCAACAAATATTGGCGCCATTTGTGCACTGCGGACACTACTGCACACAATTCACGATTGTAAGTAGAAGAAAGCTGCATTGTAGGTGTAAATTTCTTACTGAAGAAAGCTAGTGGTTTATTGTCTTGCAACAGGACTGCACCCATTCCCACTCTGGACGCATCGGATTGGACCACGAATGGCTTGGAGAAGTCGGGCAGTGAGGGTACCGGTGTAGTCGACAATGCCAGCTTCAAGGAATCAAAAGCCGAAGCAGCTTCAGTGGACCAAACGAAAGCGTCCTTGCGAAGCATGTCAGTTAATAGGGCGAAGAGTTGAGCATACTTGGCTACAAAGCGTCTGTAATAGCCAGCAAGTCCCAAAAAGCTTCGCAAATGTTTGAGTGATGTGGGAATTGGCCAGCTCTTGATAACGTCGATCTTTGAGGGATCAACCTCTACACCTGCATAAGAGACTAAATGCCCCAGATATTGCACTTTGGCGCAAGCTACATCACACTTATTAGGCTTGGCGAAGTAATGATGATCATGCAAAGTACGAAGTACCTCAGATAGATGATCCAAATGCTCGGCATAGGACTGGCTGTAGATCAATATATCGTCAAAGAAGACTAGCACAAAGCGACGCAACATAGGTCGAAACAAGTCGTTCATGGCAGCTTGGAATGTTGACGGCGCATTGGTAAGCCCAAATGGCATAACCAAGAATTCGAAGTGCCCGTCATGTGTGTGAAAAGCTGTCTTGAAAACATCCTCGCTATTCATTCGGATTTGATGATAGCCAGCCCGTAAATCGAGTTTAGAGAAGATTGTTGCGCCATGGAGCTCATCAAACTATTCGTCGACTGTTGGAATGGGGTATTTATCCTTGATAGTGATTGAATTAAGGCCACGATAATCAACGCAAAAGCGCCAACTCCCATCCTTTTTACGAACCAACAGTACAGGGGATGAGAATGGCGAAGTGCTAGGCTGAATAATGCCATCTTGGAGCATCTCTTTAATGAGTTTCTCGACCTCTAATTTCTGAAATCGCGGGTACCGGAAGGGTCGTCCTTTGACAGGTGAAGATCCAGGGATTAAAGGTATCTTGTGGTCGACCAACCGAGGTGGTGGTAAGCCTCTTGGGGGTTACAAAACAGAGCTAAACATCTCAAGTAACCGGACCAGCTGCTGTTGCTGAGCCATACTCAAAGTATCAGGTAAGGTAGGAAGTTCCAAATCAGAATTTGGGTGCACCTGATCGGGCCACGAGGTGGCTGACAATTGGTACAAGCTTGCAACAGACCCTGTCCGAGAGGCACGTCGTAATTGTCCCAAGGTAAGTTGGCTTAGCTGAGCACTTGGTTGGAGACCATGTAACTTCACTTGCTTTCCTTTATGAAGAAAACTCATCCAGAGGCTTGAATAATCGGACAAGATTGGGCCTAGACCGTCGAGCCATTGCGCGCCTAAAACAGCGTCCGCCCCTTAGATGGGCAACAGATAGAAATCTATGTAGAAGGTGATCTCACCAAATCTGACCTCAACATTTTGGAACAACCCCTCGCAATGTAATTCATTTCCATTGCCAATAGTAATGTTGAGGTGTCAAGATTGTTCAATGGTGAGTCCCGCACGTCTAGCTACATGCGTTTGTAAGAAATTATGCGTCGAGCCGCTATCGACGAGTACAACTATCTCCATACTCTTTAAGGAACCCTTAAGCCGCAAGGTACTTGGTGTGAAACGACCTTCCAATGCATGGCATGAAATATTGGGGGCCGGTTCGACTTCGGGACTGTCATCTTTGGGATTCACCAACTCGTCCATAACCACACAATCATCTTCGAAGGGATCGTCCTCAAGTAGCATGCACTGGAAACGTGGTTTTCAAAGATGACCCGGACGAAATCTTTCGTCGCAATTGAAACATAACCCCTTTTCTCTACGAGCTGTCATCTCCGCCTGAGTTAGCCTTTTGATGGGTAGAGGATATGTGGGTCTAGCTACTGGTGGTCTGTAGGGAGTGGCAGCCGGTTGAATGGGAAGTATACTTGGTGGTGCAACAAAACCACGAGGACGAGATCCTTGCTGATTTCCTTTCAGTTTTCGCTCAGCAATACGTGCCATGCTAATAGCTACGCGCAAGGTAGCCGGTTGCCACATGAGGAGCTCCAACTGGATGTCGTTGTGAAGGCTGGCAAGAAAGCGATCCAAGAGGTTTTCCTGCGACAAACCCTTAGTGCAAGTGACTAAGTTCTAGAACTCCACAATGTAATCACCCACAGATGCAGTTTGAGTGAGCATGTTCAATGCCACTCCGGGACGCCAACCTGCTTCTGGACCATACTGGTTGCAGATTTCTACGGTAAACTCCGGCCAGGTTCTGACTGGATTAGCAGTCCGGAGGTACTGATACCAACGGAGAGCATCATCCCTGAGGTACAACCCAGCGACTGTAACCTGTTGATCCGGAACAATATGGTTAATCTCAAAATACTGTTCCATCTGAAATAACCAACCTTCCACAGCTTCTCCGGTGAAAACTGGAGCATCGACCCTAGCGTTGCGACCCAAACCCTTCGATCCATCATCCGCAGGAGCCATCGGCATGACTGGATGAGTGGTGTGAGAGCTCGTCATCTCAGTATCACCGTTCCTCGATGTTCCTGAAGGCGTGACAATCAAAGGATGATGAGTAGGATTAGAGTTACCTTCAACCACATGCTGTTTCCCAGCTCGAACGTCGGCTAGGTGGTTTGATTGGTGAAGGTGCTCCAACACATCCGCCAAACGGTCATGCTTCACTCTATCCTCAGCTTGCGTCTTCATCAGCTGTGTGACCATATGGGTAAGATCTGCAACGTTCTGGCTGAAGTCTGTGACGTCCTGACCTAGCGTGGCCAAGGTGTCAGTGGTGCTGCGTGTTTCGGGGGCCATTGTCGGACTCAATGAAAGCACCAATGGTGCAGACTGAAACCCTAAATGGCAAGTTTGGGTGGGGAGAGAGAGAGGACAACTGAAACCTTTTCTTTATTTAATATTTTCTTACTGAAAACAAGGCAATTAGTACGAACTTATACAGCACATTATGCATCCGATGCACGACACGTGCTATCATCACACAGATCCGCCTATCGCCTTGTCGTTTTGTACTATCCCATCCATGCAGTACCCCTCCACGCCGAAATGCTGGTACTCCTCCTGACTCTCTCATCTTTCCTTATCACGTGCTGGTCATGCGCCTAGCCAATTGTATCAGCTTCGTATTCATCAATCGTAGAGTGCCAGTTTTGCAGAGAAGATCAGAGTAGATGGTCGTTGCAGTCAGATTGCAAGGTTGAGCCGCTGAGGGCTTGAGGTGCATCCGTTTAGAGTTTCTAGGGTTAGTAGAGGAGTGGATAGAGTTAATAGTGGGCTGATAGTTGTTTTTGTGTGGCCCAAACCACACTGATCCTTATGGATTCATTTTAATATAACAAAAAAAATGAACTGTTCAATGTCTTTTTGGCTGCTTCCTGTGTCGCATTCTGCTCCCTCAAGAATAATTTGCAGTAGGTCTTTCTGATCATGACAGCCTTGTTTCTTTCTTTCATGGGCTGCCTGCAGTATCAGATCTGGTATCCCTTTCTCCAACGCCCAAGCTTCTTGATTGTTTTTTGTGGGTAAATTTCTGCATTAACATTATCATTGTGGCTAAGTCTTGCTGTTTTTTTCCTCGAGTTCCAGATCTTTATCACACAACAAATAAGCACATACTTAACATTATTATTCGTGGATGGACATCTTTCAACGATATAGGTTCATTTAGACTGATCCGTAGATGGACGGCTTATCTAATGCAATTTTAGACTATTTTCATGCTTGATAGTATGATTGAATTGCGTGATGTTATTGCATGATTAGTACTTTCACTTTAAGACCTTTACTAGAGTAGTTGTTTTGATTATCCAGCAACCTCCAAAATTGTTCTGCAAAAAGAGCATCATTAAAAGCAGCTAAGTCCCTAAAATCCAAGCCTCCATCCTTCTTCGACATAGACACTTGGTTTGGTTCGCCTAGTATATTCCTCTAAAGACTTCCCAATTTATTATGGCCGAAAACCATTGGTAATCCCAGATATTTTGAATGAACACCCACCTATGAAACTCCAAATATCCCAGCTATTTCCTGCCTTGTTACATTTTAACTAAACACTATATCATACTTACAGAAATTGATTCTTTGACCTGACACGGCTTCATATTCCATCAAAACAGACTTTAACTTGTAGGCATTATCATAGTTGCTTTTGTAAAATAAACAGTGTCATCAGCGAAAAATAAATGGGAAATTATAGGCCCACCTCTACACACTCTGACACCCTTCAGCCTCCCTAACGTGAGTTCCTCCCCCTATCTTATTGACAATCATTTTGAAACAATCGGAAACAAGTAAGGTGCCAGGGGGCGCCTTTTCGGAGACCCCTTTTAGGGGCAAGAATATCAGTTATACTGTTATTCAACCTCACCTTATATCTGACCATTCTAACACATTCCATAACCAACTTAGTCCAGTCCATCCAGTCGGCCCGTTCTAACACTTTCCATAACCCCAACTTTAAGAGCACACTACGCCATTTTGACTCTTACGCCACGGTCCAAAAATCGTCGCTTAAAGTCCTAAAATGTCGCTTAAGACATATGCGACAGGTCACCCGTCGCTTTAGATACGTCGCGTAATCCCCTGTGACATAAGTATTTACGCGACGCGCTTATTCAGTATGTCGCTTAAATGGCCACCACTTATGCGACATCATATATGTTTGTCGCATAAATATTATAGGACGCACGTCGTACGCCATATTTGTGTGTGGCATAAAACGTTTTACGACTGACATATGTTTGTGTCGTATGATCATTTCGCATCGCATTAAGCATATGTCACACATGTCGTCTAAACCATTCATGTCACATAAGTAGTTTAATAGCATATATCTTAGGACATATATCGGCGTGTGTGTCGCGTAATCTCACATAGGCGATGGTGATATGCCACATATGTTGTCGCTTAAAATGACTTGTTAACAAATTCATGTAGCATAAATATACATATATTTGTGCCACTAGCAGGCGTTGCGTGGCATAAAATGACATATAATGTGACATGTTTTCAAAATGTTTACAACCTGAAATTCATAGCATCAAAAGAGGGTACAAAGTAAATGTTTACCCTTACAACATCCGAATAACACAAAACATATAAGTTACACAAGTGGATAGTTCCCAAATTGTGAACATCAGTGACAAAAGTTCAAGTACCCATAAAAAGCTTTGCAAATCCAGATTGAAATAAACGCACATCAGCCATTGCGAGGACCTGCTGGCAGGTGACTGGTGGCTCTATCTGATGCATTGTTGGCCCCTGCTCCCATCACACCACCCCTGATCAACTCCTCCAGAACTCGTATCTGATCCATAAACATTTGCGATTGAGATTCCATGCGCTCCTCAAATTGCTTTGCCATTTCAGATTGTGTTTTGCGAAGTTCCTCTGTTAGGCGAATAGTCTGAGCTACGTTTCTTGCTCCCCCTCGTGGGAGTGGAGGTAGCGCCAAGGACTTCCCAATGCCAGAAACACGGGTGCCGCGCTTTTGCTGGCCCACAAACTGAGTAATAATTTCAATCTGGGTACTCACTGGAAGGGGCTCTTCAATGGAACTAGGATCTTCACATTCTTCAGGAGTCTCAAACCTTGTTGTCTCAAACCTTCTCGTGCTTTTAGTGTATCCTTTGTCTTTCCATCAATTCCCAGAATGGTGCCAATGATGTTATCGAATACATTCTTTTCAATGTGCATGACATCTAGAGAATATGGCTGTCTCAAACACTTCCAATAGGGCAACTCAAAAAATATGCTTTGATGGGACCAACACAACTTTTCCGAACCATTTCTACTAGACTTAAACTTTGGGTGCAAACTAAGGACCGGGAACTGATGACTAAATATCTCAGTCATAACTTCATGGCCAGAAAGAGAAGGCGGGGGTTCCCTTGACTCAATTGTCCCATCAAACTTATTAGAGGCTTGTCTCCAAAGGTGATCACTCTCAAGCCATCTGCGGTGACCTTGATACACCATTCTTCCACCTAAATGTTCAGCGTCAACACCATCTAAACATATCGGGCAAGCTTTGTAACCTTCAGTCGTTATACCTCCTAACATTCCTAGTCCTGGGAAGTCGCTAATGGTCGATATTATTGCTGCTTTCATAAGAAATGACGAACAGTCATATCTGTCGTAGGATACAACACCCGTGTTCCACAACATTTTCAGTTCATCGATCAATGGTCTCATGAATACATTCAAACACTTTCCCGGAGATCTTGGACCAGAAATTAACAAAGTAAGTATGTTGAATTCCTTTTTCATGCACATTGAAGGTGGAAGATTATAAGGCATGACCATAACAGGCCAAGTACTATGTGAAACACCAAGTGATCCAAATGGGTTAAACCCATCGGTAGCTAATCCAAGACGGACGTTCCGAATCTCCTTGGAAAATTCAGGGAATTCAGTATTAAAATCTTGCCATGCCTCCCCATCAGCAGGATGCCTAATCTTACCCTCTTCAACACGCCTCTCTCCATGCCACCGCATCTCCTTTGCAATAGTTTCAGACATGTACAGTCGTTGTAATCTCGGTGTTAATGGGAAGTAACGAACCACTCTCTTTGGCGTCCTACTATTACCTTCAACAGATGCATATCTTGGTTCCTGGCACACGGGGCAAGAATCAAAATCTTTATTCTCCTTGTAATATAAAATACAACCGTATTCGCACGCATGAATTGTCTCATACCCTAATCCCAAATTCTTCAAACTTCTTTTGACATCTTGATAAGAACCGGGAAACTTGTTGTCACTTGGAAGAAACCCTCTGAACCATTTTAACTGAGCGGTACAAGATTTGTCTGACCAACCATTCTCAACTTTCATTTGCATCACTTTCAATACGGTGTCTAATACACTCGTATTGCTGCCCGCGAATATAGGTGTTTGAGCTTCAGAAAGAAGGTAATTATACTTCTCATAAGCATCCTTATCCAAAGAATCTCCGTCACCACTTATCATCTCATACATGTCGTCTGTGAATGGAAAAACATCATTAATTATCTCCATGGCAGGATTTCGAGAAGTATCACAACCACTATTGAGAGACATGCTTCCCTGACCCTTCTCCATAAGGTATTGTTGCCTTAGCATGTATATCGAAGGACCACTACGAACTTCACCATGCGATGTCCAAGTAGTGTAATCCAACATCATACCATTTTTAAGCAAATGTGCATACATATCATCAAGAGTGAGCTTTCTGTGATGCAATCTACAACGTGTACAAGGACACCAATGTGTACTATCAGGCTTGTTTTGTCTAACAAACTCTATAAAATTTTTAATCCCATCAAAATACTGCGGGTCACCTCTTGCAAGCTTCATCCAACCCTTATCCATGACTTTCTGTAAAACAAACAACAATATACATGTGAGATGTATAATTCTTGACAATTGATGAGCCGTATTTATACGACTCATCGAGTCATCAAATCCCACCAATTCCAGTACTTTTATATGCAAACAGTTACTTCTTAGTGTTGTTTCGCATTTCAGGTAATTTGGACGCTCTAAGAGGAATCGCATTCAAAAGATGGCTTTTGGAGCCAAAAACATCACAAGGAGTTTATGGCCGGTTTATATGCACTTAAAATGGAGAATGGCCGAGAAGAATGAAGAATGGCCCGAGGAAATCAAAAGATGGCCGAAGAGAAGCAGGCCACGTCCGAGAAAAGGCAGGCACCCGATCGGCTGTCCGAGCCATGCGCCCGGCCATGCGCCCGGCCATGCGCCCGGCCATGCGCCCGGCCATGCGCCCGGCCATGCGAGCGGGCATGCGCCTGGCCATCCGAGCACTCCAGCGCTGATCCATCCGAGCTCCATCCGTCCGGCCTGCCGAGCCTCATCTCATCCATTCGCACGTCCAAAGTCCAGCAGCCGGCCCAATGTGCATGCGATGCTAGGGTTTCGTAGCTTATTCACCAAGTTAGGGTTTCTCAAACCCTATAAATACAGGAGATCCTGCAGTCTTCAAAGCATCCGAAAATCACAGAGAAATCCATAGACCTCATTCCTTGCTTCAGCCGTGCCTTGCTCCTCCTGTTCTTCATCTCGGTCAATTAGTGAAGTTTCTTCCTTTTATTATTTGCATTGTTTACTTATGTCGATGTGTAACTAATCCAATTATTCGGGTTAGGGTTAAATAATTGTGACGATTGTTTTGAGATCCTGTTCTTCAACATTATTCATGCTTTCTATTTAGTTCTTGTGCACATTATTAGTTTGAATTTATTAGGTTAAGGGGAGATCCGAAAGGATACAACTTAACATAGTAATCCTTACTATCTTTTCACTGCTTATTTGATACCGACCCAGTTAGAATAAGTAGTTGCACGAAACCTAATATAACCAGACCAGGAGTATTAGGTTTGCTAGAAAACGGTTATAACCAGACCAGGAGTAACCCTAAGAAAGCTAGAATAAATACTTGGAAATCAAGGATAAACGAAGTCACAATTGAATAATACCCTAACCTGAATATCTTCTCTGATTGATAAATCCCTTAGCAATTTTCGATCATTACATTAACCTTTACTTTCACACTAGTTTCTTGTTTTTTCTCTATTCCAGAACGAAGTAGTAACCATCTAGCTCCCTAGGGTTCGACCCTTGCTTGCCATTGTGCTAACCCACAGCCAAGAGCGAGGAAAAATATAAATTGTTTTTGCACAGGTACGACGACAGCCTGTTCAACAATCAACTATGTTAAACTCTCCCATCAAAAAAAACCATGTTAAACTCAGTAAGTAACTGCTACCATTAGCACATCACATTGGCATAGTTAATTGTGCGTTAAGCAATCATAATGTAACATTTGAAAAATTAGCAGGCCGGATCTTTAAATTAACAGACCCGATTTAAGGTGAATTGCAAAACTGTATGTGACAATAACAGATCGATGCTCAATGAAAGAGGCCTCCTGAGATAACTTAATCAAATTACGGATTGGAAAGAACAAAACACTTGATATTGAAATCTTTATATCCAAGAACCAAATTCAATGGTAATTCAAACGGAAATACAAGCTTGATATTTGCTCGGGTTGACAGGCCGCCGGGTATTAGACGTTCCCAAGGCGGCTGCGCTTGGCTTTGACCGCTGGATGCCGCGCGATAAACTCCCACAACGCTATGAATTCGTGGACGGTGCGGTGTCGATGTGCGGAGGGTATCAGCCGAGATGACGGGAGGGAGAACACCAGGGGTATTGCGCCGCTCGGTCGTTTCGACCTAATTGTTCGATTGAATAATTTGGGTGTTGTGTATTAACCCTATTTTTTTATTTACTATTTTTATTTACATTTCAAACTGCAGCAAAAAATTAATTGAAATGTGGTCGCAGCTTTATATAATAATGCGACATACTTTAAAACGTCGCATTGTTTATGTTTCCTATGCCCCTATATGCGACGTGTATTACACGTCGCCTAACCTATACGTCGCCCATTATAAATAACGCGATGTACCTTTCACGTCGTATAAACATTTGTCGCGTAAGACAATTAACGCGACGTATTTACGTTCATCGCTTAAACTCTTGTCGTCTAAGATACCTTAAGTGGCGTATTTTGCCTGTCGCGTTAACATTTGTGGTGTAAACAACTTTAAGCGACACATCAGTCTATATTTGTCGGGTAAACTAATTTAAGCGACATGAACTAAAGCGACGCCAACCAAATTTTGTCGCGTAAGTTACAGAATGGCGTAGTGGCATTTGTGCGAAGAACTTCCATTCGACCCGATCATATGCTTTGCTCATGTTAGTCTTAATAGAGAAGTAACCTTTTTTCTGTTTACTCCTTGATGAGTCGTATTTATACGATTTGTCGAACTAACGAATCCCATTTATTTTGACGCTTTTATGTACAAACATTTACTTTTTGTATGGTTTTACATTTCAGGTGTTTCAGAAGCTCTAGGAGGAAACGCGCATAAAAGATGGCATTTCATGCCAAAAATATCACAGTGGCAGATCAGACCTTTGGAGGTTCGACGGAGTACTGGGAATTGACCACGGATCAGAAAAATACGAGCTACATGTCATTGCGTAGCTGACTCAATTCTCTACAACTCCCTAGTTCATACATAGAGCATCCGAGGTCACTTGAATGGTCAAATGAAGAGTCAAAGTCGGAAACAGTGGGAACCGCGCCCAAAGAAGACATTTGCGCAATAGCGATAACGTCAAGTCTAGGAGCGCCCGTAACGTCTTCCATGGGCGCGGCGATGACGTTAGCAACACATCCGCTTGTTCCCTATCTGATAAATCAGTTGGGCCATGTCCTTGTTGACAGTAGAGCGATGAGTAGATGGCTTCTAGTTGAACACCGCTATGAAAAATAGTATTGAATAGAATGTAGACAGATCCGCTATATGCACAACAGACTCATGCCTCCACTGAACAGAGCCTGCAGTGATGGTGCTCACTATCTTCTCAAAGCTGGATTCTTCTTCTTCAGCAGCTGGGTCGTCCATGGAGAAGTATACATTGATCAGCTCTGGATCAATCTTGATCCTTCTTCCTCTAACATAGAAGACCCCATACTCTGCCTCTCCAATGACCCCAAACTTTGGAGGCAAGTTTGCCATGGCCTCACGCACCAGCTGTTCGTTGAACGACTTGCATCTGTCCAACGTCCAGAACAGATCCGACTCTTTAAGCACCTCAACCACTTCCTTCCCTTTGTAACTGAATGCATCCAGCAGCCTCTCAGGTATGATTTTCCTTTTCAGCACACATTCCCATTTCAACACAGCTTCTTTAGTCACGAACCACACTCCTTTCTTGACCTTACCGACTGGGACAGTCTCAGAATCAGGGCATGGGACTTCACATCCCCCAGCATCTTCAGAGATGGGAACTGCAGCAACGCGCTTCCTTTTCTTGGAAGAGCCAGCTCCCTCTGCACCACTGCTGACTTCAGCAACCTTCTGAGCTGGTTCCTTTGTAGTCTTAGCAAAGGCCACCTTTTTCTTTTCCTTGCCCTTTGTTGTCATTTTGAGATGGACAAGGGGAACACTGTCTTGGTCATCTTCTGAAAGGGTAACGCCTCGTGCTGCTGACATGGAGGCATCCTTATGAATGGATGGACCATCTTCCTCCAACTGATCCCTACGACGATCATCTTGAACTGCCCCTGTTTCTTCACTCATCACTGACTCTGGAACTACTCCAGTCTTAACTTCAGTCGGAACACTTTGTTACACTGTCGGAACACTTGAGACCTTCTAAGCAGCAGACTCTTCTGCTTGAACTGCCTGGTTACGCAGACCTTCCTCTGGAGCTGGTGATGAGTGAGCTTTGGTCTAAACAGATGGTTCCACAGTTGAACCGCTTGTAGCTTTTTCTTCATCAGATTCTTTTCCCCAACAGTCTGATCACACTGAGTATCCTCTGGACTTGCCACTTCCTTATTCTTCTCCTTTTCCAGGTCTTCCATGACATCATCAATGTCCTTGTACAAATTCTCTAACTCCTCATCCTTTTCTGCTGGGTCTGATTCCTTCAACACATCAGTCTTCCCTGATGGATTAATTTCTTCTGTCATAGCCTCAGCATGCAAACTGGAACCTTCTTCAGTAATTGCTCCTTGGTTCTCAGATGGATCAGCATCACTATTCACTAGATTCCTCTTCCCCGAGGACTTGATAAACTTTTCTATCTCTTCATCAGACATTGCGATCTTCCGACCTCGAGTGGCATATATCTGGACTAGATATTTTCTGGGAGAGTCACTAGCTCGCTTAACCTTCTTTCTGCGACATGCCTTCGGAGGAATGTATCCTGTGGCAAAGATCTTTTCCCTCCATGTTCCTGAACCTCCAGCCACCTTGCTGGGTTCCTTTTCTTCCACAATCTTGACATACTCCTTTTCAATAACCGCACTGCTGGCTTTGTCCACCGCCTCAGCCTTACCACTCTCACGATTTCTATTGTCACCACCAAGCTCCGCTCTGTTGGTTTCAACACCAACAGTCCTACCACCACTAACAGCCCTACTGGCATCAGCCTCCATATTCACGACTTTCTCAACTTCCACACTTACTTCTTCATTCAACACAGATTTTTCAACAACGGAGATATTCGCAGAATCAGAAGGAATAGTGGGATTTACCTCAGTTTTCGGACGAACTTGTGGAGTTGAATCCACTGTGACCGGCTGAGGAATTTCAGTGGTAACTCCTTCAGCAGACTTCTCTTTGGCCAAAGATTCGGTGACGGAGTGTAAAGGCGATGCCTTTTTCATCTTTGCAGCTTTTGATTTCGGAATTCTTGATTTCGCCGCCAACGCCTTTGAGGTCTGCATGCTTTCTTTGCTCTTCTCCACAGATTTAGCACTAGATTTTGCTGACTTCCTGGTGTTCACCATTGTCGGTTGAGGAAGGAGCAATTGAGGAGGAGAGTTCCGTTCTAGGGTTTTTGGGGACGAGAGTGAGAAGACGAAACTCACGGAATGAATTTGATTTTTCAAAATCAAATTTTTCTATATGACTCTTCAGCTTTCCAAAACTGTCTATTCCCGAATAATCCGAAAGAAAATCTTCAAGGATATTTAAAAACATATTTTCCAAGCTGTCGAGACTTCTGTTCCAGCTCTTTTTATTAGGAGGTCAGTCCAACTGTTCAGCTGGAGATTCGATTATGACTGACCACCGTTGGATGCTTTCAGTGGTTGACACCACAAGGACCCACTAGGGATCTGGGTGTTCCACTCCGTGACTTGCCATAGGGGTTGACAAAGGTATGTTGCCTCAGAGTTACCATCTTCTGTGAGCATTCATATTTTCTTGTACGGCTCCAGGCACATTTCTGTGGGCAGTGTACGAACTCCTTCCGTAACTGTGCCACCTTCTGATTCAACAGTTTCCTGGGACACCCGGCAACATTGATTTGTGCGCATCTCCAATCAGATCTTGTGTGCAAGGTCGTATCCACTCCCCCTCGCAGAAAACTATGTTGAGTGTTTGCACATGTAAGAGCAACCGGTTACTGGCCTTGGTTCTCGTTGTTCATTGAATCCGTCAGACCCATCCGAATAGTGTAGCAGTTGTTGGCATCCCTTTTTCCTTTCATCAGTGTATCACCATTCTGGTCTAGTACAAGACATGAGTAGCTGGAGAATGACACATAGTGTCCATCGTCACACAGTTGCCTGATGCTGATAAGATTCCTGGTCAGTCCTTTGACAAGGAGGGTGTTCTTGAGTGCAGGGAGATCCGGAACCATCAATGTCCCACAGCCAATCACCTGACCCTTTTTGACCATCCCCGAAGGTGACAAACCACATCTGCTCAACAGGTCTAATATGGGTAAGATATTGAGAGTTACCTGTCATGTGGGTGGAGCATCTGCTGTCGAAGTGCCAACTATCATGCGATGTGAAGCTTGAGGTGTAGCAGGCCACCATGCAAACGGTTCGGTCTGCCTTTTGAACCCAGACTTGTTTCTGTTGCCGTATGGTTCGTTGATGGAAAGCACGTCGTTCGGCTAGAAACAAGCGACACTTCGGTTTGATGTGTCCCATCTGGTTGCAGTACCAACAAGTGCGCCACTCTTTCCTTTGCGCTGAAGGAGAGCCGAAGTGCACCGCATAAGCCCTTCTTTGACCACTATTGGGTTTTTCTTGGTGCAAGTCTACTTTCCGTCTGGGGTGCTGTCTCACCTTCTGTTCTGACTTCTGTTCCGACATCGGTCTTGTTTTAACAAACGTTGTACCTTTTGAGCTGCCTTCTCCTGTGAACCCCAATCCTCTATGTCCGGACTCCATTCTCTGAGATCTAAGAATATCATTTAAGTTTTTAGTGCTAGAGTTGAGCATTCTTACCGACTGTTTGAGGTGATTGAGTTCCTCCTTAGTGTCAGAGTGATCCATCTTCTCAGATTCTAGCTGAAGTTCCAGCTGTTCTACCCTCCTTAGTTGGAACACTTTTTTGCGCTACAGATCTATGATGGTTTTTCTTAGACCCGCCATGCCTACAGGATGAGTGTCCCGATCCTTCTCCATTTCGACTTTCAGTGAGGAGACAGTACCCAGGAGTTCTGTTTTCTGAGCAAGAAGATCCAGCCTTTCCTGTTTTATCTCAGCTAGTTGAGAAGTCAGTGAGTTAATTGTACCTTCCAGTTTTACCTTTAGTGTCAGCAGTATCTCGACCTCCTACCATACCTTGTCTTTTTCCATAGTGACGCTTGCAACTGTGTCATTTAGCTTCTTGTTGATCTTGATCAGAAGCAGCCACTTCTCATATAGATCTTTATATGTCTGAGCCAGAGAATCATGCGTGAGTTCTTCATTGTCATTGTCCAAGAGGTCTTCACCTAGGAGTTCCAACTGAGATGGAACAGTTTCACTGGTGCTGCTGCACTCATCTAGAGTTGTGACAAAGGCCACAAAGTTGGTGGTTTCACCTTCCTTTTCTTCGTCTGACTCACTGTCGCTCAAGCTAGCCACCATCGCCTTCTTCTTCATGAGAGTGTTTGCACACTGTGAAGCAATGTGGCCAAAGCCCTTGCATTCATGACACTGAATCTATTCTTTTCCTTTGTCAGCCAAGTCTTGCCTCGAATCAGTAGATCTTGGCCTGCCGGATTTCCAGTTTTGGTAACCAGTTGATGAAGACTGACCTTGTTCTGGACCACGTCTGTTGATTTTCCGCACCATTCTTCCAAAGTTCTATGCCATCATGGCCAGTTGCTTAGTGGTGCAGCCAGAATCCAGTTTGTCTTCCGTCATATCTGTTTTGAGAGCGATTCCCTTCTCTTCTCCGGTTCGGAAGTCATGATTGATCTCGTAAGTTCTGAGAGAACCCATTAGCTCGTCCAGCTTCAGTTTGGTGATGTCATGCATTTCCTCAATGGCCGTGACTTTCATGGCAAATCTCGGAGGAAGAGACCTCAGGACCTTACTGGCCAATCTTTCTTCATCGATGGGTTTCCCTAGTGCAGATGCCTCGTTGGATAGTTCCAGAACTCTGGTGTTATACTCAGTGATGGTTTCACTCTCCTTCATCTTCATCTCTTCGAACCTGGTTGTGACAGCTTGCATGCGAGAGTTACGAACTTTGTCTGTTCCTTCAAAAGCTGTTTAGAGGATATCCCATGCTTCCTTGGCCACTTCATAGTTGATGATTAGCTTCATGACGTTTTCATCTACGGCCGAGAAAATTGCGTTCATAGCCTTTGAGTTTCCCATGGAAGCTTTGTCCTCCTCTTCTGTCCACAGAGCTTCTGGTTTGGCGATCGGTTCTCCAGTGAGATTGTTCATCATGGGTTCCGTCCACCCTTTCAGAACAGCCTTCCATGCCTTTTCGTCTAGAGATTTCAGAAAGGATCTCATCACGGGCTTCCATGTGGCATAGTTCGATCCTTCGAGTAGCGGGGGTCTGGTTATGCTTTGTCCTTCCTTCAGAGTCATCTTGAACAGTTCAGGATCCCACTCAGTGTGTCGAGTGTTTGGCTCTGATACCAATTGAAATTAGGTCCCCTGTTCAAGCTTGTGTCCAGGGTACTGTTGCGACAGACCTTGAACTCTTTGCACAACAGTTCAACTGACAGAGTTTGAACTCGTATCACAACAATTCAGCAAATAAACAAAAGCAGTAGAACTCACAAACTGATAACCCAGTTCGGCTCCGCCTACTCTGGGGGGTTTCCCACACCCGAAAAAGGGACAGCAAATCTTTATTACGAGTATAGGGCGTACACAGGGACTTACTCTTACACTTTGTAATTGCCTAACCTCAATACTCCGTCTCTCAGATTTGCAACCGAGGTTCACCGTAATTCCCCTCGATCCCCTTCGTTCAGACCTTCTGTCCGAACGTTCTCGACCTTCTCCAGAAGCTCGGATGCTTTCTCTCGAAAGCTTTGATCACCTTTGTTGTGTGCGGCAGTTAATACGCTTCAGGCAGTCTGTGTTGCACTTGAGCAGACTGCACTTGCACCGATGTATTTCCAATGAGAAAACACAACCGGCCGTCGCTTTCCTCTTCGCCAATCAGCAGGATATGCTCGTGTGTATTTGATCTTTGAAAGCGATGAGAATTAGGGTTGCCCTTGCATTGTATTTATATGCTCGAGCGAAACCCTAATTCGCACAAGATAATCCCATCAAATATTTCGGAATTGATTCCTAAATATTTGATGTATATCTTTCTCAAATCGATTGGAAGAATCTACGAAGTCTTCTTTCCAAGTAAGTCGTGCCATCTTCAATGTAGATATTCATTCGAATATCTAATGCTCGAATAAGTCGCAGGCCGACTTCCACTTGTCGAAATCTTCGCTGTCCAATATCTTCCGGGAAATATCCTTGCGTCTTGATCACGCTATACAGGAGTACCAGGATATTGTTCGAACTCCCCCTGAACACCTGCTCGAACTGTCTAACTACATTTTGCCAAATACATGCCACTTCAAGGGAACTTCAGGGACTGATAAAACATCCTGAGTTGTTAGTGAGTAGGATCTTGAAAGTAGGGCTGGGTTTTTTTACCGAAAAACCGAACCAAACCGAACTGAAACCGAACCGATTGAAACCGAACCGAATCGTAAACCGAACCAAATATCGGTTTATCATACAGAAGCGATTTATATCGGTTCGGTATCGGTTTGCATTTTGAGAATTTTGGTAAAACCGAACCGAACCGAATATTGCTTATTTAAAGAAAACTGAACCGAATATTAGATTATATTTGTTTGATTGGTTCAATTTCAATTCAATTATATCATTCAATTCAATTCAATTGAATCGAACCGATTTTTTTTATGGAATTGAATTGAATCGATTATATTCGTTTCCCCTATATTATTAAATGGGCCAAAAAGGCAAAATTGAGCTTTGATATGGTAGGCTAATTAATATAGATTGATTATTTACTGTCAATTAATATAGATTGATATGGTAGGCTAATTAAATTGATATAGATTGATGTGGTAGGCTATTTACCGAATATTGCTTATTTACTGTCAATTAATATAGATTGATTAATTGATATGGTAAATGATTCGTATTCTTAGATTAAATGCACTGTACATGCACAGGATTAATTAGCAAAAAACATTTATTATGGTAAGAAAGGTCTGTTTATAACTTATTCGAATAAGGCTTGATAAGGAAGGTCTGTTTATATAATTTATTATGTTGTGATTAATTAATTAGTCTACCATATCAATCTATATCAATTTAATTAGCCTACCATATCAATCTATATTAATTGACAGTAAATAATCAATCTATATTAATTTATAGATTTATTATAATTAATAAATGATATGGTATATTAATTAGCCTTATTCGAATAGAATGAGGATCAATTGAGAAATGACATCTTTCGTGAGAAATAAGAAAAAATAAGAAGTGTTCGATTAATCATCCTACGGTTCCTATTTAATCAATATATTTGCATATATTTTTGGAATAAAATATAAAAGCAGGGTGTATTTGTCATTTTGCTTTCCTAATTTTATGTTAGATCCGAGTTTTTCGCACTTGTTTTTGTTGTTCGGTTTTCAACCTATCGGCACGTCGAGTTGCAATTTTTCATCTTCTCTCTGCTTCAATTAAATCTCAGGAGCTTCGTTTCAAGATCTGAATCTCTGCAACTCGATTTCTGCTGGTGGCGATTTGTTGCGATTGTTTATAACTGATCATTTGACTCATGGCTGGGTGCTGCGAAGTTGTGGCGGAGGGGGAGACGTCGGCCGAGGCGACGACCATGGCGGCTCAAGTAGAGCCGAGTTTGAGATCAAGGCGTAGATGTGCCGGCGTCGTGTCGGATCGATGTGATAAGCTTCGTGTCGATGAGGCCGGAGGAGATGACGATTGGCGGGGTTTACGAGGAGTTGAGATATGCATTCGAGCTGTCGTTTTATCGGATGAATTGCGATCGTTGCGAGCAACAGGTTTTTGTGTTTGAAGAGTTTTGGTTTTAAGTATAATGCGTAGCATCCTGTGTTGATTTTTTGATGGCAGTCTAAATATAGTTGGCTACCATGGTGTCACAACAGGGAGAACTTACTATGAGGTTTGTTCTTATCCCTTTCCAGAATATGTAAGAGTCTAAATAGATGCTTCGGGGCGCTTCAATTGCTTCAGGGTTTTGACAATGCAAAATGTTAGCTATATATCTCAGTGATTTGTTGAGTCTTTACGCATGATCGTTGATGAAATATATTCATTTCTGATTATTGCTTGGGATTTTTCTCTCCTCACTGTTCAGATTGAGTATCACCAGTCTATTATTCATCTTTTAGCTATTTAGTCTACAAGTACACCCGTTGTTTGGATTAAGTACCACTAGTCTATTATTCATCTTTTAGTTGTTTAGTCTACAAGTACACTCCGTTATTAGTTCTCCGTCAAGACTTGAGAGTTCATTGCTAATGGCTAGCGGGTCTGGCTTTTTACAGGATTGACGAAAACATGGAGGACACGCTGGCCAATGTTGAGGGAGCTCAGGGGCAATTGATGAGATACCTGACTAGCACATCCTCCAACAGATGGCTGATGATCAAGTTTTTCTTTGTATTGGTGGTATTTCTCGGGATTTTCTTATTTTTTGTGGCCTGAGGGTAACACTTTGTAATAAAATTGGCTGGTTGATAGTGTGATCAGTTGCATTCTGTATCCTCTTTCACAAATCGAAGTCCTAAACAATAACAGTAACCAGGCATGAGCTCTGTGACAATTCATGTAATAGTGATTTTTTATCACTTTATATCCAATATGTACTAATCTTAACCGCTCATTATTTTCCAATGCATATGTTGTTTTTGGATGCTACAGACAACTTGCAACTTAAATTGGTAGAGCTAAACTTTACAGTATGATTAGAGCATCAACATGCGTAGTAATTGAATCAAAATGCGTAACATAATATTCGTAATAATTGAATCAAAATGTGTAGCATAATATTCGTGTAATTGAATAAAAAATGAGCAGTCTAATATTTGTATTAATTGAATCAACATGTGTAGTATAATATTTAGAGTAATTGAATCAAAATGCGTAGGATAATATTTGTAGCAATTGAATCAAAATGCGTAGGATTTTGTCGATAGTCAATCTGGGTACAATTTCACTAGGTTTTGGATTTTGAATGATGTTTATTACTACGACTGATGTTTATCTGGAGTACGAAGTATGTGTTTCAGCGTACGAATTATGTGTAACAGGTTACGAATTTTATGTACAAATCTACGAATATTATAAACAGCAACTACAAATTTTATGTACAAATATACGAATGTTATATACACAGCAGCTACGAATTTCATGTACAAATCTACAAATTTTATATACAAATCTACGAATGTTATATACACATAAGAAAACCAAACAATTCAATTCATTACCCTGCATTCATTACCCTGCATTGTTGTTGTCGATTGTACTCACAAAAATGGTATAAAAATATTTATGTTGTTTCTGTTGTTTGGCTGGTTGGCGAACATTGGCATCTCCACGATACTTAGCAGTGATTCAAACATGCTTGCGAATAAATCTGTTGAGCTTGCAATCCACGCAGTTTCCCATCTTGAAGCTTAAAAACCAAAACAGCAGCACAGCAGCTGCGTGGATTGTATATATAGTCAAGATCGAAGACCCTCAGCACAACATCAGCTTCCTCTTCCCAGTTTCCCATCCTGAAGCTGAATAACCAAAACTTGAGATTAACAATGGAAACATTGGTACGCATTTTAAATGCATATCCAATTAACTATGTAACACTCCTACGCATTTTGAATAAGAAGCTACGCATTTTAAATGCAAAACCAATTAACTAGGAAACAGTCCTACGCATTTTGAGTAGGGGAAGCTACGCATTTTAAATGCAAAGCCAATTAACTAGGGAAACACTCCTACGCATTTTGAATGCCAATTAACTAGGAGCTACTGAGAGAAGGTACATATGATTCCACATTGAAACTAAAGTTCACAATCTGTAAGTAACTAAGTCACCACTCCCATGCACTGTTAGCAGTAGTTTGGAAAATTCATTGATTACAGGGCTTACAGACAGGCATGGTCTCCAATCCTACTCCATATGACACAAACCACCAGGATTTGAAATTGCTGATTTTGAACAATAATATTTAACTGTTTACCTTGATGCCCGAATTTCTATGCTAGAACGGGCAGTCTGCAGCACCGCCAGCCATTGTACCAAGCATGTAAGGATTAATTTCAATGATCTTCTTAACAGACTGAGAAGCTACAAGAGAAGAGAAGCCATAAAAAATCACAATTCAGAATCCGTATAAAAACAAGATAACATAGTATTTAAATAAAAAAGTTTAAGGAGACTAATGCATACAGATATATCCTCCCATGCTAGCACGAGAATCAGCAGCTACAATAACACCTTCCTTAAAAAAATAAAAGCCAGTGTGGTTGTTCCTTTAGCAGGCTTCACCATCTGTATGGCTTCTGTCACAAAGCCATCAAACTGGCACACCAGCAGAAGAGCAAATGTCAGAATTGAGAATACTGAACAGCCTATAAAATACTAGATGGCAACAGAAGCTGATAAAGCAAATTAAAAGTGGAGTTTAACTCACATCGGTAGAACTAGGAAGCTGAAATGACTTGTCATAGCCAGTAATTCCAGAAGCCAGATCATCAATTTTACCAGAATGGGGCTCAAGGCCACTAAAATCAACATTCTTCATCATTATTCACCTACACAACCAAAACACTAAAAAATTCAAATTTCTCAAAACAGATAATTAGATAAACACAAAGCTTGTATGTCATAGTTTAATAACTAGTTTAAAAGGTAACGCAACACCTTGTAAGATGACATCACAACTGTTACACATTTTGGATATAAAAGTACGCATGATAATGAACAGCATGCAAGTAAGATTTGTATTTAAAAACTACTAAGATCAAACAATATGTACCTGCTTTTTCAGACCGCGTAGATTGTTCTCCAGACCAGATGCATCTGCCCATTTCCTTTTGTTTGTCGATGCATAGCTTCTACGCATGTTGATTCAATATTCTACGCATTTTATGATTACTTTAATATATGCACAAACCCAAACAGTCGTAAATTGATCTGTAAAGCATCTAATGAGTAACATCATACTCAAAATTGGTGGTTGGTACTAAAATCGGTAACAGTTGCATCCATCATTTTGTATGCATAAGTAATTACTTTGAAGGATACGCATAAACCCTATCATTCGTAAACAGATTTGTAAAGCTTTTGAAAATTAGCACTAAAGTACCCGTAACCTCTAAACTCGACCGTAAATTCGTAACCACAACGGTGGACATAATTCACTGTAAGTTTCCCATGAACCCTAAAATTCTTTCCGACAACCACAACATTCGTAATCGGATTAACTTCAGGTTTAACCTAATAATGAGTTTACGACGTACCGTAAAATTGGTGGGCTGTCGTCGCCTGCCTGCCTTTGTCCGCCATTGAATATCGTTGCTGTCGGTCAGTTTTTGGTCGCCTTCTTTCGCCATTGCTTTGGTTTTCTCATAGAACGGCAGAATCACAGCGACTAATTGAGTATGTTTTGGAATTACGTGATAAGCGGAATTACGGTTTAGATCGAATTGTAAATTCCTAATTTGCCCTTTAAGTGTATCTAATAATTAAATAAATACGAATTTTATTGTAAATTAGGATTAATCTTGACCGTTTATTATTTCAATCCGATGAATCTTAAAATTTCTCATTTCTCATATAGAAAGCACTTCTCACCAGATCTCAACTCTATTCGAATAAGCTATATAATAAATGGTAAATGATATGGTAAATAATATAGATTAATTATAATAAATTTATTCGTATCCTTATATAAATTAATATAGATTGATTAATTGATATGGTAAATCATAAATGATTCGTATTCTTAGATTAAAACCTTCCTTCTTAGCAAAAAAAAAACCGAACCGAACCGATTATCGGTAACATTTTTCACTTAACCGATGAGTCGGTTCGGTTCGATTTATGTCGGTTCGGTTCGGTTTATTAACCGAACCCAGCCCTACTTGAAAGCGAAATACTATAGATATGGATCTGTAATGTCGGCTAATTATATAAGTGGAGCCGTGGAGGTGCCAGGCCCTCCCATGCGTGGAGAATTATGCATAGTGTAATAAACATGTTTAGGGAAGGAGTTGAATGGGATCAGAGTAGTGGGAGGATTAAATGGAAGTTAGAGTGGTTTTCAGTTGTAAATCAGCATATAAACTTTTATGTGACCTGAATCAGAGGAATAGATGCATGTCAGCATGTGTGGGGAGAGTTCGAATCATGAAGGTATGAGGAATTTTCGGAAAGGGATCTGGAAGTTGTGTTTACCAAATAAAATCAAGTTTTTCCTTTGGAGGTTGAGCCAGGATGGACTGCCTGATGCTAGGAACTTGTGGAAGAGGAGCATGTGTAGGGGAATTAATGTGTGGGACCTGTGGATTTGAAGTGGAGCATGTGCTGCATATATTCAGGGATTGCTGGAAGGCCAAGGTAATATGGGAAGGGTTGGAAATTGATACAACAGTGATAAGTGTTAATTGTGACAAGCCGGTGGATTGGGTATGGATTTGTGCAAGAGAACTGGGTTTGGAGAAGTTCAGGTAGTTGGTTTGTGGCAGTTGGTTACTCTGGTATGATAAAAATCTAAGGCTCCATGGTAAGCAGGGAGGGACTGGAGTGCAAGGCTATTATTATGAAGACCAAGGCACTTGTACTTAATTGCCATAAATGGTTGCAGGGAAAGAACAGGTTTATGAATGGTTTGTGGGGTTTCTGCCAGTCAGGAGAGGGGGTCAGGTGGATATTCTGTGATGGTCTTTTGACCCAATAGACAGCCTTGTTGGTTTTGCAGTTATAGAGAGGAAAAGCGAGATTTTTCAACATGTTAATGCAGGTTGGCTCGCAGGTGGAAGTTCCAGTCTACATGCGGAGTTAGAGGCGCTGAGGAAAGGGATGCAAATGGCTGAGGAGTTGAGAAAGCTTGCATATGTTCAGACTCTTTGGAGGCTATTTGGGCAATACACAGAGGAGTTCATAAAGACCAGGGCCATCAAGATCTGATGATATCCTGCCCGTAAGTCCAACTTAGAGAACCATTTGGCCCCATGCAACTTGTCGAACAGTTCGTCTACCGTTGGCATCGGAAACTTGTCTTTGATAGTGATTGAGTTAAGGGCCTATAATCGACACAAAACCTCCACGAGCCATCTATTTTACGCACCAACAACACCGGCGAAGAGAACGGGCTCGTGCTAAAGCGTATGAGGCTTTCCTTCAGCATGGTTTCGATCAATCTTTCCATTTCGAGTTTCTGATATCTAGGATATCGATATGGCCAGGCGCTAACAGGTTCAGCCCCGCTTGCAAGGGTTATCTTGGGATCACAGGTGCGGCTAGGAGGCAGGTATTTGCGGCTCTCTGAACACTTGTGCGTACCTAGCTAGTACACCTTCCACACTATGTTTTTGTTCAGCGTCAAGCCCCTCAGGGATGCATGGAGGTGTAAGGTCACGGCCACAATCAAAGGGCGTCACCTCGGTCACTGACATATGGTACAAGGTCATGATAGAGTCTGTATCCTTGGCCCTCTTGAATCCTCCCAAAGTCATGGACTGGACGCCATCTGCCCCATTGGTTTGACCCCATGCATCCGCAACTCTCCTCCTTCGTATTCAATACTCAACCAGAACTCTTTATCAAAAAAAAAATACTCAACCAGAACTCCTTATAATCAAACATCATAGGGCCGACTTCCGCGAGCCATTGTGCTCCCAACACAACATCAGCACCATAAATGGGAAGTAAATAGAAGTTGATACGGAATACCTTCCCTCCCAGCAAGAGCTCAACATCCCGGCACATTCCCTCGCACCTTAGCTCCTCTCCATTGCCTGCAGTCACGCTGAGATGTTTGGCCGCTTCCACCATTAGCCCCGCATTTTTAGCCACGCGTGTTTGTACAAAGTTATGGGTTGAGCCGCCATCGACTAATACTAGTACTTGCCTTCCCACCAGAGTTGCTTCGAGGCGTAGTGTACGTGGTACTGCTCGTCCTTGCATAGCGTGGAAAGAGATGGTAGGGACTTCTTCCATTACCTCCGCTGGCTGCGCTTGTTGTTCATGTTCTTCATCACTGGCAACTTCATCATCCTCCATGAGCAAGCAGAGAAACTTCGATTTACACTTGTGGCCGGGACTAAAGTGCTCGACGCAGTTAAAGCATAAACCCTTCTCTTTCCTTACCGTCATCACAACGGGAGTGAGCCTTTTGATCGGCAGGCCGTTAGCACCAGGGCTTTGCCTTGGAGGTTCAATGGGTGGGTGGCTAATGAAACGCCCTCCTGGTGGTCTAGGTGCGGACCAGCGTGTTAGCGAAATTTTTTTCTCGACCATCCTCACCATCCCCATGGCTATTTGAAGATCTGGTGGGCAGAGGAGCACTATTTCATAGTGTATTTCATCTTTCAGGCCGGGCCAGAAATCGACTGAGGAGTATGTCGGCTGGGAACCCGGGTGCTCTAGCGGACAAGGACTCAAACTCAGCAATGTACGCGGCAACTATGGTTTTTTGGTAGAGTTTGTTAAGAAGAACGGATGCGCTGTAGTACTGAGATGGTCCAAAGTGACGGAGAACAGCCTTAGAGAAACTGTCCCAGTCCTTGATTTGATGTGTGACTGTCAACCATTGATACCATTGCAAAGCTTCGCCGCCGAGGTGAAAGGGTGTGAGGCTCAACTTTTGCTCTGGATGGACACGATGGTGCTCGAAATAGCGTTTCATCTGGAAGAACCATCCTTCGGTGGCCTCTCCAATGAATGTAGGGACATCTACTCGCATTGCTCGATTGAGTCCATCGGTGTGCTATCCACCAGATTGGTGTGGGATAATTTGTTATGGAGTCGGCATGCTGATGCTACTTGACAAGTTGTATTTTTGTATAGTCGAAAAGAATTTATATTTGACCGGTAAGACCGGTGTCGAACCGAAGGGAGCAAATTTGATTATGCGCTAGGTGAATAAAGTTTTCAACTTAGCTATTCCTTCAAATCAATTATGATGTGGTTATCAATCAAGAACAATCAATGAGATAGCACTAAAGGGTTGAATATCAATCAAAAGAGAGTTTCGAGGGGTTGTGCCCCTCCTTGGCATTTCCCATGATCATGCATACAAGAATTAAACACATTCAAGGTGTTAGATAGTGTTGAACCTAGCTTAGACTAAGGTAGATCACATTCTAATCTAATCTATTCTTAGTCAAGCTCTCTTATAGCTCGAACCTCACTCTCTCGAGCATATTGGTTCATTCCATGACATTTATTAGCATTGGAATCTCTCCCAAGCAATAAATACCATGAACTCGAGTCCTAGTTCACTTCAAATCCGTAGATATGATCACATTTACTACATCTAAACCATCTCTAATGTCGCTAGATTCTTTGGCATTTTATCAAACACCTAGTGGCATGCAATAATGAAGATCATAGCAAATGTGAATTTAACACCATAGATTAATCATCCAACATGTGTATACATGATCAAGAGTACCAAGGAGGGTAACAACACCCTCAAAACACAAGGGGACTACTCACACATCATGTAAGACAACATGGTGTGAGTAGGGGTTTAAGCACAACAAATGAGAATAGAAGAGGAATAGAAATAGGATGGTTAATCCTAATGTCTCCCTTTGATCTTCACTTCTCCTTTGTTGGATGTTGATTGATGACCTTGATTTGATCTCCTTTGATGAGTATTTTCGCCCAAAAAGCTAGCTCCCTTTGGTCAAAAACCCTCTTTCTATTTATAGCTCCGAAACTGAAGTTTCTGGGATTTTTTGATCCAATCGGTCGACTGGCTTAAGCTTGACACCCAGTTGGTCGACTGGATGAGTGAAGTTTGATGAGCTCCTGAAGTTTTATTCGAGTCGGTGGACTGGACTTCTCAGTCGACCGACTAGGGCCTTTTGGTGGTCATCCTGTCCGAATTTGGTCTTTGCGTCAACTAGAGAGTTGTAGCCCTTTGAGTTATCTTTCCAACAAGCTTTCAGTTATCATATGCGCCTTGGATGTTCAAAACAAGTTGCAAAGGTCAATCTGCTCGGTTTGGCCCCAAAACTCCCTATTTTGCACCGAAACTTCTATTTTTCAACCAATCTTGATATTTAGGCCTTGACCATGGGAAAAACTTGTTTTGTACCTGAAACGTACAGAAAGAGATCAAATGACATCAAAATATCACCGGAAACGAACAAAAGCTATAGTGAAAATGGCTATTAATAAGTCAAAATCTCGACTTATCAACACTCCACACTTAAGCTTTCTTCATCCCGAACAAAGTATGAAAATATGTCAAGGTCATGCAAATGCTGAAATGCTAGTGGTGCTATGTTTTTTGTCTATTTGCCCAACTAGCTCTCACAAGGTCTCGAGCGTTATTCCTAAACATGTTATTGAAAGGTAAATGACAAGTATATACAATCTAACTGGCTCCTTTTTTTAGGCGTTACGAATGCATTTAGCGTATGCACTAAGCCTTTAAATCCCTAGGCTACCCTAGTGGACGAGTTATAGTCTCGTGAGAGTTTTCAGAAACGGGAATACTCACAAATCCCCAAAATGCACCTATCCCGTGAGAATGAATGCAAGAGTGCTTAACCAAGGCGATGATTTCTCAAAACAAATCCCTTACCCCAAGCTAGGACTACCATCACAATATCATCAAAAGAACTTTTGAACCATTTAAGTATCCCATGAGGTTGTGCATTCAAGATTATCAATACTAGGGCTATCAAATGTCTCATCCAAAGTTCCGCTCATTTTCAAGGCAATACAATAGAAGCAAAGTTAATAGTTTTGCACAAAAGAGCGTCAACCGCTCACCTATGCTAGCTAGGGCTAGTCCATGGGTTTGCGACATGGAACTCACTCCCATGTTTTAGGCGCTTAAACCGTAATCCATAAGGAAGAGGAGTTCGACACTAGAGTTCTTAACAAACAAGCATAGACCAAATGATAACTCCCGTGCAAGCACATGGATCGTCCAAGAGTTAATCTAACTAGTACACAATACAAATGATGCACCCGCGCAAATGTAGGAAGATGGAAGAAAATAAAGTCAAGTTTTAAGTGCTTCTTATTTCCTTTTCAAATGGCTTTTGGCCTACAAATGCTTTCGAGGGGGAACTTTTCTTCCTAACCCCTGGCATTTGTATATTTTCGGAGCAAAACTTCTCGGGTACCCTTGAGAAAGTTTTTAGTCGGGGCTTTGCCCTCTTTGAGCATGAAAATGAAGCTCTTTTTTCTTCTTTTTTTGTTGGAGCCTATTTTTCGCCCTTCTTGTTTTTTTTGACTCCACACTTAAAACTTGACAATATGTTCAAGGAATGTATGGAATGCGCGGGAAACAATCATAAGCATGGCACTAAATTAGAAAACTCAAGTCACCAAGGAGCAAACAAAAGGTCTAAGTTTTTCGTGATTTTTTTAAAAGTGCTTGCTAAACTTAATCCAAGGTATTTCAACGAAAATACTTAGAAAATTAGATAGACAAGAGATAGCAATGATATTGATTCACAAGAATGCACAGTCAAGGGACTAGGTCGGTGATGGACCAAAATTATACGAATCATAAACACAGTATAGCCCCCTTAATTAGACATTTTGTCTATTTAACTTTTGCTTGTGAGTTCAGATATATTTCTACAGGGTATTTCAGAGCTTAGAGAGAATACATGCTAAAGAGGAACTTTTAAAGCAGAAAAGATGTTACGAGTCAATCCAAGGTCAATATCATATGCCGACTGAAGAAATATCAAGGATCCTGACGTTGAATCACTCATAACAAATTAATCAGAAGAATCAGGAGAGGAATCAAGACAGCCCGGGACAAAACATATTGACAGTTTTGTGAAAAGACTGCACAAAATTGTACAAAAATCACACATTGGACCAAAGTGACCGGCCACTTGTTGAAGAGGTGCCCAAGGGAGGAGCTCCTCCCCTTCCACCACCGGCAACCGGCGGCTCCTCCTCCCTTGACCGGCGGCTTTTGGCTCCTCCACATGTCTCCTCCTCCTTGCTCCTCCTTCCTCCTCCCTTGGATCAAAAGACATGTGGTGGCTCCTCCACCCTCCATTCTCCTCCTCCATGGATGGCCTCCACATGCAACCATCTCCACCCTCCATCTCCACCCTCCATGGCTATATAAGGAGGAGCTCCTCCCCTCATTTGTATAATAACCCACACCTCAAAATCAAAATTCACTTATCTCTCTAAAGTTTTGTAAGTTGTAATATTTGTTTGGCTTTGGAAATAAAGGATAGCTCCCTTGGCGCTTCAACGGTTGTAAGTAATTCTTAGTATTTATTCAACTATTTTTATTTCCTTAGTTATAATGTTTAGCGCGATGAATAGTAGCTAAACACCTCATTCGGTAGAAGGGATGGACTTGTATTATAAAATGTTTTAGACTATTAACTTAGCGTCTCTCCTTAGTATTCAAAACTTATTCTATGTGCCATATATTCGGTTAGAACGTCCAAGGTAGAGTGGATGCTTGGAATGGCAAAACTCTACAGCGGGGTTCGTAAACTTGTACGGATAAGTGGATGCTTGGAATGGCAAAGCTTATCTGAGAAGTTTGACTCATCTTAAACACCATTTGGTTGATCCGGAATGATTGATCAAATGGATGCACATAGGCTAATATAACCGGGAATGGAGTATTAGTCTAAATAGAATAAGTGCTCTACGTCCTTGGAATAGGCTAGACAGTGTACGCAAATCGAGTGCTTGGAATGGCCTGGATACACCGTTTGAATACTTAGTAGAGTCACTAAAGGTCAATGATAAACAGGATGTAATACAAGGCCCCTGAAACCGAATGCTTTCCTTTAATTATAAAAATTGTAATTTACTTTCCAGTACTAAAATCAACCAACCAATCAATCAATCAATCACTTAGCTGGTAGCTTTAAAACCAACCAACCAACCTAAAACACGCTCTCTCGCTGGATAAACCCCCTCAAAGAACGACTATCCCCCTGATTCCCTTGGGTTCGACCCCTACTTACCAAGTACTACCCAGTAGTATAGTTGCGAGTAGCGGACTATTATAAATTTATTTGTACATTTGCTCTGACGACAAGCATCTGTCAAATTGGCGCCGTTGCGGGGAATTAGTTAATCGGATAAAGTTCTTTGAATCGTTACGCGCTTCAAAAAAACCATGTCTCGCGAAGGAAGCCACCTTGACTACCAAGATGACGATGAGATAAACCTGTACGAGCGAAATGATGAGGTGCCACTTCCATTTATGGATGATCCGGAACAACTCATCCGAAGCAGACGAGCTCGTGACAGGGAAGCCATCAGAAGAAACCAAGAACCACCCGAGGACCGGAATGCAGCTGGTCCAGTACGACAACCCCCTAGATATCCACCACCGCCTCAACCTCGACAAGTGCCGATACGAGAACCCGCTTTCGACGACTACTACGGGGATAACAACTACCGTGAACCAACTATGGGCGAGTTAAATGCCCCTAATTTCGAGACACAGCCGTGGTGCATCTATGAGAGCCCTGAATTAGAAAATATAACCATCAACGCATCAGTGGCGCACAGCCTGCCAAAATTCTCAGGAGCTCAAGGAGAATCTGCTACAACTCACCTCCAACGCTTACATGGTATTTGCCAGAATCTAAAGCCCAATCGAGTGAATATGGACGACTTCAAATTAAAGGCGTTCTATTTTTCCCTCACTGATTCGGCAAACGACTGGTTCCTTTCATTGCCTTCCAGAAGCATAAGAACATGGGCTCAGATGCAGAAGAAGTTCCTAGACAAATACTACCCAGCTGGAAGAGCAATGCAAGTAAGGAGGCAACTATAAGAAATCAAGCAAGGTCCAAATGAAACCATGTACGATTACCTGGAAAAGTTCAATCACCTAAAAAGGAGCTGCTGTACCCTTGGACTGCCCGAGAAACTGGTCATCGAGTACCTCATTGATGGATTAAGACCCTTAGATAAAATGCTCTTGGATGCCTCAGCAGGAGGTTCCATGATGAATCTATCATTGAGTGGTATAAGGAATCTCATCGCCAACGTTGCTGAAAATGCCCGATTTAGAGAAGAGACTACTCGCCAAGATGAGTTCTCCCGAACAAAAAAAGTAGCACAAGCTGAGACATCAGTAAACTCCATGACTGAAGAGATGAAACAGTTAAAGGAGATGATGATTCAGATCGTACGAAGACAGCCAGTTCCAGTAAGACCCTGCGAATTTTGTGGTTCTACGGAGCACAAAACTGACGCATGCCCAACATTAATAGAAGAGGAACCGGCTGATATAAATGCAGTGGGAGGATATCAAGGATACAACAACAACAACGACAGAGCTGGACAAAACAGACAGTACGGTCAAACATCCAACCCAGGCTGGCGTAACAACAACAGCTATCCTCAGAAGGAGACACAACCAGCTGTCCCTCAACTAGCTCAATCATTCTACTAACCCCCCCACCGACAGGTTAACCAGAACGCTCCCTCGGTAGGCCAATATCAGCAAAAAGGGCCAAATCAGTACCAAGCCGGCCCGAGCAATCAGCAGGAACCAAGCAAGTCGCTCAATGACACGATGAAGGACGTCGCGGGAAACATTAATCAGTTGGGTACTTCGCTACACCAGTACCAGGAAAAAACTGACGGGGCAATTTCAGAATTGACCAAACAAATGTCCCAGCTCACCACCGCAATGTCAACACTTTTTACTGAACCTGGCAGACTTCCTTCACAGACCGTCCAAAATCCAAAGGCAAATATAAGCATGATAAAGAGGTCAAACATGAAGGTTACACTAGGAGAAGTAGCACGGTCCCCAACCTACAAACTTACGAACAATCACTTCAACCGTAGGCGTCGACCTGATTGGAATCAAGAAGAAGACCGACCCAATGATGGCAAAACATGGATTACGCATGCTGACAATGGACGGTACGCGTTCACTGTTTGCATAACACCACCGCCGATCACACACTTTGACATACCAGCATCTGGTTGGGACTCCCCAACTAATATTTATGCTTCGAAGCAAAATATTAAAGGGTCCGAGTATGCAAATCCTAAGCCAGGGAATGGGCAGAATAGCCCGACAATAGAAAGAGCCCTCACTTCAGATCATGAGCCACAACCGGAAAGAGATAAAGACCCTGGGGACTTTACAATCACCTGCGGTATTGGTGAAACCCAAATCCATAAATGCTTAGTCGATCGTGGGGCTGCTGTCAACGCCATGCCTTCCTCCTTTTATTACTTACTAGGACTTGGTCCGTTGAAACCACCCCGGTCGAATATCGAGCTAGGAGATAAATCATGCATCCGCCCGTGACAGAACCGCTCATCGTCAAAGCGATTGTGCAAATAAATTTATAATAGTCCGCTACTCGCAACTATACTACTGGGTAGTACTTGGTAAGTAGGGGTCGAACCCAAGGGAACCAGGGGAATAATTGTGCTTCGGGGGGATTACGCAGCGTGGGAGCGTGTTTAAGGTCGGTTGGTTGGTTTTAAAGCTACCAGCTATTTTGATCGATTGATTGGTTGGTTGGTTGATTTTAATACTGGAAAGTAAATTACAGTTTATAATTAAAGAGAAATGTTCGGTTTCAGGGGCCTTGTATTATATCCTGTTTACATTGACCTTTAGTGAATTACCTAAGTATTCAAAGATGAATCGAGGCCCTTTCGTAACGCAAGACTTGCAACATCGTTTAAAGCAACACTTGTTCTAAGCAAAACTAATTCCTCCTTTCGAAGTATCTTAGCTGTAAATGAATCCACTTGATCTCCCAGTTACGTTATTGACCAAGTGGTGTTTTAGATAAGTCGAACTCCTCGATAAGTTTTGCTTGTGACAGCTTCCACTTACCGAGTATGATCACGAATTTCTACGGAAGAGCTTTGCTTGTGACAGCTTCCACTCAACCTTAGAAACTCTGACTTGATATATGGCACATAGAACAAGTTTTGAATACTAAGACTAGACACTAAGTTAATAGTCTTAAAACATTTTATAATACAAGTGCGCCCCTTCTACCGAACTACTAGTTTAGCTACTATTCATCGCGCTAAACATTATAACTAAGGAAATAAAACAGTTGAATAAATACTAAGAATTACTTACAACCGTTGAAGCGCCAAGGGAGCTATCCTTTATTTCCAAAGCCAAAATTACAACGTTACAAATATTACAACTTCTAGAGAGAGAAGTGAAATGAGATTGAGGTGTGTTGAAATGAGGAGGAGGAGGCCTCCTTTTATAGCCAAAAGGGGAGGAGATGGGTGGTGGAGATGGGTGGCAAGTGTTGCATTTTGATTGGAGGAGAAATCAAGGGAGGAGATGGCCACATGTGGAGGAAGGAGAGGAGGCCGGCGGCTTTGGGAGGAGGAGGTGGCGCCGCCGGTTGCCGGTCACCCAAGGGGGAGGAGCTCCTCCCTTGCCCACCTCCTTGAATGGTGGCCGGTCATCTTGCCCAAATGTGAGTTTTGTACAGTTTTGTGCAGTCTTTTCACAAAACTGTCAATGTGTTTCTTCCCCGGGCTGTCTTGACTCCACTCCTGATTCTTCTGATTAATTTGTTATGGTCAATTCAACGTCAGGATCCTTGATATTTCTTCAGTCGGCATATGATCTTGACCTTGGATTGACTCTTGTTATCTTTTCAGCATAAAATCCTCTCCTTAGCGTGTTTTCACTTCAGTCTCTAAAATGCCCTGTGGAAATATATCGGGACTAATACGTAGAAGTTAGATAGACAAACAGTCTAAATAAGGGGGTTATACTATGTTTATGATTCGTATAACTTTGGTCCATCAGATTACCCCCCACTTTTAGTTGTTCGTCCCGAACAATGCTATTAAAGGGCGTAAGTTCTAAGTTTGGCTTTGGAATATGAAAATTAGACTGTGGTACTCGATCTATCCTAAATCATGCATTGCTTACTTATTACCAAATTAAACTGCGTAAATAAATAGAAGAAACTTAATACTTGTACCTCCGTGCTGAGATGCAAATTATATTGGATGTCTCGGGAGATAGCCCCTTTTAGGCTCCTGGACTGCAATCTTGGGATCGTCTCGTACTACATGGTTTTCTGGTAGCTTTCTCTAGCACATGATTCGATTCGGGTTTCAGTGGTTTGAGTACTTTGATTTTCTTTTGGCGAGGGACTGCTTTTGTAGTGAGTCGGCATTTGGCCTTTGTTTTGACTTTTTGAGTTCTTCACTTTTTGTTCGGTTAAAACCTTCACAATTTTGGGCCTTTGGCCTCTTTTGATTTTCTTCTATGAGTTTTTCACCTTTTTGTGATTTTGCAAGTCCATTTTCTCAAGCCTTTTTGGGAGGTCCAATCATCGCCCGCAAGCCTATGGAAATACCTCCCCGCTCCTCTCGTCTTTGTCGTTTTGCGCGGGTCAAGATGAGGGTCGCTCATCTATTTTCTCAGCTATTTTGACTAGAGAGAGGACGGTCTGATTCCCGTCCTCGCCTTTGCATAGATGCTTCTTGGCGGAGTTGACTTCAATTATTCACTGAAAACCCGAAGTGCAGCCTCCACTGACTTCGAAAACCATATAGTTTGATCTGATCCTTCGATTGCTTGCTAAGCCTCTCTAGGGCATTTCTATCAACTCCACATCCCTGGTTATCTCAGCACAAAGGACAAATGGAAAGTTACATTCTAAGTTTTTAAACAGTTGACTTTTCACAAGGTTAATGCATGAATTATGATTTATCTTTTTCACATTCTTAAGTTCATATTTTCAAAAAGGTACTTATTAAAAAAGAAAAACAGCCGCATGTTATTTATGTACAGAGGTGGATCTCACCCCCCACTTTTGAACGAAGGCGTGCCTTAGTTCAAAAGTCATGCAAGCTTAAAACTAAATACTGAATTTAAATGACAGAAATTAAAGTGCGGAAAAGTAAGATAGTGTCGGGTTACCTCCCGACCAGTGCACTTGTTTAACGTCGTTGGCTCGACAGTACCTCGTTGTGGATTACTGGTTTGGGTCCCATGGGTGGCTGAGGTCAAACTTTGCCACCGTTCTAGTGTTGCTTCTTCCTGACTTCTTGCCGGATGTTGTGTTCTGGTTAGGACTCCTTGGTTTCGGGATCTTTTCTTTCCAATACCCCGGAGGGAGTGATGGACCTTTCACTACCAGCCTTTCGAAGTTTTTGTATTTGGGACTGCCTAGTCCGGTTGCGGCATAGCACTGCTCCATCGAGGGGTCATTCTGCAGAGGTGCTTTTCCCATTCTCCTTCGAGCTTCTTCTTGGATCGCATAGTTCGCGGCGACTTGCTCATTAATTAAGGGGAAAAGTCGGGAAGGCCTCATGAGGCTTGGTTTTGCCTCGTTATGTTGGTTCGTGAAGAACTGATCGTAGATAGTTTCAGCTGCCTGGGTAATGATAGTCGGGTATGGCTTAGGCAGTTCGTCAGTGGTGTTCTGGACTCCTACTTCGTTGCTTCCGGTGCTTTCCATGTCTGATTCCTCAGACGGTTCAGGAGTCTTTTCTGACGGTTCGGTGGTTTCTTCTTCATCAGCCTCAGGATCAGCTTCTTCTGTCTGCATTTCCTCATCAGTTTGGGGTACTCGTCTTGTGGTAGCGGCCAGGCCGATTATAAGGTACCACATGTCTGCAATGGTGAGGTTTGCGGCAGACCTTTTCATAGCTTCGTTAACTCTTCCCAGCTCTTCGGCCCTCATCCCACGAAGAAATTTTTGGAGAAGAACTTTCTTCGTAAATCCATGGTGCGGGCAGCTTGAGACGATGGCATCGTAGTTCATGTAGTATTCGTCCAAAGTCTCATCCCGGGATTGATGAAGGCTCATGATCTTCTCACGGGTTTCTTGGCGTAAAGATGGTGGGGAGAATTCTTTCAGGAACGGAACGCAGAGGTCTACGAAACATTCTGCACTGCAAGCGGTGGATGTGTAGTACCATATCGTGGCGAAGTCGGTTAGAGAGAATTTAAAGCATTTCAGCTTAAATTCCTCTAATACTTCGTTCTCCGGTTTGATGTGATGGCAGACGTGGTGGAAGTTTCGGCAGTGCTGTACAGGGTCTTCTCCCTCCGTTCCTCCGAACAGGGGCAGAAATCGCGTTGTCCTTGCATGCGTAATGGGTGCTGTCATAGAAAAAGAAAGAAAAAGAAAGGGGAGGGAAAGAACAACTATCCGATAACTGATTCCCCGGCAACGGCGCCAATTTGACAGATGCTTGTCGTCACAGCAAATGTGCAAATAAATTTATAATAGTCCGCTACTCGCAACTATACTACTGGGTAGTACTTGGTAAGTAGGGGTCGAACCCAAGGGAACCAGGGGAATAATTGTGCTTCCGGGGGATTACGCAGCGTGGGAGCGTGTTTAAGGTCGGTTGGTTGGTTTTAAAGCTACCAGCTATTTTGATTGATTGATTGGTTGGTTGGTTGATTTTAATACTGGAAAGTAAATTACAGTTTATAATTAAAGAGAAATGTTCGGTTTCAGGGGCCTTGTATTATATCCTGTTTATCATTGACCTTTAGTGAATTACCTAAGTATTCAAAGATGAATCGAGGCCCTTTCGTAGCGCAAGACTTGCAACATCGTTTAAAGCAACACTTGTTCTAAGCAAAACTAATTCCTCCTTTCGAAGTATCTTAGCTGTAAGTGCATCCACTTGATCTCCCAGCTACATTATTGACCAAGTGATGTTTTAGATAAGTCGAACTCCTCGATAAGTTTTGCTTGTGACAGCTTCCACTTACCGAGTATGATCACGAATTTCTACGGAAGAGCTTTGCTTGTGACAGCTTCCACTCAACCTTAGAAACTCTGACTTGATATATGGCACATAGAACAAGTTTTGAATACTAAGACTAGACACTAAGTTAATAGTCTTAAAACATTTTATAATACAAGTGCGCCCCTTCTACCGAACTACTAGTTTAGCTACTATTCATCGCGCTAAACATTATAACTAAGGAAATAAAACAGTTGAATAAATACTAAGAATTACTTACAACCGTTGAAGCGCCAAGGGAGCTATCCTTTATTTCCAAAGCCAAAATTACAACGTTACAAATATTACAACTTCTAGAGAGAGAAGTGAAATGAGATTGAGGTGTGTTGAAATGAGGAGGAGGAGGCCTCCTTTTATAGCCAAAAGGGGAGGAGATGGGTGGTGGAGATGGGTGGCAAGTGTTGCATTTTGATTGGAGGAGAAATCAAGGGAGGAGATGGCCACATGTGGAGGAAGGAGAGGAGGCCGGCGGCTTTGGGAGGAGGAGGTGGCGCCGCCGGTTGCCGGTCACCCAAGGGGGAGGAGCTCCTCCCTTGCCCACCTCCTTGAATGGTGGCCGGTCATCTTGCCCAAATGTGAGTTTTGTACAGTTTTGTGCAGTCTTTTCACAAAACTGTCAATGTGTTTCTTCCCCGGGCTGTCTTGACTCCACTCCTGATTCTTCTGATTAATTTGTTATGGTCAATTCAACGTCAGGATCCTTGATATTTCTTCAGTCGGCATATGATCTTGACCTTGGATTGACTCTTGTTATCTTTTCAGCATAAAATCCTCTCCTTAGCGTGTTTTCACTTCAGTCTCTAAAATGCCCTGTGGAAATATATCGGGACTAATACGTAGAAGTTAGATAGACAAACAGTCTAAATAAGGGGGTTATACTGTGTTTATGATTCGTATAACTTTTGTCCATCAGATTACCCCCCACTTTTAGTTGTTCGTCCCGAACAATGCTATTAAAGGGCGTAATTCTTAGTATTTATTCAACTGTTTTTATTTCCTTAGTTATAATGTTTAGCGCGATGAATAGTAGCTAAACACCTCATTCGGTAGAAGGGATGGACTTGTATTATAAAATGTTTTAGACTATTAACTTAGCGTCTCTCCTTAGTATTCAAAACTTATTCTATGTGCCATATATTTGGTTAGAACGTCCAAGGTAGAGTGGATGCTTGCAATGACAAAACTCTACAGCGGGGTTCGTAAACTTGTACGGATAAGTGGATGCTTGGAATGGCAAAGCTTATCTGAGAAGTTTGACTCATCTTAAACACCATTTGGTTGATCCGGAATGATTGATCAAATGGATGCACATAGGCTAATATAACCGGGAATGGAGTATTAGTCTAAATAGAATAAGTGCTCTAAGTCCTTGGAATAGGCTAGACAGTGTACGCAAATCGAGTGCTTGAAATGGCCTGGATACACCGATTGAATACTTAGTAGAGTCACTAAAGGTCAATGATAAACAGGATGTAATACAAGGCCCCCGAAACCAAATGCTTTCCTTTAATTATAAAAATTGTAATTTACTTTCCAGTACTAAAATCAACCAACCAATCAATCAATCAATCACTTAGCTGGTAGCTTTAAAACCAACCAACCAACCTAAAACACGCTCTCTCGCTGGATAAACCCCCTCAAAGAACGACTATCCCCCTGATTCCCTTGGGTTCGACCCCTACTTACCAAGTACTACCCAGTAGTATAGTTGCGAGTAGCGGACTATTATAAATTTATTTGTACATTTGCTCTGACGACAAGCATCTGTCAGTCGGTTCTAGGTTCAAGATCCAATAAATGTGAATAATAGGCTAGATGTGATTTATAGGGATTTAGAGTCGATAGTCACAAGCCGATATGGTTAAAAACACTCTCATGTTAGGGATAAGGTGCAAAAGATGCAATAGCCCATCTAAGAATGATATGTGACGGTGCCCACTGCACTGTCGTTAAGGTGCGATGTTCTCTGTGCAAAAACAAATTTATAATACCGATACTCGCGACTTAACTATTTTTGGGTAGTCAGTGGTAAGTACGGGTCGAACCCAAGGGAGTCAGGTGAATAGTTGTTCTTTTGAAAAGGGGGGAATTAAATTAAGTAGTTGAGGGGTTAGTTTTGGTTTTAGTACTGAAAAGTAAAGTGCGAGTCTTGACAGAAAATAAACAGTTGATATGGTACTGAAAGTAAAGTAACAGTTGATATTACAATTAAAGGAAAGTATTCGGTTTTAGGGGCCTTGTATCATAATCTGTTTATCATTGACCTCTAATGATCATACTATGTGTTCAAAAGTGTATCAAGGCCATTTCAAGCACTCGACTTGCCACACTGTCTAGCCCATTTCAAGGTCATAGAGCACTTTGTTCTATTTAGACTAGCACCCCATTTCAAGGTATACTAGCCTATGTGCATCCATTTGATCAATCATTTCCGATCAATCCAAATGGTGTTTTAAAGAGGTCGAACTCCTCAGATAAGCTTTGCCATTTCAAGCATCCACTTACCCGAGTATGTTCAGGAACCCCACGGAAGAGTTTTGCCATTTCAAGCATCCACTCAACCTTGGAAGTTCTAACCTAATATGTGGCACATAGAACAAGTTTTGAACGCTTAGAGGCACTAAGAGTAGGGTCTAAAATATTGTATGGTACAAGTACACCCCTTCAACCGAATGAAGGGTTTAGCTACGAATATCCATGGAGGTGGATACCATAGCTAAGTACTTGGAAAAGTAAAGGTTTTGAAAGACAGAAAGTAAAGTTTTCGAAAGTAAAGACAGGAAAGTAAAGTACTTTGAAAGATAGTAAAGTAAAGAAAAGAGTACTTACAAAAACTGATAAGAGTGCTCAATATCCAACTTCGATTCCTAAGGAAAGTGTTTACATGATTGTGCCCACAAAAGCTAGAGAGATAAGTCACTTGAGGACTTGTGATGTTGGAATGAGATGAAATGATTTACAAAGGCAATGAAGGGCTCTATTTATAGGCCATGAAGAGGAGATGGATGTGGAGGAGAAGCCACCACATGTCACAAGATGGGTGGAGGAGCTCAAAGCCATCGGGTGATGTCACCTCTCCCTTAGCCGCCAGCCACATGGAGGAGAAGGAGTGGCTTGTGGCTTTAGCCGCCGGCCACATGGAGGAAGGAGAGTGAGTTTGAGTTTTATGAGTCTCGTCCAAAAAAGCCATCGGTCCTTTCAGCTCCGGACTGACTCTGGTTGCTCTTCGGTTGGACTTGTTTAGAGTGATTCCACGTCAGGTTCTTGAAAGTTAGAAATTGGTCGTGACCTGGAATGACTCGTAATTCATTTTCAGCTTTAAAACTCCTCCTTAGCCTGTATTCTCTCTAGACTTCAAAATACCCTATAGATAAATATCAGAACTAACAAGCAAAAGTTAAATAGACAAAGAGTCTAATTTGGTGGGTTGAACTGTGTTTATGATTCATACAATTATGGTCCATTAGATCACCCCACACTTTTTAGTTGTTCGTCCCGAACAATGCTTTTTAAGGGCGGAACACAATCTAAGTAAAAACTCAAATATGAAAGTGAGACTGTGGGACTAGATTTGTCCTAATTCATGCATTACTTACTTATTACCAAACTAAATGGTGTAAATACTTAGAAGAAACTTGATACTTGTACCTTCGTGCCGAGATGCAAATGAATTCGGATGTTTCGGGAGATAGCCCTTTTCAGGCTCCTGGACTGCATTATCGGGATCGACTCGCACTATATGGTTTCCTTGTAGCTTTCTCTAGCACGTGATTCGGTTCGGGTTTCACTGAGTTGAGCATTTTGATTTCTTTTTGGCGAGGGACAGCTTCTGTAGTGAATCGGCCTTTGGCCTTTGATATTGAGTTGGAGTTTCTTCACTTTTGTTTCGGTTAAAACCTTCACAATTTTGGCCTTTGGCCTTTGATTAGCTTCTTTGAGCTTTTGCTTCTTTGTGATTTGCTAGTCCATTTTCTCAGCCTTTTTGGGAGGTCCAATCATCGCCCGCAAGCATATGGAAATACCTCCCCGCTCTTTCTCATCCTCGCCGTTTCGCGCGGGTCAAGATGAGGGTCGCTCATCTATTTTCCTGGCTACTAGGACTAGAGATAGGACGGTTTGATTCCCGTCTCGACTCTTGCATAAACGCTGCATGGCGGAGATGACTTCAATCTTCACTGAAACCCGAAGTGCAGCCTCCACTGACTTCGAAAACCATATAGTTAGATTCGATCCTTCGATTGCTTGCCAAGCCTCTCTAGGGCAGTTTATATCAACTCCACATCCCCTGTATATCTCAGCACAAAGGGACAAATGAGAAGTTACATTCTAAGTTTTTAAACAGTTGAATTTTCACAAGGTAAATGAATGAATTTAGATCTATCTTTTTCACATTCTCAAGTTCATATTTTCAAAAAGATAATATTAAGGGAAAAGGAAAAGAAAAAGCATGTTAATTAACTATGTACACATGTGGTTCTCACCCCACACTTTAGAACGAAGGCGTGCCTTTCAGCACGACTTAGTTCAAAAGTCATGCAAATATATACAAGAGAAGGAAATCACATTAAGGAAAAGAGAAGAACTGCACTACCTTTTACTGTGCCGTGTCGTGGAACGACATGCCTCGGAGCTGGATAATCGAGGAAGTTCGGCTGGGGCCTTGAACTCTCAGCGCAGGCCCGATGATTCTCGGAAGCTGCCTGTCTGATCTGATCTTGCTCAAAAAATTGATTCCTACATGTTAGACATTCCTTCTATACAAAAAATGGGTGAGAGCGACTTGCGGTAAAAACTAAATGACAGAAAATAAAATTACTGAAAGTAAGATAGGTGTCGGGTTACCTCCCGACCAGTGCCTTTGTTTAACGTCGTTGGCTCGACGCATGGGGATCACAGGTTTGGATCCCATGGGCGGCTCAGGTTGAATTTTGCCGCAGCTCCTGCGTTGATTCTAGCCTTGCCTTTTCCTGATTTCTTGTGAGATGATGTGCTTGGTTTAGAACTCCATGGTTTTGGTGGTTTCTCCTTCCATTGTTTCTGAGGAGGCGAGGGACCTTTGACCATAGCTGCTGGTCTTGTCACTCTCTCGGTCTCTCTTGGAAGGTTAGAAATCTGTGTTCTGAGATCCGAGATACGTACAATGTCTGGTGGTTTCCTTGTCCTTGGGCGACCATCATAATTATCGATGTAGAAATCTGAAATTTTGCCACCAAATGCAAGTTATAACAAGCCCTTTCCCATGTCGATCCATGCTTTGGTGGCGTAGAGAAAAGGTCGTCCCAAAATAAGTGTTGGAGGGTCGTCTTTACTGGTATCTCCCATTTGTATTACATAAAAGTCTGCAGCAACGACGAACTCTCCCAACTCGATATTCGACCTTGGTGGTTTCAATGGACCAAGCCCCAATAAGTAATATAAGGAGTAAGGCATGGCATTGACGGCAGCCCCAAGATCGATTAAGCACTTGTGAATTTGGGCTTCACCAATACCACAGGTGACTGTGAAGGCCCCTGGGTCCTTATCCCTTTCCGGTTGTGACTCCTGATCTGAAGTGAGGGATCTTTCCATTATCGGGCCATTCTGCTCATCCTTTGGCTCTGGATTTGTATGATCGGGCCCTTTTAACTCCCGATCTTCTAGGTAAATGTTTTGCTCTGATGCATAGATGCTAGTTGGAGAATCCCATCTGAGACCATTAGAGTCATTGGCATTCC
Organism: Rhodiola kirilowii; assembly: GCA_033675215.1. Lineage (NCBI taxonomy): Eukaryota > Viridiplantae > Streptophyta > Magnoliopsida > Saxifragales > Crassulaceae > Rhodiola > Rhodiola kirilowii. The sequence continues at coordinate 38,052,002 of CM066193.1, forward strand.
AGCCAGATGCCGGTATGTCAAATTGTGTAATCGGTGGAGGTGTCATGCTAACCGTGAATGTATAACGTCCATTGTCAGCATGCGTGACCCACGTTCTGCCATCATTGGGTCGGTCTTCTTCTTGATTCCAATCAGGACAGTGCCTACGGGTGAAGTGTTTGCTCGTAAGTTTGTAAGTTGTGGATTGTGCTGTTTCTTCCAGTGCTACCTTCATGTTTGACTTCCTTATCATGCTGACATTCGCCTTTGGGTTTTGGATGGTTTGTGAAGGTAGTTTTCCTGGTTCATTAGTGAGCACGGACATTGCGGTGGTGAGCTGGGACATTTGTTTGGTCAATTTTGAAATTGCCCCGTCAGTTTTCACCTGATATTGGTGTAGCGAAGTCCCCAATTGATTTAAGCTTCCTGCGAGCTCCTTCATTGTGTCTTCAAGCGACTTGCTTGGTCCTTGCTGATTATTTGAGCTGGATTGGTATTGGTTCGTTCCCTTCTACTGATATTGGCTCGTCGGGTATTGATTTGATCCTCTCTGCTGATATTGGCCTGCTGATGGAGCGTTCTGGTTGTACTACCGGTGGGGAGGTTGGTAGAATGACTGAGCTAATTGTGGTGCGGCTTGTTGTGTCTCCCTCGGAGGATGGTTGTCGTTTCGCCAGCTTGTATTGGTTGCTTGATTATACTGCCGGATTGGTCATGCTCTATCGTTGCTGTTGTGGTTGTTGTATTCTTGGTATCCTACCACTGCATTCACTTCTTCCGATTCCTCTACTATCAGTGTCGGGCATGCATCAGTCTTGTGGTCCGTAGAACTACAAAACTCGCAAGGCTTAATCTGAACTGGCTGCCTTAGTAGGATTTGAATCATCATTTCCTTTATTTGTTTCATCTCCTCTGGCATAGAGTTCATCGGTGTTTCAGCCTTTGCCACATTCTTCGTTCAGGAAAATTCTTCCTGCCGAGTTGTCTCTTCTCTGAATCGGGCATTTTCAGCAACGTCGGTGATGAGATTCCTTATGCCACTCATTGATAGATTCATCATGGATCCTCCAGCTGAGGCATCTAGAAGCATTTTGTCTAAGGGCCTTAATCCATCAATGAGGTTCTTGATTATGAGTTTTTCGGGCAGTCCAAGGGTACATGAGCTTCTCTCCAGGCGATTGAACTTTTCCAGGTAGTCGTACATGGTTTCATTGGGCCCTTGCTTGATGTCCTGTAGTTGCCTCCTTACTTGCATTACTCTTCCTGCTGGGTAGTATTTGTCTAAGAACTTCTTCTGCATCTGAGCCCATGTTCTGATGCTTCCGGAAGGTAATGAAAGAAACCAGTCGTTCGCTGAGTCAGTGAGGGAAAAGTAGAACTCTTTTAGCTTAAAGTCGTCTACGTTCACGCCATTTGGTTTTAGGTTTTGGCAAGTGCCATGTAAGCGTTGGAGATGAGTCGTTGCTGATTCTCCACGAGTTCCTGAGAACCTTGGCAAGTTGTGGGCCACTGAAGTGTTGATGGCGATGTTTTCTAGCTCAGGGCCTTCGTAAATGCACCACGGCTGATTTCTGAAATCTAGTGCCGACAGTTCTCCCATAGTAGGTTCGCGGAAGTTGTTGTTATCCCCGTAGTAGTCATCAAAGACGGGTTCTCGTCTTGGTTCTCGTCGATATTGCGGGGGTGGTGGATGTCTAGGGGGTTGTTGCGCTGGGCCAGCTTCATTTCGGCCTTCGAGTGGTCCTTGGTTTCTTAGGATGGCATTCCTATCACGAGCTCTTTGGTTTCGGAAGAGTTGCTCTGGATCGTCGAGAATTGGAAATTGAGGCGGTGCCTCATTATTTCGATCGAACAGATGAACCTCGTCGTCATCCTGATAGTCATGGTGGCTTCCTTCACGAGACATGGTTGTGCAGAAGCGAGTTCGAAAAAGAAAAGAAAAAGAGAAGAACAGCTAATCAAAGGCTAACTCCCCGGCAACGGCGCCAGTTTTGACGGAGCCCACCGCACTGTCGTTAAGGTGCGATGTTCTCTGTGCAAAAACAAATTTATAATACTGATACTCGCGACTTAACTATTTTTGGGTAGTCAGTGGTAAGTACGGGTCGAACCCAAAGGAGTCAGGTGAATAGTTGTTCTTTTGAAAAGGGAGGAATTAAATTAAGCAGTTGTGGGGGTTGGTTTTGGTTTTAGTACTGAAAAGTAAAGTGCGAGTCTTGACAGAAAATAAACAGTTGATATGGTACTGAAAGTAAAGTAACAGTTGATATTACAATTAAAGGAAAGTATTCGGTTTTAGGGGCCTTGTATCATAGTCTGTTTATCATTGACCTCTAATGATCATACTATGTGTTCAAAAGTGTATCAAGGCCATTTCAAGCACTCGACTTGCCACACAGTCTAGCCCATTTCAAGGTCATAGAGCACTTTGTTCTATTTAGACTAGCACCCCATTTCAAGGTATACTAGCCTATGTGCATCCATTTGATCAATCATTTCCGATCAATCCAAATGGTGTTTTAAAGAGGTCGAACTCCTCAGATAAGCTTTGCCATTTCAAGCATCCACTTACCCGAGTATGTTCAGGAACCCCACGGAAGAGTTTTGCCATTTCAAGCATCCACTCAACCTTGGAAGTTCTAACCTAATATGTGGCACATAGAACAAGTTTTGAACACTTAGAGGCACTAAGAGTAGGGTCTAAAACATTGTATGGTACAAGTACACCCCTTCAACCGAATGAAGGGTTTAGATACGAATATCCATAGAGGTGGATACCATAGCTAAGTACTTGGAAAAGTAAAGGTTTTGAAAGACAGAAAGTAAAGTTTTCGAAAGTAAAGACAGGAAAGTAAAGTACTTTGAAAGACAGTAAAGTAAAGAAAAGAGTACTTACAAAAACTGATAAGAGTGCTCAAGATCCAACTTCGATTCCAAAGGAAAGTGTTTACATGATTGTGCCCACAAAGCTAGAGAGATAAGTCACTTGAAGACTTGTGATGTTGGAATGAGATGGGATGATTTACAAAGGCAATAAAGGGCTCTATTTATAGGCCATGAAGAGGAGATGGATGTGGAGGAGAAGCCACCACATGTCACAAGATGGGAGGAGGAGCTCAAAGCCATCGGGTGATGTCACCTCTCCCTTAGCCGCCGGCCACATGGAGGAGAAGGAGTGGCTTGTGGCTTTAGCCGCCGGCCACATGGAGGAAGGAGAGTGAGTTTGAGTTTTGTGAGTCTCATCCCAAAAAGCCATCGGTCCTTTCAGCTCCGGACTGACTCTGGTTGCTCTTCGGTTGGACTTGTTTTGAGTGATTCCACGTCAGGTTCTTGAAAGTCAGAAATTGGTCGTGACCTGGAATGACTCGTAATTCATTTTCAGCTTTAAAACTCCTCATTAGCCTGTATTCTCTCTAGACTTCAAAATACCCTGTAGATAAATATCGGAACTAACAAGTAAAAGTTAAATAGACAAAGAGTCTAATTTGGTGTGTTTAACTGTGTTTATGATTCATACAATTATGGTTCATCAATATGCATGGCATGAAAGCATGTGAACTATGCGCATTAACCCACTCCACACTTAATTCAAGCTTAGTCCCTAAGCACAAAGAATGATAAAATAAAGGCAAAGGCGCATAGGAACTCCCCTCGTTTGTAGAATGTGTCGAAGAACCGATGGCATAACTCTTGGGAATGAGATACATTTATTTGGTTGCATAAGTAGGTAAAGAAGGTGATTTGGCATGAGAAGAGCATGAGTATAAATATCCTGAAATTTCCACAATCCATAATGGTAAAACATCTTCAATATCATAAGAATATAGCATACAACCAAAGTTAAGTCAAGAGTAAATCATAAAGAGCATGAGTCGGGTGAAATGAGTGTGAAAAGGGATGAAACGGTTGCTATAAGGGATTTCTAGTCGGTCGACTGGATTGGAGAGGATTGGGCACGGCCCTGAGAACTTATCTAGTCAACCAACTGAAGGTCCAGTCGATCGACTGAGATGGGCGAGATTTTCATACCTCCTGAACATTCATCGAGTCAGTCGACTGGGCTTCAAGCCACTTTCCAATCGATCAACTGCATTTAAAATATCAGTTTCAATGATCTTTTGCTTCTTGTTTGAACTCCAACTCCACACTTAGAATTTTTATCCGCATCACGAATAAGCACCACTCAATATTCACACAAATTCAATTCAAACTAAAGGCATACTTCACCAAGAAATCACTAGCATACAATATGATTTTCATCAAAAGAAAACGAGCTAGGATCATACGCACTCCACACTTAAGACATCACCACCCTCTAAAAATTTCATGCAAGCACCATTCCACATCAAGCACATCCAATCATGCATTTTCACCATCCTAGCACTCATGTTCACATTCAACATTCAAAGTACGCATGTCAAACATATGTATGAAATCAATTTTAAGTAGATGGGTGATGGACCAAAATTATACGAATCATAAACACAGTATAACCCCCTTATTTAGACATTTTGTCTATTTAACTTTTGTTTGTTAGTTCAGATATATTTTTGCAGGGTAATTCAGAGCTTAGAGAGAATACACATTAAAGAGGAGCTTTTAGAGCAGAAAAGATGTTACGAGTCAATCCAAGGTCAAGATCATATGCCGACTGAAGAAATATCAAGGATCCCGACGTTGAATCACTCATAACAAATTAATCAGAAGAATCAGGAGAGGAATCAAGACAGCCCGGGGAAGAAACACATTGACAGTTTTGTGAAAAGACTCCACAAAACTGTACAAAATTCACATTTGGACAAGATGACCGGCCACTTGGGCAAGAGGTGGCCAAAGCCACCCCTCCTCCTCCTCCACCACCGGCAACCGGCGGCTCTCCTCCACCATGACCGGCGGCTTTGCTCCTCCTTCACATGGCGGCTCCTCCTTGCTCCTCCTCTCCTTCCTCCATGTGTGGCCATCTCCTCCCTTCATTTTCTCCTCCAATCACCATGCAACACTTGCCTCCATCTCCTCCTCCTCCCATGGCTATATAAGGAGGAGCTCCTCCCCTCATTTTCATCATCCCTCACTTGTAAAAAACACTTCTCTCTCTAAGTTATGTATTTGTAAAGTTTGGCTTTGGAAATAAAGGATAGCTCCCTTGGCGCTTCAACGGTTGTAAGTATTATTTCTAGTATTTATTCAACTGTTTATTTCCTTAGTTATAATGTTTAGCGCGATGAATAGTAGCTAAACTAGTAGTTCGGTAGAAGGGGCGCACTTGTATTATAAAATGTTTTAAGAATATTAACTTAGCGTCTAGTCTTAGTATTCAAAACTTGTTCTATGTGCCATATATCAAGTCAGAGTTTCCATGGTTGAGTGGAAGCTGTCACAAGCAAAGCTCTGCCGTGGAAATTCGTGATCATACTCGGTAAGTGGAAGCTGTCACAAGAAAAACTTATCGAGGAGTTCGACTTATCTAAAACACCACTTGGTCAATAACGTAACTGGGAGATCAAGTGGATGCACTTACAGCTAAGATACTTTGAAAGGAGGAATTAGTTTTGCTTAGAACAAGTGTTGCTTTAAACGATGTTGCAAGTCTTGCGCTACGAAAGGGCCTCGATTCATCTTTGAATACTTAGATAATTCACTAAAGGTCAATGATAAACAGGATATAATACAAGGCCCCTGAAACCGAACATTTCTCTTTAATTATAAACTGTAATTTACTTTCCAGTATTAAAACCAACCAATCAATCAATCAATCAATCACTTAGCTGGTAGCTTTAAAACCAACCAACCGACCTAAAACACGCTCTCTCGCTGGACAACCCCCTCAAAGAACATCTATTCCCCTGATTCCCTTGGGTTTGACCCCTACTTACCACTTGCTACCAGTAGTAAAGTCGCGAGTAGCGGACTATTATAAATTTATTCTTGACGTTTGCACATAACGACTGTGCATCCATCAAAATTGGCGCCGTTGCTGGGGAATTAGCAAATGGATAGTTGTTCTTTTTTCTATTATACATAATTCGCCATGTCTTCATACTACGACATAGAACCTTGGAAAAATGGGGGTACCAACCTTATGTTTGAAATGATTAGACGTCTCCCCCAATTCGGAGGTGCTCTTGGAGAAGATCTCGTAAGGCATACACAAACGTTCCACTCCATATGCAACCACATGAGGCCTAAAAATGAATCGCTAGAGGAATTTAAACTCACATGTTTTAAATTTTCTTTAACTAACTCGGCATTAAAATGGTATTACTCATGTGCTGAGTATGAAAGTGATTATGGGGGTCTACAAACCAAATTCCTTGAGAAGTTTTGCCCTCCATCTCTCCGACTTGAAACCCGCGAGAAGATTCTCAATCTTGAGCAATTCCGGGACGAAACATTGGACGAGTACTTGGCGTACTTTGACTCCATTGTGGCGAGCTGCCCGCACCATGGGTTCTCCAGAATCAATCTTATCCAAGGGTTTCTCGGTGGAATGATGCCACTTGAGCGGAAAAGACTTAACGATGCAGCGGGAGGCTCGATCATGAAGTTAACCATGTCTCAAACCTGGCGAATCATAGACAATTTGGCAGAGAGCACAAAACAAGGGCCAATACACCAAACTGAAGATAAGGTACCGACTATGGAAGTGGACTCAGTACAAAACAAGCCCGACACCACACCCATTACGAGCTTGCCCGCAACAAAGCTGAGAGAAGACATCAGTACGAGGGCAGTAATGGACGTGGAGGCAGCTCTAAAGGAGCCAATATTGGAGCCCACTGAGCCAACTGAGGATGAAAACTCACAAATAACCGAAGAAGAACCGGCCAAATCAGGCCCAGTCCTCATTGCCAAACCAGCTGAGCCACTTGAACCGGTCCTCATCACCAATCTGCCCGAAGAAGTCCCGTCTCTACTTGACGAGCCAAGAGAAGTCCCGGACTTCACTGCCAAATCAGCCGAAACATGCCCGATCCTCACTATCGAAGCACCTGAGGCAGGCCTGGTCCTCATTACCAAAATGCCCGAGACAGACCTGGCCCTTGTGGTGGAAGTCCCCAAACTTGACCCCTTGTTCTCTAAGCATATTACGGCCTCCGAAGATGATTTGGTCCATGATGATACGGTGCTAGGCGAGTTGGAGACAAAACATGAGCCAGAAGAGCCAAAGATGGAGCACTCACTCGCCACGAGCCCAGAAAACTCACTCGTTCTAAAAGGGCCAATCATCTCAGCCACAAAGAAGAGGGTTAGCATGGGAGCATGCTTAAGGTCGCTTGGCAGAAGACTGAACTTCCAAAACTGCAAAGATGCCAACCGGCCATACATGAAGAAGCGGCAAAGGCATGGCCCCAAAGAATGGAAACCCGGAAGGAGAAGCAAGAGAGCTCGACTTGATGGACCAACAGCAATGGTCAAGGAAGCCTCAACTTCTCGGAGCTATGAAAAGAAGAACCTGCCAAACCAATGGAGAACCAAACCGAGCCCATCACTCCACAAGTTCTTTGAGCGGGATAAAAGAGCTGCCAAAAAGAAATTTGACCTCACTCACCCATGGGATCCGACCTTATGATCCAGGAATGAGGTACTGTCGAGCCAACGACGTTAAACAAAGGCACTGGTCGGGAGGTAACCCGACACTATCTTACTTTTCCGCACTTTAATTTCTGTCATTTAAATTCAGTATTTAGTTTTAAGCTTGCATGACTTTTGAACAAAGGCATGCCTTCGTTCAAAAGTTGGGGGTGAGAACCACCTATGTACATAAATAACATGCTTGCTGTTTTTTCTTTTTTTTAGTAATAGTATCTTTTTGAAAATATGAACTTAAGAATGTGAAAAAGATAAATCATAATTCATGCATTAACCTTGTGAAAATTCAACTGTTTAAAAACTTAGAATGTAACTTTCCATTTGTCCTTTGTGTTGAGATAACTAGGGATGTGGAGTTGACATAAACTGCCCTAGAGAGGCTTGGCAAGCAATCAAAGGATCAGATCAAACTATATGGTTTTCGAAGTCAGTGGAGGCTGCACTTCGGGTTTCAGTGAAGATTGAAGTCATCTCCGCCATGCAATGCAAAAGGCGAGGACGAGAATCAGACCGTCCTATCTCCGGTCAAAGTAGCCGAGAAAATAGATGAGCGACCCTCATCTTGACCCGCGCGAAACGGCAGTCAAAGTAGCCGAGAAAATAGTTGAGCGACCCTCACCTTGACCCGCGCGAAAACGGAAAAAAAGAGAGGAGCGGGGAGGTATTTCCATAGGCTTGCGGGCGATGATTGGACCTCCCAAAAAAGGCTAAGAAAATGGACTTGTAAAACCACAAAAAGGCGAAAAGCTCAATGAAGCAAATCAAGAGGCCAAAGGCCCAAAATTGTGAAGGTTTTAACCGAACAAAAAGTGAAGAACTCAAAAAGTCAAAACAAAGGCCAAACGCCGATTCACTACAAGAGCAGTCCCTCGCCAAAAGAAAATCAAAGTACTCAAACCATTGAAACCCGAACCGAATCACGTGCTAGAGAAAGCTACCAGAAAACCATATAGTGTGAGACGATCCCAAGATTGCAGTCCAGGAGCCTAAAAAGGGCTATCTCCCGAGACATCCAATATAATTTGCATCTCAGCACGGAGGTACAAGTATTAAGTTTCTTCTATTTATTTACGCAGTTTAATTTGGTAATAAGTAAGCAATGCATGAATTAGGATAGATCGAGTACCACAGTCTAATTTTCATATTTCAAAGCCAACTTAGAGTACAGCCCTTGAATAGCATTGTTCGGGACGAACAACTAAAAGTGTGGGGTGATCTGATGGACCAAAATTATACGAATCATAAACACAGTATAACCCCCTTATTTAGACATTTTGTCTATTTAACTTTTGCTTGTTAGTTCAGATATATTTTTGCAGGGTAATTCAGAGCTTAGAGAGAATACACATTAAAGAGGAGCTTTTAGAGCAGAAAAGATGTTACGAGTCAATCCAAGGTCAAGATCATATGCCGACTGAAGAAATATCAAGGATCCTAACGTTGAATCACTCATAACAAATTAATCAGAAGAATCAGGAGAGGAATCAAGACAGCCCGGGGAAGAAACAAATTGACAGTTTTGTGAAAAGACTGCACAAAACTGTACAAAATTCACATTTGGACAAGATGACCGGCCACTTGGGCAGGAGGTGGCCAAAGCCACCCCTCCTCCTCCTCCACCACCGGCAACCGGCGGCTCTCCTCCACCATGACCGGCGGCTTTGCTCCTCCTCCACATGGCGGCTCCTCCTTGCTCCTCCTCTCCTTCCTCCATGTGTGGCCATCTCCTCCCTTCATTTTCTCCTCCAATCACCATGCAACACTTGCCTCCATCTCCTCCTCCTCCCATGGCTATATAAGGAGGAGCTCCTCCCCTCATTTTCATCACCCCTCACTTGTAAAAAAACACTTCTCTCTCTAAGTTATGTATTTGTAAAGTTTGGCTTTGGAAATAAAGGATAGCTCCCTTGACGCTTCAACGGTTGTAAGTATTATTTCTAGTATTTATTCAACTGTTTATTTCCTTAGTTATAATGTTTAGCGTGATGAATAGTAGCTAAACAAGTAGTTCGGTAGAAGGGGCGCACTTGTATTATAAAATGTTTTAAGACTATTAACTTAGCGTCTAGTCTTAGTATTCAAAACTTGTTCTATGTGCCATATATCAAGTCAGAGTTTCCAAGGTTGAGTGGAAGCTGTCACAAGCAAAGCTCTGCCGTGGAAATTCGTGATCATACTCGGTAAGTGGAAGCTGTCACAAGCAAAACTTATCGAGAAGTTCGACTTATCTAAAACACCACTTGGTCAATAACGTAACTGGGAGATCAAGTGGATGCACTTACAGCTAAGATACTTTGAAAGGAGGAATTAGTTTTGCTTAGAACAAGTGTTGCTTTAAACGATGTTGCAAGTCTTGCGCTACGAAAGGGCCTCGATTCATCTTTGAATACTTAGATAATTCACTAAAGGTCAATGATAAACATGATATAATACAAGGCCCCTGAAACCGAACATTTCTCTTTAATTATAAACTGTAATTTACTTTCCAGTATTAAAACCAACCAACCAACCAATCAATCAATCAATCAATCACTTAGCTGGTAGCTTTAAAACCAACCAACCGACCTAAAACACGCTCTCTCGCTGGACAACCCCCTCAAAGAACATCTATTCCCCTGATTCCCTTGGGTTCGACCCCTACTTACCTCTTGCTACAAGTAGTAAAGTCGCGAGTAGCGGACTATTATAAATTTATTCTTGACGTTTGCACATAACGACTGTGCATCCATCAATGGGCAACTTACGAACCGGGCTACCTCCTGTGAGGGCCTAGTTTAACGTCTTGGCAAAGACCGAGCCGAATCTTCTTTTTATAAACACACTTGAAGAGTCCTTTGCTAGGATCCCTCCTCAAGCGAACTTGTAGAATATTGGGAGACTCAATCCGGATTCTTTGAAGAGTTGCAAGCAACTTGCTTCATAACCCTATTCCAAAGTGATGGTAGCTTCTCGCCCTTTGATGTATGTGCTTTTCCATTCTTACTCATCTCATTGGTGCATGATGATGAGTCAAGGTGATCAAAGGAAGGGTCTTCATTGGGTTCAAGTATGTTGTGCAACTCTTTCTTGTCAACTTTCTTGCCTTCAATAATTTCGGTTCCCACATTGTCTAGCTTTTTCTCAACATTAGCCACTTGTTCTTCATTTGGCTTCTCTGTCTTTACCTTTTCTCCACCAATTTTTTGGGTCAATTTCCCTTTTCCAACATCAACTTTAAAACTGGCGGTGACCAAGAAGGGACGTCCAAGGATCAATGATGAAGTGAAGTTGTCCCCCATATCTATCACCACAAAGTCGCATGGAATGTATAATTTGTCGACTTTGATCGGGACGTTCTCCACTAGGCCCCAAGGGCATCTTGTAGTGCCATCCGTGAGTTGTAGTGTCATTTTAGCGGTCTTCACCCCTTTCAATTTTAGCTTGTGGTAGATGGCAAGAGGCATAACGCTCGCACTAGCCTCGAGATCGGCTAGCGGACTTGAGAAGCTCATATCTCCTATTGAGCAAGGGATAGTGAATTTTCTGGGGTCTCCCATCTTTTTGGGAATTTGCTTTGAAAAGAGGGCACTACACTCATGGTTGAGGAGGTGGGGATCATCTTCTTCAATGGTCCTCTTTTTGGACAAAATGTCCTTTAGAAATTTGTTGTATAGAGGTGCCTTCTTGATGAGCTCATGAAATGGCATGTAGACATATAGCTTTTTCAACATCTTGGTGAAGACCTCATACTCTTTGTCCAATTTAGAGGGCTTTGCAAGTCTTTGAGGAAAAGGAATCGGCGGAGAATAAGGCTTGAGCTCTTCTTTTCCCTTCTTAATTTCCTTTGTCTTTTTGGTTTGAGGACTAGGGACTTCTTCATCAAGTTCTTTTTCTTCAGCTCTAGCTCGGCCGGTGAGCTTTGGAGGCAACATGGTAGTTGTCTTTTTCTGAGTGTCCTCTAAAAATTTCCCACTTCTAAGGGTCACCGCCTCACAATGTTCCTCACGGGGAACCTTTAATAAAGCCTCCTCATCAAGCTCTTCCATCTCTAGCAATTCATTCTCAAATGACCCCTCAATGCAGATGGCATTGCAATATTCCTTTTGGTCATGCTCGGGTCGAGCCGGTAGCTTCCCTTGTGCTCTTGTAGAAGACTCGGCTTGTTGAGCTATTTGGTTCTCGAGCATCTTGTTGTGGGCTTCCATCCTTCGGTTGGTTTGTCTAATTTCCATCAATTGAGCTTCCATCTCATCTTGTTTAGCATTCATCTTCTCTTAGTGAGCACGGAGTCTAGCCAATATTGCTTCAATTCCGGAGGGTTCATTTGAAGTTTGTGGAGGATGGTCAACTTGTAGGTAGGGCCTTTGAGCTTGAGCTTGGTATTGTTTGCCTTGGTATTGGTTCCTTTGTTGGAAATAGTTCTTTGGCGAGAAGGCATTGTTATTTAAAGTTGGCTTGGGACCAAAGTTGGGAGGTGTAGGATTTGTGGTCTTGTATGAGAAGTTTGGATGATTTCTCCAAGCGGATGAAAACTTTGGGGTAGTGTAGTTGGATTGGGAATTTTGGCCTTGAAAAGCACTAGCATTGTACTCTCTCCCTTGGTTTCCACCAACATAATTCGCTTATTAATACCCATTTCTACCTCCATCCCTTTGAATCAAAGGGCAAGAATTAGTATCAGGCTCATAGACTTCACATATGTCGCACCCTTGGCTCATTGAGTGACCCTTTGCCGAAAATTGCATTTTATCAAATTTCTCCGAGAGGTCTTCAAATTTTCTAGCTAATGAATCATAGTCCCTCGTGCTTACGGCCTTTGCTTCATGTCTTTCTCCCTTCCTTCTCGGGTTTTCTCTTTCACTTCCCCACGTGAAGTAGTTATTTGTGATCTTGTCGATTACCGCGTATCCTTCATGAGGTTCAAGATCCATGATAGCTCCTCCCGCGGTGGTATCAAGTGTAAGCCGCGAGGGACCATCAACACCATGATAGAAGGTATGGAACAAGAGGAGGTTATCTAAGTTGTGGTGAGGGCAAAGCCTTTGATACTCCTTGTATCTCTCCCAAGCCTCGTAGAGCGTCTCTCCATCCATTTGCTAAAAATTCATGATTTGACCCCTATAGTAGGCCGTCTTGGACGGAGGGAAATACTTATTGAGGAATGCAACGGCAAGCTCCTCCCAAGTGGTGAAACTACCCGGCGTTTTGACTCCTTAACCAACCCGTGGCCCTTCCCTTGAGGGAGAAAGGGAACAACCTCAAGAGCTTAGCATCCTCAGAAACCCCATTGATCTCGAAAGTATCACAAACTTCAAGAAATATAGTCAAATGAGAGTTTGGGTCCTCGTGGTCTCCTCACGAGAATCGGTTTGTGATCAGTCGATATCCTGACTGATTATTCGCTACATTCGATGAAGGATTACGCTCGTTCTCCCGGCAAATCGTCTCTATTTGATGTCTTTCTCTAGTGTTTCAGGTAAAATCGACATATCATCGCTCTGTGGAGCCGAAATGTTGAAAGAACGGAAAGATCGCTCGAAAAAGGCAGAAAAACCGAAGTTGAACCAGCCAGCCCGTTACAGGCTCAGCAGCCGTTACACCCTAGGCTGTCACTGGTGTAACGGCTGTGTTTTCTACCCGAGATTTCAAGGCCGCCCGTTACAAGAAGAATCACCAGTTACACCTTGGCTGTAACGGGTGTAACAGCTATGAAACACATCAGAGATTTGGGCTTCAACCGTTACAGCCGTTACACACTGGGCTGTAAAGGCTGTAACGGGACCGTCGGCTGAAATTTACAAGTTGTTTCTAAATTCGATTTTTGGGCTTTTCGGCCTTTTTAGACGGTCTATATAAAGAAACAAAGACAGAATAGACTGTGTGTTGCAATTTTGGAGAAGAAACCCTAGCTTAGAGAAGACAAAGCTTTCATCGTGAGAGATTTAACGAGCTACCGCGTCTTTACAGTTATTCGTTCTTATTTCTCTATACACTATTTTTGGTAAATTCACCATGAATAGTGAGTAGTCTCCTTATTCCGGGATCCTACGGATCCCGTGCTATGTACCCCTAACTCTCATATGATCAATTAAAGTTATTATTTATGCGATTTGAATATTCAATTTCATTGTGTGCTTAATTTTATCGTGCTATGCATGTATTTACATCAAAGGGTATGTTTGCATTGATAGAACGTATTTAGGTTGCATGCTGAAAGGTGGATGGGCCCTAGGGATTAACCGGATTCTCATGAAATTGATGTTAGGTCATGTTTACATGATTTAATAGGAAAACCTTTAATTTAATAAATCGAAATCGTTGATAATCCGTGGATGGGCGGCGTTCAACGATTGAGATTAATCTAGACAATGATCCGTGGATGGGCGGCTTGTCTAGTGTTATTTCGGTTATATTCCATATTCGATAGCATGAAAAATTAACGTAGAATGATTGCATGATTAGTGGGGTTAGCACGGGTGAAGTATGGATTCTGGGATTCTTTCTCTGAATTAATACAACCATTTATTTTCTACTATTTAATTTCTGCTTGTTTTAACACCACAAAACCTTTTGTCACTCGGAATAGCTAAATAGGTCACACAGTTAGCTAGTATTCACACGCACTGCTCTTTGGATCGACCCTTGGCTTACCAAGGTTATAAATTTTGTTTGACTGCAACTTGACCCCTAAAACTAATACTTTGACAACCATAAAGGGTTAAAAATACGCTTGTCAAAATGGCGCCGTTGCCGGGGAACAGCGTTTAGTGTGATATTAGAGTAACGTGTGTAGTTTAGAACTATTCCCCCTCATTCGATATCTGATTTTTCTGCTGTAACTTCTTCACTCACGGTGACTCTTGGCTTCTTGCAGGTTCTAGCTAGTTCATGCCAAAGAAAACACCCAGCCGGAAGAAAATTCAGATTTCAGACGACGACACACCGGACCAACAAAGGAACAATCGTCAGGCCCAGAACGAAGCTCGGCAGCTACGAGCATTAAACAGAAACTTCGCAGCAATGGCCATGAATCAGAATAACGCAGCTTTGTTGAATGGAGGAGTCAAGGACGACCAGCAGCGCCGAGTGCAACCACCAGTGCGCAGGACCCTTGGAGATTACACTACTCCACGTGTTACTGGGTTCCAGTCAGCTATTGCGCCACCTGGCATTGAAAACAACACTTGGGAGCTGAAAACTGGTCTTATCCAGATGGTGCAGAATAATCAGTTCTCAGGAAGGGTTAACGAAGATCCTCACCAGCACCTCAAGCGCTTTGTTCAGATGTGCAATACAGTTAAGACAATTGGTGTCCCTCCAGAGTCTTACTACCTCAGGTTGTTCCCGTTCTCGCTGTCCGACAAGGCTAGCAGGTGGCTAGACAGCCACGCTGAGGGTACCTTTACCACATGGAACAGGCTGGCCGAAGCATTTCTCCAGCAGTACTTCCCACCATCAAAGACAGCTCATTTCCGGAACAAAATGATATCGTTCCGCTCTATTGATGGTGAGACTTTGTATGACTCATGGGAGAGGTACAAGGAGTTGATGAGGATGTTCCCACACCACAATCTAGAGTAGTGGCAGATTATCGATACCTTCTATCAAGGGATCGATCAAGGGATGCGAACCTTAATCAATCAAGCAGCAGGCGGGGGACTGAACCAAGTCCCGCTAGAGGACACCTATGAGATTATAGAAAGGGTAGCCCAAGACTACCATCTCTGGACAAGTGATCACGGCAATCCCAAAGACAGGAAAGGCGTGCAGGATTTATGTCAAGCTGAGAGCACTAATGACATAGCTCGGTTGGCTGATACAATGAAGATACTTGCCACCGAGATTCAAATTCTGAAGCTAGAAAACACCATGAAGTCCTCTGACGTCGCTCACGTTGGCGTGTACTGTCAGATTTGCGGCTCCCCTTCTCATCATGCAGATGGTTGTCCAGTGATCGGATCAGACGATAACAGCGGAAACCATGAGGATGCAAATTACGTCGGGCAGAATAATCAAGGGGCTGGTCCCGGCTATGGACCACCCACGAATAAATGGGACAATCCGAACAGAAACAATCCTAACCTGCCTTACAAGCCTCAGAATCCGGCGCCTCAAGGTTTTCCATACAAACAGCAGCAAGGGAATGCACCGTATCAGCCACGAGGGCAATACAACAACCAGGCTCAGCAATCGCAGAACAACAACTCCTACCAGCCGAGGACTCAGTACAATAATCAATACAGTAATCAGTCGCAAGGGCAGCAAAATCAGAATTCAGGGAACTATTCATACCAGCCGCAGCAGCCCAAGCAGCAGGAGTCCGACAGCTCATCTAGCATGGAAGCCATGATGGCTAAGTTTATGGCAGAGCAGGACAAGAAAGTGCAAGGACTCCAGCAGGTGATCGACCAGTTGGTAATTCAGAACAGAATGCTGGAAACTCAGGTGGCTCAGCAGGCAAATTCAGCAACCAGGGAACAAGGGAAACTCCCTTCAACACCAGAGCACAATACTAGAGAATCAGTCAATGCCATCACACTCCGAGGTGGCAAGCAACTCGAGATGATACCAGCTCAAACCACGGAATTCTGTAGAAAAATCAGCGCTAAATTCTGCACCTGCTGAAGAAGAAACGTCAAACGAAGCTGAAGACCGAAATGAAAATTCTGCGCAGACAGTGGAGCCAGCGCCTTATAAGCCTCCAATTCCGTTCCCTCAGCGACTCAAGGGTGCAAGAAGAGATAAAGAGTTCATGCAATTCGTGGACAAAATTCGAACTCTCTATATCACAATGCCCTTCACCGATGCAATCACCCAGATCCCCACCTATGCAAAATTCATGAAGGAGATTCTGACTGGGAAACGGAAGATGGACGGGACCGAGACAGTAGCTCTAAGTGAGGAGTGCAGCACTGCCATGCACGTGCCCATGCCGCCTAAGCTTAAGGATTCAGGAAGTTTTTCTATCCCTTGTGATATCGGTGGTCTTACTATTTGTCGTGCTTTGTGTGATTTAGGTTCTAGTGTGTCTATCATGCCTTATTCTCTGTATGCTAAACTGAATTTGGGTGATCTTTGTCCTACTAATATCTCTATTCACCTTGCGGATCGTTCTTGCAGACTCCCGAAAGGGATTCTGAAGGACGTACCCGTCAGGGTGAAAAATATTTATATCCCTGCTGATTTTGTCATGCTAGAGATATCAGAGGACACTGACATCCCGATTATACTTGGTAGACCATTCCTTTACACGGCTAGGGTAGTTATTGACATGGATAGGGGATCTATAGCTTTGCGAGTAGGCAACGAACGTGTTGTCTTTTATTTACCTGACATGTGCAGAACTCCTAGTCTTTTAGCTGATTGTGATGTGCTAGACTCTGCTGATGTTGATCAGCCCATTTCACTCACATCTATTGAGTCTTACAAGGTTGTACCGGGCTGCCCGATACCGATGGATGTCTACGCTATGAGCATAGAGGGCGCGGACGCAGCTGATGCCGCAGGAGACGCAGGTAAGGAATCTTGCACGGTAGAGCTGAAACCTCTACCTGCAAGTCTCAGGTATGAATTTTTGGGCCCTAACTCGACATACCCGGTGATTGTTAATGCATCCTTGACTGATGTAGAGACCCATAAATTGCTTGATGTCTTGGGAAAACATAGACCAGCCCTAGGATATTCTATAGACGACCTCAAGGGGATTAGCCCAGATTTGTGCATGCATAGAATTAACCTTGAGGATGATGCTAGACCTAGTAGGGATGCCTTGAGACGCTTAAACCCCAAATTGAATGATGTCGTTAAGAAAGAAATTCTGAAATTATTAGATGCCGACATTATTTATTCTGTTGCTGATAGTAAGTGGGTAAGCCCTGTGCACGTTGTCCCTAAGAAGGGAGGATTGACTATTTTACGAAATGAGCATAATGAATTGATTCCTACTCGTACTGTGACTGGTTGGCGTATGTGTATTGACTATAGGAAATTGAATAAGGCTACTCTTAAGGATCACTTCCCTTTGCCTTTTATTGATCAAATGTTAGAACGTCTAGCAAAGCATAAATTTTTCTGCTACCTCGACGGTTATAGTGGATTTTTCCAGATCCCTATACACCCCGAGCACCAGGAGAAAACAACTTTTACTTGCCCTTTTGGCACATTTGCTTATAGACGTATGCCCTTTGGTCTTTGCAATGCACCAGCCACTTTTCAACGTTGCATGATGGCTATTTTTTCTGATTTTTTGGAACATACCATGGAAGTATTTATGGATGATTTTTCGGTATATGGTTCCTCATTTGATTCATGTCTCTCCAACCTTACTGATGTTCTTCGCCGTTGTGTTGACACTAACCTGGTTTTGAATTGGGAGAAGTGTCACTTTATGGTGCAGGAAGGTATAGTGCTTGGACACATGGTTTCTCACAGAGGTATCGAGGTTGATCGCGGGAAGGTAGAGGTGATTGAAAAGCTGCCCCACCAAAAGATGTAAAAGGGATCAGGAGCTTTCTCAGGCACGCTGGATTCTACAGACGATTCATCAAGGATTTCTCGAAGATAGCTAAGCCACTCACTGATTTACTCTACCAGGAAGCTGAGTTTAATTTCAATGATTCATGTTTAAATGCTTTCAACAATCTGAAAACTGCTCTTACTTCCGCTCCGATAGTGCAGCCTTCCGATTGGGAGCTGCCTTTTGAACTAATGTGTGATGCAAGTGATTATGCAGTAGGAGCAGTCTTGGGGCAGCGCATCGTCAAGAAACTACACGTAGTTTACTACGCCAGCAAGGTCCTCACCGGAGCAGCGGTTAATTACACTACGACAGAGAAAGAGATGCTGGCCATCGTTTATGCTTTTGAGAAATGCAGGCAGTATCTAATTGGTTCGAAGACCGTTGTGTACACCGACCACGCTGCCATCAAATACCTGCTGTCCAAAAAGGACTCGAAGCCCCGCCTAATCCGTTGGGTCCTCCTTCTCCAGGAATTCGACATTGACATTAGAGACAAGAAGGGAGCAGAAAATCTGGTTGCAGATCACTTGTCACGCCTCGAGCTAGGAGAGCTCGACCGCGAAGAGGACAAACTCCCAATGACTGACTCTCTAGTAGGAGAAGAGCTGATGCGCATTGATGTGGATAACGTTCCATGGTATGCAGATTTCGTTAATTTCCTGGCCTGTGGGATCCTTCCTCCCGACCTCTCGCACAACCAGAAGAGGAAATTTCTTTCCGATGTTAAAAGGTACTTCTGCGATGACCCTTTCTTATACAGATTATGTGCTGACGGTCTCTACAGGACTTGTGTCGACGAAGACCAGATCCCGTACATTCTGGAATGCTGTCACTCTTCTCAATACAGTGGACATGGAGCCGGTTCAAAAACAGCTACAAAGGTTCTACAGTCCGGTTTCTTTTGGCCTTCGCTGTTTACGGATGCACATGAATTCGTCAAAGCCTGTGATCAGTGCCAGAGGACTGGAAATATTTCTAAGCAGCAGGAGATGCCCCAGCAGAGCATTCTCGCAGTGGACCTCTTCGATGTATGGGGATAGACTTCATGGGACCATTCCCACCTTCCTACGGAAATCAGTATATCTTGGTAGCGGTCGACTATATTTCTAAGTGGGTTGAAGCCGTTGCTACTCCTACTTGCGACGCCAAGGTAGTTATAAAGATGTTTCAGAAGGTGATTTTCCCTCGGTTCATAGTGCCCAGAACAGTTATCAGTGATGGTGGTTCTCACTTCAAAGAAAGAAATTTCGAAAAGCTATTGAAGAAGTATGGTGTTTACCACAAGATTGGCACTCCTTATCACCCTCAGACTAGTGGACAGGTTGAGATCTCTAACTGAGAGATCAAAAGCATTCTGGGAAAGACAGTCTCGAGCCACAGGAAAGACTGGGCGTCCAAGCTAGATGACGCACTGTGGGCATACAAGACGGCATACAAAACGCCTATCGGTATGAGTCCGTTCAGACTTGTCTATGGAAAGACCTGCCACTTGCCAGTTGAATTAGAATACAAGGCGTTATAGGCTATTCGAGAGCTGAACATGGACATGAAGGCAGCCGGAGAGAAGAGAATACTACAACTGCACGAGCTTGATGAAATCAGATTACATTCTTATGAGAATGCTCGCATCTACAAAGAGAGATTAAAGAAATGGCATGGCAAGAGAAACGTGCGCAGAGAATTCAACGAAGGCGAGCGAGTTCTTCTCTACAACTCCCGCCTTAGATTATTCCCTGGAACATTGCGCACTAAATGGAGCGGCCCCTATACAGTAGAAAGAGCACATCCTGACGGGCATGTGGAAATCAGCGTTGAAGGAGGAAAAACAATGGTAGTCAACGGACAACGCCTCAAGCACTATCACGTTCTTAAGCATCTAGCACTTCCTGACGGGATTTGATGACAACTTACTTCTCGGGAAGAGATCTCACCAAGGGACTTTCCGAGAATGCTCCTAGTCCTACCTCTGTACATGTGTCTCACCAAGACGTTAAACTAGGTATCTTCGGGGAGTAACCCGCGCTGTAAGTTTCTTTTATTTGCATTTTACATTGTACGATTTGTGTGTGAACTGTGCAGGAATCAAAGTGTGGAGTGAACGGCATTCGGTTTTCTCGGGAGAAAAAAAAGCCATTACAGTGAGCCGTTACAGCCGTTACACCCTGGACTATAACGGCTGTCACGGGCATGGATTTCAACCGTGGTTTCGGGAGTGCCCGTTACACCCGTTACATTTTGGACTGTAACGGCTGTAACGGGTAGCATTTTCATCCGTAATTTCAAGCCAACCCGTTACAGCCGTTACAGGCTCGGTTGTAACGGGCTGTCCAATCTTCTTCCCCAAAATCCCCAATTTGAAACCCTAATTTCACAAAACCAAATTCCCAAATCCAAACTTCTCTCCGCCGCCGTCTCTCCCCAAACTCCAACCACCATATTCCAGCCGTCTCCGCCGCCTCTCCAACCCTTCATTCCGACCGTCCACCACCCCCACTCACCTCCGTCCATCCGCCACTCGTCCCTGTCCGTCCAACGCCCGTCCGCCAAAACCTCCATCAAACCGTCCCCCGCTCAAACCTCAAATCCCGACCACCACTCCTCTCCCATGGTCAGAACAAATCCCCCTTCCAAATCCACCGGCAATCCCTCGTCCAGTCGACCTAGCCGTCCATCCTCCCGTGCTCCTCCTCCGAGCACCTCCATGGACATTATTCCTGTTAGGATCTCAAGCAGTAATGAAAGAAAACAACAATAAAGAACACAAGGATTTGATACCCAGTTCGCCACCGAATGTGACTACGTCTGGGGGCACTACCAAGCCAGGAGATTTTCACTATATTGATGGATACAATTACAATACTCAGACCAGGTTTATATATGGCAAGAATGAAACCCTAACAAAACCCTAGCCGTGCTGCACAGCTGAAACCCTAGCCGCAGCTGAGACATATGGGCTTTTGGTTATCAGGCTTCATAGCCCAACAATCTCCCACCTGGAGCCTGATTCCAATCATAATCGCCGTCATCTCCACATTCATCAACCTATGAACGTTTGGTAGTGCCAAGCCTTCAGCTCACGTCTTGAGCCCCGTCGAAGCAATGCACAGCTTCAACTTCTTTCTCTTCACAGTTTTGCTACCCTGCGAAACTTTCTGATTCATGTGACCACAACTACAGTGCCACAAATCCGCATTACTGCTCCCACCTGAACCAGCGATGCCGTTCCGAACATTCCTCACCATGTACAACGTTCTTTCCTTCTTTCCTTGAGCTATCACCCTAGCCCCCTTCGCTATCTTCCAGTTCCTGCAGCTGAAGGTTACATCATAACCATCTTCATCTAACTGCCCAACTGATAGCAAATTCTTCTTCAACGCAGGAATGTGCCTTACTCCACGCAACTGCAGTATAGATCCATCTAGTGTTTTGATTCTAACATCTCCTTTCCCCACAACTTCTAAAGGTTCAGCATCACCAAGATACACCTTCCCGAAATCTCCAGAGATGTAATTTTCCATTAGGCCGCCACTACTGCACGAATGAAACAAAGCTCCAGAATCCAACACCCAAGCCTCTATTGGATCTTTGACACTCAAGATCAATGCATCTGCAATATCTTCTGTGGTTGCACTCCCTAACATATCTCGTGACGGTTCCTTACACTCACTCTTGTAATGGCCGAACCTATCACAATTCTAGCACTTGACTTTGCTCTTATCTTTCACAGGTCCCTCGTTCCCTCTGAACTTTGACCTGCCTCTGCATCCAACCTTCAAAGCTAATCCTGAAGTAGACTCTGACTCCTTTCTGCGAGTTGCTTCACTCACTACCAAGTCTCTAACTTCATCAAGCTTAAGTTTCTCCTTTCCCACTGTCGCACTTACTGCTGTAACCGTCCCGCTCCAACTCTCTGGCAAGGAAGATAATAAAATTAGGGCTTGTACCTCATCATCGAATTTAATATAAACCGAGCTCAGCTGCGCGATTATCATATTAAACTCGCTCAAGTGTTTAGCCACCCCCACACCCTCTGCCATCCTGAGATTGAAAAGCCGCCGCATCAGGTGAATCTTGTTCGCCGCGGATGGTTTCTCATATAGTGCCGACAACGTATCCATCATCTCCTTCGTCGTCTTGGCCTTGATCGTGTGATATGCTACATCTCTGGACAACGACAAACGAACCGCGCTCATCGCCTTCCTGTCCAACAGCTTCCATTCTTCATCCTTCATGTCTTTTGACTTTTCATCTAGAGGCTGATGTAAATCCTTACCGTATAGGTAGTCTTCGATCTGCATCTTCCAGAATCCGAAATCCGATCCGTCGAATTTCTCCACAGGTTGTCTTACATCTCCCATTGCGACTGCTAGAACCTGGCTCTGATACCAGTTGTTAGGATCTCAAGCAGTAATGAAAGAAAACAACAATAAAGAACACAAGGATTTGATACCCAGTTCGCCACCGAATGTGACTACGTCTGGGGGCACTACCAAGCCAGGAGATTTTCACTATATTGATGGATACAATTACAATACTCAGACCAGGTTTATATAGGGCAAGAATGAAACCCTAACAAAACCCTAGCCGTGCTGCACAGCTGAAACCCTAGCCGCAGCTGAGACATATGGGCTTTTGGTTATCAGGCTTCATAGCTCAACAATTCCAGCACCACCGTCACCCAACCGGCCTCGACTCTACCCTATGTCAACTGTTTCCCGCTTCGCCAACTCCGAGCACCGGGACCGGTTCGAGAATATCCTGTCCTTGAAAACGGTACGGCCTACTCTTGTCCCTTGCATGAAAACTCTTATGGATTTAGAGTTGGATATATTTTCGCAATGCCGTAGTATGTTTGTTGCCTCCGGGCTTGATATATTATTCAGTCGCCGTCTGCTACCTGCTTATCCTTTGTTAGTGGAAGAGTTTTTGGCAACATTTGAAATAGAGGGTAGCCCGTTAAAGGTGACGCATTGGAAATTTCAGATTGGGCGGAGGCAATACACTATGTCTAAGGCTGAGGTCTGTGAGGTTTTAGGGTTTCCTGTAGAGGGATTTTGTGGGGAGTATAGTATTGAAGAGAGGTATGAGTTCTGGAGGACCATCTTCGGTTTTGACTACTATTTCTGATCCAGATGGGGGTCTGCCGGTATCAAGGAGCCGATTTGGAAGATTATCCATCGGTTTGTGGCCTTGAGTATTAATACTCGTTTTGAGGGAGCCACTGTGATCAACAGAGGGGTGCCGGTGGATTTCTTTCAGATACTCAGTGGCATGATGACGGTATGGGCCACGTCAATTTCGAACAAGGCCATGGGCGGCGGTCTATTTATTTCTGTGCTCGCCAAATCTCGAGGATGGGACCTCAGCTCGCTGGAGATGACCGATATGTACTTGCCCCTGAATATGGACCAAATCGGTCTCTACAAGTTTCTTGGAAAGGACGGGAAGTGGACGCACAACCCCGAGCTTCCAAAGGGAGCGAACAGACACCGGATTGATAGGGCTCAGGTCAGAGTAGCCTCCCCTCCGCGCGAGCCGGCACCAGTTCAGGAGGAGCAGCCTCAGCACGATGACGTCGATATGGATGAGGCGCACTCGCCTCCAGCACCCAGCCACATCCCTCCCCCGCCTTTTCCCACTGCCGACCAGTTGCCATTCTCACTCGAGAAGCGTTTGGCTCGGTTAGAGGCCTCTCAGCAGCAGATTATCGCCTCCCAGTTAGAGTTTCGGGAGGACCTGGGGGCGATGATGGCCTACCAGTGCCAGATTTTGGCTAACCAGGCACCCATGATTTCCGCGCCGAACAGGCTGTCCGTCTCCCATAACCAGCTTAGAGATGAATTCACAGAGTTCCGCATTCAGGCAGCGCAGCATTGGTCACAGAACCCCGAGGCTGGCCCTTCTCAACCCCCCGGTACTGCCTCAGATAGCATTGATCGGATGTTTGCCTCTGAGGATGCTGCTGATGACGATGGGGCTAGCTAGTTCCCCTTACATTTTTAGTTCCTTTTTCTTTTTGCCATATTGTCAGTCTTTTCTACATTTCACATCATTTGTACGTTGACTTTTGGATATTATTCACTGCTTTCTTATTATTCGCTGTTTGAGTTATTCCATTATTGTTGTTCATCTTTACTCACATCGTTTATTCTTTCATTCATTTCGCGATTATCAATGCTAACCTATAACTTGTGTAGCTCTTCTTGTTTATTCATACATCTTCCAGCTCACAGGTCGTCTTTTACTCACTGGCCATCGTTTAATCTCTTTGGATTTTGCGCCACCACGCACGAGTGAAGTTCCTATGCACTTTTTCTTATTTTATATTCTACGCTTAGGGACTAAGCTCGCTTTTAAGTGTGGAGTGGGTGTGCATAGTCACATGATTTGCATAACACATTCACTCTTGCATATGCTCAACCTGTCTATGTATTGCGATTGAAATCCTCGTTTTCTACGATACTCCTTGACTGATTGACACTCATTTGGATTTGAAGTCTAGGACTTGAAATAGTTTTACTCGTGTGCGTATTCTCTTGAGTCAGTATCATTGTTAACCCTTGCCTATCACATGTTCTACGTACTTCTTGAAGCATGTTTAAGACTTGATATTAGTAGGCACCGGTTCAACAATGTCAAAAACGTAAATTGCATATCTTTTTCTAGGTGACCTTAGTGCTAGTATGTGTTTCTCTACACTCGTCTTGATTTGCATGCACCCACCTTTATTCATACACTACGTCAAGCTTTAAGTGTGGAGTTAGATAATTGACCTTCAAGTTTTCCCCTCAAAAACAAAGTTCTCAATTATGGAAAGTGTGCAAAACATTGGCCCCAATCATAGTTGTTTTTGAAAGAAAACCAGTTTGAAAAAAAAAATGCTTTTGTTGATTATGCGAAAGCAGAAAATACCAAGGACCAGGTGAGAAAAGTCACACTCTTGAAACAATTTCTACCCCCTTCTGCTTGATGTAGTGTAATTCCACCTCCTCATTGCGTGCAAATCGTCACTTGTCTTGAGAATTCATATGCTAGAGTCTAAGGGACGACCCTCGTGCTTGCACTGAAACTTCAATGCAATTTTGTGTACTATTTTTCAGAAAATTTTTAAGCCAGGCTCCTCTTCTCTTACGGGCCATTGTCTAATCCTTGGCACTTGAGAATGAGCTTTGCATTGAGAGCCCGTGGACTATCCCTAGATAGCATAGGTGAATGGCGAGCGTGTTTTGTGTAACTATTCATGTTCTTCATACGTTGCTATAGAACTATTTAGAACTTGTGATGAGGCGTTGGTTAGTCATGTGTACTGACAGTTTGAATGCATAACTCGTTTGATCTATGATTGTCTGAAAACTTTGATGAAGATGTTTGACTTGAAGTTGAGGTAACACGATGAATCCAAGGTATGACAGGACTTTACTGTGACTCGTTGAGCATCATTTCATGCATGCACGTTAGTCAGTTGTATAGGGGATTTGTAGGTAGTCCCATTTCTGAAAACCTTCACGAGACTATACTCGTCCTATTAGGGCAGCCTATAGGTTTAAAGGCTTGATGCATACGCTAAATGCATTCGTGTCCTCTACGACAGTGAGTTATCTGTTTATTTTTATGTCTAGTTAGAATTGATCACATGTCACTTGAGTAGGTAGTCTATGGTCGTTGAGCGTTACATACTCTCATGTGTTTATTCTGCCAATTGTTCGACATTTGTTCGGGACGAACAAATCCTAAGTGTGGAGTGTTTTGATCAGTCGATATCCTGACTGATTATTCGCTACATTCGATGAAGGATTACGCTCGTTCTCCCGGCAAATCGTCTCTATTTGATGTCTTTCTCTAGTGTTTCAGGTAAAATCGACATATCATCGCTCTGTGGAGCCGAAATGTTGAAAGAACGGAAAGATCGCTCGAAAAAGGCAGAAAAACCGAAGTTGAACCAGCCAGCCCGTTACAGGCACAGCAGCCGTTACACCCTAGGCTGTCACGGGTGTAACGGCTGTGTTTTCTACCCGAGATTTCAAGGCCGCCCGTTACAAGAAGAATCACCCGTTACACCTTGGCTGTAACGGATGTAACGGCTATGAAACACATCAGAGATTTGGGCTTCAACCGTTACAGCCGTTACACACTGGGCTGTAACGGCTGTAACGGGACCGTCGGCTAAAATTTACAAGTTGTTTCTAAATTCGATTTTTGGGCTTTTCGGCCTTTTTAGACGGTCTATATAAAGAAACAAAGACAGAATAGACTGGGTGTTGCAATTTTGGAGAAGAAACCCTAGCTTGGAGAAGACGAAGCTTTCATCGTGAGAGATTTAACGAGCTACCGCGTCTTTACGGTTATTCGTTCTTATTTCTCTATACACTGTTTTTGGTAAATTCACCATGAATAGTGAGTAGTCTCCTTATTCCGGGATCCTACGGATCCCGTGCTATGTACCCCTAACTCTCATGTGATCAATTAAAGTTATTATTTATGCGATTTGAATATTCAATTTCATTGTGTGCTTAATTTTATCGTTCTATGCATGTATTTACATCAAAGGGTATGTTTGCATTGATA
Source organism: Rhodiola kirilowii (assembly GCA_033675215.1). Classification (NCBI taxonomy): domain Eukaryota; kingdom Viridiplantae; phylum Streptophyta; class Magnoliopsida; order Saxifragales; family Crassulaceae; genus Rhodiola; species Rhodiola kirilowii. Next base: position 38,078,634 of record CM066193.1, read on the forward strand.
GAACGTATTTAGGTTGCATGCCGAAAGGTGGATGGGCCCTAGGGATTAACCGGATTCGCATGAAATTGATGTTAGGTCATGTTTACATGATTTAATAGGAAAACCTTTAATTTAATAAATCGAAATCGTTGATAATCCGTGGATGGGCGGCGTTCAACGATTGAGATTAATCTAGACAATGATCCGTGGATGGGCGGCTTGTCTAGTGTTATTTCGGTTATATTCCATATTCGATAGCATGAAAAATTAACGTAGAATGATTGCATGATTAGTGGGGTTAGCACGGGTGAAGTATGGATTCTGGGATTCTTTCTCTGAATTAATACAACCATTTATTTTCTGTTATTTAATTTTTGCTTGTTTTAACACCACAAAACCTTTTGTCACTCGGAATAGCTAAATAGGTCACTCTATTGGCTAGTATTCACACGCACTGCTCTTTGGATCGACCCTTGGCTTACCAAGGTTATAAATTTTGTTTGACTGCAACTTGACCCCTAAAACTAATACTTTGACAACTATAAAGGGTTAAAAATACGCTTGTCAGTTTGCTTGTATGATTTGGATTTTAGAGGTTTTCAAATCAAAGTCTCGATTGTCTACCGCGGGAGCAAGGATTGGGGAACGATATCCATAGGCATTAGGAGCGGCGTAGTCTTTAAGAACCCTTCTAGCTTGGGGCAATGGTGGTAGTTGATGAGGAGGGGGTGGTGGTGGAGGAAGTTCATCTCTATCTCCTATATCTTGAGTAGTGGGTTCTTGAGCATTCGATTTGGATCCTTTAGCCTTGATTGTCTTACTCCTTGTAAGGTGAGGATTAACAATATCTCTTCTAGGTTAATTCAAGTCTCTATCCACAATCTAGTAAGTTTCTTTGTCTTAGGTGGCATAAAAGAAGTGAACCTACAAGGAAGAGGCAAACGAGACAAGTGAGAATAGTGGAATGAACTCAAGAATCACAAGTAGCAAAACAATAAAAGAAAAACATGGAATAGTCGAAGTACTAAATGATTCGTCCTAGGGATAATCTATCCATTGCTCCCCGGCAATGGCGCCATTTTGACAAGTTGTATTTTTGTATAGTCAAAAACAATTTATATTTGACCGGTAAGACCGGTGTCGAACCCAAGGGAGCAAATTTGATTATGCGCTAGGTGAATCAAGTTTTCAACTTAGCTATTCCTTCAAATCAATTATGATGTGGTTATCAATCAAGAACAATGAATGAGATAGCACTAAAGGGTTGAATATCAATCGAAAGAGAGTTTCGAGGGGTTTTGCCCCTCCTTGGCATTTCCCATGATCATGCATACAAGAATTAAACACATTCAAGGTGTTAGATAGTGTTGAACCTAGCTTAGACTAAGGTAGATCACATTCTAATCTAATCTATTCTTAGTCAAGCTCTCTTATAGCTCGAACCTCACTCTCTCGAGGATATTGGTTCATTCCATGACATTTATTAGCATTGGAATCTCTCCCAAGCAATAAATACCATGAACTCGAGTCCTAGTTCACTTCAAATCCATAGATATGATCACATTTACTACATCTAAACCATCCCTAAGGTCGCTAGATTCTTAGGTCAAGTTTTGGGATAAACAAGTCACTTTGGCATTTTATCAAACACCTAGTGGCATGCAATAATGAAGATCATAGCAAATGTGAATGTAACACCATAGATTAATCATCCAACATGTGTATACATGATCAAGAGTACCAAGGAGGGTAACAACACCCTCAAAACACAAGGGGACTAGTCACACATCATGTAAGACAACATGGTGTGAGTAGGGTTTAAGCCCAACAAATGAGAATAGGAAATAGGATGGTTAATCCTAATGTCTCCCTTCGATCTTCACTTCTCCTTTGTTGGATGTTGATTAATGACATTAATTTGATCTCCTTTCATGAGTATTTTCGCCCAAAAAGCCAGCTCCCTTTCGTCAAAAATCCTCTTTCTATTTATAGCTCCGAAACTAAAGTTTTTGGGATTTTTTGATCCAGTCGGTCGATTGACTTAAGCTTGACACCCAGTCGGTCGACTGGATGAGTGAAGTTTGATGAGCTCCTAAAGTTTTATTCGAGTCGGTCGGTTGAACTTCTCAGTCGACCAACTGGGGCCTTTTTGGTGGTCTTCCCGTCCGAATTTGGTCTTGGAATCAACTAGAGAGTTGTAGCCCTTTGAGGTATCTTTCCAACAAGCTTTGAATAAATCAATTCGGACACCGTATGCGCCCCGAGCGTTTAAAACAAGTTGCAAATGTCAATTTGCTCGGTTTGACCCCGAAACTCCCTTTTTTGCTCCGAAACTTCTATTTTCAACCAATCTTGATATTTTGGCCTTGATCATGGGAGAAACTTGTTTTGTGCCTGAAACGTACGGAAAGGGATCAAATGACATCAAAATATCGCCGAAAATGAACAAAAGCTATAGTGAAAATGGCTATTAATAAGTCGAAATCTCGACTTATCACTACTCTCACCCACCTGCAAAGTACGCGTGGGTAGAAGTGCACCGTGATTAGTCGGCTGCGCCTCAGTCGTGAGTGGTTGTTTCTCCTCGCGGTCGGTGTTGGTGTTCATTTGCTCCAGCATACTCATGATCCGTTCAAATCAGGCCTCGTTTCGGGCCTCAGTTTCACCCTGCTTTGTTTCGAGTGCAAGGGTTCTGGTGCTGAGTTCGGTCATCGTTTGGTTTAGAGCTCTAATGGATTTGGTTGTGCTGTGTGTGTCAAGCATGGTCAGTGAAAGACACCAATGATGCGTACTATGGCGTGAGTGAGTGAAAGGAGAGTCTGAGATGAGAAGAGAAGTGAGAGGAGAGAGTTGTTTAATTCTTTTCTTTCTTTATTTCATTCCAGAGCACACCATATATGGTTGCTGGGTACGTTCATTCTTGCAGTACACATATGTCACTATTCATCAACCATATCGCCAGATGTCCCTTCTGGATCCTTCTTCTTCTGCATTCCTCTCTCCTGGCAGTTAGAGAGCTTGTATTCTCCTGTGTACAGTCGTTTGCTAGGGATCTTGGGCCTGCTTCCCCTCCTTGGGCCATTGGATACGGCCTCCTTATTTGCATGAGAATCATGCAACGCATCACATGGTATTGTGGATAGCTGCTTTCAACTCATGGAACGACACAAAGAGTGGAGCCTTGATTTTACACCTAGAGAAGAAATTGAAGATTGCGACAGACTAGCAAAGTTTGCAAGATTAAACAAGTGGTCATTTGGTCTGAAAAAAAGTGGAACCGATCAAGACCCGGTTGAACCGGTTGACCCGGTCGGTTGAACCGGTTGACCTGGTGTGTTGACCTGGTTGACCCAATTTTTCATTAAAACGTGATTTGATCGGTTCAATCGGTTCGATTTGGTCTGAAAAAAATATATATTTATTTTGACTTGGACAAGACTCGAACCTAGTCTTCCTCTATAATTATCCCCTATCCTTCCACCAAGCTAAACATGATTCATGTTTTATTATTTGTTTCAATAATGTATATTCATTTATCAAATCTATAAAATTTATTACTTACTATCAATTTAGCTAGAAATTCAATTAGTCTTAGAAATCCCTTATTGTTGTGACTTACATTTTGAGACTAAAATTGTTATTGTTGTATTATTGATTTGTAATAAATTCTAAATTTGTTATGGTATGTTATTGTAATCAGATCATAAACATATAATATTTATTCAAGTCATAAATATGTTAAATTATAATATCATATATAAGTATTATATTTTTATTTTTTAATTTGTGCGGGACAAACCGGTTCGACCCGGTTGAACCACTGACTCAGTGACTTGATCGAATCGATCCCCGGTTCGGTTTTAATAACACTGATATAAAGTGATCAAATAAATCAAAACAAAAAAATGTTAGTTATGAATTAAAACATTTTGCGATAGAGTTACAAATTTTAAGAATATATCAAGAAATTCTTATAAGAAAATGTTTTAATTTATAGACTAAAAATTATGTTTAGATTCATTTGATCACTTTAACATCAAATGACACGGTTAATTGATGGATATATAATGTTTGTCAGTAAATTGTAACATGTCCATTGAAAAAAATTGAATTTGATCCTTAAAAGAATTGAATTTGACCCTTAAAAAATTGAGTTTGACACTTGATTGTCATTTTAGGTAGTTCGGACTGTAATTTGATAGTAAGTGATAGTTCGTACCCTTTTTTTGTCATTTTCCCTATTTATAAAGCATAAACATATCAAATCATTTGGGTTTCTAAGAATGCAAAAAAAAAATTAAAATTTTATACAATATTACGCAAGTTGATCCCAATTTTATCTGATTTTGTAAGAGGTAGCTAATGTCTAATTTTACAACAATGCGATTGTACCAGCTTAAGTTATAAAATGCAATTTTAACAACCTTGGATCATATATTCGGTCATCCCGACAACAGCCCCCTGCTATTAGCTGTTTCTTTTAAAGACTATTATCAAAATACTTGAAAGTTCTACTAAAGTGGGAGTTTGTCGTTTTTTAAAAGTCAAATTCTATTATTGTAGGCAATGAATGGTTACTTTACCTCAAATTAATACCATAAGATGCATTCAATGAGTTCGAACCGCAGACTTCGTGGCCATTTGACTAAAACTATAACCGCTAGACAACTATTTTTATGCGTGAGTTTGTGCTTAGTGAATTTTCTTTGATGTAGCTTAGTGAAATTTTTTGAAGTAGTATATGTACACAATAGGTGTATATCACCTATGAAACTAGCAGTAATTGTGAAAAGTAGCAAGCGTGTAAACTCCAACCAGGTTCAAAATGGTGAATGAAGAAAGCAGTATGAGCAGATAACTCTTTATCGACAGACCATCACCATCAATGACCAATAATAGATCATCACGGCTATGACCAAGTAGATACTCTGGTCCAAACTGCCCACTCCTGTAATTGGATGACAGAGTTTTGCTGTTAGTTGTTACCATAATATTGATGATTTTGAGATTACTGAAACTCAAACAAGTGAGAAAAAACAAAAAACAAAAAAGAAATGACATCTGCACCTGAACTTTTATCCGGTAAGGTCGGACCAGCAGGTGGGGTCGTATTTGCTATAGGTATGCCGAGTCTAAGGCAGTCCATTCCAATAGAGCCTATCAGATTCATGTAACTCTTAAGTTATTAGATAAGCCCAACATTGTTTCCTCTAGAGAAACTTAAAATATGGGAAGCGAGCATGGATTAGAACACATTGCGAAATGACATGTTTGAAATAGGAAATGGAAGCTTACATTCCTTGAGACATGGGAAAGAGGTAACGTTGAGGAGGTTAGAGTAGCCTTGTTTACATTCGCAGTTGTGTGTGAATGGAGATGTCGTGTTGCATGTTCCCTCTCCACAAGAAGCCACATTGCAGGCTAGTGACAAAAAGAATGATTTAACAAACTTAAATGATAAAATAGCAGCACGTCTAAGTATCTACAAGTGACTTACGATCGAAGATTGATCCAATGGTTCCGTTTCTTTTAGGTGGCGTAGGGGATGGTGCTGATGCACAGGAATAATCAAGGGTGCCTAATTGGGCAAAGAGAAGAAGATAGCATTACTATAGCAGCCCAAATGTTTACGAACACTGGATGTACCTAGTGATTTCGCAGCACCAGAGATGAAAACGAACAGTTTTGTGATTTTGATGAAAAATTACAAGTAGTTTACAGGAATCAATAAACCAAGGTTATTGCGATTTCTCCATACAGCTAATCAGGATAGAAGATCAGTCTTCAATACTATATATACACGGCCACAACAAAGTACAAACAGATATTATGATGTGCAGCTTGCAAGTTGATATCCAACAATCAAGAGTCTAACAAAAGCAGGCACCATGTATTTATAAAAACAAAAGAGTAAGCTCAAAATTAAGGATGACAATCTAGCACCAAAATGATGTGAAAATGTGATGTTAACAGGTTAAACTTAGTTTATCTTCCCAGACATCACAACAAACATAAACATCCCCACTAAAATGGAGAAGAAGTACTTACAATTGGGGATCACACAAGGCAAGAATTTGAGAACATCATCATCCTCTGTAAGAGATTGCTTCCATCCATCGTCACATTCACACACAAATGACAAACCAGCAGCAGATGGCTTGCACTTCCCTTTCCCACATTCCACCATCTTACACACATCATCTGAAACACAACCAAACCCCAAAATAAATAAATAAATAAAATCAGCTAAATCCCACTTCAATTCAATTCCCAAACCAAACAAATCACAACATATGAAAGCCAGAAGTTTTAGGGACACTGGAAACATACCCATTACTGGGGCAAGTATGGGTGCCAGAAAATCCTTCAAAGGGTCTGCAACTACTCCAGGTTGAACAAGCAATACAGCGAAAAGACAAGTGAACAGAATTGATGAAGATGATGTCATGTTGAACTGATGAGTTGAAAAACACAGAGAGAGAAAAAGAGGTTGTGAGAGATTGGAGAACAGGTGACAAAGTTAAACAGCTTTATGTGAAAGCCGATCACAACAGGAGTAATAAATTTGGGATCTTTGAAAAATGGGGGTTCCACTGAAATGTGGCCATTCTATACGGTTGGGAGTTGAGAGAAATACGTAGCCGAGCCGACTCGGATGAATTTAGTCGGTTGTTTATGATGATGTTTGCCAATGGGTGGTCGCCACATCAGACAGGTGACATTTGACTGAGGAAGTTTAGTCAACGAACGAATGCAACATTGAATTTGAATTGGTACCAGGAGGAAGCTGAATGTTGTTGCAAATGTATAAGTGAAACGAATTGAATGCAGCACACCAATTCGAAGAATTTTTTTTTTGGATCAAGTTGAAGCAGAACATTCTGCTATCAAGGGCCCAACAAAGCCCGATCGACTGACCGAAGCAGACGACTTTACAACGAAATATAGATCAGTGGACCCTTGAAGAACAACCAGATCCAGCCAAAGCTGACAATCTTCGGCCGAAGCCTATATGATCCGGCCGAAGCCGACAAGTTTCGGCCGAAGCCGACATGTTCCGGCCGAAGCCAACAACTTAATCAAAAACTAACATAACAACCTACTGAAACCTATAAGCTAAACTACCACCTTTAAACTACACACTACATCCCAAAACGATCACCGACGAGCCAACCGGGAGCATCCAATCGAGCCAATCAGCACCACCCCACCTCAGATCCATCAATCCGCCACCGTAAATGTAATATTGATCTTAAATAGCTGTTGGAATTTAATTGAGCTTGAGGAAGTTGGAATTGGAATTTCTGCTTATTTGTGTTTGAAACTACATGGGCGGGCACACGAGCGGGCACACGGGGCGGGCACACGGTCGGGCACACGGTCGGGCGCTGGTACTGGTATTTGCGAGCCACATGGAACGGCACCGTTTCATTTACAGCTGTGCGTTCTCAATCAGTTGCAATTCGTTTGGTTTACAGTTGGCATACACCGACGTCGTTTTACTCCAACGGATATAAACAAAGATCCGCGCCTGGGTTTGAACACTCGTCTTCTGAAAACACAGAGTTAGGGTTCTTGAGAAATCAGATTTGGGGCTTTTCGCGTAGAGTAGAAATTGATCATCCGATCGGTTGTAATAGCTTCGCATTAGTTCACTGATTGTATTCTGTGCATCGATAGATTCCAAAAGCTCAATAAAACGTCCTCATTCTTAGTGCTGGAGTAGGGGAGGAAGTCCCCGAACCAGGGTAAATCTGTTTGTCATAGTTTCGTAGTTGTTCGTTCATTCATTATTCCATCATTTCGATTGTCGATCCGCATCTCTACAATTGGTATCAAGAGCTTTGAAGATCGGAGTGATGGGTCCAATGAAGATAGAGCTGAACCGGTTTGATGGCCATGGCGACTTCGGCTTATGGCGTCAGCGTATGAGGGCAATCCTAGTTCAGATGAAGGTCGTGAAGGTCCTGGACGGCGAGAAGGACTTCCCTGCGACGATGACCCAAGACGAGAAGGAGGAAGCCCAAGAATTCGCCTATAGCACCATTATTCTTCATCTCAGTGATAAAGTCCTGCGAGAGGTGTCCAAGGAGAAGACTGCAGCAAAGGTGTGGTTGAAGCTTGAGTTACTCTACATGACAAAGACACTCCCTAGTAAAATCTACTTGAAAGGTAAACTTTTTGGGTTCAAGATTTCTGAAGATAAAGATCTTGATGAACAACTAGATGAGTTTTTTAAAATTATTCTGGATTTGGAGAATATTGAAGTAACAGTGGATGATGAGGATCAAACGATCATGCTGTTGAATGCTCTACCTAGTTCTTACAGTTCATTTGTTGAGACTATGAAATATGCAAGGGAGTCTTTGACTTTTGAAGAAGTTCTGACTGCCCTTAAGTCAAAACAAATGGACACTGGTTCATCAAAGGGTGCTGCTGAAGGTCTGTCTGTCCAAAGGAAATTCGACAAGAAGAATTACCACAAAAAGACATCAAAGGGAAATTTCAAGCAAAAGAATCAGCAAGGTGAACAACAGTCCCATGACTCAAAGAAGCTGAAATGTTTTTTCTGTCATAAAGAGGGTCATTTTAGAAGAGACTGCCCTGAGAGGAAGAAACAAAACAGTAGCAAAGGAGGTGATAAGGCTGAGGCAGCAGTGGTAGAAGAGGCAGATGCGGGCTATGAAAGTGATGATGTCCTTGTTGCCACAAATGCTGCAGAAGGGAGTCACTGGATCCTTGACAGTGGCTGCTCTTATCACATGACTCCCAACAAGGCTTGGATGCATGATTTCAAGGAGTTGGATGGAGGCATGGTGCTATTGGGTAATAACAAAGCATGCAGGATGCAAGGAGCTGGATCAATAAAGCTCAAGACTGCTGATGGCCAAGAAGCAGTCCTCCATGATGTCAGGTATGTTCCTGATCTTAAAAGGAACTTAATCTCCTTAGGCACTTTAGATAAACTTGGATATGTGTTTAAAGCTGAAAAAGGCATAATGAAAATAACCAAGGGATCCTTAGTAGTATTAAAAGGTAAGAGGTCAAATGGTGTATATGTTTTGCTTGGAAACACTATATGTGGAACAGTCTCAAATGCAACTGAACAGATGCATGATAAAATGAATTTATGGCACTTAAGGTTAGGACATGTTAGTGAACTTGGCCTTAAGAAATTGCATGAACATGGTTGTCTTGGTGATGAATGTCTTGGTAAACTGAAGTTTTGTGAAAACTGTATACTTGGTAAATCTAACAGAGTTAGTTTTAGCAAAGCTATACATAGAACAACTGATAAGCTTGAATATATACATTCAGACCTTTGGGGTCCTTCTAGAGTTCCTTCACATGCTGGTAGGAGGTATTTTGTGACTTTTATTGATGATTATACTAGAAGGGTATGGATATATATATTGAAGTTGAAAAGTGATGTTCTAACTGTGTTTAAAGAATGGAAAGCTTTAGTTGAGAACCAGACATGCAAGAAGATCAAGAGGATGAGAACAGACAATGGGCTAGAGTATTTATCAACTGAGTTTATAAATTTGTGTAAGGATGCTGGGATCTCCAAACATCATACAGAGGCAGGTACCCCTCAGCAAAATGGACTTGCTGAGAGGTATAACAGAACAATTCTGGAGAGGGTGAGATGTATGCTCATTCAGGCTGGATTACCTAAAATCTTTTGGGCTGAGGCAGCAACAACAGCATGTTACTTAATCAACAGATGCCCATCCTCTGCCATAGAGTTCAAAACACCAATGCAGATGTGGAGTGATCATCCAGAAGATTACAACAGATTAAAGGTTTTTGGATGTGCAGCCTATGCTCACATCAGACAGGACAAATTGGATTCAAGGGCCTTAAAGTGTTTATTTCTAGGATATCCTGATGGAGTAAAAGGCTACAAATTGTGGTGCTTGGAAAGCATTGGGAAGAAATCAATCATTAGCAGGGATGTAGTGTTCAATAAGACCATTTTTCCTTACAAAGACAAGAGTGAAAATTCTGATCAGTTGAACAATAAATTTGATGAAAGTGACAAAGTCCACATTGAGGTGGAGCCATCCAGTAAAGGTAAAGAGGTAATAACTAAGCAACAACCAGTTGAGGATGCCAGAATTTCAGATAGCAGTGATGAAGCACAAGAAGTGGAACAGATTGAAAATCAAGAAGACCTTAGCACTTATATGCTTACAAGGGACAGACAAAGGAGAACCACCAGGCCAGTTGCAAGATTTGGAATGGATAACATGGTTGCCTTTGCATTTAATACTGCAGCAGAAATTGCAGATGAGGAACCAGTTTCTTACAATCAGGCTATTAATTCTGCTGACAAAGAGTTGTGGATAAATGCTATGAATGAGGAAATGGATTCTCTACTGAAGAATAATACTTGGGAACTTGTGGATAGACCAAAGGGGCAGAGACTAGTTGGAAGCAAGTGGATTTTCAAAAGGAAGGAGGGAATACCTGGTGTGGAGAAACCAAGGCTTAAAGCCAGACTTGTGGCCAAGGGGTTCACACAGAAAGAAGGTATAGACTTCACAGAAATATTCAGTCGAGTAGTCAAGCACAGGTCCATAAGAGTTATACTGTCTATTGTTGCAAAGTATGGTTTATTTCTGGAACAGTTAGATGTGAAGACTGCATTTCTTCATGGGAAATTGGATGAGACTATTTATATGAGGCAGCCAGATGGATTTGTTATTGGAAATAAAGAAGAGAAAGTCTGTCTGCTCAAGAAATCTCTATATGGCCTGAAACAGTCTCCAAGACAGTGGTACAGAAGGTTTGATGAATTTATGATCAACCAAGGGTATTTGAGATCAGCTTATGATTGGTGCATATATGTGAATAAAGAAGAAAGTCAGAATAAAAGGGTTTATCTACTCTTATATGTTGATGATATGTTGATAGCAAGTAGAAACTCCAATCAGATAAAGAGGTTGAAAGAGCAGCTTAATTCAAGTTATGAAATGAAGGATCTTGGACCTGCAAAGAAGATACTTGGTATGCAAATATTGAGGAATATGGAACAGGGCACACTGTTCCTAAATCAGCAGGGGTATATTGAAAAGGTCCTTATAAAATTTGGGATGGGAAATGCAAAATCAGTTTTGACACCTATTGCTCAACATTTTAAACTTCAGAAGGATCAGTGTCCTAAGTCTGAAAAAGATATCAGTTATATGCAGGAAGTTCCTTACTCTAGTGCAGTTGGGTCTCTAATGTATGCTATGGTATGCACTAGACCAGATCTAGCTCACTCAGTCAGTTTGGTGAGCAGGTTCATGGCAAATCCAGGAAAGGAACACTGGACTGCTGTGAAATGGATTCTCAGATACCTAAGAGGATGTACTGAAATTGGCCTAAAATATGGTGGAGCAGATCAAGGTGGAGCTGGGACAGAAACAGATATGATTGTGGGATATTGTGACTCAGATTATGCTGCAAGCATAGATACAAGGAAATCTCAGTCTGGTATAGTATTTACAGTGTTTGGAACTGCAGTCAGTTGGAAAGCAATCTTACAACCAGTTGTGGCATTGTCCACAACTGAGGCAGAATATATTGCAATTACTGAGGCAGTCAAAGAAGCATTGTGGCTAAGAGGCTTGCTGGGAGAATTGGGATTTGAACAAAAGAAAGTCAAGGTATTCTGTGACAATCAAGGAGCAATCCACCTATCTAAACACCAAGTCTTCCATGAGAGGTCTAAACACATCGACATAAGGATGCACTTTGTCAGAGATATTGTGGAATCAGGGGAAGTGGGAATTGAGAAAATCTCAACTGAGAACAATCCTGCAGATATGTTAACTAAAGCAGTCACTTGGGAGAAATTCAAGCTTTGCTTGGATTTACTCCAAGTCTATGGAAACTAATCTGCAGGGCAGCCAAGATGAGGAAGGACTTTAAAGCTATTTTGAGATCAAGGTGGAGATTGTAATATTGATCTTAAATAGCTGTTGGAATTTAATTGAGCTTGAGGAAGTTGGAATTGGAATTTCTTCTTATTTGTGTTTGAAACTGCATGGGCGGGCACACGAGCGAGCACACGGGCGGGCACACGGTCGGGCACTCGGGCTCTCAGTCGAGCACTCGGTCAGGCGCTGGTACTGGTATTTGCGAGCCAAATGGAACGGCACCGTTTCATTGACAGCTGTTCGTTCTCAATCAGTTGCAATTCGTTTGGTTTACAGTTGGCATACACCGACGTCGTTTTACTCCAACGGATATAAACAAAGATCCACGCCTGGGGTTGAACACTCGTCTTCTGAAAACACAGAGTTAGGGTTCTTGAGAAATCAGATTTGGGGCTTTTCGCGTAGAGTAGAAATTGATCATCCGATCGGTTGTAATAGCTTCGCATTAGTTCACTGATTGTATTCTGTACATCGATAGATTCCAAAAGCTCAATAAAACGTCCTCATTCTTGGTGCTGGAGTAGGGGAGGAAGTCCCCGAACCAGGGTAAATCTGTTTGTCATAGTTTCGTAGCTGTTCGTTCATTCATTATTCCATCATTTCGATTGTCGATCCGCATCCGCATCTCTACAGTAAGACAGCAACATCGCCACCCCGACCAGCCATCGCATCCCTCAACCGACCACAACCACTCCAACACCTCCAACCATCAACCGGAGTTGACCGAATCCAAAACCAACCACCCACCTGTGGACGACGATGAGAGCCGCCAGCAGCGGCGGAGAGGCCAGCGGAGGAGCACGCCATCACAACGAAATCAGCAGCCAAAAAGAGCCCGCATCGGAGCCCCAGCCCCCTACCGGCGGATAGAAATTGAACTGTCTTCTACTTGCTTCTACTGGCTTCTATTCGCTTCTGGAGAGTTTTTCCACGGAGAGAGAAACTTTTGTGTCATTCTGTAATTCAAAGAACATTTTTAAGGTTTCACACGAGGCTTTACAGTTCAAAATGACTATTTGTCACGTCGTTTTTGAGGGTTCTGCTTCGGGTATTTGGCCGGATTCGCATCCTGTACATCCAAGCTAAAAACAGCCAATTGAAAGTGGCATCATTTTTGTATAAAACTATATAGTTTTTATTTTTTACACATAAATAAAACCTAAAAATAGATGTTCGAATTCTTAAACTGTATCGTTTCGAACCTAAAATCACCTAAACGACACCATTTTTATTTTGGCAGCAAATAGCTGCGCTGCTTAAGATCTCATTCTGTGTGGATTCGCATCCGGTACAACCAAGCTAAAAACAGCCAATTGAAAGTGGCATCATTCTGGTATAAAAACTACGTAGTTTTGTATTTTTACACATAAATAAAACCTAAAAATAGATGTTTGAACCCTTAAACTGCGTCGTTTCGAACCTAAAAACACCAGAATGACACCATTTTTATTTTGGCAGCAAATAGCTGCGCTGCTTGGGATCTCATTTCGTATGGATTCGCATCCGGTACAGCCAAGCTAAAAATAGTCAATTGAAAGTGACATCGTTGTGGTATAAAACTACGTAGTTTTGTATTTTTTACACATAAATAAAACCTAAAAGTAGATGTCTGAACCCTACTGCATCGTTTCGAACCTAAAAACACCAAAACGACACCATTTTTATTTTGGCCTTGTTTGGAAATTTATTATAGGTAAAAGTACGAAAACATTACATGAAGTACCACCTCATTTCAAATCAAGTACCGAACTATCAAAAGTTTCAATTTAAGTACCTGAACTAACACCACATTTCAAATCAAGTAAGAAACTATCAAAATTTTTAGTTTAACCCACGAACTATCAATTCTTTTCAACTCTAAGTACCCACTAATCAATAACTGTATTCATTCTCTTAATAATTAGTTTTATTAAGTAAAATATTAAATGAACTATTATGTGTTAATCTTTAACCCGAATAAATAATTAAATGGACATATTTATCTTTAATTATATCAATTGAGTTATAAAACTTATATAATGACCATAAGGGTCAAGATCATGTACAAGGTTGAATTTTGATACAAAATACAAAATTCATCAAAATTATTTTATAATTTGTCAGTTTATTTTATAGTTCGTCAAAATTATTTTATAGTTCGTCACTTTATGAGCCGAAAAATGAAAAAGACGAGCTGAAAAATGAAAAGACGACATAGTTCGTCAGTTTCATTTTATAATTCGTCACCAAGAAAAACACCCAAAAAATCAAGATTTAATTTGATCCATTCAAATCACAAGATCAAGGACTATGATGAGTTTGTATTTTGTAATTTGCGTCGGATCCGTACTCATGACCATAATCATGGAATCAAACATCACATATGTCCACAACTTTTTCAGAAAAAATGGCTTCTGTTTCCAAAACCTTACAATGTTGGAATAAATATTCATTTGGGAAGGTTAATAAAAGATTACAAGACAAAAAAAGAGAGCTACAACACATTAGAAACTTGCCAAGAACTCCAGCAATGATTCCCAAAGAGAAGCAGCTGATGCAAGATATTGAAGATAGGCTCCATAGAGAGGAGGTCATGTGGGCTCAGAGATCACGTCTTACCTTGCTGGCAGAGGGTGACAATACACGTTATTTTCATGCTAGAGCGTCTTCAAGACATAAAACAAATTGGATACTCAAGATAAAATGCAACAATGGTACTATTACTTCAGTACAAGAGGACATTGTTCAGGAAGGTTTGCAATATTTTCAGCAGCTTTTTATGTCTCAATGCAATATGTCTCACCCTGAAGTGGCAGCAGCAATCCATACACTTCCGGTCAAAATTTCAAATTCTCACAATTCCCAACTTACGGCTCCTTACACTACAGATGATATTACGGCTGCACTGTTCCAATTACATCCATATAAAGAACCCGGGATTGATGGTTACTTGCCTCTGTTCTACCAAAAATATTGGCAGCTGCTCAAAGATCATTTCACTCATTGTTGCCTACAGTTCCTTAATCATGGCCAGCTTGAATCCTCCATAAATGACACTATCATCACCCTCATTCCAAAGCAGGAAAATGCTCAGACAATGGACATGTTTCGCCCCATCAGTCTTAGCACGGTTATGGCCAAAACAATTTCTAAAGCCATTACAAACCGGTTGCAGCTTATTGTAACGGAGGTTATAACCCCTGAACAGACTACATTTTTACACAACCGTAGCATCACTGATAATTTCCTCATTGCACATGAAAAGTCTCATTATATCAAGAACGTCGGTCAACGCAAAAAAAATTTGGGGTTCATTAAAACTTGACATGTCTAAAGCGTACGACAGAATTGAATGGCTGTTTTTGGAAGCTGTCTTGCTACGTATAGGTTTCCATGCGATTTGGATTTCAAGGCCAATGCAGTATATTAAAACGGTCTCATATCGCTTGCGCATTAACGGGGAACTTTCTACGCCGTTTTCACCAGAACGAGGACTTCGACAAGCTAGGTGATCCTTTATCGCCTCATCTTTTTATAATTTGCACCGAATGGTTCAGTCATGCAATTCTACAGCTACATGCCAACAACATCTTTAAAGGTATTCGCGTCAACAGAGCTGCACCACATATCACACACTTACTAATTGCAGACGACGCCATTTTATATTTTCAAGCTGATATTCACACTCTAGCAGCTTTGAAACAACTACTTTCGGACTACTGTTGGAACCCATAGGTTTTGATGATTTCAAACACTTAGCTAATATTTTATCTAAGTGTACAGAAATCCTTCAGATAGATCGAAGAAAGATCGGAGATCGAACTACCATTGAATGGGTGCATGAACAGAACTCTACAAATAAGTCATGGCAAGCTGCATCAGACAAAAGGAAGGTTCTAGAAAGACTCTTGTCTTTATAGGACACAAACCCCACTAAAAGTGAATAGTCCAGATGGGACATGCCGCTGGGCCCAAGACGTCAACTCACAGCAGGGTCTACATATTGACCTAGGGTTTGACATGTGTGAGGTGTGGATTGTTGAAGAGAGAAGCCGCCGCCTTCCAGAAAAGCAAAGCCACCGCACTGAAGAACGAGTTGCTGAAGCTGTCACTACACGGAGGTTTGAAGAAGAAACGATTGCTTTGTTCGAGTGAGTAAAGGTCATCAAATAGAGTCTGCTGAATAGACCTAGTTTGTAAACCCTACAAGAATATCGTAATAGAAAGCAATCGGTTTCACAAATCCTTTCAGAGAAATCTGGGAGGTAGTGGTTTTCACCTTATCACTATCTGTGATAAGGTTTCCACTCTACATCCGTGTGCAGTATTTATTCAGCATTTTCATTCCTGCATTCCGTTTGACTGTTTCCGCTGCAACTCTGTTTATCAGCCAGAAAACCTTGTGGTAAACTCCGTCTGATATTGTTTGCTAACACTAATCGATCCAACACGTGGTATCAGAGCCGAGTACTCTAGATTTGTGTGTTAGCTTTGCAGGAAAAGTGATGTCGTCGATCAACGATTCCTTCTGGAAACCGCCGCTGCTGAAGCCCGGTCAGTTTGACTGGTGGCAAGACCAGTTTGAAGCCCACATCCGCGCGCTAGATGGACAACTGTCGAGCATATTCGAGACGGATCCTCTGGTCATACCACCAGACACAACAGATGCTGAGAAACCAGTGGATAAAAGCAAAGACAAATACACTGAAGAGGACTACAGAAAGCTTGAAAAAAAATGCTAGAGCAAAGAAGGTTCTCTATATGACTCTTTCTCCCGGAGACCAAATCAAAGTGGCAATGCACAAAACCGCCAAGGAAATGTACGATAGCCTTGTGAGGCTATACGGAGGAAATGAAGACATCAAAAGAAACTGGATTTTAGCCGCCATAAAAGACTATGAGTCCGTTGTGCAGAGAAAGGACGAATCTCTTGAAGATTTCTTCAACCGTTTTCAAGTCATTATTAGGCAGCTGGAATACCTGAATGAGAGGCTCCCGGAATGGAAGATCACTCATCAATTCATGCAGGCCCTAAATTCAAAGTGGGATCACGTTACACTAGCCCTGCAAGCTCAAAAGGGAATAAAAAATGTAAATCTAGAAGAATTGGTCGCAAACCTTTAAAGCCAGGCAGGAATTACTGAGAGAAAGATGGCTCGGAGGCAATCTGATAAGTCCCATGCCATTGCCCTAAAAGTAAAGAAGGCCCTCGATCTAGCACATGGAAATGAGTCACCTAAGGAAGACGATGACATAGCGCTGCTCACAAGAGCTCTGAAAATGAACAACTTTGGTAAAGAAAGAAGAGACTTCAGAGTTGGAGGAAGCCGTGAAAACTTCTCCAAAGGCAACATGTCAAATGAAAATGGAAGGAATCCAGGGCCAAGAGAAGATAGGACGTGCTACCAGTGCCAGAAGAAAGGGCATCTTTCCAAAGATTGCTACAACAAAAGGAAAGGAGAGCCACCTGTGCAGAAAGGAGAAACATCCACCCTCAAACCAGCTCATGCCATGTTTGCCGCATGGGGAGACTCGGATGAAGAAAGTGATGATGGAAAGCACTCAAAGGAAATCTGCCTCATGGCTCACTCTTCAACTGATGAGGTAACAGATACTGACTCCTTTATTGATAAAATCTTTTCCGAATCTGATCTTGCAGAAACGATAGCCAAGGTCTTGGGCAAGAACCGAGACCTAGAGGACAGACTAGCGGAGATGCAACAGGATCATCACCATGACATAGAAGAAAATCATCTCTGGTCAACTAAAGCCATGCGTCTTGAGAAAGAGATGGCAGAACATGTGTGCAGATGTCGTACATGCGAAAAAAGAGAAAGGTAGGTCAGTAGGCTAAGTGATGAGCTGAAGCGTATGAAGATTGGAAACACTGAGCTAGCTGACTTCAAAGCAAAGGTTGAAGAGCTAAATGATGAGCTAAGCACTCTTAGACAAAAGAATGAGGAACTTCTTCAGACAGTGGAAAGGCTCAGACTCGAGGACACTACACGGAAAGAAGATTAGATCCGTGAGCTGGAAGCAAAGAAGGTGGAGGAAGAAGAGAAGGACTACAAGAAAAGGTTTCTCAGACCAGGACTAGGATACAATGAAAAAGCTGAAAAAGGTAAAGGAAAAATGATTGAACCAGGAGAATCCTCTCGCCAGACAAGAAGGCCCCAGACCATCAGACAGATGGAGAGGAGAGATAGTCCACATGAAGGATTTGATATACATGACCCGGAGTCTGTTCCCTTTAAGGCCAGAAAAGCATATGAGATGTGGCTGAAGATAAGTGAGAAGCGTAAGCCTGCAAAAATAGACTTCCACGCTAGAAAGATGAAGATATCCACACCATCTGGCAGAAGCAAGTATGTCTATCTTCCATGCCATAGGATATGCTGGATCTGTGGAAAATCAGGTCATTACAGAGCTGAATGCCCAAGACTAAAAGAGATGGATGAAAGGAATCACAAATGGGTGGAAGCTCAGAATCGCTGGCCGGGACCACGCTATCAGAACAAGGCTAGTCCTTACAGGAAGAAGGGAAGAGTTGAATACTCATCCCCCATTACGACCCAGCAATCCGCGGTAGACCAAGGAGCACACCCAGGAGAAAGATTGACATAGCCGATTGTGATGATTACCATCAATCTGATTACTTTCCATTTGCTAAATCTATTCCCAAGCCTAGCAAGCCCAAGCTTGTCTGGGTGCGTAAAAACTGATCATTTTCTTGCAGGAAGGAGTGAGGTCTCGTCCATGGTACCTGGACAGTGGCTGTTCGAGGAACATGACCAGAAATCCAGTATGGTTCGACTCGGTCCAAAAACATTCCGGAGAAAGCATGATCTTCGGAAACAAAAGCAAGGGAACGGTAATAGCAAAGGGAGAGGTAAAAATCTCAGAATCAATCCGCATCAAGGAGGTAAGTCTGGTTGAAGGACTGAGGTACAATCTACTAAGCGTATCTCGGTTATGTCAACATGGAAAAAATCATGTTACTTTTAACTCTAATGACTGTCTGGTAAGGTGTAATGAGACAGGCGAAATAGTATTGAGAGGAATTCACGTGGATGAAATCTACATTGTCGATCCAGAATTCTCTCCTAAGACTGAATTGTGTCTTGCAAGCATCGCTGAAAATTTCATCTTATGGCACAAGAGGTTTGGGCACGCGAGTATGAAGCTACTGCACAAACTCCATCAGAAAGATTTGGTAGTCGGCTTACCCAAGGTGGAAAACTCCTTTGATCAACTATGCAGTGTCTGTGCCACAGGAAAGCAAGCTCGAACTTCCTTTCCATCGAAGCAGACCATAAGTACCTCCGCACCATTGGACATGATCCACATGGATTTATGCGGGCCCGTCAATGTTGTCAGCCGCGGAGGAAACAGGTATATTCTGGTCATAGTCGATGACTACTCCAGGTATACATGGACTATCTTCCTATTCTCTAAAACTCAAACATATTCTGAATTTGAAGCATGGTTGAAATTGATAGAGAAAAAATTAGATCGCAAACTGACCTCCATTCACACTGACAATGGAACCGAGTTCCGGAACATGCAGTTTCTCTCGTTGCGCAGGAACAAAGGTATTGATCATAATTTTTCCGCCCCACGGACACCACAGCAAAACGGTGTAGTGGAATGAAAAAACAGAACTTTGGAAGACATGTCGCGGACATGCTTATCGGTAGCGGAGTTCCGAAAAGCTTCTGGGCAGAAGCGTTACATGCTGCATGTTACATTCTCAACAGAGCATCGCTTCGTTCCATGATAGGAAAAACTCCTTATGAATTGCTACGTGGACGAAAGCCAAAAATCTCACATCTAAAAGTGTTCGGATGCAAATGCTTTGTTCACAACAATGGCAAGGATCATTTAGGAAAGTTTGATGCACGGAGCGATGAAGGAGTATTCGTTGGATACTCCAGTCATAGCAAAGCTTGCAAGGTTTACAACCTAAGGCTAGAGCAAGTTGAGGAAAGTGTGCATGTAAGATTCGATGAGACGGTGATGGCCGGACATCTAATACAAGATTCTTCAACCTCGGCTATGCTAGACGCCGGAGAGCTCTAGCTGGTGGACGAATTTGACCCTGAGTGGGAACCTCCTCCAGCACCTACTGATGACATGCCTCGCAGTGATATCCAGTACGTAGGTGAAGTGCCACCGATCGATCAGGAAGAAGATGGTGAGATAGCAAATGCATCAGGTGGAGATGCAATCAATGACCACCCGATAGAAGCGGAAGAAGAGCCTCCTACTGAGGAAGATGAGAATGCTGATAACCTTGAGGAGGAACTAAGGACCACACGCTCTGAGAGCGGTTCATCCACCAGCCAGTTATGGAGATTACCAATGCTACGTCTCTCAGGAACAGGTAAATCTGAATAGTCTAAGTCAACTTTGTGGATTTGCCTCTTTTGTGTCTTTTTCAGAACCCAAGACAGTGGCGGAAGCGCTCAAGGACCCAGAGTGGGTCAATGCCATGCAAGAAGAGCTCCACCAGTTTGAAAGAAACGAAGTCTGGCATCTGGTTTCTAGACCCAAAGACAAGAACGTGATTGGAACAAAATGGGTCTTTAGAAACAAGATGGACGACAAGGGAGTCGTCATACAGAACAAAGCCCGTCTGGTGTTCAAAGGATACAACCAGCAAGAAGGAATAGACCATGACGAGACCTTTGCCCCAGTTGCAAGGCTAGATGCTATCAGACTGCTTATATCTTATTCAACCTATCACGGGTTCTCCCTGCAACAGATGGATGTAAAGACAGCTTTCCTGAATGGAGTCCTAAAGGAAGAAGTGTACGTGAGCCAGACTCCAGGGTTCGAAGATAGAGATCATCCCAATCACGTGTATCTCCTGGACAGGGCACTATATGGCCTGAAACAAGCTCCCCGCGCCTGGTATGAAAGGTTGTCTCTGTTCCTTCTGTCACATGGGTACGCCAGAGGAGAAGTGGATAAAACTCTCTTCCTCCCGAAGGAAGGGACCGACACTCTAGTGGTTCAGGTATACGTTGATGACATTATCTTTGGCTCAACCAACTCTAGACTGGTTAAGAGGTTCACGGACCTAATGTCAAGTGAATTCGAGATGAGTATGGTCGGAGAATTGAAGTACTTCTTAGGACTTCAAGTAGCACAAGATGAAGATGGAACTCGGATCCATCAGCAGAAATACGTGAGAGAAATCCTGAGGAAGTTCGGGATGGACTCCGCAAAAACGTGTGCTACACCAATGTCGCCCAATGATTCCTTAGCAAAGGATGAGTCCTCCCTTCAAGTGGATCCGACCCTATATAGGGGAATGATAGGTTCTCTTCTATATCTAACTGCTAGTAGACCTGACATTCTATTTAGTGTTTGTCTATGTGCCAGATTTCAGGCAGATCCCAGAGAGACACATGTTAAAGCTGTGAAAAGATTCTGAGGTACCTGAAAGGGACAGACGATCTGTGCCTATTCTATCCAAAGGGAGGAGACCTACGTCTGACGGCCTACACAGATGCTGACTATGCCGGCTGCAAGATGGATAGAAAGTCCACCTCTGGAATGACACAATTCATTGGACCATGCCTGATTTCATGGGGATCCAAGAAGCAGTCTTCCATTGCTCTATCCACCGCAGAGGCTGAGTATATTGCAGCCGCCGCATGCTGCGCACAACTCCTTTGGATAAAGTAACAGCTAAGTGATTACGGTGTAAATCTTGATTGTGTTTCAATTCTATGTGATAATACTAGTGCCATCAATATTTCAAAAAATCCGGTGCAGTTCTCACATACTAAACACATAGAAATCAGGTATCACTTTCTGTAGGATTGTGTAGAAAAGGGCATTATAGCTATGGAATACTGCAGAACTGAGGAACAGATCGCAGACATCTTCACGAAGGCACTACACAGGGAGCCCTACGAAAAGCTGAGAATCGAACTAGGTATGACCTCTCTTATCTAGTCTTGCACTTCATGCTAGATTCTCCCAATGACTGGCTAGATTAGGTTGCTTGTTAACATACCATGTGATGAATTTGCTGCGTATGAATTTGATCAGTGTGTGAAAGGTGCCCAATAAGGTCACTCTGTATGCATGATAGATAAAATTACTAGCTAGCAGAATTCTGAGCATGTAACAAATCTTTTTCTGCCAAAAAGAGTCTTCCTCTTTGAACCCACAATACATGCCAAGGAAGAACTCTAAGACCAACCCTAGCCTATCATGTGTGGAGAATAAAGATATTAGCCCCTTTGATTTAGTAGATGATTTTCTTGGTTGCCTCCACACTGCTGAAATTATTTTGATGCGACTTAGGTTGTTTCTTTCTATTTATTAAGTAGTGCTCTTATTGTACTCTTTGGGTAAACCTAAAGCACTGTAAACCTTGAGAAACCATGAGACAAACCTGGGCTAGTCTTGAACCGATCTAGACCGACTCAATCAAGTTGTGGGCGGTTCAATTTGTGGTTATTGCTGAGAAATGGACAATGGATGGCAGCTGTAAAGTAAATGATGTCTGGTGTGAAAAATGAAGGCCAACAAAAAAAGCATGCTCAGATAAGTACAGTAAATGTTGAATAGACAACACGGCAAATGAAGCACTGCACAGCAAACAGTCACAATAACTTTTACTACCGTTGGAGCGACTCACATGGGAAAATGAACGCAACGTTTCTCCCAGCTGGACACGTGGCAAAAACATCAATTCAAAATAATGAGTTACGAGGCATGTAGTGATTGCTTTTTGAAAAAAAAAGGGAGAGAGGATTGCTATTGAAATTGATTCGGTAAATCAATTCCAATCGTCATGCCGGTTGAGTTTCCAATTTTGAAAAGGCGAGTAGGGTTTCCTCAAGTATTTAAAAGAGGCGTACGGGCGAAACCCTACATCTCTTCATCTTCCCCTCAGCAAAAGTTAAAGCCGTCAAAACCCTAGCCTTCAACTGGTTCCATGGCCGCCTCTGGTGAAATGTCGGTCTCCGAAATGATTGCTAAACTGAAGGCTCAGGGTATAAGTGTTAATGATGCACCGACGGAGCAGTCAAAAACTCCGGAAGCATCCTCCGAAACAGTCCGGTATCTACCTGAAGGGGTGACCGACAACGTGAAGGAATGGACTCCTCAGAACAAAAAGAAGACCAGCGTCACTACCGTCTCCGGCAGTAAGCGAAGAAGCCTGCCTCCTCTCAAGGTCCTTCGCGAAGGAGCAAGCGCACCACCAAAGCTCAAGATCCTTTCATAAAGGAGGAGAACCCTGCTCCGGAGGCAGAGGAGGAGGAGTTCCTGAAAGGCAGAGCAGTGATACCGGAAATGACCCTGGACCGGCAGTTCATGGCCGAGACTCAGTTGGTAGAAGTGAATAACCTTTTGATTGCTCAGGGATGGGACCACCTGTTTAGAGAAGAAATTTAGGTGGATGAAAGTAAAGTCAGGGAGTTTTACTCTAATTTCAAATTAGGAGAGGTGCATGGAAAGCCAGTAGCCACGTTCACTATCGGTGGAGCAGGACAAGTCTTTACCCCAGAGAACTGGCCAAACTGTTGGGTGTCCCGGGTACCGGGTATGATCAGTATGTCAAAGGTATTTGGCCCAAATCTGTGGCCAAGGGGGAAGTAATCAGGAGGGTAGGGGAGGATCCCAAAAATGTTTCTCACCAAGGGAAAGCCACTATGCTGAACTTGGTCAACAGGATCTTACATAAGATCATCTGCACTTCTGTGACTCCCCGCGCGCAGAAGCATGACGTGGTAAACTTCCAAGACTTCTTCTTACTGGACAAACTCAAGGGAAAGATACAAGTCAACCTACCAATGATGATTCTAAAGCACATGGACAGAGCAGCAAGTCGCATGGACTGCCTTACCCAGGAATAATCAAGAAAATACTTGTTGAGCTTAGCATTTACGGATCAGAAGTGGAAAGCCCACTGTCTACTGTTCTAGGGAAGCAGACCCTTGCTGGCTGGAATTGGGAGTTTGTGGAGAAGTCTGGATGGCAGAACGATCAGTACATTCCTGCTCCAGCTGTGGAAGAGGCACCTCTTGAGGATGATCCATTGGACCTGCAACAACCACGTCCAACTGTGGAGTCTCCAGCTGTGATTGAGGCTCTAAAAGGGTTGTGTGAGAAGATAGATGGGTTGTCTGTGAGGCTGACTCGTATCGAGTCAATGGTTGAAAAGGAGTCAACAGGGGCTTAGACTGCATGGGTGAGTGAAGTGCGCTCAAATATGGAGGCTCTCGTGTCACTGCCCACCCTGTTGAACGATATCGAAGAGTCTGCAAAAATAAACATGGTGCACGGAACACAGATTAGAGAAGAGATTGTGGAGTTGAACCTCCAGCTGAAGTTCGTAGGAACCGAACTGGTTGAACAATTAAGATTGCTGGTGGTAAGGGATTAGCCAGGGTTCTGTCTCGTGGTTGCATCCCCCCCCCCTTCTTTTGAACTCCACACCTCACAATCCCCATGTTTTTTGTGTGACTTTCTTCCCTGATAGCATGCTCTGATTTCTGCTTAATAATATTTTTCATTTCTGCTTGCTGTGTTCACCCCTATGGGGCCCCTCTCTCACATTAGTTAATGAAATCTGCATTTCCTTTCATTACATGGCATATTAACTTATGGTCTTTTAATGATGCCAAAAGGGGGAAGATAATATGAGTGCACTACTTGAAGGGGAAGTCATTACTAAAATTCAAATCTACGGCCTATCTAAGGGTGAACTGTTGTGAGTTCGCAGAAGTGTCCGTCTAACAAAAAAACTGACTGAAAATCTATCTGATAGATTAGTGATGATTTGAATTACCTGTGATGGATTTCTGTCTTATTTGAAGAAGTGTTTGTCATCATCAAAAAGGGGAAATTGGTTGGAACCCATAGGTTTTGATGATTACAAACACTTAGCTAATATTTTATCTAAGTGTACAGAAATCCTTCAGATAGATCGAAGAAAGATCGGAGATCGAACTACCATTGAATTGGTGCATGAACAGAACTCTACACATAAGTCATGGCAAGCTGCATCAGACAAAAGGAAGGTTCTAGAAAGACTCTTGTCTTTATAGGACACAAACCCCACTAAAGGTGAATAGTCCAGATGGGCCAGGCCGCTGGGCCCAAGACGTCAACTCACAGCAGGGTCTACATATTGACCTAGGGTTTGACATGTGTGAGGTGTGGATTGCTGAAGAGAGAAGCTACCGCCTTCCAGAAAAGCAAAGCCACCGCACTGAAGAACGAGTTGCTGAAGCTGTCACTACACGGAGGTTTGAAGAAGAAACGATTGCTTTGTTCGAGTGAGTAGAGGTCATCAAATAGAGTCTTCTGAATAGACCTAGTTTGTAAACCCTACAAGAATATCGTAATAGAAAGCAATCGGTTTTACAAATCCTTTCAGAGAAATCTGGGAGGTAGTGGTTTTCACCTTATCACTATCTGTGATAAGGTTTCCACTCTACATCCGTGTGCAGTATTTATTCAGCATTTTCATTCCTGCATTCCGTTTGACTGTTTCCGCTGCAACTCTGTTTATCAGCCGGAAAACCTTATGGTAAACTCCGTCTAATATTGTTTGCTAACACTAATCGATCCAACAACTACGAAAAACTATCTGGGCAGAAAGTTAGTCTTCAAAAGTCAGAACTTGTTCTTAGTGCCAACTACACAACTCCTTTACTTGCTGGAATCGAAGTCCGCCATGTCCCTCATCACGCTAAATACTTGGGCAGTTGGGCCTACCACTAACATTGAATCGACGTCTTGCAGAAACCTTTATTACGCTTACTGACCAGGTTGCAGGTAAAACCAACAGTTGGAATTCTTTTCAACTATCGACCGAGGGCAAAGAAGTGCTTATTAAGGCTGTTCTTCAAGCATCGCCGATGTATTGGATGCATTGCTTCTACCTACCAGACAATATTATAGCTAAATTGAATGCGCTTATACTTCGCTTCTGGTGGGGGAATTCAAGAACACGACAGCCAGTACATTGGGTTAATAAACACGTTTTGTTGCTGTAATGACTATATTCAATATCCCCTTATTCAGATTACCCCCAATTAGACAATGTTAGGTCAAAGTTATGAAAATTGTTCAATTGGGCAAAATCTTGTAAGGACTGAAAGTAAATAACAATAAGACTTTTTACAAGCTTCGGGTAAACCCTACTGCTTGGAGCCTCAAGTCGGGGAGGCTCGCCCAATGTTCCACTATAATCCCCAAAAGAGTTTTGCACAATAACAAGTTTCCTAACCAAGCCAATAAGCCAAGACCGGACCCTAGTCTAATTGGAATAATAGAAACGTATAAATAAATGAACTGGAACTTCCCTGAGTGAGAAGGACCGCGCAGTGCCGCCGAACGCCCGAAGTCAGTCGACCGGTTGTCCGCACCAAGTCGCAGTTGCGCCTTGGTCAATCTGCAGGTTCCGAGCTGCAATAGCAATGCTCCGGACTACGCCTTGATGAAACGAATCTCTCAGACTTGCTCTCGAGTTCGATCGCTCCAAGACTCGCTTCAATTTTGCTCTGGAATTTCAAAATTGTTTCGTGCCCTAAATCCCAAACCGACTGACCTTATATGCATTTAGAGAAGACGAGTGAAACGGCAACGTATTGAGCAATCCAAAACCGAAGTTCGCGCTCGTCCATACGACGCCGTCCCACTTAAGTTCAACACTCCCGCTAAGCCGAAAACGATGCAGCTTCACTTCAACCGAATTAACAGCTTTTGCCTCCAAACCAAAACGACTGCGTTTTGGCTCTTCAGCAGCTTCTCCTCATGCTCAGCTCCTGCAGCTTTTTCTGATCGAATCAGCTCCATCTTCTGGTCTTCAAGCATGGACCTGCAAGCCTAGAAATCTATACAGGATCCTCTAAGGGACGTAGTCCTAATCTACGACTCAATGGCTTGGCATACTAACCTAAGGAGATGCAAAAAGAAGGATTAGAAACCTCACAGTTGCAAGATAAGATGAGCGGCATCTTGGGTTTCAGGGACCTCCGTCATATGAATTTGGCGCTTCTTACAAAACAGGTTTGGAGGATACTTACGATACCGGATTTGCTTGTTTCTAAAAATTTTAAAGCAAAATATTTCAAAGTAGGGAATCTTTTCAATGCAACCTTGGGTTATCGGCCGTCTTATTGTTGGCGCAACCTTCATAAGGTTATACACCACCTCCAGGATGGCTGTATCATGGATCCACAAGCTGGCACTGTCAAATGGAAATATACAACATCTGGAGACTTATCAACAAAATCAGTTTATCAACACATCACCACACTCAGTAACCATCTACTCTTCCCAGCATCCTCTTCAGATGCCATTATGATCCAAAATTTTTGGAACACCTTATGGAGATTACAGTTGCAAAGCAAAAATTAAAATCTTTATATGGAGGGCATATCACAGTGGGCTACCTACATCATACAACCTTTACAAAAGGAAAATCAAACAGGATGCAGCTTGTTGAGCGTCTGCTCTTTTCGTAGCTGCGGAATGTAGAAGGTTTCCATTTATTGTGTAAATGAATAGTCAGGGGTCACTTCATATTTGTAGAAGTTTGTATATAAATAGTTGAAAGGATGTTTTCACATTAACAAAAGATGAATCTAATCGGTTCATAACTTCTCATGTCCATCCATCTGATTGCTTGATACACTACTACATAAGGGACCGTATGCAACGGTTCTGAGGAAGTGATGGATGCACAGTCGTCGTGTGCAAAAGCAAAAGATAAATTTATAAGTTCGCTACTCGTGACTTCACTATTGGGTAGTAAAGCGGTAAGTAGGGGTCGAACCCAAGGGAATTAGTGGATAGTTGTTCTTTAAGAGATTTGTACAGAAATGTACGTGCGATTGGGGTTGGTTGTGGTTTTAGTACTGAAAGTAAATTGCTGGAAAGTAAATGACTAAAAATAAAGTGCTGAAAGTAAAGTGCTAGAAAGTAAAGGACTGAAAGTATAGTGCGGAAAGTAAATGACTGAAAAGTAAAGTGCGGAAAGTAAATGACTAAAAAGTAAAGTGTGGAAAGTAAATTGCGTAAAGTAAATACTGAAAGTAAAGTGCTGGAACAGTCGAGTTCAATGTCAACCACAAACACACCTTTGGCACTGGCCGCACGCTATATTTCAAGCGCAATGCGTGCCAATGTTATGTTGGATTGACGTTGAACAAGTCAGTAGTAAGCGTACGGAAATGTAAAGTGCTGAAAATAAAGTGCGTAAAAGTAAAGTGCGTAAAAGTAAATTGCTAGAACAGTCGAATTCAATATCAACTGATCAATATACTTTTGGTACTGGCCGCACGCTATAAGCGTAATGCGTACCAAAGATATTTTGGGTTAATATTGAAAGCGTCTGTAGTAAGCGTACTGAAATGTAAAGACTGAAAGTAAATGTGCAGAAAGTAAAGTACTGAAAGTAAATGTGCGGAAAAGTAAATGTTAGGTGCTGAAAGTAAAGTTAGTTGAGGAAAGTAAAGTACTGAAAGTAAATGTTAGTTACTGAAAGTAAAGAAGTTGATATTGAGACTGAAAGTAAAGTGACAGGTTGTGTTCTGATTAATGGAAGGATTCGGTTTTAGGGGCCTTGTATCATTGTCCGTTCATCATCGACCTCTAATGATCGTTCTAAGTGTTCAAAGATGTATCAAGGCCATTTCTAGCACTCGACTTGCCACACCGTCTAGTCCTTTTCAAGACATAGAACACTTGTTCTATTTAGGCTAATTCTTCCTTTCGAAGTATCTTAGCCCATGTGCATCCACTTGATCAATCATTTCCGATCAACCAAGTGGTGTTTTAAAGAGGTTGAACTCTATGGAAAAGCTTTGCTCTTTCGAGCCTCCACTTAACCACGTATGTTCACGAACCCCATGGAAGAGTTTTGCTCTTTCGAGCCTCCACTCAACCAATAGTGTTCTAACCTAGTATAAGGCACATAGAACAAGTTTGAAAATAATAGAAGCGTTAAGAAAAGGGTCTAAAACAATTGCATGATACAAGCACAGCCCTTCAACCAAATGAAGGGTTTAGCTATGAATATCCATAGAGGTGGATACCATAGCTAAGTGCTTGGAAAAGTAAAGGTTTTGGTTTTGAAAACAAAGACAAGAAAGTAAGGTTTTGGAAAGTAAAACTCAAGAACAAACTTGAGCACTCAAGAACCAACAAAAGTACTCAAGATTCAAAGCAAAATAAAGACAAGGAAAGTAAAAGAGGGGGCTCGGTTTTGGACAAAGAAAATGAAGAACAAACTCAAACTTCACTCAAGAACTCTCAAGAACACTCAAGAACAAGAGAGAAGGTAGAGCTTTTGATTTGAAAACACAAGTGTTTACAAGGATTTGTGGTATGGATTTTAGAGAGATTCTCTACCTAAGTTACAAGTGATGTTGATTCAAGGAGGGGAAGCCTCCTTTTATAGCCAAATGTGGCGGTTGGAGGAGTGAAAGGAATGAGATATTTTCTCCTCCAACCGCCTCTAGTCCTCCCATAAGTCCGGTTGGCCTTGGTTGCTCTTTGGTTGCTATTCGGTTGGAGTTTGGATGAGCCAAAGGGTGCACTTGCCTTGCACATGGGTGGCTAGAGCATGGGGTGTGCCAAAGGGCAACTACATGAGCATTGTTGAGGCTTGGGCAAGTTTGGTTGAGGTATGGTTTCAAACCAAAAGACAAACTAATGTGAATAGTATAACCTAACCGGGAATTAAGTAGTTTGGATGGACTTCGCCGGAGTTTGACCGGAGTTGGGCTAAAATGACCGGAGCAAGGTGGTGGTTGGATTTGGCTTGATCCGAGCATCGCCGGAAGTTAATTGGACCATGGCCGGAGCTTGGCCGGAGTTTTGGCCGGAGCTACCGCAATTTTGGCCGGCGGTCCTTGGCTCTTGGAATGCTGATTTGGATGGCTGATGCAATTCTAAGCCTAATGGTCGAAGTAGTTTTGCCGGAAGCTGCTCAGGGCCTCGCCGGGTCTGGTTGGAAGTTCTGGTCGGGCGCAGGCCTCGGGCGCAGACCTGTTTTTCTCGGTTGCGGGCCTCGGGCGCTCTCGGCACTTGGGTCTCGGCGCTCTCGGCACGGGCACTCGGTGCTCTTGGCACGGGCGCTCGGTGCTCTCGGCAGGGGTGTTCGGCGCTGGTTCTCGGGCGTTCCTGGGACGCGTCTCGGCTCTCTCGACACCCGGCCTGGCTCTCTCGGCACTCGGCCCGGTACTCTTGGTATGGGCTCCCGGGCGCGTCCGGCATTTCCAGGACGCGGCTTGAGATTTCTCGATCCCGGCTGGGCTCTTCGGTCCTCGACTTGACTTGTAATCCATTTTTGGTTTAAGAACCCTCTTTTTAGCTCGTTTCTTCTCTAAACCTCAAAATAGCCTGTACAACAAAAGTGGAACTAATAAGTAAACGTTGTTAAGACAAAGTGTCTGATTTGGTGGGTTTAACTATCTTAATGAATCATATAAATATGGTCCATCAGATCACCCCACACTTATACTTGTTCGTCCCGAACAATGCTACTTGAGAGAGAAACACAAAATCCAAGTAATAAGCTCTAAATAGGAAAGTGAGAATGTTGAACTAGATTTATCCTATCCAAGCAATACTTACTTGTTACCAAACTAAACCGTGTAAATACTTAGAAGAAACTTGATACTTGTACCTTCGAGCCGAGATACAAATTAATTCGGATGATTCGGGAGATAGCCCTTTTCAGGCTCCTGGACTGCATTCTCGGGACCGACTCGCACTATATGGTTAACTTGTAGCTTTCTCTAGCACATGATTTGGTTCGAGTTTCAATGATCTGAGCTTTTTGACTTCTTTTTGATGAGGGACAGCTTTTGAAGTGATTTGGTCTTTGGCCTTCGATTTTGAATTGAAGTTTCTTCACTTTTGTTTTGGTTAAAACCTTCACATTTTTGGCCTTTGGCCTTTGATTTGCTTCTTCGAGCTTTGCTTCTTTGTGATTTGCTTGTCCATTTTCTCAACCTTTTGGGAGGTCCAATCATCGCCCAAGAGCATATGGAAATACCTCCCCGCTCTTTCTCATCCTCGCCGTTTTGCGCGGGTCAAGATGAGGGTCGCTCATCTATTTTCTCGGCTACTAGGACTAGAGATAGGACGGTTTGATTCCCGTCCCGCCTCTTGCATAAACGCGGCACGGCAGAGATGACTTTAATTTCCAATGAAACTCGAAGTGCAGCCTCCATTGACTTCGTAAACCATATAGCGAAATTCGATCCTTCGAGTGCTTGCCAAGCCTCTCTAGGGCATTTTATATCAACTCCACATCCCTAGTATATCTCAGCACAAAGGGACAATTAAGAAGTTACATCCTCAAGTTTTTATACAGTTGAGATTTCACAAGGTAAATGCATGAATTTAAATCTATCTATTTCACATTCTCAAGTTCATATTTTCAAAAAGATAATATAAAGGGAAAAGGAAAAAGAAAGCATGTTAATTAACTATGTGCAAAGGCGGTTCTCACCCCACACTTCTGAACGAAGGCGTGCCTCACATCACGACTTAGTTCAAAAGCCGATTGCAAGCAAATATTTACAGGAAAGGTGAGAACGTCTTAAGGTAAAAAACTAAATGACATAAAATAAAATGACTGAAAGTAAGATAAATGTCGGGTTACCTCCCGACCAGTGCCTTTGTTTAACGTCGTTAGCTCGACGATACCTCACTTAAGAGGGATCTGGGTCCCATGGGTGGCTCATGTCAAATTTTGCCGCGGCTCCTGCATTGATTCTTGCTTTGACCCTTCCCAAGTTCTTGTGGGATGATGTGCTCGGGTCCAATTTCCATTGTTCAGGTGTTTTTTCCTTCCAAAACCTCTGAGAAGGCGAGGGAGTTTTCACCATAGCTGCTGGCCTATTGAGCCGAGCTCTCTTGTTTCTCCTTCCCGGCTTCCAATTCTTTGGCCCATTTCTTGGCCGTTTCTTCATGTTTGAATGGGTGGCACCTTTGCAATTCTGGAAGCCCAGTATTGTGCCATCAAACATAG
The DNA here is from genome assembly GCA_033675215.1 of Rhodiola kirilowii. Classification (NCBI taxonomy): domain Eukaryota; kingdom Viridiplantae; phylum Streptophyta; class Magnoliopsida; order Saxifragales; family Crassulaceae; genus Rhodiola; species Rhodiola kirilowii. Next base: position 38,110,542 of record CM066193.1, read on the forward strand.
GCAACCTTAAGCAAGTTCCCATGCCAATCCTCTTCTTTGTGGCAGCGACGAATGGTCGTCCTGGAATGAGTGAGTTTTCAGGGCCGCTTTGTTGAGTTTTGGTGATTGAGAGCTCCATTGATGGCTTTTCTTGACCTTGTACCTCCTCCAACTCCCCTTGCACCTCATCCATATTGGCTACATGATCTTTGGAGGCCGTGATCTGTATAAAAACCGAGGGGACAAGTTGAGGTTTCTCGGCCATGAAGACCGGTTCTTTTTCGGCCAGCCCGGGAGTGAGGTTTGGCTTAGTCTCGGCCAGCTCGGGCGCGAGGACCGGGCCTGACTTGATTTGTTCGGCCGCTTTAGTAGTGAGGTCCGGGACTTCCTCGGGTGCTCCAAGTGCAAGGACCGGGCCTCCCTTGGGTGCTTCGATAGTGAGGATCGGGACTTTCTCTTCTGCCGGCTCGGTAGTGAGTTCCCATGAAGGCTTTTCATTGGTGCTTTCTGTATCTGATTCGTCCATCATTTCTGATGGCTCGGGAGTGAGATCCCATGTAGGCTCCTCTTCGGTTATCCATGCATCCTCATCCTCTGTCAGCTTTGTGGGTTCCAATGTTGGTTCCTTTAGATCCGCCTCCACGTCCATTACTGCCCTTGTATTGATGTCTGCTTCCAAGTTTGCTGCGGGCAAGCTTGCAATGGGTGTGATGCCGGGCTCGTTTTGTACTGAGTCCACTTTAATTGTTGGTGCTTCATCATCAGTTTGGTGCATCGGACCTTGTTTTGTGCTCTCTGCCAAATTATTAATGACGTCCTAGGTTTCAGTCATGGTTAACTTCATGACCGAGCCTCCCACTGTATCATTGAGTCTTTTCCACTCATGCGGCAACATCCTGCCAAGAAACCTTTGAAGAAGGAACACTTTTGTGAATCCATGGTGCGGGCAGCTCGCCACAATGGAGTCGAAGTACGATAAGTACTCATCCAAAGTTTCGTCCCGGGATTGCTTGAGGGTGCTGATCTTCTTGCGGACTTCAAGTCGAAAGGATGGCTGGGCTCTTTGACAGGGATTGGTGCCATAATTTGATAGGGAAAACTCTTTTAGAATTTTGGCTTGAAGATTTTCATAACAGCCTTCATAATCTGCATATGATGAGTAATACCAAGATAGTGCAGAATTAGTTAAGGAAAACTCAAAATAATTCAGCATAAACCCTTCTAGCGACTCATCCTTGGGCTTCATGCGGCCGCAGATGGAGTAAAACATTTGTTCATGTTCCACGGGGTCTTCTCCCATGGTACACCAAAATTTCCCGAGATACCGATTCATCCATGAAGACATCGTGAATCATGAAACGAACAAAAAGGAAAAAGGGAAAGAACTACTAATCCGATTGCTAACTCCCCGGCAACGGCGCCAATTTTTTACGGATGCATAGTCGTCGTGTGCAAAAGCAAAAGATAAATTTATAAGTCCGCTACTCGTGACTTCACTATTGGGTAGTAAAGCGGTAAGTAGGGGTCGAACCCAAGGGAATTAGTGGATAGTTGTTCTTTAGGGATTTGTATAGAAATGTCAGTGCGATTGGGGTTGGTTGTGGTTTTAATACTGAAAGTAAATTGCTGGAAAGCAAATGACTGAAAATAAAGTGCTGAAAGTAAAGTGCTGGAAAGTAAAGGACTGAAAGTAAAGTGCGGAAAGTAAATGACTGAAAAGTAAAGTGCGGAAAGTAAATGACTGAAAAGTAAAGTGCGGAAAGTAAATTGCGTAAAGTAAATACTGAAAGTAAAGTGCTGGAACAGTCGAGTTCAATGTCAACCACAAACACACCTTTGGCACTGGCCGCACGCTATATTTCAAGCGCAATGCGTGCCAATGTTATCTTGGATTGACGTTAAACAAGTCTGTAATAAGCGTACGGAAATGTAAAGTGCTGAAAATAAAGTGCGTAAAGGTAAATTGCAGGAACAGTCGAATTCAATATCAACTGATCAATATACTTTTGGTACTGGCCGCACGCTATAAGCGTAATGCGTACCAAAGATATATTGGGTTAATATTGAAAGCGTCTGTAGTAAGCGTACTGAAATGTAAAGACTGAAAGTAAATGTGCAGAAAGTAAAGTACTGAAAGTAAATGTGCGGAAAAGTAAATGTTAGGTGCTGAAAGTAAAGTTAGTTGCGGAAAGTAAAGTACTGAAAGTAAATGTTAGTTACTGAAAGTAAAGAAGTTGATATTGAGACTGAAAGTAAAGTGACAGGTTGTGTTCCGATTAATGGAAGGATTCGGTTTTAGGGGCCTTGTATCATTGTCCGTTCATCATCGACCTCTAATGATCGTTCTAAGTGTTCAAAGATGTATCAAGGCCATTTCTAGCACTCGACTTGCCACACCGTCTAGTCCTTTTCAAGACATAGAACACTTGTTCTATTTAGGCTAATTCCTCCTTTCGAAGTATCTTAGCCCATGTGCATCCACTTGATCAATCATTTCCGATCAACCAAGTGGTGTTTTAAAGAGGTTGAACTCTATGGAAAAGCTTTGCTCTTTCGAGCCTCCACTTAACCACGTATGTTCACGAACCCCATGGAAGATTTTTGCTCTTTCGAGCCTCCACTCAACCAATAGTGTTCTAACCTAGTATAAGGCACATAGAACAAGTTTGAACATAATAGAAGCGTTAAGAAAAGGGTCTAAAACGTTTGCATGATACAAGCACACCCCTTCAACCGAATGAAGGGTTTAGCTACGAATATCCGTAGAGGTGGATACCATAGCTAAGTGCTTGGAAAAGTAAAGGTTTTGGTTTTGAAAACAAAGACAAGAAAGTAAGGTTTTGGAAAGTAAAACTCCAGAACAAACTTGAGCACTGACAGCACTGCCTTGTCGCGAGGCAATGTGTACAAAATAAATTTATAAGTCCGCTACTCGTGACTTTACTATTGGGTAGTAAAGCGGTAAGTAGGGGTCGAACCCAAGGGACTTAGTGGATAGTTGTTCTTTCGAAAATGGAAAGTAAGACAGTTGGGGGTTGGTTGTGATTTTAGTACTGAAAGTAACGTGGGTTGGTTGTGATTTTAGTACTGAAAAGTAAATGACTGAAAGTAAAGAAAGTAAATACAGGACTGAAAGTAAATACTGAAAAGTAAAGTGCTGTAAGTAAGTGCTTGAAGGACAAGCCTTGCAAAAAGTAAATGCTTGAAGGACAAGACTTGCGGAAAGTAAATGCTTGAAGGACAAGACTTGCGGAAAGTAAATGCTTGAAGGACAAGACTTGCGGAAAGTAAGCAGTTGATATAGGACTGAAAGTAAAGTTACAGGTGATGTTTTAATTAAAGGAAAGATTCCGTTTTAGGGGCCTTGTATCATAGTCCGTTTATCATTGACCTCTAATGATCATACTAAGTGTTCAAAGATGTATCAAGGCTATTTCTAGCACTCGACTTACCACACTGTCTAGTCCTTTTCAAGACATAGAACTCTTGTTCTAGTTGGGCTAATTCCTCCTTTCGAAGTATCTTAGCTTATGTGCATCCATTTGATCAATCATTTCCGATCAACCAAATGGTGTTTAAACGAGGTTGAATTCCACAGATAAGCTGTGCTCTTTCGAGCCTCCACTTATCCACGGAAGTTCACAAACCCATGGAAGAGTTTTGCTCTTTCGAGCATCCACTCAACCAATAGCATTCTGACCTAATATATGGCACATAGAACAAGTTGAACACAAAGAGGCACTGAGAGAAGGGTCTAAAACATTTTATGATACAAGTACACCCCTTCAACCGAATGAAGGGTTTAGCTACGAATATCCATAAAGGTGGATATCATAGCTAAGTACTTGGAAAAGTAAAGGTTTTTGAAAGACGGGAAAGTAAAGGTTTTTGAAAGTAAAGACAAGGAAAGTAAAGATTGTTGAAAGTAAACTCAAGAACAAACTTGAACTCAAGAACAAACTTGGGACTTTTGATTCAAAGGAAAGTGTTTACAAGGATTGTAGTGAGATTTTCTACTAAAACTACAAGTGATCAAAGGACTAGAACATGGAACTTGGAACTACCAAAGGACTAAGGGATTTAGAACATGGGACAAGGCCCCAAACTAAGGCTATGGGACCATTCTTCAAGGAGGAGGAGGAGTGGTATTTATAGGCAAGGAGGAGGAGGAGATGTGGAGGAGAGCTATCCACATGTCAAGAGGGGGGAGGAAGGCTCAAAAGCCACCGGCCAAGGTGGCAAGATCTCCTCATAGCCGCCGGCCATAGGTGGCAAGATCCCAAGGATAGCCGCCCATGTGGTGAGGAGGAGGAGAAGTTGAGTCGATTGAGATCTTTTGCCTCCAAAAGCCATCGGTTCTCATATGACTCCGGTTGCCATTTGGTTGCCCATTTGGTTGCTTCTTGGTTGATATCAAAGGGTGAGGAACTTAGACTTGGTATTTCACTTGAGTTCTTGATCTTTGTTGAACCAAGTCCTTGAGACTTAGTTGTGGCTTGATCGGAGTACTGTCGGAGCATGGCCAGTTCTGACTTGTAATCCACTTTTAGCGTTAAGAACTCCATTTTAGCTCGTTTCATCTTTACTCCTTGAAATAGCCTGTAGAACAAAAGTGAAACTAACAAGTAAAAGTTGTCAAGATAAAGCGTTTAATTGGGTGGGTTTAACTATCTTAATGAATCATATAAATATGGTCCATCAGATCACCCCACACTTATACTTGTTCGTCCCGAACAATGCTATTTAAAAGATGTGCACACACAATCCAAGTAAAAACTTTAAATCGGAAAGTGAGAATGTGGGACTAGATTTATCATATTCATGCAAGACGTATTTGTTACCAATCTAAACCGTGTAAATACTTAAAAGAAACTTGATACTTGTACCTTCGAGCCGAGATGCAAATTAATTTGGATGATTCGGGAGATAGCCCTTTTTAGGCTACTGGACTGCATCCTCGGGACCGATTCGCACTATATGGTTCTCTTGTAGCTTTTTCTAGCACATGATTTAGTTCGGGTTTCAATGAGTTGAGATCTTTGATTTCCTTGTGGTGAGGGACAGCTTTTGAAGTGATTTGGCCTTTGGCCTTCGATTTTGAATTGGAGTTTCTTCACTTTTGTTTCGGTTAAAACCTTCACATACTGGCCTTTGGCCTTTGATTTGCTTCTTCGAGCTTTTCTCTTTTGTGATTTGCTTGTCCATTTTCTCAACCTTTTTTGGGAGGTCCAATCATCGCCCGAGAGCATATGGAAATACCTCCCCGCTCTTTTCTCATCCTCGCCGTTTCGCGCGGGTCAAGATGAGGATCGCTCATCTATTTTCTCGGCTACTCGGACAAGAGTTAGGACGGTTTGATTCCCGTCCCGCCTCTTGCATAAACGCTGCATGGCGGAGATGACTTCAATCTTCAATGAAACCCGAAGTGCAGCCTCCACTGACTTCGTAAACCATATAGTAAAATTCGATCCTTCGAGTGCTTGCCAAGCCTCTCTAGGGCATTTTCTATCAACTCCACATCCCCTGTATATCTCAACACAAAGGGACAAATGAGAAGTTACATCTTAAGTTTTTATACAGTTGAGATTTCACAAGGTACATGCATGAATTCGGATCTATCTTTTTCACATTCTCAAGTTCATATTTTCAAAAAGTTAATATTAAAGGAAAAGGAAAAAAGAAAACATGATAATTAACTATGTACAAAGGCGGTTCTCACCCCACACTTTTGAACGAAGGCGTGCCTCACAGCACGACTTAGTTCAAAAGCCGATTGCAAGCAAATATTTACAGGAAAGGTGAGAATGACTTAAGGCAAAAACTAAATGACATAAAATAAAATGACAGAAAGTAAGATAAATGTCGGGTTACCTCCCGACCAGTGCCTTTGTTTAACGTCGTTGGTCGACGATACCTCATTTAAGAGGGATTTGGGTCCCATGGGTTTGTGAGGTCGAACTTCTTTTCGGCTGCCCTTTTACTCTGTCCAAAGAACTTGTGGAGTGATGGGCTCGGTTTGGTTCTCCATTGGTTTTGCAGGTTCTTCTTTTCACTGCTCCGAGAAGGTGAGGCTCCCTTGACCATAGCTGCTGGTCCATGGAGTCGTGCTCTCTTGCTTCTCCTTCCGAGTTTCCATTCTTTGGGCCCATGTCTTTGCCGCTTCTTCATGTATGGCCGGTTGGCATCTTTGCTTTTGGAAGTTCAGTCTTTTGCCAAGTGACCTCAAGCATGCGCCCATGCTAACCCTCTTCTTTGTGGCAGACATGATTGGCCGTCCTTGGTCCTTACACCTTTCAGGAGGCTCTTCTTGGCTTGTGACGAGTGGGAGCTCCTGCGTTGATTGTTTTGGCTCATGCTTCTCCTCCAACTCGCCTAACACTGCATCAGCATCGATCATCTCATCTCTGGTGGATGTGATCTTCATAGAACATGAAGGGTTAAGTAGGGGCTTCTTGGCCATAAGGACAGGGTCTTTCTCGAGCAGCTCTTCAGTGAGGATCGGGTCTGCCGTGATTTTCTCGGTCAGTTCGGCAGTGAGGTCCGGGTATGTCTCGACTGGTTTGGTAGTGAAGTTCGGAACTTCCTCGGGTGCTTTTTTAGCGAGGTCCGAGACTTCATTTGGCTCATCAAGTAGGGCCGGGACTTCCTCGGGCAGATTGGTGATGAGGAAACGGCTCGGGCGCTGGTCGGCCGCATCGGTAATGAGGACCGGGCTTGTCTCGGGTGCTTCGACAGTGAGGACCGGGCCTGTCTTGGCCGGTTCTTCTTCGGTCATTTGTGATTCCTCATCCTCTGTCGGCTCCGTGGGCTCCAATGTTGGCTCCTTTAGAGCCGCCTCCACATCCATTACTGCCCTTGTACTGACGTCTCCTTCCGGATTTGCTACGGGCAAGCTTGTATTGGGTGGGGTGTCGGGCTCGTTTTGCACTGAGTCCACTTCCATCGTCGGTGCTTCATCATCAGTTTGGTGCATCGGCCCTTGTTTTGTGCTTTCTGCCAAATCGTCTATGAGGTCCCCAAGTTTTAGCCATGGTTAGGTTCGAACCCCCCGCCGTATCATTGAGCCTTTTCCGCTCACGCGGCAGCATTCCAAGAAGAAACCTTTGAAGAAGGAATACGTTTGTGAATCCATGGTGCGGGCAGCGCGAAACAATGATATCGAAGTACGTATAGTACTCATCTAATGTTTCGTCCCGGGATTGCTCAAGGTTGATGATCTTCTCGCGGGTTTCAAGTCGGAGAGATGGCGGGGAAAATTCTTCTAGAAATTTGGCTCGTAGATCCCCATAATCGCCTTCATACTCTGCACATGAGTAATACCACTCTATTGCCGAGTCAGTTAAAGAAAATTTGAAGCATGTCAGCTTAAACTCCTCTAACGTCTCATTTTTAGGTTTCATGTGGCTGCAGATGGAGTGAAAATGTTGGCAATGTTTCACAGGGTCCTCTCCGATGGAACCTCCAAACTGGGGGAGACATCTAAGCATTTTAAACATAAGGTTGCTGCCTCCATCATTCCAAGGCTCGCCTCCGTAGTAGGAAGACATGGCAAATTATGTACAATAGAAAAAGGAACAACTATCCATTTGCTAATTCCCCGGCAACGGCGCCAATTTGACAGCACTGCCTTGTCGCGAGGCAATGTGTACAAAATAAATTTATAAGTCCGCTACTCGTGACTTTACTATTGGGTAGTAAAGCGGTAAGTAGGGGTCGAACCCAAGGGAATTAGTGGATAGTTGTTCTTTCGGAAATGGAAAGTAAGACAGTTGGGGGTTGGTTGTGATTTTAGTACTGAAAGTAACGTGGGTTGGTTGTGATTTTAGTACTGAAAAGTAAATGACTGAAAGTAAAGAAAGTAAATACAGGACTGAAAGTAAATACTGAAAAGTAAAGTGCTGGAAGTAAGTGCTTGAAGGACAAGACTTGCGAAAAGTAAATGCTTGAAGGACAAGACTTGCAGAAAGTAAATGCTTGAAGGACAAGACTTGCGGAAAGTAAATGCTTGAAGGACAAGACTTGCGGAAAGTACGCAGTTGATATAGGACTGAAAGTAAAGTTACAGGTGATGTTTTAATTAAAGGAAAGATTCCGTTTTAGGGGCCTTCTATCATAGTCCGTTTATCATCGACCTCTAATGATCATACTAAGTGTTCAAAGATGTATCAAGGCTATTTCTAGCACTCGACTTGCCACACTGTCTAGTCCTTTTCAAGACATAGAACTCTTGTTCTAGTTGGGCTAATTCCTCCTTTCGAAGTATCTTAGCTTATGTGCATCCATTTGATCAATCATTTCTGATCAACCAAATGGTGTTTAAACGAGGTTGAATTCCACAGATAAGCTGTGCTCTTTCGAGCCTCCACTTATCCACGGAAGTTCACGAAACCATGGAAGAGCTTTGCTCTTTCGAGTATCCACTCAACCAATAGCATTCTGACCTAATATATGGCACATAGAACAAGTTGAACACAAAGAGGCACTGAGAGAAGGGTCTAAAACATTTTATGATACAAGTACACCCCTTCAACCGAGTGAAGGGTTTAGCTACGAATATCCATAGAGGTGGATATCATAGCTAAGTACTTGGAAAAGTAAAGGTTTTTGAAAGACAGGAAAGTAAAGGTTTTTGAAAGTAAAGACAAGGAAAGTAAAGATTGTTGAAAGTAAACTCAAGAACAAACTTGAACTCAAGAACAAACTTGGGACTTTTGATTCAAAGGAAAGTGTTTACAAGGATTGTAGTGAGATTTTCTACTAAAACTACAAGTGATCAAAGGACTAGAACATGGAACTTGGGACTACCAAAGGACTAAGGGATTTAGAACATGGGACAAGGCCCCAAACTAAGGCTATGGGACCATTCTTCAAGGAGGAGGAGGAGTGGTATTTATAGGCAAGGAGGAGGAGGAGATGTGGAGGAGAGCTATCCACATATCAAAAGGGGGAGGAAGGCTCAAAAGCCGCCGGCCAAGGTGGCAAGATCTCCTCATAGCCGCCGGCCATAGGTGGCAAGATCCCAAGGATAGCCGCCCATGTGGTGAGGAGGAGGAGAAGTTGAGTTTATTGAGATCTTTTGCCTCCAAAAGCCATCGGTTCTCATATGACTCCGGTTGCCCTTTGGTTGCCCTTTTGGTTGCTCCTTGGGTTGCTTCTTGGTTGATATCAAAGGGTGAGGAACTTAGACTTGGTATTTAACTTGAGTTCTTGATCTTTGTTGAACCAAGTCCTTGAGACTTAGTTGTGGCTTGATCGGAGTACTATCGGAGCATGGCCAGTTCTGACTTGTAATCCACTTTTAGCGTTAAGAACTCCATTTTAGCTCGTTTCATCTTTACTCCTTGAATAGCCTGTAGAACAAAAGTGAAACTAACAAGTAAAAGTTGTCAAGATAAAGCGTTTAATTTGGTGGGTTTAACTATCTTAATGAATCATATAAATATGGTCCATCAAGCACTCAAGAACCAACAAGAGTACTCAAGATTCAAAGCAAAATAAAGACATGGAAAGTAAAAGAGGGGGCTCAGTTTTGGACAAAGAAAATGAAGAACAAACTCAAACTTCACTCAAGAACTCTCAAGAACACTCAAGAACAAGAGAGAAGGTAGAGCTTTTGATTTCAAAACCAAGTGTTTACAAGGATTTGTGGTATGGATTTTAGAGAGATTCTCTACCTAAGTTACAAGTGATGTTGATTGAAGGAGGGGAAGCCTCCTTTTATAGCCAAATGTGGCGGTCGGAGGAGTGAGTGGAATGAGATATTTCCTCCTCCAACCGCCTCTAGTCCTCCCATAAGTCAGGTTGGCCTTGGTTGCTCTTTGGTTGCTCTTCGCTTGGAGTTTGGATGAGCCAAAGGGTGCACTTGCCTTGCACATGGGTGGCTAGAGCATGGGATGTGCCAAAGGGCAACTACATGAGCATGGTTGAGGCTTGGGCAAGTTTGGTTGAGGCTTGGGCAAGTTTGGTTGAGGTATGGTTTCAAACCGAAAGACAAACTGATGTGAATAGTATAACCTAACCGGGAATTAAGTAGTTTGGTTGGACTTCGCCGGAGTTTGACCGGAGTTGGGGTAAAATGACTGGAGCAAGGTGGTGGTTGGATTTGGCTTGATCGGACCATCGCCGGAAGTTGATTGGACCATGGCCGGAGCTTGGCCGGAATTGTGGCCGGAGCTACCAGAATTTTGGCCGGCGGTCCTTGGTTCTTGGAATGCTGATTTTGATTGCTGATGCAATGCTAAGCCTAATGGTCGAAGTAGTTTTGCCGAAATCTTCTCAGGGCCTCACCGGGCCTGGTTGGAAGTTCTGGTCGGGCGCAGGCCTCAGGCGCGAACCTGTGTTTCTCGGTTGCAGGCCTCGGGCGCTCTCAGCACTTGGGTCTCGGAGCTCTCGGCACGGGCGCTCGGCGCTCTCGGCAGGAGTGTTCGGCGCTGGTTCTCGGGCGTTCTTGGGATGCGTCCCGGCTCTCTCGGCACCCGGCCCGGCTCTCACGGCACTCGGCCCGGTACTCTCGGCAAGGACCTGCGGTCCTCGGTATGGGCTCCCGTGCGTGTCCGGCATTTCCAGGACGCGGCCCGCGATTTCTCGGTCCCGGCTGGGCTCTTCGGTCCTCGACTTGACTTGTAATCCATTTTTGGTTTAAGAATCCTCTTTTTAGCTCCTTTCTTCTCTAAACCTCAAAATAGCATGTACAACAAAAGTGGAACTAACAAGTAAACGTTGTTAAGACAAAGTGTCTAATTTGGTGGGTTTAACTATCTTAATTAATCATAAAAATATGGTCCATTAGGTACCTTATGCAACGGTTGCTAATCCGTTGCATAAGCTACCGTTCCATAATGTCATGACATTATGCAACAGTTTGTTGTTAGAACTGTTGCATAAGATCATACCATTATGCAACGGTTATACCAAACCGTTGCATAAAATATGGAAAAAATTGAACAGATTTCAGCTGTTTTAGCTCAAATCCGCCTGAAAAATTGAATACAAATTCTAAACAAAATTTAATAACCTGCTGTTACACATTTCCAAACATGGAAATACTTTCATTTCACTCAAAATACAACCATTCATACAAGTCCATCCATACACTGATTTATACAAACTTCACAAATATAAACAATTCACATGTAAACACTAGTATGTTCGAATAAGTAGTTGTACAAGTAGGCGGCGATCTCATCTCGCACGTCTTGTACCTTTCCCAACTCATATGCTCGTTCCCCATTAGGAAAAACCTATATCAAATAAGAAGACGATAACATGAATATAAAAAAAATAGAGTTAGAACAAACCTAACTAGAACATGGATTTAGAACAAACGTAGCTAGAACACGGATTTAGAACAAACTTAGCTAGAACATGGATTTAGAACAAACCTAACTAGAACATGGATTTAGAACAAAAATAAATAAGAGAACACACAACCTAGCTACATTTGTCACCATTCTAATAGAGTAATACGAGACTAGCATGCTTACTTGGTCAAAGTTCTCCACATATGCACCGTTATTAGCACGAACAAATTCCATTATGTCCCGAATATTTCTCAGAACATAATAACCGCATAAATTACTGTCTTCGGGTTGTTTCGGACACTGCATTATAAGTAATCTCAGTTAACACTTTATTAATATAAATTACAAGAATATTAAAGGAATGATTTGTCTATGAATACCGTCACTATCTTCCATTCGACTTGACGATCAATCCTCAGATTACATCCTTGATAGTATCGTTGCAACCCCGTAAAATAAATAACAATACGTAATTAGTGAATGTCAATGCAAGTTACAAAATAATAGTAAGTTCAAAACTTACGAGTCCACTAAAGCTTTTGCATCGCTGTGTATAACGGTGGCGCCTTTTGAGGAATTGATTCAATGGACTACACCTTGGTTGGGGAAGATAACGCACAACATCCAATGAAACCTACATCAACGAACTAAATTCATACAACCCATATTTCAAAAAAACCAGGTAATATGGTACAAGTAATTTATGTACTTACGCCGCATCATTTATATAAGGCATAAAGTAGCAATAATTGTGATCTTTGTCTGGCATATTGAGTCTTGATACAAACGCCTCCAGCCTATCATTTATGTGATGAGAAGGGCTCACGGCCGTGGGATTGAAGAACCCGAACCGAACCTCTGAATCGCTCATTTGATTGTATAAAGAACTACAAAATGAAAAACTTGTAAAGTTAGACCTTCTGCAACAAATGATGAACAACTAATGACAAGAGTATTTACCATATGTGTAAATCACAATGTGAGTTCGATAACGATTCCAATGCATATATATCACGGACGTCATCTGGGCCCACTGTGGAGGTGTAGTCGTCATCGAACACTTCATCATCAATGCGTACTCTAACAACGTCTCTGCCCAAGTTAGAGTACATGTCGTATAGAAATCGACAGTCGATGGAATAATTGTCTACTTCATCATTTACAGCCGGTGGCAAGTGATAGTATAGTTGCATGGTGTATGCCTGAATTTCGAATGTTAGTAAATAATTCAAATAAAATCTGATAAATTAAATTATGAAAAGATGGTTCAAAAATTTAATTTTATTACCCTTATGTTGTTTTCAATCAAGTGCTTCGGCCATGCCACCAAGTCTGATTTCTCCTGTGCATCTCGTGTTGTCTTTAATGTCTCTCCATGGGGGATTGACAGTTCAAAAGTCTGACCAAGTGCACTGTCGACCTTCACCTTCACCATTTCGTCGGGTAGTGGAATAGATCGTAGCAACCGACCATTCATGACTCGATCGATAGCCACTAGTCATCTCTCAGCATTAAGTCCGTCTTCGATATATAATAGGCTTCTTAGCCAAACCTGTAACGTAAATAAATTCATGGTGTTTACATTTGCAAGAAAAATATAAACCAAATAGTAAGGAAATAATGACATAAAAAATCTACAAGTACCTTTGGAATATTCTTCCAAGGGTCCTTAACTGTGGGAGCATCGGTGAAGCAGTATTGAGTCTGTCGATCAAACGGCTGAATGCGAATAGCACTAGAACTGGGTGTCACCCTCGAAGAGGTAGAGCTAGGTAATCCAATCATCCATGGAATGTGTGACCCAAGTCCTCGGGTACGTCCATGGTGCTCATCCGTGCCAATAGCCTCCGTCAATATATTATGTCGGCCTTGAGAAGAAAATTCTCCTCGAGCGGCCTTTTCCACTAAATCATCCAATTATTTCAGAAATTTACCAATAGTTTGTGTATAATTTAAAAAAACTTAGCTATTAAAACACACATAAGGAACTTACAATCTTTGTAGCCACTCCTTGAGATGCCTCAGATATGAACTCAGGATTTTTTTCTGATTCGTCCCCTCTTCCACAAATCATGCCTCTCTATAGAGACATTAGAAATTTGTTCCTCTTGAATTACCCCTTGAGAAATTAATTCAGCTATTTTTTCTTTTGCCATTGCCTCTTCCAGTTTTCTATATCCTCCTAGACCCAAGACGTGCTTATATACATTCTTCTTGACCAGATCCTTGTTTGTGTCCTTTAACTTCTTTGCAGCTTCGGAGAGCCTCTGCTCCTTAAAAGTCTTCCAATGATTGGAGTCAATGTACGGATACATTTTCAAAGCATCTTCATCTGTTCTGTCACCGTAGATGTAATCATGTGCGAGGCGTGACTTAAATTGTTTCCACATCTTGCACGCAGCGCTAAGCTTCTGATTTTTATGCTCCTCGACTCTATCAAAAATTGCCTGAAAATATATATAACAAGTTCTAATTAATACAAAAGTTAGTTACCATGTTTAAAACAAATACAATGTTAGAATTAAAGAAGCTCTTACAGTTGCCTCTCTCCACAGAATGTCTTTAAAATGTTTAGGGACCTTCCTCCAATTAGTGTGTATGATAGGAACACGACATCGAACCAACATACCCAAGTAGCTCCTCCAATTGTCTGCAACCTTCCCTATTGGATTCCCTCTTCTATTCCATTCAACCGTGGCCTTGGTACCAGACTCTTTGTGTCTCTTAATGAATTTGCTCATATATACAAGACCTCTCTTCTTTGGAACTGTACCAGAAGTGTCATTATGGTCATCCTCACTACTACTGCTGCTGCTGTGTGAAATGGCCATGATCCTGTAAACATGAAATTAAACGTCAGATTAATTAATCAATAAACTAATTCTCAGAAATAAATAAATAAATAACATACACAAATTAAATTTCTTGATCAATCCATATACCTTCTCCATGATCTTCTCGTAGTTGTATTTCATTATCAGCTTCGCTATCATCATTTTCCATGGGAACTATCGTACAAACGGGCATGCATTCCTCAGCTAGATCTTCACTGGTTAGTTGTTGTTTTTCGTAGAGGACAACAAAATGGTTGTTATTAGAAGGGTCCCTAAAGTTAAATACTTGTCTCGCTTGTTCGGCCATAATGAATGGCTCATCCTTGGACCCTTCTCTTCGAAAATCCACAAACGTCATTCCATATTCATCAGTACGAACTGCCGAATTGTTAACCCATTTACATTTAAAAACAGGCACTCGAAACTTTACATAATCCAACTCCCATATTTCTTCGATGACTCCAAAATAATTAATAGGAGCATATATTGGATTATGATCTCTGGCACTAGAAACAAGAGTGGTTTCAGCAACAAGTGTGACACCACTATTTTGCACAACGGTTTGGTCATCTTGAACTTTTGTGTGGAAACAAAATCCGTTAATGTCATAAGCGTTCCATGTGTATACTGTTGGTGTAGGACCAGGCATGAGCCACTTTACCAAGTCATCATACTCTTCTTCAGAGTTGGCCTGATTATTTAAATTCTCATTACATCTCAGCCAGTTACAAAATGACCGACTATGTTCTTTTTGCAACCACTGCTCGGATTTTCTTGAGATTGCACTCCTTGATATGTTTAGGTGCTGCTCTATGAAAGGCGTGATATCAGGCATATGTTGCAATACATAGAAATGAGCTTTTGTCAACTCATCAAATGATGGATTCTTATATTTTTGACCACTTATGCCCTTTCCATTAAATCGATCAAAATGACGTGGCCTGGGAATTGATGAGTCGTAGTTGTACGACTATTTTATATGTTAAAACCCCGTTTCTTAGTGTTACCTGTATATTAGTTCACTACATGTGCGTACTTTTCGTTCTCAGGTACACTCGGAGACCATGGAAGGAATATCGGCTAAAAGGAGCCTATTTGAAGATGTTTGGCGTGGAAAGAAATGAAGTCCGAAACACTTGGAATTTTCGTCAGTGCAAACCACGGAGGGCTGAAGAATTAATGGCGCGGACGTCTGAACAATTACCATAATGCAAGAGACGTCCGCGGACAGCAAATACAGGAGACGTTGACGGAGCCCACTGCACTGTCGTTTAGGTGCAATGTTCTCTGTACAAATAAATTTATATTTTCCGCTACTCGTGACTACACTACTGGGTAGTAAGTGATAAGTAGGGGTCGAACCCAAGGGAATTAGAGGGATAGTTGTTCTTTGGGGGATTTGTACAGCGAGGGAGCGTGTTTTAAGTGGATTGAGATTTTAGCGCGATTAACTAAACTACTGTTTTTGGGTTTTTTGGTTTTGAGTGCGGAAAAGTAAATTACAGAAAATAAATACTGAAAATAAAAGAGTTAAGGGAAGAAGACTTACAGTGGGTGATGCGTGATTGCGAGTCCTCCGGTAGATGAGTGGTTGATGGTTGTAGTTGATCGAGCAGTTTATAAAAGTAAGTACAGGGGGGTTTTTGTAATTCAAGAGAAAGTATTCGGTTTCAGGTACCTTGTATTATAACATGTTTATTAATAAATGTTAATAACCTTTCTAAGTATTCAAAGATGAATCGAGGCCCTTTCGTAGCGCAAGACTTGCAACATCGTTTAAAGCAACACTTGTTCTACTTCAGACTAATTCCTCCTTTCGAAGTATCTTAGCCTTTTGTGCATCCATTTGAATTCTTTGGTCCAGTTTCCAAATGGTTTTTTAAGATAAGTCGAACTCCTCGATAAGTTTTGCTTGTTACAGCTTCCACTTACCGAGTATGATCACGAATTCCCACGGAAGAGCTTGCCCATTTGGTCCCTTTGGTCTAGTTACAAATGGTTCACTCAACCTTGGAAACTCTGACTATAAATGACACATAGAACAAGTTTTGAATACAGAGAAATGAAACTAAAAGAAATTAAAACATTATATAATACAAGAAAGTACCTTCGACCGAATGAGGAGTTTAGCTACGACTGTCCATGGAAAAGGACATCATAACTAAATACTCAGGGGTTTTTGAAAACAGTAAGAGGGAAAGGGGTGGAATACTCAAGAACCGACAGGAGTATTATAATTTCAAAGCGTATAATACTCAAGAACAAACAGGAATATTATTTCCAAAAACCAAACTTACAAAGTAACAAAATGTAGAGAGATAAGTGTTTATTGATTTTGGAATGAAATACAAATGAGGTTTGGCTTGGTATTTATAGCCAAAGGAGAGGGAGGAGAGCCATACACTTGTCACATGGGGAGAGGAGGAGGAAGGAGGAGGTGACACATGGGGGAGGAGGAGGAGCCGCCGGTTGCCGGTCATGGGGAGAGGCAAGGTGGCTTTGGCTCTCAAAGCCGCCGGTCATGGAGGACGAAGAGGAGAGCTTGGCCACCCATGAGTCATCTTCTTCACCTAAGCCACCGGTCACTTGGTCCATGGATGAGTTTTGACAGTTTTGTGCAGTCTTTTCACAAAACTATCAATCGAATTTCGCTCCGTCTGACTTTAATTGTTCCTCGGTTGAATTTAATTTGAGTAATTCCTACGTCAGGATCTTGATATTTCTTCGTTCGGCGTCTGATCTTGACCTTGGATTGACTCTTATCATCTTTTCAGCGTAAAATCCTCTCCTTAGCGTGTTTTCTCTCTAAGCGCCAAAATACCCTGTAGAAATAAATCAGGACTAACAAGCAGAAGTTAAATAGACCAACAGTCTAATTTGGTGGGTTTTACTGTGTTTTTTATTCGTATAATTTTGGTCCATCAGATCACCCCACACTTTTAGTTGTTCGTCCCGAACAATGCTATTAAAGGGCGGCACTCTAATTTTGGTTTTAAAATATGAAAATTAGACTGTGGGACTCGATTTATCCTAATTCATGCATTGCTTACTTATTACCAAATTGAACTGTATAAATAAATAGAAGAAACTTGATACGTGTACCTTCGTGCCGAGATGCAAATTATATTGGATGTTTCGGGAGATAGCCCTTTTTAGGCTCCTGGACCGCAACTTCGGGATCGTCTCTCACTATATGGTTTCCTTGTAGCTTTCTCTAGCACGTGATTCGGTTCGAGTTTCACTGGTTTGAGTACTTTGATTTTCTTTTGGCGAGGGACTGCTTTTTGTAGTGAATCGGCCTTTGGCCTTTGATTTGATTCTTTGAGTACTTCACTTTTGTTCGGTTAAAACCTTCACAATTTTGGGCCTTTGGCCTCTTGATTTGCTTCTTCGAGCTTTTTGCGTCTTTGTGACTTGCTAGTCCATTTTCTCAAGCCTTTTTGGGAGGTCCAATCATCGCCCGCAAGCCTATGGAAATACCTCCCCGCTCCTCTCATCTTTGCCGTTTCGCGCGAGTCAAAATGAGGGTCGCTCATTTATTTTCCCGGCTACTTTGACTAGAGAGAGGATGGTTTGATTCCCGTCCTCGCCTTTTTCTTTTTGCATAAACACTGCATGGCGGAGATGACTTCAATCTTCACTGAAACCCGAAGTGCAGCCTCCACTGACTTCGAAAACCATATAGTTTGATTTGATCCTTCGATTGCTTGCCAAGCCTCTCTAGGGCATTTCTATCAACTCCACATCCCTAGTTTATCTCAGCACAAAGAGACAAATGAGAAGTTACGTTCTAAGTTCTTAGACAGTTGAATTTTGACAAGGTAAATGCATGAATTTTGGTCTATCTTTTTCACATTCTTAAGTTCATACTTTCAAAAAGATACACTAAAAAAGAAAAAGTTTTTTTTATTTATGTACACATGCGGTTCTCACCCCACACTTTTGAACGAAGTCGTGCCTTTCAGCACTAATTAGTTCAAAAGCCATGCAAGCAGATGTTATACGAAAAGGAAATGACTTAAGGAAAGGTAAGATCAGAACTCCCTTATTGTGTCGAATGGCATGAGGCTGGATAATCGAGGGAGTTCGGCTGGGGCCTTGAACTCTCAGCGCAGGCCCGGTAAATTCACAGAAGCTGCCTGGCTGATCCGATCGTGCTCCAAAAAACCAATTCCTAAATAGTCAAATCATTCTATGCACCAAGTGGGTGAGAGCAACTTATTGAAAAAGTAAAATAGAAAATAAAAGACAGAAAATTAAAGTGCGGAAAGTAAGATAGTGTCGGGTTACCTCCCGACCAGTGCACTTGTTTAACGTCGTTGGCTCGATAGTACCTTATTCCTGGATCACTGGTTGGGATCCCATGGGTGGCTTAGGTCAAATTTTGCCACCGTTCCTGTGTTGCTTTTTGCCTTGCCTTTTCCCAATTTCTTGCGAGATGATGGGCTTGGCTCCAGTTCCCGTTGTTCTGGTGATGTCTCCTTCCAACGTCTTTGAGAAGGTGAGGGACCTTTGACCACTAGCTTCTTGAACCGGGTTTTCTTAGGGCTGTCTTGTCCAGTCATGGCATAAACTTGCTCCATCGAGGAGTCGTTCTGCTCAGGCCCTTTTCCCATCCTTCTTTCAGCCTCTTCATTGATCACATAGTTTTCAGCGATTTGTCTATTGATCGAGGGGAAAAGTCGGAAAGCTTGCATCTTAAGGCTCGGTTCTGCCTCGTCGTGTCTGTTTGTGAGGAACTGGTCATAGATGGTTTCCGCTGCCTGGGTGATGATAGCTGGGTATGGCTTTGGAAGCATGTCGGTGGTATTCTGGACTTCTTCCATTGCTGACACTTCCTCATTGCTCCCGACACTTTCTATATCCCAGTCTTCTGATGGCTCGGGAGTTTCTTCTGATGGCTCGGGAGTTTCTTCTCTTTCTGTCTTTATTTCTCCGTCAGCCTCGGGTATTCGTTTTGTGGCTGCGGCCAGGTCATTTATGAGGTACCACATGTCTGCTATGGAATAGTTCCTAGCTGATCTCCTCATTGCCTCGTTAATCCTTGCAAGATCAGCGGCCTTCATCCCACGAAGAAATTTTTGAAGCAGAATTTTCTTCGTGAATCCATGGTGCGGGCAGTTTGAGACGATGGTGTCAAAGCTCGTGTAGTATTAGTCCAAAGTCTCATCCCGGGATTGTTGCAGGCACATGATCTTCTCACGGGTTTGTTGTCGTAAGGATGGAGGGGAGAATTCTTTCAGAAATGGAACGCAGAGGTCCACAAAATGTACTGCACTGCTAGCGGTTGACGTGTAATACCAGATCGTCGCGAAATCCGTTAGAGAGAATTTGAAGCATTTAAGCTTAAATTCCTCTAACATTTCATTTGCAGGTTTAATGAGGTGGCAGACGTGGTGAAAGTTTCGGCAATGTTGTACTGGGTCTTCTCCATCCGTACCTCCGAACTGTGGCAGATGTCGTGTTGTCCATGCGTATGAAGGGGGTTGTGTCATGAGGACATGGGAGGGAAAGAACAACTAATCCGATGGCTAATTCCCCGGCAACGGCGCCAATTTGACGGAGCCCACTGCACTGTCGTTAAGGTGCAATGTTCTCTGTACAAATAAATTTATATTTTCCGCTACTCGTGACTACACTACTGGGTAGTAAGTGATAAGTAGGGGTCGAACCCAAGGGAATTAGAGGGATAGTCGTTCTTTGGGGGATTCGTACAGCGAGGGAGCGTGTTTTAAGTGGATTGAGATTTTAGCGCGATTAACTAAGCTACTGTTTTTGGTTTTTTTGGTTTTGAGTGCGGAAAAGTAAATTACCGAAAATAAAATACTGAAAGTAAAAGAGTTAAGGGAAGAAGACTTACAGTGGGTGATGCGTGATTGCGAGTCCTCCGGTAGATGAGTGGTTGATGGTTGTAGTTGATCGAGCAGTTTATAAAAGTAAGTACAGGGGGGTTTTTGTAATTCAAGAGAAAGTATTCGGTTTCAGGTACCTTGTATTATAACATGTTTATTAATAACTGTTAGTAACCTTTCTAAGTATTCAAAGATGAATCGAGGCCCTTTCGTAGCGCAAGACTTGCAACATCGTTTAAAGCAACACTTGTTCTACTTCAGACTAATTCCTCCTTTCGAAGTATCTTAGCCTTTTGTGCATCCATTTGAATTCTTTGGTCCAGTTTCCAAATGGTTTTTTAAGATAAGTCGAACTCCTCGATAAGTTTTGCTTGTTACAGCTTCCACTTACCGAGTATGATCACAAATTCCCACGGAAGAGCTTGCCCATTTGGTACCTTTGGTCCAGTTACAAATGGTTCACTTTACCTTGGAAACTCTGACTATAAATGGCACATAGAACAAGTTTTGAATACAGAGAAATGAAACTAAAGGAAATTAAAACATTATATAATACACGAAAGTACCTTCGACCGAATGAGGAGTTTAGCTACGACTGTCCATGGAAAAGGACATCATAACTAAATACTCAGGGGTTTTTGAAAACAGTAAGAGGGAAAGGGGTGGAATACTCAAGAACCAACAGGAGTATTCCCAGTTTCCTACTGAATACTCAAGAACCAACAGGAGTATTCTCTACAGTATTATAATACTCAAGAACCGACCGGAGTATTATAATTTCAAAGCGTATAATACTCAAGAACAAACAGGAGTATTATTTCCAAAAACCAAACTTACAAAGTAACAAAATGTAGAGAGATAAGTGTTTATTGATTTTGGAATGAATTACAAATGAGGTTTGGCTTGGTATTTATAGCCAAAGGAGAGGGAGGAGAGCCATACACTTGTCACATGGGGAGAGGAGGAGGAAGGAGGAGGTGACACATGGGGGAGGAGGAGGAGCCGCCGGTTTCCGGTCATGGGGAGAGGCAAGGTGGCTTAGGCTCTCAAAGCCGCCGGTCATGGAGGAGGAAGAGGAGAGCTTGGCCACCCATGAGTCATCTTCTTCACCTAAGCCACCGGTCACTTGGTCCATGGATGAGTTTTGACAGTTTTGTGCAGTCTTTTCACAAAACTATCAATCCAATTTCGCTCCGTCTGACTTTAATTGTTCCTCGGTTGAATTTAATTTGAGTAATTCCTACGTCAGGATCTTGATATTTCTTCGTTCAGCGTCTGATCTTGACCTTGGATTGACTCTTATCATCTTTTCAGCGTAAAATCCTCTCCTTAGCGTGTTTTCTCTCTAAGTGCCAAAATACCCTGTAGAAATAAATCAGGACTAACAAGCAGAAGTTAAATAGACCAACAGTCTAATTTGGTGGGTTTTACTGTGTTTTTGATTCGTATAATTTTGTTCCATCAGACGTCCGCGGGGATAGCTGGCAAGTCGAATTTCTTAATTTCGTTTTGGCAATTTCTGGAAGTATAAAAGGAGAACAAGACGAGCCAAACCCTAGGCGACCAGACCTCAAATTTCAGAAGAGAAAAGAGACACGGATTCAAGTGTCAGAGTTGAGCTGCAGCTTGGTGAAGAACTCACCATTAGTAATTTTGTTCTATTTTATTCATATAACTTCATGATGTATTCGATTGCGATGAGTAGCTAAACTCATACGTGTAGGCTAGAACTCGACATTGTGATGTTTTGACTTGAAACCTATATTTATCTTTATGTTTTGCGTTATATTACTATGAATTGTTTATGGATTTGATATGCTAGCATAAGTGGAACCCTAGCGGGGGAACTTCTGTTAGTTTGTTGATTCCAATTATCACAGTTTACTAGCAACCTAGCGGGGATAGCAAACTAGGATACGAGTAATATACCACTAGGATTGACACCCTAGGATAACTTGTAGTGCAACCTAGCGGGGAGCTATAAGTTGTAAAACATTAGAAATCAAAACGGTTAGGTTAATGATTTAGTCTTGCATCATAGTCGAGAGTTCTAGCTTGCACTGTTCTTTAATATTTGATACTTGGATTTGTTTGACGATTGCTCTAGCGATCATTCTTGCTTACTTGCGTTATTTAATTGTTTGCATTCAAACCCCCCCCCCATTGTTACGTTTTTACTTAGTGAAACAGATTCTCAACCGGTCTCTGTGGATACGACCCGACTTACCACTTGCTAGTCGGAAAAAGAAATATTATTTTTGCACAGGTACAACGACACCTGTCAGAAATCCCAACTGCGGCTGTATTTCCCAAAAAATTAGTGCAAAACTCGACAGCCTCTTCAGTTATGTATCCTTCCACTATACACCCTTCGGGACAATGTCTATTTCTCACGTAGTTCTTTAGAATCTTCATGTACCTCTCAAAAGGGTACATCCATCTCATATGAAGTGGTCCAGGAATTCGAATCTCGCGCACCAAATGAACAGTAAGATGCACCATTACATCAAAAAAGCTAGGTGGAAAAAACATCTCTAATTGGCATAGTGTAACAACAATCTGGTCTTGTAGTTTATCCAGCTCTGATGAATCAACAACCTTAGCAGACAAAGAGCTAAAAATGGCGTAGAGTCTTTGTATAGCGAACCTCACTTTAGGAGACAATACACCTCTAATTGCAATAGGCAACAACTATTGAATCAATACATGATAGTCATGAGATTTTAATCCATTCAACCGCAGATCCTTCATTGAAACCAAGCTAGCAATATTCGAAGAGTACCCATACGGAACTTTAACTCCTTTCAGACATCCACACAAAATTGTTTTCTCATTCTTAGAAAGAGTTGTGCATGATGGATGAAAATATGTACGCTTTCCTTCAGTTTGAAGTGCTAATTTGGTACGAATGTTCATATCCAACATATCCAGTCTAGCTTTCAATCCATCCTTTATTTTTCTGGGAATGTTTAATGAAGTACCAATAAGACTGTCACGTATATTCTTTTCAACATGCATCACATCAATACAGTGTCTGATGTCAAGTGTATGCCAATAAGGGAGATCAAAAAATATTGATCGCTTCTTCCATGGAGTACCTTCAATGCGTGCATTGGGCTTCCCAAATTGATTTGTAATATTCTGAATTTTTTGAAGTATTTCTTCTCCAGAAGCCGGTCGAGGTTCTATTCCATGTTCGGTCTCACCATTAAATGCAGCTTTTTCCGCCTGTAAGGATGATGCCTCGATAAGAAACGTCGATGTCCCATAAAAACCATTTTTCGATAATTCTTTAGATGGCGTGCATGTATCTCTTCCCCGCAAATTGGAAAAGCTTTGTACCCTTTAATACTGTATCCGGATAAGTTACCATAAGCTGGGAAGTCATTGATGGTACACATTAGCATGGCACGCATATTAAAATATTCCTGTCTTGATGCATCAAACGTCTGTACTCCTTCGTTCCATAAAAGCTTTAAATCTTCTATTAAAGGAGCTAAGTATACATCAATATCATTTCTGGGTTGTCGAGGACCCTATATCAAAAGAGAAAGCATCATATACTTACGCTTCATGGTTAACATGGGAGGAAGATTGTAGATAACCAATATCACAGGCCATGTACTATACTGAGTACTGAGGTTTCCATGTGGATTCACCCCATCAGTAGAAAGGCCAAGACGTAAATTTCTACACTCTGCTCCAAATGTCGGGAATGTGTTGTCTACTTTTGCCCACTCTAGTGAATCAGCAAGATGATGCATTTTCGTATCAATAACGCGTTTCTCAGCATGCCAACGCATATTATCAGAATCTTCCGAGCTAGCAAACAATCTCTGAAACCTGGGGATCAGTGGAAGATATCATAGTACTTTAGAAGGAGTGCCTTTGGAACCATTTTTTGGTTATTTGTTTAACTTATACCGAGGAGACTTGCACACCGGACATTCAAACATATCTTTATAGGAATTCCGATACAATATACAATCATTAGGACAAGCATGTATCTTTTCATAATCGATACCCATCGGACACATAACTTTTTTAGCCTCATAACAACGGTTAGGTAGGGTGTATCCTCTGGAAGCATATCTTTCACCAGAGTTAACAATTCAGTGAAACTTACATCACTCCATCCATTTTTTGCTTTCAAGTTGAATATCTTCAAAGTTGCAGATAGCTTTGTGTATTTGGAGCACCCTTCGTACAATGGTAATTCTGAATCATTCCCCAATGACTCCAAAACTTGAGGTCTAGCAACAAACTCATCGGCAACATTGTTGACCATGTCAATTATATTGTCCTCCTCCCAATCATCATTATCCACCGGCAAACTTTCTACGGGCTGAGGTTGAACATTTTGTGGTTAAACCTCGCCATGCATATACCAAACCTTGTACTGTGGGTCAATTCCCTTTAACAAAAGGTGTTTCCGCA
This sequence comes from Rhodiola kirilowii, assembly GCA_033675215.1. Classification (NCBI taxonomy): domain Eukaryota; kingdom Viridiplantae; phylum Streptophyta; class Magnoliopsida; order Saxifragales; family Crassulaceae; genus Rhodiola; species Rhodiola kirilowii. Next base: position 38,134,944 of record CM066193.1, read on the forward strand.
ATTTCTTGGGTTTGACCTTTTTGTTATTCCAAAAATCCATACATGGATAATAAACACGTTCAATGATGTTTCTGGACGCATACGAAGATGCAAACGCACAAAAATCCATCTTCCCTTGATTGTACTGTACACTTAACCTACTACCGGACACCCAGTCTCGATTCATTATAACTACATAAAGCATCATATACTCATGGTTAGAAAGAGATCATGTTATGGTTGATATACTTGTTAGTAGAAATAGACCATATAAATCTACTCCATAAAGCACACTCCAACAATTAAAAAAGTTGTAAATGAGTTACATAGTGTATTTTACCTTAGAGTAGAATCTCTCGCACAAAATAGCCAAAGGTTGGATGCAGCGTCGACTCTAAAGTTATAAACAACAACAAGTTAGTAAATGAAGAAATATCAAGTATCAAATATGAATGGAAACATAAGTAGTATACTAGTTTTGTAGTATCCAATATCATATACCCAAACAACCACAATGCCAAGAAATATACCGATATGAGCAAAACAAATTTTGAAGAAAGTTTTTTACGATCTTTGAATGTAACATCTGCTGTCCTCGGCCTGCCTACCTGAGTGAATACATTAAGAGAACCAAAAATAAACAATCACCGACTCGGAACAAAATTCAAATACATTGTTAAATCAACCAAAATCTCTATCAACAATGGGTCAATTAAAACCCTAATAAAACTTATCAATAAACAAGCAATTGAAACAAACTAGTACATGAACGATTGGGAATAAACCGATTTAGGGGTTGGTAGATGAAGCACATGCGGACGACTGGCGCAATGCGACGGCTGGGCGACTGGCGCGGGATGACGGACTTGGCGACTGGCGCAGGCGACGAACTGGGTGACGAGGGTGACAAGGGCGACGAGGTCTGGGCGAAGACGGCGACTGGCGCGGATCGGAGGGCGACGGACTGGGCGACAAAACTCGAGAGTGGGATTGGAAGAAAAACCGAAAACTTATGTTTTTTAATTTTAGGTTTGAGTTTATGCAACGGTTTCTTAAAAACCGTTGCATAATGTCATGATTTAGGCAACGGTTTGTTTAAAAACCGTTGCAGAATTGTACTCTTATGCAACGGTTTACCTTGAACCGTTGCATAATGGTACTCTTATGCGACGGTTTGTAATAACCGTTGCATAAACTTATGCAACGGTTTGTTTAAAAACCGTTGCCTCAACTTAAAACCGTTGCGAAATGATAAATATGAACCGTTGCATAATCTCTGCTCTGTAGTAGTGATATTATCTCGGTTGTTACCTTTCTTCATGGTATCAAGGCCATTTGGAATTGTCAATTAGTCGTTGAAGATAAATATGTGACAAACAAATTCAGGTGCGGTTGTGGCAACTCTAGCAGTGGTGACGAATTCGACGGAGGACGTATACCACGTGAACAATAATGAAATCACGGGGACATCACTCGTCAGCGAACAATTGGTGGGACGGCAAAATTATGTTTCAAGGAGAAAGTCCATGGAAATCGCATTGTCGGCTCGTTCAAAACTTGGATTTGTAAGAGGTCAACATGGGAAGCCTACAGATCCATTGTTGGCTGCGAAATGGGAACGTTGTAACGACGTTGTAATGTCTGGGCTTATTTGCTCTGTTTCGAAGAATGTTGTTGGACAAATTCTTCACGCAAAGAATGTAGCCACGGCTTGCAAAATCCTTAAGACAAGGTATGCGGGAACTAATATTTCTCAAAAATTTGCTTTGCAACAAGAAATTTCTAACTTGGTTCAATGTGACCTTCATGTAGCAAGTTACTTTGAAAATCTAGCTAACCTATGGCAGGAGCTAGATTCTATAAGAAAACACAAATGCATGAAGTGATGAAGGCACTGGCAATTGTGAGAACTGCAAGCTTCATGCCAGGGAGCATGATGAGGATAAAATAATCAAGTTTGTTATGGGGTTGAATGACTCCTACACTCAGATTAGGAACAACATTATGGCCTTACGAGAAATGCCCGACATAGACGTGGTATTCGATATGGTTTCTCAGGAGGAGTCCCAAAAGAATTTGGTAAAAATGCCTAATTTTGAAGCTTCTGCAACGCATGTGGGGCAAACAAGTAACTCATATGGTCAAAGAAATATATCTAACCAAGTTTTGTCAAGTGGAAATTTTAATAGCAAGGGGAGAACCAAACTGTTTTTGCACCCACTGTCAAATGACAGGACACACAAAGGAGAGCTGCTACAAATTAATCGAGTATCCTCAGAATCACAGATTATCAAAAACTAGTGCATCAAACAGGACTATGTTATTGAACAAGAGGAGCGTTCATAATGTGATGAGCAACACTCCAAAGGATCTTTCCATTGCTGGTAATGATCAGAGTGTTTCAGGAGTGCCCACTGCTACTAATCAATTTACTAATGAACAGGTTACTCAGCTATTAGCCATGTTGAAGATGGGATCATGAGTGGATATAAATGAGGGTTATCTAATGGCAGGTACATGTAGTTTACTATCATTAAACTTGAAGAAACATTCTTGGGTTATTGACAGTGGAGCTACGGATCACTTTGTTTGTGACAAATCCTTATTATTTGATCTATATGAGCTGCCAAACCAGTCCCAAATTTCTCTCCCAGATGGCACGATTATTCCAGTTAATTCAGCAGGCAAATGTGTTTTGAGTTCAGACTTGATTCTGAATGATGTTTTGTTTGCTCCCAACTTCAATTTCAATCTGATCTCAGTTAGCAGACTTACTATTGATACTGATTGCTCGGTAATATTCACTAAAACCATATGCTTGATACAGGGTTCAAACCTGAAGATAGCAATGAGGATTGGTAGACAGTTGGGTGGCCTTTACAAATTGGAGAATGAAGTATCTGAGATTAGTACGGCAGCAGTGCACAAGCCTCCTTCAATAAGTCTATTATGGCATCGTAAGCCAGGGCATTTACCATTTGATAAACTGCATAAGTTGATGCACAATAAAATACCTCAATTAAAGAAAAAAGATGATAAGATACATTGTTCTACTTGCCCATTGTCTAGACAAACTAAACTTCATTTTCGTATTGAGCTCACACTCCTCCAGTCACATTTTTGAGATGATACATTTGTGATGTATGGGGGGGGACCTTTTCATGTCCCAACGATCAGTGGTTGCAGATTTTTCCTCACTATTGTAGATGACAAGTCCAGAAGCACTTGGACCTATTTGATGAAGCACAAAGCTCAAGTCACTGGCCTTATGATAGGGTTCTTTGCTATGGTTAAAACGCAATTCTCACAATGCATCAAGGTGTTGAGGTCAGATAATGGTAATGAATTTGTCAATGGAGAAATGAGTAATTTCCTGAGGTTGCAAGGTTGCATTCATCAGACAAGCTGTGTATATACACCACAACAAAATGGTATTGTTGAAAGGAAGCATAGACATAAATTAGAGGTGGCTCGAACCTTGCGGCTGCAATCTAGTGTCCCAAAGTCTTTTTGGGGCGATTATGTTCTCACCTCAACTTATATCATTAACAGGATTCCTTTATCAGTTCTTGGGAATAAATCTCCATATGAGATCTCATTTGGGAAGCCACCAGCATTGAAGTATTTAAGGGTGTTTGGATGTTTGTGTTATGTTAGCACACAACCACATTTAAGGGATAAAATGGATCCTCGATCTCAAGCGTGTGTGTTTCTAGGTTATCCGCACGGACAAAAAGGCTACAAAGCTTATTCTTTATCAACCCATCAAATCATTATAAGCCGTGACATTATTTTCCATGAAAGCATCTTTCCATATAGGCTAGAAATGGATAAAGACAGTGGCTTTGGACATGTTATCCCATATGCTGCTGATATAAATGGTAATTATGGAGATGAATTATGTGATATACCAAGTATCAATCATCAAGAAAGTGGTGTTGCATTAGATGATAGACAACAAGATGATGTCAATAGGAATCTGCGAAGATCCAATAGAGAATCTGTAATATTGATCTTAAATAGCTGTTGGAATTTAATTGAGCTTGAGGAAGTTGGAATTGGAATTTCTGCTTATTTGTGTTTGAAACTGCATGGGCGGGCACACGAGCGAGCACATGAGCGGGCACACGGGCGGGCACACGGTCGGGCACTCGGTCTCTCGGTCGAGCACTCGGTCGGGCGCTGGTACTGGTATTTGCGAGCCAAATGGAACAGCACCGTTTCATTTACAGCTGTGCGTTCTCAATCAGTTGCAATTCGTTTGGTTTACAGTTGGCATACACCGACGTCGTTTTACTCCAAAGGATATAAACAGAGATCCGTGCCTGGGTTTGAACACTCGTCTTCTGAAAACACAGAGTTAGGGTTCTTGAGAAATCAGATTTGGGGCTTTTCGTGAGAGTAGAAATTGATCATCCGATCGGTTGTAATTGCTTCGCATTAGTTCACTGATTGTATTATGTACATCGATAGATTCCAAAAGCTCAATAAAACATCCTCATTCTTGGTGCTGGAGTAAGGGAGGAAGTCCCCGAACCAGGGTAAATCTGTTTGTCATAGTTTCGTAGTTGTTCGTTCATTCATTATTCCATCATTTCGATTGTCGATCCGCATCCGCATCTCTACAATTGGTATCAAGAGCTTTGAAGATTGGAGTGATGGGTCCAATGAAGATAGAGCTGAACCGGTTTGATGGCCATGGCGACTTCGGCTTATGGCGTCAGCATATGAGGGCAATCCTAGTTCAGATGAAGGTCGTGAAGGCCCTGGACGGCGAGAAGGACTTCCCTGCGACGATGACCCAAGACGAGAAGGAGGAAGCCCAAGAATTGGCCTATAGCACCATTATTCTTCATCTCAGTGATAAAGTCCTGCGAGAGGTGTCCAAGGAGAAGACTGCAGCAAAGGTGTGGTTGAAGCTTGAGTCACTCTACATGACAAAGACACTGACCAGTAAAATCTACTTGAAAGGTAAACTTTTTGGGTTCAAGATTTCTGAAGATAAAGATCTTGATGAACAACTAGATGAGTTTTCTAAAATTATTCTGGATTTGGAGAATATTGAAGTAACAGTGGATGATGAGGATCAAGCGATAATGCTGTTGAATGCTCTACCTAGTTCTTACAGTTCATTTGTTGAGACTATGAAATATGCAAGGGAGTCACTGACTTTTGAAGAAGTTCTGACTGCCCTTAAGTCAATACAAATGGACACTGGTTCATCAAAGGGTGCTGCTGAAGGTCTGTCTGTCCAAAGGAAATTTGACAAGAAGAATTACCACAAAAAGACATCAAAGGGAAATTTCAAGCAAAAGAATCAGCAAGGTGAACAATAGTCCCATGACTCAAAGAAGCTGAAATGTTTTTTCTGTCATAAAGAGGGTCATTTTAGAAGAGACTGCCCTGAGAGGAAGAAACAAAACAGTGGCAAAGGAGGTGATAAGGCTGAGGCAGCAGTGGTAGAAGAGGCAGATGAGGGCTATGAAAGTGCTGATGTCCTTGTTGCCACAAATGCTGTAGAAGGGAGTCACTGGATCCTTGACAGTGGCTGCTCTTATCACATGACTCCCAACAAGGCTTGGATGCATGATTTCAAGGAGTTCGATGGAGGCATGGTGCTGCTGGGTAATAACAAAGCATGCAGGATGCAAGGAGCTGGATCAATAAAGCTCAAGACTGCTGATGGCCAAGAAGCAGTCCTCCATGATGTCAGGTATGTTCCTGATCTTAAAAGGAACTTAATCTCCTTAGGCACTTTAGATAAACTTGGATATGTGTTTAAAGCTGAAAAAGGCATAATGAAAATAACCAAGGGATCCTTAGTAGTATTGAAAGGTAAGAGGTCAAATGGTGTATATGTTTTGCTTGGAAACACTATATCTGGAAGAGTCTCAAATGCAACTGAACAGATGCATGATAAAATGAATTTATGGCACTTAAGGTTAGGACATGTTAGTGAACTTGGCCTTAAGAAATTGCATGAACATGGTTGTCTTGGTGATGAATGTCTTGGTAAACTGAAGTTTTGTGAAAACTGTATACTTGGTAAATCTAACAGCGTTAGTTTTAGCAAAGCTATACACAGAACAACTGATAAGCTTGAATATATACATTCAGACCTTTGGGGTCCTTCTAGAGTTCCTTCACATGCTGGTAGGAGGTATTTTGTGACTTTTATTGATGATTATACTAGAAGGGTATGGATATATATATTGAAGTTGAAAAGTGATGTTCTAACTGTGTTTAAAGAATGGAAAGCTTTAGTTGAGAACCAGACAGGCAAGAAGATCAAGAGGATGAGAACAGACAATGGGCTAGAGTATTTATCAACTAAGTTTACAAATTTGTGTAAGGATGATGGGATCTCCAAACATCATACAGTGGCAAGTACCCCTCAGCAAAATGGACTTACTGAGAGGTATAACAGAACAATTCTGGAGAGGGTGAGATGTATGCTCATTCAGGCTGGATTACCTAAAATCTTTTGGGCTGAGGCAGCAACAACAGCATGTTACTTAATCAACAGATGCCCATCCTCTGCCATTGAGTTCAAAACACCAATGCAGATGTGGAGTGATCATCCAGAAGATTACAACAGATTAAAGGTTTTTGGATGTGCAGCCTATGCTCACATCAGACAGGACAAATTGGATTCAAGGGCCTTAAAGTGTTTATTTCTAGGATATCCTGATGGAGTAAAAGGCTACAAATTGTGGTGCTTGGAAAGCATTGGGAAGAAATCAATCATTAGCAGGGATGTAGTGTTCAATGAGACCATTTTTCCTTACAAAGACAAGAGTGAAAATTCTGATCAGTTGAACAATAAATCTGATGAAAGTGACAAAGTTCACATTGAGGTGGAGCCATCCAGTAAAGGTAAAGAGGTAATAACTGAGCAACAACCAGTTGAGGATGCCAGAATTTCAGATAGCAGTGATGAAGCACAAGAAGTGGAACAGACTGAAAATCAAGAAGACCTTAGCACTTATATGCTTACAAGGGACAGACAAAGGAGAACCACCAGGCCAGTTTCAAGATTTGGAATGGATAACATGGTTGCCTTTGCATTTAATACTGCAGCAGAAATTGCAGATGAGGAACCAGTTTCTTACAATCAGGCTGTTAATTCTGCTGACAAAGAGATGTGGATAAATGCTATGAATGAGGAAATGGATTCTCTACTGAAGAATAATACTTGGGAACTTGTAGATAGACCAAAGGGGCAGAGACTAGTTGGAAGCAAGTGGATTTTCAAAAGGAAGGAGGGAATACCTGGTGTGGAGAAACCAAGGCTTAAAGGCAGACTTGTGGCCAAGGGGTTCACACAGAAAGAAGGTATAGACTTCACAGAAATATTCAGTCCAGTAGTCAAGCACAGGTCCATAAGAGTTATACTGTCTATTGTTGCAAAGTATGGTTTATTTCTGGAACAGTTAGATGTGAAGACTGCATTTCTTCATGGGAAATTGGATGAGACTATTTATATGAGGCAGCCAGATGGATTTGTTATTGGAAATAAAGAAGAGAAAGTCTGTCTGCTCAAGAAATCTCTATATGGCCTGAAACAGTCTCCAAGACAGTGGTACAGAAGGTTTGATGAATTTATGATCAACCAAGGGTATTTGAGATCAGCTTATGATTGGTGCATATATGTGAATAAAGAAGAAAGTCAGAATAAAAGGGTTTATCTACTCTTATATGTTGATGATATGTTGATAGCAAGTAGAAACTTCAATCAGATAAAGAGGTTGAAAGAGCAGCTTAATTCAAGTTTTGAAATGAAGGATCTTGGACCTGCAAAGAAGATACTTGGTATGCAAATATTGAGGAATATGGAACAGGGCACACTGTTCCTAAATCAGCAGGGGTATATTGAAAAGGTCCTTACAAAATTTGGGATGGGAAATGCAAAATCAGTTTTGACGCCTATTGCTCAACATTTTAAACTTCAGAAGGAACAGTGTCCTAAGTCTGAAAAAGATATCAGTTATATGCAGGAAGTTCCTTACTCTAGTGCAGTTGGGTCTCTAATGTATGCTATGGTATGCACTAGACCAGATCTAGCTCACTTAGTCAGTTTGGTGAGCAGGTTCATGGCAAATCCAGGAAAGGAACACTGGACTGCTGTGAAATGGATTCTCAGATACATAAGAGGATGTACTGAAATTGGCCTAAAATATGGTGGAGCAGATCAAGGTGGAGCTGGGACAGAAACCGATATGATTGTGGGATATTGTGACTTAGATTATGCTGCAAGCATAGGTACAAGGAAATCTCAGTCTGGTATAGTATTTACAGTGTTTGGAACTGCAGTCAGTTGGAAAGCAACCTTACAACCAGTTGTGGCATTGTCCACAACTGAGGCAGAATATATTGCAATTACTGAGGCAGTCAAAGAAGCATTGTGGCTAAGAGGCTTGCTGGGAGAATTGGGATTTGAACAAAAGAAAGTCAAGGTATTCTGTGACAATCAAGGAGCAGTCCACCTATCTAAACACCAAGTCTTCCATGAGAGGTCTAAACACATCGACATAAGGATGCACTTTGTCAGAGATATTGTGGAATCAGGGGAAGTGGGAATTGAGAAAATCTCAACTGAGAACAATCTTGCAGATATGTTAACTAAAGCAGTCACTTGGGAGAAATTCAAGCTTTGCTTGGATTTACTCCAAGTCTGTGGAAACTAATCTGCAGGGCAGCCAAGATGAGGAAGGACTTTAAAGCTATTCTGAGATCAAGGTGGAGATTGTAATATTGATCTTAAATAGTTGTTGGAATTTAATTGAGCTTGAGGAAGTTGGAATTGGAATTTCTACTTATTTGTGTTTGAAACTGCATGGGCGGGCACACGAGAGGGCACACGAGCGGGCACACGGGCGGGCACATGGTCGGGCACACGGTCGGGCACTCGGGCTCTTGGTCGAGCACTCGGTCGGGCGCTGGTACTGGTATTTGCGAGCCAAATGGAACGGCACCGTTTCATTTACAGCTGTGCGTTCTCAATCAGTTGCAATTCGTTTGGTTTACAGTTGGCATACACCGACGTCGTTTTACTCCAACGGATATAAACAGAGATCCGCACCTGGGTTTGAACACTCGTCTTCTGAAAACACAGAGTTAGGGTTCTTGAGAAATCAAATTTGGGGCTTTTCGCGTAGAGTAGAAATTGATCATCCGATCGGTTGTAATAGCTTCGCATTAGTTCACTGATTGTATTCTGTACATCGATAGATTCCAAAAGCTCAATAAAACGTCCTCATTCTTGGTGCTGGAGTAGGGGAGGAAGTCCCCGAACCAGGGTAAATCTGTTTGTCATAGTTTCGTAGTTGTTCGTTCATTCATTATTCCATCATTTCGATTGTCGATCCGCATCCGCATCTCTACAGCATCGAAGAAGTTCGGATGGCAGCGAGATTATGTGTGTGGTTCTTCTTCTATTAGTAAGACATCTCCTCATATATTGTCTAAGTATTTAAGTTACAAGAAGTGTGCACTGATGAGTCGTATTTATATGACTCGTCGAGTCAACTAATCCTATTTATTTCGACACTTTATTATGCGAGCAGTTACTTTTTAGTGTTGTTTTGCATCTCAGGTGTTTCGGAAGCTCAAGGAGGAAACGCGCATAAAAGACGGCATTTTGTGCCAAAAACATCACAATGGCAGATCAGACCTTTGGACGTTTGACGGAGTGCTGGGAATGGACCATTGATCAGAAAAATATGAGCCACATGCCGTTGCGTGGGTGACTCGATTACCTACAACTCTCTAGTTCACACCGAGAGCAATCGAGGTCATATAGAAGGTCAAATCCATAGTCGAAGTCAGAGCTGGCGCACAGAAAAGAGATCCGAACTCAGCGTGGATCGCGTCCAGTAGAGACATTAGCGTTAACGCTAATGTCGAAGCCGGACGCGACCAGCCGTTGAGGTGATGATGTCAGCACACATTTTATGACATCAGCAAGTCTGAAAGTTGATAATTGAAGGCCAAAAACGGATTTTGAAACCAAATTTGATAATTCAACCCAAAAACCAGATTTGGGAACACAGTTGTGCTATCTATTAAGGTTTTGGGTTAGGGTTTCAAATCATCTCACAATTCCATCATTCAGAAGACGGCTCTGGAAGAGAAGGCGATGCTTTCGACGAGAGAAGAGATTTCTACTACTTTCATCATGCATATTTGTGTTTTAATTTCAATGATGTGTAGCTAAACTCACAATTCATCTTAGGGTTTCGCTCGTTCTGGCACATGTTTTGAGACTTTTTACTTAATGCGATTTCATGTTTCTCTAGTTCTTGTGCTTTATCCCATGAATTGAATTGTTAGGTTAAGTGGAAGCTTTGTCGCAAAGCTTAGTTTGATAACCAATTCTTATCGTTAATATCTACTGGAAACTTTGTCGTAAAGGTAGATCGTAACACCTAGATTTAATAATACCTTTGTCGGATTATTTGTTTAGGAAAGAACTAGAAGTCTAACACCTTTGTCGGGTTAGATTGTGGTGTATCACATTTGTCGGGATACTTTAGAATATTACCTTTGTCGGACTTCCACACTTAGAAACTTGAGATTTGATATTTAGCAGTCAACGATAAACATGTCACAATAGAAACCCTAAGCTGAATATTTTCTCTGACTGAAATCTTCTTGCTATTTCCCTCTTTTGCACTCACAGCTACCTAAAACCCCCTGTTGCCTAATTTGTCCACAGATACAACTTCCAAAACCAGCTCTCTTGAGTTCGACCCTGCTTGCCGCTTTACTAGTTTATAGCAGGAAATTATAAATATTAAATTTGACGCGTCAGACGGCGCGCGTCAAATTTTGGAGCCGTTTCCGGGGAGCTGCGCTTTGGTGAAGTTGTTTCATTTTTTTGTTATTTCATTTTCTGTTTTTCTTATTTATCTATTTTTTGTGTTTGCTACTTGTTTCGCGATGTCTCGCGCAAGTAGTCCGGTTGGTAACAATGACAACAACAATGAGATCGCTCCAGTTAATAAAAACGAGGTGATACCTCCATTCTATGATGAGCCGGAATGAGAGATACGTGCTCGCAACAGGGCGAATAACACAGCAAGGCTAGGCCGACAGCTAAATCAGAGGGCACCAGCTACATAGAATGTTGGGAATGGTGCTGGCGCGAGGCAACCGCTTCCACCACCACCACCTCAGCCACCAGCCAACGTGGAGCCAGAAGACGAGGAAGAATATTACTATGAGCCCACAATGAAGGAGCTGTCTGCTCCAAATTTCAAGAATCAGCCATGGTGCATCGATGAGGGGCCAGAATTAGCTGAGATAGAGATTAAAACTGCGGTAGTGCACCTTCTACCAAAGTTTTTAAGTCGGCAGTGGGAGTCAGCAACCAAACATCTACAGAGCCTTCACGGCATCAGCCAGACTCTCCGACCATACGGAGTCACAGTGGAGAATTTCAAATTAAAAGCCTTTCACTTTTCGGTGACTGATGCTGCTAATGCTTGGTTTTTGTCTCTTCTCCCAGGTAGCATCAGGACATGGGATCAAATGCAGAAGAAGTTCCTGACCAAATACTACCCAGCTGCCAGAGCAATGTAGGTTCGCAGGCAGCTGCAGGATATTAGACAGGGGCCTAATGAGTCGATGTAGGACTATTTGGAGAAGTTCAATGCCCTAGAACAGAGCTGTTGCAACCTGAGACTGCCAGAAAAGCTGATAATTGAGTACCTGCTTGATGGTCTGAGGCCACTCGATAAGATGCTGCTAGACACCTCAGCTGGAGGCACGATCATGAATTTATCCCCAGCTGGAGTGCGAAATATGATTGCAGAGGTTGCCGAGAATGCACACTTCAGAGAAGAGGCCAGCAGGCAGGAGGAGTTAAGTAGAACTAGAAGCGTTGCAAAGGTTGAGACACCGTCAAACCAGATGATTGAGGAGCTGAAGCAGATGAGAGAGATGATGCAGAAGCTCATGATGAACCAGGTAGCACGGGTGAAGCTTTGTGAGTTTTGTGGTGCAACAAATCATAAGACGGACGCTTGCCCGACTCTACAGGGGGATACACAGGCCAATGTCAATACAGTGGGTGAATTTCAGAATTAAAAAAATCATGCACCCCAACAAGCTCAGCAGCAGTTCTATCGCCCACCATATCATCAGCATCAGGGCAACTACAATAATCAGAGTCAGTACCAACAGCGAAGGCAGAATTATAATCAAGCAGACCCTAGCAATCAGAGTTCCAGCAAGTCACTGAAGGATATAGTGAAGGAGCTGGCAGCTAGCACCCAGCAGATAGCCACCACTGTGCAACAAAATCAGGTGAAGACTGATGGGACTCTAGCAGAGCTAACTAAGCAGATGTCCAGCTTGGCTCAGACTATTTCTGAGCTGAAGAGAGATCCAGGAAGGCTACCATTGCAGACAGAACTCAAGAACCACAAGAGTACTCAAGAACCAAAAAGAGTACTCAAGAACAAAGTAAATCAAAGACAAGAAAAGTAAAGAGGGCTCTCGGTTTTTGGACAAGGAAACAAGAACAAAACTCAAACTCAAGAACAAACATGGAGCTTTTGATATCAAAGTGAAGTGTTTACAAGCTTTTGTGAGTGAAGGATTTTAGAGAGCTTCTATATCTAAGTAAAAAAGGATGATTTTCAAGGAGGGGAGGACCTCCTTTTACAGCCATGAGAGGCGGTGGAGAGGAGGATATTTGTCCTCCCAACCGCCTCTAGTTCTTCCTCAAGTCCGGATGGAGCTTGGTTGGCCTTCGGTTGGAGTTTGGATGAGCCAAAGGGTGCCTACTTGACTTGTGGATTGGCTTGCATTAAAAACCCATTAACTTGGCTAGCAAATATCTCAAGCCAACCGACTTTGGCCTTGGTTGCTCCTCAAGTCCACCGGTTTGAGCTTAGTTGGACCTCAAAGGGCAACTGATGTGAATAGTATAACCTAACCGGGAAAATAAGTAGTTGGTTGGACTTCGCCGGATTTTGACCGGAGTAGGGCTAGAATGACCGGAGCAAGGTGGTGGTTGGATGTGGCATGATCGGAGCATCGTCGGAAGCTCGCCGGAGCTGCCGGAATCTTGGCCGGTAGATTGGGTGTTGGACCATGGATTTGGAATGTTGAGGAGATTCTAAGACTGATCCATGAAGGATGTTTGGCCAGATTCTGCCCGGAGCATGGTCGAAATCACAAAACGGCCGAAATTGCCCTAGTTTGGCCTTCATCGGGCTTGAGCTGGTTCCACTCGGGCATTTTTACTGGGAAGTGAGATTGTCCGAGTCATTTGGCATTTAAAATACTTTAGTCGAGCCAGATTTTCCAGATTCCATGGTTTGGTCGAGCGACTTGGTTTCGGTGCCTATGCGCGCGGGGCCTTTGCTTTGTAACTAGGCCAACTGCCAATCTACCCGAGCATTCTTCTTGGTTTTGCGACATTGTCCACCTTATTTTCCATTTTGATCACTTTGCTCGAGGTGGATTTGTCAGAGCAGCTCGTTTGCCTGGGCAACTTGAATTTGGACCTGAGCGGCTCGGCTGGTGCGCGGGGCGTGGCCTGGGTGATGCCTGGGCGGGGACCTGGTTTTTCGGACGTGGGCCTTGGCACTCCCAGACGCGGGCCTGGTCTTCTCGGTGCTGGCTCTCGGTCAGGGACCTGGGCGGGGACCTGGTCTTCTCGATTCTGGTTCTCGGTCAGGGACCTGAGGTTCTCGGTACTGATGAGCCGTATTTATACGACTCATCGAGTCATCAAATCCCACCAATTCCAGTACTTTTATATGCAAACAGTTACTTCTTAGTGTTGTTTCGCATTTCAGGTAATTTGGAGGCTCTAAGAGGAATCACATTCAAAATATGGCTTTTGGAGCCAAAAACACCACAAAGGCCACAAGGACCCGAGACCCGCAGGCTGGCCGTGCTCAGGGAATGGCACGTCCGTAATTTGACACAGGAGGACTCAATTCCAGATCGGAGACCATCAGGTTGTAGACCATGTGCCAGGCTACACTTCAGGCCAGATCAAAGTGAATTTTGACCCACGATCAAGGAACGACGGGAACAAGAACCCATGAGCACGATCAGCACAGATTTCAGGACTTAGCCAAATTCAGGGCCTGTTTTCCGGCTGGCTGAGATGCCAACTTTGAGAGCCTCCCCGGCCTAATCCGTCTACACAATGGGGTGATTTCAAGGTTTGGACATCAAATATACATGTCCAGCTAGTGCTCCAGCTCAATAGCCCGGCCAGAAGAGTGTCCGAAGGCGAGTCAAATCGGCCCCAAAGTACCCAGTACGATCAGCATTCATCCGAGTTCCAGCCGAGTTGAAACTGAGTTGAGTCCGAGTTTGACCGAGTTTGACCGAGTTTAAAGCCCAAAATTCGTCCAGCCCAATGTCATATTAGGGCAAACTTACATCTAGGGTTTCGGAAGGTTCCAGAAGATCGAGATAGCTTTATCATCAAGCAAAGATAATTATGGAAATATTTCCATGATTATCTTCAAGGCTTATTTTAGGAACTTTAGGGTTTCTCAAACCCTATAAAAAGAGGAGTTCACAAGCCATAATTGACATCTCATTCACTCCACAAATCACACACGGTTCAGTCACATTCCATTCATCCGCCCTCCTCCTTGCACGGCCAAAGCTCAGCCGCGACTCGGTCCGACTCGCCCCTATTCCATTCGTGACTCAGTGCACCCTACTCGGTTATTCAGTGAAGTTTTGTACTTTTATTTACATGCAGCATTTCCTTATGACGATGTGTAACTAAAACCCTCATTCGGGTTAGGGTTTCGACATTGTGACTTATGTTTTTGAGATTTGAATCTTAATGCTTGTTTCATTATTCCATTAATCCTTGTGCTATTTATCTCGATTAATATTGTGAAGTTAAGTTGATACTCGGAAAGGTTAGACTTAGTTAAACGATATCAATCCCTTATTTACTATTTGTTGATACTAGACCGTTGAAAACAAGTAGAGCACTAATTCAGTATATCTTGGAATGGAGTATTGAATTGCTAGGTTTAACTCGTGGTGTAGGCGTCCGGAAAGACACTACTTTAGGTTATAACTTGGAATGGAAGTAACCACACTTAGGAATTAGAAACATGATATTTAGAAATCCATGATAAAACAAGTCACAATTAAGAAACCCTAATCTGAATATTCTCATCATATTATTCCACACGTCAATTGCTTATTTCGGTTTTACTGCACTAACCTTTACTCTCACAACTGTTTCTTATTTCTTTCCTATTCCAGAACAAAGTAGTAACCAATCTAGCTCTCTAGGGTTCGACCCTTGCTTGCCGCTACACTAGTCTCTCGCAAGGAAATATAAATTAAAATTTGCAGGTCAAACGACGCCTGTCAAATTTTGGCGCCGTTGCCGGGGAGCTACGCATGGTGAAAATATTTGTTCTGTCTTTCTTTGTTTTTGTTTTTTCGGTTTTTGCTTTTTTGCACTATTTTTTCAGTTTTGCAAAAAGTCTGCAGGATTCGAGCTCCCGGTGTCCGATTTCAGCTAATAATACCTTATTCTGAGCGGAACGACGATTAGATTAGAAATCGCCAGCATTCGCTCGTGACATACGCTGTTTTTCAGCCATCGGAGATCGTTTAGTATTTTATTTTGAATTTTTAGTGTTTTTAGAAATTTCCGAATTTTAGTTTTTTTGCTTTTAGTTACTTCTTGCTATTCGGTGATTGCCTAATTCGTTATATTCAACTGCCTCGATTTTATTTCTAGCCTTTAGAGGGTCCTGTCACCAAGACTTACGAGTCTAAGGGGATTGGGTTTTAAGTGAGACCACTGTGACTCCTCCAATCTCCTGGGGATCCTTTGTTGCTAGTCTATTTGTTTTTTGTTTTTCGATTTGTTTTCTAGCTTCTAGAGGATCTTGTCACCAAGACTTACGAGTCTAAGGAGTGTGGGTTTTAAGTGAGACCATTGTGACTCCTCCACTCTCCTGGGGATCCTTTGTTGCTAGTCTGTGTTTGCTATCTCGGTGTCTTCTATCTCGGTGCTTGCTATTTCTTGCGCCATGTCTCATGCATGAAGTAGAGTTGGTGGCAACAGCCACAATGATGAAGAAGTCGAACAGAATGTTCCAGGAATACAACATCAGGGACCGATGGTCCAGAATGGAGAGATCCGGGGGGCTATCCCGGTGCAATTTCAACAACAACAACACCCACTCCAACCTCAAAACCAACCCCAACCGCAATATCCTCAGTACCCTCAGTATCCACCACCATATCAGCAATATCCACCACCGTATCCACAGTACCCACCACAGTACCCGCCATTACCATACTATCCACAACACCCACCGCCTCAAAGACCTCCACGCCAGCAAGTAGTCAGAGACGATGATGAGGACGAATACGAAGGACCCACTATGGGCGAGCTCTCGATTCCTAGTTTCAGAGACCAGTCATGGCCAATTTATGAGGGACCAGACATCGCAGCCATCACAGTCAACACCTCAGTCGTCCACCACTTACCTAAATTCTCAGGAATGAAGGGAGAGTCTGCCACGTCTCACTTGACGCGTTTTCACGGGATATGCTTGAACCTCAGGCCACACGGAGTTGAAGTAGATGATTTCAAGCTAAAGGCCTTCTATTTCTCACTGCAAGATGCTGCTTCAGATTGGTTCCTAGCTTTACCCTCAGGCAGTGTTCATACATGGGAGCAGATGCAGAAACAGTTCGTCAGCAAGTACTATCCAGCAGGGCGTGCAGCGCAAGTCCGGAGGCAGTTGCAAGAGCTAAGGCAAGGCCCGCACGAGACCATGTACGAGTACGTGGAGAAATTTCTAGCCTTGGAGAAGAGTTACTGCAATCTGGAGCTCCCGGAGAAGTTGATCGTAGAATATATGCTGGATGGACTTCGAAGGATGGATAGGAAGTTACTAGAGGCCTCAGCTGGAGGCCAACTCATGAACATGACCCCAGCCAGAGTAAAGTAGAAGATCATATCAGTGGCAGAGGGTGAGCGATTCCAGGATGAGACTACGAAAGAGGACGAGTATGCCCGAACAAAGAACGTGTCAACAGTTGAGCCCTCTATCAGTGCTGTGTTCGCAGAACTCAAGGAGATGAGGGAGCTGATGAAGCATGTGGTCCGAAGGCAGCCAGTCCAGGTCAAGCCATGCGAGTTCTGTACATCCACAGATCACAAGACGGACGAGTGCCCTACCTTACAGACGGACGTCCAGGCCGATGTGAATGCAGTGGGCAATTATCAGAATTATGGCAACCAACCAGGCCCAGTCAAACAGTATGGCACAACAGCACCCAATCAAGGAACCTGGAGGAACAACACTCAGCAACATCAGCCAGCACGTCCAAACGTGCCTCAGCAGAATTATCAGACTCAACAGCCCTACAGACATCCTCACAGTCAATATCAGCAGAATGCATCAGGACAGTATCAGCAGAAGGTGCCGAACAATAATCAGGCTGGTCCAAGCAATCACGGTTCCAACAAGTCCATGGAAGAAATGATGAAGGAGCTGAGTATGACCGTGACCCAGTACATGGGAAAGACCGACGGGGCAATAACCGACCTTCAGAAGCAGATGTCTCAGGTCTCTACAGCAGTCTCTAGACTTGAGGATAATGTTGGACGACTTCCCTCACAAACCATTCAGAATCCAAAGGGGAATGTCAGCATGGTAGGAGTGGTGGACACGACACCAAAGCAGTCCACATATTGGGAGGACGAGATGCTCGGCACTATGGGAAGAGACAGCACAGAAGAGTCTAGCCCGCAGCCTACCGGGCCAGCAGAAGCCCTCACCCCAATGGAGCCAGGAAGAATATTGGTGGCACGGCCTACGCAGAGCGACCCACTCATGAGGCAGCCACTCTCTATAGGCCATGAGACACCGTCGGAAAAGAGTAAGGACCCAGGGGCTTTCACGGTCACCTGTGGCTTCGGTGAGACTCAAATTCCTCACTGTTTGATCAATCTTGGTGCTGCTATTAACGTTATGCCATATTCTTTATATTGTTCATTGAAACTTGGCTCACTAAAACCACCTAGATTGATGATAGAGTTAGGGGATAGATCATGCACTCGGCCTGATGGATTGCTTGAAAACTTAACACTCCGAGTGGGAGATCTTCTTGTTCCTGCAGATTTCTACGTCTTGCAGATGGGCGACTCTAGGAACGATGTACCACCGGCACTCATCTTGGGGCGGCCATTCCTCTTCTCCACCAAAACCAGAATTGACATGGGCACGGGCCTACTATCACTTGCATTCGGTGGAAAGACAGAAGATTTCTACATCTATGGGGATGACGACCGTCCATGCGCGAGGAAACCGCCGGACATTGTGCACACATCAGATTTCGATGCCCTAGTTCCGGACCTACCAGATCAGGTCATACACACCACTGGGCCAGCAGCTATGGCCAAGAGATCCTCACCATCTCGGGAGTATGTTAAGAAGAGCCCGCTTGATCACAGGAGAGCAGGACCGAGCGCACAGCCTTATAACCACTTTGGGCAGGTTGATGGAGTTGCTGAAAGGAAGTATGATCTCACACGCCCATGGGATCCTAACTTGTAATCCCTACACGAGGTACTGTCGAGCCAACGACGTTAAACAAAGGCGCTCGCAGGGAGGCAGCCCTGCACGGTTTGCGTTTATATTTCAGTTTATTTATTTATTTACCATATTTATTTTCGAGTCGTTATTGTCACATCGTACCTTGGGAAGGAATTGGTTTCATTCTGCAGGGACTAGACCGAGTCGACCATGAATCGAGTACGGGGCTACGCATTTTGCTTGCTCCAATATCAGACTGTATCCGACATGAGTAGTTCACACCTCGAATAAGTTGTGTCAAGAAACATGAGCCGTTTAAAGATTCTGTCACAAAGACTTACGAGTCTAAGGAGGTTGGGTTTTAAGTGAGACCGATGTGACTCCTCCAACCTCCTGGGAATCTTTTATTCGTCTTCATGTCATTGACACAGACCTTTCGGTGTGCAACGAACTCACGTCGCGATACAAGCTCGAATGGTGCTCTTCGAGGACTCATAGGAGAATAATCAGCCACTTCTGGTCGCCACACATCACACGAGGGGAGTCCCGTTCTACCTTTTCCCTTTCCTTTTATTTATTGCATGCATTATGAGTCTTGATTTAAGTTGTACCGTGAGGACACAGCTTATTTCAAAAGTGTGGGGTGGGAGAGTCAGTATCGAGTCAGCACGTTTATTTCCTGCACCCTGCACAGAGTCAGCACGTTTCGAGTCATTTTTAAAATTTTTGTACATATTTCTTCACTATTTCCTAGACTTGCAGTATTGGATAATGATTAGGTGAAATAGATATAGCCGATTTTACATGCATGTCTTTGATGAAACTTGATTTGTGCGACTAACATGTGATCTTAAAATCTTTACGTGCCTTTGTTAGTTGAGATAAACAGGGATGTGGAGTTGATAGCAATGCCCTAGAGAGACTTGACAGATCATTCAGAGACCGGACTCAGGATATATGGTTATGTGGAGCTTGTGGAGGCTAGCGCTTCGAGGCAAGCATAGTACGAGTCTGCTCCGCCACTGCGGCGCACTTTGCGGTGGTTGGGACGGGAATACTTCACACCGTCCAGACTCTAGTCCAAGTAGCCGGGAAAATAGACAAGCGACCCTTGGATTGACCCGCGCAAAAGGACGATGATGAGCGAGAGCAAGTAGGTTTGAGCAAGTCACAATCCGCACTACAAAAAAAAGAAACCCACTACCATTGTGATAGTCCACTAGTTCACACGTTCCACATGTGAAAAGCGTCGTTGAGAATGCCAGATCATACGACGCTATAGCTGACCGAAAAGCACTCCAGTACTTGAGCCCGAATCTATCACGTGCAAGAAAAAGCAGCGAGACATAACCATAGTCCAGCGAGTTCGAGTCCGAGAATGAGGGTTCATGGGTCTAAAAAGGGCTATCTCCCGATACATCCGAATTGATTTGCATCTCGGCCCAAAGGTAACACGTATCTTTAACCCATGTTTTCGCACAAAGATATTAGTAGCAAGCATGCATAACAGGCGAGATCTAGAGTAATCGATTCATGTCCATGTAGCACGTCTAGGATGACCGAAGCATTGTGGTGTTTACATTATTCATTCCTCTTATGACCTAGTTCTTGTTCGGGACGAACAAGTTTAAGTGTGGGGTGGTTGGCAGGCGTCGTTTGACCTGCAAATTTTAATTTATATTTCCTTGCGAGAGACTAGTGTAGCGGCAAGCAAGGGTCGAACCCTAGAGAGCTAGATTGGTTACTACTTTGTTCTGGAATAGGAAAGAAATAAGAAACAGTTGTGAGAGTAAAGGTTAGTGCAGTAAAACCGAAATAAGCAATTGACGTGTGGAATAATATGATGAGAATATTCAGATTAGGGTTTCTTAATTGTGACTTGTTTTATCATGGATTTCTAAATATCATGTTTCTAATTCCTAAGTGTGGTTACTTCCATTCCAAGTTATAACCTAAAGTAGTGTCTTTCCGGACGCCTACACCACGAGTTAAACCTAGCAATTCAATACTCCATTCCAAGATATACTGAATTAGTGCTCTACTTGTTTTCAACGGTCTAGTATCAACAAATAGTAAATAAGGGATTGATATCGTTTAACTAAGTCTAACCTTTCCGAGTATCAACTTAACTTCACAATATTAATCGAGATAAATAGCACAAGGATTAATGGAATAATGAAACAAGCATTAAGATTCAAATCTCAAAAACATAAGTCACAATGTCGAAACCCTAACCCGAATAAGGGTTTTAGTTACACATCGTCATAAGGAAATAATGCATGTAAATAAAAGTACAAAACTTCACTGAATAACCGAGTAGGGTGCACTGAGTCACGGCTGGAATAGGGGCGAGTCGGACCGAGTCGCGGCTGAGCTTTGGCCGTGCAAGGAGGAGGGCGGATGAATGGAATGTGGCTGAACCGTGTGTGATTTGTGGAGTGAATGAGATGTCAATTATGGCGTGTGAACTCCTCTTTTTATAGGGTTTGAGAAACCCTAAAGTTCCTAAAATAAGCCTTGAAGATAATCATGGAAATATTTCCATAATTATCTTTGCTTGATGATAAAGCTATCTCGATCTTCTGGAACCTTCCGAAACCCTAGATGTAAGTTTGCCCTAATATGACATTGGGCTGGACGAATTTTGGGCTTTAAACTCGGTCAAACTCGGTCAAACTCGGACTCAACTCAGTTTCAACTCGGCTGGAACTCGGATGAATGCTGATCGTACTGGGTACTTTGGGGCCGATTTGACTCGCCTTCGGACACTCTTCTGGCCGGGCTCTTGAGCTGGAGCACTAGCTGGACTTGTATATTTGATGTCCAAACCTTGAAATCACCCCATTGTGTAGACGGATTAGGCCGGGGAGGCTCTCAAAGTTGGCATCTCAGCCAGCCGGAAAACAGGCCCTGAATTTGGCTAAGTCCTGAAATCTGTGCTGATCGTGCTCATGGGTTCTTGTTCCCGTCGTTCCTTGATCGTGGGTCAAAATTCACTTTGATCTGGCCTGAAGTGTAGCCTGGCACATGGTCTACAACCTGATGGTCTCCGATCTGGAATTGAGTCCTCCTGTGTCAAATTATGGACGTGCCATTCCCTGAGCACGGCCAGCCTGCGGGTCTCGGGTCCTTGTGGCCTTTGTGGTGTTTTTGGCTCCAAAAGCCATATTTTGAATGTGATTCCTCTTAGAGCCTCCAAATTACCTGAAATGCGAAACAACACTAAGAAGTAACTATTTGCATATAAAAGTACTGGAATTGGTGGGATTTGATGACTCGATGAGTCGTATAAATACGGCTCATCAGTACTGGGCCTGGGTACCCGGCTGAGCTCTCTCGGTCCTCGACTGGGGTCCTCGGTCCCTGGTTGATTTTCCTCGGCCAGAAATGTTTGGCAATCCTTTTTAGCTTAAGAACCCCCTTTTTAGCTCTTTTCTTCTCTAAACCTCAAAATAGCCTGTAGAGCAAAAATGGAACTAACAAGTAAAAGTTGTTAAGACAAAGTGTCTAATTTAGCGGGTTTAACTGACTTAATGAATCATATAAATATGGTCCATCAAATCACCCCATACTTATACTTGTTCGTCCCGAACTATGCTATTCGAAAGAGGAACACAAAATCCAAGTAAAAAGCTCCAAATAAGAATGTGAGAATGTGGGACTAGATTTATCCTATTCATGCAATACTTACTTGTTACCAAACTAAACCGTGTAAATACATAGAAGAAACTTGATACCTGTACCTTCGAGCCGAGATGCAAATTAATTCGGATGATTTGGGAGATAGCACTTTTCAGACTTTTGAACTGCATTCTTGGGACCGATTCGCACTATAGGGTTATCTTGTAGCTTTCTCTAGCACATGATTTGGTTTGGGTTTCAATGATTTGAGCTCTTTGATTTTCTTTTGATGAGGGACAGCTTTTGAAGTGATTTGGTCTTTGGCCTTCGATTTTGAATTGGAGTTTCTTCACTTTTGTTTTGGTTAAAACCTTCACAATTTGGCCTTTGGCCTTTGATTTGCTTCTTCGAGCCTTGCTTCTTTGTGATTTGCTTGTCCATTTTCTCAACCTTTTGGGAGGTCCAATCATCGCCCGAGAGCATATGGAAATACCTCCCCGCTCTTTCTCATCCTCGCCATTTCGCGCTGGTCAAGATGAGGATCGCTCATCTATTTTCTCGGCTACTAGGACTAGAGTTAGGATGGTTTGATTCCCATCCCGCCTCTTGCATAAACGCTGCACGGCGGAGATGACTCCGAATCTAATGAAACCCGAAGTGCAGCCTCCACTGACTTCGTAAACCATATAGCGAAATCCGATCCTTCGAGTGCTTGCCAAGCCTCTCTAGGGCATTTTATGTCAACTCCACATCCCCTATATATCTCAGCACAAAGGGACAAATGAGAAGTTACATCCTCAAGTTTTTACACAGTTGAGATTTCACAAGGTAAATGCTTGATAGATCTATCTTTTTCACATTCTCAAGTTCATATTTTCAAAAAGATAATATTAAGGGAAAAGGAAAAAAAAGAAAGCATGTTAAACAACTATGTGCAAAGGCAGTTCTCACCCCACACTTTTGAACGAAGGCGTGCCTCTCGGCATGACTTAGTTCAAAAGCCAATCGCAAGCAAATATTTACAGGAAAGGTGAGAACGGCTCAAAAAGCTAAATGACATAAGTAAAATGACTGAAAGCAAGAAAAATGCCGGGTTACCTCCCGACCAGTGCCTTTGTTTAACGTCGTTGGCTCGACGATACCTCACTCAGGAGGGATCTGGGTCCCATGGGTGGCTCAGGTCAAATTTAGCCGCGGCTCTTGCATTGATTCTTGCCTTGACCCTTCCAAAGTTCTTGTGAGATGATGTGCTCGGGTCCGGTTTCCATTGTTCTGGTGGTTTCTCCTTCCAATACCTTTGAGATGGCGAGGGACCCTTGACCATAGCTGCTGGTCCTTTGAGTCGGGCTTTCTTGTTTTCATGGCTGCCTTGTCTAGTTGTGGCGAGTGAATGTTTTATCAGGGAGTCGTTCTGCTTAGGCCTTTCTTCCATCCTTCTTTCAGACTCTTCATGGATCACATCGTTTTCTGCGATTTGCATATTGATCAAGGGGAAAAGGTGGGAAGCTTTCATTATAAGGGCCGGTTCTGTCTCGGTCAGCCTGTCCGTGAGGACTTGGTCTCGGTTGATTTCTTCGGCCGCTTCGGTAGTGAGAGTAGGGTATGTCTCGGGCAGCTCGCCAGTGGCGACCCAGATTTCCTCCTTTGCCGGCCCGGTAGTGAGTTCCCATGAAGGCTTTTCCTCGTTCCACACTAGAGTGGTTTCTGGCTCAGGGTCTTCTGATGGCTCGGGGGTGATCTCCCGTGTAGGTTCCTCCTCGGTGCTTCCTGTTTCTTATTCGACCATCATGGCCTCTGCAATGTCTTCCCCACTCCTCTCTAGATTAGCCTCTACTATCTGCGCTCTTCTATCAGCTTGGAGCATTGGCCTTCGTTTTGTGGCTTCGGCCAAGTCATCTATGAGATCCCACATTTCAGTCATGGTTAAGTGCATGGCCGATCCTCCCATTGCATCAGTAATCCTTGATTTCTCAACTGGCCTCATCCCACAAAGAAATTTTTGAAGAAGAACCATGTTCGTGAATCCATGGTGCGGGCAGCGTGAGACAATGGTATCAAAGTACGTATGGTACTCGTCCAAAGTCTCATCCCGGGATTATTGAAGGTAGATGATCCTCTCTCGGGTGTCATGTCATAAGGATGGCGGGGAAAATTCTTTCAGGAACTGGGCACGAAGATCCTCATAATAGCCTGCACAACTAGCAGTTGATGAGTAATACCAAACTGCAGTGAAGTCAGTTAAAGAAAGTTTAAAGCATTCCATCTTAAACTCCTATAATGTTTCATTTTCTGGTTTCATATGTCTGCAGATGGCGTGAAAATGTTGGCAATATATTACAGGGTCCTCTCCGACTGTACCTCCAAACTGAGGGAGATACCGAATCATCCATGCATACATAGTGGGCAGTGCAATGAAAAATAAACGAAAGGGAAAGAAAAAGAACAACTAATCCGATTGCAATTCCAATTCCCCGGCAACGGTGCCAATTTTGACAAGGCCTTGTCGCGAGGCAATGCAAAGATAAATTTATATGTCCACTACTTGTGACTTCACTATTGGGTAGTAAAGCGGTAAGTAGGGGTCGAACCAAAGGGAATTGGTAGATAGTAGTTCTTTGAGGAAATTGTACAGAAATTAAGTGCGATTGGGGTTGGTTGTGGTTTTAGTACTGAAAGTAATACTGAAAAGTAAATTGTGGGAACAGTCAAATTCAATATCAACCATACAACATACTTTTGGTTTGTCGCACGCTGTGTTTCAAGCGCAATACGTGCCAAATATTATGTTGGATTGATGTTGAAAACGTCTGTAATGAAAGTAAAAGTACGTAAAGTAAAGACTGAATGTAAAGTGCGTAAAGTAAAGTGCGTAAAAGTAAAGACTGAAAGTAAATTACGGGAAAGTAAATGTACTGAAAGTAAGTGCGGAAAGTAAGGACTGAAAATAAAGGTACTAAAAATAAAGACTGAAAGTAAATGTGCTGAAAGTAAAAGTTAGGTACTGAAAGTAAAGTTAGTGACTGAAAGTAAAAGTTAGTTGCGAAATGTAAAGTACTGAATGTAAAGGGTACTAAAAGTAAAGGGTACTAAAAGTAAGCAGTTGATAATAGGACTGAAAGTAGAATGAAGAGTTGGTGTTTTATCAAAGGAAAGGATTCGGTTTTTAGGGGCCTTGTATCATAGTTCCGTTCATCATTGACCTCTAATGAACGTTCTAAGTGTTCAAAGATGTAACAAGGCCATTTCCAGCACTTGCCACACTGTCTAGTCCTTTTC
Source organism: Rhodiola kirilowii (assembly GCA_033675215.1). Taxonomy (NCBI): domain Eukaryota; kingdom Viridiplantae; phylum Streptophyta; class Magnoliopsida; order Saxifragales; family Crassulaceae; genus Rhodiola; species Rhodiola kirilowii. The sequence goes on from CM066193.1 coordinate 38,160,383, forward strand.
AAGACATAGAGAACTTGTTGTAGTTGGGCTAATTCCTCCTTTCGAAGTATCTTAGCCTATGTGCATCCACTTGATCAATCATTTCTGATCAACCAAGTGGTGTTTAAAAGAGGTTGAACTCCACGAAAAAGCTTTGCTCTTTCGAGCCTCCACTTAACTATGTATGTTCATGAACCCCATGGAAGAGCTTTGCTCTTTCGAGCCTCCACTCAACCATGTATGTTCTAACCTAATATATGGCACATAGAACAAACTTGAACACAATAGAAGCACTAAGAAAAGGGTCTAAAACGTTGTCATGATACAAGCACACCCCTTCAACCGAATGAAGGGTTTAGCTACGAGTATCCATGGAAGTGGATATCATAGCTAGTGCACGAAAAGTAAAGGATTTTGGAAATCAAAGACAAGGAAAGTAAGGTTTTGGAAAGTAAAACTCAAGAACAACAAGAGTACTCAAGAACCAACAAGAGTACTCAAGAACAAAGTAAATCAAAGACAAGAAAAGTAAAGAGGGCTCTCGGTTTTTGGACAAGGAAACAAGAACAAAACTCAAACTCAAGAACAAACTTGGAGCTTTTGATATCAAAGTAAAGTGTTTACAAGCTTTTGTGAGTGAAGGATTTTAGAGAGCTTCTCTATCTAAGGAACAAAGGATGATTTTCAAGGAGGGGAGGACCTCCTTTTATAGCCATGAGAGGCGGTGGAGAGGAGGATATATGTCCTCCCAGCCGCCTCTAGTTCTTCCTCAAGTCCGATTGGAGCTTAGTTAATCTTCGGTTGGAGTTTGGATGAGCCAAAGGGTGCCTACTTGACTTGTGGATTGGCTTGCATTAAAAACCCATTAACTTGGCTAGCAAATATCTCAAGCCAACCGACTTTGGCCTTGGTTGCTCCTCAAGTCCACCGGTTTGAGCTTAGTTGGACCTCAAAGGGCAACCGATGTGAATAGTATAACCTAACCGGGAAAATAAGTAGTTTGGTTGGACTTCGCCGGATTTTGACCGGAGTAGGGCTAGAATGACCGGAGCAAGGTGGTGGTTGGATGTGGCATGATCGGAGCATCATCGGAAGCTCGTCGGAGCATGGCCGGAGCTTGGCCGGAACATGGCTGGAGCTGCCGAAGTAGATTGGGTTTTGGACCATGGATATGGAATGTTGAGGAGATTCTAAGACTGATCCATGAAGGATGTTTGGCCAGATTCTGCCCAGAGCATGGTCGAAATCACAAAACGGTCGAAATTGCCCTAGTTTGGCCTTCATCGGGCTTGAGCTGGTTCCACTCGGGCGTTTTGTCTGGGAAGTGAGATTGTCCGAGTCATTTGGCATTTAAAATACTTTGGTCGAGCCAGATTTGCCAGATTCCATGGTTTGGTCGAGCGACTTGGTTTCAGTGCCTATGCGCGCGGGGCCTTTGCTTTGTAACTGGGCCAACTGCCAATCTACCCGAGCATTCTTCTTGGTTTTCCGACATTGTCCACCTTATTTTCCATTTTGATCACTTTGCTCGAGGTGGATTTGTCAGAGCAGCTCGTTTGCACGGGCAACTTGAATTTGGACCTGGGCTACTCGGCTGGTGCGCAGGGCGTGGCCTGGGCGATGCCTGGGCGGGGACCTGGTTTCTCGGACGCGGGCCTCGCCACTCCCGGACGCGGGCCTGGTCTTCTCGGCGCTGGCTCTCGGTCATGGACCGGGGCGGGGACCTGGTCTTCTCGGTTCTGGTTCTCGGTCAGGGACCTGAGGTTCTCGGTACTGGGCCTGGGTACCCGGCTGAGCTCTCTCGGTCCTCGACTGGGGTCCTCGGTCCCTGGTTCATTTTCCTCGGCCAGAAATGTTTGGCAATCCTTTTTAGCTTAAGAACCCCCTTTTTAGCTCGTTTCTTCTCTAAACCTCAAAATAGCCTGTAGAGCAAAAATGGAACTGACAAGTAAAAGTTGTTAAGACAAAGTGTCTAATTTGGTGGGTTTAACTGACTTAATGAATCATATAAATATGGTCCATCATTGGGTGATGGAGGCTCCTGTGCCGCAAATGCTGGAGGGTCCTGTGCCTCAAATGCAGGTGGGTCCTAAGCCTCTGCCATATCAACGTCCTCGTGCTCTCACGCCGCAGGCGCAATGAAATCTGGCACTGGAGAGGTCTCTCTAACTTGTGCGTTCCCCAGGCGCCTATTCTCACTCTCCAAGCGCTGCCCCTTAACTCCTTCCTCAGGAATATCCGGCCTATGGAACCACTGACGTTCCCTGGTAAGCATCTTACACTTAATCAGCTTCGGAACAGTGAGCTCCCAAGAGTCCGCATTAAAACAGGTATCGAAACTGAAACCAAGGCTCTCGGCAAGTAGAGTGATGTGGAGGCCACCACTAATAGCGAGGTTAGGCTTCTTCCTGAAGGTCTGCCATTCCCTAAATCCACCTTAAGGCCATGGCTCATGGCTATTAGGATGTCAATATCCTTCTCATTCACAACAGTGCCCCCTTCTAACCGGACGTTAACGGCCATAGCTACCAGCCGGTGAACAACCTTCCACTCATGTAGCTTAATGCATGTGGCCGGGTGGGTAGATAAGTAGACTACATCAATCTCAGAGATATACCTCCAGAAGTCATCCTTCTCAGGAGCAGAGAAATGCGGCACGAGTCCCTCCAAAGGGAATTCAAGAATTCGACACACGTCGGCTCTATCCATTGTAAAATCAGTGTCCTGTAGCCGAAAAGACCAATGTGTAGTCTGCCCCGGAGGTCCATGAGGGTGGAACGATGCCACAAAATCATATAAGGCAGTGATCATAGTGGGTTTCTGATGCGAAAATAGTATACCTAGCCCGGAATCATCAAACAATGGGCGAACCTTGTCCATCAATTTAAAATCTGATAAAGTACTGAGACATGGGACAAGAGTAGGCTTAACTGTTTTCTTGAGCTTCAATTGCTTGTAGTTTGCCAAGGTGGCCGGATCTGGAAACCATGGGTATCGTCTGTCATTAAAAATACATACCGCGGGGAGCGCTGGGATTGGCTCGGTGGCAGGAGGAGGAGCGGCTGGGGCGGCGGCGCAGCTTTGATTCCGACGGCGAGACATGGCGAAGCGGCTTGGAAGGCGGACGGCTGCTCGGAAGGCAACGGCGGATATGCAATTAGATTTCAGAATAAACAAACGGCCAAAACTGAAATTATGTCCCCTGTTCAAGCAAGTGTTCTAGGTTGTGTTTGGACAGACCTTGAACTCTTTCTACCACAGTTCCACAATGAGTACGAACAGAACAATAAAAACACGAGTACGCACAGATTGATAACCCAGTTCGGCTACGCCTACTCTGGGGGGTTTCCCACACCCGGAAAAGGGACAACAAATCTTTATTACGAGTATAGAGCTTTTCAGTGGACTTACACTTACACCTTGTAATTGCCTAGCCTCTACTACTCCGTCTCTCAGATTTGCAACCAAGGTTCGTCGCAACTCCCCTTGATCCCCTTCGTCCAGACCTTCTGTCCGAACGTACTCGAACCTCTCCTGAAGCTCGGTTGCTTTCACTTGAAAGCTGGTTGTTCTGTTAGTGCTCTGGACTTGATCACCTCTGGTCAATCTGAATGGCACGTATCAGACTGAGCTCACACCGATGTTTTTCCAGTGGGGAAAACACAACGGCCGTCGCTTTCTTCTTTTCCAATCGATAGGATTTCTTCGTGTATTTTTGATCTTGAAAGCGATGAGCATTAGGGTTGCCTTTGCATTCGTATTTATAGGCTCGGACGAAACCCTAATTCCCACAAGATAATCCCATCAAATATTTTGGAATATTTGATGTATATCTTTCACAAATCTTTGGAAGAATATACGAAGTCGTCTTCTTTCCCAAGCAAGTCATGCCGTCTTCAATTGTGTATATTCATTCGAATATCCTGCTCGAATAAGTCGCACGCCATCTTTAACTTGACGAAATCTTCGTTGCCAATATCTTCCAGAAAATATCCTTTGCGTCTTGATCACGCTGTACAGAAGTACTAGGATATGTTCGAACTCCCCCTGAACTCCTGCTTGAACTGTCTAACAACGTTTTGCCAAACACATGCCACACAAGGGAACATCAATCTCCCCCTTGGCATTTTGGCAAAACCAAATCACTAGATCTATCTATCTATCTAGACAGTAGACAAAATTGAGGGAACAAAAATTGTCGCCACTCAAAATACTCCCCCTTTTTGCCACAAACTGGCAAGGGGTCCGATCTAGTTCGAACAGCAAAGCAAACTGTGCCAGAACAAGCACATACTACTGAAAGTTTTCAACGAAAAACGAGTTCAGAGATAGAGTTTTCAGGAGACCTTCAGGCAGATGACTCATCATTAGTGGCATCTTCAGAATCTGCATCATCAGATTCATCTTCACTCGGATAGCTGAGGGCACGAGCGAGCTTGTTGATGCGCCTGCGCTGCTCCTTGTCTGCTTCGATGATGACATTAAGGTCCCTGAGCAACTTGCTTCGCTCATCCCGCCCCATTCTGGCTCCCCCTCGACTGGACTCTGCCACATCTTTTCCTTTCTGGTGCTCCTCCTTGAGATCGTTCACGTGACGACCTTTGAACAACTTATGGTCGACGATGAACTTGCCGGGAGCCTTTGTGAGATGGTCAGGCGAGGCCTTCAAATCAGGAGCTTGATAGATGATCAGCTCATATATCAGGGACGGGAAGTAAATCTGGTGCAGAAATCTCGACGAGGTGGCATGTTCAGCAATCTGTTTGAACATCACTCTGCCCAGGTTGAACTTCAGTTTATTCCCTATCTGATAAAGCAGTTGAGCCATGTCCTTATTGACAGTAGAGCGATGAGTGGACGGCCTCCAGTTGAAGACAGCAATGAAAAATGGCATGGAATAGAAGGTAGATAGCTCCGCTGTATTCACAACTGACTCAGGCCTCCATTGAACAGAGCCTGCAGTGATGGTGCTCACAACCTTCTCAAAACTTGGTTCTTCGTCATCAACAGCTAGGTCGTCCATGGCGAAGTATACATTGATCAGCTCAGGATCAATCTTGATCCGTCTCCCTCTGACGTAGAAGACCCCATACTCAGATTCTCCAACAACCCCAAATCCAGGGGGCAAGTTTGCCATAGCCTCACGCACCAGTTGTTCATTGAAAGGTTTGCATCTGTCCAACGTCCAGAACAGATCAGACTCCTTAAGCACCTTAATCACTTCCCTTCCCTTGTACCGGGACTCCTCCAGCAACTTCTCAGGAATGAACTTTCTTTTCTGCACACAGCTCCACTTCACCGCAGCGTCTTTATTTATGAACCATACTCCTTTCTTGACCTTACCAACTGGAACAGTCTCAGACTCAGGGGCTGGGACTTCGCATCGCCCAGCATCTTCAGAGATGGGAACTGCAGCGTCGCGCTTCCTTTTCTTGGAAGAGCCGACTCCCCCTGCACCAATGCTGACCACAGCAACCTTCTGAACTGATCCTTTTGAAGACTTTTCAAAAACAACCTTCTTCTTCTCCTTGTCCTTCTTTGTCCTTTTGAGGTTGACAAGAGGAACAAGGTCCTGGTCATCTTCCGAAAGGTTACCTTCCTTTGAGGCTGGCATTGCAGAATCCTCAGGAACTGATGCACCAATATCCTTCATACGATCACTATGCAGATCATCTTGGCCAACTACTGGAGCAGCCATTGCTTCCTTAACACCTTCTTCTGGAACACCCACTGTCTCACCTTCAGACTGGGCACAAGGTTCCACAGTTGGAGCACTAGCAACTATCTCAGTAACAAACTTTTCTGCACCAACACTCTGAGTATGAGGTGGTTCCTCTGATCTTATCACTTCGAGATCCTTCTCCTTTTCCAAAACCTCCATGACATTGTCAATGTCTTTGAACAGCTTCTCTAATTCTTCATCCTCTTCTATAGGAGAGTCTCCTCTAACTGTGGCTTCCTTCAATAAACCAGGATTTTCTGGTGGAAGAATCATCTCGGAAACATCCTCCTTTTGTTTACTGAATTGTTCACCTTCTGAAACTCCAATACTCTTCTCTGGGCCAACATCAGACTCCTCATTCATCACAGGCTTTTTCCCTGAGGCATCAAGAAGGTTTTCTGTCTCCTCATCAGACATTGCAATGAGCCTCCCTCTGACAGAGCTGATCTTGGCAAGGCACTGTCTTGGAGAAGCCGCTCGGCGAGTCCCCTTCTTTCTCCGTAAACCGTCTAGGCGAACATACCCGGACGCATGAATTTTCTCCCTCCATGCTGCTGGTCCTCCAGCCACCTTGCTGGGAATCTTGATGTCTTCCACAAACTTGATAGTTTCATCCCCAATAACTATCTTACTAGCGACCTTACCAGCCATATCTCTACTGGTTTTCCAATCAACAGCCCTACTGGCTTCGCCATCAACCACAACATTATCCTTATTCTCGACCCCCACATTCATATCTTTGACCACCACAATCTTGTCAATAACAGGAATATTTGCAGAAACTGAATGAACAGTTTGAAATACCTCAGATTGGGGACGGTCTTCTTGAGACACACCAGCATCTAATGAGAAGGACGAATCCTCCGTGATCGACTGAGGGATTTTGACTGTAATTCCTCCGGCAGTCTTCTTTGTTACGACCACAGATTCGGAGATAGAGCGTAAAGGCGACGCCTTTTTCTCCTTCGGAGCTTTCGCCTTCGGAATTTTGGGTTTTGCCGCCAGAACCTTTGAGGACTGCATGTTCGTCTTCTCAGCGGATTTGACGCCGGACTTCACAGATTTCCTGGTGTTCACCATCGCCGTTTGGAGGATGTGCGGTTGAGAGAGAAATTGGTTCTAGGGTTTGAGAGAGTAGACTACGAACTGCTTTGTGTTTCAAAAGAAATAACTCTCCAGCCTTTTCAACTTCCCAAATTGGTCAACCCTCGTTTCAAATAACGGCAGGAAAAATCTTCGAGAATATTCAAAAATATTTGTCTTCACGCACTGTACCTTCTGTTCCAGCTCCCTTCCTTAGGTGGTCAGTCCAACTGTTGCAGCTGGAAATTTGCTTTTGACTGACCACCGCCTGGAACGCTTAGTGCTTGAAACCACACAGACCCAAAGAGGATCTGGGTGTTCCAAACTGTGCAATCTGGTTCAGTATATAGTCTGATGAGGTGGCATGAATCTGATGATACAGTTTGAACTCTTTTTGCAACTTTGTTATCTGCTGTTCAAGCTCGTTCTGTAACTGTGACACCCTGTGATCCAACAGTCTCCTGGTACACTTACCAAACTGGATTTGTGCAATTCTCCTATCTGACCTTGTGTGCAGGGTCCTTTTCACTCCCCCTCGCACAACTCTATGTTTGGTTTGAACATGGTCTAGAGTAGACCGCGGCTTGTTCAAGTCTTCGTCTCCCATTCTGATGGTGTAACAGTTATTTGCCCTCCGTTTGCCTTTCATCACAGAACATCCATTTTTGTCGAGGACAAGGCATGAGTCACGAGAGAATGACACATAGTGACCATTGTCGCACAGTTGACTGATGCTAATCAGATTCATTGTCAGACCTTCAACCAGGAGAATGTTCTCGAGTGCAGGTAGATCCGGAACCTTCAATGTCCCACAGCCGATCACCTGACTCTTCCTACCATCCGCGAAGGTGACAAAACGCATCTTCTCAACAGGTCTAATATTAGAGAGAAATTCAGAGGTACCTGTCATGTGGGCAGAGCACCCGCTGTCAAAGAACCAACTATCTTGCACTGTGTCTCGTGATGAGCAGCAGGCCATCATGCATACTGTCTGTTGTTCCTTCGGGACCCAAACAAGTTTCTGTCGAGGTTTGGTCTATCGTTGATGTCCTCGACGTTCAGCAAGAAACAGTCGACACTGCCGTCTGATGTGTCCAATCTGATAGCAGTACCAGCATGCGCGCAAATCTTCCCTCTGATTGGGAATTGGACTGAGGTAAGCATTCACGGTCCATCTTTGACTACCTTTAGACTTGTCTTGGGACAGATCCACTTTCTGTCTAGGGTGCTGTCTCAAGTGAGATATTGGGTATCGTGGCTCTTTGTCTCCCAGATGCTGATTCACTTGCTGTCTCTAGTGCAGTTTCAGCTGCTGTTCTGGGTACTATTCAGCCACTGGGTTCGTTTTATCAACCACTGTACCACTTGAGCATCCTTCTTTAGTGAAACCAAGTCCACGATGTCCAGACTCCGTTCTTTGAGACCTGAGAATATCATTCAAGCCTTTAGTGCCAGAATTCAGCATTCTTGCCGACTGTTTAAGGTGGTTGAGTTCCTTCTCAGTGTCTGAGCGATTTATCCTTTCAGAATCTAGCTGAAGTTCCAGCTGTTCTATCTTTCTGTGTTGGAACACCTCCTTGCGTTTTAGATCTGAGATAACCTTTCTTAGCCCAGTCATGCCAACAGGATGAGTTTCACGGTCTTTTTCAATGTCGACTTTCAGCGAGGAGATAGTGCCCAGGAGCTCCGTCTTCTGAGCAAGCAAACACAGTCTTTCCTGTTTCATATCAGCCTGTTGAGAGTTTAGGGAAGTTACCGTGCCTTCAAGTTCAGCCTTCTGTGTGACCAGAATCTCCACTTCTTCCCAGACCTTATCCTTTTCTGTAGTGATGCTTGCAACTGTGTCATTCAGCTTCTTGTTTACCTTGATCAGTAGCAGCCACTTTTCATATAGATCCTTATATGTCTCGGCCAGAGATTCCTGCGTCAGTTCTTCACCGTCACTGTCTAAGAGATCTTCAGCTGGGAGTTCCAACAGAGGTGGAACAGTTTCACTGGTGCTACCGTATTCCTCCAGAGTTGAAGCAAAGGCCACAAAGTTTGTGGTTGTGCCTCCTTTTTCTTCATCTGACTCACTGTTACTGAAACTTGCGACCATTGCCTTCTTCTTCATGAGTGTGTTCGCACATTGTGAAGCAATATGACCGAACCCTCTACATTCATGACACTGAATTTCTTCCTTTCTTCTGTCAGAGGAGTCTTGCCTTGAGTCACTGGACCTAGACCTGTCGGTTTTCCAGTTTCGGAAACCGGTTGATGAGGACTGCCCCTGTTCTGGACCACGCCTATTGATTTTCCGCACCATTCTTCCAAAGTTCTGAGCCATCATGGCCAGTTGCTCAGTGGAGCAGTCAGCTTCTGATTTGTCTTCTGCCCAATCCGCTTTCAGGGCAATTCCCTTCACTTCTCCAATTTGGAAATTATGATTGATCTCGTAGGTTCTGAGGGAACCAGTCAGCTCGTCCAGTTTCAACTTGGAGATGTCATGCATTTCCTCAATGGCTGTTACCTTCATAGCAAATCTCGGAGGGAGTGATCTTAGGACTTTTCTCACCAATATATCCTCGTCGATGGGTTTCCCAAGGGCAGACGCTTTGTTGGACAGTTCCAAAACCCTGGTGTTGTACTCAGCGATGGACTCACTCTCCTTCATTTTCATCTCTTCGAACTTTGTTGTGACAGCCTGCATACGAGAGTTTCGAACCTTGTCTATACCTTCAAAGGCTGTTTGGAGAATGTCCCATGCTTCCTTAGCAACTTCACAATTGATAATCAGCTTCATGACATTTTCATCAACTGCCGAGAAGATCGCATTCATTGCCTTTGCGTTTCCCATAGATGCTTTGTTCTCCTCTTCACTCCATAAGGTTTCTGGTTTTAGAACAGGTTCTCCAGTGAGGTTGTTCATCATAGGTTCAGTCCACCCTCTCTGAACGGTCATCCAGGCTTTCTCGTCTAGGGATTTCAGAAAGGATCGCATCATAGGTTTCCAGGTGGCATAGTTTGATCCTTCTAATAGCGGAGGTCTGGTGATGCTTTGTCCTTCTTTCAGAGGCATTTTGAACAGTTCAGGATCCCACTCAGTGTGTCGAGTGTTTGCTCTGATACCAATTGAAATTATGTCCCCTGTTCAAGCAAGTGTTCTAGGTTGTGTTTGGACAGACCTTGAACTCTTTCTACCACAGTTCCACAATGAGTACGAACAGAATAATAAAAACACGAGTACGCACAGATTGATAACCCAGTTCAGCTACGCCTACTCTGGGGGGTTTCCCACACCCGGAAAAGGGACAACAAATCTTTATTATGAGTATAGAGCTTTTCAGTGGACTTACACTTACACCTTGTAATTGCCTAGCCTCTACTACTCCGTCTCTCAGATTTTCAACCAAGGTTCGTCGCAACTCCCCTTGATCCCCTTCGTCCAGACCTTCTGTCCGAACGTACTCGAACCTCTCCTGAAGCTCGGTTGCTTTCACGTGAAAGCTGGTTGTTCTGTTTGTGCTCTGGACTTGATCACCTCTGGTCAATCTGAATGACACGTATCAGACTGAGCTCACACCGATGTTTTTCCAGTGGGGAAAACACAACGGCCGTCGCTTTCTTCTTTTCCAATCGATAGGATTTCTTCGTGTATTTTTTATCTTGAAAGCGATGCACATTAGGGTTGCCTTTGCATTCGTATTTATAGGCTCGGACGAAACCCTAATTTCCACAAGATAATCCCATCAAATATTTAGGAATATTTGATGTATATCTTTCACAAATCTTTGGAAGAATATACGAAGTCGTCTTCTTTCCCAAGCAAGTCATGCCGTCTTCAATTGTGTATATTCATTCGAATATCCTGCTCGAATAAGTCGCACGCCATCTTTAACTTGACGAAATCTTCGTTGCCAATATCTTCCGGAAAATATCCTTTGCGTCTTGATCATGCTGTACAGAAGTACTAGGATATGTTCAAACTCCCCCTGAACTCCTGCTCGAACTGTCTAACAACATTTTGCCAAACACATGCCACACAAGGGAACATCAAAAACCATAATTTCAAAACTTGTATTAGAGCAGGTCCCGGGACAGCTGATCCGTCACGGGCTGTCACGGGACGTCACGGTTTTGAGAATATGCATTGCTTCGGCCAGGTCCCGTGATAGATCCAATATCCCGTGACGGTCCTAGTGTCACGGGATTTCACGGGACGGATCAAAGAATTCTTCGCTAAAGCTTGGTCCCGTGACACCTGAACTGTCACGGGCTGTCACGGGACTAAAAAATGACAACGCTTCGTATGAGTCCCGTGACAAATCCATTGTCCCGTGACGGTCCTAGTGTCACGGGATCTCACGGGACAGAAATTCGGCAATTCTTGTGCTGGCACTCCACACTTAAAACCGCTGCACACACATGAAATCACACAATGCAAATGCAGATCTAAACAAGCTAAATACTTACAGCGCGGGTTACTCCCCATAGAGGCTTAGTTTAACGTCTTGGCGAGACATAGCGAGGGGGAGGGACTAGAAGAATTCTCGAGAAGTCCCTTGCTGAGATCCCGTCCCGAGAAGTAAATTATCGTCAATGCCTTCAGGAGGTGCAAGATGCTTTAAGACATGGTAGTGCTTGAGGCGTTGCCCGTTGACTACCATTGATTTACCTCCTTCAATGCTAAGTTCCACGTGTCCGTCTGGATGTTCTCGCTCCACTGTATAAGGGCCACTCCATTTAGTGTGCAGCTTCCCAGGAAATAATCGAAGGCGGGAGTTGTAGAGGAGGACTCGCTCGCCTTCGTTGAATTCTCTGCGCACTATCCTCTTGTCATGCCACTTTTTCGTTCTTTCCTTGTAAATACGAGCATTCTCATAGGAGTCTAGTCTGATCTCATCTAGCTCGTGTAGCTGTAGTATTCACTTTTCCCCGGCTGCCTTCATGTCCATGTTCAGCTCTCTAATAGCCCACAAAGCGTTATACTCGAGTTCGACTGGGAGGTGGCAGGTCTTTCCATAAACAAGTCTGAACGGACTCATCCCGATAGGCATTTTGAATGCAGTCATATATGCCCACAGAGCGTCATCTAGCTTGGACGCCCAGTCCTTTTTGTGACTCGAGACCGTCTTTCTGAGGATGCTCTTGATCTCTCTATTAGAGATTTCTACTTTCCCACAGGTCTGAGGGTGATAAGGGGTGCCAACCTTGTGATAAACACCATACTTCTTCAATAGTGTCTCGAAGATTCTTTCTTTGAAGTGAGAGCCTCCATCGCTGATAACTGTTCTGGGTACTCCGAACCGAGGGAAAATTACCTTCTAAAACATTTTAATAACAACCTTGGCGTCGCAAGTAGGAGTAGCCACTGCTTCAACCCACTTGGAGACATAGGTGGGAATGGTCCCATGAAGTCAATCCCCCAAACATTGAATAAGTCCACAACGAGAATGCTCTGCTGGGGCATCTCCTGCTGTTTTGAAATATCTCCAGTCCTCTGGCACTGATCACAAGCTTTAACGAATTCGTGGGAGCCCTTAAATAGAGATGGCCAAAAGAATCCGGACTGCAGAACCTTCGTAGCTATTTTTGAGCCGGCCCCGTGACCACCGTACTGTGATGAATGGCAGCGCTCCAGGATCCATTTGATCTGGTCCTCGTCGACACAAGTCTTGTAGAGACTGTCAGCACATAATCTGTATAGGAAGGGGTCATCCCAGAAGTACCTTTTTACGTCAGATAGAAATTTCCTCTTCTGGTTGTGCGAGAGGCCAGGAGAGATGATTCCGCAGGCTAAGAAATTAACAAAATCTGCGTACCACGGGACGTGAGACACATCTACACGCATAAGCTGTTCTCTCGCTAGAGAGTAAATCGTCGGGAGGTTGTCCTCTTCGCGGTCGAGCTCTCCTAGCTCGAGGCTTGACAAGTGATCTGCAACTAGATTTTTTGCTCCCTTCTTGTCTCTAATTTCAATATCAAACTCTTGGAGGAGGAGGACCCATTGAATTAAACGAGGCTTCGAGTCCTTCTTGGACAGCAGATATTTGATCGCAGCATGGTCTGTGTACACTTTGGTCTTTGAGCCTATTAGATACTGCCTAAACTTCTCAAAAGCATAAACAATGGCCAGCATCTCTTTCTCAGTTGTAGTGTAGTTTGCTGCTGCTCCGGCGAGGACCTTGCTGGCATAGTAAACTACGTGTAGCTTCTTGTCGATGTGCTACCCCAGGACTGCTCCTATTACAAAATCACTTGCATCGCACATTAGTTCAAACGGCAGCTCCCAATCGGGAGGCTGCACTACCGGAGCAGATGTAAAGGCAGTTTTTAGATGGTGGAAAGCATTAACACATGAATCATTAAAATTAAACTCAGCTTCCTGACAAAGTAGATCAGTGAGCGGCTTGGCTATCTTCAAGAAATCCTTTATAAAGCGCCTATAAAATCCAGCGTGCCCAAGAAAACTCTTGATCCCTTTCACATCTTTTGGTGGGGGAAGTTTTTCAATCACCTCCACCTTTGCGTGATCGACCTCGATGCCTCGGTTAGACACCATGTGTCCCAACACAATACCTTCCTGCACCATAAAGTAACACTTCTCTCAGTTCAAAACCAGGTTAGTGTCAACACAACGACGAAGAACATCAGTAAGGTTAGAAAGGCATGAATCAAATGAAGAGCCATACGCCAAAAAATCATCCATAAATACTTCCATGGTGTTCTCCAAAAAATCAGAAAAAATGGCCATCGTACAACGCTGAAAAGTGGCTGGTGCATTGCAAAGACCGAAAGGCATGCGTCTATAAGCGAATGTGCCGAAAGGGCAAGTGAAAGTGGTCTTCTCCTGGTCCTCGAAGTGTACATGGATCTGAAAGAAATCGATATAACTGTCGAGGTAGCAAAAAAACTTATGTTTCGCAAGACGTTCTAACATTTGATCAATGAAAGGCAAAGGAAAGTGATCCTTACGAGTAGCCTTATTCAACTTCCCATAGTCAATACACATACGCCAACCAGTCACAGTACGAGTAGGAATCAAATCATTATGCTCATTTTGTAAAACAGTTAAACCCCCCCTTTTTAGGGACTACGTGCACAGGACTTACCAACTTACTATCGGCAACAGAATAGATGATACCAGCATCCAATAATTTCAGAATTTCTTTCTTAACCACATCATTCAGTTTAGGATTTAAACGTCTCAAAGCATCTCTACTGTGTCTAGCTTCTCCCTCTAGGTTGTAACTATGCATGCACAAATCGAGGCTAATTCCCTTGAGATCGTCTATCGAATAACCTAGGGCTGGTCTATGTTTTTGCAGGATATCTAGCAGTTTCTGGGTCTCTACATCAGTCAAAGATGCATTCACAATCACCGGGTAGGTTGAGTTAGGGCCCAGAAATTCATACATGAGACTTGCAGGTAGAGGTTTCAGCTCCACCTTGCAAGGTTCCTTACCTGATTCGGCGTTTTGTGCGGCTTCAGCTGCAGCTGCTCCCTCTACGCTTATTGCGCATATATCCATCGGTATTGAGCAGCCTGGTATAACTTTGTAAGACTCAATAGAGGTCAATGTAATAGGATGATCAATATCAGCAGAGTCTAACACATCACAGTCAGCTAAAAGACTAGGAGTCTTGCACATGTCAGGAAAATAAAAGACAACATGTTCACTGCGTACTCGCAAAGCTATAGACCCTCTATCCATGTCAATGACTACCTTAGCTGTGTAAAGGAATGGTCTACCAAGCATAATTGGGATATCAACGTCCTCTGAGATCTCTAGCACAATAAAATCAGCAAGGATGTAAATGTTCTTCACCTTGACAGGTACATCCTCCAGAATCCCTTTCGGGAGTCTACAAGAATGATCCGCAAGGCAAATACAGATGTTAGTAGGACAGAGATCACCCAAATTCAGTTTAGCATACAGAGAGTAAGGCATGATAGACACACTAGCACCGAGATCACACAACGCACGACGAATAGTAATACCGCCAATATCACAAGGAATAGAAAAACTCCTTGAATCCTTAAGCTTAGGCGGCATGGGCTGGTGCATGGCAGCGCTACACTCCTCACTCAGAGCCACCGTCTCGGTCCGGTCCATCTTTCATTTCCCAGTCAGAATCTCCTTCATGAATTTTGCATAGGTGGGAATCTGGGTGATTGCATCGGTGAAGGGCATTGTGATGTAAAGAGTACGAATTTTATCAACAAACTGCATGAATTCTTTATCTCTTCTTGTAGCTTTGAGCCGCTGAGGGAATGGGACTGGCGGCCTATAGGGGGCCGGCTCCACTGTTTGTGCAGAATTTTCAGCTCGGGATTCAGCTTCTTTTGATGTTTCCTCTTCCGGAGGTGTAGGATTAGGTGCTAAATTCATAGCTCGAGGTCGTGTGCTCTGGGCTGGTAGCATCTCAAGCTATTTTCCTCCTCGGAGACTGATGGCATTCACGGATTCCCTGTGATTTGGATCTGGTTTCGATGGGAGTTTTCCATGCTCTCTGGTTGCTGAGTCTGCCTGTTGAGCAACCTGATTTTCCAGCATCCTATTCTGAATGGCCATCTGCTTATTTTGGGTGCTGATCTGCTCAATTGTCTGCTCAAGTGCTTTCACTCGCCGATCCTGTTCAGCCATGAAATTAGCCATCACGGACTCCATGCTGGATGAGCTGCCGGATTCCTGTTGCTTAGGCTGCTGTGGCTGGTATGTATAGCCCCCTAAATTTTGATTATACTGCCCTTGCGACTTGTTGTTAAACTGAGCCCTTGGCTGGTAGGAATTGTTGTTCTGCGTTTGCTGAGCTGGATTGTTGTATTGGCCTCGCGGCTGGTATGGTGCATTCCCTTGCTGCTATTTGTAAGGGAAACTAGGAGGCGCCGGATTTTGAGGCTTGTAAGAGAGGTTAGGATGATTCTGGTTCGGATTGTCCCACCTGATCGTGGCTGGTCCATAGCCGGGACCAGCCCCTTGATTATTCTACCCGACGTAATTTGCATCCTCCTGATCTCCGCTGTTATCGTCTTGTCCCATCACCAGACAGCCATCTGCTAAGTGGGAAGGAGAGCCACATATCTGACAATAGACACCTATATTAGCAACGTCAGAAGACTTCATAGAAGAGCCTATCTTCAGACTTTTGATCTCGATCGCAAGCATCTTTACGATGTTGGTCAATTCAGCAATGTCATTAGAGCTATCAGCGAGATAGAGATCTTGCACGCCCTTTTTATCCTTCGGGTTACCTCGATCACTGGTCCAAAGGTGGTAGTCTTGAGCTGCCTTTTCCACAATAGCATAGGTCTCCTCCAGAGGAACTCCAGTAAGTCCGCCACCAGCAGTTTGATTTATCAAGGTGCGCATCCCCTGATCGATTCCCTGATAGAAGGTGTCCATGATCTGCCATAGCTCTAGATTGTGATGGGGGCACATCCTCATCAACTCATTGTACCTCTCCCAAGAGTCGTACAGAGTCTCACCATCTATAGAATGGAACGAGATGATTTTGTTCCTGAAATGAGCTGTCTTTGATGGTGGGAAGTACTGTTGGAGAAAAGCTTCGGCCAACTTATCCCAGGTAGTAAAAGTGCCCTCAGCATGGCTGTCCAGCCATCTACTAGCCTTGTCGGATAATGAGAATGGAAATAGCCTGAGGTAGTAGGACTCTGGAGGGACGCCATTGGTCTTCACCGTGTTGCACATTTGAATGAAACGCTTGAGGTGCCGGTGAGGGTCTTCATTCATTCTCCCAGAAAATTGGCTATTCTACACCATTTGAATGAGCCCTGTTTTGATTTCCCATGTGTTGTTGGCTATGCCCGGTGGTGCTATGGCGGACTGAAATCTCGAGACACGTGGAGCAGTGTAATCTCCAAGGGTCCTGGGCACTGGAGGCTGCACTAGGGAATGCTGGTTGTCTTCGACTACCTCATTCAAAGCTCGGTTTTGATTCATGGCCATTGTTGCAAAGTTGCGATTCAGCGCTCGAAGTTGTCGAGCTTCGTTATGGACCCTGTGAAAATTGCTTCGTTGGTCTGGTGTGTCCTCGTCTGAGATCTGAACTTGCTTCTTCCGTCTGGGTGTTTTCTTTGGCATGAACTGACTAGTACCTGCAACAGCCAAATATCACCGTGAGCGAAGAAATTGCGGCAGAAAAATTCAAGTAACAAACGAGGTGGAATAGTCTAAACTACACACGTTAAAACTAATATCACACTAAACGCTGCTCCCCGGCAACGGCGCCATTTTGACAAGCGTATTTTTAACCCTTTATAGTTGTCAAATTATGAGTTTTAGGGGTCAAATTGCAGGCAAACAAAATTTATAACCTTGGTAAGCCAAGGGTCTATCCAAGGAACAATGTGTGTGAATATTAGCGAACAAGCGACCTATTTAGCTATTCCGAATTGACAAAGGTTTTGTTGTGATGTAAATTGCAGAAATTAAATAGCAGAAAAATAAAGGTTTGTGTTTTATCAGAGAAAGAATTCCAGAATCATACTTCACCCATGCTAACCCCAACAATCATGCAATCATTTCACGCAAATTATTCATGCTATCGAAAAAACCAAAATAACACTAAGCAAGCCGCCCATCCACGGATCATTGTTTAGATTAATCTTAATCGTTGAACGCCGCCCATCCACGGATTATCAATGATCTCGATTTATTAGACTTAAGGTTTTCGTACAATTTCATATAATCCGATTAATACCTAGGACTCATCCATCTTTGGGTAATTAACCTAAATACATTCTAGCATGCAAACATCCCATTCGATATAAATACTTGCATAGAACGATAAATTAAGCACAATGAAATTGAATATTCGAATCGCATAAATAAAAATGTTAATTGATCACATGAGAGTTGGGTACATAGCACGGGATCCATAGGATCCCGGAATAAAGAAGACTGATGTTCCCTTAAGTGGCATGTATTTGGCAAAACGTAGCTTAGACAGTTCGAGCAGGTGTTCAGGAGGAGTTCGAACATATCCTAGTACTCATACACAGCGTGGATAAGACGTAAGGATATTTCCTGGAAGATATTGGACTACGAAGATCTCGTCAAGTTGAAGGCGGCCAGCGACTTATTCGAGCAATAGATATTCGAATGAATATTTACATTAAGGCGGCAAAGCTTACTTGGGAAAGAAGACTTCGGATTATCTTCCAACCGATTCAAAAGATATACATCAAATATCTAGGAATATTTCCTAAATATTTGATGGGATTATCTTGTGCGAATTAGGGTTTCGCTTGAGCATATAAATACAATGCAAGGGCAACCCTAATTCTTGTCGCTTTCAAAGATCAAATACACACGAGCATATCCTTCTGATTGGCGAAGAAGAAAGCGACGACCGGTTGTGTTTTCTCATTGGAAATACATCAGTGCAAGTGCAGTCTGCTCAAGTGCAACACGGACTGCATGAAGCGTATTAACTGCCGCACACAACAAAGGTTATCAAAGCTTTCGAGAGAAAGCATCCGAGCTTCTGGAGAAGGTCGAGAATGTTCGGACTGCAGGTTCTGAACAAAGGGGATCGAGGGGAATTGCGGTGAACCTCAGTTGCAAATTTGAGAGACGGAGTATTGAGGTTAGGCTATTACAAGGTGTAAGTGTAAGTCCCTGTGGAAACCCTATACTCGTAATAAAGATTTGCTGTCCCTTTTTCAGGTGTGGGAAACCCCCCAGAGTAGGTGGAGTAGAACTGGGTTATCAGTCTGTGAGTTCTACTGCTTTTGTCTGTATGCTGAACTGTTGTGTCTAGAGTTCAAGGTCTGTCGCAACTGAACCTTGAACTGTTGTGCAAAGAGTTCAAGGACTGTTGCAACAGTACCCTGGACACAAGCTTGAACAGGGGATATAATTTCAATTGGTATCAGAACCGAACACTCGACACACTGAGTGGGATCCTGAACTGTTCAAGATGACTCTGAAGGAAGGACAAAGCATAACCAGACCCCCGTTACTCGAAGGCTCGAACTATGCCACATGGAAGCCCGTGATGAGATCCTTTCTGAAATCTCTAGATGAAAAGGCATGGAAGGCTGTTCTGAAAGGGTGGACGGAACCCATGATGAACAATCTCACTGGAGAACCGATCGCCAAACCAGAAGCTCTGTGGACAGAAAAGGAGGAAAAAGCTTCCATGGGAAACTCAAAGGCTATGAACGCAATTTTCTCGGCCGTAGATGAAAACGTCATGAAGCTAATCATCAACTGTGAAGTGGCCAAGGAAGCATGGGATATCCTCCAAACAGCCTTTGAAGAAACAGACAAAGTTCGCAACTCTCGCATGCAGGCGGTCACAACCAGGTTCGAAGAGATGAAGATGAAGATGAAGGAGAGTGAAACCATCACTGAGTACAACACCAGAATTCTGGAACTGTCCAACGAGACGTCTGCTCTCGGAAAACCCATTGATGAAGAAAGATTGGCCAGTAAAGTCCTGAAATCACTCCCTCCTAGGTTTGCCATGAAGGTCACGGCCATAGAGGAAATGCACGACAATACCAAACTGAAACTAGACGAGCTGATGGGTTCTCTCAGAACCTATGAGATCCATCATGATTTTCAACCTGGGGAAGTGAAGGGAATTGCCCTCAAAGCAGACATGTCTGAAGACAAACAGGATGGTGGCTGCACTACTGAACAACTGGCCATGATGGCTCAGAACTTTGGCAGAATGGTGCGGAAAATCAACAGACATGGACCAGAACAGGGTCAGCCTTCATCAAATAGCTTCCGAAACTGGAAACCTGAGAGGTCAAGATCCAGAGACATGAGACAAGACTCTTATGACAAAGGAAAGGAAGAAATTTAGTGTCATGAATGCAAGGGGTTTGGACATATTGCCTCCCAATGTGCGAATACACTCATGAAGAAGAAGGCAATGGTCGCTAGCTTCAGCGACAGTGAGTCAGACGAAGAAAAAAGTGAGACCACTAATTTTGTGGCCTTTGTCACTACTCTGGGTGAGTGCAGCGACACCAGTGAAACAGTTCCATCGC
Organism: Rhodiola kirilowii; assembly: GCA_033675215.1. Lineage (NCBI taxonomy): Eukaryota > Viridiplantae > Streptophyta > Magnoliopsida > Saxifragales > Crassulaceae > Rhodiola > Rhodiola kirilowii. The sequence continues at coordinate 38,180,176 of CM066193.1, forward strand.
AGTTGGAACTCCCAAATGAAGACCTCTCAGACAGTGACAATGAAGAACTCACGCAGGATTCTCTGGCTCAGACATATAAAGATCTGTATGAGAAGTGGCTGCTTCTGATCAAAATCAACAAGAAGCTAAATGACACAGTTGCCAGCGTCACTATGGAAAAAGACAAGGTCTGGCATGAGGTCGAGATACTTCTTACACTGAAGGTAGAACTGGAAGGTACAATTGTCTCTCTGAATTCTCAACTGGCTGAGATGAAATAGGAAAGATTGGGTCTTCTTGCTCAGAGAACAGAACTCTTGGGGACTGTCTCCTCACTGAAAGTCGAAATAGAGAAGGACCGAGACACTCATCCTGCAGGCATGACGGGACTAAGGAAAACCATCACAGATCTGAAGCGTAAAGAGGTGTTTCAACTGAGGAGAGTAGAACAGCTGGAACTCGAGCTAGAATCTGAAAAGATGGATCACTCAGACACTAAGAAGGAGCTCAATCACCTCAAATAGTCGGTAAAGATGCTAAACTGTGGCACTAACGACTTAAATGATATTCTCAGATCTCAGAGGTTGGAATCTGGACATCGAGGCCTGGGGTTCACAAAAGAAGGTACCTCCAAAGGTAGCTCGTGTGTTAAAGCAAGATCAGTGTCTGAACACCTTCCAGGACAGAAGGTGAGACAGCACCCCAGACAGAAAATAGACTTGTCCCAAGATCAGTCCAAAGGAAAGAACCGAGCTGATCACAAGGAGACGCATGGAACACTCCGTGGTGGAAAGACCCGCAGATCACCCGTCCAAAACCATGACTATTCACCAGTGACTCAAAGGATAGATCGGCGCACTTGCTGGTACTGCAACCAGATGGGGCACATCAAGGTGGAGTGTCACCTGTTTCTTGCGGAACGACGTGCTTTCCAACAACGGACCACACCACGACAGAAACAAGTCTGGGTTCAAAAGGTAGACCAAACCGTTTGCATGGTGGCCTGCTACACCTCAAGCTTCACATCGCATGATAGTTGGCACTTCGACAGCGGATGCTCCACCCACATGATAGGTAACTCTCAATATCTTACCCATATTAGACCTGTTGAGCAGATGTGGTTTGTCACCTTCGGGGATGGTGAAAAGGGTCAGGTGATCGGCTGTGGGACATTGATGGTTCCGGATCTCCATGCACTCAAGAACACCCTCCTTATCAAAGGACTGACCAGGAATCTTATCAGCATCAGTTAACTGTGCGACAATGGACACTATGTGTCATTCTCCAGCTACTCATGTCTTGTACTAGACCAGAATGGTGATACACTGATGAAAGGAAAAAGGGATGCCAACAACTGCTACACTATTCGGATGGGTCTGACGGATTCAGTGAACAACGAGAACCATGGCCAGCAACCGGTTGCTCTTACATGTGCAAACACTCAACATAGTTTCCTACGAGGGGGAGTGGGATACGACCTTGCACACAAGATCTGATTGGAGACGCGCACAAATCAATGTTGTCGGGTGTCCCAGGACACTGTTGAATCAGAAGGTGGCACAGTTACGGAAGGAGTTCGTACACTTCCCATGGAAATGTGTCTGGAGCCGTACAAGAAAATATGAATACTCACAGAAGATGGTAACTCTGAGGCAGCATACCTTTGTCAACCCCTATGGCAAGTCACGGAGTGGAACACCCAGATCCCTAGTGGGTCCATGTGGTGTCAACCACTGAAAGCATCCAACGGTGGTCAGTTATAATCGAATCTCCAGCTGAACAGTTGGACTGACCTCCTAATAAAAAGAGCTGGAACAGAAGTCTCGACAGCTTGGAAAATATGTTTTTAAATATCCTTGAAGATTTTCTTTCAGATTATTCGGGAATAGACAGTTTTGGAAAGCTGAAGAGTCATATAGAAAAATTTGATTTTGAAAAATCAAATTCATTCCCTGAGTTTCGTATTCTCACTCTCGTCCCCAAAAACCCTAAAACGGAACTCTCCTCCTCAACTGCTGACAGGTGTCGTTGTACCTGTGCAAAAACATTTATAATTCCGACTAGCAAGTGGTAAGTCGGGTCGAATCCACAGAGATCGGTTGAGAATCTGTTTCACTAAGTAAAAACGTAACAATGGGGGGGCTTTGAATGCAAACAATTAAATAACGCAAGTAAGCAAGAATGATCGCTAGAGAAATCGTCACACAAATCCAAGTATCAAATATTAAAGAACAGTGCAAGCTAGAACTCTCGACTATGATGCAAGACTAAATCATTAACCTAACCGTTTGATTTCTAATGTTTTACAACTTATAGCTCCCCGCTAGGTTGCACTACGAGTTGTCTTAGGGTGTCAATCCTTGTGGTATATTACTCGTATCCTAGTTTGTTATCCCCGCTAGGTTGCTAGTAAACTGTGATAATTAGAATCAACAAACTAACAGAAGCTCCCCCGCTAGGGTTCCACTTATGCTAGCATATCAAATCCATAAACAATGCATAGTAATATAACGCAAAACATAAAGATAAATATAGGTTTCAAGTCAAAACATCAAAATGTCGAGTTCTAGCCTACACGTATGAGTTTAGCTACTCATCGCAATGGAATACATCATGAAGTTGTTTGAATGTAATGAAACGAAAATACTTATGATGAATTCTCCACCAAGCTACAGCTCAAATCTAACACTTGAATCCGTGTCTCTTTTTCTCTTCTGAAATTCGAGGTCTGGTCGCCTCTGGTCGCTTAGGGTTTCGTGCTTCTAATTATCCTTTTATAATTCCCGAGTTGCCAAAACGAAATTAAGAAATTCGACTTGCCAGCTGTCCCCGCGGACGCCTCCTGCATTTGCGTTCCGCGGACGTCTCAGTAATTATGGGAATTCATAAGACGTCCGCGCAAAGAATCCTTAAGCCCTCCGCGGTTTGCACCGACGAAAATTCCAACGTGTTTCGGACTTCATTTCTTTCCGCGCCAAACATCTTCAAATGGGCTCCTTTTTGCCGGTATTCCTTCCATGGTCTCCGAGTGTACCTGAGAACGAAAACTACACACAAGTAGTGAAATAATATACAGGTAACACTAAGAGACGGGGTTTTAACATATAAAATAGTCGTACAACTACGACTCATCAACTGCTCCTTCCTCAACCGACAATGGTGAACACCAGGAAGTCAGCAAAATCCAGTGCTAAATCTGCGGAGAAGAGCAAAGAAAGCATGCAGACCTCAAAGGCGTTGGCGGCGAAATCAAAAATTCTGAAATCAAAAGCTGCGAAGATGAAAAAGGTGTCACCTTTACACTCCGTCACCGAATCTTTGGCCAAAGAGAGGTCTGATGAAGGAGTTACCGCTAAAATTCCTCAGCCGGTCACAGTGGATTCAACTCCACAAGTTCGTCCGCAATCTAAGGTAAATCCCGCTATTCCTTCTGATTCTGCGAATATCTCCGTTGTTGAAAAATCTGTGTTGAATGAAGAAGTAAGTGTGGAAGTTGAGAAAGTCGTGAGTATGGAGGCTGATGCCAGTAGGGCTGTTAGTGGTAGTAGGACTGTTGGTGTTGAAACGAACAGAGCGGAGCTTGGTGGTGACGATAGAAATCGTGAGAGTGGTAAGGCTGAGGCGGTGGACAAAGCCAGCAGTGCAGTTATTGAAAAGGAGTCTGTCAAGATTGTGGAAGAAAAGGAACCCAGCAAGGTGGCTGGAGGTTCAGGAACATGGAGGGAAAAGATCTTTGCCACAGGATACACTCCTCCGAAGGCAGGTCACAGAAAGAAGGTTAAGCGAGCTAGTGACTCTCCCAGAAAATACCTAGCCCAGATATATGCCACTCGAGGTAGGAAGATTGCAATGTCCGATGAAGAAACAAAGAAGTTTATTAAATCCTCGGGGAAGAGGAATTTAGTGATCAATGAGGCTGATCCGTCTGAAAATCAAGGAGGAATCACTGAAGAAGGTTCTGGTTTGCATGATGAGGCTATGGCAGAGGAGATTAATCCAACAGAAAAGGATGAGGAGTTGGAGAAGTTATACAAAGACATTGATGATGTCATAGAAGACCTGGAAAGGGAGAAGAATCAGGAAGTGGCAAGTCCGGAAGAAGCTCAGTATGATCAGGCTGTTGGGGCAAAAGAATCTGATGCAGACAAAGCTACAAGTGTTCCAACTAAGGAACCGAGTGTTCAGTCTGGTGATGAGACTGGAACAGCTGCAGAGAAAGCTTCAAGCGGTTCAACTGTGGAACCATCTGTTCAGCCCGAAGCTCAAACAGCACCAGCTCCAGAGGAAGGTCTGCGTAACCAGGCTGTTGAAGCAGAAGAGTCTGTTACTGAAAAAGTCACAAGTGTTGCAACCGTGAAACAAAATGTTCAGACTGAAGTTGAGACTGGAGTTGTTCCGGAGTCAATAATGTGTGAAGAGACAGTGGCAGTTCAAGATGATCGTCATAGGGATCATGTGGAGGAAGATGGCTCACTCATTAGTAAGGATGGTTCTATGTCCATAGCAAAAGGCGTTACCCTTTCAGAAGATGACCAAGACAGTGTTCCCCTTGTCAATCTCAAAAGGACAACGAAGGGGAAGGAAAAGAAAAAGGTAGTCTTTGCTAAGACTACAAAGGAACCAGTCCAGAAAGTTGCTGAAGTCAGCAGTGGTGCTGGGGGAGCTGGATCTTCCAAGAAAAGGAAACGTGCTTCTGCAGTTCCCATCTCTGAAGATGTTGGGAGATGTGAAGTCCCAGCCCCTGAGTCTGAGACTGTCCCAGTGGGTAAGGTCAAGAAAGGAGTGTGGTTCATGACTAAAGAAGCTGCGTTGAAATGGGATTGTGTGCTGAAAAGGAAAATTATACCTGAGAGGCTGCTGGATGCGTCCAGTTACAAAGGGAAGGAAGTGGTTGAGGTGCTTAAAGAGTCGGATCTGCTCTGGACATTGGACAGATGCAAGCCGTTCAATGAACAGCTGGTGCGTGAGGCCATGGCAAACTTGCCTCCAAAGTTTGGGGTCATTGGAGAGGCAGGGTATGGGGTCTTCTATGTTAGAGGAAGAAGGATCAAGATTGATCCAGAGCTGATCAATGTATACTTCTCCATGGACGACCCAACTGTTGATGAAGAAGAATCCAGCTTTGAGAGGATAGTGAGCACCATCACTGCAGGCTCTGTTCAGTGGAGGCCTGAGTCAGTTGTGCATACGGCGGATCTGTCCACGTTCTATTCAATGCTGTTTTTCATAGCGGTGTTCAACTGGAGGCCGTCTACTCATTGCTCTACTGTCAACAAGGACATGGCCCAACTGATTTATCAGATAGGGAACAAGCTAAAGTTCAACCTGGGTAGAATAATGTTTAAACAGATTGCTGACCATGCTACATCGATGAGAACCCTGCACTAGATCTGCTTTCCATCTCTGATTTATGAGCTGATCATCCATCAAGCTCCAGATTTGAAGGCCTCGCCTGACCATCTTTCAAAAGCACCCAGCAAATTCACAGTGGACCACAAGCTATACAAGGGACGTCATGTGAATGATCACAAAGGAGGGGGCAAGAAAGGTACAGATGCTGCGGAGCCCAGTCGAGGGGGAGCAAGGATGGGTTTGGATGAAAGGAGCAAGCTACTGAAGGACCTCCATGCTATCATTGCTGTGGATAAGGAACAGCGCTGACGGATCAAGAGGCTTGCTCAAGCCCTCAGCTATCCCAGTGATGATGAATCTGAAGCTACACCCTCTGAAGATGATTCCATAGAAGAAGCTTCTGATTAAAGGTCCTCTACAAACTATCTCCCTGAACCTTGTTTAAAACTTTCGTACTTAGTGCTTGTTCTGGAACACTTTGATTGACAGTTTGAACTCGGATCGCACCCCTTGCCAGTTTGTGGCAAAAAGGGGGAGTATTTTTTAGGAGACAATTCTTGTTTCCCTCAAAGTTGTCAACTTTGATAGACTTAGTTAGCTAGTAGATTTGGTTTTGCCAAAATGCCAAGGGGGAGATTGATGTTCCCTTAAGTGGCATGTATTTGGCAAAACGTAGCTTAGACAGTTTGAGCAGGTGTTCAGGGGGAGTTCGAACATATCCTAGTACTCATACACAGCGTGGATAAGACGCAGGGATATTTCTCGGAAGATATTAGACTACGAAGATCTCGTCAAGTTGAAGGCGGCCAGCGACTTATTCGAGTAATAGATATTCGAATAAATATTTACATTAAGGCGGCAAAGCTTACTTGGGAAAGAAGACTTCGGATTATCTTCCAACCGATTCAAAAGATATACATCAAATATTTAGGAATATTTCCTAAATATTTGATGGGATAATCTTGTGCGAATTAGGGTTTTGCTCGAGCATATAAATACAATGCAAGGGCAACCCTAATTCTTGTCGCTTTCAAAGATCAAATACACACGAGCATATCCTGCTGATTGGCGAAGAAGAAAGCGACGACCGGTTGTGTTTTCTCATTGGAAATACATCGATTCAAGTGCAGTCTGCTCAAGTGCCACACAGACTGCCTGAAGCGTATTAACTGCCGCACACAACAAAGGTTATCAAAGCTTTCGAGAGAAAGCATCCGAGCTTCTGGAGAAGGTCGAGAACGTTCGGACTGCAGGTTCTGAACGAAGGGGGTCGAGGGGAATTGCGGTGAACCTCGGTTACAAATCTGAGAGACGGAGTATTGAGGTTAGGATATTACAAGGTGTAAGTGTAAGTTCCTGTGGAAACCCTATACTCGTAATAAAGATTTGCTGTCCCTTTTCGGGTGTGGGAAACCCCCCAGAGTAGGCGGAGCCGAACTGGGTTATCAGTCTGTGAGTTCTACTGCTTTTGTCTGTTTGTTGAACTGTTGTGTCTAGAGTTCAAGGTCTGTCGCAACTGAACCTTGAACTGTTGTGAAAAGAGTTCAAGGACTGTTGCAACAGTACCCAGGACACAAGCTTGAATAGGGGATATAATTTCAAAGACTACTCGCTATTCATGGCGATTAGACCACAAATAGTGTAATAAAAGAATATTAAGGACAAGTTAACCGTAGACGATGTAGCTCGATGATCCTCAATCTATTGCGATGTTCTCTGTCTTCTCTCCCAAGTTAGGGTTCTTTAATCTCAGAATAAGCACACCTGGTTAGCCTGGTCGAATCCTCTTTTTATAGCCGATTTGCTGAAATTACCAAAATCGATTTTAGGAAAGTCCTATGACATCGACTTCATCACGGGCTGTCACGGGACGTCACAGGATCTTCACAATGTTGTTGCTACGGCCAGGTCCCGTGACGGCTTCACTGACACAGGCTGTCAAGGGACATCACGGGACTTCAAGATGTCAATTCCATGGCTAAGTCCCGTGACAGCTTCATTATCCCGTGACAGACCTTGTGTCACGGGGTCTTCGATATGCATGGCTACGGTCAACTCCCGTGATGCGCCTATTGTCCCGTGACACACGGGAGTGTCACGGGGCCTTGACCCAAAATTGCTCTTTTGGTTGATTTCTTCGTCCTTTCACGCATTCAGGTCCACATCGAGTCATCGGGTAATTCAAGCCTGAAACACTATGAAAAGAGATTAAATGATAACAAAATGTTTGGAAAAGAAACCTAATCCATCATCGAATGAAGTGAATAATAGGTCAAGAACTCGACCGATCAGTGGCTGGAAAGCATGAACAACTTGCAGGGGAGTAGTAAGGACTTAATCATGAATGATGGTGTTCTATCCACAAGATCAGCATATGCAGTTCTGTTGGAGGAGTCGTACAAGGAACTGGCAGACAACATTGGTGAAACATCTAGTAAAGAGCATATTGAACAATTTTGGAGAGTCAAAGTACAGAATAAAGCCAAGATCTTAGCATGGCTATTATATCACAATGCCATTCTTAGAGCATTAAATTTGAGGCATCGGGGCTGCATAGTTGATCTTAGATGTGTTGTGTGTGGCTACGAGCACTATACCATTTTGACACATATGCAACATGCGAAAATGTGTCGCTTTAACTCAAAATACGTTGCAATGGTCACGCGCAACAATTCCACCATTGCATTAGACCACGTTGCATATGCCTTGTTGCAAAATCCTATTTCAACGAACGAAAAAGTTATTGTTGCTTAAGAAAGTACTAATGGAACACGCAATGTGCAACACAACGTCGTGTTGCATTAGTATCAATCTTAAGCAACGCATTTTAAAGTCTCGTTGAAAAGTTCTTTTGCAACAAGGCATAAGCAACGCGGGCTAATGCAACAAGCATTGAGTTGCGCTGTGAAAAATGCAACAGCCGTCATATGCAACGGATGTTTAGAAGACCAAGTATTATTAAAACATATGCAACAGAAACATATATATATGCAACAAGGTCGTCGCTTGTCAAACAAACACTGTCTATTGTAGCATCCAAAAGACTACATTTTCATTCATAATCTCAACAAAAGTTCATACACGTTCAATATTTATATCTGACTAAAATGATTAACTCGGCATGTTCGTCTTAACGTCGGCAGAAAAGAGGAGCTTGGTGGTGTACTTAGGGAGGACATCTTGGTACCATTTTTTCAACCTTAGCCAAGCCTCAGCATGATGCTCAACAATAAAAACCCAAAGATGCTTGAATCAAATAAGTACTTTTGCTTGAATCTATTGCTGAGACGTAAAGATGCAAACAAAGCAGCGCAGGTGGAGCCTTGAGCTAGCTGGAAATGTGCAGCCACCACTAACACCATCCAAATATTAACCAACAAAAAAATGTTTAAAAAATTAATATTAATTTAATCAGAAACAAGTATGAGGATAATGAAATGGGCATACTGGGATCAGAAAAGACGATTTAAGTAGTGGCGGAGAAGTCACAGGTGGCGCTGGTGGAGCCTTTTCTCTGGTAGTAGCTGTTAACGGCGTAAGAACAGTGAGACTTGACGGTGTTAGGATTGTAACACGCTCCGGAAGAATGGATCGGGTTGCAATCGGCTCCGGCTCCGCAAGCATAGTCAAGCGTTTTCTGTAGCACGGCGTCGCTGAGCCCGTCCTTGCAAACGCACCATGACGCACCTTCAGACAATCAAACCAACAATGTAAAGACATAAAATCGATTACTTAAACTGAGGCTTGAGGATTTGAGAGGGCAAAAATACGTACAAATGAAAGCTAAGGAAGGGAGGATGAGCGAAGTGAAGTTAATACTACTTACTGGTGCGGGGAGTGACGGCGGCGAGGATAAGTATCAGGAGGACGGAGGGGGCAGCATGCATCGGTGAGATTAGAGAAACAAAATATCTGGTTTGATTTGAGTAGCGAAGGGGAGGACTGGGAGCTTTGCGGCAGCATTGGAGTATGTATTGGGTTACAGAATTTTTTAGGGTTTCTTGGTTTGGGAAAGAGGGAAAATGATTATTTGGGATGTGTAGACGGCAAACCCAAATTACATTTACGAAAATGAAATTAAATTATAACTTCATACAAATTTCAGATTTTCATTATCATTAAATCTTACTTAATCAACGAAATCACTCTTAAGTTATAAATCTATTTGTTTATAACAAAATTCTATAGTTCATGTTATACCAACATAACATTAACTTACATCAACTTAACTGTAATACTAAAATAACATTAACATATATAACATTAAACAATTATGTAGTTTTAATCTAACTATTATCTCATAACATAACCCTCATGAGATGATATGATGAGTATATTAGAGGATTTCTTTAGTGAATTCATTAGTGCATTTGTATAGTAGATAAATTTTTTTGACTAAATATAGCAGATAAGTTAAAATACAACATCATGTATGTATTTGATATTTTAACCATTAGTGCATAACATAATCCTTATGTACATTCTATTGAAAACATGATATAATCTTGTGATTGATAGTGCTTGTGATGATTTATGATTTGATTTGAATGTGTGTTAGATGATTTTAAGGGGAATATGCTTGTATCATGCTTAACCAAGTTTACAAGCTTATGTATTTGTGACCTAACTACTATCTCATAACATAACCCTTGTGTACATTTATGAACACATGATGAGCAATTGTGTTTGATAGGGATTTGTGATGGTATTATGTACATTCTATTGAAAATATGATATAATCTTGTGATTGATAGTGCTTGTGATGATTTATCATTTGATTTAATGTGTGTTAGATGATTTTAAGGGGAATATGCTTGTATTATGCTTAACCAAGTTTACAAGCTTATGTATATGTGATCTAACTACTATCTCATAACATAACCCTTGTGTACATTTATGAACACATGATGAGCAATTGTGTTTGATAGGGATTTGTGATGGTATTATGTACATTCTATTGAAAATATGATATAATCTTGTGATTGATAGTGCTTGTGATGATTTATCATTTGATTTGAATGTGTGTTAGATGATTTTAAGGGGAATATGCTTGTATTATGCTTAACCAAGTTTACAAGCTTATGTATATGTGATCTAACTACTATCTCATAACATAACCCTTGTGTACATTTATGAACACATGATGAGCAATTGTGTTTGATAGGGATTTGTGATGGTATTATGTACATTCTATTGAAAACATAATATAATCTTGTGATTGATAGTGCCTGTGATCATTTATTGATTTGATTTGAATGTGTGTTAGATGATTTTAAGGGGAATATGCTTGTATTATGCTTAACCAAGTTTACAAGCTTATGTATTTGTGATCTAACTACTATCTCATAACATAACCCTTGTGTACATTTATGAACACATGATGAGCAATTGTGTTTGATAGTGATTTGTGATGGTAATATGTACGTTCTATTGAAACATGATATAATCTTGTGATTGATAGTGCTTGTGATGATTTATGATTTGATTTGAATATGTGTTAGATGATTTTAAGGGGAATATGCTTGTATCATGCCTAACCAAGTTTACAAGATTATGATTTTAAGATGAATGTATTCTATGAACATGTGATATATTCTTGTCATTGATTTGAATACATAAGATGATTTGTAGGGTATAATCCATGCTTGTGTATCACTCACAATTAAGATCATAACCTTGAACATTTGTCTTTCATTGCATTTGTGATGTTTAATCCATGCTTGCAATCAATTATCGTAACCTTAAACAATTGTCCTTCGTTGCATTTGTAATGTTTTGTTAAGGGTTTTGAGTGTGTTAAAGGAGGATTAATTAAGAATAAACCACTTACGCAACGGAGGGTTTATGGTTCGAACCTAATGCAACAGAGGGTTGTAATACCAAGTTGCATTGTGTCATATGCAACAAAGGGTTGGTAAGAGGGAATTGAAAATTTTTAGGCGGGAAATGAAAATTAAGTTTCGTTCATAGTAACGCAACAACATTTCGTTGTTGCATGTATGACTGTTGCACTGGATTTGGCGGGATTGAAATATGAAATTTTGTAGCCATATATTTCCTTTCCCCCTCAAAATTTTCAATTGTCCCTCCATTTTCAATTTCATCCCGCCATTCATATTTGTCTTATGCAACAATCATTAACGTGAGATGTCGCGCAAGTGAACTTAGTATTGAAATTGAACACACAACACACTTGATATTGAAATTGAACACACAACACACTTGATATTGAAATTGAAATTGAACACACAACACACTTGATATTAAAATTAATCATCTTTTGTATAAATCACTAATGAAGACTTGATTTAATTCTCACCATCATCTATATTTTTCATATTCACCTTCATATTCATCTTCACCTTCATCTTCACCTTCATATTCATATTCACCTTCACCTTCATCTTCATTTTCATCTTCATTTTCATCTTCATTTCCACCATGATGCATTTGTGCAATGAATCCCAAGTCAACATGTATACTATCCATAGGTATTTCCTGAAGTTTTGCTGGGGTGTGTTCTTGGTATGCATCCACTACTTGATGCGAGTATATGTCATTCTCATCGCGTGCAAGTGAACTATAGTTGGAGATTCCCCTGTGAGAAATAGTGTTAACAACCTTTCAATTGTCACCGGCTTGCGGATCATCTATGTAAATACTTGCTTTGCAGTGAAGACGAGACAAAAGATCTTCATACCAAGTAGTAGATGTGTCTACTGAGATTAGTCCACGATCAATTTTGATATTTCCTCTCCCGATTGGATCCGTATTAAACCATCGACATTTGAAGAAACAGTGTGCCAACAATTAATTATAAATAGATGATTTGTATTTCAATCGTACGAGGTAATAAATGCATTTACTTAGGCAACACATACAGACTTCTCCGAAATATAGATGTTACATTAATCGTCTTACGTAAATAATACAATCATGTTGCATTAAAATTGTAACATTAGGTTTTCTTATGCAACAAGGGACAATCGTTATTATAGATTGTGTTGCATAAATGAACTTATTACTGTTGTTCATGTACTCGTTGCTTTTTACTTAGTTACATAAGTAACAGTACGCAACGTATGTCGCTGGTTACTTTAGACCATGTTGTATGATTACACTTATGCGACGACTACATACATGTTGCTATTGCTTCTGTTGCATAACATATTTTCGTAACAAAGCTCGGTCTGCTGCTAACGTATGTGTTGCATTTAGTACATTACGCAACGCAAAATAGCACGCTGGATTTGTCTGTGTTGCATTTTGATTCTTATGCAACACGTTACATAAGTAACAAATGTGTTGTCGTTGCGAGATGGCTTATGCTACGTAGTATATGCGACAGCGTGTCATTCCTCGTTGCATTTGTGTCAAAATGGTGTAGTGGAGACAAAAGATGCAATTCATGATCTATTCTTACAGTGCTGGTGGGCAATCGAGTTCTGGAAAGGCCTGTTAAAAGCACCTCGTTTTCTGAATATAGACTTTAAGACAATGGAGGATTGAATATGGTATTGCATGCACGAGCTAGAAGGAGAAGATCTGACCAAGATATTCTATGGAATCAGGTGGATTTGTGGAATAGAAATCAAATATGGCACAATCATGAAGTAGTGGATATCTCTACTGCAGTGATGAAGGCCATAACTACTTGTTTAGAGGTCAGTCAAGCAAGCTTTAAATTTGTAGTGAGTCAATCGGGGGCTGGAAATTGTTGGCGACCTCCTGAAGAAGGTTCTATAGCATATTATGCGATGGCTCATTGAATACAGCTTGTAACAAGGCCGGTATCGGAGTGGTTTGCAGGGATGGTAAAGGGATTGTTATCTTTGTTGCGGCAGACTATTTAGATTACCAGCCTAGCATTATTGACGTAGAAGGTGCTGCAAAGCGACTGGGAATGATATTGGCGATGAAAAAAGGAATGAGAAGAGCTATTTTTACCTCTGATAATGCGGAAGTGATTCATGCGATAATAACTAAGACACATACTATGGCGAAGGAATGGAGTTGGCTCAAGGAATGCTGCGAGATGATGGAGTCTTATCAGCACTAGAAGCTGGAGCACGTTTTGAGGGAAGGAAATGCAGTAGCGGATCGGCTGGCGCAAAGAGCCAGGGAAGAGAGGTGGATCTGATCGTCTATGGAGGCTGTTCCAAGATTTCTTTCCTCTTTAGTTCTTAAAGACATGCTACTTACAGGTCTTTGTTGTTAGTGCAGTTATTTTTATGGTTTATGTATTCTGGATTCCCATAAAAAACTGGGGTTTGATGAAAGCTGGGCCCAAAAAGTCATGAAACTAGTGATGTAAGTCAAGTATAGTTGCGGGTTAATGAAGATTACACATAATATATTGTACGAGAGAGGGGTCTCAACAAGGTGATCTCTTGTTACCTTATCTTTTTATTATATGCACTGAAGGCTTATCAGCCATGATTAATCAGTATAAGCAAGTGTGGAATGATTGATGGTATTAAGATATGCAAAAGAGCTCCAGCAATATCTCATTTTGTTATTTGCTGACGACAGTCTTATATTTATGAAGATCAGTAAAAGTAGCATTAGGAAAGTGAAAACTTTGCTGAGCGACTATGAATACATGTCAGGGTAATCCATAAATTATAATAAATCAGAAGCAATGCTTAGCAGAAACATTTCGGAGAGTCTGAAAAATGACTTTGAGACTATCTTGGGTGTAAATATTGTGCAGAAACATGGAAGATACCTTGGTGTTCCACTACTGTTAAATAGAAAGAAGAGTGAAACTTTTCAAAGCTTAGTGGGCCAAAGCACAAGGCTGGAAGAACAGATTTCTCTCGGCTGGAGGTAGACATGTACTCGTTGCTTCAGTGCTTAATACAATACCTTTGTATTGGCTATCTTGCTTTCTGCTTCCAGATAAAGTCACCAACAAAATTCGTAGTATAATCAATAACTTTTGGTGGCAACAAGTAGGGGACAAAAGAGCAGTTCATTGGGTGAGGGCAGACATCTTAATAAAACCAAAGGAAGATGGAGGTCTGGACTTCTTTAATTTCATATGGCTTAACAAAGTTTTTCTGGCCTAACAGTGCTGTCGAATAATGAAAAACCCCCCACAGTTACTGGTGAGCAAAATCTTAAAGGCCAAGTACTTTCACAATAGTAGTATCATTGATTCCCATGTCGGTCAGAATGCTTCTCAAGTGTGGCGTAGCAGACACATCGCAATACCTGTTATTAAATATGGGACTGCGAGAGATAGTTGGACTGGTAATCTAAACTGGAAAGTCAATGCTTCAGGCAACCTGGATATCGAGTCTTGTTATAATAGCAAAACTGTTAGCTAATTCTGATGGGTCCTGTGGTGCTGAACAATCTGATAAGACTAATATTAAGAAATTCTGGAAACAGGTTTGGAAAATGCCATTACCCCGAAAAATTAAATTGTTTATATGGAGGGCTTATATGCACGGACTTCCAACTGGGGAACAACTACAGAAGAGAGGCTTTCAAGGTAATTTGTTGTGACTTGTAAATTGAGACTAAAATTATTATTGTTGTTTTATTATTCACTACAAATTTGGGCTGAAAAATACGACAAAAACGTACGACAATATAAGTTGTCGTACAAAACATACGACAACGTCTACGACAATAAAAAACATTCTACAAATATACGATAAACGTACGACAACATTATGTTTGACAAAAAAAATTTGTCTTATCGTCATATTATTGTGTTTTTTTTATTTGGAAGTGTTAAGAAATTATTTTGAATATTTGAAAGTGTTGTAATATTAGTGTTCAATAAACACGACAAAACCACACTTTTCATTATCTCAGTCCGCGAACTCCATCGCCCTAAACGAATCCCGCTGCTCTCTGTCGACCGGTCCAGCCGCACCGCACATCTTCCTTTCCGTTCGAGGTGACAGGTAAGTTAGATTAGTGTCATTCATGCCTATTTCTCATTCTAGGGTTATAGAACGGAAATTCAGAACATTGTTGTCGAGAATTGGGGCTTCTCGATTTTTTTTCCGATTTTGACACTTGATTTAGGGTTTGACGAGTCGAAAGGTTGATGTTTAGTTCAGGGGTTATATGGCATCGAGTGTTGAAAGGCAAAATTGGATTTCAGATTCAGTGCCTATTTGTTCAGCTCTTGTGCTGTAATTGTTGTATTTTGTGTTTGTTTGTTCGTTGGTTTTGTGGTCGGTGTAGCAGATGTGACCATGGTTGTGCAGGTGCTATTTGTGTGATTGTGGTGCTCCTGGTCTTTGGCCAGTGCGGGTTGTATCGTTTCAGTTTCCCAATTGATGGTTATCAAAAAAAATTGGATTTCAGATTCAAATGTGTGTATTTGACCTCGTTTTGGTCAGAGTTCAGCAAGAATTCCTGGTGCTTGTCTAATCTGAGCTTCTTCATCAATCCTCATCTCCATTCGAGCCTTATGCATCAGCAAGTTTGTATTTGTCTTAATCAACTGAGGTCTGATTTTTTTTAATCCAACCTTCAACTTTGTGTAGATGTAGTTTTATTTTTGTACACATTGTATGTTTTCTTAAGTACACATTCATATGTAATTGGTGCCTTATTTCTTTTGCCGTTAGTTAAGTAATGTATTTGCAAATAAGTCTTTATGTACTAACCGTTTTTAGTATGCTTGATGCTTTGACAGGGCGTTGTATACTGATGGAACCTAGTGGTGAATCAGATGGGCAGACACCCATACATAGGACTGGGTTAGTCAGAAAATGGATTATGGATCGTATGTTGGAGGAAAGAGCTGCTGGACAAACAACAACACATCATTCTAGGGATTATGGATCGTATGTTGGAGGAACCATCGACAGCATCCAACCTAACCTAGCAGCCAACCGACGGGAGTTCTCAAAATCTCCATTTTTCCTGCTCCATTCTTCCACAAGGAAACTCCGGCCACCGAGATTAGGTATTTCGGAAAACCTAAATGTTGATAAGCTATTTCATAGATTACATCATTTTTATTTGATATTTGTATATTGTAACTTAGTGTTTGCAGAGATTGGTCTCATTTGTTCATATTCTAACACATTAGATAAGTAATTGCTACGTGAACCACTTGCATATTAGATTACACATAAACTCAAGTATAGATAATTGAGGATCTGGAGAGGTGGAAATCACTCTTTATTTACAGGTTGTGTATCATTTATTGTTTCATCCTTTGCACTATTGAGTTATGGTGTTAAGGTTCTTTATATTATATGGATGATGGAAGTCATTTTTGTAAATGATTTTAAAATGTTTGGTGCTAGTTGAGTTGTGACACTTCAAAACTTTAGGGAAATACATATGTTTGTTGTATGGGTTCCTATACTGCTATACAAATTTTTAGTCCTACAAGTGGAGGTAGTTGCAGCATTCTTTACCAAAATTTAACTCATATATGGCAAGGGATTCTGTAATGTGAATACATGGTTTAAGGTACTTAAGATTTCCTCCAAGATTGTCCTTTACAGATGCTATTTCAATTTCTGATGGTCTAGTTGATGCTTGATATATATCAGGACTTCAAAAGATAACACGCTTTGCAATTCAGTGAAGGGATTGCCAGAGTTCAAATGTTATGCAGCAAGTCATGCCATCTCAACACATCATGATTAAAGACTTTTTTGCCATCTGAACAGCCTGCTGATTGAAGACTTCCGTGCATTGGCAGAATAACACAAGTTAAATTACAATTTGGTTCATTTGTATTACAATTTTTGGAATACATTTTTGAATATTTTATTTTATAAAATCTAAATATTATTGGTAACTTGATTTTACGCATAATAATATAAGTTTCTTATTAAACTTTTAATTTGTTTTTATAAATTTTGAAATATTTTATAAATTTATCTAATTAAATTAATTATTAGTAAAAATATTAAAATAATAGTAAATTAAATACTAATTTATGGATTTGTCGCATGGTTGTAGTACAGTTGTCGTAAAACACCTTCGTCGATTATACGATAAGCGTACGACAACTTTTTTGGGTTATCTTATGCCTGTCGTAAAATATTGTCGGACAATTGTCGTATAGTTCCTGCGACAATGTTTTTTACAACAACTTTCTGATGTGTTGTATAGACATCCCTACGACAACTCTACGATTGTTATGAGCTGTCGTATTTTTCAGCAAAAATTTGTAGTGATTGTTGTATTATTGATTTGTACTTTATCAAATTCTAAAGTTGTTATGGTATATTGTTGTAATCAGATCATAAACATGTAATATTTATTCAAATCATAAATATGTTAAATTATAATATTATATATAAGTATTTTATTTTTATTTTTTAATATGTGCGGGTCAACCCGGTTGAACTACTGACCCATTGACTTGATCGGATCGATCCACGGATCGATTTTAATAACACTGGTTTAGGCAGATGTCAGCGAAAGAGCTTAATATTTGGAAGATATGAGGTGCTGATTGTTGTCAAAATTATCTACATATAGATTACTAGGCTTACTCATAAAGCGTTGTTCTGAACATCATCTTACGAAATATAAATATTTTAGAAAATAATTTGACAAACTGAGGAGCTTGGAAACCTATTTATTCAATTAGAGTAAATTGGAAAACCTCGCGCCAACCAACGCATGAATTTGACAAACGGGTAGCAATTTCCTTTGTTTCAAATGGGCCTCCTAAAATGTCTGGACCAATATTTTTGGCATTCTCTGCCCGACTGCCCTCACGAGTCCTCTGTCCGCCTTAGGAGTTTTAAACCCCAAGTAATTAATGAACACTTCAAATTTCATTTGTCAGCATCAATCGGATTGTTTATACAACAAGTAGTGAAGGTATTTTCCGATAATTATTATTAAATGAATTATAGGGTGGTGCAGATTGCAGATGGAGGGATGGAATTTACTTCACAGGAGTATAACCTCACTGAGGTTTCCATTCCACATCTGGTTTCGATTTCAACAACTTAAAAAAGACTCATGACCAATTCATGTTAAACAAGAAGAAGAATCATATATATCCTCGTGATGTGTCAGAACTCTGATCTGGTGTTAAGAAGTGTAAGACAAAAGGAACAAAATCTACAATTTGCATGTGCTAAAGACAAAGTAAAACATGAGCACACATAAGCCATATACATACAAAACTCTCGTACAAGTTTTGAAAGGTTCTATTTTTAGTTGAACAGTCGATCACAAGATTTATGCTAGTTGAACCTTATCTTTATTAATTACCGGGACCAAATGTTAGGTTTACAAACAATGCATTGACTGAATCCAAAACCAAACAAATACAACAAGTAAAATCCAGTCCACAACAACACTGTTATCTAAGCAACAAGTTTCAGTACTTCCCTGGTAATAGCCGCTTGAATCCTCGCTCAGAAAACGCCCCAATCGTCCAGTCTTGTTCACCAAAGGCTACTCGGAGCGTTCGACCCTCAGCACTTGGAGTCGAACCACGGCACAGCTAGACCACGATCCACGGACGCCGGAGAACAATGCGCAGGCTTTAGCTTCGCTCAATTGCAGCGGGAGAATTCAAATTCGGAGAATCGCCAGAGAGAAATTGGGAATTTTAGAACTGAGCCCTAATTCCCAAATTAGCTGGCTTTTATCTTGAGTTGCAGCTGGGAGCAAAACGACGTCGCCAGCTCCTGACCATTACGCATCGAACGACATCGTCCAGTTTGTAACGAATTCTCGCGCGTCTTGCAAACGACAGCGTTTGATTAAAACCGAGTTACCCGCTTTGTTGAAACGACGCAGTTCCATTAAAACGCAGACTCCCGCTTTGACTTAACGACGTAGTTTGGCATCGAGTTCAGATACAAGTCTTCCCTCTCTACCAAAGTGATGTCGTTTTGAGCTCTTCAGCTCAAAACCAGTAGAATGCATTTGGGCACAAACCAAGAAATTTTCTGCAAACTTAGCTCAACATATGGACTGGAAATAAACACTAAACATGGTCCCAATATCATTTATAGCACAACTAGGGTTATCATAAACTTAACAAATGCCCTCCTACGACTAGTTGTGAATGAATTGAAAAAATTAAAGAGATAGGAAACAGGTACATCTGACCTGTTTCAGAAAAGGTTCAACACAGCCATTAAGGCTCCAAGCTTGCTCAGGCTTGACCTTCATCCAAGCTTATCAATGTGCAAGCTTTCCCTGCAGAAAACAAACTTGTTAGCAGGTACAATTTTAGTTCCAAAGTCAGCAGGATTTTTCTCCCCAAGGATCTTATCAACTGTGATAGTTTGGGTCTACACAAGGTCCCTAATGAAATGCATTCTAACATCTATGTGTTAGACCTTTCATGATAAACTGTATCTCACACAAACACAAGGCACTTTGACTATCCATAAAGATCCTAGGAGGCTCACTAATCCCACTAATCTCCTTCACTATCCCACTCAACCAAATGGCTTCCTTGGCTGCCTCTGTGGAAACTGTATATTCTGCTTCTGTGGATGATAATGCAACTATGGGTTGAAGCTAACTTTTCCAGGACACACAGTTCCCATTCCATGTGAAATAGAAGGCTGTGGTGGACTTCCTATTGTCCCTATTGCTGGCATAATCTGAATCTACATAACCTACAATGCCAGCCCTTGGTTCATGGTCTCTATATACTAATCCTAGTCCCTTAGTCCCTAACAGGTACCTTAACAAATATTCCATGGCTTCCCAATGCTTTATGCCTGGGTAAGACATATATCTACTAAGGACACTAATAGAGAAAGCAAGATCAGGCCTAGTACATATCATTCCATACATAACAGAACCAACAGCAGCATCATATGGCACATTCAGCATATTTTTTCTTTCTTGCTCAGTTTTAGGACAATCTTCCTTAGAGAAAACAAGATGCCCTCCTAAGGGTATAGCATTAGACTTAACATTCACAATAGCAAATTTATCTAACACCTTAGCAAAATATTCAGATTGGGATATATAGATTTCTCCATTTTTCCTGTTTCTGGTTATATTTACCCCTAAGATCTTTTGAGCAATTCCTAAGTCTTTCATGTCAAAATGTTTTTGCAAACCAGACTTAGTCAGTTTTATGTCATGCAAAGAGGAACTAATCAACAACAAGTCATCAACATACAACAGCACTAACAGCGGGGCATTATTTTTCACTCTTTTCAGATAAAGGCATATATCATATTTGCTTCTAACAAATCCTAAGTCAAGCATGCAACTGTCAAATTTCTTATTCCACTACCTACCTAGGTGATTGTTTCAATCCATAGATTGATTTTCTAAGCAAACAGACATGATCTGGATTAGTTTTATCAACAAAACCTTTAGGTTGACACATATGAATTGTTTCAAGCAAATCACCATATAAAAATGCAGTTTTCACATCCATTTGTTCAATATGCCAATCATAGACAGCAGTCATTGCAATGAGTAATCTTAGAGTTTTATACTTGACAACAGGAGCAAATATCTCATTAAAATCAATACCCTCTCTTTGGTGAAACCCCTTAGCCACTAACCTAACCTTAAACTTTGGTGGATCATTAGGTTAGTTACCTTCTTTTATTCTGTATATCAATTTACATGCCAAAGGTTTCACATCAGCAGGCCTAGGTACTAATTTCCAAGTGTTGTTTTCATGCATAGATTGGATTTCTTCTATCACGGCCTTTTTCCATTTTTTAGATTCATTACTAGATAAGGCTTGCTTATATGTATCAGGTATTAAATATTTAATTTTCTCAGCAGCCATTAGAGCAAACTCAACAATATTGCAGCACTTTTCATCATGTTTCTCATCATACTCAGCTATGTTGGCCGTATAGTTTCTATTAGGAATTTTAATCCTAGGTTCCCTGTCTCTAATTAATTGATAGTTACCAATACTAGGCTCAGTTTCATGCACAAGGGACTCAGAAATATCAGGCAAAAAACCAACATTTTCATGCACATTTTTAGGCACATTCACACTATGATCAACATATAAATCATCAGGTAGATTTGGCAAATCAGGTGATGCAGCAGAAGAAATATTCATGCCTAAATTAGATGATCCTATAGCAATATTTGGATCACTAGTCTCCATAGGTATTGAAGCTGAGTTTGAGTGAGAAGGACTTACAAGGATAGCTCCCCCACCTAATTGGTGAGGTAGCTCATTACTTGAAACAGCAGGGGAATTAGTCCCCTCATCTGTTACCTCCAGTGACTGTCCCATCTCAGCTGCTTGGTCTCCATTGTTTCCATCATCATTTCCCTGGTTCAAGTTAAAAACTGATGGAATAAAACTGGTCACACCTTCAGGTGTGCCATTAGACTCAATAGCATGGTTTAGTTTAGACTTAAAGTGGAAATTCAGTTCATCAAAGGTAACAGAATGTGACACTATGACTTTGTACCCTCCTGGTTGTATCATTAACAATTTATAACCTTTAACTCCTTCAGGATACCCAAGCATTATACATTTAACAGCCCTAGGCTGGAGTTTACCATCAGACACTTTGGCATAAGCAGTGCAGCCAAAGGGCCTGAGGTGGGAGATGTTGGGAGGTTTCCCAGTCTAAAACTCTTGGGGAGTTTTGAAGTTAATGGCTGAGGAAGGACATCTGTTAATCAGATAAGCAGATGTAATCACAGCCTCTCCCCAAAGAGTTGGTTTAACTCCAGCACTAATCATCATGCATCTAGCTTTCTCTAAGAGGGTCTTGTTCATCCTCTCAGCAGTCCCATTCTGCTGGGGAGTACCAGGCACAGTCAAGTGTCTTTTAATCCCATTCTTAGTGCAAAAATCATTAAAGGCCTTGTTACAAAATTCCAACCCATTATCTGTTCTTAAACATTTAACCTTAAGTTCAGTTTGACTCTCAATCTTGATATTCTAATTCTTAAATTTTTCAAAAGCTTCATCCTTGGTTTTTAAAAGAAAGACCCATACTTTTCTAGATTATTGATTAATAATGGAAAGGAAATATGACCTGCCTCCTATTGTAGAGACCTGGGCAGGCTCCCACAAATCAGAGTAGACATACTCCAAAGGTTTTTTGACAACAAAAGAAGATTTGCCAAAAGGATGAGCTGATTTTTTTTATTACCAAAAACACATGTTTCACAGAATTTCAGATCAATATGCTTATAATCAATCAAACCAGATTTAGACAGATAATGTAGTCTTTTGTTCCCTATATGTCCAAGCCTTGAATGCCACATTTTAGTGTCTAACAGAATTTTATGTTCATCAGCAAGATTAATTTCAGAAGAAGAAATCACATGGTATAACCCTCCTTTTTCAATGCTTTTCATTACAATTCTGTTATCCCTCATTACTTCTCTAACTCTCTTAAAGGTTGTTATTTTGCATCC
This sequence comes from Rhodiola kirilowii, assembly GCA_033675215.1. NCBI lineage: Eukaryota > Viridiplantae > Streptophyta > Magnoliopsida > Saxifragales > Crassulaceae > Rhodiola > Rhodiola kirilowii. The sequence goes on from CM066193.1 coordinate 38,202,844, forward strand.
AAGTTTATCAAGAGCAGATTCTGACATTAAACTTCTCCTCAGATGGGGAACCCATCTCACATTTTGGAGAGTTCTCACAACACCATCAAACATCCTTAAAGGAACTGAACCAATTCCCTTAATTTTTAATGATGTGTGATCACCAAGCATGACCTTCCCACCTTCACAAAGCTTCAGAGAACTGAAGAGATGCTTGTGTGGAGTAGCATGCATGGTGCAGCCAGAATCTAGAATCCATGAATCATCCTCATGCCCACCAAACATGAGGAACAATTCAATTTCATATTGGGGATCATTTTCACATATATTGGACTGTCCAATTGTTGGTTATCTTTATTTCCTTTATTCCTTTTATCCTCAATTCTTTTGTAACAAGAGCTAGCATAGTGACCCAACTTGCCACAATAGTTTCACTTAACAGTGGTATGTCTTTGAGAATTATTGTTGTTTTGAGAAGATTGTGAAGACTTATCAAAGGATTTTTTGTCTTGAGAATCATTGTTATTCTGAAATCCATTGTAGTTCTTTTTCTTTGGCTTAAATTTGTTCTTTCCCTTAAACATCATTACCTCAGATTTTACTTCAGTTCTAACACCATTTTTAGTCTTAAAAACTTTTAGACTTGCATTCTTTGGAGTAATAGCTTCAATAATCTTAGAGACTGTTACTTCACTCCCATACTGAATGAAATCCCTAAGGGTGTCAAACAGTGATGTAATTGAACTAAGGAGAATGACACAGAGGTGTTCTTCTTTAATTTCATCCTTACACTTTTTCAAATCCTGAGTTAATTTTAAGAAGATGTCAACGTTCTCCTGCAAACTCATAGACACATCCAACTTGAAAGTGAATAGTTTTGTTTGCAAGGAGATCCTGTTGGGGAGAGATTTAGCCAAATACATTTTATCTAATTCATCCCACAATGTTTTAGGTTCAGTATGATGCATCACTTTCCTAGCTACATCATCTATTAATCTCATCATGATTTCAGAATAAGCAAGTTCTTTCAAGTCTATTTTCTGTTGATCAGAGGTAGGAGCTATCCATTCCTCTGTCACAGCCCTATAGCATTTTTCCTTAACCAAAATAGCCTTCATCCTCATCTTCCACATACTGAAATCAGAGTTCTCATCGAAGGGCTTGATTTTCATGGCATCAGCCATCCCAAAAGGAAAATCAAGTCCAAGGGTTAACAAAGAAAGGCAATCAAGCACAAAAGATGATCAAGATGACTCAAGATCAATCAATTCTGGCTCTGATACCACGTTGTAGAGATCGATCACAAGATTTATGCTAGTTGAATCTCATCTTTATTAATTACCGGGACCAAATGTTAGGTTTACAAACAATGGATTGACTCAATCCAAAACCAAACAAATACAATAAGTAAAATCCAGTCCACAACAACACTGTTATCCAAGCAACAAGTTTCAGTACTTCCCTGGTAATAGCCGCTTGAATCCTCGCTCAGAAAATGCCCCAATCGTCCAGTCTCGTTCACCAAAGTCTCCCCGGAGCGTTCGACCCTCAGCACTTGGAGTCGAACCACAGCACAGCTAGACCACGATCCACGGACGTCGGAGAACACTGCGCAGGCTTCAGCTTCGCTCAATTGCAGTGGGAGAATTTGAATTCGGAGAATCGCCAGAGAGAAATTGGGAATTTTAGAACTGAGCCCTAATTCCCAAATTAGCTGGCTTTTATCTTGAGTTGCAGCTGGGAGCAAAATGACGTCGCCAGCTCCTGACCATTACGCATCGAACGACATCGTCCAGCTTGTAACGAATTCTCGCGCGTCTTGCAAACGGCAGCGTTTGATTACAACCGAGTTACCTGCGTTGTTGAAACGATGCAGTTCCATTAAAAGGCAGACTCCCGCTTTGACTTAACGACGTAGTTTGGCATCGAGTTCAAATACAAGTCTTCCCTCTCTGCCGAAGTGACGTCGTTTTGAGCTCTTCAGCTCAAAACCAGTAGAATGCATTTGGGCACAAACCAAGAAATTTCCTGCAAACTTAGCTCAACATATGGACTGAAAATAAACACTAAACATGATCCCAATATCATTCATAACTAGGGTTATCATAAACTTAACATAAAACATATCAAATTTACCTGAATGATTAAGCTAGGCTTGCATATACCAGCAAAAAGAAATGACAAGTTCACACGTCTTAATCCACGATTAGTGAATGAAGGAGAATATAAAAAACATGACATGTGATTGCCAACTAACATTCTATTAATCTATACACTTTCTTCAATCTTAGTGATCAACCTAATAATAATTTTCCAAAATGCTTAAAATTGAAGATTGAGTTCCAATTGCACTCAATCTCATATATTGGTTTCCCAATTTACTCGTGTTTTCTAAGACGACGTTGTTAATGACGTTTTAACATTAAAACGCTCTAGCCAACATCGGCATATAAGTTTCGAGCCCTAATTTTTCTCTTCATCGTCTCATTCCGACAAATCTCTCAAAATCGCCCAAAATTCGACTTCCGTATTCTTTCATCCGCCGCTCCACAACGCTGCACGCATCCGTCCGTCGCCCCATCTCCGCCCCCGTGATATCATCCCACGCCCGTACCGTCGTCATCCCACTGAATTATTGATTGCTATTAAAACGCTCCTAAGATGAGCGCCTTGTGTTTTGCCGATGTTGCTTTAAGCGTTTTATAATTAGGACGTCGTTAGGAATGCGGCTTACAAAACATGAATAAATTGAGAAACAAATCTGACAGGTTGAGTACAATTGAAACCCAATCTTCAATTTTAAGCATTTTTCAAAATTGTTTCTGGTGTCTGATTAAATAGTAATCAATACTCCATGTACTAACCACCACCGCCAAATACCAGGCCTGAACTTATTGGTGAATCTAAGTCACCATTCTCACCCTGCATCACAGATCCAGAACATGCTTGCAATTATTATACACGGTACTAAGATACCCTCTACAGACATGAATGAGATTTCAACCTCTTACCACAATAAAACCCCAGTTTTTTTTATGTACTGTACTAGCTAGTCTAAGAGAAGGGTCATTTATAAGATTGAAAGACCTACATATACCGGTCATTATACTACACACCCCTGTCATAATACTGCAAGACAAGCCTCTTATAAATGCTACTCCCTCTGTCCCCATTTGTTTGTCCACTTTCCTTTTTTGGTGTCCCCTAATGTTTGTCCACTTTCCTTTTATATACATAACTCAATAATCAAATCAATCTTCTCTTTCCTACCAAAAAAAATATTTTAATTAAGAAAATTGTACTTTCCTCCACTTTCTCTCTCTTATTATCATTTATTTACTGTACGGGACCCACATTCACATACACTCTCCTCCACTTTTTCTCTATCATTGTCCTTTATTTGCTTTTCTTAATTCCCGTGTCCATTGTCCTTTTGGACAAACAAATGGGGACGGAGGGAGTACATTAACTGACTTGTCTGCCAACCCCAATGACACATCTCTCTCTCTCTCACACACACACATTCTCTTCAAATATAAAACTATAAAAAGGAAAAACCTAGCAGGCATGAGTCCTCAATTCAGGACAATATACATAAATGAATATGAAACACATGTCACATGGGTTACTTGCTATAGAGTAATAGCATTATATAAAAGCATGAAAGCTTCATCTAAAGACTAAGAAAGTGACAAAAAAACAAGAGGAGATGGCACAAAAGACACCCTTCCCATACAAGTATAGGTATCCTCTTTCAGAGACTGGAACACACAACCCCACAAAGCATCCTCATCCCATAGTTTAAAAAATACTACTTAGTATACAAGACAGCCAAACCAGCACAATATGAGTATTTTACAAGGATTTTGACTCTGTCACACATGGCTTCTGATCCCAACCCATCCATTTTTAATCAAAGCACATAAATTAAATATCTCACACACAAACATGTACCGGGAGATGGTAGTGAGTAGAAGAAGATTGGGATCTGGGTTACCTGTAAGAATAAGGGGAATATATATGGATGTGGTTTGCAGTTTCATCTCAGCTTCCTTTGCCAACTATGCATGATTCTCAGCCTGTGTAGAGCACATTAAGTAGTTAGGGCATATCAGTAGTCTAAAACAAGCAGCAAAGACAACCGGTGATGAAATAAAAACTGCTACAAGTTTTAGTTTAAGGGAAAGATTTACAGAGGAACTGATATTCAAAATCTAACAAGTTTCTTTCTTCCTCTTCAGGTTTCTTTTCTACCAAGTCTGTGCTTGTTATAGTCTTCGAGCTTCTGACAGATTAAGACCATTGCGGCGGGGAGATGGGGAAGACAGGCAAGTGGATTAAGAGCTTCTTAACAGGCAAAAAGGCGGAAAAAGAGAAATGCACCATTCAAGAAGATACTCCTACATTGATTGGAACTAGAACTGAAAATCCAACCACACCAATCTCTAACCGACCGACAACTCCCAAAGAGAAAAAAAGATGGAGTTTCAGGAGGTCATCTGCCAACAGCAATATGAGCGGTCCTTTGAACTTGAACTCTATGGAAGCTCTTGCTGGGGCTACCACTCTACCACCAGTAGTCCCCATTTTGGACTCTGATACTGATGAGAAGAAGCTTGCCATGGCTGCAAAAGCTCAGACGGAGTTGACCCGTATATCAACAGCTGCCAATGAAAGATCGAACCCTTATGAACAGGCGGCAGTCATTATGATTCAATCAACCTTTCGTTCTTATTTGGTAAGGCACTTGACTGATTTCTGAAGAGTATTAATCACAAGTATATACAATTTTTGTTGTTGATGTGAATGACTCTTTTGCAGGCAAGAAAAGCGCTGCGCGCGTTACGAGCATTAGTGAAGCTGCAGGCCTTGGTGAGAGGTCACTTGGTGAGAAAACAGGCCAAAGCTACACTGAGGTGTATGCAGGCGTTGCTCACTGTCCAAGCTAGAGTTCGGGCTCAGAGGATTCAAATGGCTGGAGAACGAAATCCCACTGAGCATAGGCAATCACCTCATCAACGATCACCACAAGATAGTAGGCCAAGGCATTCGTACAATGTGCGTCATCATTCATGAACTGCCACATTCATAATCTGATATCTACCATATTTCATCATATTGCTGAACCTGCTCGTCTTAATGAATTAGTTTACTCTGGTGTTCTGAGATTAGGATACTGACAGAAGCCTGGATGAGAATATCAAGATTGTGGAGATGGACATCGGCGATTCGAGGGGTAGCACCAAGAGCAGAAAAAGTTACTCAATCTACTCTCAAGCAGATCATAGATTCTCATCCTACCACCCATCCTACTCGAAGCAGGATGAGTTTGAAATCTCACCAGCACCCTCTGCAGTAACTGAGATGAGTCCACGAGTTTGCAGTGGGCACTTTGAGGATTACTTGTTCAACACAGCTCAAAGCAGTCCCCAGTATCACTCAGCTGTGCCCAAATCTGGAATGTCTCAAGTACCATTCACATTCCATCAGCCAGAGTATGCTGAGTCATTGAACTACGACTACTCACTCTTCCCAAACTACATGGCAAATACGGAGTCTTCAAGGGCCAAATCGAGGTCACAGAGTGCACCCAAGTGTCGTCCAGATTCTTATGAGAGACAACCAAGTCGTAGGAGGCCATCTATTGAAGGAAGGAACGTTCCACGGGGAATGAAGATGCAACGGTCGTCTTCACAAGTTGGGGCTGCTGTTCAAGGATACAACTATCCATGGTCTATCAAGCTTGATCAGTCAAATGCATCTTTGAAAGCTAGTGAGTGTGGATCCACCAGCACTGCCCTGACAAGAAACACATACTGCAGATCTGTGGCTGGACATAATGTAAGTATATTCCCTCCCATCTCAAAATCAAAACCTGTAGTACACTTATGTTAGTATTGTCTGAATCCTTTCCATATTTCCTGAAACTTTAAATTCTACAATGACAGACAAATATGAGCAGATACACAGAATATGCCACCCCACCAATGTAAACAATTCGCTAACCTGATGGGTGAGAGGAATGCCAGATTTGGATCAATTAGTCCAATTGAACGAAAGGAAGCAAATCAGAAGCAGCTACAGTGCCTTCTGAAATTTTAGTCAACCCAGATAAGCAATGCCTCAAATCTCAACTGTTCAGCTAAATATATGATTGAAAATGTTCTGCAGGCATACCTCTATGGCCTTGTAGCTGCAACTAAAGGAATCATAACTGTGGGCAAAACTTCTTTTTTTTTTGATTTGGGGGTTAGATTTGTTCGGTATTAGGTGTTAGGGTGAGGAATTGAGCCCGGGCACTCTTTGGCGGGTGGGCAAAACTTCTTTAAACAGCCAGTAATGTGTTTTTTCTCTTCTTCTCAACAGCTGTCTTCGTTTCAGTCTTTAAGCATTGCTATGAAGCTTCTCTTTCATTTAACATGACAACATTCTGGTTGCATCATTTGTTCAAATTCGGTTTTTGATCAGTCACTCTCACTCTAAACTTCCCTATTAATGGGGACAATAAGCTTTAGAAATCATATTACTGTGCACAGCAATATATGGAGTATGGACTGCAATAAACGACTTGCTCTGTGAGATATAATCCAAACTTAATTAGACGATGATATGGATGTGTAGTGGAGTACAATTGTGGGTCGGTTAAAAGATAGTGGAGTTGTGTGTGTGGTAGTGTTAGATCATGGGAAGTTAGTTGGTCATTATAAGTAACTTTGTATTCTTACTTTGAATTTAATTAACATCCCAAAAGCTTCCAGGAGGAGTTCTCCGTTCTAGAACCCAAAGTAGAGCTTGTTTTATTAGTGTTCTGGTGTGACAAATCTGATCAGTAGCCAATATTTGGTATCAGAAGCCAGCGCACCTAGAACATGTCTGGAAGCTCTAACACGTCGGGAAGCTCCACCGCAAGGAATCAACTAGCAGGAGTTCCGGTTGCGGAAAGACAGCAGCCAATCCGGGAAGGGTTAGTTACGATGCAGTATCCTATGTTGTCCAAAGATAATTACGCATCTTGGTCAATCAAAATTCAGATGTTTATGGAAGCTCAAGGTCTATGGGATGTAGTTGAGAATGCGGCGGTGGAAGCAACGGATCCCCGTAGGGATAAGATGGCTCTTGCGCCCATTTATCAATGTATTCCGGAAGATACATTGCTCGCAATAGCAGAGAAGAAGACTGCAAAAGATGCATGGCTTACCTTGAAAACCATGCATCTTGGGGCTGAGCGAGTGAAAAATGCTCGGGTTCAAACATTGCGAACAGAGTTTGAGCTCCTTCGGATGAAGGATGGAGAGTCGCTTGATGAATTTGCAATGAAGTTAACAAGCTTGGTTAACCGTATACGAGGTCTCGGACAAGCGATAGAGGAGGTGCACGTTGTGAAGAAGTTATTACGTGCAGTGAGCAAAAGATTCCTCCCAATTGTGTCGACAATTGAGCAATTCGGAGATATTGACAAGATGCCCCTTGATGAAGCGATTGGTAGGCTAAAAGCGCACGAGAAGCGTGTGCGAGCGGCTGATGACGTTGAAGGAGAAAAACTGATGCTGTCTCACTCAGAATGGGTTTCACGTACGAAGCAGAATGTGTCTGATAAGTCAAGCAACCCAAGGTGGAGGGTGAGTGTTGAAAAGAGTGGAAGTGCAGAAAAGAGTGGGCGTGGCAGACCTCATTGGCGTGAGCGCGGCCGAGGTCGGGGAAGATCTAACTGGCAGAACGTTCCTCGACAAGATGGTGAATCTAGTCAAGGAGCAAGGCGTGACAAATCAAAGGTAAGGTGCTTCAATTGTAATTTGCATGGTCATTTTGCCTCAGAATGTGATGGATCGTTAGGTTAGCCAACTATGTGAGGGAGATCCCAGAGTGGTATCCCTCAGACAGATGGCAGCGGAAATAATCTGTAACACAGGAAATTATTCGGAAAGTAAAGACTCACAGATTTATAGTGGAAACCTTACTGCAACCTTTGCAGCAGGCTGAAAACCACTTGCCTTCTGGACAGTTCCAGAAGGGCTTCAAGATCAATGTTATTGATGAAAGAGTATACTTGTAGATTGTTACACTTTGTCTCACTCAGTGACAGCTAACAATTCTACTCAACTCAAAGTATCAACTAACACGATCTGTCTCGTCTGCACACAGCAGCACTTCGTCAGCTCACGGAAGTTTAAAACTCTGCAGTCTCCGAATGCTATCTCCAAAAGCCGCGCCTTCACTTGAATGCTCTTCCTTCTTTTATAGTGTCTTCAAGTCGGCTACACAGATCTTCATCTCAGATCTGATTGATATCTCACAGCTGTGATATCACATATATACTTGCCAAAGTTGGCGTCGATATTCCTGTCGTATATACTTAAATCTCCTCATGTATATATTTGAATTAATGCATATATTCTTGTATCTTCAGTGCATATCTCCGTGTATCTTTTCCCAGATCCGATCTGGTCATAAGTCGGTTTGTCTCTCACATGGAACACACCTCTCTCGCGGCTTCGCTCTCTCTCAGAGATGTCCAGTGAGCTTACCTGTCAGACAGTGATTTCTGCATACTCAAGTGCATTATTAGTTAAGTGTTTGTTATCATCAAAACACAAGGGTCCAACAAATTCCCCCTTTTTGATGATGACAAACACTTCTTCACATATAAGAAATCACATACAGCAATGATACCGGAACCACATCTACATTTCCTTTGGACAGCTAGCAACCTCAGAGTTTATATTCACTCGATATTTATTTAAAGTCTAGCTAGCACAGTTCCCCCTCAGATAGACATCCGCTGAAATTTTGGTATTGATTTTTCCCCCTTAGTGTATGCACATATAGTTCTTCCCCCTTTGTGTATGCACATATAGTTCTTCCCCCTTTTGGCATCATCAAAAAGATATGCAAATAAGAACACAGAGTGATGGAAAGAAAAACATTTCATTCATGCAGGCAAGAGGTAAGTGTGTCATACAGACACCACACATGCTGCAAGGAATTCAAAAAACATAGAGAGTTTAAACATGAAATAAAAAAAGTTTCAACAAAAAGGGGCTAATGTGGGAGGGGATAGCAAGGAGGGGGAGATCCATGAGACAGTGCAGACTAGGGCACAATCGAGAATGAGTCCTTCATCTGGTTCACAATCTCTGTGGCAAGGTCCTTCATCTGCCCTGAGAAATCCTGGACGGCCACGGACATTGCCCCTGAGTCAACAGTTATTGCTAGCTCCAGTTCAATCACCCTCTGCTTCACGAGCTGCAATTCAGACTTCACCTCGACCAGCTCAGATTTGACTTCCTTTAGCTCTGCACGAAGCACTGTCAGCAGAGCCAGCACCTCACTTAAACCCTCAGAGGGGGTTGCCTCAGCACCGCTGACAGGAGCAGCAGCGTTTATAGGAGTCACATCCTTGACCTCCTCATCCTCATCTTCCTCTGCCACAACTTCCTCCTCCACAGCAGGAACTGTCCACCCAACTCCCTCAGAGTATTCCAACCCCAGCTTGGTAATGTGATCATCACACAGTGCATACGAAAGCACTCTCTCCGACTCCGGTTGATAAACATCCCAGTACACCAGTATCTCCTTCACAAACCCTGGAAAGGGTAATCCATTAGACGGATTGTTGCTGTTATTTTCCATATGCTTCATCACCTGAAAGGCCAAATTCACTGGCTGCTTCTGCAAAATTTTGTCGACCAGCAGCAGATCCTGGAAGGTGACCAGATTATGTTTGGCCCGTCTCGGGGAGATATTTGATACAAGGATCCTGTGAAGAATCCGAGGGAGTACGTCCATGTGAGTGTTTTCCCTCTGGCCCTTTGCCGTGACATCTAGCCCCAGTCGTTGAAACACCTCTGCCTTGGCCACAGTTCCTGGCCACGTTCCTTTGGAGTAGGTGGCATACCCGCCTTTCGGTACCCCTAGGACAGTGGCCAGCTCCCTCGTGCTGACTGAGTACGACTCACCACCGATGACAGCCAACAACTCCCAGTTTCCTTTTCCTTTCTCCACAACTTGTAGTTTGGAATAGAACTCCCTTATCAATTTTTCATCCACAATAACAGAATTTCTAAACAACGCGCCCCATCCTTGAGCCTCCAGTAGATCAACAACCACTCCCAACCTCTTCTCCAGCAACCATTCATTGTTCAACACCAACTCGTGAACGAACCCCTTCCCGGCTTCCTCCGACTGTTCTGCGCTTCCATCCGACTCAGCCTCACCTTCAACTGGTGGGACGGAGGACGTAGCAGTTCTCTGGCTTTTTCGAGCAGATGGAGTGGCGAGCGTTCTCGGACGTTTACCCGCTGATCTAGTAGCCACTGAGGTTTCCTTTTTGCCCTGGCGCTGAGAGGAAGAGTCCGCTCGCAAAGTTTCCAGGCGTTCCTCGAATCGGACCACTTCATTGGCCACAGTAAAGTTAGTCGGACCAGAGTCGGTTGGCGTGACCGACTGGAGAATGGTTTCCAGGTTTTGAGGGTCAACTCCACTTGCAATCAACTTAGCAGCCATGGCGGCAGCTTCAGCGGAAGAGAGATTCGACTTAGGGTTTGAAGACGCCATGGATTTAGGGTTTCGAAACTTCAGAACTTTCGTGAGAGAGAAGACAAAGCCTGAGAGTGGTGTGGGAACAGTACGCTCTCCTTTCTCTTCTTATACTGCAACAAACCCTAGCGTTCAAACGACACTGTCCTTTGTTCGAAACGTCGCCTCCTCTCAATAAGTAAACCGCCTTCAATTTTGCAATTTCCACCTTTTCTTCCCTTCCAAAAACGGTTCAGCAATAACTCCTTGCCAAAAACAAATCCGACTGAACAGGCATGCTCCAACAGACAGGGGAACGACACGTGTCATCTGAATATACGCGTGTCTCCTCATAAAGGCAACCGACGCGACAACACCCTGCTGCAGAAAACTGTTCACCTTTCAATTCAACTTTACGTCTTCCCGACGCCAAGACATCTTTACCGAAGGATGATTAACTGCCCAGCTTCACACCTGTCACAGAGATTGTTTCCCAGTCGTAGGGATCTATCCACGGTGATACCTCAGTCTTACTGTCTCATGGGTACACAAGGTTTTGGTATGATGTGCTGATTTACCCAAAAGGTACAAATAACATCACACCCAATCAAGAAGAAAATAATATCATCCAAACAAGTCATATTGGTTTCATACCTCATGTGGAGTGACCCCAGAAAAGGTAGTGCATCAACGGGCTCATAGGGGCGTTCCACACGAGGATAGGCTAAGGTTGGTCTAGAGTACCTCCTTGGTTTATATTGTGGGATCAAATATGGAGGTCTCTTTTGGGCAGAAAGGAATCATAATTTCATGCTTTTTGGTCCCTAATGTAGTCATCAATCTCATAGCAAGCATGCATGAGTGTATTATGAACACAGCCTACTTTTTCACTAGCACAGAACATCCATGTTAGACTCTCCATCAGACGTGACTTATATGCATCTAGTCTAGCCAATCACTGAGGGAGTAACAATTTAGCATAGCATTAAGGGAGAGAAACCATACCTAGTTCCAGCCTCAGCTTCTCGTAGGGTTCTCTGTGCAAAGCTTTTGTGAATATGTCTGCAATCTGTTCCTCAGTTCTGCAATATTCCATCTCAATTGTTCCCTTTTCTACGCAGTCACGCAGAAAGTGATACCGAATTTCTATATGTTTGGTACGAGAGAACTGCACTGGATTTTTAGAGATGTTAATAGCACTAGTGTTATCACACAAAATCTTAGCACAATTTGTAATGACACCATAGTCACTTAGCTGTTGCCTGATCCACAGCAGCTGCGCGCAGCATGCAGCAGCGGCGATGTATTCCGCCTCAGCGGTGGACAGCGCAATCGAGGACTGCTTCTTTGAAGCCCAAGAGATGAGGCATGGTCCTAGATATTGAGCCATCCCTGATGTGGACTTCCTGTCTATCTTGCACCCAGCATAGTCAGCATCGGTGTATGCCTCCAGGCGAAGATCTCCTCCCCTCGGGTAGAGCAAGCATAGATCATCTGTTCCCTTCAGATATCTTAATATCCTCTTCACTGCTTTCACGTGGGTTTCTCTAGGATCAGCCTGAAACCTAGCACACAGACAAACACTAAATAAGATATCGGGTCTGCTAGCAGTGAGATATAACAGTGAACCGATCATTCCCCTGTACAGAGTTGGATCCACTCGAGGTGAGGACTCATCCTTTGCCAGGGTATCGTTCGGGGACATTGGTGTGGCACACGTCTTGGCAGATTCCAACCCAAACTTCTTCAGAATCTCCTTGACATACTTTTGCTGATGGATTCTGGTACCTTCCTCTCCTTGAGCGACTTGAAGTCCTAGAAAGTACTTGAGTTCCCCTACCATGCTCATTTCGAACTCACTCGACATAAGATCTGTAAACTTCTTGACAAGTTTAGGGTTAGTCGAACCAAATATGATGTCATCTACATATACCTGAACAACCAGAGTGTCTTTCCCTTCCTTCAGAAGGAAAAGGGTTTTGTCCACCTCTCCTCTGATGTAACTGTGGGATAGCAGAAACTGTGACAGTCTCTCATACCAGGCGCGAGGTGCCTGCTTCAGCCCATATAGTGCCTTGTCAAGGATGTGGACATGATCAGGGTGAGTGAGATCCTCAAACCCTGGTGTCTGGCTTACATACACTTCTTCCTTCAGAACTCCGTTCAGGAAGGCTGTTTTTACGTCCATCTGCTGCAGAGTAAAACCATGGTAAGTCGAATAAGCAATTAGTAGTCTGATTGCTTCTAACCTTGCGACTGGGGCGAATGTCTCATCGTAGTCTATCCCCTCTTGTTGGTTGTATCCTTTGACAACAAGGCGGGCTTTGTTTCTTACAACCACTCCCTTGTCGTCCATCTTGTTTCTGAAGACCCACTTTGTTCCTATCACATTCTTGTCTTCAGGCCTGGGAACCAGTCGCCACACTTTGTTTCTTTCGAACTGATGCAGTTCCTCTTGCATGGCATTGACCCATTCTGGATCCTTCAGCGCATCAGCAACCGTCTTTGGTTCTGCATGAGAGACAAAAGAGGCGAATCCACAGAAATGACATAGTTCGTCTAAACTTACCTGGTTCTGCGATGCGTAACATTGGTAGTCCCTTGTCCAGGTTGGGGGCTGAGTAACTCTCCCACTCCTTGTGGTTCTGGGTTCTTCTGCGGTCCCTGCCTGAGGAGGGTTATTCGCAATCACTTCCTCATTGGGGGGTTCTGCATTAACTTGTGCTTCTGGACCCTGCTCTTCAGCTAATATTTCTGTTGGTGGAACTTCGGCTGGTTCAGCAGGTTCTTGAGCAACAGTCTGAATGACCTCTGGAGCTGGTTCTTCAGTCCCGTTTTGGGCAGGTACCCAGTCGGGATCAGACCTGTCAGTAAGCTGAAGTTCTCCATCATCCTGTGAGGAGGGATCTTTCACAAGGTGTCCAGTCATAGCGCGCTCATCAAAGGTTACGTGAATGCTTTCTTCCACCCGTTCCAACCTCAGATTGTAGACCTTGTATGCTCTGCTATGGCTTGGGTATCCTACGAACACGCCTTCATCGCTCCTTGGATCAAACTTTCCCAGATTTTCCTTTCCGTTGTTGTGTACGTAGCACCTGCAACCAAACACTTTCAGATGAGCGATGTTAGGCTTTCTTCCTCGCAGCAGCTCGTAAGGTGTTTTTCCTATCAGAAAGCGTAATGATGCCCGGTTCAGTATGTAGCTGGCGGCATGTACTGCCTCGGCCCAGAATCCCTTGGGAACACCACTTGCAATCAGCATTGTCCTTGACATGTCTTCTAATGTCCTGTTCTTTCTCTCTACCACACCATTCTGCTGAGGCGTCCGTGGTGCTGAGAAATTGTGGTCTATCCCAGCTGTCCTGCACAGGGTAATAAACTGGGAGTTTCGAAACTCGGTTCCGTTGTCAGTTCGAATAGATACTAATTTCTTACTCAACTTGTTTTCAATTAGCTTCAGCCATGACACAAACTCAGAGAAAGTTTCATCTTTAGAGCTCAGAAAGATGGTCCATGTATATCTGGAATAGTCATCCACGATGACTAAAATGTACCTGTTGCCTCCACGGCTAACGACGTTGACTGGACCGCATAGATCCATGTGAATCATGTCCAGAGGAGCTGAGGTACTCACCGATTGTTTTGTCTTGAACGAAGTACGTACCTGCTTACCTGTGGCACAGGCGCTGCATATCTGATCAAACGAGCTTTCCACTTTTGGTAGACCAATCACTAATTCATTTTGATGGAGTTTATGAATCAGCCTCGTGCTTGCATGTCCAAATCTCTTGTGCCACAGCAATGTATCATCAGTGATGCTTGACAGACACAGCTCCCCGTCTGGGACGAATTCTGGGTCCACTGTATAAATCTGATTCTCCCGGACACCTCGAAGAATTATTTTTCCTGTCTCAATGCACTTCACAACACAGTCGTTAGAATTAAATATCACTTGGTTTCTTCCATGTTGACACAATTGTGATATGCTCAATAAGTTGTATCTCAAATTTTCAACCAGACTTACTTGTCGAATTCTAATGGTTTCTGAAATTCTTACCTCTCCAGTAGCTACTACCTTACCTGAGCTCTTGTTTCCGAAGATAATGTTGTCTCCGGAGTAGGCTTGGAGTGAGATGAACCATCCTGGATCCCCCGTCATGTGTTTGGAGCATCCACTGTCCAGATACCATGGCTTGCTCCTCACTCCACCCTGCAAAAAGAGAGGTCAGTTTTTACGAACCCAGACAAGCTTGGGCTTACTGGGCTTTGGGACAGTTTTGGCAGCAGAAGGGAGCTTCGAGGGACGAGAGTCATTGTCATCCATGAGGTTGATTTTCATCCTGGGGGTTCTTCTGGGTCGTCCGTGGATGGCTGTGTCATGGTGAGAACGAACCCATTCCGGTCTGTTGTCCCCCTTTTTAAGAGAAGCCTTTCTCCTAGGAGTAGGGGCGGTGCCGGCCTGTCTCTGATGGCTGTGATTCTTTTCGTTTACTTCTTTCCATTTCTCACAGCTGGCTCTGTAATGACCGGAGTGTCCGCAGTGCCAGCAGACACGGTAGTAGAGTGTACCAGTTTTCTTATGTTTCTTTACGTGTGCTGGTATCCTTCTCTGTGCCTGAGGGTCGATGGAGAAGGATTGACGATTGGAGCTCATCTTTTTCCATATTTCAAATGCCTTCCCAGCTTGGAAAGGATCAGAGTCTCTGTCGTGGAGATAACTGTCCTGAGGAGATGAGGCTGCTCTTCCCGACTGTCTTGTGGGTTCCATCTTTCTCTGCTGATGGGATCCCTCTCCGACTTCAGTCATTGGTTCCTTTCCTTTGGTACTCCTTCTGTTTTCTCCCTCCTTATTGGTTTCTTCCATATACCCAAGTCCGGGTCTGGCAAACCTTCTGTTGTAATCTTGTTTTACCTCCTCGACCTTTTTGGCTTCTAGTTCTCTAAGCCAGACCTTCTTTCTCTCCGATTCCTTTTGTCTGAGATCTGCAACCGCCTGACGGAGCTCCTCGTTGTCCAACTGGAATCTGTCGGATTCTGCAATTGACCGTACCTTCCTGGTATCGTTAATTCTTAAGCTACTCAGTCTGTCACTTAGTTCACTGATCTGTGTGTCCCTTTTGTCACAGGTGGGGCATTTGCAGATGTGCTCCTCCATTTGTCTCTCGAGTTTCATAGCTTTGGTTGACCAGAGACGATTGTTCTCCATGTCATCGTCATGTTCCTCTTTCATGACCTCAATCTGTTCCTTGAGGCTAGTGATCTTCTTTAACAATTCGGCGATAGTTTCTGCAAAGTCAGATTCACTGAATACTTGATCTATGAAAGAGTCAGATTCATTTACCTCATCGTTTGCGGAATTCGCCATCAGACAAGGCTCCTTGACGAGCTTTCTATCACTTTGTTCCTCATCAGAGTCACTCCATGCTGCAAACATGGCATGGGCTTCCTTTGGGGCAGGTGGTTCCCCCTTTTTCTTGCTGTAGCAGTCTTTAGCGAGATGTCCCTTTTTCTGGCAGTGATAGCAGATTCTTTCTTCCTTTGCTCCAGCCTTTGTCTTGCCTTCCTCTGAGGAGGATCCCTTGTTCCACCTTTGACTGTTTCGTCCTCCGCCAGAGTTGCCTCTGTTCTGCGTTCTGCCTGTGTTTGCCATTTTGAAAGCCCTAGAGAGAAGAGCTATCTCCTCGTCCTCTCCTTTAGATGGCAGGCTTACTTGAGCTATGTCTAAGGCCTTCTCAACTTTAAGCGCTATAGCCTGAGATTTTCCAGCTTGTCTCCGGGCCATTTTCCTCTCGGCTATTCCAGCTTGGCTTTGCAGATTCGCCACGAGCTCTTCCAGAGTGACATCTTTGATCCCCTTCTGAGCTTGGAGAGCAGTAGTCACTGTGTCCCATCTGGAGCAGAGAGCTTGCATGAACTGATGAGTTACTTTCCACTGAGGGAGTACCTCATCCAGGGAGTTCAGCTGCGCGACGATGACTTGAAATCTGGTGTAGAAGTCATCCAGAGATTCGTCCTTGCGCTGTTCGACAGATTCGTAATCCTTTGTAGCAGCTAGGATTCTGTTCCTTTTGATGTCCTCGTTTCCCTCGTACAGTCGAGCAAGTCCATCCCACTGCTCCTTTGCAGTCTTGTACACAGCCATCTTTACTTGGTCTCCTGGGGAGAGGGCCATGTTAAGAACCTTTTTGGCCCTGGCATTCTGCTGGAGAGCTTTGTAGTCATCATCAGTGTACTCGTCTTTCTCTTTCTCTTTTGGTTTATTAGGATCTGTCACATCCAGAATAGGGAAGTTACCCTTTTCAAACACTCGCCACAGCTTCCCATCCAGGGAACAGACATGGGCTTCAAACTGGTCCTTCCACCAGTCATACTCTCCCGGACTGAGCACCGGCGGCTTCCAGAACGAATCGCTTCCGTTAGACATGATTTCCTGCAAGGCTAACACACAATCTAGAGCTTCCCGGCTCTGATACCAATTGATGGATCGTTAGGTTAGCCAACTATGTGAGGGAGATCCCAGAGTGGTATCCCTCAGACAGATGGCAGCGGAAATAATCTGTAACACAGGAAATTATTCGGAAAGTAAAGACTCACAGATTTATAGTGGAAACCTTACTGCAACCTTTGCAGCAGGCTGAAAACCACTTGCCTTCTGGACAGTTCCAGAAGGGCTTCAAGATCAATGTTATTGATGAAAGAGTATACTTGTAGATTGTTACACTTTGTCTCACTCAGTGACAGCTAACAATTCTACTCAACTCAAAGTATCAACTAACACGATCTGTCTCGTCTGCACACAGCAGCACTTCGTCAGCTCACGGAAGTTTAAAACTCTGCAGTCTCCGAATGCTATCTCCAAAAGCCGCGCCTTCACTTGAATGCTCTTCCTTCTTTTATAGTGTCTTCAAGTCGGCTACACAGATCTTCATCTCAGATCTGATTGATATCTCACAGCTGTGATATCACATATATACTTGCCAAAGTTGGCGTCGATATTCCTGTCGTATATACTTAAATCTCCTCATGTATATATTTGAATTAATGCATATATTCTTGTATCTTCAGTGCATATCTCCGTGTATCTTTTCCCAGATCCGATCTGGTCATAAGTCGGTTTGTCTCTCACATGGAACACACCTCTCTCGCGGCTTCGCTCTCTCTCAGAGATGTCCAGTGAGCTTACCTGTCAGACAGTGATTTCTGCATACTCAAGTGCATTATTAGTTAAGTGTTTGTTATCATCAAAACACAAGGGTCCAACAGAATGCCGCCAAAGGAAGCGCAATGAGGAAGTGAATGTGTCACGGGCAGAAGATGATGAACCGGCTCTCATGATGGCTCTTACTGATGAGCAAGTGATGTTAAGTGAAGAAAATGTTGTCCCTGAGTTAAGAAGCTAGAATGGGTCAACTACATACACTGATGTATGGTACTTGGATAATGGCGCGAGCAACCATATGACGGGTGATCGGACGAAATTCCAAGAGTTAGATGAGAAGGTTACTGGAATGATGACGTTTGGAGATGGATCAGCAGTGCAAATCCTTGGAAAATGCATGGTTATGTTCCAATGCAAGAATGGGAAGCAAAGGCTATTAGAGGAGGTATATTTCATTCCTAGTTTGAGAAATAATATACTTAGCCTTGGCCAAATGACTGAACAGGGGAGTAAAGTGTTGCTTGATGGAGCATTTCTCAAGGTGTATGATAAGAATGAGACATTGCTGATGAAGGTAAGGCGCTCTCCAAATCGAGTTTACAAGATTGAAATAAAAACATGCAAACCTGTGTGCTTGCTCATGAATTTGGTCGAGCCGGCATGGCTCTGGCATGCTCGCCTAGGGCATGTAAACTTTCATGCTTTGGGTTTGATGACTCAGAAGAATATGGTGCTTGGTGTGCCAAGAATTGATCACCCAAATCAGCTATGTGAAAGCTGCTTGGTGGCGAAGCAGACAAGGTTCCTTTTCTCAACTCAAGCAAAGTATAGAGCGACAAAGATGCTGGAGTTGGTTCATGCAGACCTTTGCGGCCCTATCACCCCAGAAACTCTCGGAGGTAACAAGTATTTCTTGTTATTAGTTGATGACCTAACTCGTTATATGTGGGTTTTTATGCTGAGTACAAAGGATGGAGCTTATGAAGATTTCAAAAAATATAAGGTGATGGCTGAAAATGAGTGTAACCAAAAGCTGAGAACACTCAGAACAGACCGCGGAGGCGAGTTCATGTCACAGAGGTTCACTGAGCTTTGTGAAGAGGGAGGCATACAAAGGCATTTCATTGCACCTTATTCGCCGCAGCAAAACGGTGTCGTGGAGAGAAGAAACCGCACTGTGGTGGCTACTGCTAGAAGCATGCTTAAGGGGATACATGTACCTAGTTATTTGTGGGGAGAAGCTGTAAAGCATGCTGTGTATTTGTTGAACAGGTTGCCGACAAAGAGCGTGGCTAATATAACTCCTTTCGAAGCTTGGAATAGACGTAAGCCTCACCTTGCACATGTAAGGGTGTTCGGATGCCTGGCTTATGTAAAAACGGTTCAACCTCATCTAAAGAAGTTGGATGACAAGAGTACACCTATGGTGTACATTGGAGTGGAGGAAGGTAGTAAAGCACACCGTTTGTATGATCCTAAACGTTGTAAGTTGCAGGTTAGTCGAGATGTGTATTTTTATGAAGGCAAAGAATGGCACTAGAGTGATGAAAATGAACATGGGCAAACATTGCAAGAGTTCACAGTAGAAGGTTTTTCTTGTAATGAAGTGATGACACCATGCACTCCAAAAGAAACTCAAGGCGTTGGAAGAAGTTCACTTTCTGAGTTTTCCGGCATGAGGACTCCTCAAACATTGACAACACCACCAAGAGTAAGGCGGATGTCAGTGCTCGTGTCACCTGGAAATCTAACAACAGAGTCCTCGGACGGAAGGCCACACAAGTTTCATTCTTTAGCCGACATTTATGGGAATACAGAGCCCATTTATTTAGACACTGAGGAATTGATGCTCTTAGGAGCAGAAGAGCCAAGCACATACCTTGAAGCGAATGTGGATCCAACTTGGCGTGAGGCTATGCTACAAGAGTTGGATTGCATTGAAAGGAATCACACTTGGAGCTTGTTGATTTACCAAATGGACACAAACCTATAGGCTTGAAATGGGTATTCAAAGTCAAGAAGGATAGCAGTGGCAATATCATTAAACACAAAGCGAGGTTAGTTGCGAAGGGGTATGTACAGAAGCCCGGAATAGATTTTGATGAAGTGTTTGCACCGGTGGCTAGACTTGACACAGTTAGATTGATCATCGCACTAGCAGCAAGCCGAGGATGGGTAGTACATCATCTAGATGTAAAGTCCGCTTTTCTAAATGGCGAACTTCATGAGGAAGTGTATGTAAATCAACCTGAGGGATTCAAAATTCCAGGCCAAGAAAGGAAGGTGTATAAGCTGAGTAAGGCACTCTATGGACTCCACCAAGCCCCTCGAGCATGGAACATTCGTCTAGACAGAAGCTTGCAACATTTTGGGTTCAACAGGTGCAACCAAGAGCAAGCTGTTTACACCAAGAAAGGTAATGAAGGTGATCTTGTTATTGGAGTTTATGTAGATGATCTGATTATAACAGGGGAGAGCTCATTGATGATAGAAAAGTTTAAGGACCAGATGATGAAGGAATTTGAAATGACTGATATTGGCAAGTTGTCCTACTACCTGGGAATTGAAGTTAAGCAGTCAGCTACCAGAATTACACTAAAGCAATCAGCATATGCTGGAAAGGTACTCTCTTTACTTGGCATGGATGAATGTAATGAAACTAGATGTCCAATGGAGCCGAAGTTGAAGCTGTGGAAGGACAAAGATGATGCACCTGTGGATGTAACCGAGTACCGACGAGTCATAGGATGTTTATGATATCTAACACACACTCGTCCGGACATGTCATTCTCAGTGGGAATAGTGAGCCACTTTATGGAGAAGCCGACCTCTATGCATATGCAAGCTGTGAAACACATTCTAAGGTATCTTAAAGGCACACAACACTATGGGCTTACATATGCAAAAGGAAGCAATTGTGAAGAATTAGTAGGTGTTGAGGCATTGGCCTCACATAGTTTTGATGATTGGCAAACCGGTTTAATGGTTTACTTGAGTTTATGTAAGTCAGGAACTTACTGGAGCATTCAGGAACGTGATGCTGGATTCAAGTACCTGTGGAAGTACCCGAGTAACCGAGAACCTAAGTACCCGAGTAACCGAGAACCTGAGTAACGGTCAACAGTCAACGGAGCAGTGGTCGAGTCAACGGAGCAGTTGAGGACATGAGTCAACTACGTGATTGAGAGATGGCACACCTCCACAACAGATCATGGGTTGACGGTTGGAAGCCATGATCTGTGGCAGTTCCTGACGGTTACCGCAAAAGCCTATAAGAAGTCGGAAACTACCATTCAGGCGGGCGCGCATTCCTAGAATCATTTGAGTGAGCTTTCCAGTGTGGGTGTACCCAGAGAGAATATCCAGCAAGCTGTGCGAGGTGATATTCGAGCTGATCGAGGAGTCCTTGATCATTGGAGGAAAGTTGAGGAAGTGCCAAGACTACGGGACGTCGACGAGACGGGCAGGGAAGTAGTCAGATCTGCTTGTATAAGTCTAGGTGATTTATACTGAATAGGCAAAAGTTTTGTACCCATTGAGTGTACAGTTTAAATAGTAATAAAAGCTATTTAAGTTTATTCCGCTGCGTACTTAATTAGAGTAATTACCTGCATACTAAGTTAGGTTCCTAACAGTCCCGAACTTGGTTAAGTCTCTGACTATTTGAACTTAAGTCTTTGACTAACTAACCACGATCCTAACATTTGGTATCAGAGCCGCAAGGTTCTAGATTTTTGGTTAGAATTGCAGGAATGTCAGGAGATTCAATCTCAAATCCTCCAAAGCTCAAGCCGGGCGAGTATGAGACCTGGGCGACCAGATTTGAAGCCCACGTCATGGTGTATGACGGGGAGGTTTGGCAGATTATTGAGCAGGGTCAACAGTATGTCTACATGGAAGGAAGTGCAACAGAACTCAAGCCAACAGTCATGTACACCACGGAGGACTACAAGAAACTCGAGAAGAATGCAAGGGCATTGCGGGTTCTTCACAACGCTCTGGAACCTGGAGATCTGAAGAAGGTCATTCAGTACAAGGATCCAAGCGATATCTGGGACTCTCTAAAGAAGAAATATGAAGGATCGAAGGACGTGAAGAGGAACAGAATCTTGGCGGTTCAAACAGAATTCAATAAACTGAGGCAAGTGAAGAACGAGCCACTGCACGAGTACCACTCCAGATTCCAAGACTGTCTGGGGACACTCAACAACCTTGGGAGAAGGTACAAGAACTGGGAGATTACCCACAGGTTCATGCAGGGGTTGAGTCCAGAATGGGACGACATCTCAAGGACATTGGCTGCTTTGCCGAGCACCAAGGAGAGCTCATTGGAAGAACTTGTTGCTGCACTGGTCAGTAACAAAACCATTGATGATGTTAAAATGGAGAGTCGAGAACCTCAGAAGGCTGCTCGACAAGTTGCATTAGTTGGAGAAAATTCCAGATACCAGAAGTTCAAAGGAAAAGACTTCGGCAGAAACAAAGGAAAGGAATCTTCACGGACTGAGGAACGTGAAGTAATGTCGAAGGCTCACAGAGTTACTGATGACAAGAACTCAGGTCGGAAGTCCAGCAACAAAAACAACCAGAAGGACGTGGAATGTTTTTACTGCAAAAAGAAAGGCCATTACAGGAAGGATTGCTATAAACTGAAAAATGATGAGGCTCGGGCTGAGCAGAATCAGAAGAAGGATGACAAAGGTAAGAAAGCCATGTTTGCCTGGGGAGACTCGGACAAAGACAACAACATGGGTGATCTGAGAAGAAATGTGTGTCTGATGGCTAAAGGAAGTACATCAGAATCAGAGACGTTGTCGTCCACCTCTTCATCTAAGAAGACGTACTCCAATGAATCAACTACAGATTGTAGTCCTAGTGATTCACATTCAGGTTACTACTCACGATCTCAGTGCATTGCAATGATCAAGAAACTGGTTCTCAAGGCTGAGGAACTGAATGGAATTGTGGCTGATCAAGACAAACAGATGAAGTCGATGTTTGAAGAAAACCATCAACTGTCCTTAAAAGTCATGAGACTAGAGAAGGCAGAAGGTAAAAGGGTTGTTGGCTCAGATGATCAGTTCTATGACTCTCCGAAAGGAAAGGAGAAGCAGAAGTCGAAGACCAAGTCAGGTCTCGGATATGGGGAAGTGACCATTGCTAAACCTGTGCACAGACAGATTCAACAGAGTCCTACTCCCAAACTGAAGGTTGATTTAGATGATAGCAAAACCTATGGAAAGGGGTTTCACATCTGGGAGAAACTCAATCGGAAGAAAAGTCCTATTCCAATTGACTTCGGGAAACAGAAAAAGAAGGTCTCTGAGTCAAAGGACATAGACTTCAGGAAGCAAAAGGTCTGCTTCTACTGTGGGAAGGAGGGACACAGTCAGAGAAACTGTAAAGGATGAAAAAACACTTCCAAGAAGTCTTCAGGGAAGTCAAGCTCCGAGTCTGGAACTTCCTCAGGAGTCAAGAGCAGAAGGAAACCTGGAGCTGATGTTGTGATAGAGGAGGTAAAGGAGGGTGGATGCATGCGTGGTCCTGGACTAATTGGTGCAGAAGAAGTGGAAGTTGAAATCGTGGAGGATGTCCCAATGAGGAACCCAGAAGGGGTTGAACAATCAGAGGATTCCGAATACTGGAACAATGAAATAGATGCTTTTAAACCCTCAGTTGGAGAAGAAATAGCTGCTGGAAAGCAAATACTGGAGGAACTGGTGGCAATGGGGAAGATTGCCAAGTTCAACAACTCAGAAGGAACAGACGATATGGACTGTGAGATAGTCCAACCAACTGGTGCAGTGTCTAAAAGGAAGAAGAAGGAGCTGCCTATGAGGATCCAGCCAACCCGGGAAACTGGAAAAAGGAAGCAAATAACTGTTAAGGAGGAAGCTGTTGCTGCAAAGTCTGTTAAGAGGCCAAGGAGGTCCAAGTCTGGAAAAGAAATTCTGCAGGAAGTAGAATGTTCTGAAGAGTTCTTGGA
The DNA here is from genome assembly GCA_033675215.1 of Rhodiola kirilowii. Taxonomy (NCBI): domain Eukaryota; kingdom Viridiplantae; phylum Streptophyta; class Magnoliopsida; order Saxifragales; family Crassulaceae; genus Rhodiola; species Rhodiola kirilowii. The sequence continues at coordinate 38,226,483 of CM066193.1, forward strand.
GAACGAAGAACTGACAGAGGTCCTGGACCTGCTGAAAGCACAAGGTTGGGAGAACCTGTGTGCGGATAAGGACGTTGTATGTCCGGAAGTGGTGGAAGACTTCTATCAAAACTTGAAGTTGAGTGATGGTCCGGTGCCCATCTTGGAGGTGAATTTCAGGGGAAATGAATTCACATTGTCAAGCACTGAGTTGGCAGAGTTGCTGGGGTTGGAGCATGATGGCTTCGACTATTTTTGCAAGTCCAGTGTATGGCCAAAGGATATGGGTGACAAGCAGAAATTGATAAAGAAAATCTGCAAATTGGAATCTGTCAAGAAGAAAACCGGTATCAGCACTCAGTACATGGAACCGAATGTGAAGATCCTTCACAAAATTCTGGTGAGCAACTTCTTGCAAAGGGGAGTGAAGCCTTCCTACGTCCAACATCAAGACCTGCTGTTACTGGAAAAGCTGTTGAACAGAGAAAAGATAAATCTGCCAAAACTGATAATCCATCAGATTGATCATCTCAAAGGTCTGACCCAGATTGGGTATTCGAGAGTGATCAAAAGGGTTCTTAAGGAGCGTAACTTATATGAAGTTAGTTCTGGAGTGGAAGAGCAGATTGTCAAGGAGTTTGACCCTGATGTCTTCAGGAAGATGAATCTGGTCAAGGACCAAGTTGAAGGATGGATCAAGGACCCTGGTCAGGAACAGAAACCAAAGGCTAAGACAGTCCTGCAGCCAGTTGAGGAAAAGCCTGAATCCGAAGATGAAGCTGAGGATGACAATGCTAAACTGTTGAAGGTATTTGAAAAAGTAATATCTGATGTGAAGACAGAACTGAGGGGGATCAGGACTGAAATGAGAGAGTTCAAAAAGGAAGTCAGGGAAGCTATTGAAGACATGAAGGAAGAACTAACAGCCTTGGTTGAGAAGTTCTGAAGTCCTTCAGTCACGGGATGATCTGGTTTGTCCTTGAGAATGCCGAGATCAGTTCCTCTATGGAATTTCCCAATCCTTGCTCCTTAGCCCTAATTTTATCCCTTGTGTTTTGAACGTTAAAACTCTGCTCACTATGTGTGCTATGGCTGTCATTTTTAACTTTGACGTTTTATGCCTGCCATAGTTGAACTGCTCTGAATCTCAGATCTTTACTCATGTTTTTGATTGTCCTGTATGTCATTTACTCTTCTTTGATGATGTCAAAAGGGGGAAGGGTAGAAGTATTAATCTGAGGGGGAATTAATCTGAGGGGGAATTTAAACTGGGTTACCTGTGTTGGAATCTGCCTTAATAGGATGTTTATTGTTGAGTTTCTGAATGTACAGGAACTTAGGGGGAATTTGTTCCCAAGGAGAATTTGTCTCATGTGATGCTGTGTGCATGTTTAAACATCTATTAAGTGTTGGATTTAATATTTTCCTGCGTGGGTTTGTCATCATCAAAAAGGGGGAAATTGTTGAGGCATTGGCCTCACATAGTTTAGATGATTGGCAAACCGGTTTAATGGTTTACTTGAGTTTATGTAAGTCAGGAACTTACTGGAGCATTCAGGAACGTGATGCTGGATTCAAGTACCTGTGGAAGTACCCGAGTAACCGAGAACCTAAGTACCCGAGTAACCGAGAACCTGAGTAACGGTCAACAGTCAACGGAGCAGTTGAGGTCGAGTCAACGGAGCAGTTGAGGTCGAGTCAACGGAGCAGTTGAGGACATGAGTCAACTACGTGATTGAGAGATGGCACACCTCCACAACAGATCATGGGTTGACGGTTGGAAGCCATGATCTGTGGCAGTTCCTGACGGTTACCGCAAAAGCCTATAAGAAGTCGGAAACTACCATTCAGGCGGGCGCGCATTCCTAGAATCATTTGAGTGAGCTTTCCAGTGTGGGTGTACCCAGAGAGAATATCCAGCAAGCTGTGCGAGGTGATATTCGAGCTGATCGAGGAGTCCTTGATCATTGGAGGAAAGCTGAGGAAGTGCCAAGACTACGGGACGTCGACGAGACGGTCAGGGAAGTAGTCAGATCTGCTTGTATAAGTCTAGGTGATTTATACTGAATAGGCAAAAGTTTTGTACCCATTGAGTGTACAGTTTAAATAGTAATAAAAGCTATTTAAGTTTATTCCGCTGCGTACTTAATTAGAGTAATTACCTGCATACTAAGTTAGGTTCCTAACAGTCCCGAACTTGGTTAAGTCTCTGACTATTTGAACTTAAGTCTTTGACTATTTGAACTTAAGTCTTTGACTAACTAACCACGATCCTAACAGTAGGGTTCTCGGATAGCGACATGGCAGGCGACTTGGATGATAGACGAAGCACAAGTGGAATGTCATTTTATCTCGGCAGCAGCTTGATCACTTGAAGTTCTCAGAAGCAGAAAACAGTAGCACTATCCTCATGTGAAGCAGAGTTGATGGCAGCGACTTCAGCAGCTAGCCAAGCCTTATGGCTACGGAATTTATTGAGCGAGTTGGTTGGAGAAGAACCTAAGCCGGTTACCATATATGTTGACAACAAATCTGCCATAGCTCTCATGAAAAATCCTGTCTTTCATGGTCGCAGCAAGCACATTGACACACGTCATCACTTTATCCGTGAGTGTGTTGAGCGAGGACAGATCAAGGTGGAGCATGTAAGCTCAGGCTAACAAAGGGCTGATATTCTTACTAAAGCATTATCAAGGGTGAAGCATGCTGAAATGAGGATGCTACTAGGAGTCGAAGATGTGAAGACGAGTTTGGATTAGGGGGGAAAATGTGAGATATAATCCAAACTTAATTAGACGATGATATGGGTGTGTAGTGGAGTACAATTGTGGGTCGGTTAAAAGATAGTGGAGTTGTGTGTGTGGTAGTTTTAGATCATGGGAAGTTAGTTAGTCATTATAAGCAACTTTGTATTCTTACTTTGAATTTAATTAACATCCCAAAAGCTTCCAGGAGGAGTTCTCCGTTCTAGAACCCCAAGTAGAGCTTGTTTTATTATTGTGTTCTGGTGTGACAAATCTGATCAGTAGCCAACATCCAACTACCGATTGTAACACATGCTCCACATTGGATGCAAAAAGTGGGAGGCTGGGAGCTGTAGCTAAATTAGACAAGACACTAATAATGTGAGCAAGTTTCGTGGTGAAAATAGGAACACACAAAAAGAGAATAACACCTAAGTTCAGTAGCCATAAATTGGGATCAAGGTATTTCATAACTAGAACCACAAAATATAGCACTACTGATTGCTATAAAGTGGATGATTCGGTGTAAAGCAGCACTGTCAATTCGACTCCTGTCCTCACATCACGTGGTGCGTGAAACAAGCATTGCAACCATCAACCATGCACAACATGGTCATTTGCATGCCACAGGACAAGACATCAAAGCCCTTTTGACTTTTGTTTCTCAGCTCATGCCTTTCAGTGTGAGACTGTCAATTATCTTTCCTTTGCTTGTATGGTGGGCATGTGGAAAATGAAGTATCATTGATAATACTGGTTCAGCGTAATTCATTTGTAAATTCTTGGAAGCAGCTCATAAGTGTTTATGCCCAACACCTTGGGATCCTGAGGCAATAGTAGGTTCAGGTTCCAAAATGTAAAACAATTAAGTTCATTATATAAACTGTAAGATGATTCTGATTTCACTTGCCAAACAATCATAATTAAAGAATCAATATGAAATCTAAGAATGATTTAACAAGAACAAGCGAGAATAGCACGTCCGTAAAATGACAATTAAATCAATAACTATACAGCTTAAAATCTTAATGAATAGCCTATAAAATGAACAGTGTCTCTCAATTTTATTTCATACAGGATAACAACTTATATTGTTCTGCGTAGACTTATATTGCATTCACTAATAGCATAACTAACATAGAGAACATGTTGGATATACAAGAGAGGGGAAAGGAGAATTTCGAGATAGATAAAATGTTGGAATATGTGTAAAGAAAATCTAGTCAAAGTTTGACTAAGTATTTCACGTAGTGGGAAGGTGGAGATCATGGCATCATGGGTGGTTTGGGTGGTTTCAAATCTGTCCTATAAATTGATGTTTGGTGATTCACTAAACACACGGAAAATTACACACAGAAAACAAACCCCTGCATCTCGACTCTTTTTCCTTTTTCGATCAGTGGTGATAGTGAAAGGTCGAATAAGTTCGTACAGCAAGGTGACGGTGCTCAAGCGCTTGCTGTGATTCTTTCATCCTGGGAAGCTCATTGCCATCAGACCCAGCACCTACGGGAGGCAATACAGCTTTAAGAACAGCGTGCGACTGAATCAACATCTCGGTTTGCTATCCTATTTCATGTGACTGATATGCATGCGTACCTCTGCCCTAAACATCTAGCAATGGTCATATTAATGTGACTGACATGCATGCTTGTTCTGTTTGCTTACAAACTGCATGAGTTTATATCTCAATTGTTTGTACTGTTTCATGAAATCAACATCTTGGTTCTGTTCTGTTTGTTCAGTGCATGCCTTTATATATGAATGCTCAATTTGTTTACTGTCACAAATGAATGCTTCAGAATAGTTGCTGCATGAGTTTTCATTCAGATCAGTTACTTGCTGCATGAGTTTCATTCAGAGAAGTCACTTGCTGCATGTTTTACAAGTATATTCAGATAAAATATCCAACAATCTTAAAGCTATATTATTCTGATTATACTGTTGAAAATACTGACTAGACATGAATTCGAAAACAATCTGTTAATGTTTATAGACAGATCTGCTAGCAACGGATGGGAAGATCATATCAGAAAGTCGATGCCTTGGAAGTAGCAGAGGGAGCCAGGCAGGTCGCTGACCCAGCCAGTGCATCCGTAGATGAGTGTGCATGGCCAATTTATGTGTTCACATAAAACGTTTATGTTTTGCTTTGACCATGATTCAAGCACTCTGATTTCTCACCTCACCTGGTTGTTAGGTTTCTAACAGGATGAACTACTTGCTCAATAAAATCACTGTTCCAACAAATACGGATTTCTGCTTGAATTCCAAGCTTGAGCGCTGACTGCAGCGAAACCAGGATGGGATTTCGTTTCAGGTTTTGAAGTTGGCGAGAAAACAATGGCTCAAACTGAATTTGATTGTTTTCTTAAACTTGCAGGTTCAATGAACGATGAATCGGAAGAGGAGGCCGGAAATTGGACGGTTTCTCCGGATAAAGTTCTTCCGAGCACCACGTTCTCAGAACACGACTACGTTATGGTGGAGAAACTGAAGGCAGTTGCTTGGTCGTGGAGAGAATGGGGATAAAGTAGTTTTCGTTTGGGAACGGAGACGTGACAAGGTTGTGGTTGTGGAGATCGTGTTAAAGATTGAAGCCACCGGTTACGCGGATGCCAATTTCTCGGATAGGAGGACGAGGAACCCTGAGATTGAGGAATTGGGCTCATATACTTAGTCAATTGTTTAAGTTATTTGGGCCAGCTTTAACACTTCAATTTCTAATCGCCTGTTTATTTTGGACAGCAATAGCATCAGCTTTGGTCCAAGTGTCACGGCCCAAAAGATGTCCAAATGAGCCAACGAGAAGCCGAAAGGATGGTGGTGACTAGTGAGATTGCTTGTGCAGGCGAAGCCGTAGGCCGGCGGCGGACATTGTTTGAAGCTGAAGATGAAAGGCTCGTCCTGCTGCTTCTTTGCGTCGATTTTCACCGGCTCTCGCCTTGTCCTCAGGATTCAATGATGGTAGATCTTGTACGTGATTGACATACTTGAGGTTGGAGAATGGTTCGACCGATTTGGGGTCAATTAACTCTCAGCAATCAAAGATATGATTGTGAGCAAGGATTTTGTTTCTGTTATGAGACAAATCGATGCAGAATAGACTCCGAGAAGCAGATCGAGAGGACTGATGATGTATGTATAGAGGACTCAGCAACTCTCATAGGTTTGATCGGAGGCAGTGTTGCTGGAGGATGGTGCATCAATAGGAGATCAAAGTTGAAATTGATTTATAATCAATTAATTTGATTCAATTGATGCAGATTGCCTAGATAAAATGGCAGGAGATGTCAGCTTCAAAGCCAAAGGAAAACAAGGTTTGTGAATAGCCGGTTGCTGTTGCGCTGAGGTGCCACCAAGATAGTGACCGGTGACGATGATGCCGAGCTCCTTACTGGCGAAGATCTACTAGAGATGTGGTGGAGCTTCTCAGCAAGAAAGGCAATTGAGGTTGAAACTGATTGGCTGAGTCAGAGAATGACTCAATTTCATTTGATACATCATACAACCGTCCGCAGTCGGAGAATGAGATGGAGCCACGACTGTCATGGAGCAGATGATGCTCGCTGCCAGGATGATGATGGCAGACAGTGGTGACTCAAATGGGTCTTCATGCTGAATGTGTTGAACCAAAATTGGGCTTAGATGAGCAATTGATGGGATCGAGCCGCCCTTGATAGGCACAATGGAGTTGTTGCCATCATATATGCTTCACTGAAGATGAATTCCTAAGTGGATTTTAATGGCTCCAGTGTGGAGGGCAACACTGATGTGTGTCACACCATTTGGATGGTGGCTATGACTAGAAATAGACTTGCGAGTCTAGTTTCAAGAATTTACATGCGTGTATAATTCCAAACAGTTGAGCAGTATGAGTGTCTGTCGTAGTGCTTGACGAAGTTGGATTGTGTATCCAAATGTCAAATTAAAAGCACACATGTAAATTTGCGTTGAAGCAAATGTAATAGTAAATCCTTTCATTAGTACTGAAAGTGATGTGGAATTCATTGAATAATCCATAGTGAGCTATGTGATTTGAGATAGGGTGGTAACAAGTATTTTGTGACTTTCATTGATGATAGTACAAAATATTGTTATAAATATTATCTTAATAGCAAAGCTGTGACAGTTGGGAAAAACATGTCATGTGAAGTTGAATATCAACTACAGAGGTTGAGTACCAACTTGATAAGTTGAGAAAAGTGATATTGGAAGTGAACATGATCACTCCATGATACTCTCCTCAGTCGAACAGTGTTTCGAAATGGAAAAGTTGCATTCGAAAGAGATGATGAATGTGATAATGGTAAGCTCCGGGTTAACCCACCGAATGTGGGGGGAGGCCTTCTTATCATCAAAGTATGTTTTGAGTAAAATACTCTCAATGAGTATGAGTCTCTTTATAAGTCATTTAAAGGAACAACGACTTCCTGTAAATACTTGTAAGTGTGGGGATTGCCTAGTTATGGTAATGGCCCCTGGTACTAAGAGAATGAGAAAGAATCTGATCATGAGATCGATTCGAAGAAATTGAGGCAAAATAAGCGAGAAAGGATAGATAAATCATATGGACTTGATTTTCTAACCTACATGCTTGAGGCTGAACCTCAAACGTACAAAGAGGTCGTCAGTTTAGTGAAGAGTCTCTTATGAAAGAAACCATAAGATGTGACTGACTCTATCTTTGAGAACCACACTTGAGAGTTGGATGACCTCCCTCCTGGAAGTAAACCACATGGTTCAAAGTGGATCTACAAGAGGAAGATGAATGCAGATGGATCTTCATCGATATACAAGACGAGACTTGTAATAAAAGAGTATAGATAAAAGAACGATCTATACTACTTTGATACTTATTCCCTAGTGACGAGAATAACATCAAATATGATAGTGGTCATTGCTGCTTTGCGCAATCTGAAAATTTACCAGATGGAGGTAAAGACATGCTTCCTCAATGGAAAGTTGAGGAAGAAATTTACACTGAACAACCTGAGGGTTTAGTTGTTATTGTCGGGCAAGAGAACAAAGGTTGTGAATCTCTCAATAGCTTAAAGCAAGCGCCAAAGCAGTGACAGTTGAAATTAGACAATGCAATGATGTCTAATGTCTTTAAGATCAACAAGTGTGACAAATGTGTATACATTAAGTACATTGAACACAAATACGTGGCTTCGTGTCTTAATGTTAATGACATGTTCATTGTGGGAAGCACTGAGGAAATAATAAAGTCCACCAAGTGCTTATTAAACTGGAAGTTTGATAAGAAGGTTTGAGGCTGACCAATGTAATTTTAGGAGTTAAATTACACAAAGGTTAGATGGACTTGGATTAAGTCAGTCACACTACGTTCAAACTCTTAGACAAATTTGGATAAGACAGTCTAGGACTGTCTAGTATCCTTATTGACGTGAACCAACACATGTCTAAGAATAAAGGTGAATGCATCTCCCAAGTGGTATATGCTAGAGTGATAAGCAGACTAAGTACTTAAGGAATAGTACTAGCAGACATTGCTTACACTATCTATAGACGAGTGAGCTTCACGAATAATCCAGAAAGTGCACACTGGAAAATTATCGTGTAAGTACTAAAGTATCTACAATTTACTCGTAAATATGGTCTATACTATACCAAATATTCAAAGGTCATTGACGGTTTCAATGGATTCTAGTTTCGAATGGCCAAGTGTTCACTATGGGTGATGCAAACGTGTCTTGGAAATCCTTCAAACATACTATGGTAGTCAAAACTATTTTCAGGCTGAGTTCGTCGCATTAGATAAATGTGGCGAAGATGCTAAGTGGTTAAGAAATATAAAGGAGGATATTTCTACAAGGACAAACCTGTGCCATCAATGTGTTTACATTGTGAGAATCAATCATCGATTTCTAAGGCACATATTATTATGTATAATGGTTAGTCTCGACGTATACATCGAGGTCACAAAACCATTAAACAACTTCTCTTCACATGAGTCATATTGACTATATGAGGTCCAAAGAGAATATTGCGGATCCGCTAACCAGATGGTTAAGTTAAGGACCTAATAGAGAAGTTGTCCAAAGGAATGGGATTGAAGCCTTTTGATTAGTAATATCAAAACACAGACTTAAGCTCTTTTGGAAATAAAGTCGAGGCAAAGGAAAACCCTACCATGATGACTGGAGATCCCAAGAACTTGGTTCAAAGGGACAACCGACCTGCTAAGACTGTGTGAGGTCACTGTGGGGGCCACCCCCATCCTATTCCTTGATAAAACAATGACTCCCGCACGAGGCTAAGCTCGAAGCTTTTAATGATTCTAGTAATTTGAATAGTGAGATTCAAATGGGTAACGCGGGATTACTTTGAGAAAGAATCACCTATGTGAGAGAGAAGTGGGGTCGCTTCAAAGGAGAATTCAAAGGGATTAATTCTTTAGAAAATCTTACAGAACCAGGAAAGGGGTGTCATGACCAAAATGAGCCCACCAGTAAGAACTAAATAAGATCAGGATAATATCTGTGGGAACATGATTTCATTTACAGTATAAGACGAACAGTTCAAAGACAATCACGTCTACTGAATAGTCAGTAAAGAGATCATGTTATCCCAAGGGAAGGTTCAAGGGGGGTAACCTACCTATCCTGTGCAGATATTAACCGTAGAAGCTATCACCACATTGAGTCGAGTTTGATTATCGAGGATTATTGTTTTATCGTTTTCACCACTCGATTTTCTTCATGTGGGGGATTGTTGGAATATGTGTAAAGAAAATCTAGTCAAAGTTTGACTAAGTATTTCACGTAGTGGGAAGGTGGAGATCATGGCATCATGGGTGGTTTGGGTGGTTCCAAACCTGTCCTATAAATTGATGTTTGGTGATTCACTAAACACACGGAAAATTACACACAGAAAACAAACCCCTGCATCTCGACTCTTTTTCCTTTTTCGATCAGTGGTGATAGTGAAAGGTCGAATAAGTTCGTACAGCAAGGCGACGGTGCTCAAGCGCTTGCTGTGATTCTTTCATCCTGGGAAGCTCATTGCCATCAGACCCAGCACCTACGGGAGGCAATACAGCTTTAAGAACAGCGTGTGACTGAATCAACATCTCGGTTTACTATCCTATTTCATGTGACTGATATGCATGCGTACCTCTGCCCTAAACATCTAGCAATGGTCATATTCATGTGACTGACATGCATGCTTGTTCTGTTTGCTTACAAACTGCATGAGTTTATATCTCAATTGTTTGTACTGTTTCATGAAATCAACATCTTGGTTCTGTTCTGTTTGTTCAGTGCATGCCTTTATATATGAATGCTCAATTTGTTTACTGTCACAAATGAATGCTTCAGAATAGTTGCTGCATGAGTTTTCATTCAGATCAGTTACTTGTTGCATGAGTTTCATTCAGAGAAGTCACTTGCTGCATGTTTTACAAGTATATTCAGATAAAATATCCAACATAAAATACCAGCACAAAATCTGCCCTTTCTATGTTGATTTCGAGCGCACAAAGAAATCATTACTTTGCCATGTTTCCATTTCCTCGACCCCTGACCTTTTCAGACATGTATGACTGCAAAAGTACGTAAGATGCATTCTCTGTTAAAAAGTTTTTATTTACAATAAATAACCTGCAATAAGACTTATCTCAGATATCATATTTGAGAATCAACAAAGCAAGTGTGAATCACAACAGCCATCCAAGGAGGGCAGCACTGCACATTATGATTGCAACAGTTGCACATGTTTGCGTACCATGTCCAACTTTTGGATCAGTTATAATAAATCCACCCAAGGATCAGATAGAAGACTAACCAATGATGGCTGATCATGAAATATTAGTGTGTTGGAACCCTTTGGTTTTGATGATTACAAACACTTAGCTTATGTGTTGTCCAAGTGTGCAGAAATTCATGATCGTATTTAATGGTGCAAGTGTTGCGCATTAATTGAAGTATGAAGATCCATGAAGATGTTGAATTGAGAACTCATGGTCAATTACTTGGTGATTAAAGAGAATATATTTGCTGATTGAAGGCTAATTGGAAAGCATTAAAGATTGGAATATCTGCAGAGCGGATATGGAAAGCTCTTGATGGCAGATTTATCACAAGGAATAATTGTTAATTGAAGGCTAATTGAAAAGCATTAAAGATTGGAATATCTGCAGAGCAGATATGGAAAGCTCTTGATGGCAGATTTAATCATAAGGAATAATTGCTGATTGAATTGAAGACTAATTGGAAAGCTCGAATTAATGCTTTCCACCATTAAGGAAAGAATTCATTACAGATCTGGACAGATTTCGAAAGCTGATCCGTGTGACTTATTGGGCTTGGACTCTAGGTCAGCTTACTCCTATATAAGGAGATAAGATTCTCTGAAGCAAGGTTCGGCGAATTGAGGAGAAAAAAAGGCGACTGCATTCGACGAACGGAGATTGTTGAGATCGTACGCACAACGGTACAAGGTTCGAAGCTGATTACTCTGTCGGATTGAGTAGAGGTCATCAAATAGAATCTGTGTGATCTAGTTTGTAAACCCTACAAGTATATCGGAATAAAAAGAGTAATCAGATTCGCAAATCCTTTCAGAGAAATCTGAAAGGTAGTGGTTTTCATCTTATCATTGTTGTGATAAGGTTTCCACTATATATTCGTGCGTATTTATTTTCAGTTAAATTATTTTCCTGCATAATTAATTCCGCTGCTATCTGACCATCAGACGGAAACGCACTTCGTGACTTCCGTCTGACAGACTGCTAACACTAACGATCCAACACGTGGTATCAGAGCCGAGTGCTCTAGATTTATCTGTTAGCTTTGCAGGAAAACTATGTCATCAATCAACGACTCATTCTGGAAACCGCCGCTATTGAAACCAGGACAATTCGACTGGTGGAAGGACCAATTTGAGGCCCATGTCTGCTCGCTGGATGGACAACTTTGGAGGATATTCGAGAAAGGTCCATTACCCATCCTTGCAGAACCAAAAGAGCCAGATTCTGATCAGGATTCCGATGATGAGCCAGTGGAGAAGGCCAAGGACGATTACACGGACGAGGACTACAAAAAGCTCGAGAAGAATGCCAGGGCAAAGAAAGTTCTCTATATGGCTCTTTCTCCCGGAGATCAAATCAAGGTTGCAATGTACAAAACTGCTGAAGGGATGTATGACGGACTTGTGAGACTATATGGTGGAAACGAAGACATCAAAAGAAACAGGATCCTAGCTGCCACAAAGGACTACGAGACCGTCATGCAGATGAAGGATGAGTCCCTGGAGGATTTCTACACAAGGTTTCAGGTCATAGTCGGACAGCTGGAATATCTGAACGAGAAGATCCCTGAGTGGAAAATCACGCACCAATTCATGCAAGCCTTGAATTCCAAGTGGGATCAAGTGACACTTGCTCTGCAAGCTCAGAAGGGCATCAAAGACACTACTCTAGAAGAGCTGGTTGCCAACCTTCAGAGTCAGGCAGGGATTGTGGATAGGAAGATGGCCAAGAGACAGACTGACAAGTCCCAGGCTATTGCCTTGAAAGTTGAAAAGGCCCTTGATCGTGCACAAGGAAATGAGATACCAAAGGGAGAAGATGATGACATAGCTCTATTAACAAAAGCCCTTGCGATGGTTGGTTTCGGCAAAGGTGGAAGAAACTTCAAAACAGGAGGAAGTCGTGGTAATTCCTCCAGATGGAACGAAGAGTCTACATCAAGTGGAAACAGGGGGAACCCAGGAGAAAGGGAGGATGGAATATGCTACCACTGCCAGAAGAAGGGGCATCTATCCAAAGATTGCCGTAGCAAAAAGAAAGGGGAACCACCGGCCCCAAAGCCAGCTCAGGCTGAACCACCTGCCCCAAAGCCAGCTCACGCTATGTTTGCTTCATGGGGAGACTCGGATGGAGATAGCGATGATGGAAAGCATTCCAAGGAAGCCTGCTTAATGGCTCACTCCACATCCACTGAGGTAATGGAAACTAATTCCTTTGTTGATAAAGTTTTTTCTGAATCTGATCTTGTAGAAACCATAGCCAAAGTCTTAGCCAAAAACCGAGATCTGGAGGACAGACTGGCAGAAATGGAACAGGAACATCACGATGACATTGAGTAAAACCGTCTCTGGTCAACCAAAGCCATGCACCTTGAAAAAGAGATGGCAGAGCATGTGTGTAAATGTCGTTCCTGCAAAGGAAGGGAAAAACAGATAAATGAGCTAAGTGATGAACTGAAACGTATGACGATCGGAAACACTGAGTTTGTTGACTTCTGATCAAAGGCTGAGGAGCTGGAAGAAGAGCTGATTAATCTCAAACAAAACCATGAGGAACTCCTTCAGACAGTCGTTGACCTTAGACGCGAAGAGTCTGTAAGGAAAGAAGAATGGCTCCGTGAGCTGGAAGCTGAGAGGGCTGACGAAGAAAAGAGGGATTTCAAGAAGAGGTTTGTTAGACCAGGACTTGGATATGAAGAGGAAGAGGCAGCAAAGAAGAAGGCCGCCAAAGGAAAAGAAGCAATGACAGAACCAGGTGAAAGCTCCCGCAAAAGAAAAAGGCCTCAATCTGTGAGGCAGGCAAGAAGCGAAGCCAGTCCACAGGATGGACGTCACCTTTATGACATTGACTCAGTCCCTTACAAGGCCAGGAAAGCCTATGAAATCTGGCAGAAGCAGAATCTAAGCCACAAGCCTTCAACAATTAACTTCCAGGCAAGGAAGAACAAGAGGTCCATTCCACCTGGCAGAAGCAAGTACGTTGGGCTTCCATGCCATAGAATATGCTGGCATTGTGGACACTCTGGTCACAACAGATCTGAATGTCCAAGACTAAGGGAAACATATGAAAGGAATAACAGCCGGCTGAACACTCGAGACCAGTATCCAGAAGCCAGCCATCAGAGGGAAGTTGATGCATACAGGAAGGAAGGCAGAGCTGCTCACTTCCGTCCCCACTATGATCCAGCCGTCTTTGCCAGACCAAGGAATACACCTAGGTGAAAGATTGATTTAACTAACCATGATGCATATTATCCTTCTTATTATGTTCCTGTTGCTAAATTCATTCCTAAAACCAGTAAGCCCAAGCTTGTCTGGGTTTGTAAAAACTGATCGTTTTCTTGCAGAAAGGAGTGAGGTCCCGTCCATGGCACCTAGATAGCGGATGCTCAAGACATATGACAGGGAATCCAGAATGGTTCGACTCGCTCCATAAAACCTCCGGAGATAGCATAATCTTCGGAAACAAAAGCTCAGGAAACGTGGTAGGAATAGGAGAGGTAAGAATTTCGGACTCTATCCGAATCAGGCATGTAAGTCTAGTTGAGAACTTAAGATATAACCTGCTAAGTGTGTCTCAATTGTGCCAATATGGTAAAAATCAAGTTATATTCAATGCTGATGATTGTCATGTGAGATGTAATGAGACAGGGAAGACAGTTCTTAAAGGAATCCGTGTGAATGAAATCTACACCGTTGATCCAGATTTCGTCCCTAAAGAAGAACTGTGTCTAGCAAGTATTGCAGAAGCTTCCATCTTATGGCATCGAAGGTTCGGACATGCAAGTATGAGACTACTGCACAAACACCATCAGAAGGAACTGGTAGTCGGCTTACCCAAGGTGGCAAGAGAATCTGATCAAGCATGCAGCGCCTGTGTCACGGGGAAGCAAGCACGGACTTCATTTCCATCTAAACAAACAGTAAGTACGACTTCACCACTGGACATGGTCCACATGGATCTGTGTGGTCCAGTCAACATCGTCAGCCGTGGAGGGAACATGTATATTATGATCATAGTCGATGACTACTCCAGGTATACATGGACCATTTTTTTGATTCTAAAGATCAAACATATAGTGAATTTGAAGCATGGCTGAATCTGATGGAAAACATGTTAAATCGCAAATTGACTTCCATCCGTACTGATAACGGAGCCGAGTTTCGGAATGCGCAGTTTCTTTCGTTGTGCAGGGACAAAGGTATTGATCACAACTTTTTCGCCCACGGACACCTCAGCAGAACGGTGTTGTGGAACGAAAGAACAGAACATTAGAGGATATGTCACGGACGATGATGATTGCTAGCGGAGTTCCAAAAAGCTTCTGGGCAGAAGCAGTGCATGCTGCGGGTTACATCCTAAATAGAGCATCGCTTCGATCTATGATAGGAAAAACTCCATATGAACTGTTACGTGGAAGGAAGCCTAATATTTCCCATTTGAAGGTATTTGGTTGCAGGTGTTTCGTCCACAATAATGGCAAGGAGAGGTTGGGAAAGTTTGATGCACGGAGTGACAAAGGAGTGTTCGTCGGATACCCAAGCCACAGCAAAGCCTACAAAGTCTTCAACTTAAGACTAGAGAAAGTCGAGGAAAGCGTGCATGTGAGATTCGATGAGACGGTGATGGCTGGTCACCTGATAAAGGACTCTTCAACGGCTGGTATGGTGGACGATGGAGAACTCCAGTTCGCGGATATATCAGATCCTGACTGGAATCCACCGCCTGCACCCACTGATGACACACCTCCTACGGATGTCCACCCCGCAGATGACGCACCACCAGACGACCAAGTGGTGGATGCTGAGATAGTTGATCCATCAGGTAGTCAAATTCATGATGACCCTACGGAAGAAGTCAGCGATGAGACTCCTGGTGAAGTAGAGATGGCGGGTGATCCCACCCCTGCAAACCCTGAGGGGGAACTGAGAACGACCAGACATGGATGAGTGGTTCAACACCAGATAGACTGAGGGACTACCAATGCTACACCTCCCAGGAACATGTAGATCTCAATTGCTTATGTCCATTCTGAGGGTTTGCTTCCTTTGTTTCTCTTGCAGAACCGAAGACCGTAGTAGAAGCGCTTAAGGACTCAGAATGGGTCAATGCCATGCAAAAGGAGTTGCACCAGTTCGAGAGGAATAAAGTATGGCGTCTGGTCCCTAGACCCAAAGACAAGAACGTGATTAGAACAAAATGGGTCTTCAGGAATAAGATGGACGAGAAGGGAATCATCGTAAGGAACAAAGCCCGTCTGGTGGTCAAAGGATACAACTAGCAGGAAGGAATAGATTATGATGAGACGTTTGCTCCCATTGCAAGGTTAGAAGCAATTAGACTGTTAATAGCTTACTCAACTTACCATGGTTTTACCTTGCAACAGATGGACGTAAAGACGACATTCCTGAATGGAGTCTTAAAGGAGGAAGTGCATGTGAGCCAAACTCCAGGATTTGAGGATAGAACTCATCCTGATCATGTCTACGTCCTTGACAAAGCGCTGTACGGGTTGAAGCAAGCTCCCCGCGCCTGGTACGAGAGGCTATCATTGTTTCTTCTGTCACATGGATACGTCAGAGGAGAGGTGGACAAGACTCTCTTCCTCCTGAAGGAAGGGACTGACAATCTAGTGGTTCAGGTATACGTAGATGATATTATCTTTGGTTCAACTAACCCTAGACTTATTAAAAGGTTCACAGATCTGCTGTCAAGCGAATTCGAGATGAGCATGGTGGGAGAACTGAAGTATTTCCTAGGACTTCAAGTTGTACAAGGGGAAGACGGAACTCGGATCCATCATCAGAAGTACGTGAGGGAAATCCTAAAGAAGTTTGGGATGGAATCCGCCAAAACATGTGCCACACCCATGTCTCCCAATGACTCCCTAGCAAAGGATGAGTCCTCCCTACAAGTGGATCCGACCCTATACAGGGGGATGATAGGTTCACTTTTGTATCTTACGGCCAGTAGACCTGACATTTTATTCAGCGTATGTCTATGTGCTAGATTTCAGGCAGATCCTAGAGAGACACATGTTAAAGCCGTGAAGAGAATTTTGAGGTACCTGAAGGGGACGGATGATCTGTGCCTATTCTATCCGAAGGGAGGAGACTTGCGTCTGATGGCATACACAGATGCCGACTATGCTGGCTGCAAGACAGACAGGAAGTCCACGTCAGGGATGGCACAATTCCTTGGACCATGCCTGATCTCATAGGGATCCAAGATGCAGTCTTCCATCGCCTTATCCACCGCAGAGGCTGAGTATATTGCAGCTGCCGCTTGCTGCGCACAACTGTTATGGATTAAACAACAGCTAAGTGATTATGGTGTTTCTGTTAATTGTGCTTCCATTCTATGTGATAACACTAGTGCTATCAATATATCTAAAAATCCAGTACAGTTTTCACGAACTAAGCACATAGAGATTAGATATCACTTCCTACGTGACTGTGTAGAGAAAGGCACCATAGCTATGGAATATTGCAGAACCGAGGAGTAGATTGCAGACATCTTTACGAAAGCATTACACAGGGAACCCTACGAGAAGCTAAGGCTTGAACTAGGTATGACATCCCTTGCATAGTCTGCACTCTATGTTGAATTTCCTCGATGATTGGCTAGACTATTCTGCATGTTAAGCTACCATGTGTGGAAGTGCTGCATATGTAGTAAACGATTGTGTGAAAGCTGTTCTATGAGGCCACCATTGCATGCATGCTAAATAAGATTACTAGCTAGCAAATATCATGAGCATGACACATAATTCTTTGTAGCCCAAAAGAGACTTCCAAATTTGAACCCACAATATAAGCCAAGGAAGTACTCTAAGACTAACCTTAGCCTCTTATGTGTGGAGAATAGATGTTTAGCCCGTTGATGTTAAAACTATTTTTTTGGTTTTCTCCACACTACATGAAATCGCTTTGTCATGATTTGGTGAATTTTTATTCTTGAATGTGTGGTGTTTTATTGTACCATTTGGGTAAACCTAGCGCACCACACACAAACCTTGTGAAAGCCATGAGACAAAACCGGGGTTAACTCAGCATTGGTTCAGACTGGTTCCATCAGATGGATTGTGGCTGGCTCAATCAGATGGAGTGTTGGTAAGTGTCGTTTGGAGGGTTAGTGGCTGCCAGCAAGAAAAAAAGTTAAAGGTGATACTTGATGGCGATTAGAATATCCCGTATGGTGAAAAGCAAAAGCTGCGTCTGCCGCACAGTCATCATCACTGCGTCGCTTCGGACATATTGGTTGATGGTCCTTATGGCGTGGAAAAGCAGCAAGGTCTCAATATTTAAACAATCTGAAGCAATTAGGGTGTTAATTACCTACAGATGGCCATGTGGCAGCAAACTGTGGAGTGAATTTAAAATTTGGAAGTTGCACGAGGCAGTCTAATTATTGCCTAATTCTGGATGTGGAAGGAGATTTAAATGTGCAGTTTCTTTTGGAAGGTAAAAATTAAATCTTACGAGATTCGAGGATGCCGATTGAAATTCAGAAATTGAAAAAGAAATTTCTGGGGGTTCTCACAGTAAAGAAGAGAAGCAAAGGTGGAATCTTGGCATCTATCAGCCCAAAGTTGACTGGGTGAAGGACCTGAGAAGCAAAGTTGCTATTCTTGAAGGTTGACTGGGTGAAGGAACTGGGGGCTAAGTTGATGTTCTTGAAACATTGCTAGCTCTGCTGAAGGAAGTGGTGGATTCAGCAAACATTAATCTGACTCACTGTACTCAGATTAAGAAGAGTTATTGGAGCTGAACCGCCAGCTGAAGTTTGTGGCTACTGAGATGGTTGGTCAGTTGAAGACCGTGCTCCGTGGTTAACCCTGCAATTGTCTCATGGTTGCCCTATTCCTTCAATCCCTCCCATATTTGCCCCCTGATTTTTTGATGATTTTTCTTTCGTTGCTCTGCTCTGTGTTCTGCTTGGTAGTCGTTAAATTTTCAGTATGCTGTGTGTGTTCCCTATGGGGCACTTTTGCTCGTTATGAATGAAGTATGCAGTTTCTTTCCACTGCATGGATGTCTTTACTTGCATTCTTTTTGATGATGCCAAAAGGGGGAAGATAACATGAGTGCATTACTTGAGGGGGAAGTTGTTACTGAAAATCAAACTGGATGTCCATCAAAGGGGGAAACTGTTAAGCGATCGTAGACTTGTCTGCTTAACTGAAAATTAATTGGAGATATCTATCTGATGGAAATATAAAGAAATATCTGTCTGCTAGATTGTGATAGTTTGGAATACTTTTCATGGATTTCTTATCTTTTGAAGAAGTGTTTGTCATCATCAAAAAGGGGGAATTTGTTGGAACCCTTTGGTTTTGATGATTACAAACACTTAGCTTATGTGTTGTCCAAGTGTGCAGAAATTCATGATCGTATTTAATGGTGCAAGTGTTGCGCATTAATTGAAGTATGAAGATCCATGAAGATGTTGAATTGAGAACTCACGGTCAATTACTTGGTGATTAAAGAGAATATATTTGCTGATTGAAGGCTAATTGGAAAGCATTAAAGATTGGAATATCTGCAGAGCAGACATGGAAAGCTCTTGATGGCAGATTTATCACAAGGAATAATTGCTAATTGAAGGCTAATTGGAAAGCATTAAAGATTGGAATATCTGCAGAGCAGATATGGAAAGCTCTTGATGGCAGATTTAATCACAAGGAATAATTGCTGATTGAATTGAAGACTAATTGGAAAGCTCGAATTAATGCTTTCCACCATTAAGGAAAGAATTCATTACAAATCTGGACAGATTTGGAAAACTGATCCGTGTGACTTATTGAGCTTGGACTCTAGGTCAGCTTACTCCTATATAAGGAGATAAGATTCGCTGAAGCAAGGTTCGGCGAATTGAGGAGAAAAAAGGCGACTGCATTCGACGAACGGAGATTGTTGAGATCGTACGCACAACGGTACAAGGTCCGAAGCTGATTACTCTGTCGGATTGAGTAGAGGTCATCAAATAGAATCTGTGTGATCTAGTTTGTAAACCCTACAAGTATATCGGAATAAAAAAGTGTAATCAGATTCGCAAATCCTTTCAGAGAAATCTGAAAGGTAGTGGTTTTCATCTTATCATTGTTGTGATAAGGTTTCCACTATATATTCGTGCGTATTTATTTTCAGTTAAATTATTTTCCTGCATAATTAATTCCGCTGCTATCTGACCATCAGACGGAAACGCACTTCGTGACTTCCGTCTGACAGACTGCTAACACTAACGATCCAACATAGTGTCTTTTCAAAGAAAATTATGAACCTATCAAGTCATATGACAGATGATTATTTACTTTAAGGGAGATTACTTGTGCCTTGAAGAGCAATATACTAAATCATATATACCATGAAGCTGCAAATGCAAACTCGATGAGATTCAATGACTCCTAATTACGAAAAAATTGTGATACACACGTACACCACCTAGCTAACAAATGAAGTTACACAGTTCTTTTAAAATTCTCCCCACACTGAGAGCCCAAAACTAACTTCAATATAAAGAAAAAAAAATGAAGGCCACATGCCGTATTAGTCAAACATAAATTAGAATCACAAAGACCATACTCAAAACAAACATTCCTTAGGGCAAATAATACTCATCAGTTCTGACTTTAGTTTAAATGTTTGGACATAACAACATTGGATCTTAAATTCTCCACTAGTTCTCATGAGTTTTGTAGTAATTATGTAATCTTATTCTCAGAATCAAATCAGATTACTAGCATCAAACCTAGCTCAATTCAATGTCTAATTAAGCCCTAAAATTGAGAACTTAAAGGAAAGACAAGAACAACCAGATTTATACTGGTTCGCTCCTAGGTGAGGGGTTAATCCAGTTTGGCTCACTGTCGGAGCCCCAGTATGCACTATGGGTGGCCGGAATCGCACCAGAAATCGCCCGGAGATGATACAGATGAACAGTACACGGTACAGGACCGATTACAACGCAAACACGAACAACTTCACTCGATTGAACGCCGAAGTGCTTGCCGGACGCCGCTGAGTCAAAGCCCTCTTCCAATTCTTCAAATCGATCATGTTTGAAGGTCGAATGGAGGAGAATACGTATTGCGCAAGATAAACCCTAAACTGTTCTTCCCCAAACTTATACGCCCGCCTAAAACGCTAGATTAAAACCCAATCGTCCGATGGAACTAACGTTCCTCTAATCTGAGCCGTCCATTGCCAACGAACAAAACCAACTTACGAATCCGGATTCCCACCTTGACGTGGCGTCCTCTGATTCGTCAATATTACTTTCCCTCAGCTACCGCTTTAGGCCTTCAGCAACGGAACAGCTTGCTTTAGCGACGAGCCGAGAACTCTCCCTGGAAACAGCAACGGAGCTTCTGTTCTTCAGCGACGACTTCCTGGACTTTTAGCGACGACTTCTTCAGGAACCCAGAAAAGTCTACTTTATTTCCAACAATCCTCCACCTAAAGCAGACATCTCCGACTGCTTTGGGCCTTCATTCCACTCCATCCCAACCCCATAAATGCATACAAGAACTTACATGGCCGATCATTGCCACACTTGCACCCAAAACAACTCAAGAAATATGTAGCAAGTCCAAGCATAGCTTGAACTTGCTAACTGTTACAGGTTTAGTCCCCATATCAGATGGGTTAGATTCAGTCTCAATTTTCAGCAACTTCACTGCACCTTCACATACTTTATCACAAATAAAATGGTATCTTACATCTATGTGCTTAGTTCTATCATGAAAAACATGATTTTTACACAAGTAAATAGCAGATTGGCTGTAAGAAAAAATAGTAACCACACTGTTAGACAACTCAGCCTCTCTAACTAAACCTTGCAACCAAATCCCTTCTTTAAAAGCATCACAGATAGCCATATATTCAGACTCAGTTGTTGACAAAGTTACAATGGATTGTAGACTAGATTTCCATGAAATACAATTCTTTGCAAAGGTAAAATAATATGCAGTAGTAGATTTTCTACTATCCTTGTCCCTAGCAAAGTCAGCATCTACAAATCCAATCAAGTCAAGCTCATTACATCTCTTAGAATATGACAGTCCAATATCCAAAGTGCTAGCTATATATGCAACCAACCATTTCACAGCAAGCCAATGCTCATAACCAGGATTACTCATATATCTACTTAAGACTGAAATAACATAGGACAAATCAGGCCTAGTACTAATCATGGCATACATTATGGATCCAATGACATTAGCATAAGGAAAATTTTCCATCTTAACCTTCTCAGATTGTGTAACAGGGTATTGTGATTTATTTAAATCAAAATGTGCAGAAAAAGGCAATGAAACAGTTTTACAATTCAAGTCACCAAACCTAGATACTAATTTCTCTAAGTAAGGCCTTTGGTGTAGTTTAAGTGAAAAACTATTTCTATCCCTTTCAATTATCATGCCCAAAATTCTTTTAAACCCAAGGTCCTTCATATCAAAAGCAGAATTCAAGTCCTTTTTCAATGACTTAATTTTATCCATGGATTTACATATCAATAGCATATCATCAACATATAGCAGCAGATATATAGGTAGACCATCAACAGATGCAAAATAGAAACAAGTGTCATACTCACTTCTCTTAAAGCCAAGACTCAACACAATCTTGTCAAACTTCTGATACCAAAGTCTGGGACTTTGTTTCAGACCATACAAAGACCTCTTAAGGAAACACACATGTTCAGGGTATTTTTTATCCACATAACCTTCAGGTTGTTTCATATAAATCTTTTCATCTAAATCACCATGTAAAAAAGCAGTTTTTACATCTAGCTGCTCTACTTCAAGGTTCAAGCATGCAGCCAAAGATAGCATAAGTCTAATAGTTTTAAACTTAACTACATGTGAAAAGATTTCAGTAAAATCAATACCTTCTCTTTGTGTGTATCCCTTAGCCACTAATCTGGCTTTATACCTTAGAGGTTCCTCCTTGGCCAGTCCCTCCTTTAATGTGAAGATCCACCTGCACTCAATAATCTTTTGAGATTTAGGTAAAGGAATTAATTCCCAAGTTTTATTTACATTCAGAGAATTAATTTCATCTTCCATGGAAGTGTGTCACTTTTCTTTCCTTCTTGAAGTCATTGCCTCCAAATATGTTTGAGGTTCAGATTCTTCCTTCAAGTCATGAGCAACAACTAGTGCAGATAGAACTAGATCAGCATAGGCAGCATATCTAACAGGTCTCCTAACTTCCCTTCTAGTTCTATCCCTAGCTAACTTATATTCTTCCAGATTCTGCTGGTTCACAACATGATGTTCCTCCACCTGATTGTGGTCATCTTCATTACCTTGTTCACCTTATGGTTCATTACCTGGTTCTTCATGAGGATTTTCAGGAGCTTGCTCCACTACTTGCTCTATATCAGGTTCATCAGGAGGATTTATGGGGGTTGGGTTCAAATCTATAGGAACTGGGGAAGCTGCTACATCAGGGGAATTTCTAATGCTATCCTCAGGTTTCTCCTTACAAGGGAAACTATCCTTATCAAAGGTTACATCTCTACTTACCAATATCTTCACCCCTCTAGCCCTTCTATCCCACAACCTATACCCTTTTGTTCCCAACTGCTTCTGGTATCCTAAGAACACACACTTAATGGCTCTAGGATCCAACTTACCCTCCTTGTTGTGTGCATAAGCAGCACAACCAAACACCCTTAATTCTGACAGGTCAGGTGGTTTAGCACTCCACAGTTCCATATGGCATTTAAACTCCAAAGCTCTATTAGGACTCCTGTTAATCAAATAGCATGCAGTATACAAAGCTTCTCCCCAAAAAGACTTAGGTAAACCAGATGTAAACAATAAGCATCTCACTTTTTCAAGAAGAGTTCTATTCATTCTTTCAGCAACACTATTTTGTTGAGGAGTTAATCTAACTGTTTTATGCCTAAGTATACCATTTTCTTTACAGAAATTGTCAAACTCAGCATTACAAAACTCTAAGCCATTATCAGTTCTAAGAGTTTTCACATTAGAACTACATTGATTTTCCTCTAACAATTTCCATTCCTTAAATTTTTGGAATGCCTCATCTTTGGTTTTAAGCAAGAAAGTCCAAACTCTTTTAGAATAGTCATCAACAATGCTTAAGAAATATTTGTTTCCTCCATATGTTAAATGGGCATCAGGCCCCCACAAATCAGCATGTAGGTAATCTAAAATGTTTTTACTAGCATGAATACCAGCAGTAAATTTCAGCCTATGCTGTTTAGCTAAAACACAAGGTTCACAAAAATCAAGTTCACTAATTTTCTCCTTACCAAACATACCAGCCTTAAACAACATGACTAACCCTTCATGACTCATATGCCCAAGCCTCAAATGCCACCTTATTGTGGACTTTTTATCTGCATCAACTATGTTAGCCTCATGCATACCCTTATTAGAGAAATAACCATCCAAGTAGTATAAACTGCCATTTTTCTTTCCACACAGAACAAGCTTCTTAGATTTAAACACATTCATGGCGCCATTTTTAACAGTATAAGAACATCCCAAATCATCCAAAACACCAAGAGAAATTAAATTTCTCCTCAGATCAGGAACATGTCTAACATTGGTAAGAGTGACCATCTTGCCATTTGACATCTATAATGTGACTGAACCTTGACCCTTTACCTTACACACATTATCATTCCCCATAAACAGTCTCTCCAGTACAAGACTTGTAGTTTTGAAACCTGACTCATGAGGACACATGTGGAAGGAACAACCTGAGTCAAGAACCCATTGGTCACTTATGGGCTTATCAGTCACATTGAGAACTTCAGGGGAATCTGTGTTTTGGTCTTTTACAGCAGCAAGATTTGTTTCATTGTTCTGTGTTTTATTCTTAGCAAGGAACTTATGACAGTTTCTTCTAAAATGGCCAACTTTACCACAATTAGAGCATTTTCTTGGAGGTCCCTGATATTTAGCATCCTTTTTCTGATCAGTTTTAGGCTTGCTTTCAGATGATCCATTACTAGCATGTGATTTTCCCTTATATGAATTAAACTAGCCAGGCTTTGTTTTGACAAACAAACCTGACCCAGCCTTGGACTTAGAACCCTTAAGTTCCATTTCCCTAGTCCTCAAGGCTGTACAGAACTGATCATAAGAAGGAACAGTTCCAGTGTATTGAAAGGCATCCTTGACAACTTGATAAGTATCAGGAATGGAGTTCATTAAAATCATAACAATGCTAGTATCATCTAAAGCATGTGCAGTACCAGTCAACATCAAAGTCATCTTCAAGAATTCATCCAAGTTATCATCAATAGATTTATTTAAATCCATTTTGAAAGCAAATAAAGAAGCCTTTAAATAACTCAGATTTGGTGTGACTTGATTTTCAAACAGGGTTTTCAATTTATCCCACATTTCAAGAGAAGTCTTGAGGGTACATACCTTCCTGATAATATTGTCACTAAGACTGAGTATTATCAGATTGTATGCATCGGCTTCAATATCCCTCTTCCTCTTCTTTTCATCCACAGTCCATAGTCCAACATCTTTCTCCAAAGCAACTGCTACTTTGTGATGAGCCAGTAGAGCTTTCATCTTGATGCTCCACACTTGATAGTCAGTCTTGCCATCAAATGGCGCTATCTCCGTTCTTCCAGCCCCCATTGTACCTCACAATCAAAAAACAGAATGCAAGAGTATCAATAGGCACAAGCAAGAATCACAAAGTAGAGAAAGTAGCTAGTAATCAATACAAGCTCCGATACCACTGTAGTAATTATGTAACCTTATTCCCAGAATCAAATCAGATTACTAGCATCAAACCTAGCTCAATTCAATGTCTAATTAAGCCCTAAAATTGAGAACTTAAAGGAAAGACAAGAACAACCAGATTTATACTGGTTCGCCCCTAGATGAGGGGTTAATCCATTTTGGCTCACTGTCGGAGCCCCTATATGCACTATGGGTGGTTGGAATTGCACCAGAAATCGCCCGGAGATGATACAGATGAACAGTACACTGTACAAGAGCAATTACAACGCAAACACAAACAACTTCACTCGATTGAACGCCGAACTGCTCGCCGGACGCCGCTGAGTCAAAGCCCTCTTCCAATTCATCAAATTGATCACGTTTGAAGGTCGAACGGAGGAGAATACGTATTGCGTGAGATAAACCATAAACTGTTCTTCCCCAAACTTATACGCCCGCCTAAAACGTCAGATTAAAACCCAGTCGTCCGATGGAACTAACGTTCCTCTAATCTGAGCCATCCATTGCCAATGAACAAAACCAACTTACGAATCCGGATTCCCACCTTGACGTGGCATCCTCTGATTCGTCAATATTACTTTCCCTCAGCTACCGCTTTAGGCCTTCAGCAACGGAACAGCTTGCTTTAGCGACGAGCCGAGAACTCTCCCTGGAAACAGCAATGGAGATTCTGTTCTTCAGCGATGACTTCCTGAACTTTTAGCAATGACTTCTTCAAGAACCTAGAAAAGTCTGCTTTATTTCCAACAAGTTTCTTACTTTCTTTTTCTCTTTTGTTGTTTGCTCAATCCGTTTAATTTTCATCGACACGTCTGTTCTTTGAGGGGTGCCTACCATATGCATATCCAAGCATAAGTAGCAGAAAGCCGACGGCTACATATTTGGTGTAATGCAAACAACAGGTTTATAACTTGCATCATATAGCTTCCAATAAACATCCTTTCCGGACGTCCAAGAGGAAAACAATTATTTAGAGGGAGAGGGTATCAAAGCTTATGACACCCTTCCTACAAAGAAAGCCTGCAACCTTTTATCAAACAACTCACATCATAAGCAAAAGAACAACAAATACAGAGAGGAAAGCTCAAATAAGAATGCCTCTGGCTCTATATATTTCGATGACTTAAAAACCCAATATACACTATACATGTTGAGAGTAGATTAGTTAGAAGGATGAAGCCCAATAGCCGCAGATTTAAGATATTTTGCGTCACAGTCACAGGTTCGATTAGGGCTTTGGACGGAAACACCAAATGATCAGATCAACTCCCATGTGTGTTTGGAAAGTAGAATAGTTAGCGCTTAGTCCTGGCCTCTGGTGTCCATACCCGGATCGGAGAAATTACACCAGTTGAGACTAGTGACAGTTCACTGGGCTCGCATATTCAATTACGAAGCCAACCCGTCAGCTTCTGCCCATACAGACTAAAGCAAACAGTAATTGGCGTTTTTAGTAATAAATCGGAGTTTTTTTTTGGAAAGATTATTTTATTCGATTAAATGAAAAAATGGAAAAAAAGGATTAAGTCCGAACATAGTTCGGATCTGTCTCCTTAGGACAGACTCGAGCTGAAGCTCGAAAAACATGCATAGTCATAGTCTCATTGAAAGAGACCTTATGGGACCGATGATTCTTTGTATTGGCACAGTCGTCTTGGGATATGCCTTTCAGGTTTGAGACTATCTCCTTCTGTGTGTCGAGCACTTTAATCGTTGTACCTGATGCGGCTATGGGTTGAGCTCCATGAGGAGTCTTATCAAGAGCAGATAGAGGAACTGCGTCGATGCTGTTTAAGCAGAATTCCATTTCTGGATAAGTTGCTCCAATTGAATCACTTTCCTGGCTAGCAAGAAGGACATTGTTATGTGGCTTTTCTACAAGGGCTACTGTCGAGTTGCTTTCCATGCATTTAAGCTCTGCGAACTGTTTTGCTCCACGCCTTGTAGTCTTCTTCTTACCTTTCCTTCTGTTTATAACTCCATCCACTTGTTCTTCAGTGCAATTTTGAAGCTTCAACTTTGGATCATGTTGTAAAGCTAAAGAGGGAGTTTTAATCTCACTAGGATTGCCCCCCTTCTCTTGCCCCAGAGCACTATCTGGACGTATATCATTATTAGCTTGGTCACTATTGGGTTATTTCTTGTACACCACCTCTGAAGACATTAGGTCTATTGGTTCCTTCTCCTGAGTCAAACCATCATCAATTTCTTCCTCTTCACTCAGAGTTGGCACCTTGGTACTGACCAGATTAGCCCCAACTTTCGTGACCTCGCCCCACGATTGCAGAGCCGACGTATCTTCATGCGGGGCAAGCTGTAAGTTTTGATTGGGGGATTTAGCATTATCCTTGCAAGCTTTCCGTTGCCTCCTTGAGACTAACTACCAATCAGATCCCGAGGGATCAGTGACTTGTTGCCGAGAATCCGCTTCCTGATCCATAGCTTTCAAACTCTGTTCTAATTAAGTAGCTCAATCTGCACCGAATCAGCGATTGGGTGTTGCTGGTTTGTCGCACCGGGTTGCCGAGAAACAAGATTCATGTGGATCTAAACCTCCGCCCCGTTCTGGCTAACCGGCGCCGGAGATTTCAATTTCTGGCAAGTCGACAGCTGGTGGCCGTGCAACTTACACTTGGTGCAGTACAATAGTTTGCCCTTGAAAACAATCGGCTGCATGATGGTCTTATCCCCAAGGATGTTGATCACTAACTCGTACGGCAGGGGCTTGATGATATCAATCTCTATGCACGCCCTTGCATAGCTGGGATTAGAGTAGGACCTCGTGCGCTCGTCCACTGCGACAAAACGACCAATGGAAGAAACTATTGCCCCGATGTAGGCTTTGTCAAAGACCTCTTGGAGAAGGCCCGGCAACCGCACCCAGGCTGTGATAGTGGTAGGTTCCTTCTAAGAATGGAAATTTGAAGTCCATCGGAAAAGCCGAAACAATGACTGGCCTACCTTGCGTGTAGGATGCGCTAGAACTTTGTTCACCTCGTCACCGGATCAAAGAATGATCAGAATGTGTCGTGCGTCCAGAGCACCGACAGCAACACCAGTGTCCAAACCCCACGAGGAGAGGAAGACACGACATATGTCGTCTATCGGTGGTCGCCCAGAAGAGAACTTGGCCACAACGGCGTGCTGAAGCCGATCCTTCCCTGGTTAAACCTTAGCCTTAGTGAAAGTAATGACTGGCATACCTTCCTTAAACCCATACTGCCTGGGGGATCTGGATCGGATGGAATTTATCGACAGGACGTGATCGAGTCACGGCTGCAAAGGAGGGAGGAGCCTGGCCAACAGGAGAGCTGGAGGAGCGCTGGACCGGATCGGAAGGATCTGGGGGACGAAATCTCATATCCATCAAACCCGACTAACCTGGGAGCTGTTGAGCCGCATTGGCAGTCGGAGGGGGAAGAGAAAAACCCTAGATCCACGCGTTCCCGCGCGTAGCCTTCTCTCTTCCTCCTCTGAAAACCCCATAATAAATCGGAGTTGAGGGGCTTCACTACATCGGAATATGGCGGTTGAGTAATTGTCGTTGCTGCTCCCTTTATGTTGAAATTCTGGTAGTATGATGTTATATCGGTCAATGATCTATTGGCCCTACACGGAAACTGACTCAACAATTACTGAATTTCCGTAATAAAATAAAAAAAATACTGAATTTCCTAATAAATATTTATTGTCCCAACAAAGTATATTAGTAGTTGCTATTCTCTTGACATTTAATATATTTATTGTGCCAACAAATATATATAATATTATGTCCGATTTGCACATACTCTCGCCTTTGTCTATGTTCATGAATGAACCTAAGGAAGGTTTCGAAAGTAGTCTCATATATTCCAATCAAAAAAATAAAGAAAGTAGTCTCATATATTAACAAGGGCCGATTATTCCCCACAAAGGTGAACATAGACTGCTTGAACAACATAATGTTTATTTAAAAGTAGATCAACAGTGGAGGTTCCGAGCCAGAGAGTGCTGGGCTAGCAGTATGATTCATCGATCATGCCACACCGATATCAATAACAATAACTAACAACAACAGTGATGTTAGAACTCATGAACAAGTTAGCAACAGTGGCAAAGGAATCAGCAACTGGGTTGCACCACACTAAAGCATATGATAATATATAGTATGTTCAACCTAAGATGTTACCGTACTAGCACTTCAAACAGAAGCCAACCCTTCCAACTACAACAACCCATATTACAAAATTTACAGAATTTTCTGGCCACATATTCCAGCAAATTTTTGGAGGCCTTATACTAGTCGGAATAATTCCTGTGAAGTTCCGGAGAATATCCGTTGATATTTCTTTGACGGATCTTAATGTCCAGTGAATTTCTGGCAAAAATTCGGGGAGGAGAAAATAATAATCGGAACTGCCCTGGAATGTCGCAGGAATAATTTTGATGGAACTCATGCGCGATTCCGGCGCACTTATCAAGTTTCTGCGGAATTCCGTTGTAATAATTCCGGCAACATTCCGGGGCGATTCCGACATACTTATCAAGTTCCCGGAGAATTGTGGGAAGTGCACCGAAAAACTACCATAAGACAATATGTCAAGAAAATGGGCTATGGCGATGGAGGATGACATGTTTAGAATTTAGATGTTAGTATGTTGGAGTATGCGAGAAGTGCACCAAAAAATCACCATAAGATAATTTCTTTATTTTATATCAATTACAATTGCAATTCACCATCCTGTAATTTCGCCATTTTTTCCTTTAAACACATACCGCTGCACGCATTCTGCTATTTAGTCTTCAGGAGAGGACTTTGATCTTCGGGAGAGATCTACTGGTGGACAACAAGAGGGAGTCTCGGACTAAGAGAGCCTAGATTGCAAGTCCTACGAGTGTTAGAGGTTAGGCAGTTTAAAGAGTGAGTCTTGTAAACGTAAGCCCGTTGTACTCTAAACTCATTGTTAAAGATTTGCTTTCCACCGAGCTTGTGAAAGCCCCCTGAAGTAGGCTGGTTGGCCAAGTAGGTATTAACTCGTGTGTTCCAATTTCTTTTTATTAGTGTATTCTGTTACGTAGTTCAAACAGCTGTTCGAACACTAGTTGAGTGATCATATAAGTACAGACGTCAGAATTTCAGAGGCAGTTCACAAAATAAAGAGTGTACATTCTTCTTCTTTTTGGAGAAAAATAAAGAGTGTACATTCAAGGGGGAGTGTTATAATATGAATGTACATTAAGGGATTCTAACCTTTGGACTGTCCTATATATTCTCCCATTTAGAGCACCCCTCTTTACTCTCATTAAGTTGTGTTAAAGTTAGGCCTTTCATTAGCCTCCATATAATCTATAAATCGAGATCATTGTAAAGTATGAAGAAATAAGAATACAATTCTTCCTAAACATCTCCTCTCATATGTTCTTCCCTATTATTTTACAATAGTTTCAACAATTCTTTAAACTGTAAGTTATTAAAAAGGAACCTTAAAAGATTGCATCTACAACCTAAAAAAAGTAACTATTAAGGATGACCACATGTCCTAAATAAATGCCTGAGTTTTTTTTGATGGATGTATACATGTATTGTACAAGACTATTGAAATTCTCAAGCTAATCTAGTACATTAATCTCCATTGAAGCGCAAGCCTTGCGGCGTCTTTACTCATCCACTTCGAAGCAAATCTCCGAGCAATCAACTGCCTCACGGGCGAAACCTTTTTTCAGAGCCGTGGCGAAGGCGAAGCAACCTCGAGCACCTCCTGCGAAGGGAGGGAAGCACCTCCTGCGAGGGGAGGAAAGCACCTCCTGTGAAGGGAGGAAATTCCTCACCAAATATTGGTGGGAATGGTGCATTTGTGGGGCGTTGAACTCAAGACCACTTGATTTATGAAGCTAAGTGGTGAGCCAACTCGGTTACAACCCCACATGCAATAAATGCCTGAGTTAGAGATGCTACAACACCACCCGGATTGTAGAACTGACACACAAATCTTGCCCAACACTTTACATAACTATTCTGATATTTTTTTGTCCTTTATTGAAACTTGTGACGTTACACTAAAAAGGATTGTTGAATGGGTTGACACGGGCGCACTATAATGTGAAGGTCATATCTCATATGTCAAAACATACTGCTAAAGAAATTAAAATATTAGAATTCGGTCGAGTCTATCACATTAAGGTGTGATCGCACCCAATTATGTGACAGTTCCCCCTTTCATAAAGAAATTTGTGACTTGAGTTGTTAATTGGTTTTAACATTGATAATCTATTGCCTTTTTTACTGGTTCTAAATGTGTTGAGCTTCAGAACTTATTATTTCCTAAGTTTGAGCTTTGGTCAATACCCAAAATTTTAAAAGCTCAGTTTTTACAATATCTCCTCTTAACATTACATTAGCCCTAAGTACTTATTTGACCCGAAGAAAACCACTGAAACATTGTATTAGTGTTGATGGCAAGTGGCAACAACCCTTATCTTCTCCTCCCTATGGCATTAAAGACTGATCTGGTCACTGCACAATGGCGACCGCTTAAACAGCAAAAATGAGCATGAAAGAAACCCTTCTAGTATCAACCCCTAAAAAAACCCCTTTCAGTTTCCTCACTCAAAAACAATCTGAGCACTAAAACAGCGAGTTTCATCCACTGTAAGTAGCATCAGGGATCAGGCAGCTGGAGGAACTGGAAATGAGTTGCTGTTTACTATCACAAAAAGAAGCTTCATATCCATCTGCCTCATCTCCTCCTTACTCTACTCGCCAGGCTGCAAAGAGGCCTCCAAAGCCACAATTCTCGAATCAGATGATGATGTAGAGCTTTTGGAAAAGGTGAAGAAAGACAGGCAAAAGAAAATTGACAGGCAACTACATCTAACAATCTTAATCGAGTGTTCAATCCAATTTTAATAAGAGCACTAAAACAAAATTAAACAATAAAGAAAATCGACACACCGTTTTTAGGCCCTTAGTTCAGCACAAATGCCTACATACACGCGCATTGAGCTACTCAGGCTCCATATGCACTATCTTCTCTGTCGAAATCGTCCAAACCGCGCCGGACTTCCAAATCGCCAATTACACTTGAATTCCTCGATTCAACCACAAGCCCAACAAGTTGAGATTGTTGTTCCTCTAATTGAAACTTTGTAGACAATCGACAGTCCAACCCTAGCAAAAACTCTATACTCTTCTTGCTAGACTTCGCAAAGAGAAAGAGAATCGAGTGAGAGTTCAGTTTGATATCGAATGAACCCTAACATAATTCAAGCTAAATTCTAATTCCAGGCGCGAAGCACAAGAGACGTCCGATGCTGAAGATTCCGACTGCATGATGCAGCTCAATTCGTGCCAATGCCAGCTTTAAATTGATTGGCTGCTTCAAATCAATAGCGGCAAAAGCGAGCGCGCCATTCTCAGCTTTGGCAAAAACGATGTTACTCCATTAAACACACCAATAGCAACACCAAGCAGAGCTTTCCCAACAAACTCCTACCGCCATTAGCAATTAAGTCCTCTGGTGGACAATTTGAGCTTCAAAACCTTCAAATCTCCACATGAATCACAAATGTATGCAACCATCAATAATCCGAGCCTCCTCCACACAACGCTCCAGCAGTTTTGAAGCCAGGACCCTGTGCATAACGAAAATAAAGTATCAGATTTGTACCTCGAACCAAGAACACACAGTCTAACCTACTAACAGCAAGTCCAAGCAACGCTTGAGCTTGGTGTTTGAGATTACTTTAGCTCCAATATCTGTAGGATTAGCACATGTATCCACTTTTAGCAAATTTAATACACTAGTCTCTACATGTTGTATCAAGAAATGATATTTGATATTTATATGCTTAGATCTCTCATGGTAGACAAGGTTTTTGTTAGTGATTTTCAGGTTTTCATGCGACCACATGATAATCATGCGACCGCATGAGATTCTCATGCCTCGGGTTGGGTCATGCGACCGCTCATGCGAACGCATGAGATTTCTATGCGACTGCTCAAGGTCATGCGACCGCATGAAATAATTCATGCGACCGCATGAAATAAGGCAAAAGATGCAACGTTTCATGGAGCATGCGAACGCATGCCATGAACCATGCGAACGCATGAATGCAACAGATGTGCCTGTTCAGTCTATAGTCGCATCTACTGTTCATACCCGATTGTTTCTCTATAAATTGAGATTGTTTTCTCAAACATGGGACACGAAATTGTGCTGTGCAATTGCTAGAAACATCAAATCCTTTCACTTGATTTACAACACACCCAAACCCTAGTTTTGCTTTGTTTTATCGCCTAAAAACAAAGTGTTCTTCAATTTGGATTGAATCCCACATTCACATTTCCTGTAAACCCAAGGCAAAGAGTAGGGAGGAAATATTGAATTCGGACAGCGACTACGTGGTCCAAATTTGATATCCAAGGCACTATTCAACTTTCACACAAGGAAAAGCTACAAAGAAGACGACGTTTTCTCACTACCATTGAAGGTCCTACTCAAACCGTTGCTGGAAGTAAAGCAAAAGACAACCCAGCAATTACAAACGAATTCAATAGTATTCTGCAAATCAATGACGAGCGTGAGAGAAATGATGTCGCAATTCCAAAAATTGGACAAGTTTGAAGGAACCGATTTTCGACGTTGGAGGAAGAAGATGCACTTTCTGTTAACACATCTCAAGGTGGTGTACGTGCTGTCCACGCCATGCCCTGAAGTTGGAGAAAACGCAGCAGTAGGAGCATTCCGTGAAAGAAGCAAATGGGAGAACGACGACTACATCGCAAGAGGACACATCCTCAACGGTATGATCGATCCTCTTTTCGATTTATATCAAAATGTAGAATCTGCAAAAGAATTATGGGATACTCTTGAAGCTAAGTATATGGCTGAGGACGCTTCAAGCGTGAAATTCCTTGTTAGTAATTTCAACAATTACAAGATGGTGGACTCTCGTCCGGTGATGGAACAACTCCATGAGATACAACGTATCTTGGGGCAATTTGCTCAAACAAATCTGAAAATGGATGAGGCCATCTCGGTGTCAAGTATCATTGACAAACTACCACCGGCATGGAAAGACTTCCGCCGTTATTTGAAGCACAAGAAGGAAGACATTAGTCTTGTGGAACTCACAAAAGAGTTGCGTATGGAGGAGGATCTTCGTATGCGTGAAAATGATGCTATGGAAGTGGATACAACCTTGCCTAAGGTAAATGTATTGGAGACAAACACTCAAAAGGGGAACAAAAACAAAGGAAAGAAAAGGCCAAGTGAGTATGTTAGCAAAGGACCTAACAAGAAGAGGCATGTGACAAAAGAAAAAGTTTATTGGACGTGTGGAAAAGCGGGGCACTTCAAGCGTGACTGCCGCGTAGGAAAGGGGAAGAGCGAGAAGGCTCAAGACAAGGCTGTTGGTAATAAAAACCAAGAGCAGAAATCTCAAGGTCAGAATTTGATAATTTCAGATTTGAAAAATAGAAAAGATACATATTCTAAAGTAGATTATGTTTCTGATTTTTCTGAAATTTTAATTATGCAGGATGATGAGATTTCATGGTGGGTTGACTCCGGTGCTACGGCACATGTATGTAGAGACAAAGGATTATTCAAGTCATTTGCCGCTACAAGTGAAGAAAGAGTTCTTCACATGGGTGACGAGTCAACTGCCCCCATCCTTGGACTAGGCCGTGTAGAATTAGAATTCTCAAGTGGAAAAACTATTGTTTTGTGTAATGTTTTGTATGTACCAAATATTAGAAAAAATATTGTGTCGGGTACTGTTTTGAATAAACAAGGTTATCGGCAAGTATATGAAGCCGATAACTATGTGTTGTCTAAAGGTGGTATTTTTGTTGGCAAAGGTTACTTATGTAATGGAATGTTTAAGTTAAGTATCAATAAAAGTATTTGTTCTATTTATATGAATTGTGAGCATGATTTTCCTAATCAATATACAAATTCACATGTGAACATATCTAGACTATGGCATGCACGTTTAGGACATGTTCATTATAAAAGATTACATAATATGTCAAAGCATGATTTAATTCCCTCATTTGACATGAACATTGATAAATGTAGAACTTGTATGCTTACTAAAATTACTAGGCAACCATTTTATAATGTCACTAGAGAAAGTAAAATACTCGATTTAATACATAGTGATTTATGTGATTTTCATGCATCACCATCTCTAGGAAATAAAAAATATGTAGTCACATATATTGATGATTTTTCTAGATTTTGCTATGTATATTTATTGCATTCAAAAGATGAAGCTCTTGATAAATTTCAGATTTATAAGAATGAAGTTGAACTTCAAAAGGGAATTTCTATTAAGAAATTGCGCACCGATAGAGGTGGGGAATACTATAATCCAAGTTATTTCCAAAGTGTGGGTATCATTCATGAAACCACAGCTCCTTACACACCACAACAAAATGGTATATCCGAAAGGAAAAACAGAGTTTTAAAAGAAATGGTTAATGCCATGCTTTCTTACTCGGGTCTAAATGACGGATTTTGGGGTGAAGCAATGCTAACAGCTTGCTACTTACTGAATAGGGTTCCTAATAGTATTAGTAACCTTACTCCTTATGAAATTTGGCATCAAAAGAAGCCAAATTTAACACATGTTAGAGTTTGGGGTTGTAGAGCAGTGGTAAGATTACCATTACCTAAGATAAAAACTTTAGGAGAAAAGGGAGTTGAATGCATATTCATAGGATATGCTCAACACTCTTTGGCTTATAGATTCTATGTTATAGAACCTAACAAGCAAGTACCAATTCATACTATTATTGAATCAAGAGATGCTATATTTGATGAAAAGAGATTTTCATCAATTAGCTTGCCTAAAGATTTGATTCTAGAACCAAGTTTAGTTCAAGAGTCAAGTGAACCACAAATTTCAGCAACTAGGAGGAGTAAAAGAGCTAGGAAAGAAACATCATTTGGAAATGATTTTCAAATGTACCTAGTGGAAGGAACTCGGGAAGACATTGGCTTGCAATATTTATATTGCCATATCATGGAGGATGATCCAAAGACCTATGATGAAGCAATGAAATCCCAAGATGTATCATTTTGGAAAGAAGCCATTAATGATGAAATGGACTCTATAGTGGGAAATAACACTTGGATTTTGGTTGACTTACCACAAGGTCATAAAGCGTTAGGGAATAAATGGATCTTCAGGAAGAAGACGAAAGTAGATGGAACCATTGATAAATTTAAAGCAAGATTGGTGATTCAAGGCTTTAGACAAAAATTTGGTTTGGACTATTTTGATACCTATGCACCGGTTGCTAGAATATCAACAATCAGATTGTTGATAGCTTTAGCATCTATACATAAGTTGCTAGTACATCAAATGGATGTAAAGACTGCTTTCCTAAATGGCGATTTAGAGGAAGAAATATATATGAAACAACCGGAAGGTTTCATTGTAACGGGACAAGAGCAAAAGGTATGCAAGCTTGTTAAGTTATTGTATGGACTTAAACAAGCACCTATGCAATGGCATCAAAAATTTGACAAGGTGGTGCTTTCCGATGGATTTATCTTAAATCAATCGGATAAATGCGTGTATAGCAAGTTTGATGATTCTGGAAATGGAGTTATCATTTGTCTATATGTAGATGATATGTTGATTTTTGGCACTAACATAAAGTGTATAAATCAAACAAAGGAATTTTTATCATCTAAGTTTTCTATGAAGGACATGGGGGAGGCGGAAGTTATTCTAGGTATAAGAATAGAAAAAGTAAAAGGGGGTCTAGCTTTGACACAATCTCATTACATTGAGAAAGTGTTAAAGAAGTACAAGTACTTGGACTGTCATCCAGTCAATACTCCTTTCGAATCTTCCAAACACCTTCTCTCCAATAAGGGAGCCCCAGTGTCACAGCTTGAATATTCAAGGGTCATCGGAAGTTTGATGTATGCGATGACAAGTACAAGACCTGACATAGCTTTTGCGATGGGCAAGCTAAGTCGATATACAAGTAATCCTAGCAAGGATCACTGGCAAGCGGTTCATAGGGTACTCCGGTATCTTAAGGGAACGATGAACTTAGGTCTTGTATATTCTGAATTCCCTTCGGTAATTGAAGGATATTCGGATGCAAGTTGGATTTCTAACGAGGAGGATCATTCTTCCACAAGTGGATGGGTATTTCTGCTTGGGGGAGGTGCAATCTCGTGGGCATCAAAGAAACAAACTTGCATCAGCTGTTCAACAATGGAATCTGAATTTATTGCTCTAGCGGCAGCTTCGAAAGAAGCAGAATGGCTAAAGAATATGATTCATGAAATACCATTGTGTGAGAGACCGATATCACCCATATTAATTCATTGTGATAGCGCTGCAGCGTTGGCTAAGGTATATAGTCATGTATACAATGGGAAGTCTAGACACTTAGATGTTAGACATAGTGCGGTAAGAGAGCTCATTACGCATGGGGTAATATCTGTGGATTTTGTAAAATCACAACAGAATCTAGCCGATCATTTGACTAAGGGATTGGTTAGAGAATTGATCAATAAGTCTGTGAAGGGGATGGGATTAAAACCCACATAATCATCTAGTAATGGGACACCCAATTCACATCTAACTAACGTTAGAGCTGAATTCAATGCGGAAAGCCCATTCCTAGAAGATTGATGAGCACAAATATTCATCCCCAAGTATGTGTTCAGAACCTACAAAGGTCTAGGTTGAAGATGAACTCTTCTTAATAGATTCTTTGAAAAAGTGCTAAATGTAGGAGCACGATCGAGTGGTGTGACTCATTAAAGAATTTACCTATGTAAACGTGAAGTTTCTGGTCGCTTCATGAGATATTGGGTTAAATCTCAAAAACGTTTATGAATGGATAGGGACTCAAGGACCATTAAGAGTCAAGTTAAACTAACGGTTTGTGAAGTAACACATGCGTGTGTCGCCGTCAAATACCCAAATGAATTGATTGGTTCAATCCTTAGTGACACCATTTCAATTCGGGTATATTGTATGCGTGATTACACTATGCAGAAATTCAATCCATAGTGACATTTCTGCTTATGCGTGTTTTGCTTAAAACAAGGTAAGTTGTGAATCAAAAGAAAACCCAAAAATGGGGGAGGATTGTTAGTGATTTTCAGGTTTTCATGCGACCGCATGATAATCATGCGACCGCATGAGAATATCATGCGACCGCATGAGATTCTCATGCCTCGGGTTGGGTCATGCGACCGCTCATGCGAACGCATGAGATTTCTATGCGACTGCTCAAGGTCATGCGACCGCATGAAATAATTCATGCGACCGCATGAAATAAGGCAAAAGATGCAACGTTTCATGGAGCATGCGAATGCATGCCATGAACCATGCGAACGCATGAATGCAACAGATGTGCCTGTTCAGTCTATAGTCGCATCTACTGTTCATACCCGATTGTTTCTCTA
The DNA here is from genome assembly GCA_033675215.1 of Rhodiola kirilowii. Lineage (NCBI taxonomy): Eukaryota > Viridiplantae > Streptophyta > Magnoliopsida > Saxifragales > Crassulaceae > Rhodiola > Rhodiola kirilowii. The sequence continues at coordinate 38,265,150 of CM066193.1, forward strand.
TAAATTGAGATTGTTTTCTCAAACATGGGACACGAAATTGTGCTGTGCAATTGCTAGAAACATCAAATCCTTTCACTTGATTTACAACACACCCAAACCCTAGTTTTGCTTTGTTTTATCGCCTAAAAACAAAGTGTTCTTCAATTTGGATTGAATCCCACATTCACATTTCCTGTAAACCCAAGGCAAAGAGTAGGGAGGAAATATTGAATTCGGACAGCGACTACGTGGTCCAAATTTGATATCCAAGGAAGACGACGTTTTCTCACTACCATTGAAGGTCCTACTCAAACCGTTGTTGGAAGTAAAGCAAAAGACAACCCAGCAATTACAGTTTTTAGCAAGGCATAAAGCATATTGTGAATATGAAAATACAATGGGATCGCCTCTAAACAGATTACATTCAATCAATAATCCTTCTAAACCACATGGCTTTCTTAACCGACTCATTTAGAGCTATATATTCTGATTCATTGGTGGACATAGCAGCAATAGACTGTATTTTGGATTTCCAACTAATACAACTCATGCCAAATGTAAAGTAAAATGTTGTTGTGGACTTTCTACAGTCCCTATCTCCACCAAAATCAGTATCAACATATCCTATAAGCTCTAACATTTCATATCTCTAAGAATAGCAAAAGCCCAGATCCAAAGTAGATCTAAAATAGGATACAACATGTTTCAGAGCTAACCAATGATCCATAACAGGAGTTGACTTGAATCTACTCAAAAGAGATATGGCATAGGTTAAATCAGGTCTAGTGCCTAGCCTGACATATATCAAAGTACCTATCACATTAACATATGACACATTTTCTAGTCTCAAAATCTCAAAATTAGTTGAGGGAGACTGATATTTAGTTAAGAGAAAATGCGGAGCTAAGGAAACCTTCACAGTATTACTGTTCATTTTACCATACTTAGTGACAATTTTTCCAGATATGATTTTTGATGCAATTTCAGAAAGCAATCACTTTTATTCCTTTCAATAAACATGCCAATAATTTTTCTAGCCTTGCTTAGGTCTTTCATATCAAATTCCCTACTAAGTCCTTTTTCAGTTTTAATGTCTCGACTTGGAAATCAATAACATGTCATCAACATAGAGCAAGATGTAAATAGGATCACTATGAACAGATGAAAAATAGAAACATGAATCAAAGTCATTTCTCACAAATCTTTAACTCAATACAAATGTATCAAATCTAATATACCACTGTCTTGGACTTTACATAAGACCATAAATGGATATATTGAGTGAGCAAACCTGATAAGTGTACCCTTTATCTTCATATCCCAGTGGGTGTTCCATGTAGACTTTATTCTCGTGCTCTCCATGAAGAAATGCTATCTTAATATCTATCTGCTCAAGTTCAAGATCATATATAGCAACCAAAGTAAGCATTATTCTTATGGTTTTGAACTTAACTACATGGGAAAAAATCTCCATGTAGTCAACACCCTCTTTCTGTGTAAATCCTTTGGAAAATAGTATTGCCTTATATCTAGGTGGATCTCCCTCATTTATGCCTTTTTGATTTCGTATAGCCACTTACATTTGACTAATTTGTTACGCTCTGGCCTTTCACTAAAATCCAGGTCTTATTAGTCATTAGTAAATTCATTCTTCTTTCATAGCCTCAAGCCATTTCATTTTATCTGGAGAATCATTGCTTCATAAAAGGTTTCAGGTTCAGGTTCAGGGTGAGAAATTTCCTTAGCTGTTATCATGGAAATGTAGACTAAATCAGCATAACTATACCTAGTGGTTGGCCTGATTTCTCTCTTCTCCCTATCTATGACTAACATATAATCTCTAAGGCCATCCCTACTCGATTTGATCATAATGTTCTACAACCTCAGTGTGGCCAGGGTCTTCTATAGGGTCATTCACTTTTTCATCTGGTTTAAGGGTAGGCTGGTCTACATAATCAGGATCAGGTATGGGTACTGGGTCACCTAGGTTCTCATCAGGCTCATGAGGCTCCACCTTAACCACTGTCCTAGGCAACTCAGGTTCAGGGGAAGAACTATTTTCCTTACAAGGAAAGCATTATTCAGTAAATGTAACTTCTCTAGAAATCATGATTTCACTCACCTAATTCCCAATTCCCACAGTCTACACCTTTTGTCCCCTATTCATGCTGATAACCCAAGAAAATACTTTTAACAACCTTAGGATCAAGTTTACCATCTCTAACATGTGCATATGCAGCACACCCATATATTTTCAAATGACTTAAGTCAGGTTTCCTATTTAACCACAGTTCCATGGTGCATTTGAGGTCAAGAACTCTGCCGGGTAATCTATTGATCAATGATACTCAAGAAATACTTATTTCCACCATGTGTTTTATGATTTTCAGGACCTGACAGATGCCTTGTCGTGGGGAAAATGCAAAAGATAAATTTATAAGTCCGCTACTTGTGACTTCACTATTGGGTAGTAAAGCGGTAAGTAGGGGTCGAACCCAAGGGAATTAGTGGATAGTTGTTTTTGAGGAATTTTGTACAGAAATTTAAGTGCAATTGGGGTTGGTTGTGGTTTTAGTACTGAAAAGTAAATGACTAAAAGTAAGGAAAGTAAATACAGAACTGAAAGTAAATACTGAAAAGTAAAGTGCTGGAACAGTCGAGTTCATTATCAACCAAGCAACATACTTTTGGCACTGGCCGCACGCTATATTTCAAGCGCAATGCGTGCCAAAGATATGTTGGATTGATGTTGAACAAGTCTGTAGTAAGCGTACGGAAATGTAAAGACTGAAAATAAAGTGCATAAAGTAAAGTGCGTAAAAGTAAAGACTGAAAGTAAATTGCGTAAAGTAAAGTGCTGAAATGTAAAGTGCTGAAAATAAAGTGCGTAAAAGTAAAGTGCGTAAAAGTAAAGTACTGAAAGTAAGTGCGTTAAGTAAAGTACTGAATGTAAAGTTAGTTGCGGAATGTAAAAGTTAGTTGTAGAATGTAAAGTTAGTTGCGGAATGTAAAAGTTAGTTGCAGAATGTAAAGTACTGAAAGTAAATGGTACTGAAAGTAAACAGTTGATATTGAGACTGAAAGTAAAATGACAAGTGATGTTTTGATTGAGAGAAGGATTCGGTTTTGGGGCCTTGTATCATAGTCCGTTCATCATTGACCTCTAATGATCGTTCTAAGTGTTCAAAGATGTATCAAGGCCATTTCTAGCACTCGACTTGACACATCGTCTAGTCCTTTTCAAGACATAGAGCACTTGTTCTAGATAGGCTAATTCCTCCTTTTGAAGTATCTTAGCCTATGTGCATCCACTTGATCAATAATTTCCGATCAACCAAGTGGTGTTAAAAGGAGGTTGAACTCCATGGAAAAGCTTTGCTCTTTCGAGCCTCCACTCAACCATGTATGTTCAGGAACCCCATGCAAGAGCTTTGCTCTTTCCAGCCTCCACTCAACCATGTATGTTCTAACCTAATATATGGCACATAGAACAAGTTTGAACATAATAGAAGCGTTAAGAAAAGGGTCTAAAACGTTTGCATGATACAAGCACACCCCTTCAACCGAATGAAGGGTTTAGCTACGAATATCCATAGAAGTGGATACCATAGCTAGTGCTAGAAAAGTAAATGGTTTTGAAAGCAAAGACAAGAAAAGTAAAGGTTTTGAAAGCAAAGACAAGAAAAGTAAAGGTTTTGGAAAGTAAAATTCAAGAACAACAAGAATACTCAAGAACAAACAAGAGTAAACTCAAGAATACTCAAGAACCAACAAGAGTATTCAAGATCAAGAGAGAATGTAGAGCTTTTGATTCAAAGTAAAGTGTTTACAAGGATTTGTGGGATGGATTTTTGAGAACTTCTCTATCTAAGTAACAAGGGACTACATGAGGTGTGTTTTCAAGGGCCAAGCCCTTCTATTTATAGACCAAAGAGGCAGTGGAGGAGAGGATATTTGTCCTCCCAACCGCCTCTTATCCTCCCACAACTCCGGTTGGCCTTGGTTGCTCCTTGGTTGCTCTTCGGTTGGAGTTTGGTTTGAGCCAAAGGGCAAGGCACATGGGCATGGCACATGGGCGGCTAGAGCTTGGTGAGCCAAGAGGAATGCACTTGACTTGTGGATTGGCTTGCATTAAAAACCCACAAACTTGGCTAGGAAATATCTCAAGCCAACCGATTTTGGCCTTGGTTGCTCCTCAAGTGAGCTTAGTTGGACCTCAAAGGGCAACTACTTGATTAGTTGAGGCTTGGGCAACTCCTTTGGACTTAGTTGATCTTTGGGCAAGTCCCTTGAACTTGGTTGAGGTATGGTTTCAAACCAAAAGATCAACCGATGTGAATAGTATAACCTAACCGGGAAATAAGTAGTTTGGTTGGACTTCGCCGGATTTTGACCGGAGTTGGGCTAGAATGACCAGAGCAAGGTGGTGGTTGGATTTGGCTTGATCGGAGCATCACCGGAAGCTCGCCGGAGCATGGCCGGAGCTGCCGGAATCTTGGCCGGAGTAGGTTGGGTGTTGGACCATGGATTTGGAATGTTGAGACGATTCTAAGACTGATCCATGAAGGATGTTTGGCCAGATTCTGCCCAGAGCATGGTCATGGCCCGGGGTTGAAGTTTTCCTCGGGCCCTTGGTCGGCCGGGCCCGGGCGCTGCTCTCGGCGCGGTCCTGGTTTTCTCGGACTCGGCTCTCGGCGCTCTCGGACTTGGGTCTTGGCACTCTCGGACGTGGGTCTCGGCACTCTCGGATGTGGGTCTCGGCGCTCTCGGATGTGGGTCTCGGTGCGGGCGCTCGGCTCTCTCGGCACGGGTGCTCGGCTCTCTCGGCACAGGTTCTCGGCGGGGACCTAGTCTTCTCGGCACTCGGGACTCGGGACTTGGGACTTGGTTCCCGGCACTCCCGGCACTTGGGCTCAACACCTCTCGGCAGGGACTTGAGGTTATCGGTACTGGGCCTGGGTACCCGGCTGGGGTCCTCGGTCCTCGACTGGGGTCCTCGGTCCCTGGTTGATTTTCCTCGGTCCCCGACTGGCCCGACTTGACTTGTAATCCATTTTTGGTTTAAGAACCCCCTTTTTAGCTCGTTTCTTCTCTAAACCTCAAAATAGCCTGTACAACAAAAATGGAACTAACAAGTAAACGTTGTTAAGACAAAGTGTCTAATTTGGTGGGTTTAACTATCTGAATGAATCATATAAATATGGTCCATCAGATCACCCCACACTTATACTTGTTCGTCCCGAACAATGCTATTCGAGAGAGAAACACAAAATCCAAGTAATAAGCTCTAAATAGGAAAGTGAGAATGTGGAACTAGATTTATCCTATCCATGCAATACTTACTTGTTACCAAACTAAACCGTGTAAATACTTAGAAGAAACTTGATACTTGTACCTTCGAACCGAGATGCAAATTAATTCGGATGATTCGGGAGATAGCCCTTTTCAGGCTCCTGGACTGCATTCTCGGGACCGACTCGCACTATATGGTTAACTTGTAGCTTTCTCTAGCACATGATTTGGTTCGGGTTTCATTGATCTGAGCTCTTTGATTTCCTTTTGATGAGGGACAGCTTTTGAAGTGATTTGGTCTTTGGCCTTCGATTTTGAATTGGAGTTTCTTCACTTTTGTTTTGGTTAAAACCTTCACAATTTTGGCCTTTGGCCTTTGATTTGCTTCTTTGAGCTTTGCTCCTTTGTGATTTGCTTGTCCATTTTCTCAACCTTTTGGGAGGTCCAATCATCGCCCGAGAGCATATGGAAATACCTCCCCTCTCTTTCTCATCCTCGCCGTTTCGCGCGGGTCAAGATAAGGGTCGCTCATCTATTTTCTCGGCTACTAGGACTAGAGTTAGGACGGTTTGATTCCCGTCCCGCCTCTTGCATAAACGCTACACGGCGGAGATGACTCTGAATTCACTGAAACCCAAAGTGCAGCCTCCACTGACTTCGTAAACCATATAGCGAAATCTGATCCTTTGAGTGCTTGCCAAGCCTCTCTAGGGCATTTTATGTCAACTCCACATCCCCTGTATATCTCAGCACAAAGGGACAAATGAGAAGTTACATCCTCAAGTTTTTATACAGTTGAGATTTCACAAGGTAAATGCTTGAATTTAGATCTGTCTTTTTCACATTCTCAAGTTCATATTTTCAAAAAGATAATATTAAGGGAAAAGGAAAAGGAAGGCATGTTAAACTAATTATGTGCAAATGCAGTTCTCACCCAACACTTTTGAACGAAGGCGTGCCTCTCGGCATGACTTAGTTCAAAAGTCGATTGCAAGCAAATATTTACAAGAGAAGGAAAGGACATTAAGGAAAAGGGAAGATCTGAACTCCCTTTACGGTGTCGTTGCATGTCGAGGACATGCGAGCAAATGACATGGCTTGGAGCGGAATAATCGAGGGAGTTCGGCTGGGGTCTTGAACTCTCGGCGCTCCCCAAAGCTGATTCCTATACAAGTAGTCATTCCTTCTATACACAAAATGGGTGAGAGCGACTGGTGAGGTAAAAACTAAATGACAGAAATTAAATGACTGAAAAGAAAAAATGCCGGGTTACCTCCCGACCAGTGCCTTTGTTTAACGTCGTTGGCTCGACGATTGGGGATCACAAGTTTGGATCCCATGGGCGGTTCAGGTCGTATTTCTGCGCAGCGCCTACCTTTATTCTTGCCTTGACTTTCCCCGAGTTCTTGTGGGATGATGAGCTCGGGTCAGGACTCCATTGTTCCGGTGGGTTTTCCTTCATATCCTCCCAAGTTGGTGAAGATCTTTTGACCATAGCTGCTGGCCTAGCTATTCTTACGGTTTCTCTTGGTAGGTCAGAAACCAGAGTTCTGATATTCGAGGTATGCACAATGTTTGGCGATTTCCTTGTACCTGGACGGCCATCATTATCATCGATGTAGAAATCTGAAATTCTGCCGCCAAATGCGAGTGATAACAAGCCCTTGCCCATGTCGATCCTTGCCTTGGTAGCGTAGAGGAATGGTCGTCCCAATATAAGTGTTGGAGGGTCGTCTTTTTTGATATCTCCCATTTGTATTACATAAAAGTCCATAGCAACGACGAGCTCTCCCACACAGAGTATTAGATCTTTAAACACTCTAACTGGCTGGACACACGACTTGTCCCCTAACTCGAGGGATATCCTTGGTGGCTTCAATGGACCAAGCCCTAATGAGCAATATAGAGGATAAGGCAGGACATTGACGGCGGCCCCAAGATCGATTAAGCACTGATGAATTTGGGCTTCACTAATACCACAGGTGACCGTGAAGGCCCCCGGGTCCTTATCCTTTTTTGGTTGTGACTCATGATCCGTAGTGAGGGATCTTTCCATTATCGAGCCATTCTGCTCATTCTTTGGCTCTGATTTTGTTTTTTCCTCGTTCTTTTGGGTCGCATGGCCCTTGGAGGCGACCATCTGTATGGAGTATAAAAAATCTTCGGGGTATGCCTGCTTATTGCTACCTTTGTAATCTGTTGATTCGGCATCTTCCTCTGATTCAAGATTTGCTGGATCGGGTCCATTTAGCTCCTGATTTTCTAGGTAAATGCTTTGCTCCGACGCATAGATGTTAGTTGGGGAATCCCATCTGGGACCATCAGAGTCTAAATTGTCATTGTCATCCCAGCCAGATGCTGGTACGTTTAACTGTGTGATTGGTGGTGGTGTCATGCTAACGGTGAACGCATATCGTCCATTATCAGCATGCGTGACCCACGTTCTGCCATCAATGGGTCGGTCTTCCTCTTGATTCCAATCAGGACGGTGCCTACGGGTGAAGTGTTTGTTCGTAGGTTTGTAAGTTGTGGATTGTGCTGCTTCTTCCAGTGCCGCCTTCATGTTTGACCTCCTTATCATGCTAATATTCGCCTTTAGGTTTTGGATGGTTTGTGAAGGAAGTCTGCCAGGTTTATTAGTGAGCGCGGACATTTAGGTGGCTAGCTGGGACATTTGCTTCTTCAAGTCCGAGATATCTCCCTTTGTCTCGACATGGAATCGATGCATCGAGCCCACGAGTTCCTTCACCACATCATCAAGGGATTTGTTCGGTCCTTGCGGATTGCTCGGGCCGGTTTGGTACTGATTCGGTCCCTTCTGCTGACACTGACCCGTCAGGTACTGGTTTGGTCCTTTTTGCTGATATTGGCCTACTGATGGAGCATTCTGGTTGTACTGCCGGTGGGGAGGTTGGTAGAATGACTGAGCTACTTGAGGTGCGGCTTGTTGTGTCTCCCTCAGAGGGTGGTTGTCGTTCCGCCAAGTTGGGCTGGTTACTTGATTATACTGCCGGTTTGGTCCGGCTCTGTCGTTGCTGTTGTTGTTGTTGTATCCTTGGTATCCTACCACTGCATTCACTTCTGCCGGTTCCTCTACTATTAACGCTGGGCATGCGTCAGTCTTGTGGTCCGTAGAACTACAAAACTCGCAAGGCTTCACTTGAACTGGCTGCCTTCGTAGGATCTGAACCATCATCTCCTTCATTTGTTTCATCTCCTCTGGCATAGAGTTCATCGGTGTTTCAGCCTTTGCCACATTCTTTGTTCGGGAAAATTCTTCCTACCGAGTTGTCTCCTCTCTAAATCGGGCATTTTCAACAACGTCGGTGATGAGTCGCCTTATGCCGCTCAGTGATAGATTCATCATGGATCCTCCAACTGAGGCATCCATGAGCATTTTGTCTAAGGGTCTCAATCCATCAATGAGGTATTCGATGATGAGTTTCTCAGGCAGTCCAAGGGTGCAGCAGCTTCTCTCCAGGCGGTTGAATTTTTCCAGGTAGTCGTACATGGTTTCATTGGGCCCCTGCTTGATGTCCTGCAGTTGCCTCCTTACTTGGATCGCTCTTCCCGCTGGGTAGTATTTATCTCTTTTGCATCTGAGCCCATGTTCTGATGCTTCCCGAAGGCAATTGATGGAGCCCACCGCACTGTCGTTAAGGTGCGATGTTCTCTGTGCAAAAATAAATTTATATCTCCGATACTCGCGACTTTACTATTTTGGGTAGTAAGTGGTAAGTACAGGTCGAACCCAAGGGAATTAGTGGATAGTTGTTCTTTCGAAAAGGAAAAGTAAATAAAATAGTTGGGGGGTTGGTTTTGATTTTAGTACTGAAAAGTAAATGACTGAAAGTAAAGAAAGTAAATACGAGACTGAAAGTAAATACTGAAAAGTAAAGTGCTTGAAGGACAAGACTTGCTGAAAAATAAGTGCGTAAAATAAAGTGCTTGAAGGACAAGACTTGCTGAAAGTAAATGCTTGAAGGACAAGACTTGCGGAAAGAAATTGCTTGAAGGACAAGACTTGCGGAAAGTAAGCAGTTGATATGGACTGAAAGTAAAGTTACTGAAAGTAAATGACTGGAAAGTAAGCAGTTGATAGTAAGACTGAAAGTAAATGACAGGTGATGTTTGAATCAAAGGAAAGATTCGGTATCAGGGGCCTTGTATCATAGTCCGTTTATCATTGACCTCTAATGATCATACTAAGTGTTCAAAAGTGAATCAAGGCTATTCCTAGCACATGACTTGCCACACCGTCTAGTCTTTTGCAAGACAAAGAACTCTTGTTCTAGTATGTGCATCCATTTGATCATCATTCCTGATAAACCAAATGGTGTTTTAAAGAGGTTGACTTCCACAGATAAGCTGTGCCCTTCCGAGCCTCCACTTATCCACAGAAGATCACGAACCCATGGCAAAGCTTTGCTCTTCCGAGCATCCACTCAACCAATGGAATTCTGACCTAATATATGGCACCTAGAACAAGTTGAACACAAAGAGGCACTAAGAGAAGGGTCTAAAACATTGTATGATACAAGTACACCCCTTCAACCGAATGAAGAGTTTAGCTACGAATATCCATGGAACAGGACATCATAGCTAAGTGCTTGAAAAGTAAAGGTTTTTGAAAGACAGTAAAGTGAAGTGGCATGTATTTGGCAAAACATAGCTTAGACAGTTCGAGCAGGTGTTCAGGGGGAGTTCGAACAATATCCTGGTACTCCTGTTTAGCGTGATCAAGACGCGAGGATATTTTCCGAAAGATATTGGCAACGAAGATTTCGACAAGTGGAAGTCGGCCTGCGACTTATTCGAGCATTAGATATTCGAATGAATATCTACATTAAGGCGGCAAAGCTTACTTGGGAAAGAAGACTTCGGAGTATCTTCCAACCGATTCAAAAGATATACATCAAATATTTAGGAATCAATTCCAAAATATTTGATGGGATTATCTTGTGCGAATTAGGGTTTCGCTCGAGCATATAAATACAATGCAAGGGCAACCCTAATTCTTATCGCTTTCAAAGATCAATTATACACGAGCATATACTGCTGATTGGAGAAGAAGAAAGTGACGGCCGGTTGTGTTTTCTCATTGAGAATAAATCGGTGCAAGTGCAGTCTGTTCAAGTGCAACACAGACTGTCTGAAGCGTATCAACTGCCGCACACAACAAAGGTGAACAAGCTTTCGAGAGAAAGCATCCGAGCTTCTGGAGAAGGTTGAGAACGTTCAGACTGTAGGTTCTGAACGAAGGGGATCGAGGGGAATTGCGGTGAACCTCGGTTGCAAATCTGAGAGACGGAGTATTGAGGTTAGGCTATTACAAGGTGTAAGTGCAAGTCCCTGTGGAAACCCTATACTCGTAATAAAGATTTGTTGTCCCTTTTTCGGGTGTGGGAAACCCCCCAGAGTAGGCGGAGTCGAACTGGGTTATCAGTCTGTGTGTCTCTACTGCCTTTATCTGTTTGCTGAACTATTGTGATAAGAGTTCAACCTCTGTGTGTTGAACTGTTGTGCAAAGAGTCCCAGGTCTGTCGCAACACTACCTTGGACACAAGCTTGAACAAGGGACATAATTTCAATTGGTATCAAAGCAGATCACTCGACACACTGAGTGGGATCCTGAACTGTTCAAGATGACTCTGAAGGAAGGACAAAGCATAACCAGACCCCCGCTGCTCGGAGGATCGAACTATGCCACATGGAAGCCTGTGATGAGATCTTTTCTGAAATCACTAGACGAAAAGGCATGGAAGGCTGTTCTGAAAGGGTGGACGGAACCCATAATGAACAATCTCACTGGAGAACCGATCGCCAAACCAGAAGCTCTGTGGACAGAAGAGGAGGACAAAGCTTCCATGGGCAACTCAAAGGCAATGAACGCAATTTTCTCGGCAGTAGATGAAAACGTCATGAAGCTTATCATCAACTGTGAAGTGGCCAAGGAAGCATGGGATATCCTCCAAATAGCGTTTGAAGGAACAGACAAAGTTCGCAACTCCCGCATGCAAGCTGTCACAACCAGGTTTGAAGAGATGAAGATGAAGGAGAGTGAAACCATCACTGAGTACAACACCAGAGTCTTGGAACTGTCCAACGAGGCATCTGCACTAGGGAAACCCATCGATGAAGAAAGATTGGCCAGTAAGGTCCTAAGGTCTCTTCCTCCGAGATTTGCCATGAAAGTCACGGCCATGGAGGAAATGCATGATATCACCACACTGAAGCTAGACGAGCTAATGGGTTCTCTCAGAACTTACGAGATCAATCATGACTTCCAAACCGGAGAAGAGAAGGGAATCGCTCTTAAAGCAGATATAACAGAAGACAAACTGGATTCTGGGTGCACCACTGAGCAACTAGCCATGATGGCACAAAACTTTGGAAGAATGGTGCGGAAAATCAACAGACGTGGTCCAGAACAAGGTCAGTCTTCATCAACTGGTTACCAAAACTGGAAATCCAGCAGGCCAAGGTCTACTGATTCAAGGCAAGACTTGTCTGACAAAGGAAAAGAAGAGATTCAGTGTCATGAATGCAAGGGTTTCGGCCACATTGCTTCACAGTGTGCAAACACTCTCATGAAGAAGAAGGCGATGGTGGTAAGCTTCAGCGACAGTGAGTCAGATGAAGAAAAAGGTGAAACCACAAACTTTGTGGCCTTTGTCACAACTCTGGATGAATGCAGCAGCACAAGTGAAACTGTTCCACCTCAGCCGGAACTCCCAGGTGAAGACCCCTCGGACAGTGACAATGAAGAACTCACACAAGACTCTCTGGCACAGACATATAAAGATCTATATGAGAAGTGGCTGCTTCTGATCAAAATAAACAAGAAGCTAAATGACACAGTGGCAAGCGTCACTATGGAAAAGGACAAGGTATGGCTGGAGGTCGAGATACTGCTGACACTGAAAGCAGAACTGGAAGGCACAGTTAACTCACTGACTTCTCAACTGGCTGAGATAAAACAGGAAAGGCTGGATCTTCTTGTTCAGAAAACGGAACTCCTGGGTACTGTCTCCTCCCTAAAAGTCGAAATAGAGAAGGATCAGGACACTCATCCTGTAGGCATGGCGGGCCTGAGAAAAACCATCGTTGATCTACAGCGCAAAGAAATGTTCCAACTAAGGAGGGCGGAACAGCTGGAACTTCAGCTAGAATCCGAGAAGATGGAACACTCTGACACTAAAGAGGAACTTAATCACCTCAAACAGTCGGTAAGAATGCTTAACTCTGGCACTAAAAACTTAAATGATATTCTTAGATCCCAGAGAATGGAGTCCGGACACAGAGGATTGGGGTTCACAGGAGAAGGCAGCTCAAAAGGTACGACGCTTGTTAAAACCAGACCGGTGTCGGAACAGAAGACGGAACAGAAGGTAAGACAGCATCCCAGACGGAAAATAGATCTACAACAAGAATAACCCAACAGTGGTCAAAGAAGGGATGGTGCGATGCACTTCGGCTCTCATTCAGCGCAAAGGAAAGAATGGCGCACTTGCTGGTATTGCAATCAGATGGGACACATTAAACTAAAGTGTCGCCTATTTTTAGCCGAACGACATGCTTTCCAGCAACGAACCACATCGCAACAGAAATAGGTCCGGGTTCAAAGGGCAGACTGAACCGTTTGCATGGTATCCTGTTACACCTCAAACTACTCCTCGCATGATAGTTGGCTCTTCGACAGCGGCTGCTCCACACACATGACAGGTAAATCTCAATATCTTACCCTTATTAGACCTGTTGAGCATATGTGGTTTGTTACCTTCGGGGATGGTGAAAAGGGTCAGGTGATCGGCTGTGGGACATTGATGGTTCCGGATCTCCCTGCACTCAAGAACACCCTCCTTGTTAAGGGACTGACCAGGAATCTTATCAGCATCAGTCAACTATGCGACGATGGACACTATGTGTCATTCTCCAGCTACTCATGTCTTGTACTAGACCAGAATGGCGATACACTGATGAAAGGAAAAAGGGATGCCAACAACTGCTATACTATTAGGATGGGTCTAACGGAGTCAATGAACAATGAGAACCATGACCATCAACCGGTTGCTCTCCCATGTGTAAACGCACAACCTAGTTTTCTGCGAGGGGGGAGTGGATAAGACCTTGCACACAAAATCTGATTGTCGATGCGCACAAATCAAGGTTGCTGGGTGTCCCAGGAAGTTGTTGAATTAGCCGGTGGTACAGTTGCAATAGGAGTTGGTACACTGCCCACAGAAAGATGCCTGGAGCCGTACAAGAAAATATGAATGCTCACGAAAGATGGTAACTCTGAGGCAGCATACTTGTGTCAAACCATATGGCAGGTCACGGAGTGGAACACCCAGATCCCCAGGGGGTCTATGTGGTGTCAACCACTGAGAGCATCCGACGGTGGTCAGTCATAGTCGAATCTCCAGCTAAAACAGTTGGACTGACCACCTAATAAAGAGAGCTGGAACAGAAGTCTCAACAAAATATTTTTTTGAAATATCCTTGAAGATTTTTTTGGTTGACGGTTTTGGAAAGCTGAAGAGTCATATAAACAAATTTTATTTTTGAAAAATCAAATTCATTCCCTGAGTATCGTCTTCTCGCTCTCGAAAACCCTAGAACGGAACTTCCCTCTCAACTGCTCTTTCCTCAACCGACAATGGTGAACACCAGGAAGTCAGCAAAATCCAGTGCTAAATCTTCAGAGAAAATCAAAGAAAGCATGCAGACCTCAAAGGCGTTGGTGGCGAAATCAAAGATTCTGAAATCAAAAGCTGCGAAGATGAAAAAGGCGTCGCCTTTACACTCAGTCACCGAATCTTTGGTCAAAGAGAAGTTTGTTGAAGGAGTTACCGCTGGAATCCCTCAGCCGGGCACAGTGGATTCAACTCCACAGATTCAGGTAAATCCCAATATTCCTTCTGTCTCTGCGAATATTCCCGTTGTTGAAAAATATGTGCTGAATGAAGAAACAAGTGTGGAGGGTGAGAAGGTTGTTGAGTCGATTGACGGTGTTGAAGCCAGAAGGGCTGTAATTGGCGATAAGGCTGTTAGTGGTGTTGAAACTAGTAGGGTGATTCTTGGTGGAGATAATGAGAGTGGTAGGGCTGTGACGGTTGACAAAACCGGTAGTGGGGTTTCTAAGAAGCAGCCTGTCAAGAGTGTGGAAGAAGAGGAACCCAGCAAGGGGGCTGGAGGCTCAGGAACGTGGAGAGAAAAGATTTTTGCCACAGGATACATTCCTTCGAAGGCTGGTCGCAGGAAAAAGGTGAAGCGGTTCAGTGACTCTCCCATAAAATATGTCGCCCAGATCTATGCCACTCGAGGTAGGAAAATTGCAATGTCCGACGAAGAAACAGAGAAGTTCATCGAGTCCTCAGGGAAGAGGAATGTGGTGATGAGTGATGCTGATCCGTCTGAAAATCAAGGAGGAATCACTGAAGAAGGTTCCGGTTTGCATGATGAGGCTGTGGCAGAGGAGATTAACCCAGCAGAAAAGGATGATGAATTGGAAAAGTTATACAAAGACATTGATGATGTCGTGGAAGACCTGGAAAAGGAGAAGGATCAGGGAGTGGCAAGTCCGGAAGAAGCTCAGTATGATCAGGCTGTTAGGGCAAAAGAAATTGATGCAGAAGAAGCTACAAGTGTTCCACCTATGGAACCAAGTGTTCAGTCTGGTGTTGAGACTGGAAGAGGTGTAGAGAAAGCTGCAAGCGGTTCCATTGTGGAACCCTCTGTTCAGACTAGAGCTCAAACAGCACCAGCTCCAGAAGAAGGTCTGCGTAACCAGGGTGTTGAAGCAGAAGAGTCTGGTACTGAAAAGGCCTCAAATGCTCCAACAGTGGAACATAGTGTTCAAACAGAAGATAAGACTGGAGTAGTTCCAGAGAAAGTAGTGAGTGAAGAAACAATGACAGTTCAAGATGATCGTCGTCGGGATCATTTGAAGGAGGATGAACCATCCATTCGTAAGGATGCCCCCATATCAGCAGCAGAAGGTGTTACCCTTTCAGAAGATGACTAAGACAGTGTTCCCCTTGTCAACCTCAAGAGGACAACGAAGGGGAAGGAAAAGAACAAGGTTGCCTTTGCTAAATCTACAAAGAAACCAGCTCAGAAGGTTGCTGAGGTCAGCAGTGGTGCAGGGGGAGCTGGCTCTTCAAAGAAAAGAAAGCGGGTTTCTGCAGTTCCCATCTCTGAAGATGCTGGGAGATGTGAAGTCCCAGCCCCTGGATCTGAGGCTGTCCCAGTCGGTAAGTGATGGACCATAATTATACGAATCAAAAACACAGTAAAACCCACCAAATTAGACTGTTTGTCTATCTAACTTCTGCTTGTTAGTTCCGATATATTTCTACAGGGTATTTTGGCGCTTAGAGAGAAAACACGCTAAGGAGAGGATTTTACGCTGAAAAGATGTTACGAGTCATTCCAAGGTCAAGATCAGACGCTGAATGAAGAAATCTCAAGATCCTGACATTGAATTACTCAAATCAAATCAAACCGAGGAACAACCAAAGTCAGACCGGAGCGAAATTGGACTGATAGTTTTGTGAAAAGACTGCACAAAACTCACAAAACTCATCCTTATCTCCTAGTAATCGGCGGCTTTGGGAAGAAGAGATGACTCATGGGTGGCCAAGCCACCTCACCCCTCCCTTCCTCCTCTTCCAACCGGCGGCTTCTCCTCCCCATGACCGGCCACCGGCGGCTAAGCCTCCCCCCATGTGGCTTCTCCTCCTTGCTCCTCCTCTCCCCATGTTACAAGTGTATGGCTCTCATCCCTCTCCCATGGCTATAAATACAAGCCAATTCCTTTGTAAAAATCAATCCTCAAATCAACAATTCACTTCTCTCTCTAAGTTTGGTTACTTTGTAAGTTTGGTTTTTGAAATAATACTCCTGTTGGTTCTTGAGTATTATAACAGTTTTAGAGAATACTCCTGTTGGTTCTTGAGTATTCAGTAGGATTGGGAATACTCCTGTTGGTTCTTGAGTATTCCACCCCCTCTCCTCTTACTGTTTTCAAAAACCCCCGAGTATTTAGCTATGGTATCCACCTCTATGGATATTCGTAGCTAAACTCTTTATTCGGTTAAAGGGGTGTACTTGTATTGTAAAATGTTTTAGACCCTGCACTTAATGTCGCTTTGTGTTCAAAACTTGTTCTATGTGCCATTTATAGTCAGAATTTCCAAGGTTGAGTGGAAGCTGTAACAAGCAAAGCTCTTCCGTGGGGATTCGTGAACATACTCGGGTAGTGGAAGCTGTAACAAGCAAAGCTATCTGAGGAGTTCAACTTATCTAAAAAACCATTTTGGGAAATCGTAACAGAAGATCAAATGGATGCACATAAGGCTAAGATACTTCGAAAGGAGGAATTAGTCTAAAGTAGAACAAGTGTTTTAAACGATGTTGCAAGTCTTGCGCTTAGAAATGGCCTCGATTCATCTTTGAACACTTAGTATGATCATTAGCGGTCAATGATAAACAACTATGATACAATGCCCCTGAAACCGAATGTTTTCTTCAGATTACAAAATCCCACTGTATTTACTTTTAATATTAGTATAACTGCAATCATCAACCGCTCATCTTCCGGAGGACTCGCAAATCACGCATCACCCACTGTAAGTCTTCTCCATTTCTCTTTTATTTTCAGTATTTTAATTTCTGTTTTTACTTTTCTGTAATTTACTTTTCCGCACTCAAAACAAAAAACAACCAAAAAAGTCACTTAGTCATAACCGCTAAAATTTCAATCAACCTTAAAACACGCTCCCTCGCTGTACAAATCCCTTAAAGAACAACGTATCCCCCTAATTCCCTTGGGTTCGACCCCTACTTACCACTTACTACCTAGTAGTGAAGTCGCGAGTAGCGGAAAATATAAATTTATTTGCACAGAGAACATTGCACCTTAACGACAGTGCAGTGGGCTCCGTCAAATTGGCGCCGTTGCCAGGGAATTAGCCATCGGATAAGTTCTTTAAATCAATACGCGCTTCAACCATGTCTCGCGAAGGAAGCCACCATGACTATCAGGATGATGACGAGATAAACCTGTACGAGCGAAATGATGAGGTGCCACTTCCATTTGTGGACGATCCGAAACAACTCATCAGAAACAGAAGAGCTCGTGATAGGGAGGCAATCAGAAGAAATCAAGAACCACCCGAGGACCGAAATGCAGCTGGTCCAGTACAACCCCCTAGATATCCACCACCCCCTCAACCTCGACAAGTGCCGAGACGAGAACCCGCTTTCGATGACTACTACGGAGATAACAACAACTATCGTGAACCTACATTGGGAGAGCTCTCGGCACAAGATTTCAGAATTCAGCCGTGGTGCATTCACAAAGGCCCTGAACTGGAAAATATCGCCATCAACACTTCAGTGGCCCACAACTTACCAAAATTCTCAGGAACGCGTGGAGAATCAGCAATGACTCATCTCCAACGCTTACATGGTATTTGCCAAAACTTAAAACCGAATGGCGTGAACGTAGACGACTTCAAGTTAAAGGCGTTCTACTTTTCCCTCATTGACGCGGCAAACGACTGGTTCCTTTCATTGCCTTCCGGAAGCATCAGAACATGGGCTCAGATGCAGAAGAAGTTCTTAGACAAATATTACCCAGCAGGAAGAGCGATGCAAGTAAGGAGGCAACTGCAGGACATCAAGCAAGGACCCAATGAAACCATGTACGATTACCTGGAAAAATTCAACCGCCTGGAGAGAAGCTGCTATACCCTTGGACTGCCCGAGAAACTCACCGTTGAGTATCTCATTAATGGATTAAGACCCTTAGACAAAATGCTCCTGGATGCCTCAGCTGGAGGATCCATGATGAACCTATCATTAAATGGCATAAGGGATCTTATCACCAACGTTGCTGAGAATGCCCGATTCAGAGAAGAGACAACTCAGCAGGAAGAATTCTCCCGGACAAAAAATGTGGCAAAAGCTGAAACATCGATGAGCTCTATGCCTGAAGAGATGAAGCAGCTAAAGGAGATGATGATTCAAATCCTACGAAGGCAGCCAGTTCCGGTAAAACCTTGCGAGTTCCGTGGTTCTACAGACCACAAAACTGACGCATGTCCGACATTAATAGAAGAGGAACCGGCAGAAGTGAATGCAGTGGGAGGATACCAAGGATACAACAAAAATGACAGAGCTGGACAAAACAGACAGTATGGTCAAGCAACCAACCCAAGCTGGCGTAACAACAACTATCCTCAGAAGGAAGCACAACCAGCTGTCCCTCAACTAGCTCAGTCATACTACCAACCCCCCCCCCCACCGACAGTATAACCAGAACGCTCCATCGGCAGGACAATATCAGCAAAGAGGACCAAATCAGTACCAAACCGGCCCGAACAATCAGTAAGAACTAAGCAAGTCGCTCGATGACACGATGAAGGAGCTCGCAGGAAACATTAATCAATTGGGTACTTCGCTACACCAATACCAGGCAAAAACTGAAGGGGCAATTTCAGAACTAACCAAACAAATGTCCCAGCTCGCCACGGCAATGTCAACACTCACTAATGAACTTGGCAGACTCCCTTCACAAACCATCCAAAACCCAAAAGCGAATCTTAGCATGATAAAAAGGTCAAACGTAAAGGCGACACTAGGAGAAGTTGCACGATCCTCAACTTACAAACTTACGAACAAGCACTTCGCCAGGAGGCGTCGACCTGATTGGAATCAAGAGGAAGACCGACCCAATGATGGCAAAACATGGGCTACCCATGCTGACAATGGACGGTACGCATTTACCGTGTGCATAACACCACCACCGATCACACACTCTGACATACCAACGTCTGGATGGGATGACGATAACAATTTGAAGTGGGACTCTCCAACTAATATTTATGCTTCGAAGCAAAATATTAAGGGGCCCGATTATACAAATCATAAGCCAAGGAATGGGTAGAATGGCCCGACAATAGAAAGAGCCCTCACTTCAGATCAGGAGTCACAACCAGAAAGAGATAAAGACCCAGGGGCCTTCACTGTCACCTGCAGTATTGGTAAAGCACAGATTCATAAGTGCTTAGTCGATCTTGGAGCTGCTGTCAACGCCATGCCCTCCTCCTTATATTACTTATTAGGACTTGGTCCATTAAAACCACCCAGGTCAAATATCGAGCTAGGAGATAAATCGTGCATCCGTCCGGTTGGAGTGCTGGAAGACGTAATACTCCATGTGGGAGAGCTCGTCATTGCTGCAGACTTCTATGTGATACAAACGGGAGAGACCAGCGAAGACGACCCTCCAACAATAATCTTGGGACGACCATTTCTCTACGCTACTAAAGCAAGGATCGATGTGGGCAAGGGCTCATTATCGCTTAAGTTCGGTGGCAAAATTGCATATTTCTACATTGACAATAGCCGCACGGATACAAAGAAACCACCAGATATAATACCTATCTCAGATCGCGGTACGCAGACTTCCGACCTGCCAAAAGAGACCAAAAAAGTATCAAGACCAGCAGCTATGGTCAAAGTTCCCTCACCTTCTCAGAGGCAATGGAAAGAAAAAACACCAAAACCATGGGGCTCTAACATAAGCAAGAAATCGGGTAAAGGCAAGGCAAAAACCAACACAGGAACAGTGGTGAAATTTGACTTGAGCTACCCATGGGACCCCAACCAGTGATCCAGGAATAAGGTACTGTCGAGCCAACGACGTTAAACAAGTGCACTGGTCGGGAGGTAACCCGACACTATCTTACTTTTTGTCTTTTTATTTTCTGTCTTTTAGTTTTTATCAATAAGTCGCTCTCACCCACTTGGTGCATAGAATGCATTGACTATTTAGGAATTGGTTTTTGGAGCACGATCGGATCAGCCAGGCAGCTTCCGTGAGTTACCGGGCCTGCGCTGAGAGTTCAAGGCCCCAGCCGAACTCCCTCGATTATCCAGCTTCATGCCATGTCATTCGACACAAAAAGGGAGTTCTGATCTTACCTTTCCTTAATATCATTTCCTTCTCGTAATTGTCTGCTTGCATGGCTTTTGAACTAAGTAGTGCTGAAAGGCACGCCTTCGTTCAAAAGTGTGGGGTGAGATCCGCATGTGTACATTACATGTTTTTCTTTTTTAATATTATCTTTTTGAAAATATGAACTTGAGAATGTGAAAAAGATAGATCTAAAATTCATGCATTTACCTTGTGAAAATTCAACTGTCTAAAAACTTAGAATGTAACTTCTCATTTGTCCCTTTGTGCTGAGATAAACTAGGGATGTGGAGTTGATAGAAATGCCCAAGAGAGGCTTGGCAAGCAATCGAAGGATCGAATCAAACTATATGGTTTTCGAAGTCAGTGGAGGCTGCACTTCGGGTTTCAGTGAAGATTGAAGTCATCTCCGCCATGCAGTGTTTATGCAAAAAGAAAAAAGGCGAGGACGGGAATCAAACCATCTTATCTCTGAGCCAAAGTAGCCTAGAAAATAGATGAGCGACCCTCATCTTGACCCGCGCGAAACGGCAAGGATGAGAGGAGCGGGGAGGTATTTCCATAGGCTTGCGGGCGATGATTGGACCTCCCAAAAAAGGCTTGAGAAAATGGACTAGCAAGTCACAAAGACGCAAAAAGCTCAAAGAAGCAAATCAAGAGGCCAAAGGCCCAAAATTGTGAAGGTTTTAACCGAACAAAAAGTGAAGTACTCAAAGAGTCAAATCAAAGGCCAAAGGCCGATTCACTACAAAAGCAGTCCCTCGCCAAAAGAAAATCAAAGTACTCAAACCATCGAAACCCAAACCGAATCACGTGCTAGAGAAAGCTACAAGGAAACCATATAGTGCGAGACGGTCCCGAGGTTGCAGTCCAGGAGCCTAAAAAGGGCTATCTCCCGAAACATCCAGAATAATTTGCATCTCGGCACGGAGGTACAAGTATCAAGTTTCTTCTATTTATTTACACAGTTCAATTTGGTAATAAGTAAGTAATGCATGAATTAGGATAAATCTAGTACCACAGTCTAATTTTCATATTTGAACAAACTTACTTAGTGTGCCGCCCTTTAATAGCATTGTTCGGGACGAACAACTAAAAGTGTGGGGTAATATGATGGACCATAATTATACGAATCAAAAACACAGTAAAACCCACCAAATTAGACTGTTTGTCTATCTAACTTCTGCTTGTTAGTGCCGATATATTTCTACAGGGTATTTTGGCGCTTAGAGAGAAAACACGCTAAGGAGAGGATTTTACGCTGAAAAGATGTTACGAGACATTCCAAGGTCAAGATCAGACGCTGAATGAAGAAATCTCAAGATCCTGACATTGAATTACTCAAATCAAATCAAACCGAGGAACAACCAAAGTCAGACCGGAGCGAAATTGGACTGATAGTTTTGGGAAAAGACTGCACAAAACTCACAAAACTCATCCTTATCTCCTAGTAACCGGCGGCTTTGGGAAGAAGAGATGACTCATGGGTGGCCAAGCCACCTCACCCCTCCCTTCCTCCTCTTCCAACCGGCGGCTTCTCCTCCCCATGACCTGCCACCGGCGGCTAAGCCTCCCCCCATGTGGCTTCTCCTCCTTGCTCCTCCTCTCCCCATGTGACAAGTGTATGGCTCTCATCCCTCTCCCATGGCTATAAATACAAGCCAATTCCTTTGTTAAAATCAATCCTCAAATCAACAATTCACTTCTCTCTCTAAGTTTGGTTACTTTGTAAGTTTGGTTTTTGAAATAATACTCCTGTTGGTTCTTGAGTATTATAACAGTTTTAGAGAATACTCCTGTTGGTTCTCGAGTATTCAGTAGGATTGGGAATACTCCTGTTGGTTCTTGAGTATTCCACCCCCTCTCCTCTTACTGTTTTCAAAAACCCCCGAGTATTTAGCTATGGTATCCACCTCTATGGATATTCGTAGCTAAACTCTTTATTCGGTTAAAGGGGTGTACTTGTATTGTAAAATGTTTTAGACCCTGCACTTAATGTCGCTTTGTGTTCAAAACTTGTTCTATGTGCCATTTATAGTCAGAATTTCCAAGGTTGAGTGGAAGCTGTAACAAGCAAAGCTCTTCCATGGGGATTCGTGAACATAATCGGGTAGTGGAAGCTGTAACAAGCAAAGCTATCTGAGGAGTTCGACTTATCTAAAAAACCATTTTGGGAAATCGTAACAGAAGATCAAATGGATGCACATAAGGCTAAGATACTTCGAAAGGAGGAATTAGTCTAAAGTAGAACAAGTGTTTTAAACGATGTTGCAAGTCTTGCGCTTAGAAATGGCCTCGATTCATCTTTGAACACTTAGTATGATCATTAGCGATCAATGATAAACAACTATGATACAAGGCCCCTGAAACCGAATGTTTTCTTCAGATTACAAAATCCCCCTGTATTTACTTTTAATATTAGTATAACTGCAATCATCAACCGCTCATCTTCCGGAGGACTCGCAAATCACGCATCACCCACTGTAAGTCTTCTCCCTTTCTCTTTTATTTTCAGTATTTTAATTTCTGTATTTACTTTTCTGTAATTTACTTTTCCGCACTCAAAACCAAAAACAACCAAAAAAGTCACTTAGTCATAACCGCTAAAATCTCAATCAACCTTAAAACACGCTCCCTCGCTGTACAAATCCCTTAAAGAACAACGTATCCCCCTAATTCCCTTGGGTTCGACCCCTACTTACCACTTACTACCCAGTAGTGAAGTCGCGAGTAGCGGAAAATATAAATTTATTTGCACAGAGAACATTGCACATTAACGACAGTACAGTGGGCTCCGTCAGTAAGGTCAAGAAAGGTGTGTGGTTCGTGAACAAAGAAGCTGCGTTGAAATGGGAATGTGTGCTGAAAAGGAAAATCATACCGGAGAGGCTGCTGAATGCATCGAGCTACAAAGGGAAGGAAGTGGTTGAGGTGCTGAAAGAGTCGGATCTGTTCTGGACGTTGGACAGATGTAAGCCATTCAACAAACAACTGGTGCGTGAGGCCATGGCAAACTTGCCTCCAAAGTTTGGGGTCATTGGAGAGGCTGAGTATGGGGTCTTCTATGTAAGAGGAAGAAGGATCAAGATTGATCCAGAGCTGATCAATGTATAATTCTCCATGGACGACCCAGCTGTTGATGAAGAAGAATCCAGCCTCGAGAAGATAGTAAGCACCATCACTGCAGGCTCTGTTCAGTGGAGGCTTGAGTCAGTTGTGCATACGGAAGATCTGTCCACGTTCTATTCAATGCTGTTTTTCATAGCAGTGTTCAACTTGAGGCCGTCTACTCATCGCTCTACTATCAGCAAGGACATGGCCCAACTGATTTATCAGATAGGGAACAAGCTGAAGTTTAACCTGGGCAGAATAATGTTCAAACAGATTGCTGACCATGCTACATCGATGAGAACCCTGCACCAGATCTGCTTTCCATCTCTGATTTATGAGCTGATTATTCATCAAGCCCCTGATTTGACAGCCTCGTCTGATCTTCTTAATAAAGCTCCCAGCAAATTCACAGTGGACCACAAGTTATACAAAGGGCGGCATGTGAATGATCTGAAAGGGGGGAGCAAGCCAGGTAAAGAAATTGGGGAATCCAGTCAAGGGGGGGCCAGAATGGGCGTGGATGAGAGGAGCAAATTACTGAAGGACCTCCATGTTATCATTGCTGCGGACAAGGAACAGTGCCGCCGAATCAACAGGCTTGCTCGAGCACTCAGCTACCCCAGTGATGATGAATCAGAAGCTACTGCCTCTGAAGATGATTCCATTGAAGAAGCTTCTGATTGAAGGTCATCTTCAAACTTTCTCCCTGAACTATTTGGTTATAACTATCGTTCTTAGTGCTTGTTCTGGCACATTTTGATTGTCTGTTCGAACTCGGATCGCACCCCTTGCCAGTTTGTGGCAAAAAGGGGGAGTATTTTGGAGGAGACAATTCTTGTTTCCCTCAAAGTTGTCTACTGTCTAGATAGTTAGATAGACTTAGTTATCTAGTAGATCTGGTTTTGCCAAAATGCCAAGGGGGAGATTGATGTTCCCTTAAGTGGCATGTATTTGGCAAAACGTAGCTTAGACAGTTCGAGCAGGTGTTCAGGGGGAGTTCAAACAATATCCTGGTACTCCTGTACAGCGTGATCAAGACGCGAGGATATACGCGAGGATATTTTCCGGAAGATATTGGCAACAAAGATTTCGGCAAGTGGAAGTGGACCTGCGACTTATTCGAGCAATTGATATTCGAATGAATATCTACATTAAGGCGGCAAAGCTTACTTGGGAAAGAAGACTTCGGAGTATCTTCCAACCGATTCAAAAGATATACATCAAATATTTAGGAATCAATTCCGAAATATTTGATGGGATTATCTTGTGCGAATTAGGGTTTCGCTCGAGCATATAAATACAATGCAAGGGCAACCCTAATTCTTATCACTTTCAAAGATCAATTATACACGAGCATATCCTGCTGATTGGAGAAGAAGAAAGCGACGGCCGGTTGTGTTTTCTCATTGAGAATACATCGATGCAAGTGCAGTCTGTTCAAGTGCAACACAGACTGTCTGAAGCGTATCAACTGCCGCACACAACAAAGGTGAACAAGCTTTCGAGAGAAAGCATCCGAGCTTCTGGAGAAGGTCGAGAACGTTCAGACTGCAGGTTCTGAATGAAGGGGATCAAGGGGAATTGCGGTGAACCTCGGTTGCAAATCTGAGAGACGGAGTATTGAGGTTAGGCTATTACAAGGTGTAAGTGTAAGTCCCTGTGGAAACCCTATACTCGTAATAAAGATTTGCTGTCCCTTTTTCGGGTGTGGGAAACCCCCCAGAGTAGGCGGAGCCGAACTGGGTTATCAGTCTGTGTGTCTCTACTGCCTTTATCTGTTTGCTGAACTGTTGTGATAAGAGTTCAACCTCTGTGTGTTGAACTGTTGTGCAAAGAGTCCCAGGTCTGTCGCAACACTACCTTGGACACAAGCTTGAACAGGTGACATAATTTCAGAGTGATTCCATGTCAGGTTTATGAAAGTTGTACAGTCGGAATCTGGTCGTGTCCTGGAGTGACTTGTAATCCATTTTCAGCCTTAAAACTCCTCCTTAGCTTGTATTCTTTCTAGACTTCAAAATACCCTGTAGATAAATATCGGAACTAACAAGCAAAAGTTAAATAGACAAAGAGTCTAATTTGGTGGGTTTAACTGTCTTAATGAGTCATATAAATATGGTCCATCAGATCACCCCACACTTTTAGTTGTTCGTCCCGAACAATGCTTTTTAAAGGGATGTACACACAATCCAAGTAAAAACTTAAAAATAGGAAAGTGAGAATATGGGACTAGATTTATCCTAATTCATGCATTACTTACTTATTACCAAACTAAACCGTGTAAATACTTAGAAGAAACTTGATACTTGTACCTTCGCGCCGAGATGCAAATTAATTCGGATGTTTCGGGAGATAGCCCTTTTCAGGCTCCTAGACTGCATTCTCGGGATCGACTCGTACTATATGGTTTCCTTGTAGCTTTTTCTAGCACGTGACTTGGTTCGGGTTTCACTGAGTTGAGCACTTTGATTTCTTTTTGGTGAGGGACAGCATCTGAAGTGAATCGGCCTTTGGCCTTTGATGTTGAATTGGAGTTTCCTCACTTTTGTTTCGGTTAAAACCTTCACAATTTTGGCATTTGGCCTTTGATTAGCTTCTTCGAGCTTTTACTTCTTTGTGACTTGCTAGTCCATTTTCTCAACCTTTTGGGAGGTCCAATCATTGCCCGCGAGCATATGGAAATACCTCCCCGCTCTTTCTCATCCTCGCCGTTTCGCGCGGGTCAAGATGAGGGTCGCTCATCTATTTTCCCGGCTACTAGGACTAGAGATAGGACGGTTTGATTTCTGTCCCGCCTCTTGCATAAACGCTGCATGGCGGAGATGACTTCAATCTTCACTGAAACTCGAAGTGCAGCCTCCACTGACTTCGAAAATCATATAGTTAGATTCGATCCTTCGAGTGCTTGCCAAGCCTCTCTAGGGCATTTTCTATCAACTCCACATCCCCTGTATATCTCAGCACAAAGGGACAAATGAGAAGTTACATCCTAAGTTTTTAAACAGTTGAATTTTCACAAGGTAAATGCATGAATTTAGATCTATCTTTTTCACATTCTCAAGTTCATATTTTCAAAAAGATAATATTAAGGGAAAAGGAAAAAGAAAAACATGTTAATTAACTATATACAAAGGTGGTTCTCACCCCACACTTTTGAACGAAGGCGTGCCTCACAGCATGACTTAGTTCAAAAGTTATGCAAGCAAATATATACAGGAAAGGTGAGAATGATTTAGGGCAAAAAACTAAATGACTGAAATTAAATGACTGAATGTAAGATAGGTGTCGGGTTACCTCCCGACTAGTGCATTTGTTTAACATCGTTAGCTCGACAGTACCTCATTCCTGGATCATAAGGTTGGGTCCCATTGGTGGCTCAGGTCAAATTTTGATGTTGTCAAGTTGACCTCGCCATGGTAGTGTTTGACTTGCTGCCCATTCACATTGAATCGTCTTCCATCCTCCATGCTTTCCAACTCAAGCATCCCATGGTTGAATACCTTAGTCACGGTATAAGGACCGGTCCATCTTGATTTTAGTTTGCCTGGCATCAACTTCAACTGTGAGGAGAAGAGTAGTACTTGTTGTCCTTCCTCAAAGGAGCGCCGGAGGATGAATTTGTCATGATACAATTTTGTCCGCGCCTTGTAGTCCGTTTGCCCTTCATAGGCCTCAAGCCGCAACTCCTCAAGCTCACACAGATTAAGCTTCCTATCCAGTCCGGCAGCTTTCAACTCCGGATTGCAATGCTTGAGCGCCCAATAGGCTTTATGTTCTAATTCCACCGGAAGGTGACATGCCTTCCCGTAAACAAGCCGAAAGGGGGAGGTTCCAATTGGCGTCTTGTATGCCGTTCGATAAGCCCAAAGAGCTTCGTCTAGCCTCTGACTCCAATCTTTCCAACCTGGTTTTACCATCTTTTCCAGAATGCCTTTGATTTCGCGGTTGGAGATCTCCGCTTGACCGTTGGTTTGGGGATGATATGCCGTGGATGTTCGGCGGTGGACATGGTAGTGCTTCAAGGTGGCAGCCATCATGCGGTTGCAGAAATGAGTTCCTTGGTCGCTGGTTATGGCCTTGGGTACCCCGTACCTACAAAATAGGTTAGTGCGCAAAAAATCTATGACAGTTTTTGCATCGTCGCACCTTGTGGCCTTAGCCTCTACCCATTTTGACACATAATCTACAGCAACTAGAATGTAAGTATAACCGCATGAAACTGGGAATGGACCCATGAAATCAATTCCCCAAATGTCGAAAACATCGTTGACCAATTTGGGTACTTGAGGCATCTCATTTCTAGCTGACATATTTCCTACTCTTTGACACCTATCGCACTTTTTACACTTCTCATATGCATCTCTAAATACACTCGGCCAAAAGAAGCCGCTATCTAGGATTTTCCTAGCGGTTCTCCTAGGTACGAAGTGTCCTCCACATGCAAACTCATGGCAAAAGCTAATGACAGAAGCTATTTCATTATCGGGGATGCATCTCCTAAGTATTTGATCTGCTCCTATTTTCCATAAATAAGGATCATCCCATAAGTAGTGTCTAGCATCATGCCTAAGTTTCATGCATTGTGCTTTAGTAAAAGAAGGAGGAAATGTACCTCCTACAAGGTAGTTGACGATTGAGGCATACCACGGCACCTTGGTTGAGACTGCATAGAGGTGCTCGTCTGGAAATGACTCGGTTATGTGCCCCTCTTCTTCCTTTCGGACAATCCTGCTTAGGTGGTCGGCCATAATATTCTCGATCCCCTTTTTGTCCCTTATCTCCACATCGAATTCTTGCAGTAGCAAGATCCACCGAATGAGCCTTGGCTTGACCTCCTTCTTCTTCATCAAGTAACGGATGGCAGCATGGTCAGAATAAACTATTACTTTTGCTCCAAGCAAATAGGATCTGAACTTTTACAGAGCGAATACCACTGCCAGGAGTTCCTTTTCGGTGGTAGAGTAGTTTCGTTGGGCAGAATCTAGGGTTCGTGAGGTGTAGTAGATCACACCTGCCTTCTTATCAACCTTTTGGCCGAGAACTGCTCCCACAGCAAAGTCGCTCGCATCGCACATGATTTCGAATGGGAGTTCCCAATTTGGCGTTTGGATGATAGGTTTGCTAGTGAGGGCTTTCTTTAGATCATCAAAGGCCTCCTTGCATGCATTGCTGAATTCAAAAGGAACTTCTTTTTGGAGAAGAGTGGATAGAGGCAACACCTTTTTGGAGAAGTCTTTGATGAATCGTCGGTAGAATCCTGCATGGCCAAGGAATGATTGGATGTCTCTGACCGTAGATGGGTATGGTAGAGTCATGATCAGGTCGATCTTTGCTTTGTCCACTTCCATGCCTTTTTGTGAGACGATATGTCCCAAGACTATTCCGTGTGTAACCATGAAGTGGCACTTCTCATAATTGAGCACTAAGTTCATGGACACACATCGTGCCAAAACCGTGCTCAAATTGCTTAAACAAGCGTCGAATGTGTCTCCATAGATGGTGAAGTCGTCCATGAAGACTTCGATGAATATTCCGATCATGTCCGAGAAGATGCTGGTCACCACTCTTTGAAAAGTCCCCTGAGCATTGCATAGACAGAACGACATTTTTCTGAAGGTGAATGTGCCGAATGGGCAGGTGAATGTAGTCTTCTCTTGGTCCTCAGGTGCTATGGGGATCTGGTTGTAGCTCGAGAATCCATGCAGGAAGCAAAAATATGGCTTGCCTGCCAGTCGGTCTAGCATTTGATCGATGAATGGCAGAGGGAAATGGTCCTTCCTTGTGACAGCGTTCAATTTTCTGTAGTCGATGCACATTCTCCAGCCGTTCTTGACCCTTGTTGTCACCATTTTTCCTTCGGCATCTTCCTCGACCGTGATTCCACTTTTCTTTGGGACCACGTGGACAGGACTTACCCATTGGCTATCCGATATGGGATAGATAACGTCCACATCTAGTAGCTTCTGTATTTCCTTTTGGACGATCTCCATCATGATTGGGTTGAGTCATCGTTGAGGCTCTCTTGATGGCTTTGCTCCATCCTCAAGTAGAATACGGTGCATGCATACAGCCGGGCTGACTCCTCTTAAGTCGGCTAGAGTCCATCCAATAGCCAACTTGTGTTGTCTTAGCACTTTTATCAAACTTTGTTCCTGGCCTGCTTCCAAGCCACTCTTGATGATCACTGGAAGTGTGTTATTATCCCCTAGGAAGGCGTACTTCAGATGCTCGGGCAGGGGCTTCAATTCTATTTTAGGAGCTTGCATCACTGAGGGCAGAAAAGTATTTGATTTGAATAATTTTACCTCGTTGACTTCATATCCTGGTGTGAGAGGTTCCGAGATCGTTAAGTGGGCTAGCGTTTCATGCAAGCCTTCGGTCAATTCATATGAGCTCTCGGCTCCATTGAGTATGGCTTCTAAGGGATCTGCTCTTGGTTCTGGTTGAACTTCTTGGACCAGGTCGTCCATAGTGTCGAGAGAGTGTACTTCCTCAAACTCCATGGGATGTTTCATTGTTCGGAATATGTCGAAGCTGAACACCTCTCCTTCCACCTCCATTACAGCATTCTACTATCGCAGTCTATCTTCATTTTCGATGTTTTGAGGAATGGACGGCCGAGAAGGATAGGTGCATGGTCTGTTGGCCCGCCAGTCTCCATCTTTAGGACGTAGAAATCTGCTGGAAACACCAATTCACCCACTTGAACCAGGACGTCTTCTATTTTGCCCTCGGGCTGTTTGAAAGATCGGTCTGCCAGCTGGATAGTGAGATCGGTGGGTTCGAGGGGTCCAATCCTGAGGCACGAATAGAGTGAAAATGGAAGAACGTTGATCGAAGCTCCTAGGTCCAGCATGCAGTTCTCAATTCGGATGTTCCCGGTTGTGCACGGAACGGTGTAAGTACCCGGGTCGCCGCATTTGGGGGGCACCTTTCTTTGTATGACCGCGGAGATGTTTCTACTCATCAGCTCTTGATCATTTCTGGTACTCCTTCTTCGGTTGGTGCAAAGCTCCTTTAAAAAACTTTGCATATCGAGGGATTTGCTTGATGGCTTCCAAGAGGGGGATGTTGATCTCGACTTTGCTGAACAATTCAAATACATCCTCGTCCATGACATGCTGTTTTGGTACTCGGGCTGGCACAGGAAATGGGAGCGCGGTGCTGAATTTGGAGGTCTCGGTTCTGGGCACCGGGCGCTCCTTGTGCTCCTCGGACGTGGGAATCGGGCTGGCCGCTGGTACCAGGCCAGGCCTGTGTTCCTCGGGCGCGTCCTTATTTTCCTCGGGCAACTCCGGGCTTTTGTCTTCCTCTTGTTCCATGGGTGCAACGTCTATCTTTTCCACTCCTAAGAGTCACGGCATTCACATTTCCCCTCGGGTTCAGGATGGTTTGTGAAGGGAGTCTGCCGGGTTCATTAGTGAGCGCGGACATTGCGGTAGTGAGTTGGGACATGTGCTTCTTCAGGTCGGCTATTACTCCATCATTTTTCGCCTGGTTTTGATGCACAGTAGTACTCAACTGCTACACAGTGCCTGACAATTGCTGCACGGTACCCGAGGATTGTTGCACAGTACTCGAGAGCTCCTTCATCATGTCCTCCAGCCACTTGTTCAGTCCTTGCTGATTACTCGAGCTGGCTTTGTACTGATTTGGTCCCTTCTGTTGATATTGGCCCGTCGGGTACTGGTTTGGTCCCCTTTGTTGGTATTGGCCCGCTGGTGGGGCGTTCTGGTTGTACTGCTGGTGGGACGGTTGATAGAATGACTGAGCTGGTTGAGGTGCAGCTTGTTGTGTCACCCTTTGTGTCACCCTTGGAGGGTGGTTCTCATTTTTCCAGCTCGGGTTGGTTGCTTGACCATACTGCCAGCTTGGACCGGCGTGGTTGTTGTTGTTATTGTACCCTTGATATCCCACTACTGCATTGGCCTCCACCGGGTCCTCTTCGATCGAAGTTGGGCATGCATCAGTCATGTGGTCCGTAGAGCCGCAAAACTCGCAAGGTCTTACTTGAACTGTCTGCTTTCGTAGGATTTCCATCATCATTTCCTTCATCTATTCTATTTGCTCGGGCATTGAGTTTACCGGTGTCTCGGCACTTGCCACGTTCTTGGTTCGGGTAAACTCATCCTGCCGAGTGGTCTCCTCTCTGAACCGGGCATTTTCAGCAAATTTTGTGACTAGTCGCCGTATGCCGCTTAATGGTAGGCTCATCATTGACCCTCCAGCTGAAGCATCAAGGAGCTTTTTTTCTAAGGGATTCAGTCCATCAATCAGGTACTCGATGATGAGGTTCTCGGGTAATCCAAGAGTGCAGCAGCTTCTCTCCAGGTGGTTGAATTTCTCCAGGTAGTCGTACATGGTTTCATTAGGTCCCTGCCTTATGTCCTGCAGTTGCCTCCTTACTTGCATTGCTTTTCCCGCTGGGTAGTATTTGTCCAGGAATTTCTTTTGCATCTGAACCCATGTTCTGATGCTTCCCGAAGGCAATGAAAGGAACCAGTCGTTTGCCGAGTCAATGAGGGAAAAGTAGAACGCCTTTAACTTGAAGTCGTCTATATTCACTCGATTGGGCTTAAGATTTTGGCAAATGCCATGTAAGCGTTGGAGATGATTTGTCACAGATTCTCCATGAGCTCCTGAGAACTTGTGCAAACGTTGGGCCACTGACGTGTCGATGGTAATGTTTTCCAGTTCAGGGCCCTCGTAAATGCACCACGGCTGATTTTCGAAATCTGGGGCATTAAGTTCTCCCATAGTAGGTTCGCGGTAGTTGTTATCCCCATAGTAATCATCGAAGATGGGTTCCCGTCTTGGCACTTGTTGATGTCGAGGAGGTGGGGGATATCTAGGGGGTGGTACTGGACCAGCTTCATTTCGGTCCTCGGGTGGTTCTTGGTTTCTTCGGGCGCCTTCCCGATTACGAGCTCTTTGGTTTTGGATGAGCTGTCCCGGATCGTCAATAAATGGAGGCGGCGCCTCATTGTTTTGATCGTACAAGTTCATCTCGTCGTCATCCTGATAGTCATGGTGGCTTCCTGCACGAGACATGGTTATGCAGAACCGAGTTTGAAATTTTAAAAGAAAGAGGAAAGAACAATTATCCGATTGATGATTTCTAATTCCCCGGCAACGGCGCCAATTTTGACGGAGCCCACCGCATTGTCGTTAAGGTGCGATGTTCTCTGTGCAAAAATAAATTTATATCTCCGATACTCGCGAATTTACTATTTTGGGTAGTAAGTGGTAAGTACGGGTCGAACCCAAGGGAATTAGTGGATAGTTGTTCTTTCGAAAAGGAAAAGTAAATAAAACAGTTGGGGGGTTGGTTTTGATTTTAGTACTGAAAAGTAAATGACTGAAAGTAAACAAAGTAAATACGAGACTGAAAGTAAATACTGAAAAGTAAAGTGCTTGAAGGACAAGACTTGCTGAAAAATAAGTGCGTAAAATAAAGTGCTTGAAGGACAAGACTTGCTGAAAGTAAATGCTTGAAGGACAAGACTTGCGGAAAGAAATTGCTTGAAGGACAAGACTTGCGGAAAGTAAGCAGTTGATATGGACTGAAAGTAAAGTTACTGAAAGTAAATGACTGGAAAGTAAGCAGTTGATAGTAAGACTGAAAGCAAATGACAGGTGATGTTTGAATCAAAGGAAAGATTCGGTATCAGGGGCATTGTATCATAGTCCGTTTATCATTGACCTCTAATGATCATACCAAGTGTTCAAAAGTGAATCAAGGCTATTCCTAGCACATGACTTGCAACACCGTCTAGTCTTTTGCAAGACAAAGAACTCTTGTTCTAGTATGTGCATCCATTTGATCATCATTCCTAATAAACCAAATGGTATTTTAAAGAGGTTGACTTCCACAGATAAGCTGTGCCCTTCCGAGCCTCCACTTATCCACAGAAGATCACGAACCCATGGAAAAGCTTTGCTCTTCCGAGCATCCACTCAACCAATGGAATTCTGACCTAATATATGGCACCTAGAACAAGTGGAACACAAAGAGGCACTAAGAGAAGGGTCTAAAACAGTGTATGATACAAGTACACCCCTTCAACCGAATGAAGAGTTTAGCTACGAATATCCATGGAACAGGACATCATAGCTAAGTGCTTGAAAAGTAAAGGTTTTTGAAAGACAGTAAAGTAAAGTTTTCGAAACTAAAGACAGGAAAGTAAAAGGAGAATACTCAAGAACCGACAGGAGTAAACTCAGGAAAAAGTAAAGACAAGCATGAGTACTTCAAGAACCGACAAGAGTACTCAAGAACAACTGTAAAGCTTTTGATATCAAAGAGAAGTGTTTACATGGATTGTGCTCTTAATCTAGAGAGATAAGTGATTGTGGATTTGAGGATGATTTACAAGTGAAGAGGGCATGGGTATTTATAGGCTAAGGGGAGGAAGAGATGTGGAGGAGGAGAAGACACTTCGCAAGAGGAGGGTGGAGGAGAGAAAAGCCATCGGAGTGAGGTGGCACAAGGCAAAGCCGCCGGCCACATGTCCTCTTCCCAATGAAGCCGCCGGCCACATTTCCTCTTCCCAATGAAGCCGCCGGCCATGTGATCTTTTCTCAAAAGCCATCGGCTCCCTTTCAGCTCCGGTCTGACTCTGGTTGCTCTTCGGTTGGACTTGTTTTGAGTGATTCCCTGTTAGGTTTATGAAAGTTGTACAGTCGGAATCTGGTCGTGTCCTAGAGTGACTTGTAATCCATTTTCAGCCTTAAAACTCCTCCTTAGCTTGTATTCTTTCTAGACTTCAAAATACCCTGTAGATAAATATCGGAACTAACAAGCAAAAGGTAAATAGACAAAGAGTCTAATTTGGTGGGTTTAACTGTCTTAATGAATCATATAAATATGGTCCATCAGCAATGAAAGGAACCAGTCGTTCGCCGAGTCGATGAGGAAAAAGTAGAAAGCCTTCAATTTGAAATCTTCTACATTCACCCCATTGGGTCTTAGATTTTGGCAAATGCCATGTAAGCGTTGGAGATGAGTTGTCGCAGATTCTCCATGAGTTCCTGAGAACTTTGGCAAATTGTGGACCACTAATGTGTTGATGGTGATGTTTTCTAGTTCAGGGCCATCGTAAATGCACCACGGCTGATTTCTGAAATCCGGTGCCGACAGTTCTCCCATAGTAGGTTCGCGGAAGTTGTTGTCCCCATAGTACTCATCGAATACGGGTTCTCGTCTTGGCTCTTGTCGATATTGCGGGGGTGGTGGATGTCTAGGGGGTTGTTGCGCTGGACCAGCTTAATTTCGGTCCTCGGGCGGGCCTTGGTTTCTCCGGATGGCCTCCCTTTCACGAGCTCTTTGGTTTCAGATGAGTTGCTCCGGATCGTCGAGAATTGGAAATGGAGGCAGCACCTCATTATTTCGATCGAACAGATTTATCTCGTCGTCATCTTGATAGTCATGGTGGCTTTCCGCACGAGACATGGTTATGCAGAAGCGAGTTCAAAATTTAAGAGAAAAAAGAAAAAGAAAAAGAAAGAACAATTATCCGATTGATAATTTCTAATTCCCCGGCAACAACGCCAATTTTTGACAGATGCCTTGTCGCGAGGCAAATGCAAACGATAAATTTATAAGTCCGCTACTCGTGACTTCACTATTGGGTAGTAAAGTGGTAAGTAGGGGTCGAACCCAAGGGAATTAGTGGATAGTTGTTCTTTGAGGAATTTTGTACAGAAATTTAAGTGCAATTGGGGTTGGTTGTGGTTTTAGTACTGAAAAGTAAATGACTGAAAGTAAGGAAAGTAAATAATGAACTGAAAGTAAATACTGAAAAGTAAAGTGCTGGAACAGTCGAGTTCAATATCAACCAAGCAACATACTTTTGGCACTGGCCACACGCTATATTTCAAGCGCAATGCGTGCCAAAGATATGTTGGATTGATGTTGAACAAGTCTGTAGTAAGTGTACGGAAATGTAAAGACTGAAAATAAAGTGCATAAAGTAAAGTGCGTAAAAGTAAAGACTGAAAGTAAATTGCGTAAAGTAAAGTGCTGAAATGTAAAGTGCTGAAAATAAAGTGCGTAAAAGTAAAGTGCGTAAAAGTAAAGTACTGAAAGTAAGTGCGTTAAGTAAAGTACTAAATGTAAAGTTAGTTACGGAATGTAAAAGTTAGTTGCAGAATGTAAAGTTAGTTGCGGAATGTAAAAGTTAGTTACAGAATGTAAAGTACTGAAAGTAAATGGTACTGAAAGTAAACAGTTGATATTGAGACTGAAAGTAAAATGACAAGTGATGTTTTGATTGAGAGAAGGATTTGGTTTTAGAGGCCTTGTATCATAGTCCGTTCATCATTGACCTCTAATGATCGTTCTAAGTGTTCAAAGATGTATCAAGGCCATTTCTAGCACTCGACTTGCCACATCGTCTAGTCCTTTTCAAGACATAGATCACTTGTTCTAGATAGGCTAATTCCTCCTTTCGAAGTATCTTAGCCTATGTGCATCCACTTGATCAATCATTTCCGATCAACCAAGTGGTGTTAAAAAGAGGTTGAACTCCATGGAAAAGCTTTGCTCTTTCGAGCCTCCACTCAACCATGTATGTTCACGAATCCCATGCAAGAGCTTTGCTCTTTCGAGCCTCCACTCAACCATGTATGTTCTAACCTAATATATGGCACATAGAACAAGTTTGAACATAATATAAGCGTTAAGAAAAGGGTCTAAAACGTTTGCATGATACAAGCACACCCCTTCAACCGAATGAAGGGTTTAGCTACGAATATCCATAGAAGTGGATACCATAGCTAGTGCTAGAAAAGTAAATGGTTTTGAAAGCAAAGACAAGAAAAGTAAAGGTTTTGAAAGCAAAGACTAGAAAAGTAAAGGTTTTGAAAGCAAAGACAAGAAAAGCAAAGGTTTTGGAAAGTAAAATTCAAGAACAACAAGAATACTCAAGAACAAACAAGAGTAAACTCAAGAACACTCAAGAATACTCAAGAACCAACAAGAGTATTCAAGATCAAGAGAGAAGGTAGAGCTTTTGATTCAAAGTAAAGTGTTTACAAGGATTTGTGGGATGGATTTTTGAGAACTTCTCTATCAAAGTAACAAGGGACTACATGAGGTGTGTTTTCAAGGGCCAAGCCCTTCTATTTATAGACCAAAGAGGCGGTGGAGGAGAGGATATTTGTCCTCCCAACCGCCTCTTGTCCTCCCACAACTCCGGTTGGCCTTGATTGCTCCTTGGTTGCTCTTCGGTTGGAGTTTGGTTTGAGCCAAAGGGCAAGGCACATGGGCGGCTAGAGCTTGGTGAGCCAAGGGGAATGCACTTGACTTGTGGATTGGCTTGCATTAAAAACCCACAAACTTGGCTAGCAAATATCTCAAGCCAACCGATTTTAACCTTGGTTGCTCCTCAAGTGAGCTTAGTTGGACCTCAAAGGGCAACTACTTAATTAGTTGAGGCTTGGGCAACTCCTTTGGACTTGGTTGAGCTTTGGGCAAGTCCCTTGAACTTGGGTTGAGGTATGGTTTCAAACCAAAAGATCAACCGATGTGAATAGTATAACCTAACCGAGAAATAAGTAGTTTGGTTGGAATTCGCTGGATTTTGACCGGAGTTGGGCTAGAATGACCGGAGCAAGGTGGTGGTTGGATTTGGCTTGATCGGAGCATCACCGGAAGTTGGCCGGAGCTGCCGGAATCTTGGCCGGAGTAGGTTGGGTGTTGGAACATGGATTTGGAATGTTGAGACGATTCTAAGACTGATCCATGAAGGATGTTTGGCTAGATTCTGCCCGGAGCATGGTCATGGCCCGGGGTTGTAGTTTTCTTCGGGCCCTTGGTCGGCCGGGCCCGAGCGCTGCTCTCGGTGTGGTCCTGGTTTTCTCAGACTCGGCTCTCGGCGCTCTCAGACGTGGGTCTCGGTGCTCTCGGACGTGGGTCTCGGCGCTCTCGGATGTGGGTCTCGGCGCTCTCGAATGTAGGTCTCGGCGCGGGCGCTCGGCTCTCTCGGCACGGGTGCTCGGTGGGGACCTGGTCTTCTCGGTACTCGGGACTCGGGACTTGGGACTTGGTTCCCGGCACTCCTGACACTTGGGCCCGGCACCTCTCGGCAGGGACCTGAGGTTCTCGGTACTAGGCCTGGGTACCCGGCTGGGGTCCTCGGTCCTCGGCTGGGGTCCTCGGTCCTCGACTGGGGTCCTCGGTCCCTGGTTGATTTTTCTCGGTCGCCGACTGGCCCGACTTGACTTGTAATCCAATTTTGGTTTAAGAACCCCCTTATTAGCTCGTTTCTTCTCTAAAACTCAAAATAGCCTGTACAACAAAAATGGAACTAACAAGTAAACGTTGTTAAGACAAAGTGTCTAAGTTGGTGGGTTTAACTATCTTAATGAATCATATAAATATGGTCCATCAGGACCTCAAAAGTCAGCATGAATATATTCAAGAATACTCTTAGTATTATGAGTTCCCACATTAAATTTCAGCCTATGTTGCTTATCCAAAACACACAATTCATAAAAGCCTAAATCAGTGATTTTAACATCACCTAATAGGGTTTGATTACTTAGTACATTTAATCCTTTTTGACTTACATGACCAAGCCTAAGATGCCACTTATATGCATCACTGTTACCATCAAGATTTTTATTAGCAACATTCAATTCAATTCAGGCATAACATGAGAATCATTATGAATGTAGAAGCTATGATGCTTAGATGCAGTCAAAATTACCCTGTCTTTTTGCAAACAGTCAAAATGCCATTGCAAGCATTATAATCACAACCATTATCATCAATCTCTTCTAAGACGAGGAACACATCTAACATGAGTGAGGATTATCTCTTTACCAGTTTCCAATCTTAGTTTCATAAAACAAACGCCAATCACCTTGCAAACATTATTGTTTCCCATAAACACATTTTTAGCCAGTAATATAACAAATTCAGTAAACCAAGATATATCAGGGCACAAGAATTCACTAATTTTCAACAGATCTTTCAGCAACAGTTAAAACCTCGGGCAATTCACAGAACTGATTCATAGCAGATAGCAGATGCATGATTTGTTTCATGGGAATTACTGTTCTGGTTTCTAGAAAGAAACTTAGTACAGTTTTTCCTTAAGTGAGCAATTACTGATCAACTCATATATCAAAGATAAGAAGCAAATCTGGTGGAGAGATTGGCTTGAGGTCGCATGTTCAGCAATCTGTTTGAACATAATTCTGCCCAGATTGAACAGCATCTTGTTCCCAATCTGATATATCAACTGAGCCACTGCTCTGCTGACTGTAGAGCGGTGAGAGGAGGGCTTCCAGTTGAACACTGCAATAAAAAATAGCATTGAGTAGAAGGCTATCAGGTCTGCCGTAGGGAGAGCAGTCTCCGGCCACTAACAAACTGAGCATGCGGTAATGGTGTCTGCAATCTTGTCATAGTCCGTCTCCTCCTTATCTACTGCTTGATCATACATGGAGAAATAGATGTTGATCAGATCAGGATCCATTTCAATCCTCCTTCCTCGCACGAAGACCACACCGTAGTCTTTGTCTCCGACCACACCAAACTACGGAGGGAGGTTAGCAATCGCCTCTCGAACCAGCTGTTCATTAAACGGTTTGCTCCTGGTCAGCGTCCAGATCAGGTCAGTTTGCTTCAGCACATGGACTACTTCCTAGCCTTTGTATCGTGTCTCATCCATAAGTCTTTCTGGAATTATCTTTCTTTTCTGGACAGACCTCCACTTCTTAGCAGCATCTTTGTTCACAAACCAGATGCCTTTCTTTATGATGTCAGCTGAGAGGTCTTCTGCAACAGGTGAAGGGTCTTCACGTTTTCTCTTTTTAGATGCATCGGCTCCCCCTGCAGCCTTACTCCCTTCTGCATCCCTAGCTGAGTCCTTCTTGACAGGGCTTCAAACAGAAACCTTCTTCTTCCCTTTGTCCTTCTTTGCCTTCTTGAGTTCAGCAAGAGGGACGGAATCTTGATCATCACCTGATCGGGTGACTGCCTTGGGGACTGCCTGAGCAGCATTCTCCATCAGTACATCAGGAATGGGTGGGAGCTCCACCTCCACACGGGCATCCTCTAAATGATCATCATCATGAACCCCATCTTGCACATTGACTGGAGCTTCAACTGACTCCTCCATTGATACAGCCTTTGATGCTATGGGTTCTTGGAGTAGTACTGTCTAGCTTCTTTCTGACTGCTTGAGATAACATCTACTGGCACACTTGCCTCTTCAGTAGCTGGGGAATTGTTGGCAGGTGCTGAGTCTTCAACCCCTACATCCTGGGCTTCTAAAGACTGATCTGGTCTTGCCACAACAGGCACATGAACCTCCATCTTTTTCAAATCTTGAACTACTTCATCAATGTCCTTGTAATTACTATCCAGTTCTTCATCCTTCTCGGATGGATCAGATTCTTCAGCCATAGCATCACTTTGCTTTGCACGCTGCTCACTACCTAAACCCTCATGCTTTTCTTCTGAACTATCTTTAGATCCTTCATCAATAGATAGTTTCCTCTTGGTTGAAGATGCAAGAAGCTGTTCAGTCTCTGAGTCTGACATTGCAATGAGCCATCCTCTTATAGAACTGATCTTGGCAAGATACTGTCTTGAGAAGCTATACGACGTGTTCCCTTCTTCCTCCAAAAACCTGAAGGATGCACATATCCAGAAGCATGGATCTTCTCCCTCCATACTCCTGAGCCACCAGCAACCTTAGATACAGGCTTGCTAAGTTCCCCTTTTTTTACAATTTTGACAGCATCTTCACTAACAGTAGCCATACTGGCTTCACCACCCTTATTAACCACAACATTCACTTCCTTGTCCACCATCTTATTTTCAACAACAACATCTTTCACAGGCACGGAAGTGATAAATGGAGCTTTAGGGTTTGGGATTACCTCAGACTGGGGCATAGCCGGTGGAGGGACTAGACTTGTTGATGTTGAACTAGCATCGGTTTGTTTTGAAGTATCCTCCGTGGTTAGCGAGGTCACCATCTTCTGCTTTGCAGCAGGTTGGGTCCTTTCTTCTCCATCGCTCCGGTTTTAGGGTTTGCTGGAGCCGCTCCTCCGTCTTGTATCTTGACAGTAGGCATTGTTACAGTTTCGACATCTAAAGGCGATGCCTTTTTCTTTTTTGGCACCTTCGATTTTGGGATTTTAGGCTTTGCCGCTAGAGTTTTGGTTAATTTCTTGTCCACCTTCTTTGTCTCTGGCAAAGTCTTGACAACTGACTTGGAGTTTTTCCTGGTGTTCACCATTGTCACCGAAAGAGTGAAGGAATGAGAGAAGTCGCCACACGCTGCTGATCTAGGGTTTGAGAGAGCGATGGCGAGAATAGCAGCAGACGAGACAAATTGATTTTTCAAAACGAGTTTTGCCTTTTCAACTTCCCAAAAGTGTCTTCGAGAATATCTCCGCTTTCCTCATAACGACATGAAAAAATCTCCAAAGTATTTAAAAAATATTCATCCTCTTAATGTGCACCTTCTGTTCTAGGTCCCATTCTTAAGTGGTTCGTCCAACTGTTCTGCTGGAGTTCTGCCTGTGACGGACCACTGTCTGGAACACTTTAGTGTTTGACAACACATAGACCCAAGGAGGATCTGAGTGTTTCAAACTGTGCAGCATCCAGCGGTTTGGTGAAGATATCGGCCAATTGCTTGTCCGTTGTCACATGCTTTAGGGTCACCACCTTCTGTTCAACTAGCTCTCTGATGAAATGATGTCTGATGTCTATGTGCTTCGTCCTGGAGTGCTGTATTGGGTTCTTCAATATGCTGATTGCGCTCATATTGTCACAGTACAAGGTCATCTCCTTCTGTTCCACTCCGTACTCAAACAGCATTTGCTTCATCCATAGTAGTTGTGTGCAGTAATTTCCTGCAATGATATACTCCGCTTTGGTCGTAGAGAGTGAGATGCTATTTTGCTTTTTGCTGAACCAGGAAACCATGTTATTTCTCAAGAAGAAACAACCTCCTGACGTGCTCTTCGGATCTTCAGCAATTCCTGCCCAGTCACCGTCGCAGTAACCAACCAGATGTGGGTTGGTGTCCTTGGTATACCAGATTCCAAAGTCCACAGTTCCGCATACATACTTTATGATCCTCTTCACTGGCAGAAGATGACTTTCTTTCTGATCTGCCTGGTACCTTGCACATACTCCTATCGTATACGCTATATCCGGTCTGCTAGCTGTCAAATACAAGAGACTCACAATCATACTCATGTACATTGTTTGGTCAACCTTTATTCCAGCATCGTCTTTAGTGATTTTTAAGTGAGTAGCAGCTGGCGTTCTTTTGTGACTTGCCTTTTCAAGATCAAAATTCTTTATTAGATTCTTGGCATACTTGCTCTGTGAGATGAAGATGCCGTCATCCTTCTGTATCACCTGGAGACCTAGAAAGTAGTTCATCTCTCCAACCATGCTCATCTTGAACTCCTTTTGCATCTGTTCCACAAACTGATCCACTAGCTTCTGGGTGTTAGACCCGTACACTATATCGTCAACATAGATTTGTGCGATATAAAATCTGACCTTGTGTGCTTCACGAACAGGGTCTTGTCTACTCCCCCTCGCACATATCCATGGTCGACGAGAAACATATTGAGACGCTCATACCATGTACGGGGTGACTGCTTGAGAGCGTACAGTGCCTTCTTCAAGCGATACACATGAGCAGGGTGATGTGGATCCTCAAATCCTTTCGGCTGAGCAACATAGACTTCCTCATTCAGAAATCCGTTCAGGAACGCACTCTTAACATCCATCTGGAACAACCGAAACTTTAAGTGACATGCCAGAGCAAGAAGCAGACGAATGGCTTCAAGACGTGTGACAGGGGCAAAGGTCTCGTCAAAGTTGATCCCTTCTATCTGGGTATAGCCTTGTGCCACTAGGCGAGCCTTATTTCTTGTGATATTTCCTGAGGCGTTCGACTTGTTCTTGAAAATAATTTTGTGACGATGACATTCACACCATCAGGCCTTGGAACTAAGTCCCATACATCATTGCGAGCAAACTCTTCCAGTTCTTCCTGCATGGCTAGGACCCAATACTCATCAAGCAGTGCGTCCTTCACATTCGTCGGCTCTATATTAGACAGAAAGCACGAGCAGGCAGCTAGTTCATTGAAGTTAATCTCCTTGCCACGAGTCCTTATTCCTGCACTTGGAGTACCAATAACCTGAGTGATTGGATGATCCCTGGCAATTCGTCAAGAGGGTTGTAGCACAGCAATGTCCTCTTGGTGATTGACGCCGTCAGACTCGTCTGATGAAGTGAAGGCGTTAGGATTGGCCGCTGATGAAACTTCTCCGGATGAATCTGTGTCAGTTAAATGAGACGAAGGTGGTGTTTCAGGTGCTATTTCAACTCGTTCGTCAGCATCGTCTGAGATAGTCGTCTCAAGCACGTCATCCTTCACCTTGACATTGATTGACTCCATGACAGATGCTGTGCGTTTGTTAAACACCCGATATGCTCGACTGTTCGAGGAATATCCTAGAAAGAAACCTTCATCACTCTTCGGATCCAGCTTCTGCTAGGGTGTTATGGCAGTTGCAAACTGATGGGCAATTCCGTGTTCGGCACAGTAGGTGGCCATAGTGGTATTCTTAAACTCTGTGTCGTTGTCACTCCTAATACTCACCAGGTGTTCTCCTTTGTCATCCCTCTCTCTTTGAAGTAACGTGGCAAGCTTGATGAATTGTTGAGCAGCCTCAGTCTTGTCTCGAAGAAAACTGGTCCAGGTAAATCTGGTATAGTCGTCCACACACACTAGAACATATTTCTTGCCACCATAGCTCTCAACCTGCATCGGCCCCATCAGATCCCTGTGGATTAGTTCCAACCGTCTGCTGGTACTGATCTGCGAGGTGTTGGGATGTGAAGCCTTCGTCTGTTTCCCAATTTGGCATTCTCCACAGAGTACATCTACATTACCCTTCACAGTGGGCATTCCTCGGATAAGTCCAGCTGAGGCGAGCTTCTTCAAGGTATTGAGATTCAGATGACCCAAGCGCCTATGCCATAAGGTCATCTCGTCCGCTTGACTCGTTAGACAAGCTGATGCAGCAAGTGTTCCACCAGAACCTATGAGATAGCAATTGTTGGATGCCCTGCTTCCTTTCATTAGTGTGCCCCCTTCCTTGTCCAAAACTAGACATGAATCATGGGTGAATTGCACATGGTGTCCGCCATTGCACAGTTGACTAATACTGATTAGGTTCACCTTCAATCCTTAAACCAGGAGAATATCCTTGAGTACAGGGAGATCCGGAACCTTCAATGTCCCACAGCCGATCACCTGACCCTTTCCTTCATCCCCGAAAGTGACAGACTGCTTTTTCTTAACAGACGAATATGTGTAAGATAATTGGAGTTACCTGTCATATGGGCGGAGGAACCACTATTGAAGTACCAACAATCTTCTTCCATGTGGCTCGATGAGCAGAACGCAACCATGCACACGGTCTTGCCTGTCTTTGGTACCCAGATCAGTTTCAGTCGAGGTTTAGTCCTTTGTTGAAAGGCCCTTCGTTCAGCGAGAAATAGCCGACACTTAGGTTTGATGTGTCCCATCTGGTAGCAGTACCAACATGTGCGAGAGACTTTCTTCTGCTTGGCCAGAGTTTTTCCTTGGTACTTATTTACCTTCTGTCCAGGGTGTTGTTCGGCCACTGGCTTTGCTTTAGTAAAGGTTGTACCCTTTGAGCTACCTTCTTCCGTGAACCTCAGACCTCGATGTCCGGACTCCATTCTCTGAGACCTGAGAATCTTGTTTAAATTCTTAGAACCAGAGTTCAACATCCTTACCGACTGTTTGAGCTGATTGAGCTCCTTCCCGGTGGTTGAGTGGTCCATTCTTTCAGATTCTAGCTGAAGCTCCAGCGACTCTACTTTCTTTCAGATGAACAGCTCCTTCCATTTCAGATCTATAATAGTTTTCCTTAGGCCCGACATGCCT
Source organism: Rhodiola kirilowii (assembly GCA_033675215.1). Lineage (NCBI taxonomy): Eukaryota > Viridiplantae > Streptophyta > Magnoliopsida > Saxifragales > Crassulaceae > Rhodiola > Rhodiola kirilowii. The sequence goes on from CM066193.1 coordinate 38,309,490, forward strand.
ACTGGATGAGTTTCACGATCTTTCTCCATGTCAACTTTCAGCGAAGAGACAGTACCCAAGAGTTCCATTTTCTAAGCTAGTAGACATGACCTTTCATGTTTCATTTCAGTAAGTTGAGTATTCAGCGAATCAACCTTACCTTGGAGTTCCACCTTCTGTGTAACCAGTATCTCGACCTCCTGCCACACTTTGTCCTTTCCAACAGTCAAGCTGGCAATAGTGTCGTTGAGCTTCTTGTTGAGATTGATCACCAATAACCACTTCTCATATAAGTCTTTGTAAGTTTTGGCTAGAGTCTTGACGGATGCACAGTTGTTGTGTGCAAAAGTCAAGAATATATTTATACGTCCGCTACTCGCGACTTCACTACTGGGTAGCAAGTGGTAAGTAGGGGTCGAACCCAAGGGAATTAGGGGGATAGTTGTTCTTTGAGGAATGTACTGAAAGGGAGCGTGATTTTAGGTGGATTGAGGTTTTAGCAATGAAAAGTGAGTGGTTGGTCGTTGGTTTTAGTTTTAGTACAGAAAAGTAAGTGGGTTGGTCGTGATTTTAGTGCAGAAAGTAACGTACTGAAAGTAATTGCTTGAAAAAGAAGACTTACAGAGAGTGGGTTGCTTGAAGAGCAAGTCTTGCGAAAAGTAAGCAGTTGATATTTAGACTGAATGTAAAGTGCAGGTGATGTTTTAAGTTAAGGAAAGTATTCGGTTTTAGGGGCCTTGTATCATAGTCTGTTTATCATTGACCTCTAATAATCATACTAAGTATTCAAAAGTGTATCAAGGCCATTCCAAGCACTTGATTTGCCACACTGTCTAGTCCATTCCAAGACATAGAGCACTTGTTCTATTTAGACTAACACCCCATTCCAAGGTATATTAGCCTTGTGTGCATCCATTTGATCAATCATTCCCGATCAACCAAATGGTGTTTTACAGAGGTCAAACTTCTCAGATAAGCTTTGCCATTCCAAGCATCCACTTATCCGAGTATGTTTACGAACCCCACGGAAGAGTTTTGCCATTTCAAGCATCCACTCAACCTTGGAAGTTCTAACCTAATATGTGGCACATAGAACAAGTTTTGAACACATAGAGGTATTAAGAGTTGGGCCTAAAACATTTTATGACACAAGTACACCCCTTCAACCAAATGAAGGGTTTAGCTACGAATATCCATAGAGGTGGATATCATAGCTAAGTACTTGAAGGTTTTCGAAAGACAGTAAAGTAAAGGGAGAATACTCAAGAACCAACAGGAGTATTATAGATTTAAAACAAGTGTTTACAAGAGTAGTGCCCAAAATCTAGAGAGAAGCTAGAGCTTTGTGATGGATGATGTTTTGAAATGAGGATTGTGGGATGATTTACAAAGGGAAGGGATGAGCTCTATTTATAGCCAAGGGAAGGATCTAGATCACAACACATGGCACAAAATGGGAGGAGAAGCTCGCAAAGCCGCCGGCCCATGTGGCTTTTCTCCCCAAAGCCGCCGGTGGTGAGTCACCAAGGAGGAAGAGCCGCCGGCTAGGTGGAGGTGAGAAGAGAGTTTGTGTGATTTTGTGACTTTTTCCAAAAGCCATCGGGTCCTTTCAGCTCCGGACTGACTCTGGTTGCTCTTCGGTTGGACTTGTTTTGAGTGATTCCATGTCAGGTTCATGAGATTTGTACAGTCGGAGTCTGGTCGTGACTTGGAATGACTCGTAATTCATTTTCAGCTTAAAAACTCCTCCTTAGCCTGTATTCTCTCTAGACTTCAAAATATCCTGTAGCTAAATATCGGAACTAACAAGCAAACGTTAAATAGACAAAGAGTCTAATTTGGTGGGTTTAACTGTGTTTATGATTCATACAATTATGGTCCATCAAGTCTCCTGCATGAGTTCTTCATCATCACTGTCTGAGGAGTCGTCTGCTAGGAGTTCCAACTGAGGTGGCATGCTTTCACTGGTTTTATTGCATTCTCCTATGGTTGCGACAAATGCGACAAAGTTGGTAGTTTCATCACCTTCCTCCTCATCATCTGACTCACTGTCGTTGAGATTTGCAACCATCATCTGACTCACTGGTTTTACTGCATTGTGCCTGGATGTGACCAAATCCCCTGCATTCGTGGCACTGAATCTCTTTCCCTTTTTCAGACGAATCCTGTCTTTTTTCACTGGTCCTTGTCTTGCCCATTTTCTAGTTACGAAAGTTGCTCGGGGAGGACTGCCCTTTCCCAGGGCTGTGTCTGTTGATTTTTCTGATCATCCTGCCAAAGTTCTGAGCCATCATCGCCAGTTGCTCAGTGGTGCAGTCAGACTTAAGCATGTCTTCGGACACCTCAGCTTTTAGAGCAATTCCTTTTACTTCTCGAGATTCGGCCTCGTGTTTCATCTTGTAGGTTCTGAGTAAACCCATGAGCTCGTCCAGTTTCAGCTTGGATATATCATGCATTTCTTCAATGGCAATGACTTTCATATCAAATCTCGGAGGGAGCGATCTCAACACTTTGCTGGCCATTCTTTCCCTGTCAATGGGTTTTCCCAGTGCAGCAGCCTCGTTGGACAGATCTAGAACTCTTACATTGTACTCTGATATGTTTTCACAGTCCTTCATCTTCAAATCCTTGAACTTTATTGTCACCATCTGCATTCGCGAATTGCAAACTTTGTGGGTGCCTTCATAAGCTGTTTGGAGAATATCCCAAGCTTCCTTTGCTATTTCAGAGTTAATAATCAGTTTTAGCACGTTTACATCCACTCCAGAAAAGATTGCATTCATAGCTTTTGAGTTTCCGATAGATGCTTTTTCATCTACTTCATCCCATAGAGCTTCTGGTTTAGGGACAACTTCTCCCGTGAGGCTTTCCATCATGGGTTGCATCCATCCAATCAAAATTGCCTTCCAAGCCTTTTCATCGAGAGATTTCAGAAATGATTTCATCTTGGGTTTCCAGGAGGCTTAGTTTGATCCTTTAAGCAACGGGGGTCTGGTTGTGCTTTGTCCTTCCTTCAGAGTCATCTTGAACAGTTCAAGGATCCCACTCAGTGTGTCAAATGTTTGCTCTGATACCAATTCAAATACTGTTATCTGTTTAATCTACTCTTCGAGGTTGTGTTCAGACAGTTGTTGAACACCTTGGGAAATAGTTCTGCAAATAGGACAAAATAGGAGCATACACAATATGATACCCAGTTTGGCTTCGCCTACTCTGGGGGCTTCCCACACCCTAAAGGGTCACAAAACTTTATTACGAGTATATAGCTTACAAGTGGACTTACGCTTACACAACTCCTCGTTTGTAATTGCCTAGCCTCTATCACTCCGTCTCTCAGATTTGCAATCTTGGTTCACCACGGTTCACCTTGATCCCCTTTGCCCGAACCTTCCGTCCGAGCGTGCTCGATCTTCTCCTGAAGTTCGGTTGCTTTCTCTTGAAAGCCAGCAGTGGTCACTGGTGTGTGCAGCGGTAAGATTAACCATAGACAGTCTGAACATCACACTACACACCAGTGGGGAAAAACAGTCAGCCGTCGCTCTCTTCTTCTCCGATCGGTAATACGCACTCGTGTGTATTTTTCTATGAAAGTGATACTGATTTGGATGCCCTAGCATCTTATTTATATGCATGGGCGAAGTCCAAATCTGTTCCAGATATCCGCATCAAATATTTAGGAAATATTCCTAAATATTCGATGTGTATCTTCAAACCAATCTTTTAGGAAGGTCACGTCATTCCTTCCTCGTCAATTCAGCCACGCCGCCTTTCAATCTGAAGAGCATATATTCCCTTCAAATATCTGAGTCTCTAAAACTTCTCTGGCCGACTTCAATCGAAAAGATCTTCAATCTTCTAGAAACTTCCAGATTGCATTCTTGCGTCTGCTCCACGCTGTATTGTAGTTCCAGAATGCGTTCGAACTCCCGTTGAACTCATGCTCGAACTGTCTAAAGACATTTTTCCAAATATATGCCATTCATGGGAACATCATACCTGAAATCAAAAAATAAATTATTAATATATTTTACTAGTTGTTAACTTGTTTTGTTTTTCTCTTGTTCGTTTCCACAGATTATCATGGGCTCAATCACATCAACATGCTTCCTTCCTTCCAGGTATATATTATTAACTATTAATTTCACACTTGATGTAATGTGCTTTACTTCAGTTTTGTTAATCACCTCCATGTAAGTTGTCCTAGTACTAGTAGAATATATAGAAGAAGTCTATTAATGTTGCATTTTGTTTTCTTTTTAGGATGTTTACGATTGGAAACCCTCCACCTTCTAGTCAAAGCTCGAATGGAAACAACCGTGATCCGCCTAGTCAGAGATCGAATAAAGACAACCATGGACGTCACCAAGGCCAGAGCGAAAACGAAGAAAATCGCAGTCATTAGACATTTGAAGTTCATTTGACTGTGTTTTTGTATTTTATTATTATACTCGACTTCTGTATTTTATTATCAGTACATTTATTATTTAAAAAAAATATGTTTTAAATATTTTATAATAATTATTAAAATTAATATTTTATAAACATTAATATCGAAAATTCAAAAATTAAAATTTGAAAAAATAGAAAATAATATTGACGGAAAAATTAATACAAAATTATGACGGACTAATGACGGAATATATTATTGATGGAACATGGACGGAATGTAGACAGAAACTAAGATGACGGAATGTGGACGGAAAATAGACGGAAAATATTAAAAACGGAAATCTGTTTGAATATAGACGGAAAATATTATTGACGAAATTCAGATGATATTTTGACGGAGAATCTCGCCGGATACATGCCAGAATAACGATGGAATTTTATTTACCGGAAATGCGACGGAATGTCGACGAAACAATGACGAAAATAAACGACGGAATGTTGACGGAAACTTTTTACCGTCGGAAAAATTTCCATCAACGTCATCGGTGACTGAAAAGTGACGAAAATTCGGATTTTTCCATCGTTTTCCTGACGTCGAAAATTTTCCATAAATTAGTAGTGAGAACAAATGTGCAGTAATATAGGAACAAAATAGGCTATCTAACAAACCTGATGGAGGTCTCCGCAACTTGTGAGGTAGTAAGGTTTGGTGTGCTATTTGTGGTGGAGCCACATATCATCTCGAGAAAACCTACGGACCGGGGGCTAGGATGTCATGCCCCCTGATTCACTGGGCAGTAGTACTGAAGCCGTAGTGTGTCTCCACGAATCGCTATCCGAAACGCTAGCGGAAGATTTTAGCTTTTTTACAGCATGCCAATGTTAGTGCCTGGTTGTTTTACTGTGTACGAATTCTGTTAAAATTGAACTGACCGTGACTTACTAGGAATCGCCTCTTGGTTGGGATAATATCCCATGGTGTGTATGCATCTTTAGAATTAGTTAAGTAGTACATTCCTAGGGATGAAGATTGGATCACAGATGGTCTGATGTTTGTTCGATTCATGGCTTGCTCTAGAATGTGTGTTAAGTTTTCAAACTGTGTGGACCAACATGAGTTGTCTGCTACCCAAAAAGGAAATTTCCAATGATGTATATGAATATGGTCCCTCCATACATGATCGATCTATTGGCTATGATTCCCATGGGTGTGAGGGGTCCGTAGTATCCAAATGTCTTTTCTGAATGTGATCTTATCTCATGAATGTGAAGCAGACCATGATGTGCCTTGTCCTTGGGGAGTTTATTACTGGATGGGTCATGAGACAACCTATATCTGAGGCCCACTTTAGGATCCGGAAAAAAATCTTTGGAGTTATTGCTTCAAATCTTATCTTGTTGTGTAGCCCAACAAATCTTTAGAGTTATCGCTTCAAATCCATTGATGGCATATATGTGTAGCCCAAGGGATTTTCTGATGGATGGTTTGGAAAGATGTACATAAGGATTTTGTTGAGAATTCTCCATTTTCCAAGCCTTTCAATATCAGTTTATCGGGTCATTCGTTGAGGGAGATCTCTGAGTATGTGTCTCAAAATAGCATGGAAAGGGAATCCATGAAGTCATTTTCCATGCTCGGATTTGACAAGATTTCTCTAATGGGGCGATTTTGACATTCAATTCGGATCGGATTTTCAATGAGGTCACATAGACGATTTGTAGTGATGCCTCCTCTACCTATAGACCAAAAGGAGTCTCCTCCTACTGTGTCTATGAGATGCAAAAAGTCATCTCAAATGGCGGATCCTTTTCTATCAATGTGATATCTCAATTTGGCAAAACGCTCCTGAAAGGAGTTTCGTGTGATGAAGTTCCATGCTAGCTTTCCTCGTGGAGCTGATTACATACTATCTAATGATCAAATGCCTAGACCTTTATTCTATAGAGGGTGGCACACAACTGTCTATCGAACCCAATGTTTCTTCTTACTGACCTTGATCCCATAGAAAACTAGATATTAGAGGTGAGAGCCGACTTATGAATTTCTTTGGGACCGGGAGAATTGATAGATAATGTAGTCTAAGGGAGTTTAGGAACGTGAGTGTTACCTGACCTCCCATGGATGGGAAATGTTTCATCCATCCAGATATACGGGGATCTCAGAGCATATACACCCGTTGAGGAAGTTCTCTGTTTTGAGGACCTCCTCAAATAACACTTCTTGTTACTATTTATGAAAATAGGACTTCCTATTTTCGCTATTTGTACAGCCGTTGAACATGCATGACCTCCTATTACTATTCAAACAAGGCATTACTTAAAATTGAAATTGAAATTACTTGAAATTGAAATTGAAATTGAAACTACATAACTTGGAACAACTTGAAATTGAAATAACATAAATTGATTTTAATTAATACCACTAAGTTACCTAATCATCGAAGTGTAATGGACGGTAACAATTCGGAAAAGATGAAGTGTTCTCTTCGGCTTCCTTCTCTTCATATTGGCGGACAATAGCGACCTTCCTCTTTGAAAAGTATCTCTTTGATGTTGGAGTCATCGTTTCTGTATTCATTTGCATAATCTTTGTATCTTCCTCCAACTTCCTAACATTAATAGCATCTTGTTGAAGTTGGTGAGCTCTCTTCGCTTGCTCTTTTTGCCAATTCACATGTTCTTTCTGGTTATTTGCCATGGTTTCCAATACATCGTCTCGGCGTTGAGTTGATTTAGTCGCGGAGTATTTTCCACTTCTCCTTGCCTCATTGGCCGCTTTTACTCCGGGTGGTCTCACCGGACTAGATGAACCTTCGGTGTAGCTTTCAGGTGTAGAAGTTGTAAGATCATCAATACTTACACTTGGACCAGCTTCATTGACGACTACTTCATCAATCAACGTGTTGGCTTCGTATGTATAAGTTGGGGGAGTACTTGTTTCTGTTTGAGCAAATGTTTGGTGATCCTTCACTTCTTCCCAACAAGCAAAGTGTTTGAACTCCTTATTTTTTCCAATATACATTGTTTGAGCTTTCCGTATCTATTCATTTTGAAATTAAGCAACACAATCAAACAAATAGAACTAGTTCATATACAAATCATTATTGTAATGAAATAATTACCTCTTCTTGCAAATTACATCCGGATTCTCTATTTCTTGCTGCGTAAGAGAGTCAAGAACCCCAAAAAACCAACATCGGCTTCACTTTGGCAAAACGAGATGCGAGTGCAGTCTGAGACCTAGCCTCCGCCCTAGGTTGGTTACCACCCAATATCAAACTGTCGTGAAAATCAATACAAATTTTTTTCCCACAATTTGTCAACATTCTGTCTAACGCCGGTTATTGGATCAACGGATTGTCGACAAAAAGATATACACAATTGTACATCTTCAGACATAGACCAATTGGAAAACATTTTGAGGAAAATATTGTGTGATTTGTGAGTGAAGTTAAGTGCATATTTATAGATTGGAGAAATTTGGCCGTTGGAGAAAAAATACAACCGTTGTAGGCAAAAAATATGACAGTTGGAGTTGGATCAGTGCGCGCCGCGTCCCAGCCCAACATTAAGAGCCGCGTTCGCTTCAGACATTACTTCTAATGTCTGAAGAGAACGTGGTGATAATGTCATTTGCAATCGCGCGAAACTTCCCCAACGCGTTCTATGCAGACATTACTTCCCCACCGCGTTCGCTTCAGACATTACCACCTAATGTCTGAAGCGAACGTGATTTTAATGTTACAGGCAAACACGCGGAAGGTCGATTTACTGTTCATTGACACGCGTATTTTTAACCCTTTATAGATGTCAAATTATTAGTTTTAGGGGTCAAATTGCAGTCAAACAAAATTTATAATCCTTGGTAAGCCAAGGGTCGATCCTAGGAGCAATGCGTGTGAGTACTAGCAAACAGTGTGACCTATTTAGCTATTCCGAATTAACAAGGGTTGATTTGTCACGAAAATTTGCAATAATTAAATGGCAGAAAATAAATGTGCAGAAAATAAATGTTGTGTTTTTATTCAGAGAAAGAATCCCAGAACCCGTACTTCACCCGTGCTAACCCCACTAATCATGCAATCATTCTACGATAATTATTCATGCTATCGAATATGGAATATAACCGAAATAACACTAGACAAGCCGCCCATCCACGGATCATTGTCTAGATTAATCTCCATCGTTGAACGCCGCCCATCCACGGATTATCAACGATTTCGATTTATTAAATTAAAGGTTTTCCTATTAGCTCATGTAAACATGACCTAACATCAATTTCAAGCAATCCGGTTGATCCCTAGGGCCCATCCACCTTTCGGCATACAACCTAAGTACGTTCTATCAATGCAAACATGCCCTTTGATGTAAATACATGCATAGAACGATAAAATTAAGTACGCAATGAAATTGAATATTCGAATTGCATAAATAATGAATTTCAATTGATCACATGAGAGTTAGGGTTACATAGCACGGGATCCGTAGGATCCCGGAATAGAGAAGACTACTCGCTATTCATGGCGATTAACCAAAAACAGTGTAATATGAAAGGAAGAAACGAATAAACCGTAGAGATTATCCTCGTTGATCCTCACGATTGAAAGCTTGTCTTATCTCCTAAGTTAGGGTTTTTCTCCAAAGTTGCAACAACCTGTTTATTCTGCTTGTGTTTCTTTATATAGACCGTCTAAAAAGGCCGAAAAGCCCAAACATCGAATTTAGAAACAACTTGTAATTTTCAACCGACGGTCCCGTTACAGCCGTTACAGCCCAGTGTGTAACGGCTGTAACGGTTGAAGCCCAAATCTCGGATGCATTTCATAGCCGTTACACCCGTTACAGCCAAGGTGTAACGGGTGATTCTTCTTGTAACGGGCGGCTCTGAAAACTCGGGTAGAAAACACAGCCGTTACACCCGTGACAGCCTGGTGTGTAACGGCTGGTGAGCTTGTAACGGGCAGTGCTGGTTTAATTCTGGTTTTGGCCTTTTTTGATCGATCTTTCCGTTCTTTTGACATTTCGACTCCAAGGAGCGATGATATGTCGATTTTACCTGAAACACTAGAGAAAGACATCAAATATAGACAATTTGCCGGGAGAATGAGCGAAATCCTTCATCGAATGTAGCGAATGATTAGTCGAAATATCGACTGATCAAAACACTCCACACTTAGGATTTGTTCGTCCCGAACAAATGTCGAAAATATGGTAGAATAAACACATGGGAGGATGCAATGTTCCATGACCATGAATTACCTACTCAAGTGACATGTGATCAATTCTAACTAGACACAAAAATAAAGAGATAACTCACTGTCGTAGAGGACACGAATGCATTTAGCATATGCATCAAGCCTTTAACCCTATAGGCTGCCCTAGTAGGACGAGTATAGTCTCGTGAAGGTTTTCAGGAATGGGACTACCTACAAATCCCCTATACAATTAACTAACGTGTATGCATGAAATGATGCTCAATGAGTCATAGTAAAGTCATGTCATACCTCGGATTCATCGTGTTACCTCAACTTCAAGACAAACATCTTCATCAAAGTTTCAGACAATCATAGATTAAACGAGTTATGCATTCAAACGGTCAGTACACACGACTAACAAACGCCTCATCACAAGTTCTAAATAGTTCTATAGCAACGAGATAAGAACGAGAACAGTTGCACAAAACATGCTCGCCATTCACCTATGCTATCTAGGGATAGTCCACGGGCTCTTGGCGCAAAGCTCATTCTCAAGTGCCAAGGACTAGGCAATGACCCATAAGAGAAGAGGAGCTTGGCTTAAGAATTTTTCTGAAAAATAGTGCGAAAATTTGCATAAAAGTTTTTGGTGCAAGCACGAGGATCGTCCCTTAGACTATAGTATTTGAATTCTCAAGATAAGCTATGATTTGCATGCAGTGAGAAGGTGGTCTTACACTACATCAAGCAGAAGGGAGCAGAAATTGTTTCAAGAGTGTTTTCCATATACCAGGGGTGACTTTTCTCACCGGGTCCTTGGTATTTTCTGCTTTCGCAGAATCAACAAAAGCATTTTGTTCTTTTTTTTTCTTTTTCAAACTGGTTTTCTTTCAAAAACAACTATGCTTGGGGCCAATGTTTCACCCACTTTCCAGAATTGAAAACTTTGGTTTTGAGGGGAAAACTTGAAGGTCAATTGTCTAACTCCACACTTAAAGCTTGACATAGTGTATGAATAAAGGCGGGTGCATGCAAATCACGACGAGGGTAGAGAACCATATGCTAGTACTAAGGTCACCTAGAAAAAGATATGCGATTTTAAGCTTTTGAAATTTTTGAAACGGTGCCTACTAGTATCAAGTCTTAAACATGCTTCAAGAAATACGTAAAACATGTGATAGGCGAGGGTTAACAATGATACTGACTCAAGAGAATACACATACGAGTAAAACTATTTCAAGTCCTAGATTTTGAATCCAAAAGAATGTCAATCAGTCAAGGAGTATCGTAGAAAACGAGGATTTCAATCGCGATACTTAGACAGTTGAGCATGTACAATGAGTGAATATGATATGCAGTGCATGTGACTATGCGCTACCCACTCCACACTTAAAATCGAGCTTAGTCCCTAAGCGAAAAATATAAAATAAGAAAAGGTGCATAGGAACTTTACTCGTGCGTGGAGGCGCGAAATCCATAGAGATTAAACGATGGCTAGTAAAGGTACGAATAAGAATATAGAGCTGCACAAGTAATAGATTAGCATCGATAATCGCGAAACGAATGAAGAATAACCGATGCGAGTAAAGATGAACAACAAGGATGGAATAACTCAAACATCGAATAAGAAGAAAGCAGTGAATAATATCCAAAAGTCAGCGTACAAATAATGAACATGAAATGCATAAACAGACTGACAATATGGCAAAAAGAAAATCAGCAAAATAAAAAAAATGTAAGGGGAACTAGCTGGCCCCATCATCTTCGACGTCACCATCAGATCCAAACAACCGGTCAACACTGTCAGCTTGCGCAGGGGGTGCGCGGGAACTAGAAGCTCGGGGTGGTGGGGGATAGTCAAGTGAGGCATGCGCGAGTAGTGCAGAAAGTGCACCCTGCTCCCAGTCTCGGTCCCTGAAAGTCTGTGCTCTGAACTCTGCAAAATCGTCCCGGAGCTGGTTGTGGGAGACAGAAAGTCGGCTCTGAGTGGAAATAATGGGAGCAAGGCTGGCCAAAATCTGGCACTGATAGGTCATCATCTCCCTCTGTTCGTCCCGAAACTCTAACTGGGTGGCAAAAATCTGCTGCTGGGAGGTCTCCAAGCGTGTGAGACGCTCGTCGTATGTGAGCGGGAAATGGGCAGCAGCAGGGGGAGGGGGAAAAGGGATGCAGCTGGGTGCTGGAGGTGAGTGCACCTCGTCCATGTCGACGTCATTATGCTAAGGATGGCCCTCCGGAACCGGTGATGGCTCGCGAGGAGGGGAGGCTACCCTGACCTGAGCCCTATCAATGCGTCGTTTCTTCGCTCCACCTGGGAGCTCGGGGTTGTGCGTCCACTACCCGTCTCTCCTAATAAACTTGTAGAGAGCAATCTGGTCCATATTCAGGGGCAGGTACATGTCAGTCCCCTCCAGTGAGCTGAGGTCCCATCCTCGAGATTCGGCGAGCGCAGAAATAAAGAGACCACCGCCCATGGCCTTGTTTGAAGTCGATTTGGCCCATACCATCATCATTCCGCTGAGGATCTGAAAAAATCCACTGGCCGTCCTCTACTTAGGGAGATCATGATATCGAAGTCCGGGTTGTTGATCACAGTGGCGCCCTCAAAGCGAGTATTAATGCTCAAAGCCACAAACCGATGAATGATCTTCCAGACTGGCTCCTTGATCCCAGCAGAACCCCAACCGGATCGGAAATAGTAATCAAACCCAGAAATAGCCTTCCAAAACTCATATCGCTCCTCAGTAGTGTATTCCCCACAAAAGCCCTCAACGGGGAATCCCAAAACCTCACAAACTTCGGCCTTGGACATAGTGTATTGCCGCCTCCCAAACTGAAATTTCCAGTGCGTCACCCTCAAAGGACTACCCTCAATTACAAACGTCTCCATAAACTCTTCCACTAACAAGGGATATGTGGGCAAGAGACGGCGCGTGAATAATATGTCTAAACCAGATGCAATAAACATGCGACGGCACTGCGGCAAAATTCCCAATTCTAATTTCTCTAGAGTGGTCATGCAAGGGACAAGGGTCGGCCGTACCATTTTCAGGGATAGAGTATGAAATCTACGACGAGTTCTAGATGGTGTTTGAACTGCGTCTCGAACACTTGTTGAACAGTTTCAGGTTGTGTTCAAACAGAGGCTGGAACACCTTAGCAGACAGAACGTAAACAGAACAAACAGGAGCACACACGATATGATAACCCAGTTCGGCCACGCCTACTCTGGGGGGTTTCCCACACCCGGAAAGGGACACAAATCTTATTACGAGTTTAGGGTTACAAGAGGTCTTACTCTTACACAACTCCTCGTTTGTAATGGCCTCACCACTAACACTCCGTCTCTCCGATTCGCAATCTCGGGTCGTCGCTACTCCCCTCGATCCCCTATGGGTAGGATGAGACTTCCCTCTCGGCCTAGTCTTGGACTTCTCGGAAGTCCAGTCGCCTTCTCTCAAAGACGTATGTTGATCACCGTGTGTGTGTGCGCTTTGTTGTCCTTCAAGAGCAGTCTGAACAGCACACTGAACAGACTGCTTCTTCCCGTTGATATTCCGGTGTGGAATAATCAGCCGGCGGTCGCTCCTCCTCCAATCTCACGAACTCTCGTGTTTATCTTTTCTCTCAGGAAGCGACGCAGATGATGGATGCCCTAGCCATGTATTTATACGCACGGACGAAGTCCAAAATCTGCTCTAGATATCTCATCAAATATTTAGGAAGATATTCCTAAATATTCGATGCATATCTTTATCCAATCAGTGAGGAGAACATACGAAGACTTCTTCCCCAAGTCAGCCACGCCATCTTCAGATCTGATGTGAAGATATTCGTTTAAATATCTGAATCTTTGAATTCCTCGCTGACTCCAATCAGAATATCCTTGTCAAATATTTCGGAGATACTCCTAAATATTTGATCGATATTCAATCTCTTCCATATCCAATCTTTGGAGATTACTTCCATGCCAAGTCATCCAATATTCTCGAATCCAAGCTGAAGATATTCATTTGAATATCTGATCTTTAATGATGACTCGTCAATTGATCCCAATCAGATAATCTCGTGAATCTTTTGGATATGCAAATCCTTGCGTCTGCTGTACGGTGTTCTTCTGTTCCAGCCCGTGGTTGAACTCTAGCTCGAACTGTCTAAAGCCGTTTTGCCAAAGCCATGCCATTCATGGGAACATCAATCTCCCCCTTGGCATTTTGGCAAAACCAAATCTACGCTTTAGACACAACTTGAGGAACCAGAACAGTTACCTCAAACCACTCCCCCTTTTTGCCACAAACTGGCAAGGGGTCCAATCGAGCAATCTGGTCTCCTCGGCATCTGGAATCTTGTCAACTCCCCCTCAAACATAGCCTGGGACAGTTACACATACTGTGAGTCTATCAAACCATGGTGTCTCAGCAGCTGTTCGACCACAGGTCAGCAACTGGTAGGATTTTGATGATCTGGTTTCCTCCATCAGAGATTCTCGGCCCACGTTCTCACTCTCCATTCTCGTGTCATCCTTGGAGTATTGTTCTACTGCAACTTTCTGCGCATAGCCATGAACTCGCGACACTTTGGCTTGATGTGTACCTTCTTGTGACAGTTCAACAGGTTCTTGAGTGTCGTCTCCATTCTCCGTTAGAACTCATCATGATGGTCAGAGGGTACCTGTTCATCTCTCTATTAACCGACTGTTCAGCTTTGACGAACTTAGTCTTTCCTGAACTACTCCCATCAGTGTAGCCAATGCCTCTACATCCTCCAATCATTCTCTGGGACTTCAAAATTGTATCTAGGTCTTTTGATCCAGAGATTATCATCTTCACTGATTTCTTGAACTTATTCAGCTCGTCCAGTCTTGCTGCATGGTAGTCTTTCTCCAGACATATCTCTCTTTGGCTCATGGCAGCATGTCTTTTCTTCAAGCAGGACATCAACTCTCTCCGTCTTCTTTATCCTCACTGGGATATCACAGAGCGTGCACCAATTGATTGATTCTTGTCCTCTGCGCCTGTTCAACCTCCATTATATTCTTCGCCTCCTCTAGTAGCTGTCCGCGTTCAGCTCGGGACAACTTCTCACCAGCAGCTCTCCTTATGAAAGACTCAGGTGCGTCCTTCCTGTTCAACCCGGGGTCCTTCAGATCATTCTTATGTCGACCCTTGAACAGCTTGTGATCAACTACCAACTTCAACGAAGCACTTGACAGTTTGTCCTGGTCTGTCTTCAAATCTGGATGCTGGTTGATGTTCAGCTTATAGAAGCGATGGGAAGATTATCTGGTGCAGAGACTTTGTAGATATGGCATGTTCTGCAATCTGGTAGAGCAGCTGTCACATCTCCTTGATGTCCATGGTTCTATGAGATGTAGGCTTCCAGTTGACTATGACGATGAAGAACAACATCGAGTAGAATGTGGTCAAATCTGCAACTGGGATGGAGGTGTCTTTTCACCGAGGGTATGCTCCAGCCGTTAAACAGCTTGCAATCTTGTCATAGCTCTCCTCTTCCACCACCTCGTAAAAATCATCCATTGCGAAGTACACATTGATGATCTCAGGATCAATCTTGACCTTCTTTCCTCTGACAAAGACTATGCCGTAGTCTTTATCACCAGCAATCCCAAACTATTTTGGTAGATTTGCAATAGCTTCTCGCACCAACTGTTCATTAAACGGTTAGCATCTTTGGACGGTCCAAAATCAGATCAGTCTCCTTCAAGAGCTGAATAATCTACTCTCCTTTGTACTTCTTCTCATCAAGCATCCTCTCAGGGAAGATCTTTCTTTTCTGCACTGCTTTCCACTTGGCTGCTGCGACTGTACTGGCAAACCACACTTCATTCTTAGACACTCCAGTTGGTACACTAGGTGGAACAGATCCTGGAGCACTCCTCTTCATTTTCTTGGATGCACTTGCTCCCCCTGCATCTGTTCGCTTATCATCCCGCTTGATAGTTACTTCAGTCGAGCATGCTTGGATGATCACTTTCTTCTTTTCAGACTTCTTGAGCTCACCGAATGAAGTCGAGTCCTGATTTTCTTCACAATCTCCATTATCTGGTCTCTCTAGATCAGCTTCATGTATCTCCACATCTGGGTTAGCTGGGTGTTCTAGCTCCCTCGGATCATCAGCTTCAACAGACACTTTTTCAGCAGCCTTGTCGGTCTCTGACTTCTTTTCTCCTTCCACCGAGTCTTCCTCAAGAACCAGACACCTCTTGCAGGATGATTCAACAAACTGTTCAGCCTCTGATTCTGACATAACAAGTCTCCTACCCCTTACAGCACAAATCCGTGCAACGTATTCCGTGGGAGTGTCATTCCTTTGAGGCACGACCTTCCTGCGAATCCTTGTCTTCTTTAGCGCGAAACCGATGGCCTGCACTTTTGCCTTCAATAGTTTCTTCTTATCAGAAACCCCAATCTTGGCCCTACTGGCTTCTCCTTCTTTCACCGAACCAGAACCACTTGACAACATGCTGTCAATACCTTGTAGCTCAACTACAGGTTTAACCACTGACTTCTCTCCCTAATCATCATCTGTTTCCTCCACGCTCCTCATCGAATTCATATTCACAGAATTAGGTACATGAATCTGAGATTTGAACCACAGGATTACCTTTTAGGGGTAGATCAGCCGTCGACTGATTTTCCGCTAGCTTTCTTCCTTCAGATGTATTAAGGTTAGCCTTTGTCATCTTCGAAGTCGCCTCTTCTCCTTTCTTGATATGCTCCAATGGTTCATAATGCTGATAATATTTTGAATTGAATAACTAGTTCCAGCCACGTACCATCTGTTCCAGCCCTCTTCTTTGGTAGGTCAGCCCAACCGATTTGCTGGGGTTTGTACTCTTGGCTGACCTCCTTCTGGAACACTTAGTTGGCGACAACACACAGACCCAGAGAGGATCTAAGTGTTTCGAACTGAGCGGCATTTGTCATGTGTTTCGATGTGATGACCTTCTTCTCCACTAGCTCTCTGATGAAGTGATATCTGATCATGGAGTGTTGTACTGGGTTCTTGGGCAGAAACTTCTTCACCCGTTCCACTCCGTGTTCAGACAGATTCTGCTTCATCCATAAGAACTGAGTGTAGCACCTCCCTGCGGTGATGCTCTCTTGCTCTCCCAGCATCTGGTCAACGTGTGTTCCGGGAAGGTGTTTCATCTCTCCCACCATGATCAGCTGGAGCTCCTTTTGCATCCGTCTCACGAACTGTCCAACTAGCTTCTGTGTACTCGTGACGAACATATGCTTCTCTTCTCACCCTCGCTCATAGCCATGGTAAATGAGGAAAGTCTTATACCATGCTCTGGGCGCTTGTGTGAGTCCGTATATAGTCTCCTTCAGTTCGTGACTGTGCACAAGATGATATAACTTCCATGCATCATATCTGGTGAGTTCTTCCAGTTCCACGTGAATGACCACCTTCCAAATCTCATCAATAAATGCTTTGTTGACATTCTTCGGACTGGATGAACATGCAGTCAGTTCTCGACACCTGATCATTCGCTCGACTCTTAATTCTCCCTGAAGGTTGCAGCGCAGGTGCATCATCAAGTGTCCTAGCTGGAGTAGGTGTGGCTTCATCAGCTAGACCTCCCTCTGGAATTTTATCTCCTAGAACTGAGTTGGGGGAAACATCGTCTTTCACCTTTCCAGAAGAGGACACCATACATGTCCCTTGCAATTCCATTTTATGTATCGTGTTTATCGGACAGACAGTGGCAGCTCCTGTTCCAACTGAGCCTAGACAGTAGCTATTGTTTATTGACCTGCTTCCTTCTAACAGTTTGTCTCCATTCCAATCTAGTACTTGAAATGTATCACGAGAGAATGTAGCAGACTGTCTTTCACTACACAATCTACTGATACTGATCAGGTTTACCTTTAACCCATCCACTAGGAGGATATCCTCGAGCTCAGGTAGATCCGGAACCTTCAATGTCCCACAGCCGATCACCTGGCCCTTCCCTCCATCTCCAAAAGTGACAAACTGACGCTTGCGAATAGGTTTAACATTGATGAGATGTTGAGGATTACCTGTCATAATGAGATGAACTTCTTTGCGACTCAACTCCGCATTCTTTCTCCTTAGCCCCACCAAGCCTGCATGATGTGTTTCTCTATTTTTCTCCATCATTGTATCACTGACGTTTGGGAGATCTGCCTTCACCTTTTCACCACGAAAAACATCTTGTACAATAACTGGGACGTCAGCTGTCTCCTCTACTGAGACTTCCACTGAGGCAACAACTGTCTCAACTCTCTGATGATCTCCTGGTTCATCTGCTTGAACACTTGCCTCCTTCACAACTTCTGGATTGAGGGCAGGTGCAGAGTCTTCCACCCCTACAGCCTGGGCCTGAGATGACTTCTCTGAACTAGTCACAGCAGACACATGGACCTTGTAGATTCTGTCCAGATCATCATCCTTTTCAGCACGATAAGATACTTCCGTTATTGTATCATCAACCTTCTCTGATGGATTAACCTCCTCGGTCATAGATTCAACATGCTTTCTGAGATGTTCACCACCTGCTCCTCCAAGCTTTTCACCAGACCCATCGTTAGGTTCACTATCTGGACCCTCATAGGCTATTCGGAGAATATCCGATGCTTCCTTGGCCACCTCACATTCAGCAATCAGTTGGAACACCTTCTAGTCTACTCCATAGAATATTGCATTCAGGGCCTATGAATTCCCAATAGCCGCTACATCATCTGCTTCAGACCACAGGGCTTTGGGTTTTGGCATAACATCTCCTTCAGGGTTAGCCATCATGGGTTCTGTCCATCCTATCATTACAGCTCTCCAAGCCCTTTCATCGTGGGATTTTAGAAAGGCGTTCATCTTGGATTTCCAATAGGCATAATTCGGCCCTTCAAGCAATGGTGGTCGGTTAGTGCTCTGTCTTTTCTTCAAACTCATCTTGAACTGTCGCCGGATCACACTCTGTATGTCGAGTGCCTGCTCTGATACCAATTGAAATCTACTTGTCTTAGTCAAAACGAGTTCTAGATGGTATTCGAACTGCGTCTCGAACACTTGTTGAACAGTTTCAGGTTGTGTTCAAACAGAGGCTGGAACACCTTAGCAGACAGAACGTAAATAGGAGCACACACGATATGATAACCCAGTTCGGCCACGCCTACTCTGGGGGGTTTCCCACACCCGGAAAGGGACACAAATCTTATTACGAGTTTAGGGTTACAAGAGGTCTTACTCTTACACAACTCCTCGTTTGTAATGGCCTCACCACTAACACTATGTCTCTCGGATTTGCAATCTCGGTTCGTCGCTACTCCCCTCGATCCCCTATGGGTAGGACGAGACTTCCCTCTCGGCCTAGTCTTGGACTTCTCGGAAGTCCAGTCGCCTTCTCTCAAAGACGTATGTTGATCACCGTGTGTGTGTGCGCTTTGTTGTCCTTCAAGAGCAGTCTGAACAGCACACTGAACAGACTGCTTCTTCCCGTTGATATTCCGGTGTGGAATAATCAGCCGGCGGTCGCTCCTCCTCCAATCTCACGAACTCTCGTGTTTATCTTTTCTCTCAGGAAGCGACGCAGATGATGGATGCCCTAGCCATGTATTTATACGCACGGGTGAAGTCCAAAATCTGCTCTAGATATCTCATCAAATATTTAGGAAGATATTCCTAAATATTCGATGCATATCTTTATCCAATCGGTGAGGAGAACATACGAAGACTTCTTCCCCAAGTCAGCCACGCCATCTTCAGATCTGATGTGAAGATATTCGTTTAAATATCTGAATCTTTGAATTCCTCGCTGACTCCAATCAGAATATCCTTGTCAAATATTTCGGAGATACTCCTAAATATTTGATCGATATTCAATCTCTTCCATATCCAATCTTTGGAGATTACTTCCATGCCAAGTCATCCAATATTCTCGAATCCAAGCTGAAGAAATTCATTTGAATATCTGATCTTTCATGATGACTCGTCAATTGATCCCAATCAGATAATCTCGTCAATCTTTTGGATATGCAAATCCTTGCGTCTGCTGTACGCTGTTCTTCTGTTCCAACCCGTGGTTGAACTCTAGCTCGAACTGTCTAAAGCCGTTTTGCCAAAGCCATGCCATTCATGGGAACATCAGAGTATTATTGTATCGACTCGTGGCCTCAGTTGTTGCGAAACAACCGGCAGTGGACAATGGGTAGACTTGGGTCTCGACGGGTGGTGGTGCCGGAACAATAGCACGGGATGAGGGACGGCTGGAGCGGTCGGATTGTGGTCGGTCGCGAGCCATGGTGGGGAAATAGGGATGTGAGATTTCTAGGGTTTGGTTTGAATTTGAGAAATTGGGGTTCCAACGAAGTGTTGGTCGGACGAATTGAGATGGTGGGTGGTTGGTTTGAGATGCGGCGGGGATGGTGGTCGGACGAATATGGTAGAGGTCGGGGTTGTGCGGGCTGCGGCGGAGAGAAAACCATTTGGGAAATTTGGTAATTTTGTGAAATTAGGGTTTCTGGCTTGAAAAAGGAAAAATTTGTTCTGCCCGTTACAGCCGACTGTAACGGGTGTAATGGGTAGGCTAAAAGTCACGGACCAAATTCATGCCCGTTACAGCCGTTACAGTCCAGTGGGTAACGGGTGTAATGGGCTGGCCTGATACCACGGTGGAAATTCATGCCCGTTACAGGCGTTACAGGTTAGTGTGTAACGGGTGTAACGGGCTCTTTTCACAATTTCTGCCAAATTTTACTTGTCTCCCAGAATTCTGAATGCCGTTTAACTCCACACTTTGAGCCCTGCACGGTCCACAGAGAAAAATGTACAATGCAAGAACGCAACTAAAGAAAACTTACAGAGCGGGCTACTCCCCGAAGAGACCTAGTTTAACGTCTTGGCGAGACATAGCTAGGGAGGTAGGACTAGGAGCATTCTCGGGAAGTCCCTTGCTGAGATCCCTTCCCGAGAAGTAAGTTGTCATCAATCCCTTCAGGAGGTGCAAGTTGCTTCAGAACGTGGTAGTGCTTGAGGCGTTGCCCGTTGACTACCATTGTTTTTCCTCCTTCAACGCTGATTTCCACATGCCCGTCTGGATGTGCTCTTTCTACAGTATAGGGGCCGCTCCATTTAGTGCACAATTTTCCAGGAAATAATCTAAGACGGGAGTTGTAGAGAAGAACTCGCTCGCCTTCGTTGAATTCTCTGCGCACGATTCTTTTGTCATGCCATTTCTTTGTTCTCTACTTGTAAATCCGAGCATTCTCATAAGAATCTAGTCTAATTTCATCGAGCTCGTGCAGTTGTAGTATTCTCTTTTCACCGGCTGCCTTCATGTCCATATTCAGCTCTCTAATAGCCCATAACGCCTTGTATTCTAATTCGACTGGCAAGTGGCAGGTCTTTCCATAGACGAGTCGAAACGGACTCATACCAATAGGCGTTTTGTATGCACTCTTGTATGCCCACAGTGCGTCATCGAGCTTGGACGCCCAGTCTTTCCTGTGGCTCGAGACTGTGTTTCCCAGAATACTCTTGATCTCTCTGTTAGAGATCTCAACCAGTCCACTGGTCTAAGGGTGATAGGGAGTGCCAATCTTGTGGTAGACACCATACTTCTTCAACAGTGTTTCGAAATTTCTTTCCTTGAAGTGAGAGCCACCGTCGCTGATAACTGTTATGGGCACTCCGAACCGAGGGAAAATCACCTTCTGAAACATTTTTATAACAACCTTGGCATCGCAAGTGGGAGTAGCAACTGCTTCAACCCACTTAGAAACGTAGTCGACTGATTACCGTAGGAAGATGGGAATGGTCCCATAAAGTCGATCCCCCAAACGTCGAAGAGGTCCACTGCGAGGATGCTCTGCTGGGGCATCTCCCGCTGCTTCGAAATATTACCAGTCCTCTGGCACTGGTCACAGGCTTTGACGAATTCATGTGCATCCTTAAATAGTGAAGGCCAAAAGAAACCGGACTGGAGAACCTTTGTGGCTGTTTTTGAACCAGCCCCATGCCCACCGTATTGCGAAGAGTGGCAGCGTTCCAAGATAAACGGGATCTGATCCTCGTCGACACAGGTCCTGTAGAGACCATCAGCACACAATCGATATAAGAATGGATCATCCCAGAAGTACCTTTTAACATCGGAAAGAAATTTCCTCTTCTGGTTGTGCGAGAGCTCGGGAGGGAGGATCCCACAGGCCAAGAAGTTGACAAAATCTGCGTACCATGGGACGTTGTCCACATCAATGTGCATCAGCTGCTCGTCTGCTAGAGAATCATTAATCGGGAGCTTGTCCTCTTTGCGGTCGAGCTCTCCTAACTCGAGGCGTGATAAGTGGTCTGCAACCAGATTTTCTGCACCCTTCTTGTCTCTAATGTCAATGTCGAATTCCTAGAGGAGGAGGACCCATCGGATAAGACGAGGTTTGGAGTCCTTCTTCGACAGCAGATACTTGATAGCAGCGTGATCGGTGTATACTATGGTCTTTGAACACAATAGGTACTGCCTGAATTTCTCGAAAGCATAGACAACGGCCAGCATTTCTTTCTCGGTGGTAGTGTAATTGACTGCTGCACCGGCGAGGACTTTGCTGGCATAGTAAACTACATGCAGCTTCTTGTCGATGCGCTGCCCCAGGACTGCTCCTACTGCAAAATCACTCGCATCACAAATTAGTTCAAAGGGCAGCTCCCAATTGGGAGGCTGCACTATCGGAGCGCAAGTTAGAGCAGTTTTCAGATTATTGAAAGTAATTAAACATGAATCAGAAAAATTAAATCCAGCTTCCTGGCAAAGTAGATCAGTGAGTGGCTTTGCTGTCTTCGAAAAGTCCTTGATAAAACGTCTATAAAATCCAGCGTGCCCGAGAAAGCTCCTGATCCCCTTCACATCCTTTGGTGGTGGCAGTTTTTCAATCACCTCTACCTTCGCACGGTCAACCTCGATTCCCCTGTGAGAGACCATGTGTCCAAGAACTATACCTTCCTGCACCATAAAGTGACACTTCTCCCAGTTCAAAACCAGGTTAGAGTCAACACAACGACGAAGAACATCAGTAAGGTTAGAGAGACACGAATCAAATGAGGAACCATATTCCGAAAAATCATCCATAAATACTTCCATGGTATGTTCCAAAAAATTAGAAAAAATAGCCATCATGCAACGTTGAAAAGTGGCTGGTGCATTGCAAAGACCAAAGGGCATACGTCTATAAGCAAACGTGCCAAAAGGGCAAGTAAAAGTCGTTTTCTCCTGGTCCTCGGGGTGTATAGGAATCTGGAAAAATCCACTATAACCGTCGAGGTAGCAGAAAAATTTATGCTTTGCTAGACGTTCTAACATTCGATCAATAAAAGGCAAAGGAAAGTGATCCTTAAGAGTAGCCTTATTCAATTTCCTATAATCAATGCACATACGCCAACCAGTCACAGTACGAGTAGGAATCAATTCATTATGCTCGTTTCGTACAACAGTCAAACCTCCCTTCTTAGGGACAACGTGCCCAGGACTAACCCACTTACTATCAGCAACAGAATAAATGATGCCCGCATCTAATAATTTCAGAATTTCCTTCTTAACCACATCATTCAATTTGGGGTTTAAGCGTCTCAAGGCATCCCTACTAGGTCTAGCATCATCCTCAAGGTTAATTCTATGCATGCACAAATCTGGGCTAATCCCCTTGAGGTCGTCTATAGAGTATCCTAGGGCTGGTCTATGTTTTTGCAAGACATCAAGCAATTGCTGGGTCTCTACATCAGTCAAGGATGCATTAACAATCACCGGGTATGTCGAGTTAGGGCCCAGAAATTCATACCTGAGACTTGCAGGTAGAGGTTTCAGCTCTACCGTGCAAGATTCCTTACCTGCGTCTCATGCGGCATCAGCTGCGTCCGCGCCCTCTATGCTTATAGCGTAGACATCCATCGGTATAGGGCAGCCTGGTACAACCTTGTAAGACTCAATAGAAGTCAGTGAAATTGGCTGATCAACATCAGCAGAGTCTAACACATCACAATCAGCAAGAAGACTAGGAGTTCTGCACATGTCAGGTAAATAAAAGACAACACGTTCACTGCCTACTCGCAAAGCGATAGAACCCCTATCCATATCAATAACAACCCTAGCTGTGTAAAGGAATGGTCTACCAAGAATGATTGGGATATCAGTGTCCTCTGAAATCTCTAGCACGATAAAATCAACAGGGATATAAATATTCTTCACCTTAACGGGTACGTCCTTCAGAATCCCTTTCGGGAGTCTACAAGAACGATCCGCAAGGCGAATGGAGATGTTAGTAGGACAGAGATCACCCAAGTTCAGTTTAGAATACAGAGAATATGGCATGATAGACACACTAGCACCTAAATCACACAATGCACGATGAATAGTAAGACCACCAATATCACAAGGAATAGAAAAACTCCCTGAATCCTTAAGCTTAGGCGGCATGGGCACGTGCATGGCAGCGCTGCACTCCTCACTTAGAGCTACTGTCTCGGTCCCGTCCATCTTCCGTTTCCCAGTCATAATCTCCTTCATGAATTTGGCATATGTTGGAATCTGCGTGATTGCATCTGTGAAGGGCATAGTGATGTACAGGGTACGAATCTTGTCCACGAATTTCATGAACTCTTTGTCTCTTCTGGCACCCTTGAGATGCTGAGGGAATGGAATCGGAGGCTTGTAAGGGGCTGGCTCCACTGTCTGCGTAGAAGTTTCATTTCGGTCCTCAGCTTCTTTTGATGTTTCTTCTTCAGCAGATGCAGAGCTGAGCGCTGATTTTTCTGCTCCTGTTTGAGTGTCCTGAGCTGATATCATCTCAAGGTGTTTGCCATTTCGGAGCGTGATAGCATTTACAGACTCCCTATGATTATGCTCTGGTTTTTAGGGGAGTTTCCCTTGTTCCCCAGTTGCTGAATCTGCTTATTGAGCAACCTGATTACCTATCATCCGGATTGTCTGCTCGAGCTCTTTCACTCGCTTGTCCTGCTCCTGAGCTCGCCTATTTGCCTCTTGAGCCCTCTTATCTGCCTCTGCAATGAAACTAGCCATCATGGCCTCCAAGCTAGATGATTCGCCAGTCTCTTGTTGCTTGGGCTGCTGCGGCTGATATGAGTAGCCACCTGAATTCTGGTTTTGCTGCCCTTGTGACTGGTTGTTGTACTGAGGCTTCGGCTAATAGGAAGTATTGTTCTGCTCTTGAGCTCGAACGTTGTATTGGCCTCGTGGCTGATACGGTGCATTGGCTTGCTGCTGTTTGTACGGGAAACCAGTAGGCGCCGGGTTCTGGGGCTTGTAAGACAAGTTAGGATTATTCCTGTTCGGATTATCCCACCTGTTCGTGGGTGGTCCATAGTCGGGACCAGCCCCCTGATTATTCTGCCCGACGTAGTTTGCGTCCTCTTGATTACCGTTGCTATCAACTGCTCCGATCACCGGACAACTATCTGCGTAGTGAGAAGGTGAGCCGCATATCTGACAGTACACGCCAATGTGAGCGACGTCTGAGGACTTCATTGAATTTGCTAGCTTCATACTTTGCATCTCGGTGGCAAGTATCTTCATTGAATCAGCCAACCGAGCTATGTCATTGGTGCTCTCGGCTTGGCAGAGATCCTGCACACCTTTCCTGTTCCTAGGATTGCCGCGGTCACTCGTCCAGAGATGGTAGTCTTGGGCTGCCCGCTCTATAATCTCAGAGGTGTCCTCTAGCGGGACTTGGTTCAGTCCCCCACCTGCTGCTTGATTGACGGACGCACAGTCGTCGTGTGCAAACGTCAAGAATAAATTTATAGTCCGCTACTCGTGACTTTACTACTGGGTAGCAAGTGGTAAGTAGGGGTCGAACCCAAGGGAATTAGGGGGATACGTTGTTCTTTAAGGGATTTGTACAGCGAGGGAGCGTGTTTTAAGGTTGATTGAGATTTTAGCGGTTATGACTAAGTGACTTTTTTTTGTTGTTTTCGGTTTTGAGTGCGGAAAAGTAAATTACAGAAAAATAAATACTGAAAAGTAAAAAGAAAGACTTACAGTGGGTGATGCGTGATTTGCGAGTCCTCCGGAAGGTGAGTGCAGTTGATTAAGGCAGTTATACTAGAAAAGTAAATACAAGGGGGTTTTGTAATTCAAGGGAAGCATTCGGTTTCCGGGGCATTGCATCATAGCCTGTTTTATCATTTTAGTAATCCTTCTATGTATTCAAACGTGCATCAAGGCCATTTCAAGCGCTCGATTTGCCACACTGTCTAGTCTTTTGCAAAAGTGTTCGAAAGTGAATCAAGGCCATTTCAAGCACTCGACTTGCAACACTGTCTAATCTTTTGAAAAAAACGTAGAGCCCTTGTTCTACTCAGACTAGCACCCCATTTCAAGGTATACTAGCCTATGTGCATCCATTTGGATTGTCTTTTCCGATTTATCCAAATGGTGTTTGAGAGAGATCGAACTCCTCAGATAAGCTTTGCCATTTCAAGCATCCACTTACCCGACTATGTTCACGAACTTCCACGGAAGAGCTTTGCCATTTCAAGCATCCACTCAACCTTGGAAATTCTGATCTAATATATGGCACATAGAACAAGTTTTGAATACAGAGAAAAAACACTAAAATATTCTAAAACATTTTATAATACAAGTACGCCCCTTCAACCGAATAAAGAGTTTAGCTACGATTATCCATAGAAGAGGATATCATAGCTAAATACTCGGGGGTTTTTGAAAGACAGTAAGTAAAGGGGAATACTCAAGAACCAACAGGAGTATTCCCAAATCCTACTTGAATACTCAAGAACCAACATGAGTATTCTCTAAAACTGTTATAATACTCAAGAACCAACAGGAGTATTATTTCAAACCGTTATAATACTCAAGAACCAACAGGAGTATTATTTCAAAAACCAAACTTACAAATGCCAAACTTTCTAGAGAGAGAAGTGTATGATGATTTGTGGATGTGGAATGTTTTACAAATGAGGGAGAGGCATGTATTTATAGCCATGGAGGAGCCATGAGGAGCCAACACTTGGCAAGATGGGAGAGGAGGAGATGGATGTGGAGGAGAAAGCCAACACATGGCAAGCTCTCCATGGAGAGCTCAAAGCCGTCGGTTGCCATGGGAGGAGAGGGGAAGAGCCGCCGGTTGGAGGTCATGGGAGGAGGGGAGCTTCCTCCTTTGGTCACCTCCTCCAAAAGCCACCGGTCACCAAGGCAATGAGGAGGTTTTTTGTGTGAGTTTTGTGATGGTTTCACAAAACTATCAGTCCAATTTCGCTTCGGTCTGACTTTGGTTGTTCCTCGGTTGGATTTATTTTGAGTGATTCCATGTCAGGATCTTGAGATTTCTACATTCAGCGTCTGATCGTGACCTTGGACTGACTCGTAATATCTTTTCAGCGTAAAATTCTCTCCTTAGCGTGTATTCTCACTAGAGTCCAAAATACCCTGTAGAAATATATCGGAACTAACAAGCAAAAGTTAAATAGACCAACAATCTAATTTAGTGGGTTTTACTGTGTTTTTGATTCGTATATTTAAGGTCCATCAGATCACCCCACACTTTTAGTTGTTCGTCCCGAACAATGCTATTAAAGGGCGGCACATTAAGTTTGGTTTTAAAATATGAAAATTAGACTGTGGGACTCGATTTATCCTAATTCATGCATTACTTACTTATTACCAAATTGAACTGTGTAAATAAATAGAAGAAACTTGATACGTGTACCTTCGTGCTGAGATGCAAATTATTCTGGATGTTTTGGGAGATAGCCCTTTTTAGGCTCTTGGACTGCATCTTCGGGACCGTCTCGCACTATATGGTTTCCTTGTAGCTTTTTCTAGCACGTGATTCAGTTCGGGTTTCAATGGTTTGGTCTTTGATTTTCTTTTGGCGAGGGACAGCTTTTTGTAGTGAATCGGCCTTTGGCCTTTGATTTGACTCTTTGAGTACTTCACTTTTTGTTCGGTTAAAACCTTCACAATTTTGGGCCTTTGGCCTCTTGATTTGCTTCTTTGAGCTTTTTGCCTTTTTGTGGCTTGCTAGTCCATTTTCTCAAGCCTTTTTTTGGGAGGTCCAATCATCGCCCGCAAGCCTATAGAAATACCTCCCCGCTCCTCTCATCCTTGCCGTTTCGCGCGGGTCAAGATGAGGGTCGCTCATCTATTTTCTTGGCTACTTTGACTAGAGATAGGACGGTCTGATTCCCGTCCTCGCTTTTTTTTCTTTTTGCATAAACACTGCATGGCGGAGATGACTTCAATCTTCACTGAAACCCGAAGTGCAGCCTCCACTGACTTCGAAAACCATATAGTTAGATTCGATCCTTCGATTGCTTGCCAAGCCTCTCTAGGGCAGTTTATGTCAACTCCACATCCCTAGTTTATCTCAGCACAAAGGGACAAATGAGAAGTTACGTTCTAAGTTTTTAGACAGTTGAATTTTCACAAGGAAAATGCATGAATTTTAGATCTATCTTTTTCACATTCTCAAGTTCATATTTTCAAAAAGATAATATTAAAAAGGAAAAGAAAAACATGTTATGTACACAGGTGGTTCTCACCCCACACTTTTGAACGTAGGCGTGCCTTTCAGCAAGACTTAGTTCAAAAGCCATGCAAGCAGATATTATATGAGAAGGAAATGACGTTAAGGAAAAGGGAAGAACAGAACTCCCTTTAAAGTGTCGAGTGAACGACATGGCATGAGGCTGGATAATCGAGGGAGTTCGGCTGGGGCCTTGAACTCTCAGCGCAGGCCCGGTAACTCACGGAAGCTGCCTGGCTGATCTGGTCTTGCTCCAAAAACTGATTCCTGAATAGTCATTTCTTCTATGCACCAAGTGGGTGAGAGTGACTTATTGAAAAAAACTAAAATGATATAAAAATAAAAGACAGAAAGTAAGATAGTGTCGGGTTACCTCCCGACCAGTGCCTTTGTTGAACGTCGTTGGCTCGACAGTACCTCATTCTTGGATCACTGGTTTGGATCCCATGGGTGGCTTAGGTCGTATTTCTTTATTGTGCCGACCTTGATTCTGGCTGTGACTCTTCCTGAGTTTTTGGCTGATGACGGGCTTGGGTCCAGTTCCCATGGTTCTGATGGTTTCTCCTTCCAACGTCTCTGAGAAGGCGAGGGACCTTTCACTATTAGTTTCTTGAACTGAGTTTTCTGGTGTTTAGGGCTGCTTTGTCCAGTTATGGCGAAAACATGCTCCATCGAGGAGTCGTTCTGCTCAGGCCTTTTTCCCATCCTCTTTTCATCCTCTTCATGGATCACTTAGTTTTTTGCAATTTGCCTATTGATCAAGGGGAAAAGTCGGGAAGCTTGCATCTTAAGGCTTGGTTCTGCCTCGTCTTGTCTGTTTGTGAGGATCTGGTCGTAGATGGTCTCAGATGCTTGGGTGATGATAGTTGGGTATGGCTCGGGCAGCATGCTGGTGGTATTCTGGACTTCTTCCATTGCTGACACAGCATTCAGTTCCTCGTTGCTCCCGATACTTTCTATATCCCAATCTTCTGATGGCTCGGGAGTTTCTTCTTCGTCTGTCTCTGGACCAGCTTCTTCTATCTGCATTCCTCTATCAGCAAGAGGTATTCGTTTTGTGGCTGCGGCCAGGTCTTTTATGAGGTACCACATGTCTGCCATGGACAAGTTCCTGGCCGATCTCCTCATTGCTTCGTTAATCCTCGTCAGATCATCGGCCTTCATCCCACGAAGAAATTTTTGAAGTAGAGCTTTCTTCGTGAATCCATGGTGCGGGCAGCTTGAGACGATGGTGTCATAGTTCGTGTAGTATTCATCCAAAGTCTCATCCCGGGATTGTTGAAGGTACATGATCTTCTCTCGGGTTTGTTGTCGTAAGGATGGAGGGGAGAATTCTTTCAGGAATGGAACGCAGAAGTACACAAAATGTACTGCACTACTAGCGGTTGATGTGTAATACCAGATCGTTGCGAAATCAGTTAGAGAGAATTTGAAGCATTTAAGCTTAAACTCCTCTAACATTTCATTTGCAGGTTTTATGATGTGGCAAACGTGGTGAAAGTTTCGGCAGTGTTGTACTGGGTCTTCTCCATCCTTACCTCCGAACAGAGGAAGATGTCTTGTTGTCCATGCATATGTAGCGGGTAGCGTCATGAGAAGGGAAGGGAAAGAACAACTTATCCGACGGCTAATTCCCCGGCAACGGCGCCAATTTTTGACGGACGCACAGTCGTCGTGTGCAAACGTCAAGAATAAATTTATAGTCCGCTACTCGCGACTTTACTACTGGGTAGCAAGTGGTAAGTAGGGGTCGAACCCAAGGGAATTAGGGGGATACGTTGTTCTTTAAGGGATTTGTACAGCGAGGGAGCGTGTTTTAAGGTTGATTGAGATTTTAGCGGTTATGACTAAGTGACTTTTTTGGTTGTTTTTGGTTTTGAGTGCGGAAAAGTAAATTACAGAAAAATAAATACTGAAAAGTAAAAAGAAAGACTTACAGTGGGTGATGCGTGATTTGCGAGTCCTCCGGAAGGTGAGTGCAGTTGATTAAGGCAGTTATACTAGAAAAGTAAATACAAGGGGTTTTGTAATTCAAGGGAAGCATTCGGTTTCGGGGGCATTGCATCATAGCCTGTTTTATCAGTAATCCTTCTAAGTGTTCAAACGTGCATCAAGGCCATTTCAAGCGCTCGATTTGCCACACTGTCTAGTCTTTTGCAAAAGTGTTCGAAAGTGAATCAAGGCCATTTCAAGCACTCGACTTGCAACACTGTCTAATCTTTTGCAAAAAATGTAGAGCCCTTGTTCTACTCAGAATAGCACCCCATTTCAAGGTACACTAGCCTATGTGCATCCATTTGGATTGTCTTTTCCGATTTATCCAAATGGTGTTTGAGAGAGATCGAACTCCTCAGATAAGCTTTGCCATTTCAAGCATCCACTTACCCGAGTATGTTCACGAACTTCCACGGAAGAGCTTTGCCATTTTAAGCATCCACTCAACCTTGGAAATTCTGATCTAATATATGGCACATAGAACAAGTTTTGAATATAGAGAAAAAACACTAAAATATCTAAAACATTTTATAATACAAGTACGCCCCTTCAACCGAATAAAGAGTTTAGCTACGATTATCCATGGAAGAGGATATCATAGCTAAATACTCGGGGGTTTTTGAAAGACAGTAAGTAAAGGGGAATACTCAAGAACCAACAGGAGTATTCCCAAATCCTACTTGAATACTCAAGAACCAACATGAGTATTCTCTAAAACTGTTATAATACTCAAGAACCAACATGAGTAATATTTCAAACCGTTATAATACTCAAGAACCAACAGGAGTATTATTTCAAACCGTTATAATACTCAAGAACCAACAGGAGTATTATTTCAAAAACCAAACTTACAAATGCCAAACTTTCTAGAGAGAGAAGTGTATGATGATTTGTGGATGTGGGATGTTTTACAAATGAGGGAGAGGCATGTATTTATAGCCATGGAGGAGCCAACACTTGGCAAGATGGGAGAGGAGGAGATGGATGTGGAGGAGAAAGCCAACACATGGCAAGCTCTCCATGGAGAGCTCAAAGCCGCCGGTTGCCATGGGAGGAGAGGGGAAGAGCCGCCGGTTGGAGGTCATGGGAGGAGGGGAGCTTCCTCCATTGGTCACCTCCTCCAAAAGCCACCGGTCACCAAGGCAATGAGGAGGTTTTTGTGTGAGTTTTGTGATGTTTTCACAAAACTATCAGTCGAATTTCGCTCCGGTCTGACTTTGGTTGTTCCTCGGTTGGATTTGTTTTGAGTGATTCCACGTCAGGATCTTGTGATTTCTGCATTCAGCGTCTGATCGTGACCTTGGACTTACTCGTAACATCTTTTCAGCGTAAAATCCTCTCCTTAGCGTGTATTCTCTCTAGAGTCCAAAATACCCTGTAGAAATATATTGGAACTAACAAGCAAAAGTTAAATAGACCAACAGTCTAATTTAGTGGGTTTTACTGTGTTTTTGATTCGTATAATTATGGTCCATCATTGATTGGTTAAGGTTCGCATCCCTTGATCGATTCCTTGATAAAAAGTGTGAATGATCTGCCACTCCTCTAGATTGTGGTGTGGGCACATCCTTGTCAGCTCCTTGTACCTCTCCCATGAGTCATACCGAGTCTCACCATCGATAGAGCGGAACGATATGATTTTATTCCGGAAATGAGCTGTCTTTGATGGTGGAAAGTACTGCAGGAGAAAAGCTTCGGCCAGCCTGTTCCATGTGGTAAAGGTACCCTCTGCGTGGCTGTCTAACCATCTGCTAGCTTTGTCGGACAGTGAGAACAGGAATAGCCTGAGGTAGTAAGATTCTGGAGGGACACCATTTGTATTGACTGTATTGCACATCTGGACAAAACGCTTAAGGTGCTGATGAGGATCTTCATTAACCCTTCCCGAGAACTGAATGTTATGTACCATCTGTATGAGTCCAGTCTTTAGTTCCCAAGTGTTGGCATCTATTCCGGGCGGTGCGATAGCGGACTGAAATCCAGTAACACGAGGAGTAGTGTAATCTCCAAGGGTTCTGCGCACTGGCGCTCGCACTTGCGGCTGCTGGTCGTCCTCGACTCTTCCATTCAGCAAGTTCTGATTCAAAGCCATTGCTGCGTAGTTTCGGTTCAGTGCTCGTAGCTGCCGAGCTTCGTTTTGGGCCTGACGATTGTACTTTAGTTGGTCCGGTGTGTCGTCGTCTGAAATCTGGATTTGCTTCTTCCGTCTGGGTGCTTTCTTTGGCATGAACTACCTGGTGCCTGCAAAAGCCAAGAATCACCGTGAGTGAAGAGATTAAAACAGAAAAAAATTAGATATCAAACGGGGCGGAATAGTCTAAACTACACACGTTACTCTAATATCACACTAAACGCTGCTCCCCGGCAACGACGCCATTTTGACACGCGTATTTTTAACCCTTTATAGATGTCAAATTATTAGTTTTAGGGGTCAAATTGCAGTCAAACAAAATTTATAATCCTTGGTAAGCCAAGGGTCGATCCTAGGAGCAATGCGTGTGAGTACTAGCAAACGGTGTGACCTATTTAGCTATTCCGAATTAACAAGGGTTGATTTGTCACGAAAATTTGCAATAATTAAATGGCAGAAAATAAATGTGCAGAAAATAAATGTTGTGTTTTTATTCAGAGAAAGAATCCCAGAACCCGTACTTCACCCGTGCTAACCCCACTAATCATGCAATCATTCTATGTTAATTATTCATGTTATCGAATATGAAATATAACCGAAACAACACTAGACAAGCCGCCCATCCACGGATCATTGTCTAGATTAATCTCCATCGTTGAACACCGCCCATCCACGGATTATCAACGATTTCGATTTATTAAATTAAAGGTTTTCCTATTAGCTCATGTAAACATGACCTAACATCAATTTCATGCAATCCGGTTGATCCCTAGGGCCCATCCACCTTTCGGCATACAACCAAGTACGTTCTATCAATGCAAACATGCCCTTTGACGTAAATACATGCATAGAACGATAAAATTAAGCATGCAATGAAATTGAATATTCGAATTGCATAAATAATGAATTTCAATTGATCACATGAGAGTTAGGGTTACATGGATCCCGGAATAGAGAAGACTACTCGCTATTCATGGCGATTAACCAAAAACAGTGTAATATGAAAGGAAGAAACGAATAAACCGTAGAGATTATCCTCGTTGATCCTCACAATTGAAAGCTTGTCTTCTCTCCCAAGTTAGGGTTTTTCTCCAAAGTTGCAACAACCTGTTTATTCTGCTTGTGTTTCTTTATATAAACTGTCTAAAAAGGCCGAAAAGCCCAAAAATCGAATTTAGAAAAAACTTGTAATTTTCAGCCGATGGTCCCGTTACAATCGTTACAGCCCAGTGTGTAACGGCTGTAACGGTTGAAGCCCAAATCTCGGATGCGTAGTATAGCCGTTACACCCGTTACAGCCAAGGTGTAACGAGTGATTCTTCTTGTAACGGGCGGCTCTGAAAACTCAGGTAGAAAACACAGCCGTTACACCCGTGACCGCCTGGTGTGTAACGGCTGGTGAGCTTGTAACGGGCCGTGCTGGCTTAATTCTAGTTTTTGGCCTTTTTCGATCCATCTTTCTGTTCTTTTGACATTTCGACTCCAAGGAGCGATGATATGTCGATTTTACCTGAAACACTAGAGAAAGACATCAAATATAGACAATTTGCCGGGAGAATGAGCGAAACCCTTCATCGAATGTAGCAAATGATTAGTCAAAATATCAACTGATCATTCATCGTCATCTTAAAACGCTGCAATCGATCAGACACCAGCATAGGAGAATCGATCGATGATCAGAAGTTCGTAGGAGGATTTATGGGGTTTAATTGGAGTTTAATTGGAATTTAAAACAACCCAATTGATTATTTGAGGACGTCCGCTCAAACGTCCTCTGATAGCACGTCCTCCGGAACGTCCTCCGCACAGCACGTCCTCCTTCAACCGTTGTTTTATTTTTTTTCCAGACGTCCTCAAAACTCGCTCAGAACGTCCTACAATTAGCACCGGTGTATATGCTCTCATGATGTCCTCCAAGATGTTAAATAATTCAATTGTGGCATGACTTGGGAATTGGGGGCACCAAAGTATGATGTATGAAAAGGTCCTATCGAGAAGTTTGTGATTCGAAGGAGTTCATTTCTACAAGCCTCCGAGATGCGGCCAGAAAAGAAAATCATGCTCTTTCCGGGTTAAGCTTTTAACCAGAGAACGCAAAATTTGTTGATTAAATCTCTAAGTTTTGAGGCTGATGTCTTCCTACCATTAAAGAAAATCAGTATGTCATCCGCAAACAGGAAGTGATTGATTGTCAAGGCCCTCAACCCCGATATGTATGTGTGTTTTTCTCTAGATTCCACCTTTGCTAATGGCACGAGAGAACTACTCCATGACAATAACAAAGAGACTAGGGCTAAGGGGGTCACATTGTCGAACTCTACGGTGAGATTTGAAGAGTCCAAAGTTTTTCCCTTCCCACCGCATGGAGTACCAACCATTTCAGATGCATCAGTACACTAAGTCGCACCAAGTTTCAGAGAAGCCTAGCCCCCGAAGCGCTATGAGAAGAAATGTCAATGACAACCTATCAATATCATATGCATTTGCCACCAAAAAGTTTGCTGTGGATATCGTGAACTAAGTCACGGGCTAGGGCAAGAATTTCATGAATGCCTTTTCCCGGGACGAAGCCGGATTGTTCTTCACTAACAATGCGTGGGAGAAATTCGGCCAACCTTGAATTGAGAATTTTTGAGATGATCTTATGGGATGAATTGCAAAAACTGATCAACCTGAGTTGAGATATGGAAGAGGCATTTGGTACCTTCGGATGAGTATGAAAGAGGTAGACGAGAAGGACCTAGGTAGTTCACAACCTTCAAAGAAGGCCGCTATGTCTCGCATGTAATCCTCTCCAATGATGTACCCCATAAGGACTACAAAAATCGAATAAAGAAGCAAGTTGGGACTCGTGCGCTATCAGCCTTCATCTCATCCAGGACCATGCTAATCTCATCTTCCATTGGGCAGGCAATGAGATGTCATGAGTTCTCCTCAAAAGAGATGATGGATTCAAACAAGTCAAAGCTGGAACATTGTGGGTTCGGTGTGTGGCCACAAAAGAGCTCAAAGAAGAAAAAAAAAACTGTTGAGTTTCCTATTAAGTCAGTGTCATATGAGGATGTTGATGGAGCGTATTTCTACGATTCATTGAGTACGCTAAACCCACCAAATTAGGCACTTTGAGTGCACGAACATGTGCTTGTTAATGTGTATTTGCATTTCTGGCCATTTTGGAGTCTAAAGAGGAATCACGCCTAAAAGGGGAGATTTGCGCCCAAAAGCATGCCAAGTCATTTTTGGCCGAGCCAAGGACCGAGAAGCCCGGACGGGGCCGAGGAATGTCGGGCCGCGTCCTGGAAATGCCGGACGCGTCCGAGAACTTCAGCCGGGCCGGCCGAGAAAACCAGGTCGCGTCTGAGTTCCAGCGTCTGCGTTCGAGGCCGAGTGCCGAGAGTGCCAAGCACCCGAGCTGAGAGTGCCGAGAGCGCCAGGCCCGCATCCGAGAAAGTCCAGACGCTTGCGTCCGAGTGCCGAGAAAACCAGGCCCGGTAGGAAGAACATAGGCCACGGCCTATCTTTGGCGGCGTTCCGACCAAACCACTTCCGAACAAACCACTTCGAGCATTCAATTTCCATGAAGTTTTTCGTTCCAAATCCACACTCAAAAGGCAAGGAACGCATGGTCCAAAATTCAAGACATCCTAGGCCAAGGGACCGAGTTCTAGGCCATTCTAGGGAACGACCATGCTCCGACCATATTCCGGCTTAGCAACCTTCTTGGACCAGTATTAAAATCACTTCAACATTCTAGAACCATCGCCCAAAAGTCAAGAACGCAATGTCAAGGCACCGAGCCCGGTAAAAGCTAAACAAGGGCAATTTCGGCCGATTTGGAATTTCGACCATGTTCCGGGCAGAATTTGGCTTAGCATCCTTCTTGAGATCATCTTAGAATGACGTTTTCATTTAGAATACACTCTCCAAAATCCAAGAAGCTCTGGCCAAGATTCCGGGCAGATTCTGGCCATATTCCGGCAAACTCCGGCCATGCTCCGGCGAACCTCCGGTGATGCTCCGATCAAGCTCATCCAACCACCACCATGCTCCGGTCATTTGTTGCTCTGGCCACATTCCGGGGAAGTCCAACTAAATCCAAACTACTTATTTCCCGGTTGGCCACACTATTCACTTCGGTTTGGTTTTGGAATCCGGTTGGGCTTTAACTAAAACCAAGTCGGTTGGTTCCTTCTCAACAAGCTAGTTGGCTTTGGATGACACCAACACAAGTGGGCAATTCGTGGCTCATGGAAGAGATAAGTGCAAGAGGTGGCTTTGGCTTAAAATATCCCAAATGGTGTCATAAGAAGAGCCAATCAAATGCCTTAGCTTTTTGGATATTTCTCAATGCAAACTTAGCCTCCAAGTCTTCATTAGCCTATAAATAGAGGCCTTAAGCCTTAGAATTCGAGTGCCACAAACCTTAGAGAGTTGAGAGCTTATCTCTCTTCTCTTCACTTTCTATGCAAACACACTTTGTTCTTACTTTATTCTTGATTTCCAAAGCTTTGGTCACTTGTTCTTGAGCTTCAAGCTCTTACTTTCCAGCAAGCACATCTTACTTTCCTTGTATTGATCTTGATTTGGAGCTCCTCTCCCTTTACTTTCCTTGTTGTTCTTTTACTTTCTTGTCGGTTTTGCTTACTTTCCTTGTTCTAGCCAAAACTACTTGTATTCCTTGACATGAATACAAGTAGTTAAAGCTATTTTTCTTGCTACAAAAGCTCACGGTTTTGGTTACAAATAGCTCACGGTTCCCTTTACAAAATTGCTCTCGGTCACTTGTTTTACTTTTTTTCTTGTTTTCTTTGCTTTTGTAAGTATGGTGCTTGTATTCCTTACCATGAATACAAGTAGCTAAGCATATTCGGTCAAAGGGGCGTTCATACTTGTGTATGCATCTTGAGACTTGAACTTAATGCTATTGTGTGTCAACTAGTTCGGTGCCATTATTCGGTTGAACGACAAGGCTAAGTGGATGCTCGAAAGAGCAAAGCTTAGCCGAGTAGTTCAATCTTGATTAGACAACTAGGCTAAGTGGATGCTCGAAAGAGCAAAGCTTAGCCGAGTAGTTTACTCTTCCTTAAGTCGCTTGGTTGATCGTAACTGAAGATAAAGTGGCTGCACTTAGAACTAGAAGTCTATGACTTGATTTTGGAGTAGATTGTGGTGTAAGCGCTTGAAAAAGCCTTACTTTAGGGGTTAAGACTTGAAAAGGAATAACTCCACACTTATGAACACAAAGTAAGATCATTTGACGTCCATCATGGTTGTCTCACAAGTAGAGACCCTAGACTGAATATCTTTCGTCCTTACTTACCTGTCATTTTACTTTCAGTCTCACTATCAACTGCTTACTTTCAGTACTTTACTTTTCAGCACTTTAATTTCTGTCTTTACTTTTACGCACTTTACTTTACGCACTTTACTTTCCGCACTTTACTTTTCAGTCATTTACATTCCGCACATTTACTTTCAGTCTTTACTTTTCGCTTACTACAGACGCTTTCAATATCAATCCAACATACAATTGGTACGGATTGCGCTTGAAATATAGCGTGCGACAAACCAAAAGTATGTTGTTTGGTTGATATTGAACTCGACTATTCCAGCAATTTACTTTTCAGCACTTACTTTCAGTCTTTACTTTCAGCACTTTAATTTCTCACACTTTACTTTCAGTACCTTTACTTTTACGCAATTTACTTTCTGTCTAAAAAACCATAAAACCCAATCTGTATTTACTTTCTTTTTCTTTCTTTTTAAAAGAACAACCATTCCACACTGACTCCCTTGGGTTCAACCCCTACTTACCGCTTTACTACCCAATAGTGAAGTCACAAGTAGTGGACTTATAAATTTATTTTGCACATTGCCTCACGATAAGGCTCTGTCAAATTGGCGTCGTTGCCGGGGAGTTGTGTTTCGGAGTTGTTGTTCTTTTTGTTTTTTTGTTTTTGTTTTCGTTTTGCAGCCCTACATGTCGTTGTACTATGAAAGCGAGCCTTGGAACAATGAGGAGTTTTCCCCACCATCCTTCGAATTTGAAGTCCGCGAGAAGATCAACAACATAGAGCAATCCCGGGACGAAACTTTGGACGAGTACTTGGCGTACTTTGACTCCATTGTGACGAGCTGCCCGCACCATGGATTCACCAATTCCGATCTTCTTCAAAGGTTTCTCAATGGAATGATGTCACAAGAGTAGAATTGGCTAAATGATGCAGCGGGAGGCTCGGTGAATAACTTAGACATGATGATCTCTGGAACCTAATAGATGATTTGGCCGCGAGGTCAAGACCAAGACAAGATCAGGCCGAGCCACTCGAGGATGATACAACGGAGCTGGCATCTAGCACCCAGCAGCTGGCCAACATGATAGACCAAAACCAGGCCAGATCCGAGAAAGCATGGGCAGAAATAGAGGCGGGTCTAAAAGAAACTGATTACCGGATCAATGAGATGCTCTGGCCAAGAGTCATCAAAGAAGAGCCCACGGAGCCGGTAGCTAGTACCCATCAGTTGGCAACGGACATACAGCAATTGAGTGCCACGACGCACCAAAACCAGGCCGAAGCCGAGGAATCATGGGCAAAAGTTGTGGCGGCAAGAAGAAACGGCATAGCTGATCAATGAGATGCTCAAGCCTAGGGTCATCAAGGAAGAGCCCACGGAGCCTATAGAGGAAGAGGACCTGCGGATGACCGAAGAAGAACTAGCCAAATCAGGCCCGGACCTCACTGCCGAGCTACCCAAATCAGACCCGGACCTCTGTGTGATTGGCCCCGGAGACCATATAAATGACGAGGATGAGGACCCATGGTTGCCTGAAGAAGAGCTCCACTCAGATTACCCCTGGGAGTTAAAAGAAAAACTGCCCAATTCAGGCCCGGTCCACATTACCAATCTACTCAAGGAAATCACGCCGGTCCCGGACCTCATTGCCGAACCAGCCGAGTCTAACACAGTCCTCACTGCCGAGCCAACAGAAGTTCCGTTCCTCAATTGCGAGCTAGCCGAGACAGCCCCGGTCCTCACGGACGGGCTGGTCGAGAAAGACCCGGACCTCATGGCCGAGAAGCCCCAACTTGACCCTTTATGTTTTATGCAGATCATAGCCACCGAAGAGCATGTAGTCAATAATGATGCGGTGCAAGGGGAGTTGGAGGCAAAACATGAGCCAGAAGAGCCGAAGATGGAGCACTCACTCACCACGAGCCCGGAAAACTCACTCATTCCAAGACGACCATTCGTAGCTGCCACAAAGAAGAGGCTTCACATGGGAACATGCTTGATGTCGCCAAAGGCATGGCCCAAAGGAATGGAAGCCCGGAAGGAGTAGCAAGAGACCACGGCTCAATGGACCAGCAGCTATGGTCAAGGAGCCCTCATCTTCTCGGTTGTATGTGGAAAAGAACCCGCCGGACCAATGGAAACTAGAACCGAGCACATCACTCCTTGAATTCTTTGGGCGGAGCAAAAAGGCTACCGAGAAGAAATTCGACCTCAAACGCCCATGGGATCCCAACTTATGATCCATGAGTGACGTACCGTCGAGCCAACGACGTTAAACAAAGGCACTTGCCGGGAGGTAACCCGGCATATTTTCGTCATTTGTTACAGTTTTTATGTTTATGTCGTTTTTTTTCATACTCACCTCCTTTCCTTTATTTGCTTACATTTTGTCTTTTGAACTAAGTCATTCCGAGAGGAACGGCTTCGTTCAAAAGTGTGGGGGTATTTGAGTAGTAGTCTTTGTACATAGTAGTTAACATGTTTGTTCTTTTCCTTTTCCCTTAATATTAACTTTTTGAAAATATACACTTTCATGATGTGAAAATAGATAGATCCGATTCATGCATTTCCTTGTGAAAACTTAAACGTGTAAAAACATGCGAACTTAACTTTCTACTTGTCCTTGTGTGCTGAGATAACGTAGGATGTGGAGTTGAAAGAAATGCCCTAGAGAGGCTTGACAAGCACTTAAGGGACCGGATCCTTACTATACGGTTATGTGAAAATTGTGGACGCTGCACTTCGCGCCTCTTGGTGAAGAGTGGACTCCGCCACGCAGCGTTTATGCAAGAGGCGGGACGGGAATCAAACCGTCCATTCTCTAGTCCAAAGTAGCCGGGAAAATAGATGAGCGACCCTCATCTTGACCCGCGCAAAAAAGGCAAGGATGAGAAAGAGCGGGGAGGTATTTCCATATGCTCTCGGGCGATGATTGGACCTCCCAAAAGTGAAGAAATGGACGAGCAATCATCAAAGGAGCAAAGCTCAAAGAAGAAAAGAAAGAAATCAGCCAATATGGTGAAAACAAAACCGAAGCAAAAGTGAAGTACTCAAAGAGTCAAATCAAAGGCCGAAGGCCAAACCTCACTACAAAAGCTGTCCAACCACACAAACAAAGAAAAAGAGCTCAACCCAAGTTGCCCGAATCAATCACGTGCTAGAAGAAGCAAGTAGCATAACCATATAGTAAGATCGGATCCGAGAGTGCAGTTCAAAGGCCTAAAAAGTGGCTATCTCCCAATCATCCAAATTGATTTGCATCTCGGCTCAAAGGTAACAAGTATCTAGTTACTTTCATATGTGAGCATGATTTCGTTTGGAAGCAAGTAAGCTATGCATGCTAAGGTGAAGTCTAGTTTTGCATCTCACATTCACATCGAGGATTTAGGGTGTTGTTCCTCTCTTTGACTAGACTTGTTCGGGACGAACAAGAATAAGTGTGGGGGTATTTGATGGAGCGTATTTCTATGATTCATTGAGTACGCTAAACCCACCAAATTTGGCACTTTGAGTGCACGAACATGTGCTTGTTAATGTGTATTTGCATTTCAGGCCATTTTGGAGTCTAAAGAGGAATCACGCCTAAAAGGGGAGATTTGCGCCCAAAAGCATGCCAAGTCATTTTTGGCCGAGCCAAGGACCGAGAAGCCCGGACGGGACCGAGGAATGTCGGGCCGCGTCCTGGAAATGCCGGACGCGTCCGAGAACATCAGCCGGGCCGACCGAGAAAACCAGGTCGCGTCCGAGTTCCAGCGTCCACGTCTGAGGCCGAGTGCCGAGAGTGCCGAGCGCCCGATCCGGGAGTGCCGAGAGCGTCAGGCCCGCATCCGAGAAAGTCCGGACGCTTGCGTCCGAGTGCCGAGAAAACCAGGCCCGGCAAGAAGAACATAGGCCACGGCCTATCTCCGGCGGCGTTCCGACCAAACCACTTCGAGCATTCAATTTCCATGAAGTTTGTCGTTCGAAATCCACACTCAAAAGGCAAGGAACGCATGGTCCAAAATTCAAGCCATCCTAGGCCAAGGGACCGAGTTCTAGGCCATTCTAGGGAACGACCATGCTCTGACCATATTCTGGCTTAGCAACCTTCTTGGACCAGTATTAAATTCACTTTAACATGCTAGAACCATCGCCCAAAGGTCAAGAACGCAATGTCAAGCCACCGAGCCCGGTAAAAGCTAAACAAGGGCAATTTCGTCCGATTTGGGATTTCGACCATGTTCCGGGCAGAATTTGGCTTAGCATTCTTCTTGAGATCATCTTAGAATGCCTTTTTTGTTCAGAATACACTCTCCAAAATCCAAGAAGCTCCGGCCAAGATTCCGGGCAGATTCCGGCCATATTCCGGCGAACTCCGGCCATGCTCCGGCAAACCTCCGGTGATGCTCCGATCAAGCTCATCCAACCACCACCATGCTCCGGTTATTTGTTGCTCTAGCCACATTCTGGAGAAGTCCAACTAAATCCAAACTACTTATTTCCCGGTTGGCCATACTATTCACTTCGATTTGGTTTTGGAATCCGGTTGGGCTTCAACTAAAACCAAGTCGGTTGGTTCCTTCTCAACAAGCTAGTTGGCTTTGGATGACACCAACACAAGTGGGCAATTCGTGGCTCATGGAAGAGATAAGAGCAAGAGATGGCTTTGGCTTAAAATATCCCAAATGGTGTCGTAAGATGAGTCAATCAAATGCCTAAGCTTTTGGGATATTTCTCAATGCAAACTTAGCCTCCAAGTCTTCATTAGCCTATAAATAGAGGCCTTAAGCCTTAGAATTCGTGTGCCACAAACCTTAGAGAGTTGAGAGCTTATCTCTCTTCTCTTCACTTTCAATGCAAACACACTTTGTTCTTGATTTCCAAAGCTTTGTTCACTTGTTCTTGATCTTCAAGCTCTTACTTTCCAGCAAGCACATCTTACTTTCCTTGTATTGATCTTGATTTGGAGCTCCTCTCCCTTTACTTTCCTTGTTGTTCTTTTACTTTCTTGTCGGTTTTGCTTACTTTCCTTGTTCTAGCCAAAACTACTTGTATTCCTTGACATGAATACAAGTAGTTAAAGCTGTTGTTCTTGCAACAAAAGCTCACGGTTTTGGTTACAAATAGCTCACGGTTCCCTTTACAAAATTGCTCTCGGTCACTTGTTTTACTTTTTTTCTTGTTTTCTTTGCTTTTGTAAGTATGGTGCTTGTATTCCTTACCATGAATACAAGTAGCTAAGAATATTCGGTCAAATGGGTGTTCATACTTGTGTATGCATCTTGAGACTTGAACTTAATGCTATTTTGTGTCAACTAGTTCGGTGCCATTATTCGGTTGAACGACAAGGCTAAGTGGATCCTCGAAAGAGCAAAGCTTAGCCGAGTAGTTCAATCTTGATTAGACAACTAGGCTAAGTGGATGCTCGAAAGAGCAAAGCTTAGCCGAGTAGTTTACTCTTCCTTAAGTCACTTGGTTGATCGTAACTGAAGATCAAGTGGCTGCACTTAGAACTAGAAGTCTATGTCTTGATTTTGGAGTAGATTGTGGTGTAAGCGCTTGAAAAAGCCTTACTTTAGGGGTTAAGTCTTGAAAAGGAATAACTCCACACTTATGAACACAAAGTAAGATCATTTGACGTCCATGATGGTTGTCTCACAAGTAGAGACCCTGGACTGAATATCTTTCGTCCTTACTTACCTGTCATTTTACTTTCAGTCTCACTATCAACTGCTTACTTTCAGTACTTTACTTTTCAGCACTTTAATTTCTGTCTTTACTTTTACGCACTTTACTTTACGCACTTTACTTTCCGTACTTTACTTTTCAGTCATTTACTTTCCGCACATTTACTTTCAGTCTTTACTTTTCGCTTACTACAGACGCTTTCAATATCAATCCAACATACATTTGGTACGGATTGCGCTTGAAATACAGCGTGCGACAAACCAAAAGTATGTTGTTTGGTTGATATTGAACTCGACTGTTCCAGCAATTTACTTTTCAGCACTTACTTTCAGTCTTTACTTTCAACACTTTAATTTCTCGCACTTTACTTTCAGTACCTTTACTTTTACGCAATTTACTTTCTGTCTAAAAAAACCATAAAACCCAATCTGTATTTACTTTCTTTTTCTTTCTTTTTAAAAGAACAACCATTCCACACTGACTCCCTTGGGTTTTACCCCTACTTACCGCTTTACTACCCAATAGTGAAGTCACAAGTAGTGGACTTATAAATTTATTTTGCACATTGCCTCACGACAAGGCTCTGTCAGATGTCCTGCCACCCAGGTCTAGAGACAGTTTATTCCTAGAAGCTCTAGCCCTAATGGCTGCATGGTAAAATTTAGAGTTTTTGTCTCCATCTTCTAACCAGGTAATCAGGACTTAGCTTTTAGGATTTTTGACTGTCGTCTCATCAAGTTCGAATGTGTGGTCTTGGCTGTCTCTAAGTCCTTTGTATGCAGAAGACCTTCAGGGTAAGTTATGCTGCTCGTATCGTGTCTAAATCTACGGTTAACATCTCCAGAGATATTTTGATACCATGATTTGAGTGTGTTCCTATGACGCTAAAGCTTTAGTCCGAAGTTGGTAATAAGGCTTTCATGGAGCGAGCCCACCTAATTTTCTGAGAATATAATAGGGATCTAAAGTCAGGATGTTCCTCCCGAATTCTCATATAGTGAAATCTACTTAGGTGGATGGGAATAACCAGCAAAGGACACTATTGGAGGGCAGTGGTCAGATGCTTGTCTGATGCTTGTCTGGCAAGGTGTGATATTTGTAGTGATGAAAAGCGTGTTAAATCTATCCATCAATGAGGACGCAATCCAGTCGCATAGAGATGCAGTTACCCCCTTGTTGCTGTTGGACCACGTAAACTGGTTGCCACAAAAAACCTGCATTGCTCAACCCAACCTGTATTTGAAACCTATTAAACGTGAACATTGATCCATTATCTTTTCGATTTCCTCGTTTTTCATCCCAGCTGCTTATGGTGTTAGAGTCTCCTTTACCGTCAAGAGTCTCTTATCGTCTGACCCTCATCACAGAGGCTCGCCTAAAGGTTGTCTCTTTTCTTTTGTTCGTAGCGGCATAAACAAAGGAGAAGATAATAGGGGCAAATATGGTGTGTTCTCATGTTGAGAGAGATACATATTGTTATCCCCACTAAATGGAGTCTGTATGATCGATATCATCAAAAGATCCATATCTTAAAACTATGTTGGAGACCATGCG
Organism: Rhodiola kirilowii; assembly: GCA_033675215.1. Classification (NCBI taxonomy): domain Eukaryota; kingdom Viridiplantae; phylum Streptophyta; class Magnoliopsida; order Saxifragales; family Crassulaceae; genus Rhodiola; species Rhodiola kirilowii. Next base: position 38,354,228 of record CM066193.1, read on the forward strand.
TGAAATTTGGAAATCCAACCAGCCGGCCCGTGGGAGAAAGGCGATCATGGTTGGCTATAAGTTAGCCATAAGATCAATAGGATGATTTTTAGGGATGAAAAGTAGGTGTTTGAGGTACCCTTATTTGTGACTACCCTAGCATTCGACACTAAAACTTTACTCATTTTAAGTCAAGGGTAGTGGTACTCGCCACCTATGCTGTATCCTAAGAACCCTAATTGTGATTCGAAGTTGAAAGAATCAGTTACGTTAAGGTTCTCAAAGTCATGACAGAGAATGGTTGCGGGAGAGTAAACTCGCAGGCCATCAAAAGGGCTCTCTACGAGGTGTAATGGTGGTCAGTGGATGAGGTGATCCCTGACTACCAAAAAGAACTTGAGACCAGGTCGACGTGACTAATCCAGGAGTATCGATACAGAGAGTGATACGCGTGTTCTCTTGGTAGTGGATGATGTCCATATCATCCTCCTTCCGTATGACTTTATGTGGTTCAACTTTGCTCTCATTTTCCCAGGGACATGCATGATATTGTGTGCCAGCAATAGCTATAGAGCATCCAAAATCACATGAATGTGAGTCCACTTCAGAAGGGAATGTAGGTTGTATTTGGTTACTTATGCAATGTGTTTTTTAACTTCCAACTAAGAAGTTAGGTTCATCCATGGCCAATAAAGCTTTATAAAAATTAAGGATTTGTAGTTCTTCCCAAGGGTCCATATCATGTCATTTGACTCTATGGGTATTTTTTGCACAATTTCGGTGTCCATATGTTGGCCAAAGTTACTTATATCGAGAGTGTCCTGCATATGCTGATGTGTGAGCAGACACAGTATGGATGTGCTTGTGACGATGTTGTGTAGGGGGGCCTGCGACGGTATCCTACGACAATATGTTGTTAGTACATACTAAGCTATTATTTAAAGTAACTGATTCCGAGCAGCGATCCACTAGTACAGAACGAGATATTCCTCTATACTTAACTGAGAGAACTTTACTCATTCTACGTCAAGGGTAGTGGTACTCGCCACCTATGCTGGATCCTAAGAACTCTAATTGTGATTCAAAGTTGAAAGAATCAGCTACGTTAAGGTTCTCCTAGTCAGGGTAGAGAATGGTGGCGGAAGAGTAAACTCGTGGGCCATCAAGTGGCTCTCCACGATGTGTAATGGTGGTTAGCGGACAAGGTGATCCCTGGCTACCAAAAAGAATCTGAGATCAGGTTGACGCGAGTAATCTAGGAGTATCGATACGGAGAGTGTTACACGTGTTCTCTCGGTAGTGGATGATGTCCATATCATCCTCCTTCCGTATGCCTTTATGTGGTTCGTCTTGGCTCTCATTTTTCCAGGGACATGCATCATATTGTGTGCCAGCAAGAGCTATATAGCAGCCAAAATCACTTGAATGTGAGTCCACTTCAGAAAGGAATTAAGGTTGTTTTCGGTTACTGATGCAATGTGTCTTCTTGCTTCCCACTAAGAAGTTAGGTTCATCCGCGACCAATAGAGCTTCATGGAAATTAAGGATTTTTAGTTCTCCCCAAGTGTCCATATCATCGTCATCTGACTCTATGGATATTGTTTGCACAATTTTGGTGTCCATATGTTGGCCACAGTTACTTATATGGAGAGCATCCTGCATATGCTAATGTGTGAGCGGGAGACACACTATGGTTGTGCTTGTGATGATGTTGTGTAGTGGGACTTACGACGGTATTTTGTGATAATATATTCTTAGTACAGCTATCATTTACAGTAACTGACTCCAAGTAGCGATCCACTAGTACAGATTGGGATATTCCTCTATATTTCATTGAGAGAGCCTTCACTCTTGCCATTTTGAGTCTTGTACGCCTGGTAACCTTGTTCCAAACTAGAGCCGATAAGCCTTCTGACATTGCCAAGCTTTTAATTTGTTTTGCCAAAAATTATAGATTGATGTTCTTTATCCGCACTTGAAGAGGTGTCGCAGATCATTCTCGTTGGCCAGATGCTTATCTTCAAGAGATATCATACTTGGTTACTGGATGGCACGCTAAACCTAGATGGTGCCTTCTCTTGATTGTCCTCAAGTAAGTTTGCGAGTAAGAGAGGTATGAGGTAAGGGATGAAGGCTCTGTCGCTTTTGGTTTATGTGTTGATGTGCAAAATAGCATAATTGATATGTCTGGTGGGTGAGGGAATGATGTTGGGTTATTGGATTTGGGTTGGGATTTTGTTGTCAATTGAGCCCAATTATAGTAGGGCTGTGGCTTTTTCTCGAAGTGGCTTACCCGAAAAAATCGTGAATTAAGAATGCAGCAGCAGCTTCGAAGATAAAAGCAGATTTTGATTCTGTTTGAGGGAAAAGGTCACAAGACATGGATGCAGCAGCAACTTCGAAGATCTGAGCAACTTTTCCCTTATCCCTCTAAGCGCTTACGGTCAGCGCGGTATTGCTGACTAGATCGCTGCCAGCCAAATCGTTTCTTTTTGGTGCAATTGTACGGATGTCAGAGATTTGCTTCTCTCTAGGATCTATAGATTGGATGACTGGAGCGGCTGTGTAATCCGTATAAAGGTCGGCAATGGGTCGGATGAGATTAGTCCGGTCCTATGGGGCGGGATTTGATCTGGCTTAGTCAAACACTAGCCTTTCATAATTTTATAATATGATCCAGTTAGGCCAAGTAAGGCTATTTGATGGCCCAATCCGAAGATAGAGCTCTAATATTAATAAGACTAACGAAGTCCGGGTTGGATCGGGTCCAAAACAACTTGATTTACTAAATTTACTACCTCTCGTACATTGTTGATTACTGTTCTTCAGGAAGTTCAGGCACTTTATAAGTACAAAATTTAAAGGGTTTCTTCTGCTTGTCGACAAGATGAACGCATACTTCTTCGAGCAAAGAAAAGGGATATGTATTTCACGAAACTCTCTAATTAATAAAACCATCTGGTATAATTTCAAACTCCACATTCAATGTGGGATAGATGTTCTCATTACTTCTACATCAAACTTAAGTACTCTCACATTGATGTTGATATTGCGATATGATACATTTCCAAACAGCCTCCAAGTGCCTATCTTAGCATGTTGGTGGATCTTATCTACTAAAACTTTGCGTTGTCAAACGATGACTTAGTGTTGCTATATATACAACTTTGTGCTTTTGAATTTGTTGTGTTGGTCGATGTTGGATCATATTGTAGTTAACAAGAGGCTTTTTTTTATGGGTAAAAGTTGTACAGAAGTAGGACATCGACTACGCAATGACTCTATTCAGTACATACACTCAAGTTGAAGCACAGGCCTACAGCGGCCAACCCATCCTCGTCATAACAACTAACAAAGGTTGCGAGTCCATGCTTAAGAGCATGGACTAGCAACCTTCAGCAAACACTAAAATCTCCTGGTCATAACCGGGGAAATAGGACAACTAAATAGGTTATAACTCAGTCCACAGACGGCTGAGAACTACAAACTCAGTCCGTAAACCGAATGAGAATAACCTCTTATTGAAACTAATCTAACCTAACTAAACTACTACTCGAAACACAACTAAAAAACCTACATCATCCAGATCCACGTGTCCGCCACCGCCATCCAAAGTGCTCCACCACCAAAACCGACTATACGCTGCCAAGTGAAAACAGCCGGCAACCGGAGTCCAAGTCACCGACCGCCTCAACGCCAACGACAGCCACAGGGAGCACCAAAACCATTCGCCCAAACAACTCTGGCAGCTAACCAACAGTGCGATCCGCACCGGCAAACCCTAGCCGACCATAAGTACATCCGAACACCAAAAGACCCACCCCCACCGGCACCTCCCTCCGATCAACACCCTTGCAAACGCCCCATCACAGCGTCCATCAGCCGAAACCGACGGACAGGAGGGCCGACAAAATGAAACGAGGAGGAGGGGAGGCGAGCGAAGGTGGGCGTCGCTTGATCAAATAAGAAATTTGCCTTGCTTGGTTAGTCGCTGCTTCAGGAGGAGAGAAAAGGGAGATTTTGAAGTATCAATTTCTATCTTACTGGCTCAATAAAAAATGGATGACATCCCACATTGTTCTCTTTATAATAGTTGAGCACAGAGACCACCGTGTTTGCAAGGGCTAGAGCTTGAATCAGAGCGATTCACTCTTATTACAGTTGGTCCCAACGTCACCGCTTACTACATAGAAGTCTTAATCTTTGACCAACCCGCTACAACTCACTACCCTAACGCGTATCTGCGGCTTGGCGGGACTTACCTTCATGGAGAATCAGAGATTTGGACTAACTATGCCAGAGGGCCCGTCGACGAACCACAAACCTTGCAGTATTGGTGATTACTGTACTAATATCAGACTAGTACCTTTGTTCTCAAACCCAGATCTTTACAATAAGAAGGGTGGTCATGTAGTTTGACATCGATTTATCACATATATAAGGCTACCCATCAGAAACACATATATAATTATAATACAAAGTAGAAATAAAGAATACTTACAAACGTTGTTGCACCAAGGATACTTCAATACTTCAAACTTTTATTGAAACTTCAAAATATTTTACAGAAGAGAGAAAGAGAGAGAAATGGATGGCTATGCCAAAGCTTGTTCTTCTCATACACACGATACACTCTTATATAGTAAGAGAAAAGCAAAGGGTCCAAAAACATATGGGACCAAACACTATTCATTTATAGTGGAGATTCTCCATGTCGGCATACTTTTGCCTCAAAAATCAACGATGGCGGCCCTAAACACGAACTCTTATGCCTGTAGTTTATTTGTCTTTAATCAGCAAGTGGCCACTTATGAAGGTCACTTTTGCAAAAGTAGACTTCTCACTTCATCTTGTCTTTTTGTTGGGAAGAATCTCCCAAATCCACATTTTTGTGTAAGAACCGTTCTTCAAGTTCGGCTTGCATATCATCAAAAATATCTCCAATAGTTGGCTCAATATTTTGAGCATCTTAGAAAAGACTTTGCCCCGAGGTTGCCATAGAAACGTCAGTTTATCTGAAGTGTGAGACATTGTCTCATCATCTATGTCTATCAGATCTTTCTTCATTTCTTCCGTATAAGCTGCAATTAACTCCTTCTTAGTAAGGGCCTGCGCTTTGGATTTCATCTTATGAGAAATGAATTGTAAGGAGATATCCGTAGTTTTCTTTTGTTGGGCTTCATAATTAACAATTTTACTTTCAATATAGTGGACAATGTCTTCGCCAACAATCTTCTTGGTGGATGGATTGATCCTAAACATTTTGTCCCAGCACTTGGAGTGAGTTTCTCTTTTTATGCAGGGTAACATCTCGTCGGTATAACCAAAAATTGGTGTCCATTTCCAAATGTAGGGTATAGAAAATTCCACAAAGAATAAGAGAGAATATAATTCTCCAATCTTCAGGTTTTTCTCTTTATATCCCAATACCCTTGGCAAAATTTTCACCCATTTCAAGAATTTCTCTTTAAAGTCTTCTGGAAGATTTCTTCCGTTGTTCCAAAATGTTGCCACCAGGTTATAAACCAAGTCGGTATGTCGTATTTATAAACTTCTGAACATACCTTTATAAACCAAGAATGCTTATGACTTGGATTCTCATGCAGTAGAACTTTGTCAAAGGCGTCATTGTAATCCCCGAAATTATATTTTGCGAGATTGGTGCTATTAGCAAAATAGAACTCTTTTGTGCTTAGGGGGGAAATTCCCCAGTCTTGAAGAGATATTACCTTCTTGATGACAATTTTGCTAAAATTATAAACTTCAGGTTTGTTGCTTGGTTTGTTGCCCGAGTAGTGGGTGAATTCACAGCCATTTTCCATGAGAATATGCTCATAGTAAGTGCGGCCTTTGCACATACGTGAAGGTTATGACTCTTCCCCCATATATCGTCTCATCAGGGTCCATGGTTCATTGCTCCATCTGGAGTCTTTTTCCTCAAGAAGAAGTATTACTTCTTGCTTTTGGTTCAGGAGATAGGGAGTATAACTTGCCTCATCATCCTCACTTGCCAGTATTTTGGGCATAGGAAGAAGAAGGAATATTACTTCTGTTTCTGACGTAGAATTTACTCTTTTGGATCCAGATATTTTCGGTAACCATTTTCTTGGGACATGTTTATTAACGTCCTGTTTCCAAACTGAGCCAGAATTTCCAGCTTTTTACCACGACCTTTCCCACCTCTATTAGAGGAGGTACTGCTGCCTCCACCTTTATTAGGAGGAGAACCTTTCCCATTTGGGATCATTCATGCAAAAGGAAGATTTGTCAAATAAATCCTTTGTAATTGCTCTTCACCTGCAATGGTAGCCAAACAAAGGTCAGCAAAATCAATATTACATTTAATTGGAATTATTTCCATAGTATTGTTTGGAAATTTAGTCCTTCTTTGAAATAATGACATCTTAAGCCTGGATATCCACGGACCATTTTTTATTATTCCATTAAACATTTTTAGATGTTTAAGGTGTATCCCGAGAATTTTTGAGAACACAAAAATATTGTCTATAATTTCCAGAAATTCATAAGAAGTATTTGTTAGACCAAAAGGGTTAATATCCCATTCAAATTGTCCAAAAGGAACATTAAAGGATGTTCTGTAATTATCAGTCTTATGAATTCGAATTTGCCAGCATCATGTTTTCAATTAAATTTTGAAATAATAACATATGCATAAAGTTTGTCTAGCAAATCTTTCTTATTAGGGATTGGATATTTTATCCATTTTATGGGAAATCTAATCCATTTGAGAATTTTGATAAACGACTCGTAATGAATAACCTGGAAATTCATCTACCCTGCTTACTATTTTTATTAAAATAGAAAGCTGTACCTGACCGAGGAGACTTCCAAGGATTGATTAATCCATTTTGTAATAAAGTGTCAATTTCTTCTCTGCACATTTCAAGATATGCAGAATTTGTTTGACAAGGCCTATCCTTTGTCGGTATTTGGTATTTATCAAAACCTTCCTTAGACGGAATAGAAACAATATGTTTCTTTTTATCCCAAAAAGAATTAGGATTATTACTACAGATTTCTAGAGAGAATTGATTTTGATGTTTTTCTTCGATAGTAAGAATATTTAATTCTTGCTTCAGAAAATATAATTAACTTTCGTTAAAAGTTATGTTGTCATAAACTTCATGTAAGACCTTTGTCAGAGGTTCAGTTATAAACTGTAAAGTTATATCTTTTTCTTCAAAAGTTCCTATTATCCCTTTACTATCAACTCTTTTTAGAGGATAAATCTTAGTAAGAAAAGGTGTTCCAAGTATTACTTGATTTGTAATGTCTTTAGCAAGAAGAAAACTAGTCTGTATGCATTTTTTATTAATACATACCTTAGCCTTGGGTAATTTATAATTGATTTGAAGGTTATTACCTCCTATATGGGACAATGTATGAGTCGTCTTGTGAAAGTACCTTGTAGGTATTAGTCCTTCTTGAATCACATTCAAGTCTGCTCCACTATCAACAAGAGTAGTAAACTCTTTCGAGTAATAGTTATCTATTAATAACGTGATTTTAACATGCCATTTCTGTGTTATAAATATCTCTAGAGTGGATAAGAAATTATCATCTTTTTCAATATCCTAATGAGAAGTCATAATTTCTTTTCCTTTCTCAATTCTAGAAATTCTTTGGTCAAGACACTTATTATCTGTTTTAATGTCTTGAATCTCTTTTTTAAGATTATCAATCTCTATTACTTGATCATGTGTAGAAGTAGGTTTTCCTACCTCTGTTGTCTGACTTATCCGTCTATAAACATCATTCATAAGATATGGTTTATTAATAATTTCCATAGGAATTCCTTGCTTTTCGGAAGTTCATGGGGCTATATTAAGCTGGTCAATAATTTTTAATCTTAACTCTGGATCTTTCACATCCTCGAGAAGTTCCATAGCTATTTTAAAACTTAGCATATTAATCTCTAGAAATGGCGAGAGTATTAGAACCTTATTACAAAATCTTAGGTGTAAAACACTTAAGGATTTTGGATGGTATAAAGATACAATCTTGAGAAGAGTTATGGAACTGCCAGAATATAATAGCACTCATTGGAAATCAAAGTTTATAGATGGTTTGCCCAATTTATTTGCTGAAGGTATTAGAAATGTCCTTAGACAAAATCATCCTTCTATTCCTTATGAAAGTTATACTTATGGTAAACTTATTAGAGTTTGCACTCAAGAAGGAATATCTCTTTGCAATGAAATCAAGTTGAATCAACAACTTAAACGACAAATTTTTATGAAAAATCATAATTAGGTAATTTCTGTGATCAGTTTGCTATAGACAAACCCTTTTCTAGTAAACCTAGAAAACCAAAAAAGGATTATACACCTTATCATAAAAAGAAAAGATTTTCTAAAAAGAAAATTGAAGAAAAAGAAGAGCGTAAATACGCTAGGAAAGAAAATAAATGACAGAAGAACAAGTCAATGAATTGTAGGACATGTGGCAAATATGGTCACTTTGCAGTAATTGTTGGGTGAAACAAAATATTAATAATCTTGAAGAGTATGATAAGATAAAAGAAATCAGATCAAAAATACTACTTAGTGAAAATTTAGAATCAGAATTAACTGATTACTATTCCAAAAGTGAAGATCTCAAGGTTTTAAGAAATGAAAACCTAAATACAAACTCAGATTCAGACTATGCTCCTTGCAAACAAGGGCAACCCTGTCTTAAACAGGATTCTGAAAATGAGGAAGCATTATATAAAATGCAATCTCAATTCCAAGATTTAGAGATTAATATGTTAAGCTTTAAAAAAGCTATGGAACTTCTCAAGGATGTGAAAGATCCAGAGTTAAGATTAAAAATTATTGACCAGCTTAATATAGCCCCAGGAACTTTCGAAAAGCAAGGAATTCCTAAGGAAATGATTAATAAACCATATCTTATGAATGAGGTTTATAGACGGATTAGTCAGACAACAGAGGTAGGAAAACCTACTTCTACACATGATCTAGTAATAGAGATTGATAATCTCAAAAAAGAGATTCAAGACATTAAAACAGATAATAAGCGTCTTGGCCAAAGAATTTCTAGAATTGAGAAAGGAAAAAATATTACGACTTCTCATCAGGAAATTGAAAAAGATGATAATTTCGTATCCACTCTAGAGATGTTTATAACATAGAAATGATATGTTAAAATCACGTTATTAATAGATAACTATTACTCGAAAGAGTTTACTGCTCTTGTTGACAGTGGATCAGACTTCAATATGATTCAAGAAGGATTAATACCTACAAGGTATTTTCACAAGACGACTCATATGTTGTCTCATGCAGAAGGTAATAACTTTCAAATCAATTATAAATTACCCAAGGCTAAGGTATGTGATGGACCATAATTGTATGAATCATAAACACAGTTAAACCCACCAAATTAGACGCTTTGTCTATTTAACTTTTGCTTGTTAGTTCCGATATTTATCTACAGGGTATTTTGAAGTCTAGAGAGAATACAGGCTAAGGAGGAGTTTTAAAGCTGAAAATGAATTACGAGTCATTCCAGGTCACGACCAAATTCCGACTTTCAAGAACCGGACATGGAATCACTCAAAACAAGTTCAATCGAAGGGCAACCAGAGTCAGTCCGGAGCTGAAAGGAGCCGATGGCTTTTGGGAAAAAGATCACAAACTCACATCCACCTCTCCCCTCATGCCACATGGGTGGCGGCTAAGGGCTCTTCCTCTCCTTCCTTGCCATGTGGCCGGCGGCTAGAAGAGGAGATGACTCACCTCCGATGGCTTTCTTCTCCTCCACTCCCATCTTGCCAAGTGTTGGCTCCTTATGGTCTCCCTTAGCCTATAAATAGACACCCTCTTTCCCTTTGTAAATCATCCCATCTCATTCCAACATCACAAGTCCTCAAGTGACTTATCTCTCTAGATTTTGTGGGCACAATCATGTAAACACTTTCCTTTGGAATCGAAGTTGGATCTTGAGCACTCTTATCAGTTTTTGTAAGTACTCTTTTCTTTACTTTACTGTCTTTCAAAGTACTTTACTTTCCTGTCTTTACTTTCGAAAACTTTACTTTCTGTCTTTCAAAACCTTTACTTTTCCAAGTACTTAGCTATGGTATCCACCTCTATGGATATTTGTAGCTAAACCCTTCATTCGGTTGAAGGGGTGTACTTGTACCATACAATGTTTTAGACCCTACTCTTAGTGCCTCTATGTGTTCAAAACTTGTTATATGTGCCACATATTAGGTTAGAACTTCCAAGGTTGAGTGGATGCTTGAAATGGCAAAACACTTCCGTGGGGTTCCTGAACATACTCGGGTAAGTGGATGCTTGAAATGGCAAAGCTTATCTGAGGAGTTCGACCTCTTTAAAACACCATTTGGATTGATCGCAAATGATTGATCAAATGGATGCACATAGGCTAGTATACCTTGAAATGGGGTGCTAGTCTAAATAGAAGAAAGTGCTCTATGACCTTGAAATGGGCTAGACAGTGTGGCAAGTCGAGTGCTTGAAATGGCCTTGATACACTTTTGAACACATAGTATGATCATTAGAGGTCAATGATAAACAGACTATGATACAAGGCCCCTAAAACCGAATACTTTCCTTTAATTGTAATATCAACTGTTACTTTACTTTCAGTACCATATCAACTATTTATTTTCTGTCAAGACTCGCACTTTACTTTTCAGTACTAAAACCAAAACCAACCCCCCAACTGCTTAATTTAATTCCCCCCTTTTCGAAAGAACAACTATTCACCTGACTCCCTTGGGTTCGACCCGTACTTACCACTGACTACCCAAAAATAGTTAAGTCGCGAGTATCGGTATTATAAATTTGTTTTTGCACAGAGAACATCGCACCTTAACGACAGTGCGGTGGGCTCCGTCAAAACTGGCGCCGTTGCCGGGGAGTTAGCCTTCGATTAGTTGTTCTTTTCTTTCCCTCTTCACTTCTTCATCACGCTGCCCACTATGTATGCATGGATGACTCGACATCTTCCTCAGTTTGGAGGTACCACCGGAGAAGACCCAGTAATACACTGCCAACATTTCCACCATATAAGTCGTCACATGAAACCCGAGAATGTAACGTTAGAAGAGTTTCAATTAAAATGTTTTGAACACTCTTTAACCGACTTTGCGACAGTATGGTATTACACATCAACTGCTAGTTGTGCAAAATATTACGTGGACCTTCGCGCTAAATTTCTGAAAGAATTCTCCCCCCCATCCTTACGACATGACACCCGCGAGAAGATCATCTGCCTTCAGCAATCCCGGGATGAGACTTTAGATGAATACTACACGTACTATGACACCATCGTCTCACGCTGCCCGCACCATGGATTCACGGAGGTGTTTCTTCTTCAAAAATTTCTTTGTGGGATGAGGGCCGATGAGTTCTCAAGGATCAATGACGCAGTGGGAGGATCAGCCATGCACTTATCCCTGACTCAAATGTGGGATGTTATAGACGACTTGGCCGAAGCCACAAAACGAAGGCCAATGCCCCGACCTAATAGAGGAATACAGATAGTGGAGGCTGTTCCAGAGATGAAAAAAGAAGATACTCCTGAGCCATCAGAAGAAACTCCTGAGCCATCAGAAGAAACTTCCGAGCCATCAGAAGAAACTCCCGAGCCATCAGAAGAATCAGATATAGAAAGCACCGGAAGCAACGAGGAAAAGCCTTCATGGGAACTTGAGACCGTGCCAGCAGAGGAGGAAGTCCAGAACACCAGTGGCAAGCTACCCGAGTCATACCCGACTATCATTACCCAAGAAGCCGAGACCATCCGAGACCGGATCCTCACTGACGGACATGATGAGACAGAACCAAGCCATAAGATGCAAGCTTCCAAACTTTTCCCCTTGATCAATAGGCAAATTGCAGAAAACTATGTGATCAATGAAGAGACTAAAAGGAGGATGGGAAAAGGGCCTATGCAGAACGACTCCTCGATGGAGCATTTTTTCGCCACAACTAGACAAGGCAGCCCTAAACATAAGAGAACCCAATTCAAGAGGCTAGTAGTGAAAGGTCCCTCGCCTTCTCAGAGACGTTGGAAGGAGAAACCACCAGAACCATGGGAACAGGATCCGAGCACATCATCTCACAAGGAATCGAGGAAAGGCAAGGCAAAAATGAAAGTAGACACTCCACAACACTTCAACCTGAGCTGCCCATGGGATCCAAACCTGTGATCCCCATGCGTCGAGCCAACGACGTTAAACAAAGGCACTGGTCGGGAGGTAACCCGACACCTATCTTACTTTCAGTAATTTTATTTTCTGTCATTTAGTTTTTACCGCAAGTCGCTCTCACCCATTTTTTGTATAGAAGGAATGTCTAACATGTAGGAATCGATTTTTGGAGCAAGATCAGATCAGCCAGGCAGCTTCCGAGAATCACCGGGCCTGCGCTGAGAGTTCAAGGCCCCAGCCGAACTCCCTCGATTATCCAGCTCCCAGGCATGTCGTTCCATGACACGACACAGTAAAAGGGAGTGCAGTTCTTCTCTTTTCCTTAATGTGATTTCCTTCTCTTGTATATATTTGCATGACTTTTGAACTACGTCGTGCTGAAAGGCACGCCTTCGTTCGAAAGTGTGGGGTGAGAACCGCCTGTGTACATAACATGTTTTTCTTTTCCTTTTCCCTTAATATTATCTTTTTGAAAATATGAACTTGAGAATGTGAAAAAGATAGATCTAAATTCATGCATTTACCTTGTGAAAATTCAACTGTTTAAAAACTTAGAATGTAACTTCTCATTTGTCCCTTTGTGCTGAGATATACAGGGGATGTGGAGTTGATATAAACTGCCCTAGAGAGGCTTGGCAAGCAATCGAAGGATCGAATCTAACTATATGGTTTTCAAAGTCAGTGGAGGCTGCACTTCGGGTTTCAGTGAAGATTGAAGTCATCTCCGCCGTGCAGCGTTTATGCAAGAGGCGGGACGAGAATCAAACCGTCCTATCTCTAGTCCTAGTAGCCGCGAAAATAGATGAGCGACCCTCATCTTGACCCGCGCGAAACGGCGAGGATGAGAAAGAGCGGGGAGGTATTTCCATATGCTTGTGGGCGACGATTGGACCTCCCAAAAAGGCTGAGAAAATGGACTAGCAAGTCACAAATAAGCAAAAGCTCGAAGAAGCTAATCAAAGGCCAAAGGCCAAAATTGTGAAGGTTTTAACCGAACAAAAGTGAAGAAACTCCAACTCAATATCAAAGGCCAAAGGCCGATTCAATACAGAAGCTGTCCCTCGCCAAAAAGAAATCAAAGAGCTCAACTCAGTGAAACCCGAACCGAATCAGGTGCTAGAAAAAGCTACAAGGAAACCATATAGTGCGAGTCGATCCCGAGAATGCAGTCCAGGAGCCTGAAAAGGGCTATCTCCCGAAACATCCAAATTAATTTGCATCTCGGCACGAAGGTACAAGTATCAAGTTTCTTCTAAGTATTTACACGGTTTAGTTTGGTAATAAGTAATTAATGCATGAATTAAGATAAATCTAGTCCCACAGTCTAACTTTCATATTTAAAAAGTTTACTTAGATTGTTTTCCGCCCTTAAAAAGCATTGTTCGGGATGAACAACTAAAAGTGTGGGGTGATCTGATGGACCATAATTGTATGAATCATAAACACAGTTAAGCCCACCAAATTAGACGCTTTGTCTATTTAACTTTTGCTTGTTAGTTCCGATATTTATCTACAGGGTATTTTGAAGTCTAGAGAGAATACAGGCTAAGGAGGAGTTTTAAAGCTGAAAATGAATTACGAGTCATTCCAGGTCACGACCAAATTCCGACTTTCAAGAACCGAACATGGAATCACTCAAAGCAAGTCCAACCGAAGGGCAACCAGAGTCAGTCCGGAGCTGAAAGGAGCCGATGGCTTATGGGAAAAAGATCACAAACTCACATCCACCTCTCCCCTCATGCCACATGGGTGGCGGCTAAGGGCTCTTCCTCTCCTTCCTTGCCATGTGGCCGGCGGCTAGAAGAGGAGATGACTCACCTCCGATGGCTTTCTTCTCCTCCTCTCCCATCTTGCCAAGTGTTGGCTCCTTATGGTCTCCCTTAGCCTCTAAATAGACACCCTCCTTCCCTTTGTAAATCATCCCATCTCATTCCAACATCACAAGTCCTCAAGTGACTTATCTCTCTAGCTTTTGTGGGCACAATCATGTAAACACTTTCTTTTGGAATCGAAGTTGGATCTTGAGCACTCTTATCAGTTTTTGTAAGTACTCTTTTCTTTACTTTACTGTATTTCAAAGTACTTTACTTTCCTGTCTTTACTTTCGAAAACTTTACTTTCTGTCTTTCAAAACCTTTACTTTTCCAAGTACTTAGCTATGGTATCCACCTCTATGGATATTCGTAGCTAAACCCTTCATTCGGTTGAAGGGGTGTACTTGTACCATACAATGTTTTAGACCCTACTCTTAGTGCCTCTATGTGTTCAAAACTTGTTCTATGTGCCACATATTAGGTTAGAACTTCCAAGGTTAAGTGGATGCTTGAAATGGCAAAACTCTTCCGTGGGGTTCCTGAACATACTCGGGTAAGTGGATGCTTGAAATGGCAAAGCTTATCTGAGGAGTTCGACCTCTTTAAAACACCATTTGGATTGATCGGAAATGATTGATCAAATGGATGCACATAGGCTAGTATACCTTGAAATGGGGTGCTAGTCTAAATAGAACAAAGTGCTCTATGACCTTGAAATGGGCTAGACAGTGTGGCAAGTCGAGTGCTTGAAATGGCCTTGATACACTTTTGAATACATAGTATGATCATTGGAGGTCAATGATAAACAGACTATGATACAAGGCCCCTAAAACCAATACTTTCCTTTAATTGTAATATCAACTGTTACTTTACTTTCAATACCATATCAACTGTTTATTTTCTGTCAAGACTCGCACTTTACTTTTCAGTACTAAAACCAAAACCAACCCCCCAACTGCTTAATTTAATTCCCCCCTTTTCGAAAGAACAACTATTCACCTGACTCCCTTGGGTTCGACCCGTACTTACCACTGACTATCCAAAAATAGTTAAGTCGCGAGTATCGGTATTATAAATTTGTTTTTGCACAGAGAACATCGCACCTTAACGACAGTGCGGTGGGCTCCGTCAGTATGTATTAATAAAAAATGCATACATACTAGTTTTCTTCTTGCTAAAGACATTACAAATCATGTAATACTTGGAACACCTTTTCTTACTAAGATTTATCCTTTGAAAAGAGTTGACATAAAAGGAATAATAGGAACCTTTTAAGAAAAAAATATAACTTCACGGTTTATAACTAAACCTCTGACAAAAGTTTTACATGAGGTTTACGACAATATGACTGTTAAATAGAATAAATTATATTTTCTAAAGCAAGAATTAAATATTCTTACTATGGAAGGAAAACTTCAAAATCCTAGATTGCAAGAAAAAAATCAAATTCCTTAATAACCAATTCTCTTTAGAAATTTGTAAAGATCACCCTAATGCTTTTTAGGATAGAAAGAAACATACAGTTTCTCTTCCTTATGAGGCCTTATGAGGAAGATTTTGATGACAACAAAATACCAACAAAGGCTAGACCTTGTCAAATGAATTCTGAATATCTTGAATTATGCAAAAAGGAAATTAAATCTTTATTACAGAAAGGACTTATTAATGACCCTAAGTCATCATGGTCATGTACCACTTTCTATGTTAATAAACATAGTGAATAAGAAAGGGGGTACCTAGATTAGTCATTAACTATAAACCCCTGAATAAAGTTCTTAAATGGATTAGGAACCCTATTCCTAACAAAAAATACTTATTAGACAGATTATATGAATCTAGAATAATCTCAAAATTTGATTTAAAGACAGGGTACTGGCAAATACAAATTGATAAAGCTGATAGATATAAAACAGCTGTTGATGTCCCATTTGGACAGTTTGAGTGGAATGTTATGCCCTTTGGTTTAAAAAATGCTCCTTCTGAATTTCAGAAGATAAAGAATGATATTTTTACTCCTTATAGTGACTTTATTATTGTCTATATTGATGATATTTTAGTATTTTCTAAAGATATTGAGATGCACTTCAAACATCTAAGAAGATTCAAAGAAATAATCAAAAATAATGGTATAGTAATATCTCGGCCAAAAATGTTATTATTCCAGACAAATATTAGATTCCTTGGTCATAATATTGAAAAGGGAAGCAAAATTCCAATTAATAGAAGTACTGAATTCGCTAATAAATTTCCTGATATTATTGTTGATAAAATTCAGTTACAACGATTTCTAGGAAGTTTGAATTATATTTTTGATCACTATAAAGATCTTGCTAAAGATACTGCAATTTTATATGATAGACTTAAACAACAACTGGTCCCATGGATCTAACAGCACACTGAAGCTGTTAGAAGAATTTAAGAGTAAAGTAAAAACTACACCTTGTCTTATACTTTCTAACCCATATTGGGAAAAGATCATTGAAACAGATGCCTCTTATATAGGTTATGGAGGAATCTAAAAAAATATTAATCCAAAATCTAAGCAAGAATATCTTGTTAGATTTTATTCTGGAAAATGGAACAATGCACAGAAGGATTATGCAACCGTCGCTAAAGAAATTCTTGAAATTGTCAAATGTGTTTTAAAATTCCAAGATGATTTATATAATCAGAATTTTACTATAAAACTGATTGTAATTCGGCTGAATTTATGGTCAATAAGGATTTTAAACATGATGTGTCCAAACAAATGTTTGCTAGGTGGCAAGCTCATTTGGCCCCATTTGATTTTGATATTGTCTACAAAAAGGAGAAGATAATAGTCTTCCAGATTTTCTAACCAGAGAATATATCCAATGAGTATATATTTTGCAAGTATTATCTTACCAAAAAGGATGAGGGATATGCCATCCTTTGCCAGTTTTGTAACCATCAAGGAAATATCCAAACCTACAGGTAATACTCCTAACACTCCGTCCTATGTTGAAGTAACAGCAATGGAAACTAGTGGCATGGATCGTAATACCTACCACTTGAACAAAAAGGAAGAAGTTATATTTCTCCTTAATGGCTCTAAGGGGAGTAATAATCCACCCTGGACTTTGTTAAAAGATTACAACAAATTATACTACAATGGGTCATACCCATATAGGATCTATCGTGATCAGAGTTTTTATGAGAATATACTCATTAAAAATGGGTGTTATATTTCTCATGTTGTTCATAAGCAACCGGAAGGATATACCTTCAGTGAAATTATTATTAAAAGGTTAATATCCCTCCAAGAATAAAGAAATAACCCAATGTCACAAGAAAATTTCATTATACTGGAAAATAATATTCAGACAGACATATAGCCGAATATGACTACTTGGACTACGTGGATGCTTTTCGCACAGTTCCTTTATATGAAAACTCCAAGCACAAGCATTTCAGTTTAAACCCGTCTGCTCAGAAGTCAACAAATTCAAGATACCTTCTTGGTTCATAAAATAGTGGCAATATTTTGGCCCTAAGGAAAGAATCCTTCCAGAAGCTTTAAGGAAATATTTTCCAGATGGATAAAAACTTCATCACCATCTTTCCTGGAATATCAAGATAAGGATTTCAAACCAACTGAGTTATATTCCCTCATCTTTTTTACCGAATTCTCAATCCCTTATATTTGGCAGTGGGAACCGGTATTTGGTTATACCAACATGTTCAATGCTTTTCTACCCTGCCTCAAAAGAAGGTCCTATTCAAAATTTTGGGAGAAACTTAAGCTGAATCTAGCAACGAAGAAGCCTTATGACCATGTCATGATTTGTGATATGAGCCCAATTATAGTCGGCACAGATAATAAAGAAAGGTGCATAATCAATACGATTATGGATTTGGGAGAATCTTCTCAACAAAAAGACAAGATGAAGTGAGAAGTCTACTTTTGCAAAAGTGACTTTCATAAGTGGCCACTTGCTGATAAAAGACAAATCAACTACAGGCATAAGAGTCCGTGTTTAGGGCCGCCAACGTTGATTTTTTAGGCAAAAGTATGCCGACATGGAGAATCTCCACTATAGATAAATAGTGTTTGGTCCCATATGTTTTTGGACCTTTTTCTTTGCTCTTACTATATAAGAGTGTATCGTGTGTATGAGAAGAACAAGCTTTGGCATAGCCATCCAGTTCTCTCTCTCTCTCTCTCTCTATCTCTCTATCTATCTATCTATCTATCTATCTATCTATCTATCTATCTATCTATCTATCTATCTATCTATCTATCTATCTATCTATCTATCTATCTATCTATCTATCTATCTATCTATCTATCTATCTATCTATCTATCTCTCTCTCTCTCTCACTCTCTCACTCTCTCTCTCTCTCTAAAATATTTGAAGTACAAATTGATGTTTTGAAGGTCGTCTGAAGCCTTAACGTTTGTAAGTTTTTAATTATATATATATATATATATATGAATGAATAAAGAAGATTAGGACACATACATGATCGACCATTTCTGCAAGGTTATTTCAATTTTTTTGACAGGCCAGCCTCGTAGCCAGTCTGGATTTCCAAACACGTTCTGCTGTGATGGGTAGCAACCGGGCTGGAATGTAAAAAGAATGTCTGTCGTTCTGTGCCTTCCCCATGGTGATCTAAGTCATCAGTAATGGTCTGATGTGTGTAATAGTTTATATTTTCGCTGTATTTTATTTTTGTTTGTGAATTAGATTAGTGATAAATCAATGTCAAACTACATGGCCACCCTTCTTATTGTAAAGATCTGGGTTTGAGAACAAAGGTACTTGTCTGATATTACAGTAAATTACCAATACTGCAAGGTTTGTGGTTCCTCAACAAGCCCTCTGGCATATGTTGTCTCTCTCTCTCTCTGATTCTCCGAGAAGGTAAGTCCTGCCAAGCCGCAGATAGGCGTTAGAGCAGTGAGTTGTAGCGGGTTGGTCAGAGAGGAGACATAGATGTGGTAAGCGGTGACCGTTGGGACCAACTGTAATAAGAGTGAATTGCTTTTGATTCGAGCTCTAGCCCTTGCAAACACGGTGGTCTCTGTGCTAGTACTTGAACAGTGTATCCGGTTCTCTCTATTTGGTATCAAAGCCCACCGTTCAGGTACCAACACAGAGACCACCGTGTTTGCAACGCGTATCTGCGGCTTGGCAGGACTTACCTTTACGAAGAATCAGAGAGTTGGACTAACTATGCCAGAGCGGTGACCGTTGGGACCAACTGTAATAAGAGTGAATCACTCTGATTCGAGCTATAGCCTTTACAAACACGGTGGTCTCTGTGCTGGTACCTGAACGGTGTACCCGGTTCTCTCTCTTTGGTATCAGAGCCGTGGTGGGGGTAGTTATGTGGTTATGATTAAGATTTACCACATATTTCTCTCTATGATGAATATGTTCAGAAACCAAAATATGGTTAAGAATAAATTAAAGGAAGAATATGATTTGCCTACAAATCTGGAAGCACTTAATAAGTGGACAATACCTAGCATTGAACCTAGTATAATATACAAACTGGGAACGTTTGAGAAGTTTGGTCTCAAACAGGTTGTAAAAAGAACTGAAGAAACAATTCCTCTGAACTCAGAAGAATTGACGATTAGATTACTTGATGAGAGTGATCTATTATCTTATAAAATATCTCATAGATATATTCATATTGGTTTAGTACAAATTGCTTTTAAATCATTAACCCTTGAAGGTCTACCAGAAATCTTTATAGCAGCTTTACGTGATGGTAGAAACCTTGATTGGAAACAATCATTAATGGGAATCATTCAAACTAGCTTGGCTCATGGCCCGGTCTATTTTAATATTTACCCAAATCTGCAACTTTCGTTGTCAGATGTTAATATCCTGGATTCTTTAACATTAAATCCTAAAACCCATGGTTACAATTATAAATCTTGAATAGAAGTTATAGCTATCTGTTATAGGATTTATTATAAACCACTTTTTACACTTAATCCTTAGTGTAGAATTATTGACAAACAAAATAACGAAACCATATTAATAGAATCCAACTTTAGTAAGTCGAGTATCTCGACAAGGCAAAAAATTAAGTGGGAAGAAATAGAGTTTCCTACGAATTGGATACTGGATCAGGTGGTACCACCTCAACCAATAAGTCAAAATAACTTAATAAACGTTATTCAAACATCAGAAGGATCTGTTAATCTTCAGTTCGAAGAAACAAGCAGACCATCGACATCGTCTCGGCTTACTCGGTCAAATTCGATGTACTCTTTTATTTTACCAATCAATTATAAGATTGAGCGACCTCTTGAGTCTTTGAGAGCTTCAACATCTCAAATAAGAGATACAGAAAGAATTGATGGTTTAATAATTAATCCAAATAATATTGTTAGTGGAATTAACACTAAAGATCCGAAAATAACCGAATCTGAAATGAATTTTGATATTTAATTATGATAAGTGAAACTATAGATTTTAGTCCTGGATCAAAGGCAAGAAAAATTATTTAAATTGAGTTTGATTCAAATAGATGGAAACCGTTTAAAAAATGGTTCTTTGAGTCTTATAATTCAACAGAGTTAAAAACTCTAAGTGATGAATTTTATAGGTTATGCGAACATAAGAATAGAATATCGTTCTTTGTTCCCTGGTTTATTTCTATTTATTTTGAACAATATATTTCAACGCAAGAAAGAAATTATAAGTTGAGCACGGGTAAAAACATTACACAAACTTATCCACCTCAACAACCTTTTCAAATTGAAAAGAATGAAAAAATTGATAATTTTGTTGCTTTTGCTAAGTTATTAGAAGATGACACTCTACCAGCAACATGTCAACAAATTAATATGATTTTCAAACACAATAATTATTCTTATCTGTATTTAAGTGTTCTAGGAGAACAAATAAGTTCTTTACAAAATAGAGTAGAACAATTGATTGATATTTTGAAAACCGAGTCATTTATAACTGAGAAACCAGTAGAAATAACTACGTCTAAGAAAGTAGGAATGGCCACACCCAGTATACAGCCACCTCCGGTTGTTACGGGTTTTAAATTAAGACCTATGAAGGACCTAGAATATTTTCTAGAAGAAAATTTTAAAAATTTAAAATTAACAACTCTTGATAAGAACTTAAGAAATAGGCTTATAGAAGAACCAAATTATAAGCAAGTTTATCAAGATCAGATTAATAAAATTAAAAAATGGGCAGATAAGCCAACAACAGGAAAATATTATTACCCTAGACCTACACCAGTAGATGTTCTAATAGAAGAATATAATGAGATTATAACTAATTATTGTAGTGGTGGCCATATCTATGAATGGAACATAAATGGTTATGCCAACCAACAAATACACAATGCAGTGCATAGAATGCTAATGTACTCCACGGTGTGTAAAAATAAGAGTTAATATTAATGGTAATAGTGATAAAACTACTGCTAACATGATCATAGCAGGTTTTACAGGCCAATTGAAAGGTTGGTGGGATAATTATCTCACTCAAAAAGATAAAGATGATATTCTGAATAGAATAAAACAAGAAGATAATAATATCTTAGAAGATGCAGTTTATACATTGGTTGTTAGTATTATAGAACATTTCACAGGAAAATACTCTAGAAATGGCGAGAGTATTAGAACCTTAATACAAAATCTCAAGTGTAAACCACTTACGGATTTTAGATGGTATAAAGATACATTCTTGAGCAGAGTTATGGAACTGCTAGAATGTAATAGCACTCATTGGAAATCAAAGTTTATATATGGTTTGCCCAGTTTATTTGCTGAAAGGATTAGAAATGTCCTTAGACAAAATCATCCTTCTATTCCTTATGAAAGTTAAACTTATGGTAAACTTATTGGAGTTTGCACACAAGAAGGAATATCTCTTTGTAATAAAATCAAGTTGAATCAACAACTTAAACGACAAAGTTTTATAGAGAAATCACAATTAGGTAATTTCTGTGATTAGTTTGCTATAGACAAACCCTTTTCTAGTAAAACTAGAAAACTAGAAAACCAAAAAAGGATTATACACCTTATCATAAAAAGAAAATATTTTCTAAAAAGAACATTGAGGAAAAGGAGGAGCGTAAATACGCTAGGAAAGAAAATAAATGGCAGAAGAACAAGTCAATGACTTGTAGGACATGTGCAAATATGGTCACTTTGCCAGTAATTGTTAGGTCAAACAAAAGATTAATAATCTAGAAGAAGATGATAGGATAAAAGAAATCATATCAAAAATCCTACTTAATTCAGAATCAGAATTAATTGATTCCTCTTCAACTAGTGAAGATCTCAAGGTTTTAAGAGATTAATATGCTAAGCTTTAAATAGGCTATGGAACTTCTCGAGGATGTAAAAGATCAAGAATTAAGATTAAAATTCATTGACTAGCTTAATACAGCCCCATGAACTTTCGAAAAGCAAGGACTTCCTAAGGAAGTTATTAATAAACCCTATCTAATGAATGAGGTTTATAAACGGATTAGTCAAAAAATAGAGGTAGGATTACCTACTTCTACACAGGATCTAATCATAGAGATTGATAATCTCAAAAAAGAAATTCAAGACATTAAAATAGATAATAAGCGTCTTGGTCAAAGAATTTCTAAAATTGAGAAAGGAAAAGAAGTTATGACTTCTCATCCGGATATTTAAATTATAGGAAAAGATGATAATTTCTTATCTACTCTAGAGATGTTTATAACACAGAAATGACATGTTAAAATTACGTTATTAATAGATAACTATTACTCGAAAGAGTTTACTGTTTTTGATGACAGTGGAGCAGACATGAATGTGATTCAGGAAGGATTAATACCTACAAGGTATTTTCACAAGACGACTCATACATTGTCTCATGCAGGTGGTAATAACCTTCAAATCAATTATAAATTATCCAAAGCTAAGGTATGTATTAATAAAAAAAACGCATACAGACTAGTTTTCTTCTTGCTAAAGACATTACAAATCAAGTAATACTTGGAACACCTTTTCTTACTAAGATTTATCCTCTAAAAGAGTTGACAGTAAAGGGATAATAGGAACTTTTGAAGAAAAAAATATAACTTTACAGTTTATGACTAAACCTCTAACAAAGGTTTTACATGAAGTTTATAACAGTATGACTGTTAAACAGGAACAATTATATTTCCTAAAGCAAGGCTTAAATATTCTAACAGTCGAAGAAGATTTACAAAATAAATTCCTTATAGAAATCTGTAGTAATAATCCTAATGCTTTTGGGATAAAAAGAAACATATTGTTTCTATTCCGTCTAAGGAAGGTTTTGATAAATACCAAATACCAACAAAGGCTAAGCCTTGTCAAACAAACTCTGCATATCTTGAAATATGCAGAGAGGAAATTGACACTTTATTACGGAAAGGATTAATTGATCCTTGGATGTCTCCTTGGTCAGGTACAACTTTCTTTTGGACAATTTGAATTGGATATTTACCTTTTTGGTCTAACAAATACTTCTTATGAATTTCAGAAAATGATAGACAATATTTTTGTCTTCTCAAAGATTCTTGAGATACACCTTAAACATCTAAAAATGTTTAATGGAATAATAAAAAATGGTCAGGTGATATACGGGCTAAAGATGTCATTATTTCAAATAAGGATTAAATTTCCAAACAATATTATGGACAAAATTCCAATCAAATGTTATATTGATTTTGTTGACCAATGTTTGGCTGCCATTGCAGGTGAAGAGCAATTACGAAGGATTTATTTGACAAATCTTCCTTTTGCACGAATGATCCTAAATGGAAAAGGTTCTCCTCCTAATAAAGGTGGAAGCAGCAATACCTCCTCTAATCTCAGTTTGGAAACAGGACGTTAATAAACATGTCCCAAGAAAATGGTTACCAGAAATATCTGGAATCCAAAAGAGTAAATTCTACGTCAGAAACAGAAGGTAATATTCCTTCTTCTTCCTATGCCAAAATACTGGCAAATGAGGACGATGAGGCGAGTTATACTCCCTATCTCCTGAACCAAAAGCAAGAAGTAATACTTCTTCTTGAAGAAAAAGACTCCAGATGGAGCAAAGAACCATGGACTCTGATGAGACGATATATGGGAGAAGAGTCATACCCTTCACGGATGTACAAAGGCCGCACTTACTACAAGCATATTCTCATGGAAAATGGCTGTGAATTCATCCACTACTCGGGCAACAAACCGAGCAACAAACCTATAGTTTATAATTTCAGCAAAATTGTCATCAAGAAGGTAATATCCCTTCAAGACTGGGGAATTTCACCCCTAAGCACAACAGAGTGCTAATAGCACCAATCCCGCAAAATATAAATTCTGGGATTACAAGGACGCTTTTGACAAAGTTCTACTGCATGAGAATCCAAGTCATAAGCACTCTTGGTTTATAAAGGTATGTTCAAAAGTTTATAAATACGACATACCTACTTGGTTTATAAGCTGGTGGCAACATTTTGGAACAACGGAAGAAATTCTTCCTGAAGATTTTAAAGAGAAATACTCGGAATGGATGAAAATTTCGCCAAGGGTATTGGAATATAAAGAGAAAAACCTGAAGATTGGAGAATTATATCATCTCTTATTCTTTGTAGAATTTTCTATACCCTACATTTAGAAATGGACACCAATTTTTGGTTATACCGACGAGATGTTACCCTGCATAAAAACAGAAACTCACTCCAAGTGCGGGGACAAAATGTTTAGGATTAATCCATCCACCAAGAAGATTGTTGGCGAGGACACTGTCTGCTATATTGACAGTAAAATTGTTATTTATGACAGAAGAAGGCTAAGGATATCTCCTTACAATTCATTTCTCAGAAGATGAAATCCAAAGCGCAGGCCCTTACTAAGAAGGAGTTAATTGCAGCTTATACGGAAGAAATGAAGAAAGATCTGATAGACATGAATGATGAGACAATGTCTCACACTTTAGATAAAACCGACGTTTCTATGGCAACCACGGGGCAAAGTCTTTTCCAAGATGCTCAAAATATTGAGCCAACTATTGGAGATATTTTGGATGTTATGCAAGCCGAACTTGAAGAACGGTTTTTACACAAAAATGTGGATTTGGGAGAATCTTCCCACCAGAAAGACAACATAAAGTGAGAAGTCTACTTTTGCAAAAGTGACCTTCACAAGTGGCCACTTGCTGTTAAAAGACAAATCAACTACAGGCATAAGAGTCCGTGTTTATGGCCGCTATCGTTGATTTTTGAGGCAAAAGTATGCCGACATGGAGAATCTTTACTATAGATAAATAGTGTTTGGTCCCATATGTTTTTGGACTTTTTGCTTTTCTCTTACTATATAAGAGTGTATCGTGTGTATGAGAAGAACAAGCTTTGGCATAGCATAGCCATCCAGTTCTCTCTCTTTATCTCTTCTGTAAAATATTTTGAAGTTTCAATAAAAGTTTGAAGTATTGAAGTATCCCTTGGTGCAACAATGTTTGTAAGTATTCTTTATTTCTACTATGTATTATAATTATATCGGTGTTTCTGATCGATAGTCCTATAGGCTAAACCCTTGATATGTTATAAATCGATGTCAAACTACATAACCACCCTTCTTATTGTAAAGAACTGGGTTTGAGAACAAAGGTACTGGTCTGATATTAGTATAGTAATCACCAATACTTCAAGGTTTGTGGTTCCTCAACGGGCCCTCTGGCATAGTTAGTCCAAATCTCCGATTCTTCATGAAGGTAAGTCCCGCCAAGCCGCAGATAGGCGTTACGGAAGTGAGTTGTAGCGGGTTGGTCAAAGATTGAGAATTCTATATAGTAAGCGGTGATCGTTTGGACCAACTGTAATAAGAGTAAATCGCTCTGATTCGAGCTCTAGCCCTTGCAAACACGGTGGTCTCTGTGCTGGTACCTGAACGGTGTATAAGATTCTCCTAAATCCACATTTTTGTGTAAGAACCGTTCTTCAAGTTTGGCTTGCATAACATCAAAAATATCTCAAATAGTTGGCTTAATATTTTGAGCATCTTGGAAAAGACTTTGCCCCGAGGTTGCTGACAGATGCTTGTCGTCAGAGCAAATGTACAAATAAATTTATAATAGTCCGCTACTCGCAACTATACTACTGGGTAGTATTTGGTAAGTAGGGGTCGAACCCAAGGGAATCAGGGGGATAGTCGTTCTTTGAGGGGGTTTATCCAGCGAGAGAGCGTGTTTTAGGTTGGTTGGTTGGTTTTAAAGCTACCAGCTAAGTGATTGATTGATTGAATGGTTGGTTGATTTTAGTACTGGAAAGTAAATTACAATTTTTATAATTAAAGGAAAGCATTCGGTTTCAGGGGCCTTGTATTACATCCTGTTTATCATTGACCTTTAGTGACTCTACTAAGTATTCAAACGGTGTATCAAGGCCATTCCAAGCACTCGATTTGCGTACACCGTCTAGCCTATTCCAAGGACGTAGAGCACTTATTCTATTTAGACTAATACTCCATTCCCGGTTATATTAGCCTATGTGCATCCATTTGATCAATCATTCCCGATCAACCAAATGGTGTTTAAGATGAGTCAAACTTCTCAGATAAGCTTTGCCATTCCAAGCATCCACTTATCCGTACAAGTTTACAAACCCCGCTGTAGAGTTTTGCCATTCCACGCATCCACTCTACCTTGGACGTTCTAACCGAATATATGGCACATAGAATAAGTTTTGAATACTAAGGAGAGACGCTAAGTTAATAGTCTAAAACATTTTATAATACAAGTCCACCCCTTCTACCGAATGAGGTGTTTAGCTACTATTCATCGCGCTAAACATTATAACTAAGGAAATAAAAAAAGTTGAATAAATACTAAGAATTACTTACAACCGTTGAAGCGCCAAGGGAGCTATCCTTTATTTCCAAAGCCAAACAAATATTACAACTTACAAAACTTTAGAGAGATAAGTGAATTTTGATTTTGAGGTGTGTGTTATGATACAAATGAGGGGAGGAGCTCCTCCTTATATAGCCATGGAGGGTGGAGATGGAGGGTGGAGATGGTTGCATGTGGAGGCCATCCATGGAGGAGGAGAATGGAGGGTGGAGGAGCCACCACATGTCTTTTGATCCAAGGGAGGAGGAAGGAGGAGCAAGGAGGAGGAGACATGTGGAGGAGCCAAAAGCCGCCGGTCAAGGGAGGAGGAGCCGCCGGTTGCCGGTGGTGGAAGGGGAGGAGCTCCTCCCTTGGTCACCTCTTCAACAAGTGGCCGGTCACTTTGGTCCAATGTGTGAGTTTTGTACAATTTTGTGCAGTCTTTTCACAAATCTGTCAATATGTTTTGTCCCGGGCTGTCTTGATTCCTCTCCTGATTCTTCTGATTAATTTGTTATGAGTGATTCAACGTCAGGATCCTTGATATTTCTTCAGTCGGCATATGATCTTGACATTGGATTGACTCGTAACATCTTTTCTGCTTTAAAAGCTCCTCTTTAGCATGTATTCTCTCTAAGCTCTGAAATACCCTGTAGAAATATATCTGAACTAACAAGCAAAAGTTAAATAGACAAAATGTCTAATTAAGGGGGCTATACTGTGTTTATGATTCGTATAATTTTGGTCCATCAGATCACCCCACACTTTTAGTTGTTCGTCCCGAACAATGCTATTCAAGGGCGGTATGTTAAGTTGGCTTTGGAATATGAAAATTAGACTGTGGTACTCGATCTATCCTAATTCATGCGTTACTACTTATTACTAAATTAAACTGCGTAAATAAATAGAAGAAACTTAATACTTGTACCTCCGTGCTGAGATGCAAAGTATATTGGATGTCTCGGGAGATAGCCCTTTTTAGGCTCCTAGACTGCAATCTCGGGATCGTCTCGCACTATATGGTTTTATGGTAGCTTTCTCTAGCACGTGATTCGGTTCGGGTTTCACTGAGTTAAGCCTTTTTGATTTCTTTCTTTTTTGGCGAGGGACTGCTTTTGTAGTGAATTGGCCTTTGGCCTTTGATTTGACTCTTTGAGTACTTCACTTTTTATTTGGTTAAAACCTTCACAATTTTGGGCCTTTGGCCTCTTGATTTGCTTCTTCGAGCTTTTTGCCTTTTTGTGGCTTTGCTAGTCCATTTTCTCAAGCCTTTTTGGGAGGTCCAATCATCGCCCGCAAGCCTATGGAAAT
Organism: Rhodiola kirilowii; assembly: GCA_033675215.1. NCBI lineage: Eukaryota > Viridiplantae > Streptophyta > Magnoliopsida > Saxifragales > Crassulaceae > Rhodiola > Rhodiola kirilowii. The sequence goes on from CM066193.1 coordinate 38,382,368, forward strand.
ACCTCCCCGCTCCTCTCATCGTTTTCGTTTCGCGCGGGTCAAGAAGAGGGTCGCTCATCTATTTTCTCGGCTACTTTGACTAGAGAGAGGACGGTCTGATTCCCGTCCTCGCCTTTTCTTTTCTTTTTGCATAAACACTGCATGGCGGAGATGACTTCAATTCTTCACTGAAACCCGAAGTGCAGCCTCCACTGACTTCGAAAACCATATAGTTTGATCTGATCCTTTGATTGCTTGCCAAGCCTTTCTAGGGCAGTTTATGTCAACTCCACATCCCTGGTTATCTCAGCACAAAGGAAAATTGAAAAGTTACATTCTAAGTTTTTAAACAGTTTGAATTTTCACGAGGTTAATGCATGAATTATGATCTATCTTTTTCACATTCTTAAGTTCATATTTTCAAAAAGATACTTTTACTAAAAAAGAAAAAAAACAGCAAGCATGTTATTTATGTACACAGGTGGTTCTCACCCCCCCACTTTTGAACGAAGGCGTGCCTTAGTTCAAAAGTCATGCAAGCTTAAAACTAAATACTGAATTTAAATGACATAAATTAAAAGTGCGGAAAGTAAGATAGTGTCGGGTTACCTCCCGACCAGTGCACTTGTTTAACGTCGTTGGCTCGACAGTACCTCGTTGTGGATCACTGGTTTGGGTCCCATGGGTGGCTCAAGTCGAACTTCACCACCGTTCCTGTGTTGCTTCTTGCTTTGACTCATCCTGACTTCTTACTGGAGTAAGAGCTCCATGGTTTTGGTGTTTTCTCTTTCCATTGTTTCTGAGAAGGCGGGAGACCTTTGACCATAGCTGCTGGTCTTGTTACTTTTTGGTCTCTAATGACAGGTCAGAAAACTGTGCACCATGATCTGAGATAGGTGTTATGTCTGGCGGTTTCTTTGTGTCCGGGCCGCTCTGATCAATGTAGAAGTGTGCAATTTTGCCGCCGAACTTAAGTGAAAATGAGCCCTTGCCCACATCGATTCTTGCTTTAGTGGCGTAGAGGAATGGTCGTCCCAATATTATTGTTGGTGGGTCATCTTCGCAGGTCTCTTCTGAACATAGAAGTCTGCAGCAACGACGAGTTCTCCCACATGGAGTATTACATCTTCCAGTTCTCCAACCGGGCGGATGCATGATTTATCTCCTAGCTCGATATTCGACCGGGGTGGTTTCAACGGACCAAGTCCTAGTAAGTAATACAAGGAGGAAGGCATGGCGTTGACAGCAGCCCCAAGATCGACTAAGCATTTATGGATCTGGGTTTCACCAATACCGCAGGTGATTGTAAAGGCCCAGGGTCTTTATCTCTTTCCGGTTGTGGCTCATGATCTGAAGTGAGGGCTCTTTCTATTGTCGGGCTATTCTGCCCATTCCCTGGCTTAGGATTTGCATACTCGGACCCTTTAATATTTTGCTTCGAAGTATAAATATTGGTTGGGGAGTCCCAACCAGATGCTGGTATGTCAAAGTGTGTGATCGGCGGCTGTGTTATGCAAACAGTGAACGCGTACCGTCCATTGTCAGCATGCGTAACCCATGTTTTGCCATCATTGGGTTGGTCTTCTTCTTGATTCCAATCAGGTCGACGCCTACGGTTGAAGTGATTGTTCGTAAGTTTGTAGGTTGGGGACCGTGCTACTTCTCCTAGTGTAACCTTCATGTTTGACCTCCTTATCATGCTTATATTTGCCTTTGGATTTTGGACGGTCTGTGAAGGAAGTCTGCCAGGTTCAGTAGTGAGTGTTGACATTGCGGTGGCGAGCTGGGACATTTGTTTGGTCAATTCTGAAATTGCCCCGTCAGTTTTTTCCTGGTACTGGTGTAGCAAAGTACCCAATTGATTAATGTTTCCCGCGAGCTCCTTCATCGTGTCATTGAGCGACTTGCTTGGTTCCTGCTGATTGCTCGGGCCGGCTTGGTACTGATTTGTCCCTTTTTGCTGATATTGGCCTGCCGAGGGAGCGTTCTGGTTAACCTGTCGGTGGGGGGGTTGGTAGAATGATTGAGCTAGTTGAGGGACAGCTGGTTGTGTCTCCTTCTGAGGATAGCTGTTGTTGTTACGCCAGCCTGGGTTGGATGTTTGACCATACTATCTGTTTTGTCCAGCTCTGTCGTCGTTGTTGTTGTTGTATCCTTGATATCCTCCCACTGCATTTATATCAGCCGGTTCCTCTTCTATTAATGTTGGGCATGCGTCAGTTTTGTGCTTCGTAGAACCACAAAATTCGCAGGGTCTTACTGGAACTGGCTGTCTTCGTATGATCTGAATCATCATCTCCTTTAACTGTTTCATCTCTTCAGTCATGGAGTTTACTGATGTCTCGGCTTGTGCTACTTTTTTTGTTCGGGAGAACTCATCTTGGCGAGTAGTCTCTTCTCTAAATCGGGCATTTTCAGCAACGTTGGCGATGAGATTCCTTATACCACTCAATGATAGATTCATCATGGAACCTCCTGCTGAGGCATCCAAGAGCATTTTATCTAAGGGTCTTAATCCATCAATGAGATACTCGATGACCAGTTTCTCGGGCAGTCCAAGGGTACAGCAGCTCCTTTCTAGGTGATTGAATTTTTCCAGGTAATCGTACATGGTTTCATTTGGACCTTGCTTGATTTCTTGTAGTTGCCTCCTTACTTGCATTGCTCTTCCAGCTGGGTAGTATTTGTCTAGGAACTTCTTCTGCATCTGAGCCCATGTTCTTATGCTTCCGGAAGGCAATGAAAGGAACCAGTCGTTTGCCAAATCAGTGAGGGAAAAATAGAACGCCTTTAATTTGAAGTCGTCCATATTCACTCGATTGGGCTTTAGATTCTGGCAAATACCATGTAAGCGTTGGAGGTGAGTTGTGGCAGATTCTCCTTGAGCTCCTGAGAATTTTGGCAGGCTGTGCGCCACTGATGCGTTGATGGTTATGTTTTCTAATTCATGGCTCTCATAGATGCACCACGGCTGTGTCTCGAAATTAGGGGCATTTAACTCGCCCATAGTTGGTTCACGGTAGTTGTTATCCCCGTAGTAGTCGTCGAAAGCAGGTTCTCGTATCGGCACTTGTCGAGGTTGAGGCGGTGGTGGATATCTAGGGGGTTGTCGTACTGGACCAACTGCATTCCGGTCCTCGGGTGGTTCTTGGTTTCTTCTGATGGCTTCCCTGTCACGAGCTCGTCTGCTTCGGATGAGTTGTTCCGGATCATCCATAAATGGAAGTGGCACCTCATCATTTCGCTCGTACAGGTTTATCTCATCGTCATCTTGGTAGTCATGGTGGCTTCCTTCGCGAGACATGGTTGTTTTGAAGCGCGTAACGATTCAAAGAACTTTATCCGATTAACTAATTCCCCGGCAACGGCGCCAATTTGACAGATGCTTGTCGTCAGAGCAAATGTACAAATAAATTTATAATAGTCCGCTACTCGCAACTATACTACTGGGTAGTATTTGGTAAGTAGGGGTCGAACCCAAGGGAATCAGGGGGAAAGTCGTTCTTTGAGGGGGTTTATCCAGCGAGAGAGCGTGTTTTAGGTTGGTTGGTTGGTTTTAAAGCTACCAGCTAAGTGATTGATTGATTGATTGGTTGGTTGATTTTAGTACTGGAAAGTAAATTACAATTTTTATAATTAAAGGAAAGCATTCGGTTTCAGGGGCCTTGTATTACATCCTGTTTATCATTGACCTTTAGTGACTCTACTAAGTATTCAAACGGTGTATCAAGGCCATTCCAAGCACTCGATTTGCGTACACTGTCTAGCCTATTCCAAGGACGTAGAGCACTTATTCTATTTAGAATAATACTCCATTCCCGGTTATATTAGCCTATGTGCATCCATTTGATCAATCATTCCCGATCAACCAAATGGTGTTTAAGATGAGTCAAACTTCTCAGATAAGCTTTGCCATTCCAAGCATCCACTTATCCGTACAAGTTTACGAACCCCGCTGTAGAGTTTTGCCATTCCAGGCATCCACTCTACCTTGGACGTTCTAACCGAATATATGGCACATAGAATAAGTTTTGAATACTAAGGAGAGACGCTAAGTTAATAGTCTAAAACATTTTATAATACAAGTCCACCCCTTCTACCGAATGAGGTGTTTAGCTACTATTCATCGCGCTAAACATTATAACTAAGGAAATAAAAACAGATGAATAAATACTAAGAATTACTTACAACCGTTGAAGCGCCAAGGGAGCTATCCTTTATTTCCAAAGCAAAACAAATATTACAACTTACAAAACTTTAGAGAGATAAGTGAATTTTGATTTTGAGGTGTGTGTTATGATACAAATGAGGGGAGGAGATCCTCCTTATATAGCCATGGAGGGTGGAGATGGTTGCATGTGGAGGCCATCCATGGAGGAGGAGAATGGAGGGTGGAGGAGCCACCACATGTCTTTTGATCCAAGGGAGGAGGAAGGAGGAGCAAGGAGGAGGAGACATGTGGAGGAGCCAAAAGCCGCCGGTCAAGGGAGGAGGAGCCGCCGGTTGCCGGTGGTGGAAGGGGAGGAGCTCCTCCCTTGGTCACCTCTTCAACAAGTGGCCGGTCACTTTGGTCCAATGTGTGAGTTTTGTACAATTTTGTGCAGTCTTTTCACAAAACTGTCAATATGTTTTGTCCCGGGCTGTCTTGATTCCTCTCCTGATTCTTCTGATTAATTTGTTATGAGTGATTCAACGTCAGGATCCTTGATATTTCTTCAGTCGGCATATGATCTTGACCTTGGATTGACTCGTAACATCTTTTCTGCTTTAAAAGCTCCTCTTTAGCATGTATTCTCTCTAAGCTCTGAAATACCCTGTAGAAATATATCTGAACTAACAAGCAAAAGTTAAATAGACAAAATGTCTAATTAAGAGGGCTATACTGTGTTTAAGATTCGTATAATTTTGGTCCATCAGTTGCCATAGAAACGTTGGTTTTATCTGAAGTGTGTGACATTGTCTCATCATCCATGTCTATCAGATCTTTCTTCATTTCTTCCATATAAGCTGCAATTAACTCCTTCTTAGTAAGGTCCTGCGCTTTTGATTTCATATTCTGAGAAATGAATTGAAAGGAGATATCCTTAGCCTTATTCCGTTCGACTTCATAAATAACAATTTTACTGTCAATATAGCGGACAGTGTCCTCGCCAACAATCTTCTTGGTGCATGGATTGATCCTAAACATTTTGTCCCAACACTTGGAGTGAGTTTCTCTTTTTTATGCAGGGTAACATCTCGTCGGTATAACCAAAAATTGGTGTCCATTTCCAAATGTAGGGTATAGAAAATTCCACAAAGAATAAGAGAGAATATAATTCTCCAATCTTCAGGTTTTTCTCTTTATATTCCAATACCCTTGGCGAAATTTTCACCCATTTCAAGAATTTCTCTTTAAAGTCTTCTGGAAGAAATTCTTTCGTTGTTCCAAAATGTTGCCACTAGGTTGTAAACCAAGTCGGTATGTCGTATTTATAAACTTCCAAACATACCTTTTATAAACCAAGAATGCTTATGACTTGGATTGTCATGCAGTAGAACTTTGTCAAAGGCGTCCTTGTAATCCCAGAAATTATATTTTGTGGGATTGGTGCTATTAGCAAAATAGAACTCTTTTGTGCTTCGGGGTAAAATTCCCCAGTCTTGAAGGGATATTACCTTCTTGATGACAAGTTTGCTGAAATTATAAACTTCTGGTGTGTTGCTTGGTTTGTTGCCCGAGTAGTGGGTGAATTCACAGCCATTTTCTATGAGAATATGCTCATAGTAAGTGTGACCTTTGTGAATCCGTGAAGGGTATGACTCGTCCCCCATATATCGTTTCATCAGGGTTCATGGTTCATTGCTCCATCTGGAGTCTTTTTCCTCAAGAAGAAGTATTACTTCTTCCTTTTGGTTTAGGAGATAGGGAGTATAACTCGCCTCATCATCCTCACTTGCCAGTATTTTGGCATAGGAAGAAGAAGAAATATTACCTTCTGTTTCTGACGTAGAATTTACTCTTTTGGATTCCAGATATTTCCGGTAACCATTTTCTTGGGACATGTTTATTAACGTCCTATTTCTAAATTGAGCCTAAATTTCCGGCTTTTTACCACGACCTTTCCCACCTCTATTGGAGGAGGTACTGCTGCCTCCACCTTTGTTAGGAGGAGAACCTTTCCCATTTGGGATCATTCCTGCAAAATGAAGATTTGTCAAATAAATCCTTTGTAATTGCTCTTCACTTGCAATGGTAGCCAAACAATGGTCATCAAAATCAATATTATATTCAATTGGAATTTTTTCCATAGTATTGTTTTGAAATTTAGTCCTTATTTGAAATAATGACATCTTTAGCCTGGATATCACCGGACCATTTTTTATTATTCCATTAAACATTTTTAGATGTTTAAGGTGTATCTCGAGAATTTTTGAGAAGACAGAAATATTGTCTATGATTTCCTGAAATTCGTAAAAAGTATTTGTTAGACCAAAAAGGGCATTCAAATTGTCCAAAAAGAACATTAAAGGATGTTTTGTAATTATCAGTCTTATGAATTCGAATTTGCCAGCATCCTGTTTTCAAATTAAATTTCAAAATAATAACAGATGCATAAAGTTTGTCTAGCAAATCTTTCTTATTAGGGACTGGATATTTTATCTATTTTATGGGAAATTTAATCCATTCGAGAATTTTGATAAACGACTCGTAATGAATAAGTAACCTGGAAATTCCTCTACCCTGCTTACTATTGATTAATGCTTTTTGTAATAACGTGTCAATTTCTTCTCTGCTCATTTCAAGATATGCAGAATTTGTTTGACAAGGCCTATCCTTTATTGGTATTTGGTATTTATCAAAACCTTCCTTAGACGGAATAGAAACAATATGTTTCTTTTTATCCCAAAAAGCATTAGGATTATTACTAGAGAGTTCAAGAGAGAATTGATTTTGAAGTTTTTCTTCGATAGTAAGAATATTTAATTCTTTGCTTTAGAAAATATAATTGATTTTCTTTAACAGTTATGCTGTCATAAACTTCATGTAAGACCTTTGTCAGAGGTTCAGTTATAAACTGTAAAGTTATATCTTTTTCTTCAAAAGTTCCTATTATCCCTTTACTATCAACTCTTTTTAGAGGATAAATCTTAGTAAGAAAAGGTGTTCCAAGTATTACTTGATTTGTAATGTCTTTAGCAAGAAGAAAACTAATATGTATGCATTTTTTATTAATACATACCTTAGCTTTGGGTAATTTATAATTGATTTGAAGGTTATTACCTCCTGCATGGGACAATGTATGAGTCGTCTTGTGAAAGTACCTAGTAGGTATTAGTCCTTCTTGAACCACCTTCAAGTCTGCTCCACTATCAACAAGAGCAGTAAACTCTTTCGAGTAATAGTTATCTTTTAATACCGTGGTTTTAACATGCCATTTCTGTGTTATAAACATCTCTAGAGTGGATAAGAAAATATCATCTTTTTTAATATCATGATGAGAAGTCATAATTTCTTTTCCTTTCTCAATTTTAGAAATTCTTTGGTCAAGACGCTTATTATCTATTTTAATGTCTTGAATCTCTTTTTTTGAGATTATCAATCTCTATTACTAGATCATGTGTAGAAGTAGGTTTTCCTACCTCTGTTGTCTGACTAATCCGTCTATAAACCTCATTTATTAGATATGGTTTATTAATAATTTTCTTAGGAATTCCTTGCTTTTCGGAAGTTCCTGGGGCTATATTAAGCTGGTCAATAATTTTTAATCTTAACTCTGGATCTTTCACATCCTCGAGAAGTTCCATAGCTTTTTTAAAGCTTAGCATATTAATCTCTAAATCTTGGAATTGAGATTGCATTTTATATAATGCTTCCACATTTTCAGAATTCTATTTAAGACATGGTTGCCCTTGTTCGCAAGGAGCAGAGTCTGAATCTGAGTCTGTATTTTGGTTTTCATTTCTTAAAATCTTCAGATTCTTCTGAGTTCAGAGGAATTGTTTCTTCGGTTGTTTTTACAACATGTTTGAGACTCAACTTCTCAAATGCTCCTAGTTTGTATATTACACTAGGTTCAATTCTAGGTATTGTCCACTTATTAAGTTCTTCCAGATTTGTAGGCAAATCATATTCTTCCTTTAATTTGTTCTTAACCATATTTTTGTTTCTAAATATATTCATCAGAGAGAGAAATATGTGATAAATCTTAATCAAAACCACATAACTACCCCCACCACGGCTCTGATACCAAAGAGAGAGAACCGGATACATCGTTCAGGTACTAGCACAGAGACCACCGTGTTTGCAAGGGCTAGAGCTCGAATCAGAGTGATTCACTCTTATTACATTTGGTCCCAACGGTCACCGCTTACTACATAGAAGTCTCAGTCTCTGACCAACCAGCTACAACTCGCTGAGTTAATATAATTTTATAAATAAAATTGATGGCTTCCCGAATATCTTCATATTCATATTAGGTGCAATTGGCTCATATAAATCAGGCTTAATTTTCGGATCAGGTTTCAATTTGTAATCTTGTACCCGGCGCTGGATGATTGTAGTTGGGCTGCAGGTCGGCATTTCACCGCAAGTCATTGGGCTTCGTCCCTATCGAGCCTCATGTCGTCTATTGTCAGAGGCCTTAAAGCCATTCGGTATGGCCTAAGTCAGTGGTTGTGTCAGCGGCGCATGGGTGTGGGACAAATCTCGATGAAATTTTGAGGGTTGTGCACGGAAGGATTCTGGTGGTCTCGGCTTTCCTTTCCTTCCTGACAGGTTTTTTTGTTCCAGCTGGATGGATTTCCATAAGCTTTTTCCATCTGGTAATTTAATCAGATTTCTTTGGGCATGGATTGTGTCATGTCAATCTCGGCGCACACCCACGTCAATGCTGGTTCTGAGAGTTTTCTTTTTTTTCTTCAGGAAAACCGGCGCCGTACAACTCTGGAGGGAGACCCGGGAACCGGAAACAATGTTGAAAGTTGAAATTCATGACATCCGGACGGAGTTTATTGTTGCTCCGTTCCGTAAGGAAATATACATGGTAGAGTCTAAAACTCATGTAGCATTCTGAACTCATGTGAACCTCTTTATCAACCGTAAGAATCCATATTTGAACCTTATTACTTGCCAGCATTCCAATTTCCAAGTACCCCAATTGAAGAAAGTCAAAACTGGGGAAATCTATTTTTGAATCTGGAACAGCACAGACTGTCGTATGCTCAACTATAGCATTTTTTTTAAGAACTATAGCATTTAAATGAACTGTATCTGACCCTGTGGCAGCATGTGAAGCTTGCATTCAAATAATTGTTTTTACTAGAAGCAAGCAGTCACGATACATTGGTCTAAACAGAAGGGCAAATACATCCTACTTGGTGGTTATTGTGTTTTTACCAAAACCGCTGAAAGAAATTTGGTTGGTTGTATCCGATCCAAAATTGAACTTGACATCCAAGTCATCAGCCTGGTCAGAAAAACTACAAGCAGATGGAAATGAGAAAACAAGCTTGGAAGAACTCTTCTTGGAGCCAAAGGTATACAATGGAGTGGAAAGCCCCTCCATTTGTTGGTGTGGCACCTTAGCTGGCGTTATTGATGGTGTTGGAGGCTCGGAAAGTAGACCGGAAGATACAGGTACAGGAAAAGTGAATCCGGAACTATTACCAAAAAGTTTCCCACTTCTAGGATTATGCCTGTCGATGGATATTGATGCCAGTGCAGGTTTTTTCCCAAAAGAATCAGAGTGCTGTGCCTTCGGGACTGCAGGCGATTCAGAAGTTACAGCTCCAAAACTTATCTTTGAGCTGAATTGCTCATTAGCTTGATTGGAGACATTTGAGGTATAGCCTTTCCCCACTTTCGTCTCCTGTCACATCACATAACATATCAGTTTATTTAGGATATTACTTTGTAACAGTAGGAGTTTGAACTTTTGTAAATGTTACGTTTAACGGAAAAAAAATATCAATACTTAAGATGCTTAATGAATTAATCAGAATTTATGATGTGAGATGCAGCAATTACACGCCAAATATTAAACCAAATGAACTCATGCTGTTTTTCTTCGGTCAAACATACAAATGATACAACGCTAAAAAAGTTTATCAAGAAAAAAGAATGGAAGTCGGCATCTCCAGATATTGAAAATTGTCATGAGGAGAGGAATAAGATTCAATAGTCTGTGATACACAATAGATGCCAAATCATCAACAAGAAGCAAGTCGTTCTAACAAATATATAAATGTCTGTAGTTTTGGAGGCTACAATATCAATGTGTTTGTACTATTTAGCTATTGTTTCCACAAATAATGGAAAATAACATGGCATATATTTTGTAATTTTCATGCCATAAAATGTGGTGCAGTTTCCTTCAAATAAGAGATGTCTAAATGCTTAACCTAGGAACTTGAACGATAATGAACATAAAAATGATGAGGACGCAACTTAACAAAAAAAGATTTATATCATCCCATGCACAACACTTAAAGTACACGAACAACCCTATTTGAAAAGCAGTTCAAAGTTAAAATGTCAGAGGAAAAAAATTAGTCGACAGCAATTTTACATTACGAACATTAACTGTAACACAGTGGATGTACCTCATGAGCTGTTGAGGAGATAAACTGAGTAGCATTGTGTTTTTTGGAATCTGATGCTCCTGCATCACCTCCTTGAGCTTGAGTCGAATTAGAAGCTATACCAAATAGGTTGGGGGCCAACAACTTATGGCCGTCTACATCACTGGACTGAGAAGGGAAGCCATTTGAAAGCACTGATTTATCCTTCTGCAGCAAGGGAGTGGTCAGTTTGGAGGGTGAGGTTTTCTGCCCCACGCTTGCTATTCTGATTTCCTCAGATTTTTCACGAAGAGTGGGCACTTTCCTGTCAATGTGATCTAAGATTCTCTTTGCCATTTGACTTGAATGTGGGTGTGCAAATTGAATTCCGTTCGCACGTTTATAAGGCTTATTTTTAGTATGCTGAAACTGCGAAATGTTTCTCGCTGATCCAGGATCCTCACTCTGAAATACTCGCAGAGTTCCTTGATCTGTGACTGGTTTCTGTACAGCAGATCCTCTAAAAGGAGAGTGTGTTACTTTGTTATGCCGTTTCGATCGGATAGGACCTAAAGATCTGTAGCCATCAACTGATGCATCACCCATATCAATACCCTGCTAGAAAAGCAGTCAGAACATCGTCAAAGTTTTATACACATTTGTGTATGTGCAACATCTAATATCATACTCATCAAAATAAAAACATATTATATCATAACAGAAAAGATATATGAATGGCATGCCAGTTGACAGAAACTTCAAGTAATAAATGACTACCTGTCTTGGACCCGGAGTCGCAATACGCCTGAATGGGCTCTCAGAAACATGGAGACTCATATGTCTATCAACTGATGGAGTCAGCTGATGCTGAAAAGAGAAGACATATCAATATAGAGCTTCTACTTGACTACAAAATACGGATGCATGTGGAAATACCTTCAGCTTTGATTTTGAGTCAATAGTTCTGGAGTATGGTGATCGCTGAGAACTATAGAGTCCAAATTTACTTCTGGAATTCTGTGGTGTTAAAAAGCCTTGATGCTCTTGTACTAGCGCACCAGGCCAGCAGATAGAAGGTTTAGAGGAAGATGGTGGTACCTTTGACACTGACCTGAAACCATCCTTCTGATCTGTATGTTGATTATCATCTTGTATTGCACTCCTACCTGGGGTACCAATTCCTGTCGATATACTTCCCATGTATGCTCTCGCGATATCAATGGGTGAAGCACCTACTTCAGGTAACTGTCAAAAGAAAATGAACGAGTTCAACGCTAAATTGAATATCGTACAAGTTGAAAAATAAGAAGCCAGCAGTCTACAACCTGATGTTTAGTATGTAAGATTGCAATCTAAGTTGCGACAGCTACAGGGTAGACATGATACAACAATTTATTTCACTATCTTAACCAATCAGCCTCATAAACTGTGTTCAAACTCCTTCAAATAGGATGACTGTTGATACATCGAAAGCTATATGATGTTGACGATGGTATTACATGGTAGAATCCAGGTTTCCAACACTAAGCTAATGAATCGAATTCGACCAAATGTTTTCAGAAACCTCTATATGGAGGCTAGACAGCACCAAAAGTGTACTATGGTTGCTAAACATATTTCGAACAAACAAACTCTAGCATGAAAGGTCAAATAAATCAATTGAGCTAGAAGATACACCTTCTAAAAAGCCTGCCCTAAGATGGTAATTTCAAAAACTGGTGCTATGTTATTCAGGGTGTAGCCACTCACGGTTGGTCGGCGCAGAGGAGTACTAGCCGCAAGTTCCCATGTATCAATATTCAGAATCTCTCTTTTTTGTTCAGTTAACAATCTTGGAAGCTCATTTGCTGAAAGATCTATGGAAGGGTCACTTTGCCTTGTGTTACATGGATTTCTCATCCCCCCCTGATCATCTGAGTTTCCATCAGCCTTCAAGCGCAATATCTCTGTCAAACGATTGGCCTCATCCCTAAATAAAAAGTAGTGTCACTTGTCAGTACCTTCTAATTAATATTAAAGATGGATGTCAATTTTGGTTATCTTGATGAGCTCTTCCAAAACAGGTTTCTAAGTGATATTAGATTGTTGTATATTGGAAGAAGAATTTAGGGAAACTATTCAAGGAAGACAAACAGATAATAGTACTAGGGTTTACCTAGAAAATAATTTCCCTCTCATAAGTTGTTCAATTTCAGACAGCCCACTTCCATTAACAGCACTGTCACCGTTCTCTTGCCTCATATCTGCTTTTGATAGATCATTTAATCTGCTTTGTCCAGCTTCTTCAAGTAGTCTAGATGAACCAAGCTGAAAAAACAATCCCCAGCATTTTGTGAGTTTCTAGCACAGTTTACCCTCCACCTTTGTGCGACTGAACAGTGCACCATATAGTTATGCATATATAGATAACTAATTCAAGTACAAAGCAAAAGAACAAAACCGCTGTGTTCCATGAGGTCTTACCTAACTCAGTTTGCAAGTTAGAGCAATGTTACAAGTGATTTCATTATTATTCCAAAGTTATAAACTATTCACAAGTTATATGGAAGTTGCATATTGCCACTCTACATGCCACTCCCTAACTGCTATACATGCGTAAACTTTGACTAAGTGAAACATGGTTAGGTTGGAACAGCAGTTCGAGGGAAGGGACTTGACAACACCAATTCCACTGATTACCAAAAAGAGGAGGACAATGGAAACAGACTGAGCAACAAAACAACGCAACAGTAGCTATGAATTATTTGGGAAACTTCTTAGATACTGAAAACTAATAAGTGTCAACCAATATCGCTTAATATAAAACGATGTTGGTACCTATCTACACAATTGTACAGCTCAGCATACAGATTAGAGCAGTGTCTTACTCTTACATCTGTTTCATGATCTTGATCATCACAATGAGCATCTCCATTCAAGTCATCATCTGCAGAACGTTAAAGTTGGAGAAAAGCCACTTAAGTGTTTAAGACAACCAAATAAGGCATGTGCTCAATGTATCTGCAGAACATTCAAACAAAAAAATGTGCACTCTTCATCTCTGTGGATACCAAACCCATTAAGAATCCAAAAACCAATACAAATCGGACACAGATTGCTTTAGTACACAATCCCATCATACAAAATATAAAATAATCTTGTCTACATCAATGCCATGTCCGTGTTGCTGTAAGATTTAACCAATACGAATACACATTACACACAGCATTTTTTTAATTGTTATCTGATTCTTCTCAGTAAGTGATTAAAACTTACATTTACTAATCATTAGGGGCAAGTCCTTCTTGAGAAACGAAGCATAAAGAACAGTTTATAATTCATGTTCTTTTATATTAGCAATTTAACCTACTAATGGAACTTACGAAGGCTAACAAAATCTCAAAACTAGAACAAGCACCAGGAATCCCATATCAGCAAATAATAGATGCAGATCAACAAATTCAAACAAAATAAACATCTCAAACAACTAATTATCACACTCCAGACATCAATTAGAAACCAAAAACTAAACATTGCCCAACAAGGCAACACAAAATGCTGCAGTTCTAAAAAAGCCCTAGCCACTTGAACAACCAATAACCACAAACCTTGATCAGACGAGGGAAGAGCAGCAGCTGAGGACGACTTCGAGAAGAAAGACGGTAGGATTCTGGTAGCGCTACCGGAGATCAGCCGGTATGCCGGATCTACAATTTTGGAGAGCCAACCACCAGCCCTACCATCACCATTGTCTTCGGTGCGATTGAGCGGAGACCTAGATGACTGAATGAGCGGGCGAGCATAGGGAGTGGACTGCTGTCTCCTGGGAGGATTCCGCCGCAGCTTACCGCCGGCTCCGCCCTCTCCGTAGGTTGATGTCATCGCGGCGCCGCTACTTTCATGTGGGAGAAAAAAAGTGGAGAGGGTATAAAGGTTTTTTTTTTCTTTCTTTTTTTTCATAGTTTTTTTTTTTGATTACATGGGTTAGTTTTGTTTGTGTGTTAACTGTTAGGAGGAGTCGAACCCGAGCGGCCACGGAAACCTGCCCCACTGGGCTAATGCTTGCTTTTTTTCTTTTTTTTTTTTTTTTTTGGATAGTGCAATTTTGTCGGGGTTAACGGTAGGATTTTGGATTTGGATTTTTTTTTGTTGGATGGAACTTGGAAGGGAGGATTTTTTTTTTGATAAACTTGGAAGGGAGGATTTGGATTTGAGTTTGTTATTTTTTTTAGAAGAAATTTGAACTTTGATTGGATTATGTTTTCAAATGGATTTTTCGTTGCTATAAAAAAAATGGGTTTTTCGTAAAACGGTAACTTCAATCCGAAGGTGGGGAATATTCCATCAAAAAATACCGAAGGTGGGAATATAAATATTTTCTCATAGAGGCAAAGCAGTGAGCAAATAATTGAGAGAGTATTGGAAAGGAAAACAATAATGCATACAAATAAAAAACAAATATTGGAAGGACATCCAATTATTCAAATTCAAACCCAAAAAATAAAAAATAAAAACAAAAATTCTTTCAAAAAATCCGAAAAATTAAAAAAATTTGGGACAAAACAAAAAATGAAATAATAGAAGTGCTATTGCCGAATAATTGAAATGATTATGAGTATTATCTTTTACTTTCATTGTTGCAGAATAATATATAGAGTGGTTGCTATTTTCGCTCTTAACACTTTACTCTCTTGCTGCGTTAATATATAGAGAGCAAAAAATCATTTTTGCTGATTGTTTTTAGCTCTGCTTGCTACATGACTTTTATTAGAAGATGTTATTTTTGCACATTGTTCATTACTCTCTTACTGTGGATGCCCCAAAAGTATAGAACACTTTACCCCATTTAGTCTAACTTTTCTTTAATGAATTGATTGTTATGAATGTTGCACTTATGTTGTATGATCTTTGGCCTTTCATGTTCCAATGATCCTTAACTTTTCATATACTTCTTGGCTTTAATGATCTTCTATATTGATTATTGCTAGTATTTTCGTGTATCCATGTACCCCTAGATAAAAGGATCATTTGTAAAAAATCAATATCAATAAGAAATCTCTTCCTCTATACATTTCTTCTCTCTTCATATGTGGTACTTCATTTGAGTTCCACAACTCATCCTTACATTTCACAATATGTAATACAAATATCCTCTTCTCTCCCTGGATCTTTTACCATTCTCTCCACAATTTTTACAACACTGATGAGATTTTGGAGGTAGTGATTTTGTTATGGTTTGATCAATTAAACGTGCTTTATTCTTATGTATTATATGACATGTTTTCTTGCATGAATTTAGTGGTGCTCATGTTTCAAAATACGGTTTAGGTATTTTTCTTATATTGACTTAATCTAATTCTTGCATTTAGAATCACACTTATTAAGAATTTATACATCTTCCTTGATCTAATGGGTTGATGAATTGCAGTTTATAGTTAGGCATACAATATTCACTCATTGGATCGAACTTTGTACTGTCATTTTCTGAAATAATGGTATACAGTACATTAATAGACGTAATTAAAACTTAGATTTTTTATTCATTTTTTTGGTAAACATTTGTCTTTAATTCTTTTCGGTAAACTATGCAAATAGCTCTCTAGAAAATTTCCCTGAAGAGTGTCAGTTTGTCATATGTTTTGATCTTTACACATTTCATATTGAGCACTAGAGACCCTATACGAGTCTCAGCACACTGATTAGAAGCAACAATGTCTGAGGAGGAAGTGGATGCAGTATCTGCTCAACTGGAGGGGAGACTGATGTTGACGCTGGAGGATGAAGAAAATGGGAGAAGTCCGGAAAGGTGTTCTCGAATGCACTGGTAGTGAAGCTGACCTCAGATTCGAAGTACATCTATAATGGTGTGGTGGCATTCCTAAGGAAGGCATGGAGTATCAAGGGCAAGGTATCATTTGAAGAAGAAAAAGGGAACCGGATTATTGCGAGGTTCGAAAGAAGAGAAGACATGGAACGGGTGTATGATGGAGGCCCATGGACATATGGTGGCAGTGCTATCTTGATGAGCAGGTGGGAACAGGGGCGGCGTCCGAAGAGATAAAATCCAACAGGCTTGGTGATCAGTCAATATTTTGACTAATTATTCACTACATTCGATGAAGGATAACACTCGTTCTCCGGGTAATTTGTCTCTATTTGATGTCTTTCTCTAGTGTTTCAGGTCTATCCCTCCTTCAGAGCCGACGAACGACGAAATGACGAAGAATCAAGGAAAATCCAGCAAAAGGGCCGTGGCCCCGTGACGCACCCCTAGGTCACGGGCGTTACGGGTGTCACGGGCCGACTCAGAGGTCCCGGAAATCTGAAGGCCCCGTAGCACCCCGTGACATCTCTTTGTCCCGGGCGTGTACCCCGTGACACACCCTTAGGTCACGGGCGTTACGGGCGCTACGGCCTAGATCAGCATGTTGCGAAGATTCGCGAACCCCGTGACAGGCCGTGACGTCCCCCTATGTCACGGGCGTTACGGGTGTCACGGGCATCGTCAGGGCAGAATTATCAGAAGTTTCCTAATTTAATTTTGGAAGTTTTCTGGGCCTTTTTGGAAATCGATCGATTGGGCTATAAAAGGGCAACGACCAGAACGAATTTGGTGTGCTTTTTCTGAGAAGAATAAACCCTAACTTGGGAGAGAAGACAGAGTCATCGCGAGAGATTCAACGAGCACCCGCGTCATTACAGTTTCCTCGCCCTTATCTCTTTATTACACTATTTGTGGTTTAATCGCCATGAATAGCGAGTAGTCTCTTTTATTATGGGATCCTATGGATCCTGTGCGATGTACCCAACTCGTCATATGATCATATGAATGTTTTTCATTAATGCAAATCGAATATTCAATTTCATCGTGCTTAATTTATCGTTCTTACAAGTATTTACATTGAATGGATGTTTGCATGCTAGAACATATTTAGGTTATTTACCGAAAGATGAATGGGTTCTAGGTATTAACTGGATTGGATGAAATTGTATGAAAACCTTTAGTTTAATAAATCGAGATCGTTGATAATCCGTGGATGGGCGGCGTTCAACGATTGAGATTAATCTAGATAATGATCCGTGGATGGGCGGCTTATCTAGTGTTATTTTGGTTTAATTCGATATTCGATAGTATGATGAATTACATGATAATGATTGCATGATTAGTGGGGTTAGCACAAGTGAAGTATGGTCCTGGAATTCTTTCTCTGATTGAAATCACAACCTTTTATTTTCTGTTATTTGATTTCTGCAATTCAGTTCACAACAAAAATCTCTTTTAATCGGAATAGCTAAATAGGTCACATTGTTTGCTAGTAATCACACACCTGTTCCTTGGATCGACCTTTGGCTTACCAAGATTTATAAATTTTGTTTGACTACGATTTGACCCTTAAAACTCATAATTTGACAACTATAAAGGGTTAAAAATACGCATGTCAAAATGGCGTCGTTGCCGGGGAGCAGTGTTTTGTGTGATATTAGATTTAACGTGTGTAGTTTGGACTATTTCACCTTGTTTGTTATCTGACTTTTCTACCTTGATTTCTTCCCTCACGGTGATTCTTGGCCCTTGCAGGTACTAGCTAGTTCATGCCAAAGAAAACACCCGACGGAAGAAGCAGATTCAGATTTCAGACGAGGACACACCGGACCAACGAAGCAATATTCGCAGGGTCCAGAACGAAGCTCGATAGCTACGAGCACTGAACCGAAATTTCACAGCAATGGCTATGAATCAAAACAACCCAGCTTTACTGAATGGAGTGATTGAAGACAATCAGCAGCATCCAGTGCAGCAACCCATGCGCAGAACTCTTGGAGATTACACTGCTCCACGTGTCTCGGGATTTCAGTCCGCCATAGAACCACCGGACATATCCAATAATACATGGGAGCTCAAAATAGGTCTCATTCAAATGGTGCAGAATAATCAGTTTTCAGGGAGAATGAATGAGACCCTCACCAACATCTCAAGCGTTTCATCCAGATGTGCAACACGGTAAAGACCAATGGTGTCCCTCCAGAGTCCTACTACCTCAGGCTATTTCCATTCTCATTATCCGACAAGGCTAGTAGATGGCTGGACAGCCGTGCTGAGGGTACTTTTACTACCTAGGACAAGTTGGCCGAAGCTTTCCTCCAACAGTACTTCCCACCAAAAAAAATAGCTCATTTCAGGAACAAGATCATCTCGTTCCGTTCTATAGATGGTGAGACTCTGTACGACGCTTGGGAAAGGTACAAGGAGCTGATGAGGATGTGCCCCCACCACAATCTAGAGCTGTGGCAGATCATGGACATTTTCTATCAAGGAATCGACCAGGGAATGCGCACTCTAATAAATCAGACTGTTGGTGGAGGACTCACTGGAGTTCCTCTTGACGAGACCTATGCTATTATAGAAAAGGCAGCCCAAGATTACCATATCTGGACAAGCGACTGAGGAAATCTTAAGGATAGGAAGGGTGTGCAAGATCTCTGCCACGCAGAAGGCAAAAGCGACAATGCTGAGTTGACAAATACTGTGAAGATGCTCGCAATCGAAATAAAGAGCTTGAAGGCAGAATCGGCTATGAAACCATCGGTTGTTGCTAATGTTGGCATCTATTGTCAGATATGTGGCTCTCCCTCTCATTATGCAGATGGCTGTCCAGTAATGGGACAAGATGATGATAGCGGAAATCAAGACGATGCAAACTACGTCGGGCAGAATAACCAAGGGGATGGTCCCGGCTATGGACCACCCACGAACAGGTGGGACAATCTGAACAGGAATAATCCTAACCTGTCTTACAAGCCTCAGAATCCGGCGCCTCCTAGTTTCCCGTACAAATAGCAGCAAGGGAATGCATCGTATCAGCCACGAGGCCAATACAACAATCAAGCCCAGCAAACGTAGAATAATAACTCCTACCATCCAAGGACTCAGTATCACAACCAATCACAAGGGCAGCAAAATCAGAATTCATGGAGCTATTCGTATCAGCCACAACAACCCAAGCAGCAGGAGTCTGGTAGCTCATCTAGCATGGAGGCCATGATGGCTAATTTTATGGCCGAGCAGGATAAGCGAGTGGAAGGACTCGAGAGGACGATCGAGCAGCTGGTCATTCAGAACAGGATGTTAGAAAACCAGGTAGCACAGCAGGTAGATTCGATAACTAGAGAACGTGGGAAACTCCCATCGAAACCAGATCCGAATCCTAGGGAATCAGTGAACGACATCTGAACAGGCTGTCGTCGTACCTGTGCAAAAACAATTTATATTTTCCTCACTTCGAACTGTGGATTAGAACAGCGGTAAGCAAGGGTCGAACCCAAGGGAGCTAGATGGTTACTACTTCGTTCTGTAATGGAGAAAAACAAGAAACTAGAGTGAAAGTATTGGTTAGTGAACACTAAGAAGGCACGAAAATTGCTGGGGTTTTATCAATCAGAGAAGATATTCAGGTTAGGGTATTATTCAATTGTGACTTGGTTTTATCATTGATTTCTAATTATCGTGTTTCTAATTCCTAAGTGTGGTTACTTCCATTCCAAGTTATAACCTAAAGTAGTGTCTTTCCGGACGCCTACACCACAATTAAACCTAATAATTCAATACTCCATTCCAAGATATATCGAATTAGTGCACTACTTGTTAATAGCTCTCTAGTATCAACAAATAGCAAATAGGGGAGTTGAATTGATCAGTTAAGCTTTGCCATTCCAAGCCTCCACTTAACTTCACAATTCAATCCAAATAATGAGCACAAACGATTTAATCGAATAACGAAACAAGCATTAAGATTCAAATCTCAAAAACATAAGTCACAATTATTTAACCCTAACCCGAATATGGGTTTTAGTTACACATAGTCATAAGGAAATAATGCAGGGAAATAAAAGAGAAATAACAACTTCACTGATGACCGAGTAAACAATAGAGCAAGGCACGGCTGAATGAGCGGATGGACTGGCGAGCAAGGGCGGCGCAACAATGGTGGCGGGCAGAGGAGAGGAGTCGAATGAGAACTGTGTGATGAGATTTCTCTCTGATTTTCTGATGATTTGAAGACTGCGGGATCTCTTGTATTTATAGGGTTTGAGAAACCCTAACTTGGTGATAAAGCTACGAAACCCTAGCATCGCATGCAAATTGGGCCGGCTGCTGGACTTTGGACGTGCGAATGGACTCAGCATGAAATTTGGATTTTTGGCCGAAGTTACTGTTCACGGCCCAAAAATCACTGTTCACCCCGGATTTACTATTCATGCCGGATTTACTATTCACGCCGGATTTACTATTCACGAGCCGAAAACACTGTTCACGGCCCTCTTTTGGCTCCGTTCTTCCACTGCGATGTTTTTGGCTTCAAAAGCCGTCTTTTAAGCACGATTCCTCCTAGAGCTTCCAAATCACCTGAAATACGAAACAACACTAAAAAGTAACTGTTCGCATACTAAAGTGAATGAAATGGTGGGAATTAATGACTCTATGAGTCGTATAAATACGGCTCATCAACATCACACTCCGGGGAGGAAAACAGCTCGAGATGCTACCAGCTCAAACCACTCGAGTAACAGCAGAAAAATCAGCACTTAATTCAGCACCTGTTGAAGAGGAATCATCGAAAGAAGCTGAAAATCAAGCTGAAAATTCTGCGCAGATAGTAGAGCCAGCTCCCTATATACCACCCGTCCCATTCCCTCAGTGGCTCAAAGCTACAAGAAAAGATAAAGAGTTCATGCAATTCTTGGATAAGATCCGCACTCTCTACATCACTATGACTGGAAAAAGGAAAATAGATGGAACTGAGACAGTGGCTCTTAGTGAGGAGTGCAGCGCCGCCATGCACCAACCCATGCCGCCTAAGCTTAAGGATTCAGGAAGTTTTTCTATCCCTTGTGATATCGGTGGTATTACCATTCGTCGTGCTCTTTGTGATCTTGGTGCTAGTGTGTCTATTATGCCTTACTCATTATATGCTAAACTGAATTTGGGTGATCTCTGTCCCACTAATATCTCTATTCGCCTTACGGATCGTTCTTGTAGATTCCCGAAGGGGATTCTGAAAGACGTACCCGTCAAGGTGAAGAATATTTACATACATGCTGATTTTATTGTGCTAGAGATCTCAGAGGACATAGACATCCCGATTATACTTGGTAGACCATTCCTTTATACGGCTAAGGTTGTTATTGACATGGATAGAGGGTCTATAGCTTTGCGAGTAGGCAGTGAACGTTTGTCTTTTATTTGCCCGACATGTGCAAGAGTCTAAGTCTTTTAGCTGATTGCGATGTGTTAGACTCGGCTGATGTTGATGACCCTATTGCGCTGACCTCTATTGAATCTTACAGGGTCATATCAGGTTGCCCAATACCGATGAATATATGCGCAGTGAGCATTGAGGGAGGCGCTGAATCTGGACAGCTCACCGAGTCAGGTAAGGAACCTTGCAAGGTAGAGCTGAAACCTCTACCTGCAAGTCTCAAGTATGAATTTCTTGGCCCTAACTCGACCTACCCGGTGATTGTGAATGCATCTTTGACTGAGGTAGAGACCCAGAGATTGCTAGTTGTTTTGAGAGAACATAGGCCAGCCCTAGGTTATTCCATTGATGATATTAAGGGGTGATGGACCATAATTATACGAATCAAAAACACAGTAAAACCCACTAAATTAGACTGTTGGTCTATTTAACTTTTGCTTGTTAGTTCCGATATATTTCTACAGGGTATTTTGGACTCTAGAGAGAATACACGCTAAGGAGAGGATTTTACGCTGAAAAGATATTACGAGTCAGTCCCAGGTCACGATCAGACGCTGAATGCAGAAATCTCAAGATCCTGACATTGAATTACTCAAAATAAATCCAACCGAGGAACAACCAAAGTCAGACCGGAGCGAAATTGGACTGATAGTTTTGAGAAAAGACTGCACAAAACTCACAAAACTCATCCTTTTGCCCAAGGTGACCGGTGGCTTTGTGAATGGGATGACTCATGGGTGGCCAAAGCCACCAAGCTCTCCTCCATGGTGACCTACAACCGGCGGCTCCTCCCCTCCACACCAAAGCCGCCGGCGGCTCCTCTTTCCCCCCATGAGAGCTTGCCATGTGTTGGCTTCCTCTCCACATCCTTGCTCCTCCAATCATCTTGTGCCAAGTGTCATCTTCTCCTCCATCCTCCATGCCTATAAAAGGGACCTCTCCTCCTTTGTAATCCCACATCCACAAATCATCACACACTTCTCTCTAGAAAGTTTGGCATTTGTAAGTTTGGTTTTTGAAATAATACTCCTGTTGGTTCTTGAGTATTATAACGGTTTGAAATAATACTCCTGTTGGTTCTTAAGTATTATAACAGTTTTAGAGAATACTCCTGTTGGTTCTTGAGTATTCAAGTAGGATTTGAGAATACTCCTGTTGGTTCTTGAGTATTCCCCTTTACTTACTGTCTTTCAAAAACCCCCGAGTATTTAGCTATGATATCCTCTTCCATGGATAATCGTAGCTAAACTCTTTATTCGGTTGAAGGGGCGTACTTGTATTATAAAATGTTTTAGACTATTTTAGTGTTTTTTCTCTGTATTCAAAACTTGTTCTATGTGCCATATATTAGATCAGAATTTCCAAGGTTGAGTGGATGCTTGAAATGGCAAATGGCAAAGCTCTTCCGTGGAAGTTCGTGAACATACTCGGGTAAGTGGATGCTTGAAATGGCAAAGCTTATCTGAGGAGTTCGATCTCTCTCAAACACCATTTGGATAAATCGGAAAAGACAATCCAAATGGATGCACATAGGCTAGTATACCTTGAAATGGGGTACTAGTCTGAGTAGAACAAGGGCTCTACGTTTTTTGCAAAAGATTAGACAGTGTTGCAAGTCGAGTGCTTGAAATGGCCTTGATTCACTTTCGAACACTTTTGCAAAAGACTAGACAGTGTGGAAAATCGAGCGCTTGAAATGGCCTTGATGCACGTTTGAATACTTAGAAGGATTACTAAAATGATAAAACAGGCTATGATGCAATGCCCCCGAAACCGAATGCTTCCCTTGAATTACAAAACCCCCTTGTATTTACTTTTCTAGTATAACTGCCTTAATCAACTGCACTCACCTTCCGGAGGACTCGCAAATCACGCATCACCCACTGTAAGTCTTTCTTTTTACTTTTCAGTATTTATTTTTCTGTAATTTACTTTTCCGCACTCAAAACCAAAAACAACCAAAAAAAGTCACTTAGTCATAACCGCTAAAATCTCAATCAACCTTAAAACACGCTCCCTCGCTGTACAAATCCCTTAAAGAACAACGTATCCCCCTAATTCCCTTGGGTTCGACCCCTACTTACCACTTGCTACCCAGTAGTAAAGTCGCGAGTAGCGGACTATAAATTTATTCTTGACGTTTGCACACGACGACTGTGCGTCCGTCAAAAATTGGCGCCGTTGCCGGGGAGTTAGCCGTCGGATAAGTTCTTTGAATCAATACGCGCTTCAAAACAACCATGTCTCGCGAAGGAAGATGACGAGATAAACCTGTACGATCGAAATGATGAGGTGCCACTTCCATTTGTGGACGATCCGGAACAACTCATCAGAAACATAAGAGCTCGTGATAGGGAGGCAATCAGATGAAACCAAGAACCACCCAAGGACCGAAATGCAGCTGGTCCAGTACAACCCCCCAGATATCCACCACCCCCTCAACCTCGACAAGTGCCGAGACGAGAACCCGCTTTCGATAACTACTACGGAGATAACAACAATTACCGCGAACCTACTATGGGAGAACTCTCAGCACCGTATTTCAGAAACCAGCCATGGTGCATTCATGAAGACCCTGAACTGGAAAATGTCATCATCAACACTTCAGTGGTCCACAACTTACCGAAATTCTTAGGAACACATGGAGAATCAGCAATGACTCATCTCCAGCGCTTACATGGTATTTGCCAGAACTTAAAACCAAATGGCGTGAACGTAGACGACTTCAAGTTGAAGGCGTTCTATTTTTCCCTCATCGACGCGGCAAACGACTGGTTCCTTTCATTGCCTTCCGATAGCATCAGAACATGGGCTCAGATGCAAAAGAAATTCCTGGACAAATATTACCCAGCAGGATGGGCGATGCAAGTACGGAGGCAACTACAAGACATCAAGCAAGGACCCAACGAAACCATGTACGATTACCTGGAAAAGTTCAACCGCCTGGAGAGAAGCTGTTGTACCCTTGGACTGCCTGAGAAACTCGCAGTCGAGTATCTCATTGATGGATTAAGACCCTTAGACAAAATGCTTCTGGATGCCTCAATTGGAGGATCCATGATGAATCTGTCATTAAGTGGCATAAGGAATCTCATCACCGACGTTGTTGAAAACGCCCGATTTAGAGAAGAGACGACTCGTCAGGATGAATTTTCCCGAACAAGGAATGTGGCAAAAGCTGAAACACCAATGAACTCCATGCCAGAAGAGATGAAACAATTGAAAGAGATGATGATTCAGTTCCTGCGAAAACAACCAGTTCCAGTTAAGCCTTACGAATTTTGTGGTTCTACGGACCACAAAACCAACGCATGCCCGACATTAACAGAAGAGGAACCAGCAGAAGTGAATGCAATGGGAGGATACCAAGGATACAACAACAATAGCAATGACAGAGCCGGACAAAACAGATAGTATGGTCAAGCAACCAACCAAAGCTGGCGTAACAACAACTATCCTCAGAAGGAAGCACAACCAGCTGTTCCTCAACTAGCTCAGTCATTCTACCAACCTCCCCACCGTCAGTATAACCAGAACGCTCCATCAGCAGGCCAATATCAGCAAAGAGGACCCAATCAGTACCAAACCGGCCCGCATAATCAGTAAGAACCAACCAAGTCGCTTTATGACACGATGAAGGAGCTCGCAGGAAGCATAAATCAATTGGGTACTTCGTTACACCAATACCAGGCGAAAACTGACAGGGCAATTTCAGAATTGACCAAACAAATGTCCCAGCTCGCCACTGCAATGTCAACACTCACTAATGAGCCCGGCAGACTTCCTTCACAAACCATCCAAAACCCAAAGGCGAATCTTAGCATGATCCCCAACTTACAAACTTACAAACAAGCACTTCACCCGGAGGCATCGTCCTGATTGGAACCAAGAGGAAGACCGACCCAATGATGGCAAAACATGGGTTACGCATGCTGACAATGGACGGTACGCATTCACCGTTTGCATAACACCACCACCGATCATACACTCCGACATACCAGCACCTGGATGGGATGACAATAACGAATTAAAGTGGGACTCTCCAACTAATATTTATGCTCCACAGCTAAATATTAAGGGGTCCGATTATACAAATCCTAAGCCAAGGAACGGGCAGAATGGCCCGACAATAGAAAGAGCCTTCACTTCAGATCGTGAGCCACAACCGGAAAGAGATAAAGACCCAGGGGCCTTCACAGTCACCAGCGGTATTGGTGAAGCACAGATTCATAAGTGCTTAGTCGATCTTGGAGCTGCTGTCAACGCCATGCCTTCCTCCTTATATTACTTATTAGGACTTGGTCCATTGAAACCGCCCAGGTCAAATATCGAGCTAGGAGATAAATCATGCATCCGTCCGGTTGGAGTGTTGGAAGATGTAATACTCTATGTGGGAGAGCTCGTTGTTGCTGCAGACTTTTATGTAATACAAACGGGAGAGACCAGCGAAGACGACCCTCCAACAATAATATTGGGACGACCATTCCTCTACGCTACAAAAGCAAGGATTGATGTGGGCAAGGGCTCATTATCGCTTAAGTTCGGCGGCAAAATTTCAAATTTCTCCATTGATAATAGCCGCACGGATACAAAGAAACCACCAGACATTATACCTATCTCAGATCACGATACACAGATTTCTGACCTGCCAAAGGAGACCGAAAGAGTAACAAGACCAGCAGCTATGGTCAAAGGTCCCCCACCTTCTCAAAAGCAATGGAAAGAAAAAACACCAAAACCATGGGGTTCTAACCCAAGCAAGAAATCAGGAAGAGTCAAGGCCAGATTCAACACATGAACAGTGGCGAAATACGACCTAAGCCACCCATGGGATCCAAACCAGTGATCCAAGAATGAGGTACTGTCGAGCCAACGACGTTAAACAAAGGCACTGGTCGGGAGGTAACCCGACACTATCTTACTTTCTGTCATTTATTTTCTGTCATTTAGTTTTTTTCCAATAAGTCGATCTCACCCACTTGGTGCATAGAAGAAATGACTATTCAGGAATCGGACTTGGGTGCAACATTAAGCCAGCCGGGCCTGCGCTAAGAGTTCAAGGCCCCAGCCGAACTCCCTTGATTATCCAGCCTCATGCCATGTCGTTCACTCGACACAATAAAGGGAGTTCTGTTCTTCCCTTTTCCTTAACGTCATTTCCTTCTCATTTAATATATGCTTGCATGGCTTTTGAACTAAGTCTTCCTGAAAGGCACGCCTTCGTTCAAAAGTGTGGGGTGAGAACCACCTGTGTACATAACATGTTTTTCTTTTCCCTTTTTAATATTATCTTTTTGAAAATATGAACTTGAGAATGTGAAAAAGATAGATCTAAAATTCATGCATTTACCTTGTGAAAATTCAACTGTCTAAAAACTTAGAACGTAACTTCTCATTTGTCCCTTTGTGCTGAGATAAACTAGGGATGTGGAATTGACATAAACTGCCCTAGAGAGGCTTGGCAAGCAATCGAAGGATCGAATCTAACTATATGGTTTTCAAAGTCAGTGGAGGCTGCACTTCGGGTTTCAGTGAAGATTGAAGTCATCTCCACCATGCAGTGTTTATGCAAAAAGAAAAAAGGCAAGGACGGGAATCAGACCGTCCTATCTCTAGTCAAAGTAGCCGAGAAAATAGATGAGCGACCCTCATCTTGACCCGCGCGAAACTGCAAGGATGAGAGGAGCGGGGAGGTATTTCCATAGGCTTGCGGGCGATGATTGGACCTCCCAAAAAAAGCTTGAGAAAATGGACTAGCAAGCCACAAAAAGGCAAAAAGCTTGAAGAAGCAAATCAAGAGGCCAAAGGCCCAAAATTGTGAAGGTTTTAACCGAACAAAAAGTGAAGTACTCAAAGTGTCAAATCAAAGGCCAAAGGCCGATTCACTACAAAAGCTGTCCCTCGCCAAAAGAAAGTCAACGACCAAACCATTGAAACCCGAACCGAATCACGTGCTAGAGAAAGCTACAAGCTAAGAAAGCTACAACCGAATCACCTGTCACGCCTCGAGCTAAGAGAGCTCAACTGCGAAGAAGACAAACTCCCCATGACCGATTCTCTTGCAGGAGAGCAGCTAATGAGTGTCGAGACCAGCCCTGCCCCGTGGTACGCAGATTTCGTAAATTATTTGGCCTGCGGTATCGTTCCTCCTGACCAGTCGCACAACCAGAAGAGGAAATTTCTGCACGATGTAAAGAGGTACTTCTGGGATGACCCGTTTCTCTATAAATTATGTGCTGACGGCCTCTACAGGACCTGTGTTGATGAGGAACAGATTAGATGGATCCTGGAACGCTGCCACTCATCACAATACGGTGGCCACGGTGCTAGTTCGAAAACAGCTGCCAAGGTACTACAGTCCGGGTTCTACTGGCCTACTCTATTCAAGGATGCCCACGAGTTTGTCAAAGCTTGTGATCAATGCCAGAGAACAGGAAATATTTCTAAGCAGCAGGAGATGCCCCAGCAGAGCATTCTTGCAGTGGAGTTATTTGACATGTGGGGGATCGACTTCATGGGACCATTCCCGCCTTCCTATGGTAACCAGTACCTCTTAGTAGCAGTCGACTATGTTTCCAAGTGGGTTGAAGCAGTGGCTACTCCTACTTGTGACGCCAAGGTGGTAATAAAAATGTTTCAGAAGGTTATATTTCCTCGGTTCGGCGTCCCCCGAGCAGTTATTAGTGATGGAGGCTCCCACTTCAAGGAAAGGAATTTTGAGACCCTGCTAAAGAAATATGGCGTTTATCATAAGATCGGTACTCCGTATCACCCTCAGACCAGTGGACAGGTAGAGATCTCTAACTGAGAGATCAAAAGCATTCTGGGGAAGACAGTTTCGAGCCACAGGAAGGATTGGGCGTCCAAGCTAGACGACGCACTGTGGGCATATAGGACTGCATTTAAAACTCCTATAGGCATGAGTCCTTTTCGGCTTATCTATGGTAAATCCTGCCACCTCCCAGTCGAGCTCGAATACAAGGCCCTCTAGGCAGTCAGAGAGCTAAATATGAACATGAAGGAAGCTGGGGGAAAATGACTATTGCAGCTGAATGAGCTCGACGAAATGAGATTGGACTCATATGAGAATGCTCGTATTTACAAGGAAAGAACGAAGAAGTGGCATGAAAAGAGAATAGTGCGCAGAGAATTCAAAGAAGGCGAGCGAGTCCTCCTCTACAACCCCCGCTTAAGATTATTCCCTGGGAAGTTGCGCACTAAATGGAGTGGCCCTTATACAATGGAACGAGCATATCCAGACGGGCATGTGGAGCTCCGCGTCGAAGGAGGAAAATCTATGGTCGTCAATGGGCAACGCCTCAAGCACTACCACGTACTGAAGCATCTTGCACCTCCTGAAGGGATCGATGACAACCTACTTCTCGGGAAGGGATCTCAGCAAGGGACTTCCCGAGAATGCTTCTAGTTCTATCTCTCTTGCTATGTCTCGCCAAGACGTTAAACTAGGCCTCTTCGGGGAGTAACCCGCGTTGTAAGTAATAGTTAGTTGCATTTGCATTGTGTGCTTTGTGTGACCATTGTAGTACCATTCATGTGGCCTCTTATCGTCGAAGGCGCAACCGTCGCGGAATAGATCTTGAAAAGCAAGCTATTTCTGGCCAGCAGTCTAGAGCCCGTACCCCCCGTGAGAATAGCAAGTCACGGGCGTACCGCCCGTGACCAGAGGACTCGTTACGGGCGTTACGGGCGTCACGGGCGTACTCAGAAGGTTGTGAAGTTTGGCTGCCCGTTCACCCCTGTGACCAATGGCAAGTCATGGACGTACTAAGGAAGTTGTGAAATTTTGTCAGCCCGTTAGCCCGTGACGCCGAGGATGCTACGGGCGTAACGGGGCTGTGGTCCTTTTTAGCTTCAAATTCAATCGAAGAGAGAGAAAATGAAAAAAACAAAAATCAAAAGGTTTAGGGTATCAATCGATCTAAAATCGACTGTCGACGCCCACCCAGTCCGCTCCAACCTGACCAGCACCGCTCGTCCGCCGTTCATCTATCGCTCCACCTCCTCCCTACAACCCCCAATCTCCACCCGCCTTCGATTCGAGATGGCTCCAAAATCCCGACCTAAGGCAACCCGCTCCTCAACACAGTCGCTCGGTCCGCCCCCGTGCCCCTGCCCTTCCAGCACCATCGCCAACCCCTGCTCGTCAGACATTTAACCACCGTGGCGATCCCCCTTTTCCGTCTGAGGAGATGCGGAGTGTGTACGACAAACTCTGGAATTTCAAGGTAAACAGACCCACCTTGATTCCCCATATTAAGTCATTGAGTGATCTTGGTGTCTTGGATCCCGTCCGGGACATGTTTAGTGCCTCCTATTTGGATATTATATTTTCTCGTCAGGCTGCTACACATCAAGCCCCTTTGTTTGAATTTGTGGCTTCTTTCTCGCCCGTTCGGGACGGCGTGGGTTATTCCCACTAGAATTTTCAGCTGAATGGCACCCCGTTCTCTTTGGATAAAGCTGAGGTGTGCCGCCTATTGGGGTTCCCTTTGGACGGATAGGACGCCCACTATTCTGATGCCGAGCACAATGAATTCTGGCAATATATTTTTTGTTTTGACGCACCGTACTTGGCCACACACCCGGCGGCTTGCATTCAGCGTAAGGAGTGGAAGGTGATCCACAGTTTGGTTGCCATGGCAATTAATGTTCGTAAAGAGGGTGGCACCGTATGCAACGAGAAGGACATTGACGTGATGATCTCTATGAGCCGTGGCCTCCCCATCGATTGGTTCGCCATCCTGACAGCTCGTTTCTTGGACTGGCAACAGCTCACTAGAGTTAATGTTAATGGTGCCATCAGCGGTGGCCTTTTTGTCACTATATTAGAAGAGGAGCTGGGGTTTGATTTTGGTTCACCATCGAGCGCTCGTGTCTGGAAATTGGACACCAAGAAGATGATCGATTGTCAAATGCTTAAGAAGGACTTGACTTGGGATCACAGGCCAACGCCAGACACCGGTATAAAAGGTAAGCGGCTTGAGAAGAAGATGCAACGCCTGGAGCAAGGGCAGAGCAATAACCCAGCAGTAGAGCCAGATTTTGATGAACCCGGGGCATAGGAGCCTCCGGTACCTGCTCATGGGATCCCACCACAGAGTCTAGAGGAGCGTCTCACCCGTTACGAGGCCCAGCAGAGCCAGATCATCGCCACCCAGACTCAGATCCTCGCTGCCATAGCTCAGATGGCCTCAGAGTTTGTTGATTTCCAGTTTCGCGCTGAGCACGCCAACGATCCCCCTGCAGCAGCGTCCCATGAGGCCGAGCCCTCTCACACAGTCGGCTCTGCAGGTTAAACCGATTCAGAAAGCAGTGGTTCCGACGATGATGCTAGCGTCACTTTTTGATTGATATTGTCAGCTGTTACTCGTGACTTTCATTTTGTCTGCTGTTCTTCGTGCCATGATTTTTCAGTCTACTTGATACTTGATGTTTGAGATACATTTTGTATGTGATCTGCGTTTTGCTCACATCATTTATCACATCATCTATTTGGCACTTCTTTCGTTTACCTACCCTCTATTATCGATGCTTATATATACCTCATGCAGCTTTATGTGTCTATCTTTATACCTGCCAGCTCATGAGTTACATTTCACTCCCCGGGCATCGTTTAATCTCCATGGATATCATATCATCACCTACGAGGGAAGTTCATATACGCTTATTTTCTCTTTTATTCTTATATTTTTGCTTAGGGACTAAGCTCATTTTTAAGTGTGGAGTGGGTAGCGCATAGTCACACACATTGCATATCACATTCATTCTTGCATATGCTCAACTGTCTATGTATTGCGATTGAAATCCTCATTTTCTACGATACTCCTTGACTGATTGACACTCGTTTGGATTCGAGTCTAGGACTTGAAATAGCGTTAATCGTATGTGTATTCTCTTGAGTCAATATCATTGCTAGCCTTTGCCTATCACATGTTCTACGTATTTCTTAAAGCACGTTTGAGACTTGAAATTAGTAGGCACCGGTTCAAAATTGTCAAAAACTTAAATATGCATCTCTTTTTCTAGGTGACCTTAGTACTAGTATGTGTTTCTATATACTTGTTGTGATTTGCATGCACCCCCCTTTACTTATACACTATGTCAAGTTTTAAGTGTGGAGTTAGAAAATTGGTTTTCAATGTTTTCAATCAAGAACAAAGTTCTGAATTTTCAAAAGAGGGTGAAAAATTGACCCCAAGCATAGTTGTTTTTTAAGGAAAAAATTCCTGCAGAAAAAAAGGTTTAGAAAAGCAGAAAAACACCAAGGGCAAAGTGAGAAAAGTCACCCCTTGTGTGGAGAAAAAAAATAAAAAAAAAAAATTTTAGTACCAAGGGCAAAGTGAGAAAAGTCACCCCTTGTGTATGGAAAACAGTTTTGAAATAATTTATGCCCCCTTTTGCTTGGTGTAGTGTAATTCCATCTTCTCATTGCGTGCAAATCATGATTTGTCTTGAGATTCATGTACTAGAAACTAAGGGACGATCCTCATGCTTGCACTGAAATTTTGATACAAATTTTTGTACTATATTTCAGAAAATCCTTAAGCCAGGCTCCTCTTCTCTTACGGATCATTGCTTAGTCCTTGGCACTTTAGAATGAGCTTTGCGCCAAGAACCCGTGGACTATCCCGAGATAGCATAGGTGAATGGCGAGCATGTTTTGTGTAACTATTCATGTTCTTTATACGTTGCTCTAGAACTTTTTAGAACATGTGATTAGTCGATTGCTAGACGTGTGTACTGACCGTTTGAATGCATAACTCGTTTAATCTATGATTGTCTAAAAACTTTGATGAAGATGTTTGACTTGAAGTTGAGGTAACACGATGAATCTGAGGTATGACATGACTTTACTGTGACTTGTTGAGCATCATTCATGCATACACGCTAGTTAGTTGTACAGGGGATTTGTAGGTAGTCCCATTCCTGAAAACCTTCACGAGACTATACTCGTCCTACCAGGGCAGCCTAGGGGTTTAAAGGCTTGATGCATACGCTAAATGCATTCGTGTCCTCTACGACAGTGAGTTATCTTTTTGTTTTCGTTTTAGCTAGGATTGATCACATGTCATTTGAGTGGGTAGCTTTATGGTCGTTGAGCATTATATTCACTCGTGTATTTATTCTGCCATTTGTTCGATATTTGTTCGTGATGAACAAATCCAAAGTGTGGAGTGTTTTGATCAGTCAATATTTTGACTAATTATTCACTACATTCGATGAAGGATAACACTCGTTCTCCGGGCAATTTGTCTCTATTTGATGTCTTTCTCTAGTGTTTCAGGTCTATCCCTCCTTCAGAGCCGATGAACGATGAAATGACAAAGAATCAAGGAAAATCCAGCAAAAGGGCCATGGCCCCGTGACGCACCCCTAGGTCATGGGCGTCACGGGTGTCACGGGTGACTCAGAGGTCCCGGAAATTTGAAGGCCCCGTAGCACCCCGTGACATCTCTTTGTCCCGGGCGTGTGCCCCGTGACACACCCTTAGGTCACGGGCGTTACGGGCGCTACGACCTGGATCAGCATGTTGCGAAGATTCGCGGACCACGTGACAGGCCGTGATGACCTCAGGTCACGGGCGTTTGCCCCGTGACGTCCCCCTATGTCACGGGCGTTACGGGTGTCACGGGCATCGTCAGGGCAAAATTATCAAAAGTTTCCTAATTTAATTTTGGAAGTTTTCTGGGCATTTTTGGAAATCGATCGATTGGGCTATAAAAGGGCAACGACCAGAAAAAATTTGGTGTGCTTTTTCTGAGAAGAATAAACCCTAACTTGGGAGAGAAGACAGAGTCATCACGAGAGATTCAACGAGCACCCGCGTCATTACGGTTTCCTCGCCCTTATCTCTTTATTACACTATTTGTGGTTTAATCGCCATGAATAGCGAGTAGTCTCTTTTATTCTGGGATCCTATGGATCCCGTGCGATGTACCCAACTCGTCATGTGATCATATGAATGTTTTTCATTAATGCAAATTGAATATTCTATTTCATCATGCTTAATTTATTGTTCTTACAAGTATTTACATTGAATGGATGTTTGCATGCTAGAACGTATTTAGGTTATTTAGAGAAAGATGAATGGGTCCTAGGTATTAACTGGATTGGATGAAATTGTATGAAAACCTTTAGTTTAATAAATCGAGATTGTTGATAATCCGTGAATGGGCGGCGTTCAACGATTGAGATTAATCTAGATAATGATCCGTGGATGTACGGCTTATCTAGTGTTATTTTGGTTTAATTCGATATTCGATAGCATGATGAATTACATGATAATGATTGCATGATTAGTGGGGTTAGCACGGGTGAAGTATGGTCCTGGAATTCTTTCTCTGATTGAAATCACTACCTTTTATTTTTTGTTATTTGATTTCTGCAATTCAGTTCACAACAAAAATCTCTTTTAATCGGAATAGCTAAATAGGTCACATTGTTTGCTAGTAATCACACACCAGTTCCTTGGATCGACCCTTGGCTTACCAAGGTTTATAAATTTTGTTTGACTACGATTTGACCCCTAAAACTCATAATTTGACAACTATAAAGGGTTAAAAATACGCATGTCACTTGGCATATGGGTCCAATTTTAGAACGTTCCGGAGCAGCTGATGGTAATGGAAGAGACGACAAGAAAAGCTTGCATCAATGGTTGGAAGCTGTGAGAAAATAAGCAATAGAGAAAAGTGAAGTGTCAGTTACTGACAGAGCCTTGTCGTGAGGCAATGTGCAAAATAAATTTATAAGTCCACTACTTGTGACTTCACTATTGGGTAGTAAAGCGGTAAGTAGGGGTCGAACCCAAGGGAATTAGTGGATAGTTGTTCTTTAAGGAAATTGTACAGAAATGTAAGTGCGATTGGGGTTGGTTGTGGTTTTAGTACTGAAAGTAAATGACTGAAAGTAAAGTGCTGAAAGTAAATTGCTGGAAAGTAAATGACTGAAAGTAAAGTGCTGAAAGTAAATTGCTGGAAAGTAAATGACTGAAAGTAAAGTGCTGAAAGTAAATTGCTGGAAAGTAAATGACTGAAAGTAAAGTGCTGAAAGTAAATTGCTGGAAAGTAAATGACTGAAAGTAAAGTGCTGAAAGTAAATTGCTGGAAAGTAAATGACTGAACGTAAAGTGCTGAAAGTAAATTGCTGGAAAGTAAATGACTGAAAGTAAAGTGCTGAAAGTAAATTGCTGGAACAGTCGAGTTCAATATCAACCAAACAACATACTTTTGGTTTGTCGCACGCTATATTTCAAGCGCAATACGTGCCAAAGTTATGTTAGATTGATGTTGAAAACGTCTGTAGTAAGCGGAAAGTAAATAACTGAAAGTAAAGTGCGGAAATGTAAAGACTGAAAGTAAGTGCGGAAAGTAAAGTACTGAAAAGTAAAGTGCGTAAAAGTAAAGTACTGAAAGTAAAGTTAGTTGCGGAATGTAAAAGTACTGAATGTAAAGTTAGTTGCGGAATGTAAAAGTTAGTTGCAGAATGTAAAGTACTGAAAGTAAATGGTGCCACTACTACAGAAGAGGGTTTATGCGTCGGTTTTTTTGGGTCTTATGCATCGGTTTCAATTCCGATGCATAATGAAGCGTAGCATAATGTCGGAACATTATGCATCGGTTCTTTAAAAACCGATGCATAATGTTCCGACATTATGCTACGGTTTTTTCTAGAACCGACGCATAAAAGGCGGACATTATGCATCAGTTTTTTTAGAAAAACCGACGCATAAAAGGCGGATATTATGCATCGGTTTTAATATAAACCGATGCATAAGGCTTCGGACCGAATCACATTAAGCATCGGTTTTGGAAAAAACCGATGCATATGCTCCCAAAAAAAAGGCAGATTTGGCTCTACAAAGGCTCAAATCCACCTGAAATTAAACATCAATAATAAACCCTCCTGTTCCAACTTCCAAATGCAATACAATTTAAATGCTAAACATCATTACACTGAATTTGCAATACAATATCGTCATTCATACATACACAACATATAATCTTGTCTCTTCAGTACAAATACACATCACATAACAGATGTGATCTAAGTATAATGTCCTATACCGCAGGATGAGTGGTCACATATTCACGTATGTAGTTGGCGATTTCATCCCGAATTTCAAGCAACTTGTCCATATCGTATGACTCTACTCCATTAGGAAAGCAATACTATATAAAAACAAGAGAGAACTAGTTAGTCAAAAAGTAAAGAGTGAAAAAAAAATCTTAATCAACGACTAAGATCTAAAAAGCTAAATCAACAATTAAAGAGTGAATAACATATGCATATATATCTCTAAAAAGCTCACTTGGTTAATGTCTTCAACATCCGGACCATTATTAGCCCGTACGAATGCCATAATGTCCCGAATAAATTGAAGGACATAATAACCACAAAAATGACTAGGTGGTTGTCTTGGACACTGCACGATATCAAGATTTACGGTTAACATACTTTATAAATGAAAAAAAATATTTAGTAAAAGTGTCTAGCTTGTGAATACCAAAACTTTTTTCCACTCTACTTTACGTGTACTCCTCGGTACACATCCTTGGTAGTATCGATCTAATCCCCTAAAACAAACAAAATAATGTAATTATTAGTGACTTTCCAACACAACTTATAAGCAGATAGAAGCAATTTCCAAACTTACATATTCACCAACTGTTTTGCATCAGCGTTTATAGGCTTCTCTTTCGTCGATGAATCAAGCCAAAGAACTGTATGTTGTCTCGGAAAAACGACGCCTAACATCCAATGCCACCTAAAAAAACAAACTAATTAACTTAAAAACAAATGTGTTCAGAAGAGAAGTTAACAACTTATAAAATAAGTGATGATGAACTCACGCTATGTGATCAACATAAGGGAGGAAGTAGCAAAATATTTGGTCTCTGTCTGGCATATTCAATCTTCCCACGAACGTTGCTAATCTCTCATTATTGTCTATGCTTGGGGTCATTAATGACGGAGTAAAAAAACCAAACTTGATATCCGAATGAACCATCTGATCATGTAAATGACTACAAAGTAAAAACTTGTGTTAGTTAGACTAATTGCAAAAAAATGATTAAAAGAAATAAATATTACCATATATATAACTCAGATGTTGTGTTCCCCAACTCATTGAACTTTAATATGTCCGTGACTTCCTCATCACCTAAGTAGATATCGTAGTCGTCACCGAACACCTCAGCATTGGCTTGTACTACAATCGTGCTTCTACCCAAAGTCTTCCACACCTCACGTAGAAGTCTACAGTCCACGGACATTTCATCCACAAAACCATCGCCAGTAAGTGGCAAAGTCTCGTAAAAGTGTAAGTCATATGCCTGCATGTTAAATTTATGTGAAGATTAAATATCTTATTTTACTTGTAGTATAACACATTGAAGCAAATAAAGTTATAATATTTGATGATCTCACCCTTTTATCGACAACGACCAAGTCTTTCGGCCAAGCCACGTGATGGGTAACTGCTTCTCTAACATTTGAAAGCTTTGGATGGGCTGTTGGCAATGCTGCACCTTGACCTCGTATAAGTCCTTTATCGACCGTCACCTTCACGTTATCATCGGGTATTGCTCGAAAGTTAACAAATCGGCCATTTATGGTTCGACCGATAGCCTCAAGCTGTTTGTCACCTTCAAGTTGCCCCTCGATGTAGAATAGACTCTTCAGGCCACCCTGTTAGTAGGAGTAATAATTTATAAACAAACACAAAAAATATTACCTACATTTAACCAACATAAATAATAAATTACATAATTGTAAATGTACCTCTGGTATGCTCTCCCACGGGTCTGAATCAATGGGAACGTGAAGGCTGCAATGATCGGACGCATCTATTCGAATATTACTTGACCTGGGTGTGCCACCCGAGGAGGATGAGATTGGTAACCCAACTCTCCACGGGATGTGTGACCCGACTCCTCGGGTGCGTCCTTTCGGCTCCGGCGTCCCAATCGCCTCAGTCAGTATGTCATGTCGTCGATTACGAGACGAGAACTGTCCTTGAGAGGAGCTTTCCACTAACTCATCCTATATAAAACAATCATTAAATACCAAAATTTAGTGTATGATATTAACTATTGAAATTGACATGAAAATTAACTTACAATCCTTGTTGCCACTCGTTGGGATGCCTCGTTGATGTACTGGTCATTTTTCTTCTTTCGTCCCCTCTTCCATAGCTCATGTCTCTCTATAGTAACAGAAGAATGCACCTCTTCAATTGCGCCCCGCGCAAATAACTCGGCTATCTTCTCAGTTGTCATTTTTTCTTCAAGTTGTCTGTAGCCTCCTCGACCAAGTATGTGTGCATACACATTCTTCTTCACAAGCTCTTTGTTTGTCTCTCGTAACTTCATAGCATTTTTGGAGAGCCTCTGCTCCTTAAATATCGCCCAGGTATCTTTGTCAAGATACTTATACTCACCCAAAGGATCTTCATTTGCCTTGGCACCGTGGATGTACTCTTTTGCCAGTCTTGACTTGAAATTCTTCCATATGCTACCAGCGACCTTCATCTCATGCTTTTTATGCGGCTCGCATCCATCAAAAATTACCTAAAGAGACAGATAACAAGTTTTAATTAAAAATAATAATCAACTTCGCTGACAAATATAAGTGTTAATTAAAGAAAAACTTACAGTTGCATCTCTCCACAAAGTGAGCTTATAATGGTCTGGAACTTTCCTCCAATCGTTATAAGTGATAGGAATTCGAGAACGAGCCACCGTACCCAAGTAGCTCCTCCAATTAGTTCCATTCTTTCCTTTGGGATTCCCCTTACTATCAAAGTTGACCGTAAGCTTTGTACCAGCCTTTGTGTGTTGCTTACACTACTACAGAAGGGGGATTATGCATCGGTTCCGTGTTTGCCCTTATGCATCGGTTGTACCCTTATGCATCGGTTTTAATCAAACCGATGCATAAGGTCGACATTATGCATCGGTTTTAAGCCAACCGATGCATAAGGTCGACATTATGCATCGGTTTTAAGCCAACCGATGCATAATGTGGAGATTATGCATCGGTTGGTTTAAAACCGATGCATAATGTCGACCTTATGCATCGGTTGGCTTAAAACCGATGCATAAGGTTGAATAAGTTACCCTAGTTTCGTTTTTACTTCTGAAGTTTTCATCCTCCGCAAAATCGATTTACTGGTATTTCGAACTTTCCGTGCGCGCCTTCGTCCATCCAGCAACCTTCCGTCGTCGTCTCGCCGTCACTCCATCAATACTCGCTCGCCAGTTGCCGTTGTCGTCGCTACATCAATCCTCGCTCGCCGTCGCCGTCGCTACATCAGTCCTCCATCCAGCAACACTTCTGTTAGGGTATGCATTGGTGCTTTGAGTATGAATCGAATTTATTAGGGTTTATGCATCGGTGCTTTGAGTATGAATCGAATTTATTAGGGTATGCATTGGTGCTTTAAGTATGAATCGAATTTATTAGGGTTTATGCATCGGTGCTTTGAGTATGAATCGAATTCTTTAGGGTTTATAATTCATTCAATATGAATTTGAGGGATTTGGTAGGGCTCGGATGTCATTGTTAGGGTATGATTTCTTGTTAGGATGATGTTGTGCAAAGTGTAGTCACGTAATTTTTCCTATCGGTTATTGATGTTTCGTTTCATTGGTTTAGGTTTTGAATTGTATTCTCGTGACTCGCCTTTAAGTCATATTGCTCTTTTTATTCTCCGAGCACCGTCACATAAGGTATGTATATATTTAGTTCTTTTGTTCATGTTTCTTTATTTCTGCTTGTCAATTCATTCTTAACTCAAATTTTTTTTCAAATCTAGCGTACTTCAGCCTTTGCTCATTGCATTCCTCAACCTACTGCTACATTTCTCCTTCTCTCGATTTCACACAAGGTATTCTTATCATCTTATGGTATTCTTTTATTTTTACTATGTTTAATTTTTGAACATAGACATTTAGGTTAGCTAACTTGTTCTCAGTCTAATAATATTATTTACATGCTTCATGTAGTGGATTATGATGAGTAGAAAGTGGATATCTGGTAATAGGTTAAGTGATGAGTATGAAAAGGGGATAATGGATTTCTGTGAATTTGCATCGGCGTATGCATTTAAAAATGCACTTGAAAGTGTCTTCTGTCCGTGTAAGGCGTGTTTCAATAAGATAAAGGTCAAAGTGGAAGAGTTGCATAAACACCTTTTTTAAAGGGAATTGATCCACTATATACGGTTTGGTACATGCATGGTGAGGCTGAACAGCAAGACGTTGAACCTCAACCCGTAGAAAGTTTGCCTGAAGATAATGATGATTGGGAGGAGGACAATTTAATTGATATGATTAACAACGTTGCCGGTGAGTTTGATTCTAGACCACAAGTGGTGGAATCATTAAGAAATGACTCTGAATTACCACTGTATGAAGGTTGCTCCAAATATACAAGGTTATCTGCAACTTTGAAGTTATTCAATTTGAAAGCTAAAAATGGATGGAGTGATAAGAGTTTCACTGAAGTGTTATCGTTGGTTAAAGATATGCTTCCCGATGAAAACACTTTACCTAATCGTACTTACGAAGCTAAAAAGGTGATGTGTCCCATGGGAATCGAGTACAAGAAGATACATGCTTGTCCCAATGATTGTATATTGTATCGTAATGCTCATAAAGATTTGATTGAATGTCCGGTGTGCAAATCTTCACGCTACAAGTTAAACAAAGGACGGACGGCTACCTCAAAAGGCAGTGCGGCAAAAGTATTGTGGTATCTTCCACCGATTCCCAGGTTTCAACGATTATTTGCTGACCCAAAAGATTCTGATAATATGCGATGGCATGCCGAGAAACGTGTCATTGATAGCAAAATGCGTCATCCAGCCGATTCATTGCAATGGGCCAAAGCAGACAACTTATTCTCAGAATTTGGATCAGAGTCTAGGAATTTACGTCTTGGCCTGTCTACTGATGGCGTGAATCCGCATGGAAATCTCAGTAGTCAACATAGTACATG
Organism: Rhodiola kirilowii; assembly: GCA_033675215.1. Classification (NCBI taxonomy): domain Eukaryota; kingdom Viridiplantae; phylum Streptophyta; class Magnoliopsida; order Saxifragales; family Crassulaceae; genus Rhodiola; species Rhodiola kirilowii. The sequence goes on from CM066193.1 coordinate 38,423,149, forward strand.
GCCCGTGATATTGGTGATATACAACCTACCTCCTAGACTAACCATGAAGCGTAGATATATGATGCTTTCTTTGTTGATTTCGGGTCCTAGGCAGCCTGGAAATGACATAGATGTATACTTGGCTCCCTTGATAGATGATCTTAAGCTTTTGTGGAATGAAGGAGTACGGACATTTGATGCATCTAGGCAAGAATATTTCAATATGCGTGCAATGCTAATGTGTACCATCAATGACTTCCCTGCTTATGGTAACTTGTCCGGGTACAGTATTAAAGGGTACAAAGCTTGTCCAATATGCGGGGAAGCGACACACTCACGTTATCTAAAGAATTGTCGAAAAATGATTTACGTGGGGCACCAGCATTTCTTACCGAGGTATCATCCTTACAGACGAAAGAAAGCTGCATTCAACGGTGAGACCGAACACGCAATAGAACCTCAACCATCTTCGGGTTATGAAATACTCGAGAAAATTCAAAATATTACAAATCGATTTGGAAAACCTAGTGCACGCACCGAAAGTGCTCCATGGAAGAAGCGATCTATATTTTTTGATCTCCCTTATTGGCATACACTTGACATTAGACACTGTGTTGATGTGATGCATGTGGAAAAGAATATATGTGATAGTCTGATCGGTACATTATTAAGCATTCCTGGGAAAACGAAGGATGGAGTTAAAGCGAGACTGGATATGCTAGATATGAACATTCGTACTAAATTAGCACCAGAAACTCGAGGGCAACGTACATATCTGCCTCCATCATGCACCACTCTTTCTAAGACTGAGAAATCAAGATTTTGTGGATGTCTTAAAGGAGTTAAAGTTCCGTATGGCTTCTCTTCAAATATCGCCAGTTTGGTTTCGATGAAGGATCTGCGTTTGAATGGATTAAAATCTCACGACTATCACACTTTAATTCAACAGCTCTTGCCTATTGCAATTAGAGGTATATTGCCTCCAAAAGTGAGAGCCGCTATACAAAGACTTTGCGTGATTTTTAGCTCTTTATGTGCTAAGGTTGTTGATCCAACAGAGCTTGATAGATTACAAGAGCAAGTAGTGATTACATTATGCCAACTTGAGATGTTCTTCCCACCATCATTTTTCGATATAATGGTCCATCTAACTGTTCACTTGGTTCGCGAGGTTAGAATTCTTGGACCAGTGTATATGAGATGGATGTATCCTTTTGAGAGGTACATGAAGATTCTAAAAAGCTACGTGAGAAATAGGCATCGTCCTGAAGGATGTATAGTGGAAGGATACATAACTGAAGAGGCGGTTGAATTTTGCACTAACTTTTTGGGAAATACCGCTGCAATTGGGATTCCAAGGCCACGCCATTTTGATCGATTTCAAGGAAAGGGAACAAGTGGATCAAAACAAATAGTTAAATCCGTAGATGAGTTATTAATAGCCCATTTCTACGTATTGCAACATATACCTGAGATGACGCCTTTCATCGATGAGCATTTAAACATAGTGAGGAGTGCACACCGGGGGAAAAATGAGATATGGGTGCAATGAGAACATCGTCGGTCATTTTGTAAATGGCTTAAAACTGATGAAGCTTTAAGTAATCAAGGGAACTCGGAAGAAGAGTCTGATGATGACTTAGTGAAGTGGCTTATGGCAGGTCCGAGACCAAATGTATATATGTGGAGAAGTTTTGACATTAACGGATTTTGTTTTCACACAAAAGATCAAGACGAACGCAGCGTTGTGCAAAATAGTGGTGTCACACTTGTTGCTGAAACCACTCACGTTTCTAGCGCTAGAGATCAAAATCCAATATCTGCTCCTCTCAATTATTTTGGGGTTATCGAAGAAATATGGGAGTTGGATTATGTTAAACTACAAGTACCAGTTTTTAAATGTAAATGGGTTAATCATTCTGCAGTTCGCACTGATGAGTTCGGTATGACGTTTGTGGATTTTCGCAGGGAGGATGACTTCCGTGTGGAACAGTGCGCACCCACCATGAAGACTAAGAGGGGCCCATCGTTGATGCTCGATTTGATTAGGAGACATAGGGAGGCTGGCACCAAGATTAGTGTCGAATTTAACGACACAGGATATCCCTTGGGAAAGATTGGTGACAACTGGAGGAGTTACTTAGGCACTGTGGTCCGTACTCGAATTCCGATCGACTTCCTTGATTGGAGGAAGGTGCCTTCTGAACTTAAGGATCTTATGTGGAACGAAGCAACGGTAATATACTACATAATTATATTATTTAAGTGTTAACAACATTAAATATTGGTCGTCCTAATTATAACTTGTTATTTTTTCAGGAAGTATTTGTTGGACCAGAAAGATACAAACAGCAAGAGGTCAAATATGCATCTAGTGCGTGGAGGAACTTCAAATCGAGACTTGCTACAGATTATATATTCGGGAAAAAGAAGGACGAAGATCCCACGAAGGAGTATAAATACATTGATTCTGCTTCGTGGAAGAAATTTGTAGAGCATAGACTCAGTGAAGTTGCAAGGAAGCTATCTTCTCAGAATAAGGCTCTAGCGGCTAAGAATGAATATGCACACATCATGGGCCGAGGAGGGTATAGAAAAGTGAAGGAGGTGCTAATAAACGAGAAGTTGGCCGATTTAATTGCGGATGGCGTAGTTGAAGAGGGAGCGACACCTGCTATCACAGTAGAGAGATATGAGGTGTGGAAGAGGGCACGCATCAGGAATAAAGAGTTCGTCACCCCTAGAGTTCGGCTAGTGGCTGAAAATATTGTGAGTAATTGACTTTTTTTCATTAGTTTAACTTTTTCCGTACACTAATCTTATTTGGTACTGATTTGTCGATAATAGGATCAATTGGTAGAAAAATCTAGTCAAGGATCTTTTTCACCACATGGTCGACATGATATACTGACTGAGGCGATTGGGACGCCTGAGTATCCTGGACGTACCAGAGGAGTAGGTACACACGTCCCGTGGAAGATTGGGTTCCCGAAATCCACATCTTCTAAGACGACACCGAGTTCCAGTACTTCCCAAGTAAATATGCCTGATCGCCTCGGCCGTCACTGTCACGTCGATGTAGACCCGATGACGAACATACCTGCGGTACGTTTAGAATGTTTTATTTTCTTTTTTGTAACAATTTCGTTTAATTGATCGGAACGTATGTAACATCAATTGTTTGTGATAACAGGGTGGCCTGAAATGCGTATTATTCATACATGGGACCGTCGAAGGTGACCGACAGCAAGTGGCCATTGGTCAAGTCATGAGAGGTCATTTTATTAATTATCAGCAAATACCAGAACATACATTGAATGTGATGTCCTCTCTTAATCCTTATAGCCTCTTTATAGTTGTCACATTCTTATTCATATGTTATTCTAACCCTAAACATTTGTTCTTTAAATATAGGTGAAGCTTGAAAAGGCACTCGTTCGAACAGCAAACTTGCCAATACCTCATGCGAAGTTTTCTATTGTTATGAGGCAGAGTCTCACCATGTAGCATGGCCTGAAGACTTGGTCGTTATCGGTAATAGGGTGAGATAAGCGAACAATACAAGTTCATTTGCATTTTCTATTATACTTTACATAAAAATTAATTTCATATCATTAATCAAATTCAACATGCAGGGATATGACAATATTAAATGTCTTTATTTGCCAATAAACGACGATGAATTCATAGAGTGCTTGCCCTTATATTGTCGACTTTTATCCGAGGTGTGGACACGGTTGAATAGAGGTATGCTTATAGTGGACGTCGACCAGAGTGTGTTCGGTGACGACTACGGTATCGCTGTTACCACAGAGGACCTTAAGGAACTATAAAAGATGGGAGCATTGGGGAACTTTGCTAGTGAATTATGTATATGGTAATGTTCACGGTTATTTTTTGATTATCATTCGTTCTAATGCATTGGCTATATAACTCTAACACAAAAGTTTTAATTTGTAGTTCTTTGAACAATGAGATGATGGGATGGGATATTAAGTTTGGTTTCTTCAATCCTTCCATCATGACGCCAACAATCAACAGAGATGAGAGGTTGATGACGTTTGTGGCAAGGTTGAGTATGCCGGACCGAAATCATAATTTTTGTTACTTCCTACCTTACGTGGATCATGTAAAGTAAGTTCATTATTTAATGATTATGTTTTATATCTATTTTTTGAATTCATTTTTTTAAATGGAGTTTGTTTTTGTTAGGTGGCATTGGATGTTATGTGTCATCTTCCCTAAACAACATGTAGCGCATTGGCTGGATCCAGATCTAGGTGATAAAGGAATAAACGTCGATGCAAAGGATTTAGTGGACACGTAAGTCGTTTTAGCCTCACTTTTGTCTTGTAATTTTTATATTAACAATCACTAATTATGTAATGTTATTCATTTTAGGGGATTGTACCGATACTATCAAGGATGTGTACCGAGAAATACACAAAGTGTTCGTTGGAAGGTAGTTAAGGTACGAAGTCTCATATCTACTATCTTTTTAATAGCTTTAGCACTAAGTATAGTGTGTTATAAGAAATTATCGATCGTGTGCAGTGTCCACAACAACCGCCGGGTCACTTATGCGGTTATTATGTTATGAATTTTATTCGAGACATAATCCAGTTTGTGCGTGCTAATAACGGAGCGGAGATTGATGATCTTAGCCAAGTAATATCTTATTAGCCTTGTATTATTCTCTAAGTTGTCAATGACTTTGGTTTGGTTTGAACTAATTGGAACTTTTATGTATTGACTTACTTTTATCTTGTTTTTCATTGCTTCTAGTGTTTTCCTAATGGAAGTGAATGCTACGAAGACTCGAAGATCGATGAAGTAAGGGAAATGACTGCCGCCTACTTGTATGACTATATAAGCAATCGTTACCCGGTTGCTTTAGGAAATGATGAATCTTAGGTTAGGTTTGTTGTTTGTATTAGAATATTAACTTTTGTGTTGGCATTGTTGTATGAATATTTGTAATTGTATATTCTATTAGATCTTTGAAATGAATGTATGTCGATGTTGTTGAGCAACAGTGCATTTGTAATTGAACAGCAGGGTATTTTTAATTGATTGATGTTTGTAAAAATTTCAGGGTGGATTTGAGCTAAAATAAGCCAAATCTGCCAAAATTTTTGAGACATTATGCATCGGTTAAGAGTAAAACCGATGCATAAGACATACATTATGCATCGGTTTTTCGTCCTAACCGATGCGTAATTGACTACCTTTATGCATCGGTTTGGTTTCAAACCGATGCATAATGTATACCATTATGCATCGGTTTTACAAAACCGATGCATAAGGTCCCAGCCTTTCGCACCGCTGGCTTATGCATCGGATCAAAACCGATGCATATTGCCTTATAAAACCGATGCATAATCCCCCTTCTGTAGTAGTGTTAACCAACCACGACATGTATACAGGGCCTTTCTTCTGTTTCGATGTGCGGGAAGAGACACAAAAATTATCCTCACCGCCGCTACTGCTGCTGCTGCTAGCCATGATCCTGTAAAGAAGTCACATTAAATGTCAAATTAAACACATTAAATATATGAATACATAAATGAAGACGATTATTAAACAACACCATATGATGTGTGTTTATAACAAATAAAATGATGTGTGCTACTTGCTACTTATTAAACAAATAAAATGATGTGTGTTTCTTTAACAAATAAAATGATGTGTGCTACTTGTTAGAAATAAGTAGCATATACAACATACGCACAATTTAAGTTTCTTTATCAATCCATATTCCTTCGCCATGATCGTCTCGCAACTGTACTTCATCATCAACTTCGCTATCGTCGTTGTCTACTGGAACTGTCGTACACACGGGTAGGCAATCCACATTCATCTCTTCAGATGTACCACTTATTAATTGTTGTTTTCCATTTATCACAACATACTGATTGTTGTTCGAAGGGTCTTTGACGTAAAACACTTGTCTTGCTTGTTCAGCCATAATGAATGGCTCATCCTTAGATCCCTCTCTTCGAAAATCAACAAATGTCATTCCAAACTCATCGATATGAACCGCTGAATTGTTAACCCATTTACATTTAAAAACAGGTACTCGAAAATTTACGTAATCCAACTCCCATATTTCTTGGATAATTCCAAAGTAATTCACAGGCACAGATATTGGATTCCGATCTCTTGCGCTAGAAACATGACTGGTTTTGGCAACAAGTGTGACACCACTGTTTTGCACAACGGTGTGCTCATCTTGATCTTTTGTTTGAAAACAAAATCCATTAATATCATAAGCTTTCCACGTTTATACAATAGGTCTTGGGCTTGCCAGGAGCCACTTGACCACGTCATCAATTTCTTCTTCAGAGTTGCTCTGATTATTTAAAACCTCATTACTCCTTAGCCATTCACAAAATGATCGACTGTGTTCTTTTTGCAACCACTGCTCAGATTTTCCTCGATATTTACTCCTCAGCTTGTAGCGAGAAGCCTTGCACACCGGACATTCTTTGAGTTCACTAAAATCATTTCGATATAAGATACAGTCATTGGGACACGCATGTATTTTTTTTGTACTCGAGGCCCATGGGACACATAACCTTTTTAGCCTCGTAAGTACGATTAGGTAGTGTGTTACCCTCAGGAAGCATATCCTTCACCAGCGCCAACAATTCAGTAAAACTCTTGTTGCTCCATCCATTTTTCGCTTTGAGATTGAACAACTTCAACGTTGCTGATAGCCTTGTATATTTGGAACATTCTTCATACAATGGTAATTCGGAGTCATTCCTCAACGACTCCAAAACATGTGGCGTATCAACAAAATCATTGGCGACGTTGTTAACCATATCAATTAGATTATCCTCTTCCCAATCATCATTATCCTCCGGCAAGCTTTCTACGGGTGGAGGCTCATAGTTTCGTTGTTCACCCTCGCCATGCAAATACCACTCCTTATATTGTGGGCTAATCCCCCTTAACAAAAGGTGTTTACGTAACTTCTTCGGTTTGACCTTTTTGAAATTCCAACAACCCATACACGGACAAAAGACACGTTCAATGTTGTTTCTAGACGCATAAGCCGACGCAAACGCACAGAAATCCATAATCCCTGATTCGTACTCATCGCTCAACCTATTACCGGACACCCATTCTCGATTCATTATAATTTCACTACATGAAACGTGTAAATATTATTAGTTAGAATAAGATTATATCAAATGTCATATAAGTACCATTATCATATTACATAACTCAACAACTTACAAGAACTCTAATAAAAAAATGTAGTTAAATACAATCACTCCAACAATTAGTAAATGAAGAAAGAAAATCAAATATCCAAAATGAATGGAAACTTAAGTAGTGAATGAGTTTATTCGTGATGTTTACCTTGGAATAAAAGCTCGCGAAGACGACTACAATTAGTTGGAGAGGAGAAGCTTTCTCTTGCAAATCGACTAACAATGACTAAAAGTAGTTAACGAACTCAAGTTAGAAATTAAGCACAAAATTCTTTAACAACAATCCGGTAGACGGACTAAACACCATTTCATCCATAATTACATACTGAATCATAGCCCAAAAAATAGATTCAACAAGCCTACACAACACCCCCAAATCGAATTACATATCACCATAAACCCTAAACACACACAAATCGAATTACATATCACCCTAAACCCTAAACACACACAAATCGAATTGCATATCACCATAAACCCTAAACACACACAAATTCAACTAATTTGACCCAATATCATACCTGAGATTTGAGCTGTCGCCGGTTACGGAGTCGGAGCGTCGGAATGGCGGAATGGAATGGCGTGAATGGCGGAATGGAATGGCGTCGGAATGGAATGGAATGGCGTCGGAATGGCTTCGGAATGGCGGCGAAGTTCAGAGCAGCTGTGAATTTGAATGAAGTGAGACGGAGGATTTGAGCGACTGACGGGAAAAACCTAAATTTTATTACATCTTATGCATCGGTTCACTGAAAACCGATGCCTATTGTCAACATTTTGCATCGGTTCAATGAAAACCGATGCATATTGTTGACAATAGGCATCGGTTTTCATTGAACCGATGCATATTGTTAACCTTATGCATCGGTTTACATGAACCGATGCATAAGGTACCAATATGCATCGGTTCAATGAAAACCGATGCCTAATATCAACAATATGCATCGGTTTACGTACAAACCGATGCATATTAATAAACCGATGCATAATACATTTTTCGAACCGATGCATAATGACCAGTTTGTAGTAGTGTGCTGAAAGTAAACAGTTGATATTGAGACTGAAAGTAAAATGACAAGTGATGTTTTGATTGAGAGAAGAGTTCGGTTTTAGGGGCCTTGTATCATAGTCCATTCATCATTGACCTCTAATGATCGTTCTAAGTGTTCAAAGATGTATCAAGGCCATTTTTAGCACTCGACTTGCCACACCGCCTAGTCCTTTTCAAAACATAGAGAACTTGTTCTAGATAAGCTAATTCCTCCTTTCGAAGTATCTTAGCCTATGTGCATCCACTTGATCAATCATTTTCGATCAACCAAGTGGTGTTTAAAAGAGGTTGAACTCCATGGAAAAGCTTTGCTCTTTCGAGCCTCCACTCAACCATGTATGTTCACGAACCCCATGGAAAAGCTTTGCTCTTTCGAGCCTCCACTTAACCATGTATGTTCTAACCTAATATATGGTACATAGAACAAGTTTGAATATAATAGAAGCACTAAGAAAAGGGTTTAAAACGTTTGCTTGATACAAGCACACCCGTTCAACCGAATGAAGGGTTTAGCTACGAATATCCATAGAAGTGGATACCATAGCTAGTGCCAGAAAAATAAATGGTTTTGAAAGTAAAGACAAGAAAAGTAAAGGTTTTGGAAAGTAAAATTCAAGAACAACAAGAATACTCAAGAACAAACAAGAGTAAACTCAAGAACACTCAAGAACCAACAAGAGTATTCATGATCAAGAGAGAAGGTAGAGCTTTTGTTATTGAAAATGCAAGTGTTTTACAAGGATTGTGGGATGGATTCTGGAGAGATTCTCTACCTAAGTTACAAGTGATGACATGAGGTGTGTTTTCAAGGGCCAAGCCCTTCTATTTATAGGCCAAAGAGGCGGTGGAGGAGAGGATATTTGTCCTCCCAACCGCCTCTAGTCCTCCCACAACTCCGGTTGGCCTTGGTTGCTCCTTGGTTGCTCTTCGGTTGGAGTTTGGTTTGAGCCAAAGGGCAAGGCACATGGGCGGTTAGAGCTTGGTGAGCCAAGGGGAATGCACTTGACTTGTGGATTGGCTTGCATTAAAAACCCACAAACTTGGCTAGCAAATATCTCAAGCCAACCGATTTTGGCCTTGGTTGCTCCTCAAGTGAGCTTAGTTGGACCTCAAAGAGCAACTACTTGATTTGAAGCTTGGGCAACTCCTTTGGACTTGGTTGAGGTTTGGGAAACTCCTTTGGACTTGGTTGAGGTTTAGTTTCAAACCAAAAGATCAACCGATGTGAATAGTATAACCTAACCGGGAATTAAGTAGTTTGGTTGGACTTCGCCGGATTTTGACCGGAGTTGGGCTAAAATGACCGGAGCATGGTGGTGACTGGAATTGGCTTGATTGGAGCATCACTGGAAGTTGATTGGACCATGGCCGGAGCTTGGCCGGAATATGGACGGAGCTGCCGGAATTTTGGCCGGACGTGATTGGGTGTTGGACCATGGATTTGGAATGTTGAGAAGATTCTAAAACTGATCCATGTAGGATGTTTAGCCAAATTCTGCCCGAAGCATGGTCATGGCCCGGGGTTAAAGTTTTCCTCGGGCCCTTGGTCGACCGGGCCCGGGCGCTGCTCTCGGCGCGGTCCTGGTTTTCTCGAACTCGGCTCTCGGCGCTCTCGGATGTGGGTCTCGGCGCTCTCGGATGTGGGTCTCGGTGCTCTCGGATGTGGGTCTCGGTGCTCTCGGATGTGGGTCTCGGCGCTGGTCTCGGCGCTGGTCTCGGCACGGGTGCTCGACTCTCTCGGCACTTGGGACTTGGTTCCCGGCACTCTCGACACTTGGGCCCGGCACCTCTCGGCGGGGACCTGAGGTCCTCGATACGGGCCCCCGGGCGCGTCTGACATTTCTTGGCGCTGGCTCTCGGTCAGGGACCTGAGGTTCTCGGTACTGGGCCTGAGTACCCGGCTGAGCTTTCTCGGTCCTCGACTGGAGTCCTCGGTCCCTGGTTGATTTTTCTCGGTCCCCGACTGGCCCGACTTGACTTGTAATCCATTTTTGGTTTAAGAACCCCCTTTTTAGCTCGTTTCTTTTCTAAACCTCAAAATAGCCTGTACAACAAAAATGGAACTAACAAGTAAACGTTGTTAAGACAAAGTGTCTAATTTGGTGGGTTTAACTATCTTAATGAATCATATAAATATCGTCCATCAGATCACCCCCAAACTTATACTTGTTCATCCCGAACAATGCTATTCGAGAGAGAAACACAAAATCCAAGTAATAAGCTCTAAATAAGAAAGTGAGAATGTGGGACTAGATTTATCCTATCCATGCAATACTTACTTGTTACCGAACTAAACCGTGTAAATACATAGAAGAAACTTGATACTTGTACCTTCGAGCCGAGATGCAAATTATTTCGGATGATTCGAGAGATAGCCCTTTTCAGGCTCCTGGACTGCATTCTCGGGACCGATTCGCACTATATGGTTAACTTGTAGCTTTCTCTAGCACATGACTTGGTTCGAGTTTCAATGAGTTGAGCACTTTGACTTCCTTTGATGAGGGACAGCTTTTGAAGTGATTTGGTCTTTGGCCTTCGATTTTGAATTAGAGTTTCTTCACTTTTGTTTCGGTTAAAACCTTCACAATTTGGCCTTTGGCCTTTGATTTGCTTCTTCAAGCTTTGCTCCTTTGTGATTTGCTTGTCCATTTTCTCAACCTTTTGGGAGGTCCAATCGTCGCCCGAGAGCATATGGAAATACCTCCCCGCTCTTTCTCATCCTCACCGTTTCGCGCGGGTCAAGATGAGGGTCGCTCATCTATTTTCTCGGCTACTCGGACTAGAGTTAGGATGGTTGGATTCCCGTCCCGCCTCTTGCATAAATGCTGCAAGGTGGAGATGACTCTGAATCCAATGAAACCCGAAGTGCAGCCTCTACTGACTTCGTAAACCATATAGCGAAATCCGATCCTTTGAGTGCTTGCCAAGCCTTTCTAGGGCATTTTATGTCAACTCCACATCCCCTATATATCTCAGCACAAAGGGACAAATGAGAAGTTACATCCTCAAGTTTTTACACAGTTGAGATTTCACAAGGTAAATGCTTGAATTTAGATCTATCTTTTTCACATTCTCAAGTTCATATTTTCAAAAAGATAATATTAAGGGAAAAGGAAAAAAAGAAATCATGTTAATTAACTATGTGCAAAGGCAGTTCTCACCCCACACTTTTGAATGAAGGCGTGCCTCTCGGTATGACTTAGTTCAAAAGCCAATTGCAAGCAAATATTTACAAGAAAGGAAATGGGTGAGTGTGACTTAAGGCAAAAACTAAATGACATAAAATAAAATGACTGAAAAATTAAAAGATGCATGAAAATAAAAGTGTGTCGGGTTACCTCCCGACCAGTGCCTTTGTTTAACGTCGTTGGCTCGACAGTACCTCACTCAGGAGGGATCTGGGTCCCATGGGCGGCTTAGGTCATACTTTGCCGCGGCTCCTGTATTGATTCTTGCCTTGACCTTTTCTGATTTCTTGCGGGTTGATGTGCTCGGGCCAGGACTCCATTGTTCTGGTGGTTTCTCCTTCCAACACTTCTGAGAAGGCGAGGGACCTTTAACCATAGTCGTGGGTCTAATTACTCTTACGGTCTCTCTTGGTAAGTCAGAAACCAGTGTACTGAGGTCCGAGGTGTGCGCAATGTCCGGAGGTTTCCTTGTACTTGGGCGGCCATTATTATCATCGATGTAGAAATCTGAAATTCCTCCTCCAAATGCATGCGATATCAAGCCCTTGCCCATGTCAATCCTTGCCCTGGTGGCGTAGAGGAATGGCCGTCCCAATATGATTGTTGGAGGGTCGTCCTTGCTGGTATCTCCCGTTTGTATTACATAAAAATCCGCAGCAACGACGAGCTTCCCTACACGTAGTATTAGATCTTCAAACACTCCAACCGGATGGATACACGACTTGTCTCCCAGCTCAATAAATAACTTTGGCGGCTTCAATGGACCAAGCCCCAATGAGTAATATAGATGGTAGGGCAAAACATTGGCAGCAGCTCCAAGGTCAATCAGGCAATGATGATTTTCGGATTCGCCGATACCACAGGTGACCGTGAAAGCCCCCGGGTCCTTACCCTTTTCTGGTTGTGACTCATGATCCGTAGCGAGGGATCTTTCCATTATCGGGCCATTCTGCCCATTCTTTGGCTTTAATCTTATTTCCTCCTTGTTCTTTTGGATCGCATGGTCTTTGGAGGCAACCATCTGCATGGAGTATGAAAAATCTTCGGGGTATGCCTGCTCACTGCTGCCCTTGTAATCTGTTGATTCGACATCTTCCTCTGATTCTAGATTTGCTGGATTGGGTCCATTTAATTCCTGATCTTCTAAGTAATTGCTTTGCTCCGATGCATAGATGTTAGATGGGGAGTCCCATCTGGGACCATCAGAGTCTAAATCTTCATTGTCATTCCACCCAGATGCTGGTACGTTAAAGTGTATGATAGGTGGTGGTGTCATGTTAACGGTGAACGCATAGCGCCCGTTGTCAGCATGTGTGACCCATGTTTTTCCATCATTGGGTCGGTCTTCCTCTTGATTCCAATTAGGACGGTGCCTACGGGTGAAGTGCTTGGCCGTAGGTTTGTAAGTTGCGGGTCGTGCTGCTTCTTCCAGTGCTCCCTTCATGTCTGACATCTTTATCATGTAACTATTTGCCTTTGGGTTTTGGACGGTTTGTGAAGGAAGTCTGCCAGGCTCATTAGTAAGGGCGGACATTGAGGTAGCAAGCTGGGACATTTGCTTCTTCAAGTTCGAAATATCTCCCTTTGTTTTGACTTTGAGTTGATGTATAGAACTAGCGAGCTCCTTTACTACGTCCTCAAGTGATTTGCCAGGACCTTGCTGATTGCTCGGGCTGGCTTGGTATTGGTTTTGTCCCTTCTATTGATATTGGCCCGTCGGGTACTGGTTTGGTCCCCTCTGTTGGTATTGGCCTGCTGGTGGAGCGTTCTGGTTGTACTGCCGGTGAGGAGGTTGGTAGATTGATTGAGCTGGTTGAGGGGCGGATTGTTGTATTTCTCTTTGAGCGGGTTCTCGTTCTGCCAGTTCGGGCTGGTTGCTTGACTATACTGTTGGTTTGGCCCGACTCTGTCGTTGCTGTTGTTATTGTACCCTTGGTATCCTCCCACTGCATTTACCTCTGCCAGGTCCTCTACTATTACTGTCGGGCATGCGTCAGTCTTGTGGTCCGTAGATCCACAAAACTCGCAAGGTCTCATTTGAGCTGGCTGCCTTCATAGGATCTGAATCATCATCTCCTTTATTTGTTTCATCTCCTCGGGCATGGAGTTTACTGACGTCTCAGCTCGTGCTACGTTCTTTGTTCGGGAGAACTCATCTTTCCGAGTGGTCTCTTCTCTAAACCGAGCATTTTCAACAACATCAGTGATGAGTCGCCTTATGCCGCTCAATGATAGTCTCATCATGGACCCTCAAGCTGAAGCATCAAGGAGCTTTTTGTCTAAGAGAGTCAGTCCATCAATTAGGTTCTCGATGATGAGCTTCTCGGGCAGTCCAAGAGTGCAGCAGCTTCTCTCCAGGCGGTTGAATTTTTCCAGGTAGTCATAGATGGTTTCATTAGGCCCCTGCCTTATGTCCTGCAGTTGCCTCCTTACTTGCATCGCTCTTCCCGTCGGGTAGTATTTGTCTAGAAATTTCTTTTGCATCTGAGCCCATGTTCAGATGCTTCCCGAAGGTAATGAAAGGAACCAATCGTTCGCTGAGTCAACGAGTGAAAAGTAGAAGGCCTTCAGTTTGAAGTCCTCTACATTCACTCCATTGGGTTTTAGATTTTGGCAAATGCCATGTAAGCGTTGGAGATGAGTTGTTGCAGATTCTCCGTGAGCTCCTGAGAACTTGGGCAAATTATGGACCACGGATGTGTTGATAGAAATGTTCTCTAGTTCAGGGTTCTTGTATATGCACCACGGCTGATTTCTGAAATCTGGGGCCGAAAGTTTTCCCATGGTTGTTCACGAAGGATTTCGTCCTCATAGTACTCCTCATAGATGGGTCGTTGCCTCGGCATTTGCTGATTCGGAGGAAGTGGTCGTATAGGGGGCTGCCTTGGGCCAGCTCCATTCCGGACCTCGGGCTGCCCTTGGTTTCTTCGGATGGCCTCCCTTTCACGAGCTCTTTGGTCTCTGATGAGTTACTCCGGATCGTCATAATATGGTTATTCCTCATCATTTCGACCGAACTGGTTTACCTCGTCGTTGACCTCATCATTATGGTGGCTTCCCGCACAAGACATGGTTATGCAGAAGCGCGTTCGAAAATAAAAAGAAGAAAGAAAAAGAAAGAACAGTTATCCGATTGTTAACTCTAATTCACAGGGAACGGCGCCAATTTGACAGAGCCTTGTCGTGAGGCAATGTGCAAAATAAATTTATAAGTCCACTACTTGTGACTTCACTATTGGGTAGTAAAGCGGTAAGTAGGGGTCGAACCCAAGGGAATTAGTGGATAGTTGTTCTTTAAGGAAATTGTACAGAAATGTAAGTGCGATTGGGGTTGGTTGTGGTTTTAGTACTGAAAGTAAATTGCTGGAAAGTAAATGACTGAAAGTAAAGTGCTGAAAGTAATTTGCTGGAAAGTAAATGACTGAAAGTAAAGTGCTGAAAGTAAATTGCTGGAAAGTAAATGACTGAAAGTAAAGTGCTGAAAGTAAATTGCTGGAACAGTCGAGTTCAATATCAACTAAACAACATACTTTTGGTTTGTCGCACGCAATATTTCAAGCGCAATACGTGCCAAAGTTATGTTGGATTGATGTTGAAAACGTCTGTAGTAAGCGGAAAGTAAATAACTGAAAGTAAAGTGCGGAAATGTAAAGACTGAAAGTAAGTGCGGAAAGTAAAGTACTGAAAAGTAAAGTGCGAAAAAGTAAAGTACTAAAAGTAAAGTTAGTTGCGGAATGTAAAAGTACTGAATGTAAAGTTAGTTGCGGAATGTAAAAGTTAGTTGCAGAATGTAAAGTACTGAAAGTAAATGGTACTGAAAGTAAACAGTTGATATTGAGACTGAAAGTAAAATGACAAGTGATGTTTTGATTGAGAGAAGAGTTCGGTTTTAGGGGCCTTGTATCATAGTCCGTTCATCATTGACCTCTAATGATCGTTCTAAGTGTTCAAAGATGTATCAAGGCCATTTCTAGCACTCGACTTGCCACCTAGTCCTTTTCAAGACATAGAGCACTTGTTGTAGATAAGCTAATTCCTCCTTTCAAAGTATCTTAGCCTATGTGCATCCACTTGATCAATCATTTCCGATCAACCAAGTGGTGTTTAAAAGAGGTTGAACTCCATGGAAAAGCTTTGCTCTTTCGAGCCTCCACTCAACCATGTATGTTCACGAACCCCATGGAAAAGCTTTGCTGTTTCGAGCCTCCACTTAACCATGTATGTTCTAACCTAATATATGGCACATAGAACAAGTTTGAACATAATAGAAGCACTAAGAAAAGGGTCTAAAACGTTTGCATGATACAAGCACACCCCTTCAACCGAATGAAGGGTTTAGCTACGAATATCCATAGAAGTGGATACCATAGCTAGTGCTAGAAAAGTAAATGGTTTTGAAAGTAAAGACAAGAAAAGTAAAGGTTTTGGAAAGTAAAATTCAAGAACAACAAGAATACTCAAGAACAAGCAAGAGTAAACTCAAGAACACTCAAGAATACTCAAGAACCAACAAGAGTATTCATGATCAAGAGAGAAAGTAGAGCTTTTGATATTGAAAATGCAAGTGTTTTACAAGGATTGTGGGATAGATTCTAGAGAGATTCTCTACCTAAGTTACAAGTGATGACATGAGGTGTGTTTTCAAGGGCCAAGCCCTTCTATTTATAGGCCAAAGAGGCGGTGGAGGAGAGGATATTTGTCCTCCCAACCGCCTCTAGTCCTCCCACAACTCCGGTTGGCCTTGGTTGCTCCTTGGTTGCTCTTCGGTTGGAGTTTGGTTTGAGCCAAAGGGCAAGGCACATGGGCGGCTAGAGCTTGGTGAGCCAAGGGGAATGCACTTGACTTGTGGACTGGCTTGCATTAAAAACCCACAAACTTGGCTAGCAAATATCTCAAGCCAACCGATTTTGGCCTTGGTTGCTCCTCAAGTGAGCTTAGTTGGACCTCAAAGAGTACCTACTTGATTTGAGGCTTGGGAAACTCCTTTGGACTTGGTTGAGGTTTGGGCAGCTCCTTTGGACTTGGTTGAGGTTTGGTTTCAAACCAAAAGATCAACCGATGTGAATAGTATAACCTAATCGGGAATTAAGTAGTTTGGTTGGACTTCGCCGGATTTTGACCGGAGCTGGGCTAAAATGACCGGAGCATGGTGGTGACTAGAATTGGCTTGATCGGAGCATCACCGGAAGTTGATTGGACCATGGCCGGAATTTTGGCCGGAGCTGCCGGAATTTTAGCCGGAGGTGATTGGGTGTTGGACCATGGATTTGGAATTTTGAGAAGATTCTAAGACTGATCCATGAAGGATGTTTGGCCAAATTCTGCCCGGAGCATGGTCATGGCCCGGGGTTAAAGTTTTCCTCGGGCCCTTGGTCGACCGGGCCCGGGCGCTGCTCTCGGCGCGGTCCTGGTTTTATCGGACTCGGCTCTCGGCGCTCTCGGATGTGGGTCTCGGCGCTCTCGGATATGGGTCTCGGCGCTGGTCTCGGCACGGGTGCTCGGCTCTCTCGGCACTTGGGACTTGGTTCTCGGCACTCCCGGCACTTGGGCTCGTCACCTCTCGGCAGGGACCTGAGGTCCTCGGTACGGGCCCCCGGGCGCGTTCGACATTTCTTGGCGCTGGCTCTCGGTCAGGGACCTGAGGTTCTTGGTACTGGGCCTGGGTACCCGGCTGAGCTTTCTCGGTCCTCGACTGGGGTCCTCGGTCCCAGGTTGATTTTTCTTGGTCCCCGACTGGCCCGACTTGACTTGTAATCCATTTTTGGTTTAAGAACCCCCTTTTTAGCTCGTTTCTTCTCTAAACCTCAAAATAGTCTGTACAACAAAAATGGAACTAACAAGTAAACGTTGTTAAGACAAAGTGTCTAATTTGGTGGGTTTAACTATCTTAATGAATCATATAAATATGGTCCATCAGTTACAAATACATAAGATGCAGAATATGGCTGAATGTTGCCAAGCCATTGGTTACCAGATTCTTCCTTGCGAGGCCAGAAAAGGAGCCACTATGGATCGTAGTGAAGTATGAAAGATTGCCCCATTTTTGTCATCATTGTGGCCTTTGGTCTCATGAGTCAGATGATTGCTCAGAGAAGGCTACCTCAAAGGCGAAGATGAATGAGAGCTGGTTGAAGTCAGTGGCAGCGCTTAAGGAAGGTACATTGGAGGGTGAAACCGCGAAGAAAGATGAGCATCAAAACCAACTATCCATGGAGGCCACTCAACACCAGTCAGAGCATCGTGCGGCGACGGAGCGGGCGGTGGAGAGAGAAAACAAGGAAGATGATCAGGCGCAAGATATGACACATGTGAGTCGGGAAAAGGAAAAGACAGATGAGACAGTCGAAATTATTAAGGAGGCGTCTAGAGGTCGAGTAAAGGAAAATGCAGACAGTCATCGGGATTCAGAAATTGTGGAAAAGGAGGAGACGCATCACAACTTTGGGACAAGCCCACTGGTGTACTGGGCCAGGAGGGAAAAGATTAGGAAGAGGTGACAGAACCGAACCAAACCAAAGTAGCTGGTTCCAAAATCAATGTGACAACAATTATTGGGGGCGAACCAAGAACTTGAGCAGAACAGAGAAAAGGAAGAGCAAATTGATAATGGGAACGAATAGATATATGGTGCGATTGACCCAGGTGAAGAAGAGGGCAAGAGGTGGGTGGACAAATTTACTAACTATCAATTCTCATAAGGAGTTGGAGGGGCTGAATGATGGTCCGGCTGAGGAATTGCAATTTGAAGGGAGATCGACGGAGGCTGCTAAGCAGCCCCGACGGGAGCAATGAAAATGTTGTGCTGGAACTGTCAGGGAATGGGGCAACCCCGCACAGTTCAATGCCTCGCCGATATGGTGAGAACCCAAAAGCCTCAATTGGTAAGACTTATTGAAGTTAAAATGGATGGGGAGAGGGCGGATGCAGTTAGGAGAAAATTAGAGTTTCTGTATGGTTTCACAGTTGGCAATAGAGGTAAGTTAGGTGGTCTGGTGGGTAGAAGAGGTTGATCTTACATTGATGTCCTATTCCAGAAACTAGACTGTAACATTGAATTAAGTGAACGCATACGTCTCATGGTGTTCTATGGCAATCCCGAAACAAGTCGAAGAAGGGAATCTTGGGATCTACTCAGAATGCAGGGTGAGAATAACTCATTACCATGGGTTGTTCTAGGGGACTTTAATGAGATCCTCTTTGGATGGGAGATGATGGGAAGACGGCTTCGTAAGGAGTGGCAAATGCACAGTTTCAGGGAAGCGGTTCAGGAATACGGTCTGGTTGATCTGGGATACTCCGGCATTACTTATACATTCTCAAACAGAAGGGCAAGTCAGTTCGAAACAAGGGCGAGGTTGGATAGAGTGTTCGCTAACTTAAGATGGAAGGATCTCTTCAATAGATACGGAGTCGAGCATTTGGTAACAACAGTCTCTGACCACTTTGCTTTATTCGTTGATTTTCAGAAGAGAAAATTATGTATCAAAGAGATACTATTCCGATTCGAGCCTATGTGGTTGCGTCACAAGGGATTCAGTGATTTACTGAGAAATAGCTGGGGAAATGGCAGTGCACAACAGAGTTTCATGGCCAGGCTAGGCAATTGTAAAGGAGACATTGTTAAGTGAAACAGCTTAGTGTTTGGGAAAGTACAAAAACAGATTGCAAGCTTAAAGAAGAAGCTGGAGGATGTGAAGACTGAGTTTAGGACAGAGGAAGTTAGAAGTAAAGAATCACAGATTCAGGTGGAAGTGGATGAATGGTTTGCAAGGGAGGAGTTGTTGTGGCGCCAAAGATCTCGTGTAGAATGGTTGAGAGAAGGAGATTCTAATATGAGATTTTTCCACACCAAAGCATCTTAGAGGAAAAAGAAAAATACGGTCACTAAAATTAAAGGACCCAATGATAGATGGATTACTGAAGACAAAGAGATCGGAGATGAAGTTATCCATCACTTTGAGAGCATATTCAAATCAACCAGTCACAAGGATAATGTCGAATGCGAGGAGAATCTGTCCTTTATCTGCAATTCTGTTAGTGCAGAGAAGATAGAATTTTTATGTGCTCCTTTCACAGAAATAGAGATTCAAAACGCGGTATATCAGCTAGGCTCTACAAAGGCACCAGGTCCCAACGGGTTCTCAGCGCTATTTTACCAAGAGTATTGGTGTGTAGTAAAGCATGAGGTAATTAAATTCTCCCTAAATTTTTTGAATGAAGGCAGTAGATTGGGGCGGGGGATGAATGATACACTGATAACCTTGATTCCCAAGAAAAAGAGCCCGATTACATTCAATGAGTTCAGACCAATCAGATTGTGTATTGTGGCCATGAAAATCATCACCAAAGACCTTGCAAACAGACTGAAAGAGGTTCTCAATGACTGTATCTCTGCCAGCCAAAGTGCTTTTATTCCAGGGCGGCTGATCACCGATAACATCCTCATCGCTCATGAGTTAATCAACTACATAAGAACCAAAACTCAGGGGAGTGTGGGATACTGATGCATTAAGCTGGACATGAGCAAAGCATACGACAAAATGGAATGGGACTTCTTGGAGGAGATGCAGAGAAGAATGAGATTCCCAGAAACATGGATTGAGAAAATTATGTGCTGTGTTAAGTCAGTGGTGTACAGAATCAGAGTTAATGAGGCCATATCAGAGAGGTATTAGACAAGGGACCCACTGTCCCCTTATCTATTTTTGCTTTGTGCTGAATGGCTAGCACAAAGGGTTGACTTATGTCAGCAGAATGGTGAGCTGCAAGGGTTAAAGGTTTGTAGAAATGCCCCAGTTATTTCCTATCTGTTATTTGCTGATGATTGGACATTGACAGGCCGTCGTCGTGACCTCTCAAATTTACAATTTATAAGTCCACTACTATTGGCTTACTATGAGCTATTAAAGCGGCAAGTAGGGGTCGAACCCAAAGGAGCTGGTGAGGTTACTTGTTGTTCTTGAAAACAATAAGAAAGTAAAACAATTGGGGTTTGAAAGTAAGTGCAAAAGTAAATAAGCGAAAGGTAAATAATCAAAGGACCATGGATTCGGTCTAGGGATCTATTGTTACACATTCATCATGGATATCTAATGATCAACTCCATATTTCAAAGTGTGGTGTTCCGGCAAAGGTAACTCCCAAGTATCCCGGCAAAGGTGATACGCCACAACCTTAACCCGACAAGGTGTTGTGTGGTGTCCCGACAAAGGTGACGCCTAAGTATCCCGGCAAAGGTGATACGCCACAACCTTCCCTATAAAGGTGTTAGGCTTCTAGTCTTTTCCTAGATCAAACAACCCGGCAAAGATGTCATTCAATCTAGGTGTTACTATCTACCTTTGCTGCAAGGCATCCGGTAAATATTAACTATAAGGATCATTTGTTCAACTAAGCTTTGTGGCAAAACTTCCACTTAGTCTCGCATTTGATCCGTGGGAATGAGCACAAGACTAGCGAAATATGAAATAGCATTAAGTACAAGAATCTCAAAATGTGTTGACAAATACTATTGTGGCTTGTTCATCATCGACCTCTAATGATCTGATTTTGTGTCCATGAGTGTGGTTACTCCGTTTTAGGTTATAAATCAAAGTAAGGCCATTTCAAGCACTTACACCACAATCTACTCCATTTCAAGATATAGACTTCTAGTTCTAGCAAGACTAATACTCCATTTCAAGATGTATTAGGCTAAGTGCAGCCGCTTGATCTCACGTTTCAGTATCAAACAAGCGACAAATAGAGGGATTGAACTACTCGGCCAAGCTTTGCCATTTCAAGCATCCACTTAGCTTTGCTTGTTCAATCCGAGATAAATGGCACAAGAACTAGTGGAACACAAAATAGCATTAACTAAAGGGTCTCAAAACGTTGCCACAATATATGAATACCTAAACCGAATAGGGAGTTTAGCTACTAGTATTCATGAAGAAGAATACAATAGCCATAGCTAAAAAGTAAATAACAGAAAAGTAAAGGATTGCTTTCTATTGCCGAAGAGAAGACTAGAGAGAGAAGCTCCCAAATGATCCGTGGAGGAGAGATTTTGAGTGTGAATTTCCGGAGTTGGGAACCCCCAATGAGGCACACCCATTTCCTAGACCAAAAGGTCTTATTTATAGGAAATGAGCTACGGTTTTCTCTAACTTGGCCACCAAGTTTGGATTGGCATGAGTGACGTGGAGAGAGCCAAAGTTAAACCGACTTTGTTGCTTGAGCCAAAGGGGTTTGGCATTAGCCAAAGAGGTTTGGCATGAGCCAAATGACGAAATGCTTCAAGAACCTTCGAGAACCATCCGAGATTTGCATGTGGGCCAGTGCAAATGGGCCAAACTGCCTTGTGATGATTTTTGGCACAAAATGCCATCTTTACGCCCGATTCCTCTTAAGACTCCCAAAGTGCCTGAAATGCAATATGACACTAACAAGTAAATGTTCACACGACAAAGTGTCGAATTTGGTGGGATTTGTTGATTCGATGAGTCGTATAAATACGGCTCATCAAACCACCCCACACTTAAACTTGTTCGTCCCGAACAAGGTCTAGACTTCACCTTTCCATGCATAACTCAACCGTTACTAAAAGTATTGTGTTCAAACATGGAAATAACTTGATACGTGTTACCTTTGAGCCGAGATGCAAACTAATTCGGATGAATGGGAGATAGTCCTCTTTAGACCCATGATCTACACTTTCGGTTCCGAATTCTTGCTATATGGTTATACTTCATTGCTTTTTCTTGCACGTGATTTATTCGAGTTTCAAGGTGCTTGAGTTCTTCTTGTTGCTTTGGACAGCTTTGTAGTGAGTTTTGCCTTCGGCCTTTGATATGACAGTGGTGTACTTCACTTTATTTCGTGTGGAACTTTCACAAAATGGCTGATTTTTCTTTGAGCTTTGCTCCTTGTCGTGAATTGCTTGTCCTTCTCTTTTGAAGGAGGTCTAATCATTGCCCATGAGCATATGGAAATACCTCCCCGCTCTTTCTCATCCTTTTCGTTTTGGCGCGGGTCAAGTTGAGGGTCGCTCACCTCTTTTCCCGGCTACTCGGACTAGAGATAGGACGGTCTGTTTTCCCGTCCCGCCCCTTGCATAGACACTGCAGTAGCGGAGTCAACTCTAAACCAATAAGCCTCAAAGTGCTAGCCTCCACTAAATCCATATAACCATATAGTTCGAAGTCCGGTCCTTTGAGTGCTTTGTCAAGCCTTTCTAGGACGTTTCTATCAACTCCACATCCCTTTTTATCTCAACTCACAAGGACATGTAGAGGGTTAGGTTCACATGTCGTCACACAATTCAAAATTCACAAGAGAAATGCATGTAATCGGCTCTATCTATTTCACATCATCAAAGTCCAATATCGCATATCTAAGAAATAGAAAGAAACCCTTACTTTCAAAATTTTAAAATTTATGGGAAACGTGCTGACTCTATGCATGTGCAAGAAATAAACGTGTTGACACAACAAACGACTCTCCCACCCCACACTTTTGAACAAAGCCGTGTCCTCACGGCACGACTTAAATTCAAGACATGTTATGCAAGCAAACAAGGAAAAGGAAACGACATAGAGAGGAAAGGTCGAACAGTATTCCCCTCATGGTATCGTTACATGTTGTGACTGTATGAGGAAACGACATGGCTCGGACCGACATGATTCGGTTGAAGCTCGGGGGAGTTCAGCCGGGGCCTAGTTCTTCTCGGGAGCGACCCGGTACCTCTCGGACGCTGCCCGGTACTTCTCGGACGAGGCCCGGTACTGTTCCCTGAATGAAAAATCATTTCCCTTCCAAATACAATGGGGTGAGAAATAAAAACTGAAATGAAGAAAACAATAAAATGTCGGGCTGCCTCCCTGTGAGCGCCTTTGTTTAACGTCGTTGGCTCGACGGTTAGGGATCACAAGTTAGGATCCCATGGGCGTGTGAGGTCAAACTTTGCCCCAGCTGCTCTTTCAATCTGCCCAAAGAACTCATATGGTAGCAGGCTCGGTTTTGCTCTCCATTGGTCGGGCGGGTTTGCCTTCACATCCTTCCGAGTAGGCGAGGACCCTTTGACCATAGCTACTGGTCCATTGAGTCGTGCTCTCGTGTTTCTCCATCTCGGTTTCCATTCAAACGTGACATGTCTCGGTCGCTTCTTCAAGTATGAACGGTTGGCATTCTTGCAATTTTGGGAGTTCAGTATGTTGCCATCACACACAAGCGACATCAAGCTTGTTCCCATGTTAATCTTCGTCCTTGCGGCAACAAGGAATGGTCGTCCCAAAATGAGTGACTTTTCAGGGCTGCCTTGTTGACTCGTAGTGAGTGAGTGCTCCATCGTTGGCTTTCCTTGCTCATGCTTCGCCTCCAACTCACCTTGCACCTCATCATTGATTACATGAATTTCAGGAGGTGTGATCCGCATACAAAACGAAGGAGAGGGGTCCAGTTGGGATTTTTTGGCATTGAGAACCGGGTCTGTCTTGGCCAGTCCGGCAGTGAGGATCGGGTCTGTCTCGGCCAGCTCATCCGTGAGGAACGGGCCGGTCTCGGCCGGTTCTTCTTCAGTCATCAGCGGGTCCTCATCCTCTGTTGGCTCCGTGGGTTCCAATGTAGGCTCTTCCTCGCTGACCCTTGCCTTCGTGTTGAGCATCTCATTCACCCAATATGCGGACTCCCTTAGAGCTGCGTCTACATCCACCACTGCCCATGTACCGATGTCTCCTCTCGGGTTAGGCATTGTTGCGGGTAAGCTTGTAATAGATATCGTGTCGGGCTTGTTCTGCACGGAGTCCACTTCCACCGTCTGCGCCTTATCTTCTGTTTCGTGCATCGGGCCTTGTCTTGGTCTTGACTTCTGTGCCTCGTCATCTATTAGGTCCCAGAGATCATACATGCCTACATTCATTACCAAACCTCCTGCTGCAGCATCAAGCATATTACGCTCAAGTGGCATCATTCCCTCAAGAAATCTCTGAAGAAGAAATAAATCTTTGAATCCATGGTGTGGACAGCTTCCTTGAAGGGTATCAAAGCGCACATAGTACTCATAGAGTGTTTCACCCCGGAATTGCTCAAAGATACGAAGTTTCTCGTGGACCTTAAATTGAAAGGATGGCGGAGAAAACTCCTTTAGAAATAGGGCTCGTAGATCCCAATAACTGCTTTCATAAGCTGCGCCGGATTAGTAATACCAAGACATTGCGGAGTCAGTCAAGGAGAACTTAAAATATTTCAGCTTGAACATCTCTAATGACACGTCTTTGGGCATGATGCGGCCGCAGATGGAGTGGAACGTTTGCACATGTTTCACTGGGTCTTCTCCGATGGCACCTCCGAATTTGGGGAGATGCCGCATCATCCAAAATGCAACCTTGCTGCCCTCGTTTCCATCTTCCTCATCGTCTTCATCATTCCAAGGTTCTCTACTATAATAAGAAGACATAGCGAACTATAAAACAAAACAAAAACACAAAACACAAAAGAACAACTTCACCAATGCACAGCTCCCCGGCAACGGCGCCAAAATTTGACAGGCCGTCATCGTGACCTCTCAAATTAACAATTTATAAGTCCACTACTATTGGCTTACTATGAGCTAGTAAAGCAGCAAGTAGGGGTCGAACCCAAAGGAGCTGGTGAGGTTACTTGTTGTTCTTGAAAACAATAAGAAAGTAAAACAATTGGGGTTTGAAAGTAAGTGCAAAAGTAAATAAGCAAAAGGTAAATAATCAAAGGAAGTATTCGGTCTAGGGATCTATTGTTACACATTCATCATGGATATCTAATGATCAACTCCATATTTCAAAGTGTGGTGTTCCGACAAAGGTAACTCCCAAGTATCCCGGCAAAGGTGATATGCCAAAACCTTAACCCGACAAGGTGTTGTGTGGTGTCCTGGCAAAGGTGACGCCTAAGTATCCCGGCAAAGGTGATACGCCACAACCTTCCCTATCAAGGTGTTAGGCTTCTAGTCCTTTCCTAGATCAAACAACCCGGCAAAGATGTCATTCAATCTAGGTGTTACTATCTACCATTGTTGCAAGGCATCCGGTAAATATTAACTATAAGGATCATTTTTTCAACTAAGCTTTGTGGCAAAACTTCCACTTAGTCTCGCATTTGATCCGTTAGAATGAGCACAAGACTAGCGAAATATGAAATATCATTAAGTACAAGAATCTCAAAATGTGTTGACAAATACTATTGTGGCTTGTTCATCATCGACCTCAAATGATCTGATTTTGTGTCCATGAGTGTGGTTACTCCGTTTCAGGTTATAACCCGAAGTAAGGCCATTTCAAGCACTTACACCACAATCTACTCCATTTCAAGATACAGACTTCTAGTTTTAGCAAGACTAATACTCCATTTCAAGATGTATTAGGCTAAGTGCAACCGCTTGATCTCACGTTTCAGTATCAAACAAGCGGCAAATAGAGGGATTGAACTACTCGGCCAAGCTTTGCCATTTCAAGCATCCACTTAGCTTTGCTTGTTCAATCCGAGATAAATGGCACAAGAACTAGTGGAACACAAAATAGCATTAAGTAAAGGGTCTCAAAACGTTGCCACAATATATGAATTCCTAAACCGAATAGGGAGTTTAGCTACTAGTATTCATGAAGAAGAATACAATAGCCATATGTGAAAAGTAAATAACAGAAAAGTAAAGGATTGCTTTCTATTGCCGAAGAGAAGACTAGAGAGAGAAGCTCCCAAATGATCCGTGGAGGAGAGATTTTGAGTGTGAATTTCCGGAGTTGGGAACCCCCAATGAGGCACACCCATTTCCTAGACCAAGAGGTCATATTTATAGGAAATGATCTAGGGTTTTCTCTAACCTGGCCACCAAGTTTGGATTGGCATGAGTGACTTGGAGAGAGCCAAAGTTAAACCGACTTTGTTGCTTGAGCCAAAGGGATTTGGCATTAGCCAAAGAGGTTTGGCATGAGCCAAATGACGAAATGCTTCTAGAACCTTCGAGAACCATCCGAGATTTGCATGTGGGCCAGTGCAAGTGGGCCAAACTACCTTATGATGATTTTTGGCACAAAAGGCCATCTTTACGCCCGATTCCTCTTAAGACTCCCAAAGTGCCTGAAATGCAATATGACACTAACAAGTAAATGTTCACACGACAAAGTGTCAAATTTGGTGGGATTTGTTGACTCGATGAGTCGTATAAATACGGCTTATCAGATATTGTTTGTGAAAGCTGACGTTGATAACATTCTGAAGTTAAAATGTGTGCTAAAATCTTATGAACCTATCTCTGGACAACAAATTAACTATGGAAAATCAGAGTTAGTTGGTGGTAATAATGTCAGCCAAGACTTAGCAAGGTGTCTTTGTAGCATATTGGGTGTGAAAGTGGTGGACAGTATTGATAAATATCTAGAACTGCCAATTTGTCTTAATGGAAGGAAGAGACTACTATGCTAAATTTCATTGAAGACCGTATGTGGGAAAGGGTGATTGATGGAAGGAAAAATTATTGTCGGTGGCTGGAAAAGAGGTGTTAATTAAGTCCATTGTACAAGCCATTCCAGTTTATGCTATGTCGTGTTTTAAAATGCCAAAGAGAATATTTGACAGATGGCATAGTATCATTTCCTCTTTCTGGTGGAATGGAGCAAAGGGTAGCAGATATATGGCATGGATGGACAAGAAGAAATTGCAAACAGTGAAGGAAGAAGGTGGTCTGGGGCTGAGAAACTTTTATCTAGTCAACCTTGCGCTTTTAATTAAACAGGCTTGGAGGATCTATACAAATCCTGAGTTATTATTGAGCAAAGTATATAAAGCCAGATATTTCAAACATTCAACCATTCTAGAGGCAGAAGAAGGAATTAGGCCATCATGGGGATGGAGGAGCATATATAAGGGCAGTTTGATCTTGAGAAGGTGGCTGAAAGATATGGACCGACCGGAGGAACATTCTGGCCTAATTAATTATGATGGTGTCCTGTCCACAATGAGAGCCTACAACATTCTATTTGATGAGGCTAAGAAGGAAGTGGCTGACCAGGTAGGGGAATCGTCCAACAATGAGCACGTCAAATCCTTCTGGAAAAGATTTTGGAACGTGAAGTCACAAAACAAAGCCAAACTCTTCACGTCGAAATCGTACCACAATGCTGTTGGTTATTATTAGATGCGTTAAGCGGAATTTCAGATCATATCTAAACATCTAATAATCGGATCTACAAACATAGTTGATAGATCATGAGAATACCTTTGATGCGTGAACCGGATCTGATCGGGTAGGAATGAAAGCGATGAGAGCTCCACGTGTTGCTCCTCTAATTGGTCCACACGAGCCCATCTAGATCTCCTTGCCTTCGACTGCTAGGACGAAAGGACGAAGGGGAAGCAATCGAATTGCTTGGTGGGAGTGGTAGTGTTTGGGATGTGATGATTTCAAAAGAAGAGAAGAAAAAAAAACCGTTTACTTCTTTTTCTCTTTCTTTCTATTTCAGCCGAGGGCAAGAAGAAGAAAACACTTTTTCCCTTTCACCCCTCAACCAAAATCAATCTCACGTCTTTTGGGTTTTCATAATTATTCATGTAATAATTAGGAGCATAATTGGCAATAATGGCAAATCCTTTATGACCAGCCAATTAATCTTTCATACCTTATTATTTATTTCCTAAATAAATAATAAGTCTTATTATTAATAATATCTAATATCTATTAATAATTAACCATCTTTCCCGTTGATCTAGTCCGTCAACTCTAAGCATGTGACCTCATAGGACCCGATTATAATAGCTATGATTTTAATCAGTTTAACCTCATTAATCGTAGTTGGCTTCTAGCAAAGCACTACGACTCCTAAAAAATCGGATTGAATTATCTCCGTTAATTGTCCTATTCCAAGTTTAGTCATTGCACATAAAATTAAAGGACACAATTCCTTCAATCTCCCACTTGTCCTTAAACAAGTGTGCAATATAAGATACCTTTGTCTCTTAATGTCTTATTTGACGATATGGTGACATTCATATCTTGCGTCAAAGGTGTTTCTTGAACTCCGAGTCTGAACTGTCAATTAAACGGATGATTTCAAATAATCATCCGAGCATGGCCATGCATTTTCAGTTCTCACTCTTCAAGTGGCTGAGGAACCAATCCTGTTCAATGTATCACAGTATACACGAACCAGGAGGACTTCTCCAATCTTGTATGACTATGGCTCCCACTCAACCTTTTTCAATCCTAACAACTGCCTTTATAACTCCCTTTTACGGAAAGCGTTTAACAGTGTCGAAGAAATACCAATCATCAAGTGAGACCATAACATACTCATGTCTGAGGAATCTACTAATCCTAGTTTAACTTAAAACTTTACAATCTCTTTTGTAGAGTCTTAAGGTGGGTCAGTCTTACATGTATCATCCATACACATATATGTAAATGAATAGACATCTCCATGTCCCTATAGCCCATGAAACCTGGCGCTATCAGTCAACTTACAATATAGTCACTAATGAAATCATCCATGTCCATTTGATGATTTCAAACTATAGACTTTCAATAATTCAAAACTTCATTTCACTTAATGGGGTTTCATTCACCATAACACTTAAAGTGATCCCATTTGTTAATAATGAATTATTTGGACAGATTATTCAATATTGATCAAAACAATATTTAAATAAGGATGAAATATCATATATCATAATATCATCAAGTCAAACATAATATTAGTGTCCAACACTCATAATTATACAACGTAATATAAAAGCAAACTCACAGCCATTCTCCAATGTGCTTGAGACTCTTAGCCCTAGTGTGACTCTCATGCTTGGGCCTAGGCATAGGCTTGGTCAATGGATCTGCGATGTTGTCATCAGTATGTACCTTACACATCCTAATGTCACCCTCAGTGATGATGCGTCAAATAAAGTGATACTTTCTCATAACGTGTCTAGATTTGGAGCTCGAACTCGATTCCTTTGCCTGGGCTATGGCACCATTGTTGTCACAATAGATGTCGATAGGCACTGAAATGCTAGGAACTATACCGAGTTCATCCAGGAACTTCCTCATCCAAACGGCCTCCTTTGCTGCTTCACTAGCAGCAATGTACTCAGCCTCTGTTGTAGAATCTGCTACTGTATCCTGCTTGGAGCTCTTCCAGCTCACAGCTCCTCCGTTAAGGATGAAGACATAACCCGATTGAGACTCAAAGCCATCTCGGTCAGTCTGAAAGCTTGCATCAGTATAGCCTTATACGATCAATTTTTCATCTCCCCCATATACTAAGAAATCATCCTTGGTCCTTCTCAAGTACTTCAGGATATTCTTAGTTGCACTTCAGTATGCTTCTCCAGGACTTGATTGGTATCTGCTACACATGCTCAAAGCATATGCAACATCAGGACGTGTACATACCATGGCATACATGATAGATCCTATAGCAGAAGCATATGGGATCTTGTTCATCTTCTCAGGCTCAACAGGTGTTTTAGGACACTGCGTCTTGCTGAGATACACACCATGTTGCATGGGTTAAAACCCCTTCTTGGAATCCTGCATCTTGAATCTATCAAGAATATTATCAATATAAGTTCCTTGACTCAATCCAAGAAGCCTCTTAGATCTATCTCTGTAGATCTTAATTCCAAGTATGTACTCGGCCTTTCCTAAGTCTTTCATTGAGAAACATTTCTTCAGCCATTCCTTTACGGACTCTAGCATCAGAATGTCATTCCTAATAAGTAGTATGTCATCCACATACAAGACTAAGAAGGCTACCTTACTCCCACTAAACTTCTTATAAACACAAGGATCCTCTTCACATCTAATGAAACCAAACTCTTTGATCTTTTCATCAAATCGAAAGTTCCAACTCCTGGATGCTTGCTTAAGTCCATAAATGGATTTCTTAAGCTTGCATACCTTCCCAGCATCATTTGGATCTTCAAAACCTTCAGGTTGTGTCATGTACACATCCTCTTCCAAAAAACCATTTAGAAAGGCGGTTTTGACATCCATTTGCCATATCTCATAGTCATAATATGCGGCAATAGCTAGGATTATCCTAATGGATCTAATCATGACAACTGGTGAAAAGGTCTCGTCATAGTCTATACCATGAATCTGTCTAAAACCTTTGGCAACTAGTCTTGCCTTGTAAACAGATACATTTCCATCCTTGTCAGTTTTGAGTTTGAAAATCCATTTGCTTCCTATGTGTTTTACCTCATTTGACAAATCTATCAAGTCCCATACTTGATTTTCAAACATCGAATCCATTTCGGACCTCATGGCCTCAAGCCATTTCTTGGAGTCTGGACCTGTCATTGCTTGCTTATATGTAGAAGGCTCACTATGTTCTAACATAAGAACATCAAGGCTTACATTCAAGATGAAATCATCATAACGTCTTGGTTGTACCCTTGGCCTTTCCGATCTACGAGTTCAACTTGTTCAACAACTGAATCTGGAACATGATCCACAACTGTTTGTAGATTCTCTTGTTCCGGCTCTTGGATGATTTGAGGCCCTAAGCCTTCAAAAGTAATCATCTCATCATCGACATCATCCATGTCATCTTGTTGTTGAGTTTGTTGCTCTTCATCATCTTGAACTGTTTCAAGATGAATATTTCTCCCACTTGACTTGTTGGAAAGGAACTCTCTTTCCAAAAAGACACTATCCCTCGCAACAAACACCTTTTGCTGAGTTGGATTGTAGAAGTAATATCCAAAACTTCCTTTTGGGTACCCTATAAAAAAGCATTTATCTGATTTTGGGGCAAGCTTCTCTGTTTGTAAACGCTTTACATAAGCTTCACATCCCCATATTTTCAGAAAGGACAACTTTGGAACCTTTCCAGTCCATATCTCATATGGAGTTTTGTCTACAGTTCTTGACGGAGTCCTGTTTAATGTAAGTACAGCGGTCGTGAGGGCATATCCCCAGAAGGATACCGGAAGATCGGCAAAACTCATCATTGATCGAACCACGTCTAACAAGGTCCTGTTTCTCCTTTCAGACACATCGTTCAGCTGTGGTGTTCCTGGGGTAGACAACTGTGTTACTATCCCACAGTTTTTCAAATGATGTTCAAATTCGTGGCTCAAGTACTCACCACCACGATCAGATCGAAGTGCTTTTATTTTCTTGCCACTTTGAGTCTCTACTTCTTCTGAAATTCCTTGAACTTTTCAAAGGATTCCGATTTATGTGACATTAAGTAAATATATCCATATCTACTCATGTCATCCGTAAACGTAATGAAGTATCTGTAGCCACCTCTAGCTTCTGTGGTCATTGGCCCACATACATCAGTATGTATTATGCCCAACAATTCAGTAGCCCTTTCATTTGTTCCTTTGAAAGGTGACCTTGTCATTTTGCCCATTAGACATGATTCACATGTGTTAATGGATTCATAATCCATGTCTTTTAAAAGTCCATCTTTATGGAGCTTCTTCATGCGATTCACACTAATATGGCCCAATCGACAATGCCATAGGTAGGCCTCACTCAAACTATTTGGTTTTTGCCTTTTGTTATTTATATTATATACATCCGATTTGAGATCCAACACAAAAAGTCCATTACTCATTGGTGCATTAGCATAGAAAATATTGTTTCTAAAAACAGACATAAATCCATCTTTAATGCTAAAATCAAATCCCTCAGAATGTAATAATGCAACCGAAATAAGGTTCTTGGTAATGCATGGAACAAAATAACAATTATTCAGTTCTAATACGAAACCAGAAGGTAAAGACATACTAAAATCCCCCACGGTAAGTGCAGCAACACTTGCTCCATTTCCAACGCGCAGGTTTATCTCCCCCTTCTTCACTTGCCTTCTATTTCTTATTTCCTGCACATAAGAAATAATGTGAGCACCACAAGCGGTATCTAATACCCAAGTGGGATCATATTCTAATGTGAGAACATTTGTTGTCATTATATCAATAACATAAATACCTGAAGTGCCGAAACTCACAGTTCCATTCTTCTTGTCTTCCAGGTACTTGGGACAGTTCCTCTTCCAGTGTCCCTTGGCCTGGCAGTAAAAACAATCATGATCAGCAGCCACCTTTGGCTTCTCACCACCCTTGGGTTTGGCAACGTGCTTGCCTTTCCCTTGGTAATTGCTCTTACTCTTAGCCACCTTCTTAAAACCCTTGCAATTGTTGACATTCAGAACTTCCTTCTTCTTGTCATCAATAATATTTGCCACAGCATTTTTAAGCAAGCCATGGAGCTCATTCATATCATGCTTCAAACCATTTATATGGTATTGCATTCTGAATAGTGTAAAACCATCATGCAATGATCTAAGAACAATATCAGTGGCCAACTCTTGGTCATATGGGGTCCCCTGATTTTCCATCCTCTTAAAAAGCCCAGTCAGGCTAATCACATGAGGACTCACTGGTTTTCCCCTCACAAGCTTGCTATCAAGTATAGCCTTGTGAGTCTCATATCGCTCTATCCTTGCCTGATCCTGAAACAACATTTTCAGTTCAGTTATGATAGTATAAGCATCTGAATGCTCAAACCTCTTTTGCAAATCAGGCTCCATTGCAGCAAGCAAGAGGCAAGTTACAGGTAATGAATCAGACCTCACCCGAGTTTCTGTTGCCTTCTCCTCATCTGATGAGGTGTCGGTCAAAGAAGGGATAGGGGTAGCTAGGACGTCCTCACGTCCCTCGGACCTGAGAATGATTCTCAGATTCCTTTCCCAATCAAGGAAGTTTGTTCCATTGAGCTTGTTTTTCTCAACAATTGAGCGCAGAGAGAATTTCAAATTATCATTCGACATTATCTACAAAATATCAATGACATACAAATCAATATATGTTTGAAATTGCAAATACTTATATTTAAACAATTTAAAATAAGAAAAAGCACATTTTATTCAGTTGTTGTCGTCCCTTTGAATAAAATATTCCAAGATCCCATCCCAGACAAGACTCAACGTACTTTTGCACTGCCTTAAGTCATATGTGTTTAGGGTAAGTAACAATTACTAATTATAACTCCTTATAATTCTTGGTTGATGATCCACATCCAATGTAAAAATCATCCCATGCCTCAAGATCCAAAACTTTGCCTTTTGGTCTCTCGTTGGGTACTACCATATCAAGGTTTATGAACCCCCGTATAGATTCACCCTCAATCAGTCCAAGATTATGGAAGAACACCCTCACTTTTGTGAAGCCCATCCAACCACAATCTTGAACTTAATGGGTTATGATATGGAAAGGCATTGCCCCAATTTACCGTTGGAACATAAGTCTTTTATTTGTATTTTATTTATAAGTGAAAAAATGTCATAAATAAAAACAATATAAAGACTTAAAATAAAGCATTCAAAACGCAATAATTGTGATCCTAGTATGGCCCCTACGATGCATAAAATAAAGAACTAATCTTCATAATATCTTCATCTTGTATCCTGCATGGATCTCCATCCTTGACCTTCTTATGTCTTGTACTTCTTCTTGTATTACAATTTTGAATTACTCTAATCGCAGAAATTAAATTACAACAAAATAAACGATGCGCAGATCGTGTACAAGAAAACATAACGATACACAGATCGTATTTATGGGTCATACTAGTCACTTTATGCAAGCAATATATCATAATATAAAACAAGCATAAAAAAAATTCATCTCAATTTAAAATTAAATCCTTATATGGTATTAATCAATATTAACCATTAAAATGTAATAATTGGATTAAATTGTATGAAAAAAATATAATATCAAATATTTAATCTTAAGTGGGATTTCCTAACTTTTAGGAAACAATTAAAATAAATAATATCATAATATTATCCATCTTAATTTTGTGACCTTTCCATCACCAAATCAAATCGAATCCGACTCGGTTGGTATTCAATTTCCATATCAATTCATACAATTCCATGTCGTAATTCATCAAAATCTCCATTTCAATTTTACATCTTTATCCATATAAAATTCACCACTAATTTCAATCAAGATCCGCATCAAAACATTGATCATATCAATCTATGCAATCTGGCTCTGATACCATTGTTGGTTATTATTAGATGCGTTAAGCGGAATTTCAGATCATATCTAAACATCTAACAATCGGATCTACAAACATAGTTGATAGATCATGAGAATACCTTTGATGCGTGAACCGGATCTGATCGGGTAGGAATGAAAGCGATGAGAGCTCCACGTGTTGCTCCTCTAATTGGTCCACACGAGCCCGTCTAGATCTCCTTGCCTTCGACTGCTAGGACGAAAGGACGAAGGGGAAGCAATCGAATTGCTTGGTGGGAGTGGTAGTGTTTGGGATGTGATGATTTCAAAAGAAGAGAAGAAAAAAAAACCTTTTACTTCTTTTTCTCTTTCTTTCTATTTCAGCCGAGAGCAAGAAGAAGAAAAACACTTTTTCCCTTTCACCCCTCAACCAAAATCAATCTCACGTCTTTTGGGTTTCCATAATTATTCATGTAATAATTAGGAGCATAATTGGCAATAATGGCAAATCCTTTATGACCAGCCAATTAATCTTTCATACCTTATTATTTATTTCCTAAATAAATAATAAGCCTTATTATTAATAATATTTAATATCTATTAATAATTAACCATCTTTCCCGTTGATCTAGTCCGTCAACTCTAAGCATGTGACCTCGTAGGACCCGATTATAATAGCTATGAGTTTAATCAGTTTAACCTCATCAATCGTAGTTGGCTTCTAGCAAAGCACTACGACTCCTAAAAAATCGGATTGAATTATCTCCGTTAATTGTCCTATTCCAAGTTTAGTCATTGCACATAAAAGTAAAGGACACAATTCCTTCAAATGCCATACCAGTGATGGCAAATCTGAGCAACAGGGGATGCATTGTGGAGAATCGATGTGTGGTTTTAAAGAAGAAAGCGATGTTCATCTATTTCTCAGGTGTTGGTGGGCTGTGGAATTCTGGAAGGGCCTCTTAAACAACACAAGATTCCTAGACATTGGTTTCCCAACTTTGGAGGACTGGATATGGTTTTGTATGCAGGAGCTTGATAAGGATGAGATAATGATGCAGCGTGCGTGGGTAGGTAAAGAACGATAAATCAAAAGCTCGTTGATTCCGCAGAATACCGAGATTTTGAGGTCAATAGTCGTTGATCTCACAGAGATACCGTGTGTGGGTGGGTAAAGAACGATAAATCAAAAGCTCGTTGATTCCGCAGAATACCGAGATTTTGATGTCAATAGTCGTTGATCTCACAGAGATACCGAAAACTGACAGATAAGGAGGAAAACCTCAACTTTTATTCATTATGAAAAAACCGTCTAACAAAAACGACAAACAAGTGTTTAAATAGCAAACCCTAATTTCCAAAATAAGGAAATAACAAATAAGGAAATAACGAATAAGGAAATAACAAAAAAGTTCCCGAAAGAAGATAAAAACGCAAATTTGACCCTTCAGATGATCGAATGTGCCCTAAAAACGCCGAGCTCATAGCTTGCTATGAGTTTTGCTCAGAATGTTGTTTCCATCCAAAAAACACTAGGCTTTTATCAAATTATGACACAGATAAATTCTTTGCCATTCGCCCCACATTACCTCCAGGGCAGAGAAGATTCGTCCTCGAATCAATAGCTGCATCTGGAAAATCCACCTTGAAGCCAATTCCCCAACGTCGATCACGTCGTTCAGGGGAAGGGTGATTCCGGTCGATGGCAAAAGGGTTTTCATCCGTGACAATGACATCATCTCCCATCTGGGAGAGTGCGTCCAGTCGTTGGGTCAGGAGATCGACCTACCTCCGCAGAGCAGCATTATCTCGCCGCAACTCAGCATCATCCATGGTTGCCTCAGCGTCGACTCTCCGTGGTCTTCGAGTTGGCATAACTCAGGATCAGCTGGAAACTGATACCACTCTGATGCAGCGTGCGTGGGTGGGTAAAGAACGATAAATTAAAAGCTCGTTGATTTCGCAGAATACCGAGATTTTGAGTTCAATAGTCGTTGATCTCACAAAGATACCGAAAACTGACAGATAAGGAGGAAAACCTCAACTTTTATTCATTATCAAAAACCCGTCTAACAAAAACGACTAACAAGTGTTTAAATAGCAAACCCTAATTTCCAAAATAAGGAAATAACAAATAAGGAAATAACGAATAAGGAAATAACAAAAAAGTTCCCAAAAGAAGATAAAAACGCAAATTTGACCCTTCAGATGATCGAATTTGCCCTAAAAACGCCGAGCTCATAACTAGCTATGAGTTTTGCTCAGAATGTTGTTTCCACCCAAAAAACACTAGGCTTTCATCAAATACTGACACAGATAAATTCTTCGTCATTCGCCCCACATCAGATAATCAAGGTGTTCTGAGGAGCTAGATGGATCTGGTGGAACAGGAACCTGTTATTGCACAAACAAGAAAGTATTAATGTCGTAACTGCAGTGGTGAAGGCCAAGTTTGTAGCCGAGGAGGTGGGTCAGGCAAATTTCAGATTTGTTGTCACTCAACTAGAAGCAGAGACCATTTGGAGACGTCCTGAGGAGGGCTGTTTTACAGTTTCTTGTGATGGCTCATGGGATCGGGAGTCGAAGGAGGCAGGAATTAGGGTGGTTTGCAGGGATAGCAGAGGAATAGTCACTACACCAGAATACATATTATACGACTCTCTTTGCTTTAGTCGTATATGCAGAAGTTGCATATGTTGGGTTATCCGACAGTATTTTGTAGTGAGTGTCGTACAGGACACCCATACGCGACATCCTCAATGCGGCAAATTAATCATTGTCGTATATGGCATCCTTTGCGACAGCACCGTAAACGACAGCATAAAACGTGTCGCGTAAGTTGGCATATGAGACATCATGTTAAGAGACATAACAAACGATGTCCCTTAAGTTGTCATATGAGACAACATGTTAAGAGACGCACCAAATGATGTCACTTAAGTTGGATATGCTGACACTCTGCTTTTTTGAATAAATTAATAAAGTAATATGTAAGTGACATTTAGTGTGTCGTACACATTGGTTGGTCAACTACCATTTTTAATGAATTTTATACTCTAAAATAAACTCAAAGGTAAACCCTTGAATGCAAGATGCTGTGATGAAGTATAGCAAGTCATGTAGCAGAAAACCATTTCATTTCGATGTTAAAATTATTATTCAAGATATTGTAATAGGAAATATACAAGCAATAATGAGAGAAAAACCAAGGTGCGGATACAAAATTGTTTCGGGTACTTCCAATGAAGATAACCACATTTGGAGGCACTACCAAATCACAACTTGCCACAAAATGGGGAAAAAATGTGAACTTCAAATATTAAAGAAGGTATTAAATGAAAAAAAGTTGCCAAACCACAATTCACGAAACAAAATTTGTTTAGGCCGAATTCACGAACTTCTCCAAACCACAACTTGCCACGTTACAAAGTTGTTCATTTCAAATATTAAAGAAGGTATTAAATGAAAAAAATGCAAAATAAATTAATTAAAAAGTGCCGCTTTTCTTATCTTATAAGTTTTTCATCAATTTTTTCAGATTCCCGCCGAACTAAAAAACAGAAGTGTTCACCCCCTCCCATCAAAAAGAAAAAAGAAAAAGAAAGAAGTGGTCACTGACGGACGCACAGTCGTCGTGTGCAAACGTCAAGAATAAATTTATAGTCCGCTACTCGCGACTTTACTACTGGGTAGCAAGTGGTAAGTAGGGGTCGAACCCAAGGGAATTAGGGGGATACGTTGTTCTTTAAGGGATTTGTACAGCGAGGGAGCGTGTTTTAAGGTTGATTGAGATTTTAGCGGTTATGACTAAGTGACTTTTTTTGGTTGTTTTTGGTTTTGAGTGCGGAAAAGTAAATTACAGAAAAATAAATACTGAAAAGTAAAAAGAAAGACTTACAGTGGGTGATGCGTGATTTGCGAGTCCTCCGGAAGGTGAGTGCAGCTGATTAAGGCAGTTATACTAGAAAAGTAAATACAAGGGGGTTTTCTAATTCAAGGGAAGCATTCGGTTTCGGGGGCATTGCATCATAGCCTGTTTTATCATTTTAGTAATCCTTCTAAGTATTCAAACGTGCATCAAGGCCATTTCAAGCGCTCGATTTGCCACACTGTCTAGTCTTTTGCAAAAGTGTTCGAAAGTGAATCAAGGCCATTTCAAGCACTCGACTTGCAACACTGTCTAATCTTTTGCAAAAAACGTAGAGCCCTTGTTCTACTCAAACTAGTACCCCATTTTAAGGTATACTAGCCTATGTGCATCCATTTGGATTGTCTTTTCCGATTTATCCAAATGGTGTTTGAGAGAGATCGAACTCCTTAGATAAGCTTTGCCATTTCAAGCATTCACTTACCCGAGTATGTTCACGAACTTCCACGGAAGAGCTTTGCCATTTCAAGCATCCACTCAACCTTGGAAATTCTGATCTAATATATGGCACATAGAACAAGTTTTGAATACAGAGAAAAAACACTAAAATAGTCTAAAACATTTTATAATATAAGTACGCCCCTTCAACCGAATAAAGAGTTTAGCTACGATTATCCATGGAAGAGGATATCATAGCTAAATACTCGGGGGTTTTTGAAAGACAGTAAGTAAAGGGGAATACTCAAGAACCAACAGGAGTATTCCCAAATCCTACTTGAATACTCAAGAACCAACATGAGTATTCTCTAAAACTGTTATAATACTCAAAAACCAACAGGAGTATTATTTCAAACCGTTATAATACTCAAGAACCAACAGGAGTATTATTTCAAAAACCAAACTTACAAATGCCAAACTTTCTAGAGAGAGAAGTGTATGATGATTTGTGGATGTGGGATGATTTACAAATGAGGGAGAGGCATGTATTTATAGCCATGGAGGATGGAGGAGAAGATGACACTTGGCACAAGATGATTGGAGGAGCAAGAATGTGGAGGAGGAGGGGACAAGTGGCAAGCTCCCATGGTGGATGAAGAGCCGCCGGTGGCCGGTTGCCATGGAGGGAAGCCGCCGGTCATGGAGGAGGGGAGGGAAGAAAGCCACCCATGAGTCATCCTTCTTCACAAGGTAGCCGGTCACCATGAGGAAAAGAGTGAGTTTTGTGAGTTTTGTGCAGTTTTCACAAAAATATCAGTCCAATTTCGCTCCGGTCTGACTTTGGTTGTTCCTCGGTTGGATTTGTTTTGAGTGATTCCACGTCAGGATCTTGAGATTTCTATATTCAGCGTCTGATCGTGACCTTGGACT
Source organism: Rhodiola kirilowii (assembly GCA_033675215.1). NCBI lineage: Eukaryota > Viridiplantae > Streptophyta > Magnoliopsida > Saxifragales > Crassulaceae > Rhodiola > Rhodiola kirilowii. Next base: position 38,462,812 of record CM066193.1, read on the forward strand.
GACTCGTAATATCTTTTCAGCGTAAAATCCTCTCCTTAGCGTGTTTTCTCTCTAGAGTCCAAAATACCCTGTAGAAATATATCGGAACTAACAAGCAAAAGTTAAATAGACCAACAGTCTAATTTAGTGGGTTTTACTGTATTTTTTATTCGTATAATTATGGTCCATCAGTCACCCTAAAAGCATGTGTTACATTTGATTTTTAAAAATGAGATAAAAACACGTTTTTAAAAAAAAGCCAAGTGTTGCAAATGTTTACAAAAAAATCTAAATTTAAAAAAAAAGCCTAAATTTAAAAGCCCAACTTGACACGTTTCAAAAAAGCCTAATTTCGTACCCCCCAAAAAAAGCCTAATTTTAAAAAAAAAATGTAAGTGTTCAAAACTTGGACACTTTCCCTTCAAAAAAAAAACTTAGATACGTTGCAAGTTAGAAAAGAAAAGAAAAACAAAGTGTCCAAAGCATGTGTTAGCTAGGGTTTCCTCGCATTCTCCTCTCGCTCAGTCGTCTCTCACAAATTGCTCTCCGATATACGTCTCACCAATTGCTCAGATCCAACCGTGTCCAAAGTTCCCCTCGCCAGATCTGTCCGAAGAAGAACCATGAAGAAGATTAATGAGTAGCTAACAAGAATCATGAAGCTTCGCTCGCCATCATGCCGCCGTCCGCCACCAAAGTTGCAGAGCCCGGAGAAGCTAGTGAAGGCGCCGCCGTCTAAACGTCTGAAGCCAAAGAAGCAAGCCGTAGCAGTACCTTCAGTCCGACCACCACCAGCCAAGTAACTTTCTATCAATGACGATTGACATGAGGATCTTCTTCTGTTTTTTTTCCTTTATAAGTTGCCACTAATTGTTTAGTTTTGCTAGCCTGACTTCGTGATGGGGTATTCAGATATGTTGAAATACGAAGCATGAAGTTGGGAGATGAACAAGAAGTTTGAGCTAGCTCTGCTGGATGTAAATGAGGAAGAGCCTGATAGATGGGACAAGATAGACACCATGGTAGGTGGGAAAAGCGCCAAGGAGGTTGAAGATCACTTCAAGGCACTTGTGCTGGATGTGAACCTTATTGAATCTGGTGTATTCGGTGACGATCATTATGACCGTTATGAAGTAGTGGCACCTCAAACTTTCAAAAATTAGCCCCTACTTCTCCACCTCTAGGATTGTGCTTAAGCATCGAGCATGAAGCAAGGTATGTCTTTTGCTTATAGTTCAGAAATCTTGGCAAACCAGATTTGGCTTGATGCTCATTGTTATGAATATGAATTGATATGTGACGAATACATCAATATATACAGTACATGCACTACGCCAGAATACCCATTATCCGACTTCATGAATTTTAGTAGGCTAAGTGAAAATAGAGTCGTATAAGGTTTATGCGACTGTCTGGCTGTCGCATTCGCAAAGTCGCATTTGGTGAGTCGCGTAAGTCCGATGCGACAGTAAATTGAAGCACAGTCCGGTAAGATTAGTCTAACGGGACAGTACTTCAAGCTGTTCCTTAATTGTTGTTGGAAAATGTGTTTGTAGTGGGTTGAAGAAAATGGTGGTGCGCCACATTTGAGACCTAAAATTGAGCGTGGAGAACGCCTCGAATCTTGTTGACAAAATTAGATTAAAATACCTTGACGTGTGAGGTATGAAATCAAGTATTGAATCGCCAAAAACGAAGCTAAATTGAATGAGTAATTGATGCTCAAAGTAGTGCCAAAAACCATGAAAAGATGACTTTGGTAGGAATGGATAGCTAGCTTGATTTCACACAAGTGGAAAGCTTATATCCCACATTGGAGGCCAAATGGGAACATTGTTTGTTCATATATGATTTCCATAACAAGCTTGTTAAGTTGTTAAAAGAAACTCTCCCAAAATGCCATCGCTGGCGTGCGCAGGGGGGGGGGGGGGGGGGGGGAAATCATCCGGTCGACGACGTCAGATTTGGCCTGTCTTGTGCGCGCCCACATCATGCGGGTTGCGCGGTTCGTTTTTGGTTAATCTAATTTCGGTTCGGTTTTTTGCATAACTCGATCTTATTTTTATGTAAACCAAACGTCAAGAGTAAGACTGAGTCAGTCTTCGGCGGTTGCTGATTTTTCAAGATAAGAAGAGATAAGAACTTGGACTGTGCTTACAGATATACTGGCCAGATCCTATCTTTTCCGAAAAGTCAGGTTGAAACCGTTTCTCCTCTCAACTATATAAAGAAGCCTGCGCTTCAGTTCAGAACACACCGAAAACACTCCTTCACATCTCGACTACTGTTCTCTTTTCCCGATCTGTGATAGCAGAAGATCGAATAGGTTCGATCAGCAAGGCTACGGTGCTCAACGCGCTTGCTGAGGTTCTTTTATCCTGGGAAGCTTTTTGCCGTCAAATCCAGCACCAACGGGAGGCAAATCAGCTTTAAGGACAGCGTCAACGACGTGACTGAATCACCAACTCGGTTTGCTGTCCTTTTAATATCTGTTTGATTTTATCAGATTTTGATTACTGTATTCGTTCACATTGTTCAGATTTATATATGCATGTTGATTAATTGATATCACTGCAACAGTTTATTGTTGTTAGATCCGCATGAAATAAAGTAATATTCAGATAGCCAGACTTGTAACATTCTTAAAGCTGATTTTGTGCTTCGTTATTAACTGAATATTATTTCATACTAACAGATCTATCTCTGTTGTAGCAATGAATTCTGAACAAGGACAAAACAACTTGTCTGTGAACATGGAAGGCGTCGAATATCACCAGGATGGTGCTGAGTCGGCTGCGACTACCCCATTGATGGCTCCGGCCGGGAATGTACCTGCGGGTCCAGTTCCAAATGCTATGGTGGCACAAGTGCCTGCTGCAGTAATGGCAGCTGAAAGGCCTGAGAAGTTCAATGGGTTGAACTTCACTACATGGCAGCCTAAGATGCATTTCTACCTCTCCCAATTAGGGTTGGCCCGGTATCTGACCGAGGAAACACCTACGGTGGCTGAGGGTGAGGCGGACAATCAAGTGCTCATTGCATACAATTCATGGAAAGATGCTGAGTATCTCTGTCGCAATTATGTGATGAACTGTCTTAATGACGTGTTGTACAAGGTGTACAAATCCAAAAGTTCAGCTAAGGACCTTTGGGTGCGCTTGATCGGAAGTACCGAACAGAGAATGCTAGCTCCAAGAAGTACCTGGTGGGACGCTTCCTCGAATTCCAGATGGTGGATTCAAAGACTGTAACCAGTCAGGTGCACGACTTGCAGCTGATTATGCATGAGATGAATGCAGAGGGAATGAAGGTCAGTGAACCATTCCAGGTTGCTGCAGTAATTGAGAAGCTGCCTTCGGGGTGGAAGGACTTCAAAAATTACCTTAAGCACAAGCGAAAGGAAATGTCTATGGAAGACCTGGTGATTCACCTCAAGAATGAAGAGGACAATCGACTCTCTGATAAGAGGACAAAGCTACCTTCTGAGAGGGCTAACATTGTGGAGCATGGTGCTAGCTCCAAAGGGAAGAAGCCCTTAAACAAACTTGGACCCAAGAGTAGGGTTATCAAGAAGAAGGTGCAGACAAAGTTTGCTGGCAAGTGCTTCAATTGTGACAAAGAGGGTCACCGATCTGCTGATTGTAGAGCTCCAAAGAAGAAGAAGGCGAATGTCGCCGAGGGGGATGAAGAGCAACTAGTGGCTGTGATTTCTCAGCTGAATCTAGCGGATTCTAATCCCAAGGAGTGGTGGCTGGATACTGGAGCAACCCACCACATCTGTTCTGACAAGAATGCCTTCTCAGAGCTGAAGTTGACTGAAAATGGAGAGAAGGTGTACATGGGCAACTTGGCCACCTCAGAAGTCAAGGGAAAAGGAAGTGTGATGTTGAAGATGACGTTAGGCAAGGAGCTGAAGCTGACCAATGTTTCATATGTGCCTGATGTCAGGAAGAATTTAGTGTCTGGAACCTTACTTACTAGTCATGGTTTTAAGATGGTGTTTGAGTCCCAGAAGGTCGTTCTTTCAAAGAACGGCATGTATGTGGGACGTGGTTACGTGAAGGATGGAATGTGGAAACTCAATGTAATTGCTATCAATTCTATCAATAAAAATTCTTCCGCTTACTTCCTTGAGTCATCTAATTTATGGCATGGTAGATTAGGTCATGTGAATTATGACTCGATAAGGAATCTAATGAAATTGGATTGTATACCAAAATTTCAATTTGATTCCGAACACAAGTGTGAAATTTGTGTTGAAGCAAAATTAACAAGAACATCCTTTCATAGTGTTGAAAGAGACACTGAACCCCTTGACTTAATACATAGTGATCTATGTGACTTGAAATTCATGCCAACAAGAGGTGGAAATAAATATTTTGTGACTTTCATAGATGACAGTTCAAAATATTGTTCAATGTACTTGCTAGAGCAAGGATGAAGCAGTAGAGAAATTTGCCATGTATAAGTTGGAAGTGGAAAACCAATTAAATAAAAAGATTAAAAGGCTACGAAGCGATCGTGGTGGTGAATATGTAGAACCATTTGGGGCACTATGTGCACAAACTGGAATCATACATGAGGTTACACCACCTTATTCTCCTCAATCGAACGGTGTAGCTGAACGTAAGAATCGCACTATCAAAGAAATGATGAATGTGATGTTGCTTAGTTCAGGGTTACCCCAGTCAATGTGGGGGGAGGCCGTTTTGTCTGCTAACTATCTGCTGAATCGAATACCCCGAAAGAAGAAGGTGGAATCTCCCTATGAATTATTCAAAGGGAGAAAACCGGCTTATAAACACTTGCGAGTGTGGGGATGCTTAGCCAAAGTAATGGCACCCGGTCCTAAAAGAATGAAGATAGGACCAAAGACAGTTGATTGTGTCTTTATAGGCTATGCGCATAACAGTAATGCGTATAGGTTCATTGTGTATGAGTCTAAAAATCCTGATATACACAAGAACACAATTATAGAGTCTAAGAATGCTTCGTTCTTTGAACACGTATTTCCTCACAAAGAAATGCGATCGAGTTCATCTTATGAGATAGATGAAGATACTACTGAAATGTATCACCAACAAGAAGAAGTATCCGAGGATGATACAAATGTGGAGGAACCAAGAAGAAGCAAAAGAGCAAGGGTTGAAAATTCGTATGGACCTGATTTTGTAACCTTTATGGTTGAGGCCGGACCTCCTACATATAATGAAGCTATAAGCTCTGTTGATGGCCCTATATGGAAAGAAGCCATAAAAAGTGAACTAGACTCCATTATGCAAAATCATACTTGGGAGTTAGTTAATCTTCCTCCGGGATGTAAACCACTTGATTCAAAGTGGATTTGTACTAAGAAAATGAAAGTAGACGGTACTGTTGAAAAGTACAAAGCGAGACTTGTGATCAAAGGATATAGACAAAAGGAAGGTCTAGACTACTTTGATACATTCTCACCTGTGACAAGGATCACATTTATAAGGATGATAATTGCCATTGCAGCTCTGCGCAATCTAGAAATTCATCAAATGGATGTGAAGACTGCTTTCTTGAATGGAGATCTTGAGGAAGAGATATATATGGAACAACCTGAGGGTTGTAAAGCGCCAGGACAAGAGAGAAAGGTCTGTAAACTAGTGAAGTCTCTCTATGGTCTGAAACAGGCACCAAAACAGTGGCATGCGAAATTTGACAAAGTGATATTGTCAAATGGATTCAGAATCAACGAGTGTGACAAATGTGTATATAGTAAAAACACTAAACACGGATATGTGATTTTGTGCTTATACGTCGATGATATTCTCATTGTGGGAAACAATGAAGAAATGGTTAAATCCACTAAGTCCATGTTAAACTCAAGGTTTGATATGAAAGACTTAGGTCTAGCCGATGTAATTTTAGGGATTAAAATTACAAGGACGGAAGATGGATTTGTCTTAAGCCAAGCACACTACGTTGATAAGATTTTAGACAAATTTGGAAAGGATAGTGTAGGAGTTTATAAAACTCCTATAGATATGAATCATCACCTGTCTAAAAACAAAGGGGAGAGTATCTCTCAAGTGGAATACTCAAAAGTAATAGGCAGTCTAATGTACTTGATGAATTGTACTAGACCTGATATTGCTTATTGTGTGAGTAGGCTTGCAAGATATACGAGTAACACAGGATATGAACATTGGAAAGCCATCGTGAGAGTACTGAAGTATCTACGATTTACTCGTGACTACGGTCTACATTATACCAGATATCCTGAAGTCATTGAAGGTTACACTGATGCAAGCTGGATATCTGATATACAAGACTCAAAGGCCACTAGTGGATATGTATTCACTTTGGGAGGTGCAGCCGTTTCATGGAAATCCTCGAAACAAACTCTAATAACCAGGTCCACGATGGAAGCTGAGTTCGTGGCATTAGATAAATGCGACGAAGAAGCAGAGTGGTTAAGGAATTTTGTAGAGGATATTCCTGGTTGGAAAAACCCTGTGCCACCAATATGTGTGTATTGCGATAATCAATCAACAATTGGTAGGGCACAGAATGTCATGTATAATGGTAAGTCTAGACACATACGTCGAAGACACAATACCATAAGACAACTTCTCTCATCCGGAGTCATAAGCATTGACTACGTGAGGTCCAAAGAAAATATATCGGATCCGTTAACCAAAGGGTTAAATAAGGACCAAGTAGAGAAGACAACTAAGGGAATGGGACTGAAGCCTTTTGATTGCTAACATCAAAGCATAGGCTTAAGCCCTTGGGCTATAAAAGTTGAGGCAAAGGAAAACCCTACCATGATGACTGGAGATCCCAAGAACTTGGTTCAAAGGGACAACCTACCTGCTAAGACTGTGTGAGGTCACTGTGGGGGTAACACCCCAATCCTATTCCCAGATAAAACAGTGACTCCTGCACGAGGCTAAGCTCGAAGCTTTTAATGATTCTAGTAATTTGAATAGTGAGATTCAAATGGGTAATGCAGGATTACTTTAAGAAAGAATCACCTATGCGAGAGAGAAGTGGGGTCGCTTCAAAGGAGAATTCAAAGGGCTTAATTCTTTAGAAACTCTTGCAGAACCAGGAAAGGGGTATCACGACCAAAATGAGCCCACCAGTAAGAACTGAATAAGATCAGGATAATATCTGTGAGAACTTGATTTCGTTTACAGTGTAAGACGAACAGTTCAAAGACATCACGTCTACTGAATAGTCATTAAAGAGATCATGTTATCCCAAGGGAAGGTTCAAGGGGTTAACCTACCTATCCTTTGCAGATATTATCCGTAGAAGCTATCACCACTTCGTGTCGAGTTGATTATCGAGGATTATTGTTTTATTTGATTTCACCACTCGATTTTCTTCATGTGGGGGATTGTTGGAAAATGTGTTTGTAGTGGGTTGAAGAAAATGGTGGTGCGCCACATTTGAGACCTAAAATTGAGCGTGGAGAACGCCTCGAATCTTGTTGACAAAATTAGATTAAAAAACCTTGACGTGTGAGGTATGAAATCAAGTATTGAATCGCCAAAAATGAAGCTAAATTGAATGAGTAATTGATGCTCAAAGTAGTGCCAAAAACCATGAAAACATGACTTTGGTAGGAATGGATAGCTAGCTTGATTTCACACAAGTGGAAAGCTTATATCCCACATTGGAGGCCAAATGGGAACATTGTTTGTTCATATATGATTTCCATAACAAGCTTGTTAAGTTGTTAAAAGAAACTCTCCCAAAATGCCTTCGCGGGCGTGCGCGGGGGGGGGGGGGGAGGGAAATCATCCGGTCGACGACGTCGGATTTGGCCTGTCTTGTGCGCGCCCACATCATGCGGGTTGCGCAGTTCGTTTTTGGTTAATCTAATTTCGGTTTGGTTTTTTGCATAACTCGATCTTATTTTTATGTAAACCAAACGTCAAGAGTAAGACTGAGTCAGTCTTCGGCGGTTGCTGATTTTTCAAGATAAGAAGAGATAAGAACTTGGCTTGTGCTTGCAGATATACTAGCCAGATCCTATCTTTTCCGAAAAGTCAGGTTGAAACCGTTTCTCCTCTCAACTATATAAAGAAGCCTGCGCTTCAGTTCAGAACACACCGAAAACACTCCTTCACATCTCGACTACTGTTCTCTTTTCCCGATCTGTGATAGCAGAAGATCGAATAGGTTCGATCAGCAAGGCTACGGTGCTCAACGCGCTTGCTGAGGTTCTTTTATCCTGGGAAGCTTTTTGCCGTCAAATCCAGCACCAACGGGAGGCAAATCAGCTTTAAGGACAGCGTCAACGACGTGACTGAATCACCAACTCGGTTTGCTGTCCTTTTAATATCTGTTTGATTTTATCAGATTTTGATTACTGTATTCGTTCACATTGTTCAGATTTATATATGCATGTTGATTAATTGATATCACTGCAACAGTTTATTGTTGTTAGATCCGCATGAAATAAAGTAATATTCAGATAGCCAGACTTGTAACATTCTTAAAGCTGATTTTGGGCTTCGTTATTAACTGACTATTATTTCATACTAACAGATCTGTCTCTGTTGTAGCAATGAATTCTGAACAAGGACAAAACAACTTGTCTGTGAACATGGAAGACGTCGAATATCACCAGGATGGTGCTGAGTCGGCTGCGACTACCCCATTGATGGCTCCGGCCGGGAATGTACCTGCGGGTCCAGTTCCAAATGCTATGGTGGCACAAGTGCCTGCTGCAGTAATGGCAGCTAAAAGGCCTGAGAAGTTCAATGGGTTGAACTTCACTACATGGCAGCCTAAGATGCATTTCTACCTCTCCCAATTAGGGTTGGCCCGGTATCTGACCGAGGAAACACCTACGGTGACTGAGGGTGAGGTGGACAATCAAGTGCTCATTGCATACAATGCATGGAAAGATGCTGAGTATCTCTGTCGCAATTATGTGATGAACTGTCTTAATGACGTGTTGTACAAGGTGTACAAATCCAAAAGTTCAGCTAAGGATCTTTGGGTGGCACTTGATCGGAAGTACCGAACAGAGAATGCTGGCTCCAAGAAGTACCTGGTGGGACGCTTCCTCGAATTCCAGATGGTGGATTCAAAGACTGTAACCAGTCAGGTGCACGACTTGCAGCTGATTATGCATGAGATGAATGCAGAGGGAATGAAGGTCAGTGAACCATTCCAGGTTGCTGCAGTAATTGAGAAGCTGCCTTCGGGGTGGAAGGACTTCAAAAATTACCTTAAGCACAAGCGAAAGGAAATGTCTATGGAAGACCTGGTGATTCGCCTCAAGAATGAAGAGGACAATCGACTCTCTGATAAGAGGACAAAGCTACCTTCTGAGAGGGCTAACATTATGGAGCATGGTGCTAGCTCCAAAGGGAAGAAGCCCTTAAACAAACTTGGACCCAAGAGTAGGGTTATCAAAAAGAAGGTGCAGACGAAGTTTGCTGGCAAGTGCTTCAATTGTGACAAAGAGGGTCACCGATCTGCTGATTGTAGAGCTCCAAAGAATAAGAAGGTGAATGTCGCCGAGGGGGATGAAGAGCAACTAGTGGCTGTGATTTCTCAGCTGAATCTAGCGGATTCTAATCCCAATGAGTGGTGGCTGGATACTGGAGCAACCCACCACATCTGTTCTGACAAGAATGCCTTCTCAGAGCTGAAGTTGACTGAAAATGGAGAGAAGGTGTACATGGGCAACTTGGCCACCTCAGAAGTCAAGGGAAAAGGAAGTGTGATGTTGAAGATGACGTCAGGCAAGGAGCTGAAGCTGACCAATGTTTCATATGTGCCTGATGTCAGGAAGAATTTAGTGTCTGGAACCTTACTTACTAGTCATGGTTTTAAGATGGTGTTTGAGTCCCAGAAGGTCGTTCTTTCAAAGAACGGCATGTATGTGGGACGTGGTTACGTGAAGGATGGAATGTGGAAACTCAATGTAATTGCTATCAATTCTATCAATAAAAATTCTTCCGCTTACTTGCTTGAGTCGTCTAATTTATGGCATGGTAGATTAGGTCATGTGAATTATGACTCGATAAGGAATCTAATGAAATTCGATTGTATACAATATTTCAATTTGATTCCGAACACAAGTGTGAAATTTGTGTTGAAGCAAAATTAACAAGAACATCCTTTCATAGTGTTGAAAGAGACACTGAACCCCTTGACTTAATACATAGGGATCTATGTGATTTGAAATTCATGCCAACAAGAGGTGGAAATAAATATTTTGTGACTTTCATAGATGACAGTTCAAAATATTGTTCAATGTACTTGCTAAAGAGCAAGGATGAAGCAGTAGAGAAATTTGCCATGTATAAGTTGGAAGTGGAAAACCAATTAAATAAAAAGATTAAAAGGCTACGAAGCGATCGTGGTGGTGAATATGTAGAACCATTTGGGGCACTATGTGCACAAACTGGAATCATACATGAGGTTACACCACCTTATTCTCCTCAATCGAACGGTGTAGCTGAACGTAAGAATCGCACTATCAAAGAAATGATGAATGCGATGTTGCTTAGTTCAGGGTTACCCCAGTCAATGTGGGGGGAGGCCGTTTTGTCTGCTAACTATCTGCTGAATCGAATACCCCGAAAGAAGAAGGAGGAATCTCCCTATGAATTATTCAAAGGGAGAAAATCGGCTTATAAACACTTGCGAGTGTGGGGATGCTTAGCCAAAGTAATGGCACCCGGTCCTAAAAGAATGAAGATAGGACCAAAGACAGTTGATTGTGTCTTTATAGGCTATGCGCAGAACAGTAATGCGTATATGTTCATTGTGTATGAGTCTAAAAACCCTGATATACACAAGAACACAATTATAGAGTCTAAGAATGCTTCATTCTTTGAACACGTATTTCCTCACAAAGAAATGCGATCGAGTTCATCTTATGAGATAGATGAAGATACTACTGAAATGTATCACCAACAAGAAGAAGTATCCGAGGATGATACAAATGTGGAGGAACCAAGAAGAAGCAAAAGAGCAAGGGTTGAAAATTCGTATGGACCTGATTTTGTAACCTTTATGGTTGAGGCCGGGCCTCCTACATATAATGAAGCTATAAGCTCTATTGATGGCCCTATATGGAAAGAAGCCATAAAAAGTGAACTAGACTCCATTATGCAAAATCATACTTGGGAGTTAGTTAATCTTCCTCCGGGATGTAAACCACTTGATTCAAAGTGGATTTTTACTAAGAAAATAAAAGTAGACGGTACTGTTGAAAAGTACAAAGCGAGACTTGTGATCAAAGGATATAGACAAAAGGAAGGTCTAGACTACTTTGATACATTCTCACCTGTGACAAGGATCACATCTATAAGGATGATAATTGCCATTGCAGCTCTGCGCAATCTAGAAATTCATCAAATGGATGTGAAGACTGCTTTCTTGAATGGAGATCTTGAGGAAGAGATATATATGGAACAACCTGAGGGTTGTAAAGCGCCAGGACAAGAGAGAAAGGTTTGTAAACTAGTGAAGTCTCTCTATGGTCTGAAACAGGCACCAAAACAGTGGCATGAGAAATTTGTCAAAGTGATATTGTCAAATGGATTCAGAATCAACGAGTGTGACAAATGTGTATATAGCAAAAACACTGAACACGGATATGTGATTTTGTGCTTATACGTCGATGATAATCTCATTGTGGGAAACAATGAAGAAATGGTTAAATCCACTAAGTCCATGTTAAACTCAAGGTTTGATATGAAAGACTTAGGTCTAGCCGATGTAATTTTAGGGATTAAAATTACAAGGACGGCAGATGGATTTGTCTTAAGCCAAGCACACTACGTTGATAAGATTTTAGACAAATTTGGAAAGGATAGTGTAGGAGTTTATAAAACTCCTATAGATATGAATCATCACCTGTCTAAAAACAAAGGGGAGAGTATCTCTCAAGTGGAATACTCAAAAGTAATAGGCAGTCTAATGTACTTGATGAATTGTACTAGACCTGATATTGCTTATTGTGTGAGTAGGCTTGCAAGATATACGAGTAACCCAGGATATGAACACTGGAAAGCCATCGTGAGAGTACTGAAGTATCTACGATTTACTCGTGACTACGGTCTACATTATACCAGATATCCTGAAGTCATTGAAGGTTACACTGATGCAAGCTGGATATTTGATATACAAGACTCAAAGGCCACTAGTGGATATGTATTCACTTTGGGAGGTGCAGCCGTGTCATGGAAATCCTCGAAACAAACTCTAATAACCAGATCCACGATGGAAGCTGAGTTCGTGGCATTAGATAAATGCGGCGAAGAAGCAGAGTGGTTAAGGAATTTTGTAGAGGATATTCCTGGTTGGAAAAACCCTGTGCCACCAATATGTGTGTATTGCGATAATCAATCAACAATTGGTAGGGCACAGAATGTCATGTATAATGGTAAGTCTAGACACATACGTCGAAGACACAATACCATAAGACAACTTCTCTCATCCGGAGTCATAAGAATTGACTACGTGAGGTCCAAAGAAAATATATCGGATCCGTTAACCAAAGGGTTAAATAAGGACCAAGTAGAGAAGACAACTAAGGGAATGGGACTGAAGCCTTTTGATTGCTAACATCAAAGCATAGGCTTAAGCCCTTGGGCTATAAAAGTTGAGGCAAAGGAAAACCCTACCATGATGACTGGAGATCCCAAGAACTTGGTTCAAAGGGACAACCTACCTGCTAAGACTGTGTGAGGTCACTGTGGGGGTAACACCCCAATCCTATTCCCAGATAAAACAGTGACTCCTACACGAGGCTAAGCTCGAAGCTTTTAATGATTCTAGTAATTTGAATAGTGAGATTCAAATGGGTAATGCAGGATTACTTTAAGAAAGAATCACCTATGCGAGAGAGAAGTGGGGTCGCTTCAAAGGAGAATTCAAAGGGCTTAATTCTTTAGAAACTCTTGCAGAACCAGGAAAGGGGTTTCACGACAAAAATGAGCCCACCAGTAAGAACTGAATAAGATCAGGATAATATCTGTGAGAACTTGATTTCGTTTACAGTGTAAGACGAACAGTTCAAAGACATCACGTCTACTGAATAGTCAGTAAAGATATCATGTTATCCCAAGGGAAGGTTCAAGGGGTTAACCTACCTATCCTTTGCAGATATTATCCGTAGAAGCTATCACCACTTCGTGTCGAGTTGATTATCGAGGATTATTGTTTCATTTGATTTCACCACTCGATTTTCTTCATGTGGGGGATTGTTGGAAAATGTGTTTGTAGTGGGTTGAAGAAAATGGTGGTGCGCCACATTTGAGACCTAAAATTGAGCGTGGAGAACGCCTCAAATCTTGTTGACAAAATTAGATTAAAATACCTTGACGTGTGAGGTATGAAATCAAGTATTGAATCGCCAAAAACGAAGCTAAATTGAATGAGTAATTGATGCTCAAAGTAGTGCCAAAAACCATGAAAACATGACTTTGGTAGGAATGGATAGCTAGCTTGATTTCACACAAGTGGAAAGCTTATATCCCACATTGGAGGCCAAATGGGAACATTGTTTGGTCATATATGATTTCCATAACAAGCTTGTTAAGTTGTTAAAAGAAACTCTCCCAAAATGCCTTCGCGGGCGTGCGAAGGGGGGGAATCATCCGGTCGACGACGTCGGATTTGGCCTGTCTTGTGCGCGCCCACATCATGCGGGTTGCGCGTTTCGTTTTTGGTTAATCTAATTTCGGTTCGGTTTTTTGCATAACTCGGTCTTATTTTTATGTAAACCAAACGTCAAGAGTAAGACTGAGTCAGTCTTTGGCGGTTGCTGATTTTTCAAGATAAGAAGAGATAAGAACTTGGACTGTGCTTGCAGATATACTGGCCAGATCCTATCTTTTCCAAAAAGTCAGGTTAAAACCGTTTCTCCTCTCAACTATATAAAGAAGCCTGCGCTTCAGTTCAGAACACACTGAAAACACTCATTCACATCTTGACTACTGTTCTCTTTTCCCGATCTGTGATAGCAAAAGATCGAATAGGTTCGATCAGCAAGGCTACGATGCTCAACACGCTTGCTGAGGTTCTTTTATCCTGGGAAGCTTTTTGCCGTCAAATCCAGCACCAACGGGAGGCAAATCAGCTTTAAGGACAGCGTCAACGACGTGACTGAATCACCAACTTGGTTTGCTGTCCTTTTAATATCTGTTTGATTTTATCATATTCTGATTACTGTATTCGTTCACATTGTTCAGATTTATATATGCATGTTGATTAATTGATATCACTGCAACAGTTTATTGTTGTTAGATCCGCATGAAATAAAGTAATATTCAGATAGCCAGACTTGTAACATTCTTAAAGCTGATTTTGTGCTTCGTTATTATCTGAATATTATTTCATACTAACAGATCTGTCTCTGTTGTAGCAATGAATTCAGAACAAGGACAAAACAACTTGTCTGTGAACATGGAAGGCGTCGAATATCACCAGGATGGTGCTGAGTCGGCTGCGACTACCCCATTGATGGCTCCGGCCGGGAATGTACCTGCGGGTCCAGTTCCAAATGCTATGGTGGCACAAGTGCCTGCTGCAGTAATGGCAGCTGAAAGGCCTGAGAAGTTCAATGGGTTGAACTTCACTACATGGCAGCCTAAGATGCATTTCTACCTCTCCCAATTAGGGTTGGCCCGGTATCTGACCGAGGAAACACCTACGGTGGCTGAGGGTGAGGCGGACAATCAAGTGCTCATTGCATACAATTCATGGAAAGATGCTGAGTATCTCTGTCGCAATTATGTGATGAACTGTCTTAATGACGTGTTGTACAAGGTGTACAAATCCAAAAGTTCAACTAAGGACCTTTGGGTGGCGCTTGATCGGAAGTACCGAACAGAGAATGCTAGCTCCAAGAAGTACCTGGTGGGACGCTTCCTCGAATTCCAGATGGTGGATTCAAAGACTGTAACCAGTCAGGTGCACGACTTGCAGCTAATTATGCATGAGATGAATGCAGAGGGAATGAAGGTCAGTGAACCATTCCAGGTTGCTGCAGTAATTGAGAAGCTGCCTTCGGTGTGGAAGGACTTCAAAAATTACCTTAAGCACAAGCGGAAGGAAATGTCTATGGAAGACCTGGTGATTCACCTCAAGAATGAAGAGGACAATCGACTCTCTGATAAGAGGACAAAGCTACCTTCTGAGAGGGCTAACATTGTGGAGCATGGTGCTAGCTCCAAAGGGAAGAAGCCCTTAAACAAACTTGGACCCAAGAGTAGGGTTATCAAGAAGAAGGTGCAGGCGAAGTTTGCTGGCAAGTGCTTCAATTGTGACAAAGAGGGTCACCGATCTGCTGATTGTAGAGCTCCAAAGAAGAAGAAGGCGAATGTCGCCGAGGGGGATGAAGAGCAACTAGTGGCTGTGATTTCTCAGCTGAATCTAGCGGATTCTAATCCCAAGGAGTGGTGGCTGGATACTGGAGCAACCCACCACATCTGTTCTGACAAGAATGCCTTCTCAGAGCTGAAGTTGACTGAAAATGGAGAGAAGGTGTACATGGGCAACTTGGCCACCTCAGAAGTCAAGGGAAAAGGAAGTGTGATGTTGAAGATGACGTCAGGCAAGGAGCTGAAGCTGACAAATGTTTCATATGTGCCTGATGTCAGGAAGAATTTAGTGTCTGGAACCTTACTTACTAGTCATGGTTTTAAGATGGTGTTTGAGTCCCAGAAGGTCGTTCTTTCAAAGAACGGCATGTATGTGGGACGTGGTTACGTGAAGGATGGAATGTGGAAACTCAATGTAATTGCTATCAATTCTATCAATAAAAATTCTTCCGCTTACTTGCTTGAGTCATCTAATTTATGGCATGGTAGATTAGGTCATGTGAATTATGACTCGATAAGGAATCTAATGAAATTGGATTGTATACCAAAATTTCAATTTGATTCCGAACACAAGTGTGAAATTTGTGTTGAAGCAAAATTAACAAGAACATCCTTTCATAGTGTTGAAAGAGACACTGAACCCCTTGACTTAATACATAGTGATCTATGTGACTTGAAATTCATGCCAACAAGAGGTGGAAATAAATATTTTGTGACTTTCATAGATGACAGTTCAAAATATTGTTCAATGTACTTGCTAAAGAGCAAGGATGAAGCAGTAGAGAAATTTGCCATGTATAAGTTGGAAGTGGAAAACCAATTAAATAAAAAGATTAAAAGGCTACGAAGCGATCGTGGTGGTGAATATGTAGAACCATTTGGGGCACTATGTGCACAAACTGGAATCATACATGAGGTTACACCACCTTATTCTCCTCAATCGAACGGTGTAGCTGAACGTAAGAATCGCACTATCAAAGAAATGATGAATACGATGTTGCTTAGTTCAGGGTTACCCCAGTCAATGTGGGGGGAGGCCGTTTTGTCTGCTAACTATCTGCTGAATCGAATACCCCGAAAGAAGAAGGAGGAATCTCCCTATGAATTACTCAAAGGGAGAAAACCGGCTTATAAACACTTGCGAGTGTGGGGATGCTTAGCCAAAGTAATGGCACCCGGTCCTAAAAGAATGAAGATAGGACCAAAGACAGTTGATTGTGTCTTTATAGGCTATGCGCAGAACAGTAATGCGTATAGGTTCATTGTGTATGAGTCTAAAAACCCTGATATACACAAGAACACAATTATAGAGTCTAAGAATGCTTCGTTCTTTGAACACGTATTTCCTCACAAAGAAATGCGATCGAGTTCATCTTATGAGATAGATGAAGATACTACTGAAATGTATCACCAACAAGAAGAAGTATCCGAGGATGATACAAATGTGGAGGAACCAAGAAGAAGCAAAAGAGCAAGGGTTGAAAATTCGTATGGACCTGATTTTGTAACCTTTATGGTTGAGGCCGGACCTCCTACATATAATGAAGCTATAAGCTCTGTTGATGGCCCTATATGGGAAGAAGCCATAAAAAGTGAACTAGACTCCATTATGCAAAATCATACTTGGGAGTTAGTTAATCTTCCTCCGGGATGTAAACCACTTGATTCAAAGTGGATTTGTACTAAGAAAATGAAAGTAGATGGTACTGTAAAAAAGTACAAAGCGAGACTTGTGATCAAAGGATATAGACAAAAGGAAGGTCTAGACTACTTTGATACATTCTCACCTGTGACAAGGATCACATCTATAAGGATGATAATTGCCATTGCAGCTCTGGGCAATCTAGAAATTCATCAAATGGATGTGAAGACTGCTTTCTTGAATGGAGATCTTGAGGAAGAGATATATATGGAACAACCTGAGGGTTGTAAAGCGCCAGGACAAGAGAGAAAGGTCTGTAAACTAGTGAAGTCTCTCTATGGTCTGAAACAGGCACCAAAATAGTGGCATGAGAAATTTGACAAAGTGATATTGTCAAATGGATTCAGAATCTACGAGTGTGACAAATGTGTATATAGCAAAAACACTGAACACGGATATGTGATTTTGTGCTTATACGTCGATGATATTCTCATTGTGGGAAACAATGAAGAAATGGTTAAATCCACTAAGTCCATGTTAAAGTCAAGGTTTGATATGAAAGACTTAGGTCTGGCCGATGTAATTTTAGCGATTAAAATTACAAGGACGGCAGATGGATTTGTCTTAAGCCAAGCACACTACGTTGATAAGATTTTAGACAAATTTGGAAAGGATAGTGTAGGAGTTTATAAAACTCCTATAGATATGAATCATCACCTGTCTAAAAACAAAGGGGAGAGTATCTCTCAAGTGGAATACTCAAAAGTAATAGGCAGTCTAATGTACTTGATGAATTGTACTAGACCTGATATTGCTTATTGTGTGAGTAGGCTTGCAAGATATACGAGTAACCCAGGATATGAACACTGGAAAGCCATCGTGAGAGTACTGAAGTATCTACGATTTACTCGTGACTACGGTCTACATTATACCAGATATCCTGAAGTCATTGAAGGTTACACTGATGCAAGACGGATATCTGATATACAAGACTCAAAGGCCACTAGTGGATATGTATTCACTTAGGGAGGTGCAGCCGTGTCATGGAAATCCTCGAAACAAACTCTAATAACCAGATCCACGATGGAAGCTGAGCTCGTGGCATTAGATAAATGCGGCGAAGAAGCAGAGTGGTTAAGGAATTTTGTAGAGGATATTCCTGGTTGGAAAAAACCAGTGCCACCAATATGTGTGTATTGCGATAATCAATCAACAATTGGTAGGGCACAGAATGTCATGTATAATGGTAAGTCTAGCCACATACGTCGAAGACGCAATACCATAAGACAACTTCTCTCATCCGGAGTCATAAGCATTGACTACGTGAGGTCCAAAGAAAATATATCGGATCCGTTAACCAAAGGGTTAAATAAGGACCAAGTAGAGAAGACAACTAAGGGAATGGGACTGAAGCCTTTTGATTGCTAACATCAAAGCATAGGCTTAAGCCCTTGGGCTATAAAAGTTGAGGCAAAGGAAAACCCTACCATGATGACTGGAGATCCCAAGAACTTGGTTCAAAGGGACAACCTACCTGCTAAGACTGTGTGAGGTCACTGTGGGGGTAACACCCCAATCCTATTCCCAGATAAAACAGTGACTCCTGCACGAGGCTAAGCTCGAAGCTTTTAATGATTCTAGTAATTTGAATAGTGAGATTCAAATGGGTATTGCATGATTACTTTAAGAAAGAATCACCTATGCGAGAGAGAAGTGGGGTCGCTTCAAAGGAGAATTCAAAGGGCTTAATTCTTTAGAAACTCTTGCAGAACCAGGAAAGGGGTATCACGACCAAAATGAGCCCACCAGTAAGAACTGAATAAGATCAGGATAATATCTGTGAGAACTTGATTTCGTTTACAGTGTAAGACGAACAGTTCAAAGACATCACGTCTACTGAATAGTCAGTAAAGAGATCATGTTATCCCAAAGGAAGGTTCAAGGGGTTAACCTACCTATCCTTTGCAGATATTATCCGTAGAAGCTATCACCACTTCGTGTCGAGTTGATTATCGAGGATTATTGTTTTATTTGATTTCACCACTCGATTTTCTTCATGTGGGGGATTGTTGGAAAATGTGTTTGTAGTGGTTGAAGAAAATGGTGGTGCGCCACATTTGAGACCTAAAATTGAGCGTGGAGAACGCCTCGAATCTTGTTGACAAAATTAGATTAAAATACCTTGACGTGTGAGGTATGAAATCAAGTATTGAATTGCCAAAAACAAAGCTAAATTTAATGAGTAATTGATGCTCAAAGTAGTGCCAAAAATCATGAAAACATGACTTTGGTAGGAATGGATAGCTAGCTTGATTTCACACAAGTGGAAAGCTTATATCCCACATTGGAGGCCAAATGAGAACATTGTTTGTTCATATATGATTTCCATAACAAGCTTGTTAAGTTGTTAAAAGAAACTCTCCCAAAATGCCTTCGCGGGCGTGCGCAGGGGGGGGGGGGGGGAAATCATCCGGTCGACGACGTCGGATTTGGCCTGTCTTGTGCGCGCCCACATCATGCGGGTTGCGCGGTTCGTTTTTGGTTAATCTAATTTTGGTTCGGTTTTTTGCATAACTCGATCTTATTTTTGTGTAAACCAAACGTCAAGAGTAAGACTGAGTCAGTCTTCGGCGGTTGCTGATTTTTCGAGATAAGAAGATATAAGAACTTGGACTGTGCTTGCAGATATACTGGCCAGATCCTATCTTTTCCGAAAAGTCAGGTTGAAACCGTTTCTCCTCTCAACTATATAAAGAAGCCTGCGCTTCAGTTCAAAACACACCGAAAACACTCCTTCACATCTCGACTACTGTTCTCTTTTCCCGATCTGTGATAGCAGAAGATCGAATAGGTTCGATCAGCAAGGCTACGGTGCTCAACGCGCTTGCTGAGGTTCTTTTATCCTGGGAAGCTTTTTGCCGTCAAATCCAGCACCAACGGGAGGCAAATCAGCTTTAAGGACAGCGTCAACGACGTGATTGAATCACCAACTCGGTTTGTTGTCCTTTTAATATCTGTTTGATTTTATCAGATTCTGATTACTGTATTCGTTCACATTGTTCAGATTTATATATGCATGTTGATTAATTGATATCATTGCAACAGTTTATTGTTGTTAGATCCGCATGAAATAAAGTAATATTCAGATAGCCAGACTTGTAACAATTGTATCTACTGTCACATAGGATTTTTTTTAAATGTTAGTAGATTAATAATTATACGACATTTATTATTAATAAAACAATATCACACATAAAGAAATTTGAAATTCAATTTTCATTCCAATTGAAAAAGAACAATACAATCTGTAATATGTTTCAATGTTGTAGTACATAACTACTTTGTTTGAAGAAACCCTAGCTAACATATGCGGACACTTTGTTTCTTTTTCTTTTTTTAACTTCACTTAGATTTTTTTTTATGTGGACTTAGATTTTTTTTAAGTTACGCTTTTTGAAGCAGGCAAGTTGGGCTTTTAAAGTTAGGCTTTTTTTTTAAGTTTAGATTTTTTTGCAACACTTGGTTTTTTTTAAACGTGTTTTTATCTCATTTTTTAAAATCAAATGTAACACATGCTTTTGGGGTGAACACTTCTTTCTTTTTCTTTTTTCTTTTTGATGGGAGGGGTGAACACTTCTGTTTTTTTAGTTCGGGCGGAAATCTGAAAAATTGATGAAAAACTTATAAGATAAGAAAAACGACACTTTTTTACTAATTTATTTTGCATTTTTTTATTTAATACCTTCTTTAATATTTGAAATGAATATAGAGTCGCGTAAGAGAAAGTTAGTTGACCAACCAATGTGTACGACACACTAAATGTCACTTACATATTACTTTATTAATTTATTCAAAAAAGCAGAGTGTCAGCATGTCCAACTTAAGTGACATCATTTGTTGTGTCTCTTAACATGTTGTCTCATATGATAACTTAAGGGACATCATTTGATGTGTCTCTCAACATGATGTCTCATATGCCAACTTACGCGATACATTTTATGCTGTCATTTACGGTGCTGTCGCAAAGGGTGTCATATACGACAGTGATTGATTTGTCGCATTGAGGATGTCGCGTATGGGTGTCCTATACGACACTCACTACAAAATACTGTCAGATAACCTAACATATACGACTTCTGCATATACGACTAAAGCAAAGAGAGTCGCATAATAGGCATTCTAGTGTAGTGATGATAGATGTGTATGGTAAGCACAATAATGAGAGAATATACAGGATATGTGCTATGAATATCTGATGAGAATAATATATTCTCTAACCCCCCCCCCCCTCAAACTCATGGTGGATAAACAAGACTGAGTTGGAGAGAAAGAAGCAGTATATAGAAATGGTCTACCAAGAATAATTGGGATATCTATGTCCTCTGAGATCTCTAGCACAATAGAATCAGTAGGGATATATATGTTCTTCACCTTGACAGGAACGTCCTTCAGAATCCCTCTCGGGAATTTACAAGAACGATCTGTAAGGAAAATTGTGACATTGGTAGGACAAAGATCACCCAAATTCAGTTTAGCATACAAGGAATAAGGCATGATAAACATACTAGCACCAAAATCACAGAAGGCACAATGAATAGTACTACCACCAATATCACAAGGGATAGAAAAACTCCTTCAGTCTTTCAGTTTGGGCGGCATGGGCTGGTGCATGGCTGCACTACACTCTTCACTCAGGACCACTATCTTGGATCCTTCAATTTTCCTCTTCCCAGTAAGAATTTCCTTACTCAATGCAAACATCCCACTCAATGTAAAACTTGCAAGAACGATAAAAAAAATCGACGATAAAATTAAGCACAATGACATTAAATACTCGAATTGCATTAATGAAAAACGTTTAATTGAACACATGAAGAGTTGGGTTGGGTATAAGGCACAGGATCCGTAGGATCCCAGAATAAGGAGGGCTACTCAGTACTCATGGTAAGTTAACCAAAAATAGTGTAGAAGTAGAAATCAAGGACGAGAAAACCGTATTCACGATGTAGCTCGTCGAGTCTTCTATGTCTCCTGATGTTCTACTCTGTCTTCTTCTTCAAGTTAGGTCTGAAACTCTCCAAAATCAAGCGTATTTAAAATAGATTCCGAATTTCCTTTTTATTTTTGGAAATTCCCGACGGGGCCGTGACACTCCAATGTCACGGTGTGAGCAAAAACGCATTGGGCAATAAGTATGCAGTGACACCCGTGACAGTGCAATATGTCACGGTTGTCACGGCAGACCCAGAATCTTTCTGAGCTTTTGGGTAGCCGTGAAACCCGTTACATCTAGATTTGTCATAGAGCACCTTGAATCCTTATGCGAAAAACAGCTACCGCGACAACCGTGACACTTATAGGGTGTCACGGCCGTCACGGCCCGTAGCTTGTGCAGAGTCCTTTTTCTGGCCTTTTTTCTGTTGATCTTTCCGTTATTTCAACACTTCGAGTCCAATGAGCAATGATACGTCTTTTTATCTTGAAACACTCGAGAAAGACATCAAAACGAGACAATTTGCTGGGAGAACGAGTATTATCCTGCATGAAATGTAGCGAATAATTATTCAGAATATCGACTGATCAGACTTGTAAAGGTGTTCCGATAAAGCTAGGCGAGCATGAATTTGGAGTAGATTTTCATCTGTTGCCATGGTTGGCAGAAATTGGCCCAACTTTGTTTGAATATAAGGATTTATGGATGAGTTTCATGCACCTGGGCGTACAAGTGACGTTGCATGGTTTGCCCCAGGGGTGCGCAACTCGCACAATATAGGGGAGTTGGGAAGAGCCACAAATTCCCATGCAGTCGCCTCCATGTTTCAGTCACTGTTGTGTTATCTGGTGATGAATCCCATCGAGCCGTGCCGAAGTTACTAACAATTCCAGAGGAGTTGGACAATGTTCAGCGTTAGCAGTTGCAAGAGTTGTTGTAGATCCATGCACATGTGTTTGCATGACGGAATTTGGCGAGAATTGAGATGGAAAATATTGGTGACGGAATTTTGTGGGAATTTAGATGGAACATATGGGTGACGGAATTTTGTGGGAATTTAGACGGAGAATAACTACGGAAAGAGGCCGGACTTGTGACGGAATTTTGGGTGACGGAATTTAGGCGGAATAGTGACGGCACAATGACGGAATTAAACGACGAAATGATGACGGAAAAGTTTTACCGTCGAGAAAATTTCCGTCATCGACTTCGTTGCAGGAACGTTGACGGAAATTCAACTTTTTCCGTCACCATTCCGTCATTTTTCCGACATTTTATTGATGTCGCAAATTTTTCCAAAATTTGTAGTGGCACTCAGAGGGGGCTTGCCTCCCAAACATTCCTATGACCACAATGTCACCCTTTTCTCAGGAGCACCGCCAGTTACGGTACGCCCATATTGTTATTCACTATTCCGGACTAGTAAGATTGACAAGATGATTTAAGAAATGTTAGCTGAGGGTATCATCCATGGGAATACTAGTCCATTTTCTCTAAACTAGATCTCCGCTCGGGTTATAATTAAATAAGGGTGAATGAGGGGGGCATACATAAGATGGCATTCTGTACTAATGACGGATATTATGAGTTTTTGGTAATGCCATTCGGCTTGACGAATGCTCCATTGACTTTTCAGGCTGCTGTGAATGAGATGTTGAGACCTTTATTGCGGAAGTTTGCTTTGGTATTAATCCACGGGATACTAATACACAACAAGTTTTGGAGAGACCATATGAGGCATTTTGATGCAGTTTTTACAAAGCTAGCGGAACTTTCATTTGTGGCTAAGGCATCTTAATGTGATATTGGTAAGGCTTCTGTTTATTATTTCGGTCACATCATTCAAGCTGGTGGAATGGGGATCGATCCTAGTAAGATAGAGGTGGTCCAGCAGTGGCCTCAACCTACTATAGTGAAGCAGCTCTGGAGATTCCTAGGCCTTTCCGGGTACTACTGTCGCTTTGTGCAAAACTATGCAAAGATAGACGAGCCGTTAACTCGCTTGTTGCATAAAGATGCTTTTATTTAGTTGAGTGAGGCCAGTAGGGCATTTGGCCAGTAGAAGGAGGCATTGACGACTATACCCATTCTTGCTCTACTGGATTTCAACCATCCGCTCACTGCCCACACAAATGCTTCCGATACTAGGATTGGGGCAGTTTTGACGGAACATGGACATCCAATTGCATTTTACAGTAGAAAATTCACACCAACATTGCATTGTTCGTCAGCGTATAACCGCGAGTTGGGTGCTACTGCAATGGCTGTGGAAAAGTGGAGACCATATTCCCTCGGTAGTAAATTTTGTATTCAGACGGATCATCAGCCCCTGCGAGTTATTTTCACACAAACAATGCATACACCGGACCAGCAAAGATGGATTAGTAAATTGATGGGATATGAGTTTGAGGTGGTGTATTGGACAGACCGTAAAATTGGCCCTGCGGATGCCATTACTCTTTAATTGGCATTTAATGATTATGTCAGTTCATACACGTTCAATGACCCAAACCGTGTGGCCAGAGAAGAAGAACTTGAGATTAAATACTCTTTAAACCAAAGTTGTCAGAATCGAGTTTTTATCTTGACTCGTTTTGCCTAGGTGGAATCGAAACGTAAACTCGACTCGTAAAATCGCCGAGTTTATCTTTCTATTAAAATAATATATAATTAACATTTAAATATAGTTTTATAACAATAAAATATAACTAAATTAGATATTTTATTTTTAATTTAATTATATAGGCATAACTAATCAAATTAGCTTGTGATGTGGAAATGAACTTCCGAAAAAAAAATTATAATCTTACTTTTACAAATTTCTAAAATTGCAAAAACTAAAACCTGAAAGTATGGTATTCAATTTTAATATGAATACTTTTTTTATTACAAAGAAGCAAATTGGCGTGTTCAAAACAAAAGTAGTAATAGTGTCCACTCAAAAAAAACAAAAGCAGTAATAAAAAACAAAACAAAAGAAGCAAATTGGGCCACCAAATACTAATGGGCCCAAAAGTAAAATCATAAGTTTTATCACGATTTTTGACGAGTTTAACGATTTTAGCGAGTTAAAAATGGTGTAAAATCGTTTCAACACCCGATTTCAGGCCAAAACGAGTTTACCAACGATTTGACACGAATTTCATAGTTAGAATCGTAAAATCGTCCGATTTTACGATTTAAAACGCGATTTTAACAACCTTGCTTTAAACACATTTCATGAATCTACTCAAGATGAAACTTTTGGAGGGAAAATCAGCATTAATGGCACACGTTTTGGGGAGTTTTCCAGCACTTTATAAGCATCATTTGTGCTCTTTTTTTATCATTCAATCAAAGAATCATTTCTATCCCCAAAAAAATGATGAAGACTATCATGACATATTCGTTGTATCAAATTTCATCAAGCCAATGAGTTACCTTCAAATGTTAAAGATCAACAGTCATGACATAGATGTCATTCAGTGGGTGTCTCATGGAAAATTTTTGTTGGGGCGACATACCTCATGGGAGCAAAATCACTGACGATGGTATAGAGGTTCCAAGCATGGCCATTCCAAAATCAAAACAAATATAACCATTCTGAAGCACACACAACCAACTGAAAATAACTAAAATAAAACAAAACAAACTGTAACAACCCCTTATTTTCGGAATGTTGTGCCTTAGCGTGGGGAGGAGGATATGGTCGACAATGAGAGGGGTGTGGTGGCGGTTGGCGATAGAGGGGTAGGGGTACGTCGGCGGTCAGCAATGGAGAACATAGGTCGACAAGGTCGGGGAGGATTTCAGTCGAGGAGGATTTCTGAGGTCGGGGAACGAGAAGAATGAAAGTGAAATCTGAACCCGAATGTTGTTGTGACTTAAGACGTTGTCACTTTAGGTAAATAAAACCCACAATAGCAATCGGACTCAGCCACGTTTTATGAAAATGCAACGAGGCCTAAGGCACTGTTACCAGGATCAACTTATATCTAAAATGTCGTTTGCAATAGTGTCTTAAGAAAAGTGAATATTTTTTTTTGATTGGGGGTTAATTATTATGTTAGTATCTGTAGTTAGAGGAAATTGAACCTGAACCACATGTGTGTTGGGTGGGTGCACCTACCACCAGGCCACACCACTTCGCCCTAAGAAAAGTGAATAAATTGAAGAAACAAATAGGGAGATGTAGATGAACTCCAAATTGGCATTTTGAGTATATTAAAAAATATTTCAAATAAAAATGCACATTATCTTTCCTTCTCCCAATACCCAAAATACCAAAGTTTGGAAAACTAGCCACCGTACTTGCCGCTTGTTTCACTCCACTCAGTCAGGTGAAAGTGAAAGTGAAAGATGAAGGTATGGGACAAGCTACAGCCTCCTGCTTGTTGCTGGATGCCGCAGCACCAACAATGTATACTATGCGTCAAAACGATGCAATTTTTTACCAGTCAAAACAAAAATTAAGGTCCATCAAAAAAAAAAATTAAGGGCAAGCTAGCTGTTGATCTTTTCATAATGACAAAATAGCTAAAATCATGTTATTAAGCCTGCAAACACACAGAATTTTAAATGATTATAGACTTCAAGCAAATTTGGTCTTTGGAAGTTTTTAGGTGCATTACATAACACAAAGGGCATATCCCTACACCAAGAGCTGAAGTGAGACAATTACAACATGAGACAGAAATGCTCATCTAATTGACCATAACTGATATTTGTACAGTTACACCATACGTCTTCCCCTTCGACGTCCTCCCATTCGTTGGCTAGGTTCAAGTAGTCTATGTACTCCTGGGGAAGCACTTGGTCCTGATTGGCTTTCGACACGAGGCATGCCCCACATCCCGTCTTCCTCCAGTGGCTCCAACACTGCCACCACGCCATCAGATAGCCCCAATGCAAATTGATTAGGGTCTAATGGATGAGCTGCCACCACCACTGGAAACGCTGTATGGCTGAACACAACACCAAACCTCCGGCAGTTAGGGCATCTCCAGCAATGAGAGCAATAAGCAATAATAGAGAGACTTTATTGCTTATTGCTCTCACGCAGCAATGGAGCAAAAATAAGAGCAATAAGCGATGCTTGATAGGTGAGCAATAATGGAGAGGGTGTGTGATAGGAAAGCAATAAGTGGGCTCCACATGTATTTATGAAGAAAAACAAAAGTAAATTATATTTTGTTGGTTTTGAAAGAACTAAAAATTAGAAATGTCAAAAAATGAACGTTAGATGTACAGAAAAAATAAAAAAAATAAAAAATAAAAAATAAAAAATTAAAGAAAAATTAAAGAATCTTGGGGCAAAACAAAAAGATAAAATAATAGAAGTGATAATTTTGGATGGCTGCGTATTTATGGAAGAAAATGTTGCATTTTGACTATATAAAAAAATGTTGCATTTTGCTCTTAGCTCTTTGCTCTCTTGCTGCATTGAAATATATAGAGCAAAGAGCCATTTTCGCTCATTGCTTTTTGCTCTGCATTGCTACACGACTTTTATAAAAAAATGCTGTTTTTGCTTATTGCTCATTGCTTATTGCTTTGTTACTGCGGATGCCCTTAAATATTGCATAGCTAATCTCATCATTTATGTTGTTTAATTCATGCAGTGTGCAAAAAACAAAAATTACCAACCTCCTAACAGGAGGTATGTATGATGCTGGTTTTATAATACATTTCAGCTCAAGTGTCGAGCTGGTCAGGATTTGTACATTTCCGTTTTCAAAAGCCACGAATATGGATTCACCGTCGCATGAATATGCAGCATGTGTTATGCTACTAGCGTCTTGAGGAACCCACTGTTACACGTTTTTAAATCAACTATTAAAAAAATCATAGAATACCATCTCTGGAAATGTCCAACCAAATAAAATAAATCAACAGTAAACATAAATAGCTGAATATTTCAGTAAGAGATGGATAGCAGGTCTTACCCTTTTAATGAGGGCAAGCTGAGGTGCTCTGTATATAGCAATCTGTGATTTATGAACTGCCATCAAGCGCATTTGATCCTTGTGAAACTCAACTCGAATATCTGAAGCTCGTTCAGTAGAAACCTCCCGGAAGGTATTTCCTACCTTTTCCCATTTATCTATGCTCCAAGCGCACAACTGAAAAATAATAAAGTGAGGCAAACATGGAACTTTTTGAACAGTGATTTTCTATAAAGCTCGAATAATTTTTCCCATCTTAAGCTTAAAAAGAGTTTCCCTTGTAATGAATATTTAACATTTTTCACGCCCTTCAAGGTGAAACTCATCTACCTATGCTTTATATAATCGTTAGCTGCAAAGATAAATTTTGATACCTGCAAATCAGCGCCTGAAGAGACGAGCACGTTTAAGAATTCAGAGAATGCAAGTCCAGTTACTCTCTTACTGTGGCCGGTGAGCGTTAATACAACCTTTAAATAAATGATGGGCACAAATGAATACTAGAAGGTCAATTTTACAAGTTTAAGTGAGAATAAAAAAACCTGTCG
This sequence comes from Rhodiola kirilowii, assembly GCA_033675215.1. Classification (NCBI taxonomy): domain Eukaryota; kingdom Viridiplantae; phylum Streptophyta; class Magnoliopsida; order Saxifragales; family Crassulaceae; genus Rhodiola; species Rhodiola kirilowii. Next base: position 38,491,233 of record CM066193.1, read on the forward strand.
TGTCTGACAATCGTATATCTGAATAGATGAGTCTTCCATGCCAAAAATGAATGCTTTACTGCCCTCAGGATGGATAGCCAAAGATGTTGCAGCTGGAGGTGGAGTCATGAGTTTTCCGAGGGTCTGTTTCAAAGCATGACATTTTGAATGAAGGAAGGTAAATAGTGATATGATGCATTAGTACTAAACAAACTTGAATCGTACACAATACTAAGTTAGTTATATCAAATACAAAATTTTGACCGCTTGAAGGACATCGTCCAGAGAAAAATCATTTAGTAACACAAACTCTGATAGAAATAACATATTTTTACTTCACCTGAAGTACTCTCCTTTTATTGTTTTCCAACATCCTCCAAACATTATAAACCGAGGAAAGGGAAAACATAAACAATGAAAAAGAAGAAGAAAAAAAGACATTCTCAAAACAAAATTGTGATCACACATATGAAGTTTATCTTCCAATATTATTTTTGTAAAACCCAAAGTCTGGAATCTAGATAGTTCTATTAGATGATGAGAATGATTTAAATAAAGTACTCACTGTAACCTAAATTATGTTTTGTGATGGAATAAAAAATGTTCAGAGAGGAGCAGACTTTCTTAACTAATTACCTTGAAGTTTGAGATATCATAAATAGAGATCATTCCTCCGGAAGTTGATAAAAAATAACCTTCATCTTTTGATAATGCGAAGCATGAAACACGACCTTGTGGATGTGGAGATCCACCAATATCATTAACCATTTGCGAATTATCAGGAGCTTGTCGTAGCTTTGGATAAAAACTTGTCGTGGCCTGATGCGTCAAAGAAAACTTAGCGCCGAAGTACAAAGAATCAAAAGTGGAATAAAAAAACAGGTACCTTTACATTGACTTTTTTGACAGTGTCTTGCCACACCCAATACTTGTGTTTCCCGTTGGACCCTAAAACCATTATGCCACGTCCGAGACTTGTGTATGCTAACCAAGACACCTGAATTGACTGGCAAGTATCATATGGTTATAAATTTCATCATCTCCATCAAACTTGGAAGTATGTAGCTTATGCTTATAATTTATTAAGAGAGTTGGAATTCGTGTTTGAAAATATTCCGATAGTATATGCAGTGACGGATCCAGCGGCTCTGGATAAGGGGGTCCTAAAAAAAATTTTTTTTGCTGAAAGTGGTAAAGAAATTAAATATAAAAGGATCTATAAGTCGATAAATTTCATATAACAAGATATCGATAATTCAAGGTGACGGATTACAAAAAGGATCACGAAATAAAAAAAAAAAGCTTCCACAAGGAAGGCCACATTGACTTCTAGATATCGACTAAATCATTCGATCTCTAGCTGCGATAGACGAGGTAAGCCTTGTTTGCGAGTCTTCATATTCTGAAAATAACCCATAATAGCTTCATTATCAATGCCCTTGAACACATCCCTCTCAATATAACATACCAAACAATCAGTGAGAAAATCATCTCTAATCTTGTTATGCAAATCTGTTTTTGACAATCTTCATTGCGGAGAAGGCTCTTTCCACAGTAAAGGTTGCAACTGGTAACACCAAAACCAACTCAATAATACGATATACCAAGAGAAATGCGGTATGATATCCCACCTTAACCATCTTTGTTTGAGTCTCTGAGATCACTGCCGAGTGCCGACTGCCGACTGCCGAGAATGTGTTTGATTACCAGAGATGTATAAGATTGGGCTAGGTTTAAATTTGATTGGGCTAGGTTTAACTAAATTATTTGATTGGGCTAGGTTTAGTGTTTTTTTAGATATGAATCTGTCTTTAACATTGCTATCAAAAAAAAATCTGTTTTTAACATTAACTAATGAATATAATATATTATATCAAAAAAATTCTGCGAGATTCAAGAGGGGTCCTGGGACCCCAGGCCCCCCCCCTGAGTATATGCAAAAAAATTTTTTTTTGCTGAAAGTGGTAAAGAAATTAAATATAAAAGGATCTATAAGTCGATAAATTTCATATAACAAGATATCGATAATTCAAGGTGACGGATTACAAAAAGGATCACGAAATCAAAAAAAAAGCTTCCACAAGGAAGGCCACATTGACTTCTAGATATCGACTAAATCATTCGATCTCTAGCTGCGATAGACGAGGTAAGCCTTGTTTGCGAGTCTTCATATTCTGAAAATAACCCATAATAGCTTCATTATCAATGCCCTTGAACACATCCCTCTCAATATAACATACCAAACAATCAGTGAGAAAATCATCTCTAATCTTGTTATGCAAATCTGTTTTTGACAATCTTCATTGCGGAGAAGGCTCTTTCCACAGTAAAGGTTGCAACTGGTAACACCAAAACCAACTCAATAATACGATATACCAAGAGAAATGCGGTATGATATCCCACCTTAACCATCTTTGTTTGAGTCTCTGAGATCACTGCCGAGTGCCGAGTGCCGACTGCCGAGAATGTGTTTGATTACCAGAGATGTATAAGATTGGGCTAGGTTTAAATTTGATTGGGCTAGGTTTAACTAAATTATTTGATTGGGCTAGGTTTAGTGTTTTTTTAGATATGAATCTGTCTTTAACATTGCTATCAAAAAAAATCTGTTTTTAACATTAACTAATGAATATAATATATTATATCAAAAAAATTCTGCGAGATTCAAGAGGGGTCCTGGAACCCCCAGGCCCCCCCTGAGTATATGCAAAAAAAAAATTTTTTTGCTGAAAGTGGTAAAGAAATTAAATATAAAGTTGAGGAACCTAATCATGTTGAATGAAGGATCATGCAATACAAAGTTAAGATATAAGGATAAAGAAGTCACACTGCCTTTTAATTCATAAATAGAACAGAGTAAGGGCATCCATATTTCCTCTTCCATTTGGATGTAGTTCGATGTTTTATAGTACACTGCATCAGCTATTAACTCTATATTACAATTTACAAGGTCTAAATTATCCGTTAGCTGTAACATTTTTGTATTAAAATTAAAGAATATTTGAAGAAACTAATAAGGCCCAAATCAGCGGCTTCACTCGCCTCAGTGTTAATCCGACCCTAATCTTCAACTGTACCCTCGCATCTTAATAAGACCAAACGCAGAGGGAATGGACCGACCACACCCCTTACCACTAATAATTAGACTTATGAATTTGATTTAAAGTTAAAATTAACACAAAAACAAATTTGATTTTTTAATTTATCTGTTAGATCTAAATTACAATATTGGAGGCCTAAACTCTTCCTTAATGTGGAATATGGTTTTAAACTGCTTGAGGATTTATGATGGTAGTAGCTAGGACTTGCAAGGTCTTGAAGAGACCATACGCATAGTTGTGAAAACCGGACTGGATCGGTCGGTTCGATCGGTTGGACCGGAAACTGGTCACCGGACCGATTCGGTTCTATCATCGGACCGAAATGCAATCGAACCGGTCAAACCCCGTCAAGACCCGATCGGTTGAACCGGTTGACCCAATTTTTTATTAAAACGTGATGTGATTGGTTCAATCGGTTCGATTTGGTCTGAAAAATATATATTTATTTTGACTTGGACAAGACTCGAACCTAGTCTTCCTCTATAATTATCCCCTCTCCTTCCACCAAGCTAAACATGATTCTTGTTTTATTATTTGTTTCAATAATGTATATTCATTTATCACATCTATAAAATGTATTACTTACTATCAATTTAGCTATAAATTCAATTAGTCTTAGAAATCCCTTATTGTTGTGACTTACAAATTAAGACTAAAATTGTTATTGTTGTATTATTGATTTGTACTTTATTGAATTCTAAATTTGTTATGCTATGTTATTGTAATCAGATCATAAACATGTAATAATTATTCAAGTCATAAATATGTTAAATTATAATATCATATATAAGTATTTTATTTTTATTATTTAAATTGTGCGGGTCAAATCGGTTCGACCCAGTTGAACCACTGACCCATTGACCCAGTGACTTGATCAGTTCGATCCCCGGTTCGGTTTTAATAACGCTGGTCTGGAGGACTTGAAGATCAAAAGGGACAGTTTTGAAGGGTACAGTGCAAAACGTCGTCACTTGGTCTGGGGAAGTCTTCATGCGGAGTCGTTTAGACAAAGCGCGAAAGCTGGTGTTTGAAGGCGTAAGGAAACGTCGTCGTTGAGCAAAGCGCGGGGTTTGGTTTCGGCTTGAGTCGAGCGTCGTCGTTTGGAAAAGTTGAAGAAGTGCACGCCTAAGGTTAATGAAATGATAGCGTTTCGAGTGGAGCAAAGAAGCAATCTCAGCGTTTCGAGCGAGTTCGAGTCAGTTGGGTTCAACGACTATTTAAGCGAGTCCGGAACTGAGTCAACTCACCTTCGCAATTACCAGAAAGAGGAATTAGGGTTCTTGGAGAGTTTGATTCAATTCGTTTGATTGTGATCAAATTGAGAGCTAAGAGTTTACGTATAGATTCACATGTGTATTCTGATTGTTGTACTACCATCAATTATATCAATAAAGAGCTTGCCCATCTTTTTGACTGGATTAGGAGTCACCCAGACTCCGAACCAGTATAAATTTGTTGTCTTCATTGTTTACATTCAATTGTTGCAAGATTTAGCTTCGTTAATCTATACAAATTGGTATCAGAGCCGCGAGGTTGCACTGATGGTATCAACGAAGGTGGAGCTCGAGCGATTCGATGGTAAGGGTGATTTTGCCCTGTGGAAGCAAATAATGAAAACAATCTTGGTTCAGATGAAGGTGGCTAAGGCGCTGATCGCGAATGGCATACTGGAAACTGTGTCCACGGCCGAGAGAGAAGAGATGCAGGAGATGGCCTACTCTACCCTAATCTTGCACCTTGGAGATAAGGTTTTGAGAGAGGTCTCAAAGGAGAAGATAACTGCTGGTGTATGGCTGAAGCTGGAATCCTTGTACAAGACTGCAACTCTCACCAACAGAATCTACTTGAAGGGTAAGCTTTTCGGTTTGAAAATGGATGGTAGTAAATCCATTGAAGAGCATCTTGATGATTTTGCAAAAATTGTGATCGATCTTGAGAATATTAAGGAAAAGATAGAGGATGAAGATCAGGCTATAATGATCTTAAATGCTCTTCCTCCTTCTTATGCTACGTTTGTGGATACCATGAAGTACTCTAGAGAAATTTTGTCCATGGAAGATGTGTTGGCTGCCTTAAAGCAGAAGCAACTGGAACAAAAGCCAAAGAAAGAAGTGGCTGATGGGTTAGTTGCTCATGGAGGAATTAATAAAAGGAATTTTCAGAAGAAGTATGGGTTTCAAAAATCTCAAGGGAAGCAAGGCTCCAACTCTTCTCAACAGACAGAACAAAAGAAGTTTAAGTGCTTCTGCCATAAGACTGGACATTGGATAGAGATTGCCCTGAAAGGAAGAAGAATGTGGGTCAAAGGGATCAAGAGAGGGGTGATGCTGCCATGGCTGAGGAAGCTTATGGGACCGCAGAAGCCTTGACTGTGACTCAAATTTGTCCTACTAGCAGATGGATCCTTGATAGTGGCTGCTCATATCATATGACACCATACAAAGAGTGGCTCGTGGAATTAATTGAAAAAAATCAAGGCACTGTGCATTTGGGCAATAACAAGGCCTGTAAGATGGTCGGAATTAGCACCATTTGGATCAAGATGGATGATGGACCTGAGTTCAAACTCTCAGGTGTGAGGTATGTGCCTGACTTGAAAAGGAATTTAATTTCTTTGGGCATGTTAGAGGCACATGGCTGTATCTTTAAGGATGAAAATGGTTTGATAGAAGTCTTTAAGTGAATGTGCTGAAATTAAAGGGAAAGAGACAAAATGGGATTTATGTGCTAGAGGGTAACACTATGATGATTAGTGATGTAAACTATAGTGAGTCTGAGAAAGATAGAACAGTTTTGTGGCACTTAAGACTAGGACACTTAGGTCAATTAGGCCTACAAAAATTGCATGGTCAAGGTTGCTTTGGTAAGGATCATGTAAGTAAAATTGAGTTTTGTGAAAACTGTGTTAAGGTAAGTCCACAAAGTTAAGTTTTGGAAAAGGTAAGCATGTTACTAAGGCTAAACTTGACTATATTCACTCTGATCTTTAGGGACCAACTAGAGTTCAATCCCATGGTGGTAAAAGATATTTTATGTGTCTTATTGATGATTTTACCAGAAGATCTTGGGTATATTTTTTAGCACAGAAATCTGAGGCATTTGAGACCTTCCAGAACTGGAAGATGATGGTTAGGAACCTATCTGGATAGAAGGTGAAGTATCTGAGGACTGATAATGGACTAGAATATCTGGACAGTGCTTTTTTGGATTTTTGTAAGAGAATGGCATTGTAAAACATCACACACCACTAGGTAATCCACAACAAAATGGATTAGCTGAGAGGTTCAACATAACTATCTTGGAGAGGGTAAGATGTATGCTGATCTAATCAGGTTTGCCAAAAACTTTTTGGGCTGAAGCTGCCCATACATCATGTTACTTGATAAATAAAAGTCCTTCATCTGTTTTGAGCTTTAAAACTCCTATGCAAGTATGGACTGGTCATTTAGATGAGTATGATAGGCTTAGGATTTTTGGTTGTGCTGCTTATGCAACAGTGAAGCAGAGTAAACTATAACCTAGAGCTTTAAAATGTGTGTTTATGGGATATCCTGATGGAACTAAAGCATATAAATTGTGGTGTTTAGAAGATGGTCAAAAAAGAGTTATTATTAATAAAGATGTAAGGTTTGATGAGTCTACTTTTACCTTTAAGAAAAATGCTAAACAGATGGAGTTAAATCTTGAAAAATATGATACTGATTTTGTGCCTAGAACTGATGGTGTAGAACATGAGCTGGAGCTTGATTGAGTCCCAGGGAAATAATGATGAAACAAATGATAATAATGATCATAGTGAAGATAATGATTATTGGCTTACAAGGGATATGCCTAAAAGGAACCATAGAGTACCTGTTATGTATGGTTTTGAAGATATGGTCAATTATGCTTGTAATGTTGCTGAAAATATTTCTAATCATGAACCTGAGAATGTACAAGATGCAGTGAATGGAACTGAAGGAAAGCAGTGGCTTAAAGCAATGCATAATGAGATGGATTCCTTGAAGAAGAACAAAACTTGGGAATTGTGGATAGGCCTGCTAAAACAAGACTTGTAGGAAGCAAGTGGATTTTCACAAGGAAGGAGGGTATACTAGGAGTAGAACCTCCCAGATTGAAGGCAAGGTTAGTTGCACGAGGTTTCACACAAAAGGAAGGTATAGACTTTAATGAAATATTTTCTCCTGTTGTGAAACATAGGTCTCTAGTGGCTTATTTTGATTATGAACTAGAACAACTTGATGTTAAAACTATGTTCTTGCATGGTAATCTTGATGAGACTATCTACATGAGACAGCCTGAAGGATTTGTAATTGGTGATCCTGAAAAGAAAGTATGTTTGCTTAAAAGGTCTTTATATGGTCTTAAACAATCACCTAGACTGTGGTATAGAAGATTTGATGAGTTTATGTTTAACTGTGGTTTTAAGAAATCAGATTATGATTGGTGTATCTATTATAAACATGTACAAGGGCAGTCTGTTATCTATCTGTTGTTGTGTGTGGATGATATGCTTATTGCAAGCCATGATATTGCTGCTATTAATGATCTTAAAGTGCAATTGAATACTAACTTTGAAATGAAGGACTTTGGTGGTGCAGATAAGGAGATAAGGAGAAATAGGAAAGAAAAGAGGTTATTTCTATGTCAGATTGATTACCTAATTAAAATGGTGGAGAAGTTTGAGATGAAGGATGCAAAACCAGTGTTGACACCTATGGCAAGTCACTTCAAACTGAGTAAGGATCAGGAACCAAAAACCAAGGAAGAAAAATACTTATATGGAGAACGTGCCATAGTCTAATGCCGTGGGATGTCTAATGTATGCTATGGTCTGTACAAGATTAGACATAGGTCATGGAGTTAGCTTGGTGAACAGACATATGGCAAATCCTAGAAAGTACCATTGGCAAGCTGTGAAATGGTTACTGAGGTACATAAAAGGGACATTAGGAAAAGGACTGGTTTTTGGTAAACAGCAAGTCAGTGATGAGTTTATCCAAGGCTTTGTAGATTCGGATTATGCTAGGAACATTAATACAAGGAAGTCAAAGACTGGGTTGGTTTTCACAGTCTTTGGAACAGCTGTATATTGGAAGGCTAATTTACAGAAGGTGGTAGCACTCTCTACAACTGAAGCAGAATTCATGGCCATTACTGAGGCTGTTAAAGAGGCTATATGGATGAAAGGGCTGATGACAAAACTAGGACATGGTCAAAACTGTGTGTTGGTTCATAGTGACAGCCAAGGAGCCATTCATCTTTCAAAGCATCATGTCTTTCATGAGAGGTCCAAACACATAGATGTGAGGATGCACTTCGTGAGGAATGTAGCTGATACTGGAGTTGTTCGATTTGTGAAGATAGGGACCAAGGAGAACCATGTTGACATGTTGACGAAATCTGTTCTAAGTGAGAAATTTGATTACTGCTTGGACCTGATAGGGTTGATGGATGAACCCTAGAGTAGGATGAGAGGAGAGGGGCGTATGGGTTGAGTAAGTAGTTAAAAACCAAGGTGGAGATTTGTGGAATATGGTTTTAAACTGCTTGAGGATTTATGATGGTAGTAGCTAGGACTTGCAGGGCTTGAAGAGACCAGTATGGTCTGGAGGACTTGAAGATCAAAAGGGACAATTTTGGAGGGTACAGGGCAAAACGTCGTCACTTGGTCTGGGGAAGTCTTCATGCGGAGTCGTTTAGACAAAGCGTGAAAGCTGGTGTTTGAAGGCGTAAGGAAACGTCGTCGTTGAGCAAAGGCGCAAGTCTGCGTTTAGTGGAACGTCGTCGTTGGGCAAAGCGCGGGGTTTGGTTTCGGCTTTAATCGAGTGTCGTCGTTTGGAAAAGCCAAAGGAGTGCACGCCTAAGGTTAATGAAACGATATCGTTACGAGTGGAGCGAAGAAGCAAGCGCAGCGTTTTGAGCGAGTTAGAGTCAGTTGGGTTCAACGGCTATTTAAGCGAGTTCGAAACTGAGTCAACTCACCTTCGCAATTACCAGAAAGAGGAATTAGTGTTCTTGGAGAGTTTGATTCAATTCGTTCGATTGTGATCAAATTGAGAGCTGAGAGTTTACGTATAGATTCAACTGCGTATTCCGATTGTTGTACTACCATCAATTACATCAATAAAGAGCTCGCCCCTTTTCTCGATTGGATTAGGAGTCACCCGGACTCCAAACTAGTATAAATTTGTTGTCTTCGTTGTTTACATTCAATTGTTGCAAGATTTAGCTGCGTTAATCTCTACACTTAACTACTGACTTTTTTGTATAAAAAAAATAAAACTATCTGATGAAATTAATGATGCTTGAAGCGACTGCTTCACTCACCTCAAGGTTAATTCGTCTCTAACCCTAAACTGGACCTTTGAATCTCAACTGAAGCTAATGCAAGGGAATGGACCGGCCACACCCCTTTTTATTATGAATTAGACTTATGAGTCATACTCAACAAATTAATTACAAATACAGACACGAAGCTTAAGTCTTTTTTCCCTTTTTGTCTAAGATCTTAAATTTGGAAACAGGAAGTGCTAACCTCTTCTTCCACTCGTCTCTTGGAGTAACGTTTAGAACTTGGATTTTGCTTTCCTGCAGATGAATTTTTGTTTGTAGGAGAAGTTATTTGGTGGGGTAACAAGGCTGCTTAAAAACAATGACACCAAGAGAAAATCAGATTAATCGCGCCATTATGGTATTTAGAACTAAAATCAAAATATTATACCTGATGTGACCGGCCTCCTTCTAGATGAACCTGCAGGAACTAGGGGACAATGTGCTGGATTTTGACTAGGCATCAAGTTCGGAAGTGATGCTTGAGCAGGTTGCCATTGCTAGACATTAATATTATGAATGACAATCCAACTTTCAGCACATACAAAAATAATGAAGAGCCATAAAAATTGAACATATAGAAAAGTTGTCTCGATTTGACTTACAACAAGGGAACTATCAGCATTCAGAATAATTCCCGTTGAAAGAGTAGGGACCGATGGCTGAGCCTGCGTTTCAACGGGCTGGTCACACTTATGGTCTTCAAACAGACTCCTGATCTCGAGGTCACTTCGAGGATTCTTGCATTGCATATGTTGCCAATCCAAGCTGAAAGAAGAAGCAAGATTGAAATATAACAGTTGCATTTACCTAGACAACATATGGAGCATTAGTCTGTCCACATACCTCTGTTTGATAATTGTGAGCAACCTTGATTTCTCTATATTCGGGAACTCTAGCTTCTGATGAAACTTAGGATTAACAGTCATCAGCCTCTCAAGAACCTCAAGCAGTTTGGTCCTACTAGCTTTAGTATCTCCAACCTCAGACACCATTTTATGATCTCTGAGATGATAAAATGATCAGTGCCCACAAGTCAATACTTATATTAAAAATGTGAGAGCCTTCTTACGTCCATAACAAAACTACTTGAATTTTTATTTGTCACCTGAAGTTTTCCATCTTCCATATCTTTTTTAACTTTTTGAGTGCTCGTTTATGTGAGTGCTCGTTTTTGAACTCGTCAAGTTCATTATTTAGTATCTCAATAGCTTTGTCAATATCATCCCTACATATCAAGTAATAGTCACAGATTAATTAGAAAAATGGCCAAAATAGCTAGACCATAGACACTGAAAACCAAATGAATTCAGCATATTAAGTAGAAATGAGATCATCAACTCCTCACCTAGCCAAGGCTTCCAGGCACCGTTGCTTTTTTAACATGAAAAAAAGTTCGCTCGATTCTTCGTTATCCTTTTGATTAGTAAATATGGTGAGGTACTTTTCAGCAACCTCCCACTCGCCTTTAGATACATTCTCTCTGAAATAGTCCTTGTTGAAAAGGACGGCGCTCTCGTCCTTTAACCTATTCCACATATACAAAACAAGCACAGATAAGCATATACACTTGCTATTGAGATGTAATGTACATGACAGTCAGAAGATGTAGTAAACACAGCTATTATATGATCATAATATGAACAAAAATATAATAGAATATTTATTATGTATTCATTAACATACTACTCATCATCTTCATCAAATACAATCTTAGAAAATTAAAAGAAAAGAGATCTTACAATTGGGTTAGGGCCGACAGGTTCGCCTCATTAAGAAACTGCATGGTCACAAGCACTAGTTCTTCATTCAAACGGTCCATGATGATTTCAAACCTGTCAAAGCAGTATAAAAATTACAGCATCAAAACCTGACAAAAAAAACTACTGTATCAAGGATAATATATTTAGAGGAGCATGAGCTGCCCATGAGTTTAGAGTCTGGATATCTTGTTTTGATATTCAGCCTTTTTGCAGGATGTTGATCCACTATTTTGTTATATAATTTGGTATTTTCTGAATAATTTGATATATATTTTTGAATAATTTTCTGTATTTTTGAATGACTTGGTATTTTCTTATCGATTTGAAATATTTGAATTTAATTTCAATAGATAATCATCATGTATTTATAGTGTGTGGGTACTCTCCCATAATTACGAATAGCTTTAGAGGAAAGATGTGACAATTATACAAATATACACCAGCCCTAATAGTTAAAAATAGGGCTATGGTCGCCGGTCTAGGATGAACTTATTCCAATTCTCTCTCATCCTCATACATGTACTGATACAAAACTGAATGAATAGACATGAAGACCTAACCAGTTAAAGCATCCTCAATTATATTCATTCAGAAATACATATTTTGATATTTTGATCTGAGTTGAGTTCACGATTTCGAGTGTATATTATTTAGTTCGATATATTATTTCTAACAATTTGCACTACTTGGAATTTGCTATCTACATAAACTCCGCTCGCACCAAATGTCTTCCTTCGAATTGCGAGTAATAATCTCCATCAAATCAAAATCAAAATTAGAGCCAAGTCGGCTCAGCTAGTCACAACCATTGGGAAGGCGCGAGGTTTACACCGACGAGGTACTATGTAAGAAGAAATCGATAAAGATATGCGCAGAACCTTACATCTCAAAGGATTTATTTCTATTGAATGATTTGCTTTCAAACACGGTCAAGGCATACGATGTATCACGAGTCGATGGTATTAAATTTGCAAGTGTAATCAGATCAGAGGAATGGGGAGCAAATGGGTGTGTAGACAACGATAAAAGCATGCGGCATCTGAGTCGGCGAGGTTGATGACATTGATGGAAAGAATGCAAACCATGGCGAGGGACATGGCGTTGCTTGCTCGGAGCTCCACCGTGAAGATGGTATTGCACTGGGAAAGCTTTAATAATTTTTCTGACGCGGATGTTAGCTAGGTGTGTTTAACTAGTGGAAGCAATGCGGTGGGTAGTCTAGCAAGTTATGCTACACGCTAGAGAGGATCCTTCCACGTACTCACCTACTAGAGAGGATCGGCTCTGATACTGATAGATATTTGCAATTTGGACCTGAGCCAAGGAAGACCCCATCGAGGAATTGCATGGATGACCTTGATGAAGGCCCCGAAGTGACCAAAATGAGGCCCCGACGAGAGGACTTGAAGACCCCGACGAGAGGACTTGAAGACCCCGAATGAGTCGAAGGACCCCTAGCGACCTGACCTGGCCGATGATACGAGGACCTTAAGAGGATGACCTTGGTCATCCATAAGTCTACCCGAAGGCACCAGGAGGACCTCGATCCAAGACAGCGCTGGGTGGAAATGACCAAGGCCCCGACAGGGCCCTGTGTGCGCAAAATTCAGACTGTGCGAGCATCCTCGACCAAAAGTGGTAATCTCCCTAAAGTGGACGTCATCTACCAAAAGTGGTCATCTCCCAAAAGTGGCTTGGCCAATGTGTTTTATTTGGGCCATATATGTGAACATGTGAATAATCCCACTGTGTCAAGGCAAAGTCACAGGGGGCTCAAGCAACGAGCGCACAAAGCCAAGGAACCTGAGGCTAGATGGGCATGGTTGAAGCCCAGGAAATCCATGGATGCGCATCATATTCAAATTCAAATGGAGATCTTGATCATCAATGCACGGGAGTTACCAAATCATAAGGAGGAGTTACAAGATCCAACGCATTCAAAGGAGCATTTAATGGGCGGGGGTTACTACTTTCAAATTCAAACAAGGGCAACTATAAAAGCAGAGCTGGACATCACTTATCATCATCAAGAATCAGCAAAAAAGAGTCTCTTCTTGGTCTTTTAGACTAGTTCGGTCATAGCCTTGCGGCTCACTACTCCCTCGCTACAAGTGGAATAACCGAGCATTGTTAGCTATTGTAGTGTCTATCCATTGTCTTTCCATCTTTTCCTTGTCTTTTCCATCCATTTCCTATCATTTGCATATCAATAAACCATCCTCATTCATATCATTTTCATTCTGCTACACTACTTAAGGATTTGGGCAACCTCGGTTGGTCATTTTCTATCATTTGGGTATCCAAAGCAGTTCTGATCTCACGGTTCACTCCTATGCTATAATCCAATGTGGAGCTACCAAGAAAGTCCGCCGGGTGACTTCCACTAGTAAGAGCAATGTAGGTCTCCCTTCTACTATGACTACCAAGGTCATGACCGCACCAGATGGGCAGATCTGCGAAGCCTGGTCCATTACCATGAAGGTGATACAATTAAGGACTATTTTGGTCGTCTTTACTTTGATAACCTTCATATGCATCCTAAGGGGTGGGCATCGGCTGATGTGCACGAAAGAGATCAGCCAAGGCAACACTATTTGGGTCAAAAGGTGGCCATCGAAGGGAGAACCCAAGACGTGGAGAGACAACACCTTGACCGAATAATGACCAAGGTTGATGCTCTCTTGGACAACGTTCAGAAGTTCAAAACCATGCTGGAAGATCAGCACCAAGACTTGAGGCAAATACTAGGCAAGTACACAGAGAAGGAGCACACCGAAGAATTCCTTAATGGGAAAGAGGTGGTAAAAGAGTTAGATCTTTCATTTTCTAAAATTTAAGGGGACCTGAAGACCCTTAAAAAACCGAATGCCCCGAGCGACCTGACCTGGGCGATGATACGAGGACCTTGAGAGGATGACCTGGGTCATCCATAAGAAGCCCTAATGATTTTAAGGGGACTTTGGGCATCGAGGAGCAACGCATGGAGGCGTGTTTAAGCAACAACCAAGTGCCAAATGGAGCAATTCAGCGCTACTGATGGCGCGTATTTATACGATTCATCGAATCAGTTAAACCCACCAAATTAGACATTTGGTCATACGAACAAGTGCTTGTTAATGCCATTTTGTGTATATAGGCTATTTTGGAGTCTAAAGAGGAAACACGCCTAAAAAGGAGATTTGAGCCCAAAAAGCACACCAAGCATTTTTGGCCGAGAAGTCGCAACTAGGGCCCGAGGAAAATCAACCAGGGCCCGAACAAAACCAACCAGGGACCGAGGACCCCAGTCGAGGACCGAGAGAGCTCAGCCGGGTACCCAGGCCCAGTACCGAGAACCTCAGGTCCCTGACCGAGAATCAGAACCGAGAAGACCAGGTCCCCGCCCAGGTCCCTGTCTGAGAGCCAGCGCCGAGAAAACCAGGCCCGCGTCCGGGAGTACCGTGGCCCGCATCCGAGAAACCAGGTCCCCGCCCGAGAGAGTCCCAGGCCGCGCCCAGGCCATCTAGCACTGAATTCAAGTTGCCCGGGCAAACGAGCTGATCTGATGAATCCACCTCGAGCAAAGTGATCAAAATGGAAAATAAGGTGGATAATGTCGGAAAACCAAGGAGAATGCTCGGGCAGATTGGCAGTTGGCCCAATTCCAAAGCAAAGGCCCCGCGCGCATAGGCACCGAAACCAAGTCGCTCGACCAAACCGTGGAATCTGGCAAATCTGGCTCGACCAAAGTGTTTTAAATACCCAATAACTTGGACAATCTCACTTCCCAGACAAAACGCCCGAGTGGAACCAGCTAAAGCCCGATCAAGGCCAAACTAGGGCAATATCGACCGTTTTGGGATTTCGACCATGTTCCGGGCAGAATTTCGCTTAGCATCCTTTTAAGATCATCTTCGAATGACGTTTTCATTCAGAATACACTCTCCAAAATCCAAGAAGCTCCGGCCAAAGCTCCGATCAGATTCCGGCCATATTCCGGCAAACTCCGGCCATGCTCCGGCGAACCTCCGGTGATGCTCCGATCAAGCTCATCCAACCACCACCATGCTCCGGTCATTTCTTGCTCTGGCCACATTCCGGGGAAGTCCAACTAAATCCAAACTACTTCATTTCCGGTTAGACTTACTATTCACTTCGGTTGGCTTTTGGATTCCGGTTGGCCCTTACTATTCAAAGTCGGTTGGCATGTGATTGGATCAAGCAAGTCGGTTGGCATTGGAGGCTTTTGGTTGGCCATGGACAAGTCGGTTGGAGGCAAGAGATAAGGCAAATGTAAGAGATATTTCCAAGCCAACACTTATCTTCTTATCTTCTTTAGGATATTTCTCAAGCAAAGCTTAGCCTCCAAGTTTCCTAAGCCTATAAATAGAGGCTTATGCCTCATGTAATGAAGACCTTGGAAAATCCCATGTTACCTTAGAGAGAAGAGAGCTTAACTCTCTTTCTCTTCACTTTCAATGCAAACACATTTTGTTCTTGATTTCCAAGCTTTGTTCACTTGTTCTTGAGCTCCAAGCTCTTATTTTCCAGCAGCCCCTCTTTACTTTCTTTGTCTTGATTTACTTTGTTCTTGAGTACTCTTGTTGGTTCTTGAGTACTCTTGTGTTGTTCTTGAGTTTTCCTTTCCAAAACTTTACTTTCTTGTTTTGATAAAGCCATGGTTACTTGTATTCTTTGACATGAATACAAGTAGCTAAAGCTTTCCTTTGCTTTCCTTGCACAAGCCACGGCTTCCCTTTACTTTTCTGGTTGTTTTCAAGCTTTTGGTTACAAAATTGCTCTCGGTTTCCTTGTTTTCTTTTCGGTTTCTTGTTGTTTTCCTTGTTCAAGTCACGGCTACTTGTATTCCTTGACATGAATACAAGTAGCTAAGGCTTATATTCGGTTGAAGGGGCGTGCTTGTATCATAAAGCCGTTTTAGACCCTTTTCTTAGTGCTTCTTCGTGTTCAAGCTTGATCTTTGTGCCATATATTAGGTTAGAACATTCATGGATGAGTGGAGGCTCGAAAGAGCAAAGCTTTTCCATGAGGTTCGTGAACATACTCGGTTAAGTGGAGGCTCGAAAGAGCAAAGCTTTTCCGAGGAGTTCAACCTCTTTTAAACACCACTTGGTTGATCGGAAATGATTGATCAAGTGGATGCACATGGGCTAAGATACTTCGAAAGGAGGAATTAGCCTAAATAGAACAAGTGCTCTATGTCTTGAAAAGGACTAGACAGTGTGACTAGTGCTGGAAATGGCCTTATCACATTTTTAAACACTTAGTATGATCATTAGAGGTCAATGATGAACGGAACTATGATACAAGGCCCCTAAACCGAATCCTTCCATTAATCAAAACATCACTTGTAATTTACTTTCAGTATCACTATCAACTGCTTACTTTCAGTACCCTTTATTTTTACGCACTTTACTTTTACGCACTTTATTTTCAGCACTTTACATTTCAGCACTTTACTTTACGCAATTTACTTTCAGTCATTACATTTCCGTACGCTTACTACAGACGTTTTCATCATCAACCCAACATAAGTTTGGTACGCATTGCGCTTGAAATATAGCGTGCGGCCAGTGCCAAAAGTATGTTGTTTGGTTGATATTGAATTCGACTGTTCCAGCAATTTACTTTTAGCACTTTACTTTCAGTATTTACTTTCAGCACTTTACTTTCAGTCATTTACTTTCCGCTTACTACAGACTTGTTCAACATCAATCCAACATAACTTTGGCACGCATTGCGCTTGAAATATAGCGTGCGGCCAGTGCCAAAAGTATGTTGCTTGGTTGATATTGAACTCGACTGTTCCAGCAATTTACTTTTCAGTATTTACTTTTAGTTCAGTATTTACTTTCTTTACTTTTCAGTATTACTTTCAGTACTAAAACCACAACCAACCCCAATCACACTTACATTTCTGTACATTTTCTTTCTTTTCAAAGAACAACCATTCCACACTGACTCCCTTGGGTTCGACCCCTAATACCCCGCTTTACTAATCCAATAGTGAAGTTACAAGTAGTGGACTTATAAATTAATTTTGCACATTGCCTCACGACAAGGCTCTGTCAGCTACCCAGATCTACCACAATCGCAAATAGTGCAGATTTTGCTTGAAGCCTCATGGTGTTCCGAGAAAGCGCAAGCCAATCTTGGAGTGGAGGATCCCTATGAACCGAGGAGTAATGAGAGCCAGTTGACGTCCTTGGATAGTGAAAGACATGAGCATCAACTTAAGATGAAGTTGGGAGAGCCATTGGTGGACAAACAATTCACGGGAGCAAAGCACGAGGATTCCTATCTCATATGGGATCTGGGTCTGAATTTTTTACAGGAATCCAAGGCTCACCAAAGGAAGATCTTCTCTAATCAGTCCATGAGACAAGTGATGAGGATCTACGACTCTCGAGTCTCAAAGTTGGAGGTGACCGTAGTTGAGAGTGGAAGAGGTCCCGATTGGATGCGCCAAGCCAAGCAATACTTATGGGAGAATGGGCTGGGCAAAAACGAGGACTTGAGAGCTGTCATAGTTATTGGGATGGAAAGATGCATCTTGGGATCATTCTGCACAAAGGACACGAGCTTTCAAAGGTGTCGGAGCAAGAAGGAGAGACGGCAAAGGCCGGGAGCGAAAATGATAGATATTTGCAATTTGGACTTGAGCCGAGGAAGGCCCCACTGAGGAATTGCACGGATGACCCTGACAAAAGACCCAAAGTGACCAAACTGAGGCCCTGACGAGAGGACCTAAGGGTCTTGAAGACCCCGAATGATCTGAAGGCCCTGAGCGACCTGACCTGGGCGATGAGACGAGGACCTTGGGAGGATGACCTTGGCCATCCAGAAGTCTACCCAAAGGCACCAGGAGGACCCCGAGCCAAGACAGCGCTGAGCGGAAATGACCAAGACCCCGACAGGGCCCTGCGCGCACAAAATTAAAAATGTGCGAGAATCCTCGACCAAAAGTGGTCATCTCCCAAAAGTGGCTTGGTCAATGTATTTTATTTGGGCCATATATGTGAACATGTGAATAATCCTACCGTTTCAAGGCAAAATCACTGGGGGCTCAAGCAACGAGCGCACAAAGCTAAGGCACCCGAGGCCAGATGGGCATGTCCGAGGCCCAATCCCAGGAAATCCATGGATGCACATCATATTCAAATACAAATGAAGATCTTGATCAATAATGCACGGGAGTTACCAAATTAAATGGAGGAGTTACAAGTTTCAACGCATTCAAAGCAGCATTTAATGGGCGGTGGTTACTACTTTCAAATTCAAACGAGGGCAACTATAAAAGCAGAGCTGGACATCACTTCTCATCATCAAGAATCAGCAGAAAAGAGTCTCTTCTTGGTCCTTGACTAGTTCGGGCATAGCCTTGGGGCTCACTATTCCCTCGCTACAAGGGGAATAGTCGAGCATTGTTAGCTATTGTAGCGTCTATCCATTGTTTTTCCATATTTTCCTTATCATTTCCATCCATTTCCTTTCATTTCCATATCAATACATCATCCTTATTCATATCATTTCATTCCGCTGCACTACTCTAGGATTTGGGCAATCTTGGATGGTCATTTCCTATCAAATACCTAGCTTAATTTATTCAAGCCGTCTCATACCTATCAAATTCTACAGATCAAATTTTGTGATATTCTATTGTAAATTTATTTAATCGAATTAAGCGTGACAGGGCTTGTCAATCATCTGCATAATACAACAAACATTGATCTTTTTTATCGGTTATCATTTGGTGCGTCTCGATTGAAACTTTATTAGTAGTTTATATTCCGTGACACAAAGACACTATTAGAGGAATATTAGGATATGGTTAAGATATATTCTCTATTATATCTTAACCATATATTATCTGTATATCTGATATGACTTGATTTTCTTGTACGATATATATAGGCTGTTAGCCTAATATCAATAACAAGCAAAGTATTCATATTAACATGGTATCACAGCCAAGGGGTTTTTCTCAATTTTGAGCTTTAAATCTTGATTGTTTTCTTTAGGGGGTGGTGCGTCGACAATCACACGCGCACCACCACCCCAAATCGCTTCTGCCTTGATTTTTATTTTCTTCTGCTGCTTTCATGCCTATTGCGCCTGTCAAAAGCTATGGAATTGCTATTTTTTCGCTTTTTTTCTTCTTGTTGCAGATCAATCAATGCCTCTCCACACAGCCACCCTTAGTGACAAAGAAAGATCAGATAGAGCTTTCCATCATTGGTTCGATGACAATTGCCTACGCGGACCTTCTTGCCGCAGCCTCTACGACCCATCGTGTCGCCCATTAGGTATTTGATCCCGTTTCTTTGCTGCCGTCGTGACTTATCTTGTCGCCTCGGGTTTTCTCCCGTTCTCCGCTAAAGTGCAACTTGTGACGTCGTCTCCATTTTTTGAAGGCACATATCAACTCATCTTTTGTGTAGTCAAACTCATGTTGTACAACCATCATGAGTTTGAGGGAGGGTGTTAGAAGAATATTAGGACATGGTTAAGATATATTCTCCGTATATATCTTAACCATATATTATCTGTATATATGATATGATTTGATTCTCATGTACGCTATACATAGGCTATTAGCCTAATATCAATAATAAGCACAATATTCATATTAACAGACATAAAATCCATAAATCGCTATAAGATCCGCAATCCTCATCAACCCCATGTTACAAATGTGTTTTTTTACTTTCAATCCTGCTCGTCAAATGACCATATTGAGTTATCAAATAAACAAAGAAATGGTATACAACAAACACAATCAACAAAAAAAAATCACATAGATTTATGGGTATTTGAAAATAAATCTAAAGGATGAATTTTATAACATGAAAAGAAAATGCATGACGATTCTTACCAAAGCGATCTTCAGCCATTGCCACTATTCAAATGTTCTCGATTCTCCGAAAAACACCAATACCTAACAATGGTGTATTTATGTAAAATTCGGCAAATGAATCGAAATTTGAGGAAGCTCGTCAGATGAACATGAATATGAGGAAAGGATAAAAGAATAAGCGCATGCGGCGCAATGATTGAAAGACGGATGTACAAATGAAAACCCTAGACTATATAATTTATATAGATATCTCTGATTATTAAATTATAAAAATAGACAAACATTAGATGTCGGTCCTAATAAGCCCAACAAGTCTATTATCAGGCCCAACATCAATTTGTATAATTTTATTGAAAATGGCCCCAAAACATTATTGAAAGACTGGCACCGATGAAAAAAATAATCTTGAATAGTATTCCAAATTGAAGGGTTAATGCGAGCTTAGGGTTGAACAAAAATCGCTCCGAATTTAAAAAATTATTTCGCTGCGGAAAACATAAGGCTCTCACTCAGAATTGATACATAAATTATTTCTATGTATTGTCAAGTACATGTTTTATTTTATCATCTGTCATAGTGTTTGACTTTCTGTTTGCTTCATTGCTTCCAGTAGTACATATTTCTCTTATATATTTAACTCAAGTGAAACTAGTATTTTGCAGTAAGTAATCATCAGATTACTTGTACATGTTGTTCACATGTTTAATTGTTGAATTGCCAAATAAGTTAGGTTCTGAATTTTTTTGATCTGCTGAGAAATGAATTATGGCATAACTCGTAAATACTCAATAGAGGTAGAGAAGCTAGCATTGGTTATCTGCTTCCAAACTATATATATAAGTACTCCGTTGAGACATGATTGTTAGAGTGAGGCAGTGAGGCACGATCTTGGTCATTAATGTTTTCATCCGTTGCATTTGGTGATGACACATGTTTTTTGCAATATTGGAAAAGTATTTATTAGTGGCAATTAATGGAGGGGGTATTTTAAACATTTTGTATGCCTGCAACTTTTTCGTTTCTGGTTTTCTTTTTTATTTCTCTCTTCATTCTGATTCCTCTCACCTGCTTCCCGTTGAAATGGACGAAACCCATTTATCGACTTCCATCTTTTTCGGTTCCGACTGACCGACCTCCGTGTCTTGGCTGTCCGAGCGACCTCCGTGTCTTGGCCGTCCGAGCGACCTCCTTGTCTTGGCCGTCCGAGCGACCTCCATCTTTTTCGAGAGAGTTCAAGGATTCGAGCGAGTTTGGCTCCAATAGATCGATTCTGGGAACGCAGTGAGCCTTTGCCGAAATTGAATTTGTGAAACCCTAAAATAGCATTTGACGACGCCCTGAATCAAACTCGCGACAACTTGCAATAGATCGATTCTGGGAACGCGGTGAGCCTTGGCTTTTCTTCGTCTAGTTGATTTTGAGCCCTTGCTTGGATGCGTACAGGGATATCATTCGGTCGTGCACACTATTCAGAACGGATGTGCAGCTTTACGAGGTACGAATCCCTGGTAGAGATTTAAGTCTTTGTCTATAGCTAGATTGAAGTCTGGTAGAGATGGATGCATGCTTGGTGGTGTACGACTTGTAGAGATTGATTTCTTTGTCTATAGCTAGATTGATGAGTTCGTGGAAATTCATAGCTGATGATTTGTTCAATTTTCTAATAAATTTTTAGGATTTTATTAAATTTATGTTGAACTTTTTGGTCAGTAGTTAGTAAGATGAGTTTGGCGTCCAGAATATTGTACCGGCTCCAGACAAACCTAGGTTTGATGGGCAAGATTATAAGTTATTCCATTGGTGTGCATATTTTCAGATTTAATTGAGTAGGGTAAATGGTTTTTTCAGATTTATTACCTGATGTTGTATGTATGAACTTCGCATTACAGTTGTATTGTATTGTTGCAACAGTAAATGGTTCATCAACTGAATTTGCTGCATCAAGAAGATCAATTTGTTCAATGCTCTTTAATGCTCTTTAATGCTTCTTCATGGGAAGCATTCTATAGTTAATTAGTTATCATTATTTAACAACAGTACAGTCTATGCACTGGTCTTACTTTTACATTAAATATATCCTCATTTTATTTGCTGACAGCGAAATAAAGAAGTGCCCAAGGCAGTTAGGGATATACAAAAGGCATTGGCAACACGCAAAGAAGAGTAGGAGCGAAAGAGAGCCCGATGCACAAACATTTTGATGTGGGCTTGATATCAGGTATGGTCTGGTTGTTTATATTCCACTGAGCATGACTGCAGATACATCACTAGTTGTATTATGTGGCTGTAGATCTAGGTTGCGACTCCTCTTCACTTCGTTGAGTGTTCAATTTGATGCATTTTATGTCTGAGTCATATTTTAGCTTATAGTGTGCTGCTAACGTCTTTGCATTTTGCGAGATGCTCCCTTGATAAACCTTAAATTTTATGTCAAGGAGATTCTTATATCCTTATAGACCAGCATTGTGCTGTTGTATAAATATTATCATCCAAGGATGAAATGCATTTTCCTGCTCTTTCCATAAAACCTGGCAAGAATGAATTAGTATGAATAGCTGGGCCGAATGCAGAATTGAATGCTATGCTATATTTTGTTCCGCAAAAGATGCCATGTTTTGGTACTTCGATATGCCTTTTTCCATTTTCATTTTGGTCATAACTTGTATTTTTGGGCAGAGGTTTCCATCTTCCTTGAAAGGTAAGCAGAGTCTCAGTTGAACTATTAGGAGGCTAAGAAGGAAGTGGCTGACCAGGTAGGGGAATCGTCCAACAATGAGCACGTCAAATCCTTCTGGAAAAGATTTTGGAACGTGAAGTCACAAAACAAAGCCAAACTCTTCACGTCGAAATCGTACCACAATGCTGTTGGTTATTATTAGATGCGTTAAGCGGAATTTCAGATCATATCTAAACATCTAATAATCGGATCTACAAACATAGTTGATAGATCATGAGAATACCTTTGATGCGTGAACCGGATCTGATCGGGTAGGAATGAAAGCGATGAGAGCTCCACGTGTTGCTCCTCTAATTGGTCCACACGAGCCCATCTAGATCTCCTTGCCTTCGACTGCTAGGACGAAAAGACGAAGGGGAAGCAATCGAATTGCTTGGTGGGAGTGGTAGTGTTTGGGATGTGATGATTTCAAAAGAAGAGAAGAAAAAAAAACCGTTTACTTCTTTTTCTCTTTCTTTCTATTTCAGCCGAGGGCAAGAAGAAGAAAACACTTTTTCCCTTTCACCCCTCAACCAAAATCAATCTCACGTCTTTTGGGTTTTCATAATTATTCATGTAATAATTAGGAGCATAATTGGCAATAATGGCAAATCCTTTATGACCAGCCAATTAATCTTTCATACCTTATTATTTATTTCCTAAATAAATAATAAGTCTTATTATTAATAATATCTAATATCTATTAATAATTAACCATCTTTCCCGTTGATCTAGTCCGTCAACTCTAAGCATGTGACCTCATAGGACCCGATTATAATAGCTATGATTTTAATCAGTTTAACCTCATTAATCGTAGTTGGCTTCTAGCAAAGCACTACGACTCCTAAAAAATCGGATTGAATTATCTCCGTTAATTGTCCTATTCCAAGTTTAGTCATTGCACATAAAATTAAAGGACACAATTCCTTCAATCTCCCACTTGTTTTTAAACAAGTGTGCAATATAAGATACCTTTGTCTCTTAATGTCTTATTTGACGATATGGTGACATTCATATCTTGCGTCAAAGGTGTTTCTTGAACTCCGAGTCTGAACTGTCAATTAAACGGATGATTTCAAATAATCATCCGAGCATGGCCATGCATTTTCAGTTCTCACTCTTCATGTGGCTGAGGAACCAATCCTGTTCAATGTATCACAGTATACACGAACCAGGAGGACTTCTCCAATCTTGTATGACTATGGCTCCCACTCAACCTTTTGCAATCCTAACAACTGCCTTTATAACTCCCTTTTACGGAAAGCGTTTAACAGTGTCGAAGAAATACCAATCATCAAGTGAGACCATAACATACTCATGTCTGAGGAATCTACTAATCCTAGTTTAACTTAAAACTTTACAATCTCTTTTGTAGAGTCTTAAGGTGGGTCAGTCTTACATGTATCATCCATACACATATATGTAAATGAATAGACATCTCCATGTCCCTATAGCCCATGAAACCTGGCGCTATCAGTCAACTTACAATATAGTCACTAATGAAATCATCCATGTCCATTTGATGATTTCAAACTATAGACTTTCAATAATTCAAAACTTCATTTCACTTAATGGGGTTTCATTCACCATAACACTTAAAGTGATCCCATTTGTTAATAATGAATTATTTGGACAGATTATTCAATATTGATCAAAACAATATTTAAATAAGGATGAAATATCATATATCATAATATCATCAAGTCAAACATAATATTAGTGTCCAACACTCATAATTATACAACGTAATATAAAAGCAAACTCACAGCCATTCTCCAATGTGCTTGAGACTCTTAGCCCTAGTGTGACTCTCATGCTTGGGCCTAGGCATAGGCTTGGTCAATGGATCTGCGATGTTGTCATCAGTATGTACCTTACACATCCTAATGTCACCCTCAGTGATGATGCGTCAAATAAAGTGATACTTTCTCATAACGTGTCTAGATTTGGAGCTCGAACTCGATTCCTTTGCCTGGGCTATGGCACCATTGTTGTCACAATAGATGTCGATAGGCACTGAAATGCTAGGAACTATACCGAGTTCATCCAGGAACTTCCTCATCCAAACGGCCTCCTTTGCTGCTTCACTAGCAGCAATGTACTCAGCCTCTGTTGTAGAATCTGCTACTGTATCCTGCTTGGAGCTCTTCCAGCTCACAGCTCCTCCGTTAAGGATGAAGACATAACCCGATTGAGACTCAAAGCCATCTCGGTCAGTCTGAAAGCTTGCATCAGTATAGCCTTATACGATCAATTTTTCATCTCCCCCATATACTAAGAAATCATCCTTGGTCCTTCTCAAGTACTTCAGGATATTCTTAGTTGCACTTCAGTATGCTTCTCCAGGACTTGATTGGTATCTGCTACACATGCTCAAAGCATATGCAACATCAGGACGTGTACATACCATGGCATACATGATAGATCCTATAGCAGAAGCATATGGGATCTTGTTCATCTTCTCAGGCTCAACAGGTGTTTTAGGACACTGCGTCTTGCTGAGATACACACCATGTTGCATGGGTTAAAACCCCTTCTTGGAATCCTGCATCTTGAATCTATCAAGAATATTATCAATATAAGTTCCTTGACTCAATCCAAGAAGCCTCTTAGATCTATCTCTGTAGATCTTAATTCCAAGTATGTACTCGGCCTTTCCTAAGTCTTTCATTGAGAAACATTTCTTCAGCCATTCCTTTACGGACTCTAGCATCAGAATGTCATTCCTAATAAGTAGTATGTCATCCACATACAAGACTAAGAAGGCTACCTTACTCCCACTAAACTTCTTATAAACACAAGGATCCTCTTCACATCTAATGAAACCAAACTCTTTGATCTTTTCATCAAATCGAAAGTTCCAACTCCTGGATGCTTGCTTAAGTCCATAAATGGATTTCTTAAGCTTGCATACCTTCCCAGCATCATTTGGATCTTCAAAACCTTCAGGTTGTGTCATGTACACATCCTCTTCCAAAAAACCATTTAGAAAGGCGGTTTTGACATCCATTTGCCATATCTCATAGTCATAATATGCGGCAATAGCTAGGATTATCCTAATGGATCTAATCATGACAACTGGTGAAAAGGTCTCGTCATAGTCTATACCATGAATCTGTCTAAAACCTTTGGCAACTAGTCTTGCCTTGTAAACAGATACATTTCCATCCTTGTCAGTTTTGAGTTTGAAAATCCATTTGCTTCCTATGTGTTTTACCTCATTTGGCAAATCTATCAAGTCCCATACTTGATTTTCAAACATCGAATCCATTTCGGACCTCATGGCCTCAAGCCATTTCTTGGAGTCTGGACCTGTCATTGCTTGCTTATATGTAGAAGGCTCACTATGTTCTAACATAAGAACATCAAGGCTTACATTCAAGATGAAATCATCATAACGTCTTGGTTGTACCCTTGGCCTTTCCGATCTACGAGTGGGTTCAACTTGTTCAACAACTGAATCTGGAACATGATCCACAACTGTTTGTAGATTCTCTTGTTCCGGCTCTTGGATGATTTGAGGCCCTAAGCCTTCAAAAGTAATCATCTCATCATCGACATCATCCATGTCATCTTGTTGTTGAGTTTGTTGCTCTTCATCATCTTGAACTGTTTCAAGATGAATATTTCTCCCACTTGACTTGTTGGAAAGGAACTCTCTTTCCAAAAAGACACTATCCCTCGCAACAAACACCTTTTGCTGAGTTGGATTGTAGAAGTAATATCCAAAACTTCCTTTTGGGTACCCTATAAAAAAGCATTTATCTGATTTTGGGGCAAGCTTCTCTGTTTGTAAACGCTTTACATAAGCTTCACATCCCCATATTTTCAGAAAGGACAACTTTGGAACCTTTCCAGTCCATATCTCATATGGAGTTTTGTCTACAGTTCTTGACGGAGTCCTGTTTAATGTAAGTACAGCGGTCGTGAGGGCATATCCCCAGAAGGATACCGGAAGATCGGCAAAACTCATCATTGATCGAACCACGTCTAACAAGGTCCTGTTTCTCCTTTCAGACACATCGTTCAGCTGTGGTGTTCCTAGGGTAGACAACTGTGTTACTATCCCACAGTTTTTCAAATGATGTTCAAATTCGTGGCTCAAGTACTCACCACCACGATCAGATCGAAGTGCTTTTATTTTCTTGCCACTTTGAGTCTCTACTTCTTCTGAAATTCCTTGAACTTTTCAAAGGATTCCGATTTATGTGACATTAAGTAAATATATCCATATCTACTCATGTCATCCGTAAACGTAATGAAGTATCTGTAGCCACCTCTAGCTTCTGTGGTCATTGGCCCACATACATCAGTATGTATTATGCCCAACAATTCAGTAGCCCTTTCATTTGTTCCTTTGAAAGGTGACCTTGTCATTTTGCCCATTAGACATGATTCACATGTGTTAATGGATTCATAATCCATGTCTTTTAAAAGTCCATCTTTATGGAGCTTCTTCATGCGATTCACACTAATATGGCCCAATCGACAATGCCATAGGTAGGCCTCACTCAAACTATTTGGTTTTTGCCTTTTGTTATTTATATTATATACATCCGATTTGAGATCCAACACAAAAAGTCCATTACTCATTGGTGCATTAGCATAGAAAATATTGTTTCTAAAAACAGACATAAATCCATCTTTAATGCTAAAATCAAATCCCTCAGAATGTAATAATGCAACCGAAATAAGGTTCTTGGTAATGCATGGAACAAAATAACAATTATTCAGTTCTAATACGAAACCAGAAGGTAAAGACATACTAAAATCCCCCACGGTAAGTGCAGCAACACTTGCTCCATTTCCAACGCGCAGGTTTATCTCCCCCTTCTTCACTTGCCTTCTATTTCTTATTTCCTGCACATAAGAAATAATGTGAGCACCACAAGCGGTATCTAATACCCAAGTGGGATCATATTCTAATGTGAGAACATTTGTTGTCATTATATCAATAACATAAATACCTGAAGTGCCGAAACTCACAGTTCCATTCTTCTTGTCTTCCAGGTACTTGGGACAGTTCCTCTTCCAGTGTCCCTTGGCCTGGCAGTAAAAACAATCATGATCAGCAGCCACCTTTGGCTTCTCACCACCCTTGGGTTTGGCAACGTGCTTGCCTTTCCCTTGGTAATTGCTCTTACTCTTAGCCACCTTCTTAAAACCCTTGCAATTGTTGACATTCAGAACTTCCTTCTTCTTGTCATCAATAATATTTGCCACAGCATTTTTAAGCAAGCCATGGAGCTCATTCATATCATGCTTCAAACCATTTATATGGTATTGCATTCTGAATAGTGTAAAACCATCATGCAATGATCTAAGAACAATATCAGTGGCCAACTCTTGGTCATATGGGGTCCCCTGATTTTCCATCCTCTTAAAAAGCCCAGTCAGGCTAATCACATGAGGACTCACTGGTTTTCCCCTCACAAGCTTGCTATCAAGTATAGCCTTGTGAGTCTCATATCGCTCTATCCTTGCCTGATCCTGAAACAACATTTTCAGTTCAGTTATGATAGTATAAGCATCTGAATGCTCAAACCTCTTTTGCAAATCAGGCTCCATTGCAGCAAGCAGGAGGCAAGTTACAGGTAATGAATCAGACCTCACCCGAGTTTCTGTTGCCTTCTCCTCATCTGATGAGGTGTCGGTCAAAGAAGGGATAGGGGTAGCTAGGACGTCCTCACGTCCCTCGGACCTGAGAATGATTCTCAGATTCCTTTCCCAATCAAGGAAGTTTGTTCCATTGAGCTTGTTTTTCTCAACAATTGAGCGCAGAGAGAATTTCAAATTATCATTCGACATTATCTACAAAATATCAATGACATACAAATCAATATATGTTTGAAATTGCAAATACTTATATTTAAACAATTTAAAATAAGAAAAAGCACATTTTATTCAGTTGTTGTCGTCCCTTTGAATAAAATATTCCAAGATCCCATCCCAGACAAGACTCAACGTACTTTTGCACTGCCTTAAGTCATATGTGTTTAGGGTAAGTAACAATTACTAATTATAACTCCTTATAATTCTTGGTTGATGATCCACATCCAATGTAAAAATCATCCCATGCCTCAAGATCCAAAACTTTGCCTTTTGGTCTCTCGTTGGGTACTACCATATCAAGGTTTATGAACCCCCGTATAGATTCACCCTCAATCAGTCCAAGATTATGGAAGAACACCCTCACTTTTGTGAAGCCCATCCAACCACAATCTTGAACTTAATGGGTTATGATATGGAAAGGCATTGCCCCAATTTACCGTTGGAACATAAGTCTTTTATTTGTATTTTATTTATAAGTGAAAAAATGTCATAAATAAAAACAATATAAAGACTTAAAATAAAGCATTCAAAACGCAATAATTGTGATCCTAGTATGGCCCCTACGATGCATAAAATAAAGAACTAATCTTCATAATATCTTCATCTTGTATCCTGCATGGATCTCCATCCTTGACCTTCTTATGTCTTGTACTTCTTCTTGTATTACAATTTTGAATTACTCTAATCGCAGAAATTAAATTACAACAAAATAAACGATGCGCAGATCGTGTACAAGAAAACATAACGATACACAGATCGTATTTATGGGTCATACTAGTCACTTTATGCAAGCAATATATCATAATATAAAACAAGCATAAAAAAAATTCATCTCAATTTAAAATTAAATCCTTATATGGTATTAATCAATATTAACCATTAAAATGTAATAATTGGATTAAATTGTATGAAAAAAATATAATATCAAATATTTAATCTTAAGTGGGATTTCCTAACTTTTAGGAAACAATTAAAATAAATAATATCATAATATTATCCATCTTAATTTTGTGACCTTTCCATCACCAAATCAAATCGAATCCGACTCGGTTGGTATTCAATTTCCATATCAATTCATACAATTCCATGTCGTAATTCATCAAAATCTCCATTTCAATTTTACATCTTTATCCATATAAAATTCACCACTAATTTCAATCAAGATCCGCATCAAAACATTGATCATATCAATCTATGCAATCTGGCTCTGATACCATTGTTGGTTATTATTAGATGCGTTAAGCGGAATTTCAGATCATATCTAAACATCTAACAATCGGATCTACAAACATAGTTGATAGATCATGAGAATACCTTTGATGCGTGAACCGGATCTGATCGGGTAGGAATGAAAGCGATGAGAGCTCCACGTGTTGCTCCTCTAATTGGTCCACACGAGCCCATCTAGATCTCCTTGCCTTCGACTGCTAGGACGAAAGGACGAAGGGGAAGCAATCGAATTGCTTGGTGGGAGTGGTAGTGTTTGGGATGTGATGATTTCAAAAGAAGAGAAGAAAAAAAAACCTTTTACTTCTTTTTCTCTTTCTTTCTATTTCAGCCGAGAGCAAGAAGAAGAAAAACACTTTTTCCCTTTCACCCCTCAACCAAAATCAATCTCACGTCTTTTGGGTTTCCATAATTATTCATGTAATAATTAGGAGCATAATTGGCAATAATGGCAAATCCTTTATGACCAGCCAATTTATCTTTCATACCTTATTATTTATTTCCTAAATAAATAATAAGCCTTATTATTAATAATATTTAATATCTATTAATAATTAACCATCTTTCCCGTTGATCTAGTCCGTCAACTCTAAGCATGTGACCTCATAGGACCCGATTATAATAGCTATGAGTTTAATCAGTTTAACCTCATCAATCGTAGTTGGCTTCTAGCAAAGCACTACGACTCCTAAAAAATCGGATTGAATTATCTCCGTTAATTGTCCTATTCCAAGTTTAGTCATTGCACATAAAAGTAAAGGACACAATTCCTTCAAATGCCATACCAGTGATGGCAAATCTGAGCAACAGGGGATGCATTGTGGAGAATCGATGTGTGGTTTTAAAGAAGAAAGCGATGTTCATCTATTTCTCAGGTGTTGGTGGGCTGTGGAATTCTGGAAGGGCCTCTTAAACAACACAAGATTCCTAGACATTGGTTTCCCAACTTTGGAGGACTGGATATGGTTTTGTATGCAGGAGCTTGATAAGGATGAGATAATGATGCAGCGTGCGTGGGTAGGTAAAGAACGATAAATCAAAAGCTCGTTGATTCCGCAGAATACCGAGATTTTGAGGTCAATAGTCGTTGATCTCACAGAGATACCGTGTGTGGGTGGGTAAAGAACGATAAATCAAAAGCTCGTTGATTCCGCAGAATACCGAGATTTTGATGTCAATAGTCGTTGATCTCACAGAGATACCGAAAACTGACAGATAAGGAGGAAAACCTCAACTTTTATTCATTATGAAAAAACCGTCTAACAAAAACGACAAACAAGTGTTTAAATAGCAAACCCTAATTTCCAAAATAAGGAAATAACAAATAAGGAAATAACGAATAAGGAAATAACAAAAAAGTTCCCGAAAGAAGATAAAAACGCAAATTTGACCCTTCAGATGATCGAATGTGCCCTAAAAACGCCGAGCTCATAGCTTGCTATGAGTTTTGCTCAGAATGTTGTTTCCATCCAAAAAACACTAGGCTTTTATCAAATTATGACACAGATAAATTCTTTGCCATTCGCCCCACATTACCTCCAGGGCAGAGAAGATTCGTCCTCGAATCAATAGCTGCATCTGGAAAATCCACCTTGAAGCCAATTCCCCAACGTCGATCACGTCGTTCAGGGGAAGGGTGATTCCGGTCGATGGCAAAAGGGTTTTCATCCGTGACAATGACATCATCTCCCATCTGGGAGAGTGCGTCCAGTCGTTGGGTCAGGAGATCGACCTACCTCCGCAGAGCAGCATTATCTCGCCGCAACTCAGCATCATCCATGGTTGCCTCAGCGTCGACTCTCCGTGGTCTTCGAGTTGGCATAACTCAGGATCAGCTGGAAACTGATACCACTCTGATGCAGCGTGCGTGGGTGGGTAAAGAACGATAAATTAAAAGCTCGTTGATTTCGCAGAATACCGAGATTTTGAGTTCAATAGTCGTTGATCTCACAAAGATACCGAAAACTGACAGATAAGGAGGAAAACCTCAACTTTTATTCATTATCAAAAACCCGTCTAACAAAAACGACTAACAAGTGTTTAAATAGCAAACCCTAATTTCCAAAATAAGGAAATAACAAATAAGGAAATAACGAATAAGGAAATAACAAAAAAGTTCCCAAAAGAAGATAAAAACGCAAATTTGACCCTTCAGATGATCGAATTTGCCCTAAAAACGCCGAGCTCATAACTAGCTATGAGTTTCGCTCAGAATGTTGTTTCCACCCAAAAAACACTAGGCTTTCATCAAATACTGACACAGATAAATTCTTCGTCATTCGCCCCACATCAGATAATCAAGGTGTTCTGAGGAGCTAGATGGATCTGGTGGAACAGGAACCTGTTATTGCAGAAACAAGAAAGTATTAATGTCGTAACTGCAGTGGTGAAGGCCAAGTTTGTAGCCGAGGAGGTGGGTCAGGCAAATTTCAGATTTGTTGTCACTCAACTAGAAGCAGAGACCATTTGGAGACGTCCTGAGGAGGGCTGTTTTACAGTTTCTTGTGATGGCTCATGGGATCGGGAGTCGAAGGAGGCAGGAATTAGGGTGGTTTGCAGGGATAGCAGAGGAATAGTCACTACACCAGAATACATATTATACGACTCTCTTTGCTTTAGTCGTATATGCAGAAGTTGCATATGTTGGGTTATCCGACAGTATTTTGTAGTGAGTGTCGTACAGGACACCCATACGCGACATCCTCAATGCGGCAAATTAATCATTGTCGTATATGGCATCCTTTGCGACAGCACCGTAAACGACAGCATAAAACGTGTCGCGTAAGTTGGCATATGAGACATCATGTTAAGAGACATAACAAACGATGTCCCTTAAGTTGTCATATGAGACAACATGTTAAGAGACGCACCAAATGATGTCACTTAAGTTGGATATGCTGACACTCTGCTTTTTTGAATAAATTAATAAAGTAATATGTAAGTGACATTTAGTGTGTCGTACACATTGGTTGGTCAACTACCATTTTTAATGAATTTTATACTCTAAAATAAACTCAAAGGTAAACCCTTGAATGCAAGATGCTGTGATGAAGTATAGCAAGTCATGTAGCAGAAAACCATTTCATTTCGATGTTAAAATTATTATTCAAGATATTGTAATAGGAAATATACAAGCAATAATGAGAGAAAAACCAAGGTGCGGATACAAAATTGTTTCGGGTACTTCCAATGAAGATAACCACATTTGGAGGCACTACCAAATCACAACTTGCCACAAAATGGGGAAAAAATGTGAACTTCAAATATTAAAGAAGGTATTAAATGAAAAAAAGTTGCCAAACCACAATTCACGAAACAAAATTTGTTTAGGCCGAATTCACGAACTTCTCCAAACCACAACTTGCCACGTTACAAAGTTGTTCATTTCAAATATTAAAGAAGGTATTAAATGAAAAAAATGCAAAATAAATTAATTAAAAAGTGCCGCTTTTCTTATCTTATAAGTTTTTCATCAATTTTTTCAGATTCCCGCCGAACTAAAAAACAGAAGTGTTCACCCCCTCCCATCAAAAAGAAAAAAGAAAAAGAAAGAAGTGGTCACTGACGGACGCACAGTCGTCGTGTGCAAACGTCAAGAATAAATTTATAGTCCGCTACTCGCGACTTTACTACTGGGTAGCAAGTGGTAAGTAGGGGTCGAACCCAAGGGAATTAGGGGGATACGTTGTTCTTTAAGGGATTTGTACAGCGAGGGAGCGTGTTTTAAGGTTGATTGAGATTTTAGCGGTTATGACTAAGTGACTTTTTTTGGTTGTTTTTGGTTTTGAGTGCGGAAAAGTAAATTACAGAAAAATAAATACTGAAAAGTAAAAAGAAAGACTTACAGTGGGTGATGCGTGATTTGCGAGTCCTCCGGAAGGTGAGTGCAGTTGATTAAGGCAGTTATACTAGAAAAGTAAATACAAGGGGGTTTTCTAATTCAAGGGAAGCATTCGGTTTCGGGGGCATTGCATCATAGCCTGTTTTATCATTTTAGTAATCCTTCTAAGTATTCAAACGTGCATCAAGGCCATTTCAAGCGCTCGATTTGCCACACTGTCTAGTCTTTTGCAAAAGTGTTCGAAAGTGAATCAAGGCCATTTCAAGCACTCGACTTGCAACACTGTCTAATCTTTTGCAAAAAACGTAGAGCCCTTGTTCTACTCAAACTAGTACCCCATTTTAAGGTATACTAGCCTATGTGCATCCATTTGGATTGTCTTTTCCGATTTATCCAAATGGTGTTTGAGAGAGATCGAACTCCTTAGATAAGCTTTGCCATTTCAAGCATTCACTTACCCGAGTATGTTCACGAACTTCCACGGAAGAGCTTTGCCATTTCAAGCATCCACTCAATCTTGGAAATTCTGATCTAATATATGGCACATAGAACAAGTTTTGAATTCAGAGAAAAAACACTAAAATAGTCTAAAACATTTTATAATATAAGTACGCCCCTTCAACCGAATAAAGAGTTTAGCTACGATTATCCATGGAAGAGGATATCATAGCTAAATACTCGGGGGTTTTTGAAAGACAGTAAGTAAAGGGGAATACTCAAGAACCAACAGGAGTATTCCCAAATCCTACTTGAATACTCAAGAACCAACATGAGTATTCTCTAAAACTGTTATAATACTCAAAAACCAACAGGAGTATTATTTCAAACCGTTATAATACTCAAGAACCAACAGGAGTATTATTTCAAAAACCAAACTTACAAATGCCAAACTTTCTAGAGAGAGAAGTGTATGATGATTTGTGGATGTGGGATGATTTACAAATGAGGGAGAGGCATGTATTTATAGCCATGGAGGATGGAGGAGAAGATGACACTTGGCACAAGATGATTGGAGGAGCAAGAATGTGGAGGAGGAGGGGACAAGTGGCAAGCTCCCATGGTGGATGAAGAGCCGCCGGTGGCCGGTTGCCATGGAGGGAAGCCGCCGGTCATGGAGGAGGGGAGGGAAGAAAGCCACCCATGAGTCATCCTTCTTCACAAGGTAGCCGGTCACCATGAGGAAAAGAGTGAGTTTTGTGAGTTTTGTGCAGTTTTCACAAAACTATCAGTCCAATTTCGCTCCGGTCTGACTTTGGTTGTTCCTCGGTTGGATTTGTTTTGAGTGATTCCACGTCAGGATCTTGAGATTTCTATATTCAGCGTCTGATCGTGACCTTGGACTGACTCGTAATATCTTTTCAGCGTAAAATCCTCTCCTTAGCGTGTTTTCTCTCTAGAGTCCAAAATACCCTGTAGAAATATATCGGAACTAACAAGCAAAAGTTAAATAGACCAACAGTCTAATTTAGTGGGTTTTACTGTATTTTTTATTCGTATAATTATGGTCCATCAGTCACCCTAAAAGCATGTGTTACATTTGATTTTTAAAAATGAGATAAAAACACGTTTTTAAAAAAAAGCCAAGTGTTGCAAATGTTTACAAAAAAATCTAAATTTAAAAAAAAAGCCTAAATTTAAAAGCCCAACTTGACACGTTTCAAAAAAGCCTAATTTCGTACCCCCCCCAAAAAAAGCCTAATTTTAAAAAAAAAATGTAAGTGTTCAAAACTTGGACACTTTCCCTTCAAAAAAAAACTTAGATACGTTGCAAGTTAGAAAAGAAAAGAAAAACAAAGTGTCCAAAGCATGTGTTAGCTAGGGTTTCCTCGCATTCTCCTCTCGCTCAGTCGTCTCTCACAAATTGCTCTCCGATATTCGTCTCACCAATTGCTCAGATCCAACCGTGTCCAAAGTTCCCCTCGCCAGATCTGTCCGAAGAAGAACCATGAAGAAGATTAATGAGTAGCTAACAAGAATCATGAAGCTTCGCTCGCCATCATGCCGCCGTCCGCCACCAAAGTTGCAGAGCCCGGAGAAGCTAGTGAAGGCGCCGCCGTCTAAACGTCTGAAGCCAAAGAAGCAAGCCGTAGCAGTACCTTCAGTCCGACCACCACCAGCCAAGTAACTTTCTATCAATGACGATTGACATGAGGATCTTCTTCTGTTTTTTTTCCTTTATAAGTTGCCACTAATTGTTTAGTTTTGCTAGCCTGACTTCGTGATGGGGTATTCAGATATGTTGAAATACGAAGCATGAAGTTGGGAGATGAACAAGAAGTTTGAGCTAGCTCTGCTGGATGTAAATGAGGAAGAGCCTGATAGATGGGACAAGATAGACACCATGGTAGGTGGGAAAAGCGCCAAGGAGGTTGAAGATCACTTCAAGGCACTTGTGCTGGATGTGAACCTTATTGAATCTGGTGTATTCGGTGACGATCATTATGACCGTTATGAAGTAGTGGCACCTCAAACTTTCAAAAATTAGCCCCTACTTCTCCACCTCTAGGATTGTGCTTAAGCATCGAGCATGAAGCAAGGTATGTCTTTTGCTTATAGTTCAGAAATCTTGGCAAACCAGATTTGGCTTGATGCTCATTGTTATGAATATGAATTGATATGTGACGAATACATCAATATATACAGTACATGCACTACGCCAGAATACCCATTATCCGACTTCATGAATTTTAGTAGGCTAAGTGAAAATAGAGTCGTATAAGGTTTATGCGACTGTCTGGCTGTCGCATTCGCAAAGTCGCATTTGGTGAGTCGCGTAAGTCC
Organism: Rhodiola kirilowii; assembly: GCA_033675215.1. Lineage (NCBI taxonomy): Eukaryota > Viridiplantae > Streptophyta > Magnoliopsida > Saxifragales > Crassulaceae > Rhodiola > Rhodiola kirilowii. Next base: position 38,527,663 of record CM066193.1, read on the forward strand.
GATGCGACAGTAAATTGAAGCACAGTCCGGTAAGATTAGTCTAACGGGACAGTACTTCAAGCTGTTCCTTAATTGTTGTTGGAAAATGTGTTTGTAGTGGGTTGAAGAAAATGGTGGTGCGCCACATTTGAGACCTAAAATTGAGCGTGGAGAACGCCTCGAATCTTGTTGACAAAATTAGATTAAAATACCTTGACGTGTGAGGTATGAAATCAAGTATTGAATCGCCAAAAACGAAGCTAAATTGAATGAGTAATTGATGCTCAAAGTAGTGCCAAAAACCATGAAAAGATGACTTTGGTAGGAATGGATAGCTAGCTTGATTTCACACAAGTGGAAAGCTTATATCCCACATTGGAGGCCAAATGGGAACATTGTTTGTTCATATATGATTTCCATAACAAGCTTGTTAAGTTGTTAAAAGAAACTCTCCCAAAATGCCTTCGCTGGCGTGCGGAGGGGGGGGGGGGGGGAAATCATCCGGTCGACGACGTCAGATTTGGCCTGTCTTGTGCGCGCCCACATCATGCGGGTTGCGCGGTTCGTTTTTGGTTAATCTAATTTCGGTTCGGTTTTTTGCATAACTCGATCTTATTTTTATGTAAACCAAACGTCAAGAGTAAGACTGAGTCAGTCTTCGGCGGTTGCTGATTTTTCAAGATAAGAAGAGATAAGAACTTGGACTGTGCTTACAGATATACTGGCCAGATCCTATCTTTTCCGAAAAGTCAGGTTGAAACCGTTTCTCCTCTCAACTATATAAAGAAGCCTGCGCTTCAGTTCAGAACACACCGAAAACACTCCTTCACATCTCGACTACTGTTCTCTTTTCCCGATCTGTGATAGCAGAAGATCGAATAGGTTCGATCAGCAAGGCTACGGTGCTCAACGCGCTTGCTGAGGTTCTTTTATCCTGGGAAGCTTTTTGCCGTCAAATCCAGCACCAACGGGAGGCAAATCAGCTTTAAGGACAGCGTCAACGACGTGACTGAATCACCAACTCGGTTTGCTGTCCTTTTAATATCTGTTTGATTTTATCAGATTTTGATTACTGTATTCGTTCACATTGTTCAGATTTATATATGCATGTTGATTAATTGATATCACTGCAACAGTTTATTGTTGTTAGATCCGCATGAAATAAAGTAATATTCAGATAGCCAGACTTGTAACATTCTTAAAGCTGATTTTGTGCTTCGTTATTAACTGAATATTATTTCATACTAACAGATCTGTCTCTGTTGTAGCAATGAATTCTGAACAAGGACAAAACAACTTGTCTGTGAACATGGAAGGCGTCGAATATCACCAGGATGGTGCTGAGTCGGCTGCGACTACCCCATTGATGGCTCCGGCCGGGAATGTACCTGCGGGTCCAGTTCCAAATGCTATGGTGGCACAAGTGCCTGCTGCAGTAATGGCAGCTGAAAGGCCTGAGAAGTTCAATGGGTTGAACTTCACTACATGGCAGCCTAAGATGCATTTCTACCTCTCCCAATTAGGGTTGGCCCGGTATCTGACCGAGGAAACACCTACGGTGGCTGAGGGTGAGGCGGACAATCAAGTGCTCATTGCATACAATTCATGGAAAGATGCTGAGTATCTCTGTCGCAATTATGTGATGAACTGTCTTAATGACGTGTTGTACAAGGTGTACAAATCCAAAAGTTCAGCTAAGGACCTTTGGGTGGCGCTTGATCGGAAGTACCGAACAGAGAATGCTAGCTCCAAGAAGTACCTGGTGGGACGCTTCCTCGAATTCCAGATGGTGGATTCAAAGACTGTAACCAGTCAGGTGCACGACTTGCAGCTGATTATGCATGAGATGAATGCAGAGGGAATGAAGGTCAGTGAACCATTCCAGGTTGCTGCAGTAATTGAGAAGCTGCCTTCGGGGTGGAAGGACTTCAAAAATTACCTTAAGCACAAGCGAAAGGAAATGTCTATGGAAGACCTGGTGATTCACCTCAAGAATGAAGAGGACAATCGACTCTCTTATAAGAGGACAAAGCTACCTTCTGAGAGGGCTAACATTGTGGAGCATGGTGCTAGCTCCAAAGGGAAGAAGCCCTTAAACAAACTTGGACCCAAGAGTAGGGTTATCAAGAAGAAGGTGCAGACAAAGTTTGCTGGCAAGTGCTTCAATTGTGACAAAGAGGGTCACCGATCTGCTGATTGTAGAGCTCCAAAGAAGAAGAAGGCGAATGTCGCCGAGGGGGATGAAGAGCAACTAGTGGCTGTGATTTCTCAGCTGAATCTAGCGGATTCTAATCCCAAGGAGTGGTGGCTGGATACTGGAGCAACCCACCACATCTGTTCTGACAAGAATGCCTTCTCAGAGCTGAAGTTGACTGAAAATGGAGAGAAGGTGTACATGGGCAACTTGGCCACCTCAGAAGTCAAGGGAAAAGGAAGTGTGATGTTGAAGATGACGTTAGGCAAGGAGCTGAAGCTGACCAATGTTTCATATGTGCCTGATGTCAGGAAGAATTTAGTGTCTGGAACCTTACTTACTAGTCATGGTTTTAAGATGGTGTTTGAGTCCCAGAAGGTCGTTCTTTCAAAGAACGGCATGTATGTGGGACGTGGTTACGTGAAGGATGGAATGTGGAAACTCAATGTAATTGCTATCAATTCTATCAATAAAAATTCTTCCGCTTACTTGCTTGAGTCATCTAATTTATGGCATGGTAGATTAGGTCATGTGAATTATGACTCGATAAGGAATCTAATGAAATTGGATTGTATACCAAAATTTCAATTTGATTCCGAACACAAGTGTGAAATTTGTGTTGAAGCAAAATTAACAAGAACATCCTTTCATAGTGTTGAAAGAGACACTGAACCCCTTGACTTAATACATAGTGATCTATGTGACTTGAAATTCATGCCAACAAGAGGTGGAAATAAATATTTTGTGACTTTCATAGATGACAGTTCAAAATATTGTTCAATGTACTTGCTAGAGCAAGGATGAAGCAGTAGAGAAATTTGCCATGTATAAGTTGGAAGTGGAAAACCAATTAAATAAAAAGATTAAAAGGCTACGAAGCGATCGTGGTGGTGAATATGTAGAACCATTTGGGGCACTATGTGCACAAACTGGAATCATACATGAGGTTACACCACCTTATTCTCCTCAATCGAACGGTGTAGCTGAACGTAAGAATCGCACTATCAAAGAAATGATGAATGCGATGTTGCTTAGTTCAGGGTTACCCCAGTCAATGTGGGGGGAGGCCGTTTTGTCTGCTAACTATCTGCTGAATCGAATACCCCGAAAGAAGAAGGTGGAATCTCCCTATGAATTATTCAAAGGGAGAAAACCGGCTTATAAACACTTGCGAGTGTGGGGATGCTTAGCCAAAGTAATGGCACCCGGTCCTAAAAGAATGAAGATAGGACCAAAGACAGTTGATTGTGTCTTTATAGGCTATGCGCATAACAGTAATGCGTATAGGTTCATTGTGTATGAGTCTAAAAATCCTGATATACACAAGAACACAATTATAGAGTCTAAGAATGCTTCGTTCTTTGAACACGTATTTCCTCACAAAGAAATGCGATCGAGTTCATCTTATGAGATAGATGAAGATACTACTGAAATGTATCACCAACAAGAAGAAGTATCCGAGGATGATACAAATGTGGAGGAACCAAGAAGAAGCAAAAGAGCAAGGGTTGAAAATTCGTATGGACCTGATTTTGTAACCTTTATGGTTGAGGCCGGACCTCCTACATATAATGAAGCTATAAGCTCTGTTGATGGCCCTATATGGAAAGAAGCCATAAAAAGTGAACTAGACTCCATTATGCAAAATCATACTTGGGAGTTAGTTAATCTTCCTCCGGGATGTAAACCACTTGATTCAAAGTGGATTTGTACTAAGAAAATGAAAGTAGACGGTACTGTTGAAAAGTACAAAGCGAGACTTGTGATCAAAGGATATAGACAAAAGGAAGGTCTAGACTACTTTGATACATTCTCACCTGTGACAAGGATCACATTTATAAGGATGATAATTGCCATTGCAGCTCTGCGCAATCTAGAAATTCATCAAATGGATGTGAAGACTGCTTTCTTGAATGGAGATCTTGAGGAAGAGATATATATGGAACAACCTGAGGGTTGTAAAGCGCCAGGACAAGAGAGAAAGGTCTGTAAACTAGTGAAGTCTCTCTATGGTCTGAAACAGGCACCAAAACAGTGGCATGCGAAATTTGACAAAGTGATATTGTCAAATGGATTCAGAATCAACGAGTGTGACAAATGTGTATATAGTAAAAACACTAAACACGGATATGTGATTTTGTGCTTATACGTCGATGATATTCTCATTGTGGGAAACAATGAAGAAATGGTTAAATCCACTAAGTCCATGTTAAACTCAAGGTTTGATATGAAAGACTTAGGTCTAGCCGATGTAATTTTAGGGATTAAAATTACAAGGACGGAAGATGGATTTGTCTTAAGCCAAGCACACTACGTTGATAAGATTTTAGACAAATTTGGAAAGGATAGTGTAGGAGTTTATAAAACTCCTATAGATATGAATCATCACCTGTCTAAAAACAAAGGGGAGAGTATCTCTCAAGTGGAATACTCAAAAGTAATAGGCAGTCTAATGTACTTGATGAATTGTACTAGACCTGATATTGCTTATTGTGTGAGTAGGCTTGCAAGATATACGAGTAACACAGGATATGAACATTGGAAAGCCATCGTGAGAGTACTGAAGTATCTACGATTTACTCGTGACTACGGTCTACATTATACCAGATATCCTGAAGTCATTGAAGGTTACACTGATGCAAGCTGGATATCTGATATACAAGACTCAAAGGCCACTAGTGGATATGTATTCACTTTGGGAGGTGCAGCCGTTTCATGGAAATCCTCGAAACAAACTCTAATAACCAGGTCCACGATGGAAGCTGAGTTCGTGGCATTAGATAAATGCGGCGAAGAAGCAGAGTGGTTAAGGAATTTTGTAGAGGATATTCCTGGTTGGAAAAACCCTGTGCCACCAATATGTGTGTATTGCGATAATCAATCAACAATTGGTAGGGCACAGAATGTCATGTATAATGGTAAGTCTAGACACATACGTCGAAGACACAATACCATAAGACAACTTCTCTCATCCGGAGTCATAAGCATTGACTACGTGAGGTCCAAAGAAAATATATCGGATCCGTTAACCAAAGGGTTAAATAAGGACCAAGTAGAGAAGACAACTAAGGGAATGGGACTGAAGCCTTTTGATTGCTAACATCAAAGCATAGGCTTAAGCCCTTGGGCTATAAAAGTTGAGGCAAAGGAAAACCCTACCATGATGACTGGAGATCCCAAGAACTTGGTTCAAAGGGACAACCTACCTGCTAAGACTGTGTGAGGTCACTGTGGGGGTAACACCCCAATCCTATTCCCAGATAAAACAGTGACTCCTGCACGAGGCTAAGCTCGAAGCTTTTAATGATTCTAGTAATTTGAATAGTGAGATTCAAATGGGTAATGCAGGATTACTTTAAGAAAGAATCACCTATGCGAGAGAGAAGTGGGGTCGCTTCAAAGGAGAATTCAAAGGGCTTAATTCTTTAGAAACTCTTGCAGAACCAGGAAAGGGGTATCACGACCAAAATGAGCCCACCAGTAAGAACTGAATAAGATCAGGATAATATCTGTGAGAACTTGATTTCGTTTACAGTGTAAGACGAACAGTTCAAAGACATCACGTCTACTGAATAGTCAGTAAAGAGATCATGTTATCCCAAGGGAAGGTTCAAGGGGTTAACCTACCTATCCTTTGCAGATATTATCCGTAGAAGCTATCACCACTTCGTGTCGAGTTGATTATCGAGGATTATTGTTTTATTTGATTTCACCACTCGATTTTCTTCATGTGGGGGATTGTTGGAAAATGTGTTTGTAGTGGGTTGAAGAAAATGGTGGTGCGCCACATTTGAGACCTAAAATTGAGCGTGGAGAACGCCTCGAATCTTGTTGACAAAATTAGATTAAAATACCTTGACGTGTGAGGTATGAAATCAAGTATTGAATCGCCAAAAATGAAGCTAAATTGAATGAGTAATTGATGCTCAAAGTAGTGCCAAAAACCATGAAAACATGACTTTGGTAGGAATGGATAGCTAGCTTGATTTCACACAAGTGGAAAGCTTATATCCCACATTGGAGGCCAAATGGGAACATTGTTTGTTCATATATGATTTCCATAACAAGCTTGTTAAGTTGTTAAAAGAAACTCTCCCAAAATGCCTTCGCGGGCGTGCGCGGGGGGGGGGGGGAGGGAAATCATCCGGTCGACGACGTCGGATTTGGCCTGTCTTGTGCGCGCCCACATCATGCGGGTTGCGCAGTTCGTTTTTGGTTAATCTAATTTCGGTTTGGTTTTTCGCATAACTCGATCTTATTTTTATGTAAACCAAACGTCAAGAGTAAGACTGAGTCAGTCTTCGGCGGTTGCTGATTTTTCAAGATAAGAAGAGATAAGAACTTGGCTTGTGCTTGCAGATATACTAGCCAGATCCTATCTTTTCCGAAAAGTCAGGTTGAAACCGTTTCTCCTCTCAACTATATAAAGAAGCCTGCGCTTCAGTTCAGAACACACCGAAAACACTCCTTCACATCTCGACTACTGTTCTCTTTTCCCGATCTGTGATAGCAGAAGATCGAATAGGTTCGATCAGCAAGGCTACGGTGCTCAACGCGCTTGCTGAGGTTCTTTTATCCTGGGAAGCTTTTTGCCGTCAAATCCAGCACCAACGGGAGGCAAATCAGCTTTAAGGACAGCGTCAACGACGTGACTGAATCACCAACTCGGTTTGCTGTCCTTTTAATATCTGTTTGATTTTATCAGATTTTGATTACTGTATTCGTTCACATTGTTCAGATTTATATATGCATGTTGATTAATTGATATCACTGCAACAGTTTATTGTTGTTAGATCCGCATGAAATAAAGTAATATTCAGATAGCTAGACTTGTAACATTCTTAAAGCTGATTTTGGGCTTCGTTATTAACTGACTATTATTTCATACTAACAGATCTGTCTCTGTTGTAGCAATGAATTCTGAACAAGGACAAAACAACTTGTCTGTGAACATGGAAGACGTCGAATATCACCAGGATGGTGCTGAGTCGGCTGCGACTACCCCATTGATGGCTCCGGCCGGGAATGTACCTGCGGGTCCAGTTCCAAATGCTATGGTGGCACAAGTGCCTGCTGCAGTAATGGCAGCTAAAAGGCCTGAGAAGTTCAATGGGTTGAACTTCACTACATGGCAGCCTAAGATGCATTTCTACCTCTCCCAATTAGGGTTGGCCCGGTATCTGACCGAGGAAACACCTACGGTGACTGAGGGTGAGGCGGACAATCAAGTGCTCATTGCATACAATGCATGGAAAGATGCTGAGTATCTCTGTCGCAATTATGTGATGAACTGTCTTAATGACGTGTTGTACAAGGTGTACAAATCCAAAAGTTCAGCTAAGGATCTTTGGGTGGCGCTTGATCGGAAGTACCGAACAGAGAATGCTGGCTCCAAGAAGTACCTGGTGGGACGCTTCCTCGAATTCCAGATGGTGGATTCAAAGACTGTAACCAGTCAGGTGCACGACTTGCAGCTGATTATGCATGAGATGAATGCAGAGGGAATGAAGGTCAGTGAACCATTCCAGGTTGCTGCATTAATTGAGAAGCTGCCTTCGGGGTGGAAGGACTTCAAAAATTACCTTAAGCACAAGCGAAAGGAAATGTCTATGGAAGACCTGGTGATTCGCCTCAAGAATGAAGAGGACAATCGACTCTCTGATAAGAGGACAAAGCTACCTTCTGAGAGGGCTAACATTATGGAGCATGGTGCTAGCTCCAAAGGGAAGAAGCCCTTAAACAAACTTGGACCCAAGAGTAGGGTTATCAAAAAGAAGGTGCAGACGAAGTTTGCTGGCAAGTGCTTCAATTGTGACAAAGAGGGTCACCGATCTGCTGATTGTAGAGCTCCAAAGAATAAGAAGGCGAATGTCGCCGAGGGGGATGAAGAGCAACTAGTGGCTGTGATTTCTCAGCTGAATCTAGCGGATTCTAATCCCAATGAGTGGTGGCTGGATACTGGAGCAACCCACCACATCTGTTCTGACAAGAATGCCTTCTCAGAGCTGAAGTTGACTGAAAATGGAGAGAAGGTGTACATGGGCAACTTGGCCACCTCAGAAGTCAAGGGAAAAGGAAGTGTGATGTTGAAGATGACGTCAGGCAAGGAGCTGAAGCTGACCAATGTTTCATATGTGCCTGATGTCAGGAAGAATTTAGTGTCTGGAACCTTACTTACTAGTCATGGTTTTAAGATGGTGTTTGAGTCCCAGAAGGTCGTTCTTTCAAAGAACGGCATGTATGTGGGACGTGGTTACGTGAAGGATGGAATGTGGAAACTCAATGTAATTGCTATCAATTCTATCAATAAAAATTCTTCCGCTTACTTGCTTGAGTTGTCTAATTTATGGCATGGTAGATTAGGTCATGTGAATTATGACTCGATAAGGAATCTAATGAAATTCGATTGTATACAATATTTCAATTTGATTCCGAACACAAGTGTGAAATTTGTGTTGAAGCAAAATTAACAAGAACATCCTTTCATAGTGTTGAAAGAGACACTGAACCCCTTGACTTAATACATAGTGATCTATGTGATTTGAAATTCATGCCAACAAGAGGTGGAAATAAATATTTTGTGACTTTCATAGATGACAGTTCAAAATATTGTTCAATGTACTTGCTAAAGAGCAAGGATGAAGCAGTAGAGAAATTTGCCATGTATAAGTTGGAAGTGGAAAACCAATTAAATAAAAAGATTAAAAGGCTACGAAGCGATCGTGGTGGTGAATATGTAGAACCATTTGGGGCACTATGTGCACAAACTGGAATCATACATGAGGTTACACCACCTTATTCTCCTCAATCGAACGGTGTAGCTGAACGTAAGAATCGCACTATCAAAGAAATGATGAATGCGATGTTGCTTAGTTCAGGGTTACCCCAGTCAATGTGGGGGGAGGCCGTTTTGTCTGCTAACTATCTGCTGAATCGAATACCCCGAAAGAAGAAGGAGGAATCTCCCTATGAATTATTCAAAGGGAGAAAATCGGCTTATAAACACTTGCGAGTGTGGGGATGCTTAGCCAAAGTAATGGCACCCGGTCCTAAAAGAATGAAGATAGGACCAAAGACAGTTGATTGTGTCTTTATAGGCTATGCGCAGAACAGTAATGCGTATATGTTCATTGTGTATGAGTCTAAAAACCCTGATATACACAAGAACACAATTATAGAGTCTAAGAATGCTTCATTCTTTGAACACGTATTTCCTCACAAAGAAATGCGATCGAGTTCATCTTATGAGATAGATGAAGATACTACTGAAATGTATCACCAACAAGAAGAAGTATCCGAGGATGATACAAATGTGGAGGAACCAAGAAGAAGCAAAAGAGCAAGGGTTGAAAATTCGTATGGACCTGATTTTGTAACCTTTATGGTTGAGGCCGGGCCTCCTACATATAATGAAGCTATAAGCTCTATTGATGGCCCTATATGGAAAGAAGCCATAAAAAGTGAACTAGACTCCATTATGCAAAATCATACTTGGGAGTTAGTTAATCTTCCTCCGGGATGTAAACCACTTGATTCAAAGTGGATTTTTACTAAGAAAATAAAAGTAGACGGTACTGTTGAAAAGTACAAAGCGAGACTTGTGATCAAAGGATATAGACAAAAGGAAGGTCTAGACTACTTTGATACATTCTCACCTGTGACAAGGATCACATCTATAAGGATGATAATTGCCATTGCAGCTCTGCGCAATCTAGAAATTCATCAAATGGATGTGAAGACTGCTTTCTTGAATGGAGATCTTGAGGAAGAGATATATATGGAACAACCTGAGGGTTGTAAAGCGCCAGGACAAGAGAGAAAGGTCTGTAAACTAGTGAAGTCTCTCTATGGTCTGAAACAGGCACCAAAACAGTGGCATGAGAAATTTGACAAAGTGATATTGTCAAATGGATTCAGAATCAACGAGTGTGACAAATGTGTATATAGCAAAAACACTGAACACGGATATGTGATTTTGTGCTTATACGTCGATGATATTCTCATTGTGGGAAACAATGAAGAAATGGTTAAATCCACTAAGTCCATGTTAAACTCAAGGTTTGATATGAAAGACTTAGGTCTAGCCGATGTAATTTTAGGGATTAAAATTACAAGGACGGCAGATGGATTTGTCTTAAGCCAAGCACACTACGTTGATAAGATTTTAGACAAATTTGGAAAGGATAGTGTAGGAGTTTATAAAACTCCTATAGATATGAATCATCACCTGTCTAAAAACAAAGGGGAGAGTATCTCTCAAGTGGAATACTCAAAAGTAATAGGCAGTCTAATGTACTTGATGAATTGTACTAGACCTGATATTGCTTATTGTGTGAGTAGGCTTGCAAGATATACGAGTAACCCAGGATATGAACACTGGAAAGCCATCGTGAGAGTACTGAAGTATCTACGATTTACTCGTGACTACGGTCTACATTATACCAGATATCCTGAAGTCATTGAAGGTTACACTGATGCAAGCTGGATATTTGATATACAAGACTCAAAGGCCACTAGTGGATATGTATTCACTTTGGGAGGTGCAGCCGTGTCATGGAAATCCTCGAAACAAACTCTAATAACCAGATCCACGATGGAAGCTGAGTTCGTGGCATTAGATAAATGCGGCGAAGAAGCAGAGTGGTTAAGGAATTTTGTAGAGGATATTCCTGGTTGGAAAAACCCTGTGCCACCAATATGTGTGTATTGCGATAATCAATCAACAATTGGTAGGGCACAGAATGTCATGTATAATGGTAAGTCTAGACACACACGTCGAAGACACAATACCATAAGACAACTTCTCTCATCCGGAGTCATAAGCATTGACTACGTGAGGTCCAAAGAAAATATATCGGATCCGTTAACCAAAGGGTTAAATAAGGACCAAGTAGAGAAGACAACTAAGGGAATGGGACTGAAGCCTTTTGATTGCTAACATCAAAGCATAGGCTTAAGCCCTTGGGCTATAAAAGTTGAGGCAAAGGAAAACCCTACCATGATGACTGGAGATCCCAAGAACTTGGTTCAAAGGGACAACCTACCTGCTAAGACTGTGTGAGGTCACTGTGGGGGTAACACCCCAATCCTATTCCCAGATAAAACAGTGACTCCTACACGAGGCTAAGCTCGAAGCTTTTAATGATTCTAGTAATTTGAATAGTGAGATTCAAATGGGTAATGCAGGATTACTTTAAGAAAGAATCACCTATGCGAGAGAGAAGTGGGGTCGCTTCAAAGGAGAATTCAAAGGGCTTAATTCTTTAGAAACTCTTGCAGAACCAGGAAAGGGGTATCACGACAAAAATGAGCCCACCAGTAAGAACTGAATAAGATCAGGATAATATCTGTGAGAACTTGATTTCGTTTACAGTGTAAGACGAACAGTTCAAAGACATCACGTCTACTGAATAGTCAGTAAAGATATCATGTTATCCCAAGGGAAGGTTCAAGGGGTTAACCTACCTATCCTTTGCAGATATTATCCGTAGAAGCTATCACCACTTCGTGTCGAGTTGATTATCGAGGATTATTGTTTTATTTGATTTCACCACTCGATTTTCTTCATGTGGGGGATTGTTGGAAAATGTGTTTGTAGTGGGTTGAAGAAAATGGTGGTGCGCCACATTTGAGACCTAAAATTGAGCGTGGAGAACGCCTCAAATCTTGTTGACAAAATTAGATTAAAATACCTTGACGTGTGAGGTATGCAATCAAGTATTGAATCGCCAAAAACGAAGCTAAATTGAATGAGTAATTGATGCTCAAAGTAGTGCCAAAAACCATGAAAACATGACTTTGGTAGGAATGGATAGCTAGCTTGATTTCACACAAGTGGAAAGCTTATATCCCACATTGGAGGCCAAATGGGAACATTGTTTGTTCATATATGATTTCCATAACAAGCTTGTTAAGTTGTTAAAAGAAACTCTCCCAAAATGCCTTCGCGGGCGTGCGAAGGGGGGGAATCATCCGGTCGACGACGTCGGATTTGGCCTGTCTTGTGCGCGCCCACATCATGCGGGTTGCGCGTTTCGTTTTTGGTTAATCTAATTTCGGTTCGGTTTTTTGCATAACTCGGTCTTATTTTTATGTAAACCAAACGTCAAGAGTAAGACTGAGTCAGTCTTTGGCGGTTGCTGATTTTTCAAGATAAGAAGAGATAAGAACTTGGACTGTGCTTGCAGATATACTGGCCAGATCCTATCTTTTCCAAAAAGTCAGGTTAAAACCATTTCTCCTCTCAACTATATAAAGAAGCCTGCGCTTCAGTTCAGAACACACTGAAAACACTCATTCACATCTTGACTACTGTTCTCTTTTCCCGATCTGTGATAGCAAAAGATCGAATAGGTTCGATCAGCAAGGCTACGATGCTCAACACGCTTGCTGAGGTTCTTTTATCCTGGGAAGCTTTTTGCCGTCAAATCCAGCACCAACGGGAGGCAAATCAGCTTTAAGGACAGCGTCAACGACGTGACTGAATCACCAACTTGGTTTGCTGTCCTTTTAATATCTGTTTGATTTTATCATATTCTGATTACTGTATTCGTTCACATTGTTCAGATTTATATATGCATGTTGATTAATTGATATCACTGCAACAGTTTATTGTTGTTAGATCCGCATGAAATAAAGTAATATTCAGATAGCCAGACTTGTAACATTCTTAAAGCTGATTTTGTGCTTCGTTATTATCTGAATATTATTTCATACTAACAGATCTGTCTCTGTTGTAGCAATGAATTCTGAACAAGGACAAAACAACTTGTCTGTGAACATGGAAGGCGTCGAATATCACCATGATGGTGCTGATTCGGCTGCGACTACCCCATTGATGGCTCCGGCCGGGAATGTACCTGCGGGTCCAGTTCCAAATGCTATGGTGGCACAAGTGCCTGCTGCAGTAATGGCAGCTGAAAGGCCTGAGAAGTTCAATGGGTTGAACTTCACTACATGGCAGCCTAAGATGCATTTCTACCTCTCCCAATTAGGGTTGGCCCGGTATCTGACCGAGGAAACACCTACGGTGGCTGAGGGTGAGGCGGACAATCAAGTGCTCATTGCATACAATTCATGGAAAGATGCTGAGTATCTCTGTCGCAATTATGTGATGAACTGTCTTAATGACGTGTTGTACAAGGTGTACAAATCCAAAAGTTCAACTAAGGACCTTTGGGTGGCGCTTGATCGGAAGTACCGAACAGAGAATGCTAGCTCCAAGAAGTACCTGGTGGGACGCTTCCTCGAATTCCAGATGGTGGATTCAAAGACTGTAACCAGTCAGGTGCACGACTTGCAGCTAATTATGCATGAGATGAATGCAGAGGGAATGAAGGTCAGTGAACCATTCCAGGTTGCTGCAGTAATTGAGAAGCTGCCTTCGGTGTGGAAGGACTTCAAAAATTACCTTAAGCACAAGCGGAAGGAAATGTCTATGGAAGACCTGGTGATTCACCTCAAGAATGAAGAGGACAATCGACTCTCTGATAAGAGGACAAAGCTACCTTCTGAGAGGGCTAACATTGTGGAGCATGGTGCTAGCTCCAAAGGGAAGAAGCCCTTAAACAAACTTGGACCCAAGAGTAGGGTTATCAAGAAGAAGGTGCAGGCGAAGTTTGCTGGCAAGTGCTTCAATTGTGACAAAGAGGGTCACCGATCTGCTGATTGTAGAGCTCCAAAGAAGAAGAAGGCGAATGTCGCCGAGGGGGATGAAGAGCAACTAGTGGCTGTGATTTCTCAGCTGAATCTAGCGGATTCTAATCCCAAGGAGTGGTGGCTGGATACTGGAGCAACCCACCACATCTGTTCTGACAAGAATGCCTTCTCAGAGCTGAAGTTGACTGAAAATGGAGAGAAGGTGTACATGGGCAACTTGGCCACCTCAGAAGTCAAGGGAAAAGGAAGTGTGATGTTGAAGATGACGTCAGGCAAGGAGCTGAAGCTGACAAATGTTTCATATGTGCCTGATGTCAGGAAGAATTTAGTGTCTGGAACCTTACTTACTAGTCATGGTTTTAAGATGGTGTTTGAGTCCCAGAAGGTCGTTCTTTCAAAGAACGGCATGTATGTGGGACGTGGTTACGTGAAGGATGGAATGTGGAAACTCAATGTAATTGCTATCAATTCTATCAATAAAAATTCTTCCGCTTACTTGCTTGAGTCATCTAATTTATGGCATGGTAGATTAGGTCATGTGAATTATGACTCGATAAGGAATCTAATGAAATTGGATTGTATACCAAAATTTCAATTTGATTCCGAACACAAGTGTGAAATTTGTGTTGAAGCAAAATTAACAAGAACATCCTTTCATAGTGTTGAAAGAGACACTGAACCCCTTGACTTAATACATAGTGATCTATGTGACTTGAAATTCATGCCAACAAGAGGTGGAAATAAATATTTTGTGACTTTCATATATGACAGTTCAAAATATTGTTCAATGTACTTGCTAAAGAGCAAGGATGAAGCAGTAGAGAAATTTGCCATGTATAAGTTGGAAGTGGAAAACCAATTAAATAAAAAGATTAAAAAGCTACGAAGCGATCGTGGTGGTGAATATGTAGAACCATTTGGGGCACTATGTGCACAAACTGGAATCATACATGAGGTTAAACCACCTTATTCTCCTCAATCGAACGGTGTAGCTGAACGTAAGAATCGCACTATCAAAGAAATGATGAATACGATGTTGCTTAGTTCAGGGTTACCCCAGTCAATGTGGGGGGAGGCCGTTTTGTCTGCTAACTATCTGCTGAATCGAATACCCCGAAAGAAGAAGGAGGAATCTCCCTATGAATTATTCAAAGGGAGAAAACCGGCTTATAAACACTTGCGAGTGTGGGGATGCTTAGCCAAAGTAATGGCACCCGGTCCTAAAAGAATGAAGATAGGACCAAAGACAGTTGATTGTGTCTTTATAGGCTATGCGCAGAACAGTAATGCGTATAGGTTCATTGTGTATGAGTCTAAAAACCCTGATATACACAAGAACACAATTATAGAGTCTAAGAATGCTTCGTTCTTTGAACACGTATTTCCTCACAAAGAAATGCGATCGAGTTCATCTTATGAGATAGATGAAGATACTACTGAAATGTATCACCAACAAGAAGAAGTATCCGAGGATGATACAAATGTGGAGGAACCAAGAAGAAGCAAAAGAGCAAGGGTTGAAAATTCGTATGGACCTGATTTTGTAACCTTTATGGTTGAGGCCGGACCTCCTACATATAATGAAGCTATAAGCTCTGTTGATGGCCCTATATGGGAAGAAGCCATAAAAAGTGAACTAGACTCCATTATGCAAAATCATACTTGGGAGTTAGTTAATCTTCCTCCGGGATGTAAACCACTTGATTCAAAGTGGATTTGTACTAAGAAAATGAAAGTAGATGGTACTGTAAAAAAGTACAAAGAGAGACTTGTGATCAAAGGATATAGACAAAAGGAAGGTCTAGACTACTTTGATACATTCTCACCTGTGACAAGGATCACATCTATAAGGATGATAATTGCCATTGCAGCTCTGCGCAATCTAGAAATTCATCAAATGGATGTGAAGACTGCTTTCTTGAATGGAGATCTTGAGGAAGAGATATATATGGAACAACCTGAGGGTTGTAAAGCGCCAGGACAAGAGAGAAAGGTCTGTAAACTAGTGAAGTCTCTCTATGGTCTGAAACAGGCACCAAAATAGTGGCATGAGAAATTTGACAAAGTGATATTGTCAAATGGATTCAGAATCTACGAGTGTGACAAATGTGTATATAGCAAAAACACTGAACACGGATATGTGATTTTGTGCTTATACGTCGATGATATTCTCATTGTGGGAAACAATGAAGAAATGGTTAAATCCACTAAGTCCATGTTAAAGTCAAGGTTTGATATGAAAGACTTAGGTCTGGCCGATGTAATTTTAGCGATTAAAATTACAAGGACGGCAGATGGATTTGTCTTAAGCCAAGCACACTACGTTGATAAGATTTTAGACAAATTTGGAAAGGATAGTGTAGGAGTTTATAAAACTCCTATAGATATGAATCATCACCTGTCTAAAAACAAAGGGGAGAGTATCTCTCAAGTGGAATACTCAAAAGTAATAGGCAGTCTAATGTACTTGATGAATTGTACTAGACCTGATATTGCTTATTGTGTGAGTAGGCTTGCAAGATATACGAGTAACCCAGGATATGAACACTGGAAAGCCATCGTGAGAGTACTGAAGTATCTACGATTTACTCGTGACTACGGTCTACATTATACCAGATATCCTGAAGTCATTGAAGGTTACACTGATGCAAGATGGATATCTGATATACAAGACTCAAAGGCCACTAGTGGATATGTATTCACTTAGGGAGGTGCAGCCGTGTCATGGAAATCCTCGAAACAAACTCTAATAACCAGATCCACGATGGAAGCTGAGCTCGTGGCATTAGATAAATGCGGCGAAGAAGCAGAGTGGTTAAGGAATTTTGTAGAGGATATTCCTGGTTGGAAAAAACCAGTGCCACCAATATGTGTGTATTGCGATAATCAATCAACAATTGGTAGGGCACAGAATGTCATGTATAATGGTAAGTCTAGCCACATACGTCGAAGACGCAATACCATAAGACAACTTCTCTCATCCGGAGTCATAAGCATTGACTACGTGAGGTCCAAAGAAAATATATCGGATCCGTTAACCAAAGGGTTAAATAAGGACCAAGTAGAGAAGACAACTAAGGGAATGGGACTGAAGCCTTTTGATTGCTAACATCAAAGCATAGGCTTAAGCCCTTGGGCTATAAAAGTTGAGGCAAAGGAAAACCCTACCATGATGACTGGAGATCCCAAGAACTTGGTTCAAAGGGACAACCTACCTGCTAAGACTGTGTGAGGTCACTGTGGGGGTAACACCCCAATCCTATTCGCAGATAAAACAGTGACTCCTGCACGAGGCTAAGCTCGAAGCTTTTAATGATTCTAGTAATTTGAATAGTGAGATTCAAATGGGTATTGCATGATTACTTTAAGAAAGAATCACCTATGCGAGAGAGAAGTGGGGTCGCTTCAAAGGAGAATTCAAAGGGCTTAATTCTTTAGAAACTCTTGCAGAACCAGGAAAGGGGTATCACGACCAAAATGAGCCCACCAGTAAGAACTGAATAAGATCAGGATAATATCTGTGAGAACTTGATTTCGTTTACAGTGTAAGACGAACAGTTCAAAGACATCACGTCTACTGAATAGTCAGTAAAGAGATCATATTATCCAAAAGGAAGGTTCAAGGGGTTAACCTACCTATCCTTTGCAGATATTATCCGTAGAAGCTATCACCACTTCGTGTCGAGTTGATTATCGAGGATTATTGTTTTATTTGATTTCACCACTCGATTTTCTTCATGTGGGGGATTGTTGGAAAATGTGTTTGTAGTGGTTGAAGAAAATGGTGGTGCGCCACATTTGAGACCTAAAATTGAGCGTGGAGAACGCCTCGAATCTTGTTGACAAAATTAGATTAAAATACCTTGACGTGTGAGGTATGAAATCAAGTATTGAATTGCCAAAAACAAAGCTAAATTGAATGAGTAATTGATGCTCAAAGTAGTGCCAAAAACCATGAAAATATGACTTTGGTAGGAATGGATAGCTAGCTTGATTTCACACAAGTGGAAAGCTTATATCCCACATTGGAGGCCAAATGAGAACATTGTTTGTTCATATATGATTTCCATAACAAGCTTGTTAAGTTGTTAAAAGAAACTCTCCCAAAATGCCTTCGCGGGCGTGCGCAGGGGGGGGGGGGAAATCATCCGGTCGACGACGTCGGATTTGGCCTGTCTTGTGCGCGCCCACATCATGCGGGTTGCGCGGTTCGTTTTTGGTTAATCTAATTTTGGTTCGGTTTTTTGCATAACTCGATCTTATTTTTGTGTAAACCAAACGTCAAGAGTAAGACTGAGTCAGTCTTCGGCGGTTGCTGATTTTTCGAGATAAGAAGAGATAAGAACTTGGACTGTGCTTGCAGATATACTGGCCAGATCCTATCTTTTCCGAAAAGTCAGGTTGAAACCGTTTCTCCTCTCAACTATATAAAAAAGCCTGCGCTTCAGTTCAAAACACACCGAAAACACTCCTTCACATCTCGACTACTGTTCTCTTTTCCCGATCTGTGATAGCAGAAGATCGAATAGGTTCGATCAGCAAGGCTACGGTGCTCAACGCGCTTGCTGAGGTTCTTTTATCCTGGGAAGCTTTTTGCCGTCAAATCCAGCACCAACGGGAGGCAAATCAGCTTTAAGGACAGCGTCAACGACGTGATTGAATCACCAACTCGGTTTGTTGTCCTTTTAATATCTGTTTGATTTTATCAGATTCTGATTACTGTATTCGTTCACATTGTTCAGATTTATATATGCATGTTGATTAATTGATATCATTGCAACAGTTTATTGTTGTTAGATCCGCATGAAATAAAGTAATATTCAGATAGCCAGACTTGTAACAATTGTATCTACTGTCACATAGGATTTTTTTTAAATGTTAGTAGATTAATAATTATACGACATTTATTATTAATAAAACAATATCACACATAAAGAAATTTGAAATTCAATTTTCATTCCAATTGAAAAAGAACAATACAATCTGTAATATGTTTCAATGTTGTAGTACATAACTACTTTGTTTGAAGAAACCCTAGCTAACATATGCGGACACTTTGTTTCTTTTTCTTTTTTTAACTTCACTTAGATTTTTTTTTATGTGGACTTAGATTTTTTTTAAGTTACGCTTTTTGAAGCAGGCAAGTTGGGCTTTTAAAGTTAGGCTTTTTTTTTAAGTTTAGATTTTTTTGCAACACTTGGTTTTTTTTAAACGTGTTTTTATCTCATTTTTTAAAATCAAATGTAACACATGCTTTTGGGGTGAACACTTCTTTCTTTTTCTTTTTTCTTTTTGATGGGAGGGGTGAACACTTCTGTTTTTTTAGTTCGGGCAGAAATCTGAAAAATTGATGAAAAACTTATAAGATAAGAAAAACGACACTTTTTTACTAATTTATTTTGCATTTTTTTATTTAATACCTTCTTTAATATTTGAAATGAATATAGAGTCGCGTAAGAGAAAGTTAGTTGACCAACCAATGTGTACGACACACTAAATGTCACTTACATATTACTTTATTAATTTATTCAAAAAAGCAGAGTGTCAGCATGTCCAACTTAAGTGACATCATTTGTTGTGTCTCTTAACATGTTGTCTCATATGATAACTTAAGGGACATCATTTGATGTGTCTCTCAACATGATGTCTCATATGCCAACTTACGCGATACATTTTATGCTGTCATTTACGGTGCTGTCGCAAAGGGTGTCATATACGACAGTGATTGATTTGTCGCATTGAGGATGTCGCGTATGGGTGTCCTATACGACACTCACTACAAAATACTGTCGGATAACCTAACATATACGACTTCTGCATATACGACTAAAGCAAAGAGAGTCGCATAATAGGCATTCTAGTGTAGTGATGATAGATGTGTATGGTAAGCACAATAATGAGAGAATATACAGGATATGTGCTATGAATATCTGATGAGAATAATATATTCTCTAACCCCCCCCCCTCAAACTCATGGTGGATAAACAAGACTGAGTTGGAGAGAAAGAAGCAGTATATAGAAATGTTCTACCAAGAATAATTGGGATATCTATGTCCTCTGAGATCTCTAGCACAATAGAATCAGTAGGGATATATATGTTCTTCACCTTGACAGGAACGTCCTTCAGAATCCCTCTCGGGAATTTACAAGAACGATCTGTAAGGAAAATTGTGACATTGGTAGGACAAAGATCACCCAAATTCAGTTTAGCATACAAGGAATAAGGCATGATAAACATACTAGCACCAAAATCACAGAAGGCACAATGAATAGTACTACCACCAATATCACAAGGGATAGAAAAACTCCTTCAGTCTTTCAGTTTGGGCGGCATGGGCTGGTGCATGGCTGCACTACACTCTTCACTCAGGACCACTATCTTGGATCCTTCAATTTTCCTCTTCCCAGTAAGAATTTCCTTACTCAATGCAAACATCCCACTCAATGTAAAACTTGCAAGAACGATAAAAAAAATCGACGATAAAATTAAGCACAATGACATTAAATACTCGAATTGCATTAATGAAAAACGTTTAATTGAACACATGAAGAGTTGGGTTGGGTATAAGGCACAGGATCCGTAGGATCCCAGAATAAGGAGGGCTACTCAGTACTCATGGTAAGTTAACCAAAAATAGTGTAGAAGTAGAAATCAAGGACGAGAAAACCGTATTCACGATGTAGCTCGTCGAGTCTTCTATGTCTCCTGATGTTCTACTCTGTCTTCTTCTTCAAGTTAGGTCTGAAACTCTCCAAAATCAAGCGTATTTAAAATAGATTCCGAATTTCGTTTTTATTTTTGGAAATTCCCGACGGGGCCGTGACACTCCAATGTCACGGTGTGAGCAAAAACGCATTGGGCAATAAGTATGCAGTGACACCCGTGACAGTGCAATATGTCACGGTTGTCACGGCAGACCCAGAATCTTTCTGAGCTTTTGGGTAGCCGTGAAACCCGTTACATCTAGATTTGTCATAGAGCACCTTGAATCCTTATGCGAAAAACAGCTACCGCGACAACCGTGACACTTATAGGGTGTCACGGCCGTCACGGCCCGTAGCTTGTGCAGAGTCCTTTTTCTGGCCTTTTTTCTGTTGATCTTTCCGTTATTTCAACACTTCGAGTCCAATGAGCAATGATACGTCTTTTTATCTTGAAACACTCGAGAAAGACATCAAATCGAGACAATTTGCTGGGAGAACGAGTATTATCCTGCATGAAATGTAGCGAATAATTATTCAGAATATCGACTGATCAGACTTGTAAAGGTGTTCCGATAAAGCTAGGCGAGCATGAATTTGGAGTAGATTTTCATCTGTTGCCATGGTTGGCAGAAATTGGCCCAACTTTGTTTGAATATAAGGATTTATGGATGAGTTTCATGCACCTGGGCGTACAAGTGACGTTGCATGGTTTGCCCCAGGGGTGCGCAACTCGCACAATATAGGGGAGTTGGGAAGAGCCACAAATTCCCATGCAGTCGCCTCCATGTTTCAGTCACTGTTGTGTTATCTGGTGATGAATCCCATCGAGCCGTGCCGAAGTTACTAACAATTCCAGAGGAGTTGGACAATGTTCAGCGTTAGCAGTTGCATGAGTTGTTGTAGATCCATGCACATGTGTTTGCATGACGGAATTTGGCGAGAATTGAGATGGAAAATATTGGTGACGGAATTTTGTGGGAATTTAGATGGAACATATGGGTGACGGAATTTTGTGGGAATTTAGACGGAGAATAACTACGGAAAGAGGCCGGACTTGTGACGGAATTTTGGGTGACGGAATTTAGGCGGAATAGTGACGGCACAATGACGGAATTAAACGACGAAATGATGACGGAAAAGTTTTACCGTCGAGAAAATTTCCGTCATCGACTTCGTTGCAGGAACGTTGACGGAAATTCAACTTTTTCCGTCACCATTCCGTCATTTTTCCGACATTTTATTGATGTCGCAAATTTTTCCAAAATTTGTAGTGGCACTCAGAGGGGGCTTGCCTCCCAAACATTCCTATGACCACAATGTCACCCTTTTCTCAGGAGCACCGCCAGTTACGGTACGCCCATATTGTTATTCACTATTCCGGACTAGTAAGATTGACAAGATGATTTAAGAAATGTTAGCTGAGGGTATCATCCATGGGAATACTAGTCCATTTTCTCTAAACTAGATCTCCGCTCGGGTTATAATTAAATAAGGGTGAATGAGGGGGGCATACATAAGATGGCATTCTGTACTAATGACGGATATTATGAGTTTTTGGTAATGCCATTCGGCTTGACGAATGCTCCATTGACTTTTCAGGCTGCTGTGAATGAGATGTTGAGACCTTTATTGCGGAAGTTTGCTTTGGTATTAATCCACGGGATACTAACACACAACAAGTTTTGGAGAGACCATATGAGGCATTTTGATGCAGTTTTTACAAAGCTAGCGGAACTTTCATTTGTGGCTAAGGCATCTTAATGTGATATTGGTAAGGCTTCTGTTTATTATTTCGGTCACATCATTCAAGCTGGTGGAATGGGGATCGATCCTAGTAAGATAGAGGTGGTCCAGCAGTGGCCTCAACCTACTATAGTGAAGCAGCTCTGGAGATTCCTAGGCCTTTCCGGGTACTACTGTCGCTTTGTGCAAAACTATGCAAAGATAGACGAGCCGTTAACTCGCTTGTTGCATAAAGATGCTTTTATTTAGTTGAGTGAGGCCAGTAGGGCATTTGGCCAGTAGAAGGAGGCATTGACGACTATACCCATTCTTGCTCTACTGGATTTCAACCATCCGTTCACTGCCCACACAAATGCTTCTGATACTAGGATTGGGGCAGTTTTGACGGAACATGGACATCCAATTGCATTTTACAGTAGAAAATTCACACCAACATTGCATTGTTCGTCAGCGTATAACCGCGAGTTGGGTGCTACTGCAATGGCTGTGGAAAAGTGGAGACCATATTCCCTCGGTAGTAAATTTTGTATTCAGACGGATCATCAGCCCCTGCGAGTTATTTTCACACAAACAATGCATACACCGGACCAGCAAAGATGGATTAGTAAATTGATGGGATATGAGTTTGAGGTGGTGTATTGGACAGACCGTAAAATTGGCCCTGCGGATGCCATTACTCTTTAATTGGCATTTAATGATTATGTCAGTTCATACACGTTCAATGACCCAAACCGTGTGGCCAGAGAAGAAGAACTTGAGATTAAATACTCTTTAAACCAAAGTTGTCAGAATCGAGTTTTTATCTTGACTCGTTTTGCCTAGGTGGAATCGAAACGTAAACTCGACTCGTAAAATCGCCGAGTTTATCTTTCTATTAAAATAATATATAATTAACATTTAAATATAGTTTTATAACAATAAAATATAACTAAATTAGATATTTTATTTTTAATTTAATTATATAGGCATAACTAATCAAATTAGCTTGTGATGTGGAAATGAACTTCCGAAAAAAAATTATAATCTTACTTTTACAAATTTCTAAAATTGCAAAAACTAAAACCTGAAAGTATGGTATTCAATTTTAATATGAATACTTTTTTTATTACAAAGAAGCAAATTGGCGTGTTCAAAACAAAAGTAGTAATAGTGTCCACTCAAAAAAAACAAAAGCAGTAATAAAAAACAAAACAAAAGAAGCAAATTGGGCCACCAAATACTAATGGGCCCAAAAGTAAAATCATAAGTTTTATCACGATTTTTGACGAGTTTAACGATTTTAGCGAGTTAAAAATGGTGTAAAATCGTTTCAACACCCGATTTCAGGCCAAAACGAGTTTACCAACGATTTGACACGAATTTCATAGTTAGAATCGTAAAATCGTCCGATTTTACGATTTAAAACGCGATTTTAACAACCTTGCTTTAAACACATTTCATGAATCTACTCAAGATGAAACTTTTGGAGGGAAAATCAGCATTAATGGCACACGTTTTGGGGAGTTTTCCAGCACTTTATAAGCATCATTTGTGCTCTTTTTTTATCATTCAATCAAAGAATCATTTCTATCCCCAAAAAAATGATGAAGACTATCATGACATATTCGTTGTATCAAATTTCATCAAGCCAATGAGTTACCTTCAAATGTTAAAGATCAACAGTCATGACATAGATGTCATTCAGTGGGTGTCTCATGGAAAATTTTTGTTGGGGCGACATACCTCATGGGAGCAAAATCACTGACGATGGTATAGAGGTTCCAAGCATGGCCATTCCAAAATCAAAACAAATATAACCATTCTGAAGCACACACAACCAACTGAAAATAACTAAAATAAAACAAAACAAACTGTAACAACCCCTTATTTTCGGAATGTTGTGCCTTAGCGTGGGGAGGAGGATATGGTCGACAATGAGAGGGGTGTGGTGGCGGTTGGCGATAGAGGGGTAGGGGTACGTCGGCGGTCAGCAATGGAGAACATAGGTCGACAAGGTCGGGGAGGATTTCAGTCGAGGAGGATTTCTGAGGTCGGGGAACGAGAAGAATGAAAGTGAAATCTGAACCCGAATGTTGTTGTGACTTAAGACGTTGTCACTTTAGGTAAATAAAACCCACAATAGCAATCGGACTCAGCCACGTTTTATGAAAATGCAACGAGGCCTAAGGCACTGTTACCAGGATCAACTTATATCTAAAATGTCGTTTGCAATAGTGTCTTAAGAAAAGTGAATATTTTTTTTTGATTGGGGGTTAATTATTATGTTAGTATCTGTAGTTAGAGGAAATTGAACCTGAACCACATGTGTGTTGGGTGGGTGCACCTACCACCAGGCCACACCACTTCGCCCTAAGAAAAGTGAATAAATTGAAGAAACAAATAGGGAGATGTAGATGAACTCCAAATTGGCATTTTGAGTATATTAAAAAATATTTCAAATAAAAATGCACATTATCTTTCCTTCTCCCAATACCCAAAATACCAAAGTTTGGAAAACTAGCCACCGTACTTGCCGCTTGTTTCACTCCACTCAGTCAGGTGAAAGTGAAAGTGAAAGATGAAGGTATGGGACAAGCTACAGCCTCCTGCTTGTTGCTGGATGCCGCAGCACCAACAATGTATACTATGCGTCAAAACGATGCAATTTTTTACCAGTCAAAACAAAAATTAAGGTCCATCAAAAAAAAAAATTAAGGGCAAGCTAGCTGTTGATCTTTTCATAATGACAAAATAGCTAAAATCATGTTATTAAGCCTGCAAACACACAGAATTTTAAATGATTATAGACTTCAAGCAAATTTGGTCTTTGGAAGTTTTTAGGTGCATTACATAACACAAAGGGCATATCCCTACACCAAGAGCTGAAGTGAGACAATTACAACATGAGACAGAAATGCTCATCTAATTGACCATAACTGATATTTGTACAGTTACACCATACGTCTTCCCCTTCGACGTCCTCCCATTCGTTGGCTAGGTTCAAGTAGTCTATGTACTCCTGGGGAAGCACTTGGTCCTGATTGGCTTTCGACACGAGGCATGCCCCACATCCCGTCTTCCTCCAGTGGCTCCAACACTGCCACCACGCCATCAGATAGCCCCAATGCAAATTGATTAGGGTCTAATGGATGAGCTGCCACCACCACTGGAAACGCTGTATGGCTGAACACAACACCAAACCTCCGGCAGTTAGGGCATCTCCAGCAATGAGAGCAATAAGCAATAATAGAGAGACTTTATTGCTTATTGCTCTCACGCAGCAATGGAGCAAAAATAAGAGCAATAAGCGATGCTTGATAGGTGAGCAATAATGGAGAGGGTGTGTGATAGGAAAGCAATAAGTGGGCTCCACATGTATTTATGAAGAAAAACAAAAGTAAATTATATTTTGTTGGTTTTGAAAGAACTAAAAATTAGAAATGTCAAAAAATGAACGTTAGATGTACAGAAAAAATAAAAAAAATAAAAAATAAAAAATAAAAAATTAAAGAAAAATTAAAGAATCTTGGGGCAAAACAAAAAGATAAAATAATAGAAGTGATAATTTTGGATGGCTGCGTATTTATGGAAGAAAATGTTGCATTTTGACTATATAAAAAATGTTGCATTTTGCTCTTAGCTCTTTGCTCTCTTGCTGCATTGAAATATATAGAGCAAAGAGCCATTTTCGCTCATTGCTTTTTGCTCTGCATTGCTACACGACTTTTATAAAAAAATGCTGTTTTTGCTTATTGCTCATTGCTTATTGCTTTGTTACTGCGGATGCCCTTAAATATTGCATAGCTAATCTCATCATTTATGTTGTTTAATTCATGCAGTGTGCAAAAAACAAAAATTACCAACCTCCTAACAGGAGGTATGTATGATGCTGGTTTTATAATACATTTCAGCTCAAGTGTCGAGCTGGTCAGGATTTGTACATTTCCGTTTTCAAAAGCCACGAATATGGATTCACCGTCGCATGAATATGCAGCATGTGTTATGCTACTAGCGTCTTGAGGAACCCACTGTTACACGTTTTTAAATCAACTATTAAAAAAATCATAGAATACCATCTCTGGAAATGTCCAACCAAATAAAATAAATCAACAGTAAACATAAATAGCTGAATATTTCAGTAAGAGATGGATAGCAGGTCTTACCCTTTTAATGAGGGCAAGCTGAGGTGCTCTGTATATAGCAATCTGTGATTTATGAACTGCCATCAAGCGCATTTGATCCTTGTGAAACTCAACTCGAATATCTGAAGCTCGTTCAGTAGAAACCTCCCGGAAGGTATTTCCTACCTTTTCCCATTTATCTATGCTCCAAGCGCACAACTGAAAAATAATAAAGTGAGGCAAACATGGAACTTTTTGAACAGTGATTTTCTATAAAGCTCGAATAATTTTTCCCATCTTAAGCTTAAAAAGAGTTTCCCTTGTAATGAATATTTAACATTTTTCACGCCCTTCAAGGTGAAACTCATCTACCTATGCTTTATATAATCGTTAGCTGCAAAGATAAATTTTGATACCTGCAAATCAGCGCCTGAAGAGACGAGCACGTTTAAGAATTCAGAGAATGCAAGTCCAGTTACTCTCTTACTGTGGCCGGTGAGCGTTAATACAACCTTTAAATAAATGATGGGCACAAATGAATACTAGAAGGTCAATTTTACAAGTTTAAGTGAGAATAAAAAAACCTGTCGTGTCTGACAATCGTATATCTGAATAGATGAGTCTTCCATGCCAAAAATGAATGCTTTACTGCCCTCAGGATGGATAGCCAAAGATGTTGCAGCTGGAGGTGGAGTCATGAGTTTTCCGAGGGTCTGTTTCAAAGCATGACATTTTGAATGAAGGAAGGTAAATAGTGATATGATGCATTAGTACTAAACAAACTTGAATCGTACACAATACTAAGTTAGTTATATCAAATACAAAATTTTGACCGCTTGAAGGACATCGTCCAGAGAAAAATCATTTAGTAACACAAACTCTGATAGAAATAACATATTTTTACTTCACCTGAAGTACTCTCCTTTTATTGTTTTCCAACATCCTCCAAACATTATAAACCGAGGAAAGGGAAAACATAAACAATGAAAAAGAAGAAGAAAAAAAGACATTCTCAAAACAAAATTGTGATCACACATATGAAGTTTATCTTCCAATATTATTTTTGTAAAACCCAAAGTCTGGAATCTAGATAGTTCTATTAGATGATGAGAATGATTTAAATAAAGTACTCACTGTAACCTAAATTATGTTTTGTGATGGAATAAAAAATGTTCAGAGAGGAGCAGACTTTCTTAACTAATTACCTTGAAGTTTGAGATATCATAAATAGAGATCATTCCTCCGGAAGTTGATAAAAAATAACCTTCATCTTTTGATAATGCGAAGCATGAAACACGACCTTGTGGATGTGGAGATCCACCAATATCATTAACCATTTGCGAATTATCAGGAGCTTGTCGTAGCTTTGGATAAAAACTTGTCGTGGCCTGATGCGTCAAAGAAAACTTAGCGCCGAAGTACAAAGAATCAAAAGTGGAATAAAAAAACAGGTACCTTTACATTGACTTTTTTGACAGTGTCTTGCCACACCCAATACTTGTGTTTCCCGTTGGACCCTAAAACCATTATGCCACGTCCGAGACTTGTGTATGCTAACCAAGACACCTGAATTGACTGGCAAGTATCATATGGTTATAAATTTCATCATCTCCATCAAACTTGGAAGTATGTAGCTTATGCTTATAATTTATTAAGAGAGTTGGAATTCGTGTTTGAAAATATTCCGATAGTATATGCAGTGACGGATCCAGCGGCTCTGGATAAGGGGGTCCTAAAAAAAAATTTTTTTGCTGAAAGTGGTAAAGAAATTAAATATAAAAGGATCTATAAGTCGATAAATTTCATATAACAAGATATCGATAATTCAAGGTGACGGATTACAAAAAGGATCACGAAATCAAAAAAAAAAGCTTCCACAAGGAAGGCCACATTGACTTCTAGATATCGACTAAATCATTCGATCTCTAGCTGCGATAGACGAGGTAAGCCTTGTTTGCGAGTCTTCATATTCTGAAAATAACCCATAATAGCTTCATTATCAATGCCCTTGAACACATCCCTCTCAATATAACATACCAAACAATCAGTGAGAAAATCATCTCTAATCTTGTTATGCAAATCTGTTTTTGACAATCTTCATTGCGGAGAAGGCTCTTTCCACAGTAAAGGTTGCAACTGGTAACACCAAAACCAACTCAATAATACGATATACCAAGAGAAATGCGGTATGATATCCCACCTTAACCATCTTTGTTTGAGTCTCTGAGATCACTGCCGAGTGCCGACTGCCGACTGCCGAGAATGTGTTTGATTACCAGAGATGTATAAGATTGGGCTAGGTTTAAATTTGATTGGGCTAGGTTTAACTAAATTATTTGATTGGGCTAGGTTTAGTGTTTTTTTAGATATGAATCTGTCTTTAACATTGCTATCAAAAAAAAATCTGTTTTTAACATTAACTAATGAATATAATATATTATATCAAAAAAATTCTGCGAGATTCAAGAGGGGTCCTGGGACCCCCAGGCCCCCCCCTGAGTATATGCAAAAAAAATTTTTTTTGCTGAAAGTGGTAAAGAAATTAAATATAAAAGGATCTATAAGTCGATAAATTTCATATAACAAGATATCGATAATTCAAGGTGACGGATTACAAAAAGGA
Organism: Rhodiola kirilowii; assembly: GCA_033675215.1. Taxonomy (NCBI): domain Eukaryota; kingdom Viridiplantae; phylum Streptophyta; class Magnoliopsida; order Saxifragales; family Crassulaceae; genus Rhodiola; species Rhodiola kirilowii. The sequence continues at coordinate 38,556,666 of CM066193.1, forward strand.
TCACGAAATCAAAAAAAAAAGCTTCCACAAGGAAGGCCACATTGACTTCTAGATATCGACTAAATCATTCGATCTCTAGCTGCGATAGACGAGGTAAGCCTTGTTTGCGAGTCTTCATATTCTGAAAATAACCCATAATAGCTTCATTATCAATGCCCTTGAACACATCCCTCTCAATATAACATACCAAACAATCAGTGAGAAAATCATCTCTAATCTTGTTATGCAAATCTGTTTTTGACAATCTTCATTGCGGAGAAGGCTCTTTCCACAGTAAAGGTTGCAACTGGTAACACCAAAACCAGCTCAATAATACGATATACCAAGAGAAATGCGGTATGATATCCCACCTTAACCATCTTTGTTTGAGTCTCTGAGATCACTGCCGAGTGCCGAGTGCCGACTGCCGAGAATGTGTTTGATTACCAGAGATGTATAAGATTGGGCTAGGTTTAAATTTGATTGGGCTAGGTTTAACTAAATTATTTGATTGGGCTAGGTTTAGTGTTTTTTTAGATATGAATCTGTCTTTAACATTGCTATCAAAAAAAATCTGTTTTTAACATTAACTAATGAATATAATATATTATATCAAAAAAATTCTGCGAGATTCAAGAGGGGTCCTGGGACCCCCAGGCCCCCCCTGAGTATATGCAAAAAAAAATTTTTTTGCTGAAAGTGGTAAAGAAATTAAATATAAAGTTGAGGAACCTAATCATGTTGAATGAAGGATCATGCAATACAAAGTTAAGATATAAGGATAAAGAAGTCACACTGCCTTTTAATTCATAAATAGAACAGAGTAAGGGCATCCATATTTCCTCTTCCATTTGGATGTAGTTCGATGTTTTATAGTACACTGCATCAGCTATTAACTCTATATTACAATTTACAAGGTCTAAATTATCCGTTAGCTGTAACATTTTTGTATTAAAATTAAAGAATATTTGAAGAAACTAATAAGGCCCAAATCAGCGGCTTCACTCGCCTCAGTGTTAATCCGACCCTAATCTTCAACTGTACCCTCGCATCTTAATAAGACCAAACGCAGAGGGAATGGACCGACCACACCCCTTACCACTAATAATTAGACTTATGAATTTGATTTAAAGTTAAAATTAACACAAAAACAAATTTGATTTTTTAATTTATCTGTTAGATCTAAATTACAATATTGGAGGCCTAAACTCTTCCTTAATGTGGAATATGGTTTTAAACTGCTTGAGGATTTATGATGGTAGTAGCTAGGACTTGCAAGGTCTTGAAGAGACCATACGCATAGTTGTGAAAACCGGACTGGATCGGTCGGTTCGATCGGTTGGACCGGAAACTGGTCACCGGACCGATTCGGTTCTATCATCGGACCGAAATGCAATCGAACCGGTCAAACCCCGTCAAGACCCGATCGGTTGAACCGGTTGACCCAATTTTTTATTAAAACGTGATGTGATTGGTTCAATCGGTTCGATTTGGTCTGAAAAATATATATTTATTTTGACTTGGACAAGACTCGAACCTAGTCTTCCTCTATAATTATCCCCTCTCCTTCCACCAAGCTAAACATGATTCTTGTTTTATTATTTGTTTCAATAATGTTTATTCATTTATCACATCTATAAAATGTATTACTTACTATCAATTTAGCTATAAATTCAATTAGTCTTAGAAATCCCTTATTGTTGTGACTTACAAATTAAGACTAAAATTGTTATTGTTGTATTATTGATTTGTACTTTATTGAATTCTAAATTTGTTATGCTATGTTATTGTAATCAGATCATAAACATGTAATAATTATTCAAGTCATAAATATGTTAAATTATAATATCATATATAAGTATTTTATTTTTATTATTTAAATTGTGCGGGTCAAATCGGTTCGACCCAGTTGAACCACTGACCCATTGACCCAGTGACTTGATCAGTTCGATCCCCGGTTCGGTTTTAATAACGCTGGTCTGGAGGACTTGAAGATCAAAAGGGACAGTTTTGAAGGGTACAGTGCAAAACGTCGTCACTTGGTCTGGGGAAGTCTTCATGCGGAGTCGTTTAGACAAAGCGCGAAAGCTGGTGTTTGAAGGCGTAAGGAAACGTCGTCGTTGAGCAAAGCGCGGGGTTTGGTTTCGGCTTGAGTCGAGCGTCGTCGTTTGGAAAAGTTGAAGAAGTGCACGCCTAAGGTTAATGAAATGATAGCGTTTCGAGTGGAGCAAAGAAGCAATCTCAGCGTTTCGAGCGAGTTCGAGTCAGTTGGGTTCAACGACTATTTAAGCGAGTCCGGAACTGAGTCAACTCACCTTCGCAATTACCAGAAAGAGGAATTAGGGTTCTTGGAGAGTTTGATTCAATTCGTTTGATTGTGATCAAATTGAGAGCTAAGAGTTTACGTATAGATTCACATGTGTATTCTGATTGTTGTACTACCATCAATTATATCAATAAAGAGCTTGCCCATCTTTTTGACCGGATTAGGAGTCACCCAGACTCCGAACCAGTATAAATTTGTTGTCTTCATTGTTTACATTCAATTGTTGCAAGATTTAGCTTCGTTAATCTATACAAATTGGTATCAGAGCCGCGAGGTTGCACTGATGGTATCAACGAAGGTGGAGCTCGAGCGATTCGATGGTAAGGGTGATTTTGCCCTGTGGAAGCAAATAATGAAAACAATCTTGGTTCAGATGAAGGTGGCTAAGGCGCTGATCGCGAATGGCATACTGGAAACTGTGTCCACGGCCGAGAGAGAAGAGATGCAGGAGATGGCCTACTCTACCCTAATCTTGCACCTTGGAGATAAGGTTTTGAGAGAGGTCTCAAAGGAGAAGATAACTGCTGGTGTATGGCTGAAGCTGGAATCCTTGTACAAGACTGCAACTCTCACCAACAGAATCTACTTGAAGGGTAAGCTTTTCGGTTTGAAAATGGATGGTAGTAAATCCATTGAAGAGCATCTTGATGATTTTGCAAAAATTGTGATCGATCTTGAGAATATTAAGGAAAAGATAGAGGATGAAGATCAGGCTATAATGATCTTAAATGCTCTTCCTCCTTCTTATGCTACGTTTGTGGATACCATGAAGTACTCTAGAGAAATTTTGTCCATGGAAGATGTGTTGGCTGCCTTAAAGCAGAAGCAACTGGAACAAAAGCCAAAGAAAGAAGTGGCTGATGGGTTAGTTGCTCATGGAGGAATTAATAAAAGGAATTTTCAGAAGAAGTATGGGTTTCAAAAATCTCAAGGGAAGCAAGGCTCCAACTCTTCTCAACAGACAGAACAAAAGAAGTTTAAGTGCTTCTGCCATAAGACTGGACATTGGATAGAGATTGCCCTGAAAGGAAGAAGAATGTGGGTCAAAGGGATCAAGAGAGGGGTGATGCTGCCATGGCTGAGGAAGCTTATGGGACCGCAGAAGCCTTGACTGTGACTCAAATTTGTCCTACTAGCAGATGGATCCTTGATAGTGGCTGCTCATATCATATGACACCATACAAAGAGTGGCTCGTGGAATTAATTGAAAAAAATCAAGGCACTGTGCATTTGGGCAATAACAAGGCCTGTAAGATGGTCGGAATTAGCACCATTTGGATCAAGATGGATGATGGACCTGAGTTCAAACTCTCAGGTGTGAGGTATGTGCCTGACTTGAAAAGGAATTTAATTTCTTTGGGCATGTTAGAGGCACATGGCTGTATCTTTAAGGATGAAAATGGTTTGATAGAAGTCTTTAAGTGAATGTGCTGAAATTAAAGGGAAAGAGACAAAATGGGATTTATGTGCTAGAGGGTAACACTATGATGATTAGTGATGTAAACTATAGTGAGTCTGAGAAAGATAGAACAGTTTTGTGGCACTTAAGACTAGGACACTTAGGTCAATTAGGCCTACAAAAATTGCATGGTCAAGGTTGCTTTGGTAAGGATCATGTAAGTAAAATTGAGTTTTGTGAAAACTGTGTTAAGGTAAGTCCACAAAGTTAAGTTTTGGAAAAGGTAAGCATGTTACTAAGGCTAAACTTGACTATATTCACTCTGATCTTTAGGGACCAACTAGAGTTCAATCCCATGGTGGTAAAAGATATTTTATGTGTCTTATTGATGATTTTACCAGAAGATCTTGGGTATATTTTTTAGCACAGAAATCTGAGGCATTTGAGACCTTCCAGAACTGGAAGATGATGGTTAGGAACCTATCTGGATAGAAGGTGAAGTATCTGAGGACTGATAATGGACTAGAATATCTGGACAGTGCTTTTTTGGATTTTTGTAAGAGAATGGCATTGTAAAACATCACACACCACTAGGTAATCCACAACAAAATGGATTAGCTGAGAGGTTCAACATAACTATCTTGGAGAGGGTAAGATGTATGCTGATCTAATCAGGTTTGCCAAAAACTTTTTGGGCTGAAGCTGCCCATACATCATGTTACTTGATAAATAAAAGTCCTTCATCTGTTTTGAGCTTTAAAACTCCTATGCAAGTATGGACTGGTCATTTAGATGAGTATGATAGGCTTAGGATTTTTGGTTGTGCTGCTTATGCAACAGTGAAGCAGAGTAAACTATAACCTAGAGCTTTAAAATGTGTGTTTATGGGATATCCTGATGGAACTAAAGCATATAAATTGTGGTGTTTAGAAGATGGTCAAAAAAGAGTTATTATTAGTAAAGATGTAAGGTTTGATGAGTCTACTTTTACCTTTAAGAAAAATGCTAAACAGATGGAGTTAAATCTTGAAAAATATGATACTGATTTTGTGCCTAGAACTGATGGTGTAGAACATGAGCTGGAGCTTGATTGAGTCCCAGGGAAATAATGATGAAACAAATGATAATAATGATCATAGTGAAGATAATGATTATTGGCTTACAAGGGATATGCCTAAAAGGAACCATAGAGTACCTGTTATGTATGGTTTTGAAGATATGGTCAATTATGCTTGTAATGTTGCTGAAAATATTTCTAATCATGAACCTGAGAATGTACAAGATGCAGTGAATGGAACTGAAGGAAAGCAGTGGCTTAAAGCAATGCATAATGAGATGGATTCCTTGAAGAAGAACAAAACTTGGGAATTGTGGATAGGCCTGCTAAAACAAGACTTGTAGGAAGCAAGTGGATTTTCACAAGGAAGGAGGGTATACTAGGAGTAGAACCTCCCAGATTGAAGGCAAGGTTAGTTGCACGAGGTTTCACACAAAAGGAAGGTATAGACTTTAATGAAATATTTTCTCCTGTTGTGAAACATAGGTCTCTAGTGGCTTATTTTGATTATGAACTAGAACAACTTGATGTTAAAACTATGTTCTTGCATGGTAATCTTGATGAGACTATCTACATGAGACAGCCTGAAGGATTTGTAATTGGTGATCCTGAAAAGAAAGTATGTTTGCTTAAAAGGTCTTTATATGGTCTTAAACAATCACCTAGACTGTGGTATAGGAGATTTGATGAGTTTATGTTTAACTGTGGTTTTAAGAAATCAGATTATGATTGGTGTATCTATTATAAACATGTACAAGGGCAGTCTGTTATCTATCTGTTGTTGTGTGTGGATGATATGCTTATTGCAAGCCATGATATTGCTGCTATTAATGATCTTAAAGTGCAATTGAATACTAACTTTGAAATGAAGGACTTTGGTGGTGCAGATAAGGAGATAAGGAGAAATAGGAAAGAAAAGAGGTTATTTCTATGTCAGACTGATTACCTAATTAAAATGGTGGAGAAGTTTGAGATGAAGGATGCAAAACCAGTGTTGACACCTATGGCAAGTCACTTCAAACTGAGTAAGGATCAGGAACCAAAAACCAAGGAAGAAAAATACTTATATGGAGAACGTGCCATAGTCTAATGCCGTGGGATGTCTAATGTATGCTATGGTCTGTACAAGATTAGACATAGGTCATGGAGTTAGCTTGGTGAACAGACATATGGCAAATCCTAGAAAGTACCATTGGCAAGCTGTGAAATGGTTACTGAGGTACATAAAAGGGACATTAGGAAAAGGACTGGTTTTTGGTAAACAGCAAGTCAGTGATGAGTTTATCCAAGGCTTTGTAGATTCGGATTATGCTAGGAACATTAATACAAGGAAGTCAAAGACTGGGTTGGTTTTCACAGTCTTTGGAACAGCTGTATATTGGAAGGCTAATTTACAGAAGGTGGTAGCACTCTCTACAACTGAAGCAGAATTCATGGCCATTACTGAGGCTGTTAAAGAGGCTATATGGATGAAAGGGCTGATGACAAAACTAGGACATGGTCAAAACTGTGTGTTGGTTCATAGTGACAGCCAAGGAGCCATTCATCTTTCAAAGCATCATGTCTTTCATGAGAGGTCCAAACACATAGATGTGAGGATGCACTTCGTGAGGAATGTAGCTGATACTGGAGTTGTTCGAGTTGTGAAGATAGGGACCAAGGAGAACCATGTTGACATGTTGACGAAATCTGTTCTAAGTGAGAAATTTGATTACTGCTTGGACCTGATAGGGTTGATGGATGAACCCTAGAGTAGGATGAGAGGAGAGGGGCGTATGGGTTGAGTAAGTAGTTAAAAACCAAGGTGGAGATTTGTGGAATATGGTTTTAAACTGCTTGAGGATTTATGATGGTAGTAGCTAGGACTTGCAGGGCTTGAAGAGACCAGTATGGTCTGGAGGACTTGAAGATCAAAAGGGACAATTTTGGAGGGTACAGGGCAAAACGTCGTCACTTGGTCTGGGGAAGTCTTCATGCGGAGTCGTTTAGACAAAGCGTGAAAGCTGGTGTTTGAAGGCGTAAGGAAACGTCGTCGTTGAGCAAAGGCGCAAGTCTGCGTTTAGTGGAACGTCGTCGTTGGGCAAAGCGCGGGGTTTGGTTTCGGCTTTAATCGAGTGTCGTCGTTTGGAAAAGCCAAAGGAGTGCACGCCTAAGGTTAATGAAACGATATCGTTACGAGTGGAGCGAAGAAGCAAGCGCAGCGTTTTGAGCGAGTTAGAGTCAGTTGGGTTCAACGGCTATTTAAGCGAGTTCGAAACTGAGTCAACTCACCTTCGCAATTACCAGAAAGAGGAATTAGTGTTCTTGGAGAGTTTGATTCAATTCGTTCGATTGTGATAAAATTGAGAGCTGAGAGTTTACGTATAGATTCAACTGCGTATTCCGATTGTTGTACTACCATCAATTACATCAATAAAGAGCTCGCCCCTTTTCTCGATTGGATTAGGAGTCACCCGGACTCCAAACTAGTATAAATTTGTTGTCTTCGTTGTTTACATTCAATTGTTGCAAGATTTAGCTGCGTTAATTAGGGCTGCAAACGAGCCGAGTCGAGTCGAGTATTAAGCTGCTCGAACTCGACTCGACTGAATATGTATCGAACTCGAACTCGACTCGAAACTCGACGAGCTTCAAAAATTTTGTTCGAACTCGACTCGAAATGTTTTAATGATACTCGAGCTCGACTCGATACTCGAGTATTAAAACTCAAATTTCAATTCCCCAATGACAAGCCTCAATTTCAAAGCTTGTTTACATAGGAAAATATTAAACATTTTACACTAAAATCCAAAGGGCAACTCAAGGACCCCAAGGCCCAAGATTAGTCTAGCCCAAAAATTAGGATTTTGGTGTTGTAGATGGATTGGGTTTTACTCTCTTCTTTTATAATCACTTGTGCATCAAACTCTTTGACACCAAGCAATGTGGGATACAAGGACATTCACTTGCCTTTTGATTTCTTCCATGCTTCTTTATAATGTTTACTTTTGTCCCACATTGAATGTTTATTACAAAACAAATAAGATGAGAATATATATAGATGAACACTCTATCCAAAATTTAATATACTCATTCTACCTAATCTAGTTAAAATTACAATTGTAATTTTCAAGATATATGTGGAATATTCGAGTATTTATTCGAGTATTATTCGAGTACTTAATCGAGTTGTTCACGAGTTTAAACGAGTCGAGTATCACTTTGTTCGTGATCGACTCGTTTAATAATCGAGCTCAAATATCGTGATCGTGCTCGACTCATTTATAATCGAGTCGAGCTTTGACCGAGTAGTCTCACGAGTTGCTCACGAGTACATCGTCTCATTTGCAGCCCTAGCGTTAATCTCTACACTTAACTACTGACTTTTTTGTATAAAAAAAATAAAACTATCTGATGAAATTAATGATGCTTGAAGCGACTGCTTCACTCACCTCAAGGTTAATTCGTCTCTAACCCTAAACTGGACCTTTGAATCTCAACTGAAGCTAATGCAAGGGAATGGACCGGCCACACCCCTTTTTATTATGAATTAGACTTATGAGTCATACTCAACAAATTAATTACAAATACAGACACGAAGCTTAAGTCTTTTTTCCCTTTTTGTCTAAGATCTTAAATTTGGAAACAGGAAGTGCTAACCTCTTCTTCCACTCGTCTCTTGGAGTAACGTTTAGAACTTGGATTTTGCTTTCCTGCAGATGAATTTTTGTTTGTAGGAGAAGTTATTTGGTGGGGTAACAAGGCTGCTTAAAAACAATGACACCAAGAGAAAATCAGATTAATCGCGCCATTATGGTATTTAGAACTAAAATCAAAATATTATACCTGATGTGACCGGCCTCCTTCTAGATGAACCTGCAGGAACTAGGGGACAATGTGCTGGATTTTGACTAGGCATCAAGTTCGGAAGTGATGCTTGAGCAGGTTGCCATTGCTAGACATTAATATTATGAATGACAATCCAACTTTCAGCACATACAAAAATAATGAAGAGCCATAAAAATTGAACATATAGAAAAGTTGTCTCGATTTGACTTACAACAAGGGAACTATCAGCATTCAGAATAATTCCCGTTGAAAGAGTAGGGACCGATGGCTGAGCCTGCGTTTCAACGGGCTGGTCACACTTATGGTCTTCAAACAGACTCCTGATCTCGAGGTCACTTCGAGGATTCTTGCATTGCATATGTTGCCAATCCAAGCTGAAAGAAGAAGCAAGATTGAAATATAACAGTTGCATTTACCTAGACAACATATGGAGCATTAGTCTGTCCACATACCTCTGTTTGATAATTGTGAGCAACCTTGATTTCTCTATATTCGGGAACTCTAGCTTCTGATGAAACTTAGGATTAACAGTCATCAGCCTCTCAAGAACCTCAAGCAGTTTGGTCCTACTAGCTTTAGTATCTCCAACCTCAGACACCATTTTATGATCTCTGAGATGATAAAATGATCAGTGCCCACAAGTCAATACTTATATTAAAAATGTGAGAGCCTTCTTACGTCCATAACAAAACTACTTGAATTTTTATTTGTCACCTGAAGTTTTCCATCTTCCATATCTTTTTTAACTTTTTGAGTGCTCGTTTATGTGAGTGCTCGTTTTTGAACTCGTCAAGTTCATTATTTAGTATCTCAATAGCTTTGTCAATATCATCCCTACATATCAAGTAATAGTCACAGATTAATTAGAAAAATGGCCAAAATAGCTAGACCATAGACACTGAAAACCAAATGAATTCAGCATATTAAGTAGAAATGAGATCATCAACTCCTCACCTAGCCAAGGCTTCCAGGCACCGTTGCTTTTTTAACATGAAAAAAAGTTCGCTCGATTCTTCGTTATCCTTTTGATTAGTAAATATGGTGAGGTACTTTTCAGCAACCTCCCACTCGCCTTTAGATACATTCTCTCTGAAATAGTCCTTGTTGAAAAGGACGGCGCTCTCGTCCTTTAACCTATTCCACATATACAAAACAAGCACAGATAAGCATATACACTTGCTATTGAGATGTAATGTACATGACAGTCAGAAGATGTAGTAAACACAGCTATTATATGATCATAATATGAACAAAAATATAATAGAATATTTATTATGTATTCATTAACATACTACTCATCATCTTCATCAAATACAATCTTAGAAAATTAAAAGAAAAGAGATCTTACAATTGGGTTAGGGCCGACAGGTTCGCCTCATTAAGAAACTGCATGGTCACAAGCACTAGTTCTTCATTCAAACGGTCCATGATGATTTCAAACCTGTCAAAGCAGTATAAAAATTACAGCATCAAAACCTGACAAAAAAAACTACTGTATCAAGGATAATATATTTAGAGGAGCATGAGCTGCCCATGAGTTTAGAGTCTGGATATCTTGTTTTGATATTCAGCCTTTTTGCAGGATGTTGATCCACTATTTTGTTATATAATTTGGTATTTTCTGAATAATTTGATATATATTTTTGAATAATTTTCTGTATTTTTGAATGACTTGGTATTTTCTTATCGATTTGAAATATTTGAATTTAATTTCAATAGATAATCATCATGTATTTATAGTGTGTGGGTACTCTCCCATAATTACGAATAGCTTTAGAGGAAAGATGTGACAATTATACAAATATACACCAGCCCTAATAGTTAAAAATAGGGCTATGGTCGCCGGTCTAGGATGAACTTATTCCAATTCTCTCTCATCCTCATACATGTACTGATACAAAACTGAATGAATAGACATGAAGACCTAACCAGTTAAAGCATCCTCAATTATATTCATTCAGAAATACATATTTTGATATTTTGATCTGAGTTGAGTTCACGATTTCGAGTGTATATTATTTAGTTCGATATATTATTTCTAACAATTTGCACTACTTGGAATTTGCTATCTACATAAACTCCGCTCGCACCAAATGTCTTCCTTCGAATTGCGAGTAATAATCTCCATCAAATCAAAATCAAAATTAGAGCCAAGTCGGCTCAGCTAGTCACAACCATTGGGAAGGCGCGAGGTTTACACCGACGAGGTACTATGTAAGAAGAAATCGATAAAGATATGCGCAGAACCTTACATCTCAAAGGATTTATTTCTATTGAATGATTTGCTTTCAAACACGGTCAAGGCATACGATGTATCACGAGTCGATGGTATTAAATTTGCAAGTGTAATCAGATCAGAGGAATGGGGAGCAAATGGGTGTGTAGACAACGATAAAAGCATGCGGCATCTGAGTCGGCGAGGTTGATGACATTGATGGAAAGAATGCAAACCATGGCGAGGGACATGGCGTTGCTTGCTCGGAGCTCCACCGTGAAGATGGTATTGCACTGGGAAAGCTTTAATAATTTTTCTGACGCGGATGTTAGCTAGGTGTGTTTAACTAGTGGAAGCAATGCGGTGGGTAGTCTAGCAAGTTATGCTACACGCTAGAGAGGATCCTTCCACGTACTCACCTACTAGAGAGGATCGGCTCTGATACTGATAGATATTTGCAATTTGGACCTGAGCCAAGGAAGACCCCATCGAGGAATTGCATGGATGACCTTGATGAAGGCCCCGAAGTGACCAAAATGAGGCCCCGACGAGAGGACTTGAAGACCCCGACGAGAGGACTTGAAGACCCCGAATGAGTCGAAGGACCCCTAGCGACCTGACCTGGCCGATGATACGAGGACCTTAAGAGGATGACCTTGGTCATCCATAAGTCTACCCGAAGGCACCAGGAGGACCTCGATCCAAGACAGCGCTGGGTGGAAATGACCAAGGCCCCGACAGGGCCCTGTGTGCGCAAAATTCAGACTGTGCGAGCATCCTCGACCAAAAGTGGTAATCTCCCTAAAGTGGACGTCATCTACCAAAAGTGGTCATCTCCCAAAAGTGGCTTGGCCAATGTGTTTTATTTGGGCCATATATGTGAACATGTGAATAATCCCACTGTGTCAAGGCAAAGTCACAGGGGGCTCAAGCAACGAGCGCACAAAGCCAAGGAACCTGAGGCTAGATGGGCATGGTTGAAGCCCAGGAAATCCATGGATGCGCATCATATTCAAATTCAAATGGAGATCTTGATCATCAATGCACGGGAGTTACCAAATCATAAGGAGGAGTTACAAGATCCAACGCATTCAAAGGAGCATTTAATGGGCGGGGGTTACTACTTTCAAATTCAAACAAGGGCAACTATAAAAGCAGAGCTGGACATCACTTATCATCATCAAGAATCAGCAAAAAAGAGTCTCTTCTTGGTCTTTTAGACTAGTTCGGTCATAGCCTTGCGGCTCACTACTCCCTCGCTACAAGTGGAATAACCGAGCATTGTTAGCTATTGTAGTGTCTATCCATTGTCTTTCCATCTTTTCCTTGTCTTTTCCATCCATTTCCTATCATTTGCATATCAATAAACCATCCTCATTCATATCATTTTCATTCTGCTACACTACTTAAGGATTTGGGCAACCTCGGTTGGTCATTTTCTATCATTTGGGTATCCAAAGCAGTTCTGATCTCACGGTTCACTCCTATGCTATAATCCAATGTGGAGCTACCAAGAAAGTCCGCCGGGTGACTTCCACTAGTAAGAGCAATGTAGGTCTCCCTTCTACTATGACTACCAAGGTCATGACCGCACCAGATGGGCAGATCTGCGAAGCCTGGTCCATTACCATGAAGGTGATACAATTAAGGACTATTTTGGTCGTCTTTACTTTGATAACCTTCATATGCATCCTAAGGGGTGGGCATCGGCTGATGTGCACGAAAGAGATCAGCCAAGGCAACACTATTTGGGTCAAAAGGTGGCCATCGAAGGGAGAACCCAAGACGTGGAGAGACAACACCTTGACCGAATAATGACCAAGGTTGATGCTCTCTTGGACAACGTTCAGAAGTTCAAAACCATGCTGGAAGATCAGCACCAAGACTTGAGGCAAATACTAGGCAAGTACACAGAGAAGGAGCACACCGAAGAATTCCTTAATGGGAAAGAGGTGGTAAAAGAGTTAGATCTTTCATTTTCTAAAATTTAAGGGGACCTGAAGACCCTTAAAAAACCGAATGCCCCGAGCGACCTGACCTGGGCGATGATACGAGGACCTTGAGAGGATGACCTGGGTCATCCATAAGAAGCCCTAATGATTTTAAGGGGACTTTGGGCATCGAGGAGCAACGCATGGAGGCGTGTTTAAGCAACAACCAAGTGCCAAATGGAGCAATTCAGCGCTACTGATGGCGCGTATTTATACGATTCATCGAATCAGTTAAACCCACCAAATTAGACATTTGGTCATACGAACAAGTGCTTGTTAATGCCATTTTGTGTATATAGGCTATTTTGGAGTCTAAAGAGGAAACACGCCTAAAAAGGAGATTTGAGCCCAAAAAGCACACCAAGCATTTTTGGCCGAGAAGTCGCAACTAGGGCCCGAGGAAAATCAACCAGGGCCCGAACAAAACCAACCAGGGACCGAGGACCCCAGTCGAGGACCGAGAGAGCTCAGCCGGGTACCCAGGCCCAGTACCGAGAACCTCAGGTCCCTGACCGAGAATCAGAACCGAGAAGACCAGGTCCCCGCCCAGGTCCCTGTCTGAGAGCCAGCGCCGAGAAAACCAGGCCCGCGTCCGGGAGTACCGTGGCCCGCATCCGAGAAACCAGGTCCCCGCCCGAGAGAGTCCCAGGCCGCGCCCAGGCCATCTAGCACTGAATTCAAGTTGCCCGGGCAAACGAGCTGATCTGATGAATCCACCTCGAGCAAAGTGATCAAAATGGAAAATAAGGTGGATAATGTCGGAAAACCAAGGAGAATGCTCGGGCAGATTGGCAGTTGGCCCAATTCCAAAGCAAAGGCCCCGCGCGCATAGGCACCGAAACCAAGTCGCTCGACCAAACCGTGGAATCTGGCAAATCTGGCTCGACCAAAGTGTTTTAAATACCCAATAACTTGGACAATCTCACTTCCCAGACAAAACGCCCGAGTGGAACCAGCTAAAGCCCGATCAAGGCCAAACTAGGGCAATATCGACCGTTTTGGGATTTCGACCATGTTCCGGGCAGAATTTCGCTTAGCATCCTTTTAAGATCATCTTCGAATGACGTTTTCATTCAGAATACACTCTCCAAAATCCAAGAAGCTCCGGCCAAAGCTCCGATCAGATTCCGGCCATATTCCGGCAAACTCCGGCCATGCTCCGGCGAACCTCCGGTGATGCTCCGATCAAGCTCATCCAACCACCACCATGCTCCGGTCATTTCTTGCTCTGGCCACATTCCGGGGAAGTCCAACTAAATCCAAACTACTTCATTTCCGGTTAGACTTACTATTCACTTCGGTTGGCTTTTGGATTCCGGTTGGCCCTTACTATTCAAAGTCGGTTGGCATGTGATTGGATCAAGCAAGTCGGTTGGCATTGGAGGCTTTTGGTTGGCCATGGACAAGTCGGTTGGAGGCAAGAGATAAGGCAAATGTAAGAGATATTTCCAAGCCAACACTTATCTTCTTATCTTCTTTAGGATATTTCTCAAGCAAAGCTTAGCCTCCAAGTTTCCTAAGCCTATAAATAGAGGCTTATGCCTCATGTAATGAAGACCTTGGAAAATCCCATGTTACCTTAGAGAGAAGAGAGCTTAACTCTCTTTCTCTTCACTTTCAATGCAAACACATTTTGTTCTTGATTTCCAAGCTTTGTTCACTTGTTCTTGAGCTCCAAGCTCTTATTTTCCAGCAGCCCCTCTTTACTTTCTTTGTCTTGATTTACTTTGTTCTTGAGTACTCTTGTTGGTTCTTGAGTACTCTTGTGTTGTTCTTGAGTTTTCCTTTCCAAAACTTTACTTTCTTGTTTTGATAAAGCCATGGTTACTTGTATTCTTTGACATGAATACAAGTAGCTAAAGCTTTCCTTTGCTTTCCTTGCACAAGCCACGGCTTCCCTTTACTTTTCTGGTTGTTTTCAAGCTTTTGGTTACAAAATTGCTCTCGGTTTCCTTGTTTTCTTTTCGGTTTCTTGTTGTTTTCCTTGTTCAAGTCACGGCTACTTGTATTCCTTGACATGAATACAAGTAGCTAAGGCTTATATTCGGTTGAAGGGGCGTGCTTGTATCATAAAGCCGTTTTAGACCCTTTTCTTAGTGCTTCTTCGTGTTCAAGCTTGATCTTTGTGCCATATATTAGGTTAGAACATTCATGGATGAGTGGAGGCTCGAAAGAGCAAAGCTTTTCCATGAGGTTCGTGAACATACTCGGTTAAGTGGAGGCTCGAAAGAGCAAAGCTTTTCCGAGGAGTTCAACCTCTTTTAAACACCACTTGGTTGATCGGAAATGATTGATCAAGTGGATGCACATGGGCTAAGATACTTCGAAAGGAGGAATTAGCCTAAATAGAACAAGTGCTCTATGTCTTGAAAAGGACTAGACAGTGTGACTAGTGCTGGAAATGGCCTTATCACATTTTTAAACACTTAGTATGATCATTAGAGGTCAATGATGAACGGAACTATGATACAAGGCCCCTAAACCGAATCCTTCCATTAATCAAAACATCACTTGTAATTTACTTTCAGTATCACTATCAACTGCTTACTTTCAGTACCCTTTATTTTTACGCACTTTACTTTTACGCACTTTATTTTCAGCACTTTACATTTCAGCACTTTACTTTACGCAATTTACTTTCAGTCATTACATTTCCGTACGCTTACTACAGACGTTTTCATCATCAACCCAACATAAGTTTGGTACGCATTGCGCTTGAAATATAGCGTGCGGCCAGTGCCAAAAGTATGTTGTTTGGTTGATATTGAATTCGACTGTTCCAGCAATTTACTTTTAGCACTTTACTTTCAGTATTTACTTTCAGCACTTTACTTTCAGTCATTTACTTTCCGCTTACTACAGACTTGTTCAACATCAATCCAACATAACTTTGGCACGCATTGCGCTTGAAATATAGCGTGCGGCCAGTGCCAAAAGTATGTTGCTTGGTTGATATTGAACTCGACTGTTCCAGCAATTTACTTTTCAGTATTTACTTTTAGTTCAGTATTTACTTTCTTTACTTTTCAGTATTACTTTCAGTACTAAAACCACAACCAACCCCAATCACACTTACATTTCTGTACATTTTCTTTCTTTTCAAAGAACAACCATTCCACACTGACTCCCTTGGGTTCGACCCCTAATACCCCGCTTTACTAATCCAATAGTGAAGTTACAAGTAGTGGACTTATAAATTAATTTTGCACATTGCCTCACGACAAGGCTCTGTCAGCTACCCAGATCTACCACAATCGCAAATAGTGCAGATTTTGCTTGAAGCCTCATGGTGTTCCGAGAAAGCGCAAGCCAATCTTGGAGTGGAGGATCCCTATGAACCGAGGAGTAATGAGAGCCAGTTGACGTCCTTGGATAGTGAAAGACATGAGCATCAACTTAAGATGAAGTTGGGAGAGCCATTGGTGGACAAACAATTCACGGGAGCAAAGCACGAGGATTCCTATCTCATATGGGATCTGGGTCTGAATTTTTTACAGGAATCCAAGGCTCACCAAAGGAAGATCTTCTCTAATCAGTCCATGAGACAAGTGATGAGGATCTACGACTCTCGAGTCTCAAAGTTGGAGGTGACCGTAGTTGAGAGTGGAAGAGGTCCCGATTGGATGCGCCAAGCCAAGCAATACTTATGGGAGAATGGGCTGGGCAAAAACGAGGACTTGAGAGCTGTCATAGTTATTGGGATGGAAAGATGCATCTTGGGATCATTCTGCACAAAGGACACGAGCTTTCAAAGGTGTCGGAGCAAGAAGGAGAGACGGCAAAGGCCGGGAGCGAAAATGATAGATATTTGCAATTTGGACTTGAGCCGAGGAAGGCCCCACTGAGGAATTGCACGGATGACCCTGACAAAAGACCCAAAGTGACCAAACTGAGGCCCTGACGAGAGGACCTAAGGGTCTTGAAGACCCCGAATGATCTGAAGGCCCTGAGCGACCTGACCTGGGCGATGAGACGAGGACCTTGGGAGGATGACCTTGGCCATCCAGAAGTCTACCCAAAGGCACCAGGAGGACCCCGAGCCAAGACAGCGCTGAGCGGAAATGACCAAGACCCCGACAGGGCCCTGCGCGCACAAAATTAAAAATGTGCGAGAATCCTCGACCAAAAGTGGTCATCTCCCAAAAGTGGCTTGGCCAATGTATTTTATTTGGGCCATATATGTGAACATGTGAATAATCCTACCGTTTCAAGGCAAAATCACTGGGGGCTCAAGCAACGAGCGCACAAAGCTAAGGCACCCGAGGCCAGATGGGCATGTCCGAGGCCCAATCCCAGGAAATCCATGGATGCACATCATATTCAAATACAAATGAAGATCTTGATCAATAATGCACGGGAGTTACCAAATTAAATGGAGGAGTTACAAGTTTCAACGCATTCAAAGCAGCATTTAATGGGCGGTGGTTACTACTTTCAAATTCAAACGAGGGCAACTATAAAAGCAGAGCTGGACATCACTTCTCATCATCAAGAATCAGCAGAAAAGAGTCTCTTCTTGGTCCTTGACTAGTTCGGGCATAGCCTTGGGGCTCACTATTCCCTCGCTACAAGGGGAATAGTCGAGCATTGTTAGCTATTGTAGCGTCTATCCATTGTTTTTCCATATTTTCCTTATCATTTCCATCCATTTCCTTTCATTTCCATATCAATACATCATCCTTATTCATATCATTTCATTCCGCTGCACTACTCTAGGATTTGGGCAATCTTGGATGGTCATTTCCTATCAAATACCTAGCTTAATTTATTCAAGCCGTCTCATACCTATCAAATTCTACAGATCAAATTTTGTGATATTCTATTGTAAATTTATTTAATCGAATTAAGCGTGACAGGGCTTGTCAATCATCTGCATAATACAACAAACATTGATCTTTTTTATCGGTTATCATTTGGTGCGTCTCGATTGAAACTTTATTAGTAGTTTATATTCCGTGACACAAAGACACTATTAGAGGAATATTAGGATATGGTTAAGATATATTCTCTATTATATCTTAACCATATATTATCTGTATATCTGATATGACTTGATTTTCTTGTACGATATATATAGGCTGTTAGCCTAATATCAATAACAAGCAAAGTATTCATATTAACATGGTATCACAGCCAAGGGGTTTTTCTCAATTTTGAGCTTTAAATCTTGATTGTTTTCTTTAGGGGGTGGTGCGTCGACAATCACACGCGCACCACCACCCCAAATCGCTTCTGCCTTGATTTTTATTTTCTTCTGCTGCTTTCATGCCTATTGCGCCTGTCAAAAGCTATGGAATTGCTATTTTTTCGCTTTTTTTCTTCTTGTTGCAGATCAATCAATGCCTCTCCACACAGCCACCCTTAGTGACAAAGAAAGATCAGATAGAGCTTTCCATCATTGGTTCGATGACAATTGCCTACGCGGACCTTCTTGCCGCAGCCTCTACGACCCATCGTGTCGCCCATTAGGTCTTTGATCCCGTTTCTTTGCTGCCGTCGTGACTTATCTTGTCGCCTCGGGTTTTCTCCCGTTCTCCGCTAAAGTGCAACTTGCGACGTCGTCTCCATTTTTTGAAGGCACATATCAACTCATCTTTTGTGTAGTCAAACTCATGTTGTACAACCATCATGAGTTTGAGGGAGGGTGTTAGAAGAATATTAGGACATGGTTAAGATATATTCTCCGTATATATCTTAACCATATATTATCTGTATATATGATATGATTTGATTCTCATGTACGCTATACATAGGCTATTAGCCTAATATCAATAATAAGCACAATATTCATATTAACAGACATAAAATCCATAAATCGCTATAAGATCCGCAATCCTCATCAACCCCATGTTACAAATGTGTTTTTTTACTTTCAATCCTGCTCGTCAAATGACCATATTGAGTTATCAAATAAACAAAGAAATGGTATACAACAAACACAATCAACAAAAAAAAATCACATAGATTTATGGGTATTTGAAAATAAATCTAAAGGATGAATTTTATAACATGAAAAGAAAATGCATGACGATTCTTACCAAAGCGATCTTCAGCCATTGCCACTATTCAAATGTTCTCGATTCTCCGAAAAACACCAATACCTAACAATGGTGTATTTATGTAAAATTCGGCAAATGAATCGAAATTTGAGGAAGCTCGTCAGATGAACATGAATATGAGGAAAGGATAAAAGAATAAGCGCATGCGGCGCAATGATTGAAAGACGGATGTACAAATGAAAACCCTAGACTATATAATTTATATAGATATCTCTGATTATTAAATTATAAAAATAGACAAACATTAGATGTCGGTCCTAATAAGCCCAACAAGTCTATTATCAGGCCCAACATCAATTTGTATAATTTTATTGAAAATGGCCCCAAAACATTATTGAAAGACTGGCACCGATGAAAAAAATAATCTTGAATAGTATTCCAAATTGAAGGGTTAATGCGAGCTTAGGGTTGAACAAAAATCGCTCCGAATTTAAAAAATTATTTCGCTGCGGAAAACATAAGGCTCTCACTCAGAATTGATACATAAATTATTTCTATGTATTGTCAAGTACATGTTTTATTTTATCATCTGTCATAGTGTTTGACTTTCTGTTTGCTTCATTGCTTCCAGTAGTACATATTTCTCTTATATATTTAACTCAAGTGAAACTAGTATTTTGCAGTAAGTAATCATCAGATTACTTGTACATGTTGTTCACATGTTTAATTGTTGAATTGCCCAATAAGTTAGGTTCTGAATTTTTTTGATCTGCTGAGAAATGAATTATGGCATAACTCGTAAATACTCAATAGAGGTAGAGAAGCTAGCATTGGTTATCTGCTTCCAAACTATATATATAAGTACTCCGTTGAGACATGATTGTTAGAGTGAGGCAGTGAGGCACGATCTTGGTCATTAATGTTTTCATCCGTTGCATTTGGTGATGACACATGTTTTTTGCAATATTGGAAAAGTATTTATTAGTGGCAATTAATGGAGGGGGTATTTTAAACATTTTGTATGCCTGCAACTTTTTCGTTTCTGGTTTTCTTTTTTATTTCTCTCTTCATTCTGATTCCTCTCACCTGCTTCCCGTTGAAATGGACGAAACCCATTTATCGACTTCCATCTTTTTCGGTTCCGACTGACCGACCTCCGTGTCTTGGCTGTCCGAGCGACCTCCGTGTCTTGGCCGTCCGAGCGACCTCCTTGTCTTGGCCGTCCGAGCGACCTCCATCTTTTTCGAGAGAGTTCAAGGATTCGAGCGAGTTTGGCTCCAATAGATCGATTCTGGGAACGCAGTGAGCCTTTGCCGAAATTGAATTTGTGAAACCCTAAAATAGCATTTGACGACGCCCTGAATCAAACTCGCGACAACTTGCAATAGATCGATTCTGGGAACGCGGTGAGCCTTGGCTTTTCTTCGTCTAGTTGATTTTGAGCCCTTGCTTGGATGCGTACAGGGATATCATTCGGTCGTGCACACTATTCAGAACGGATGTGCAGCTTTACGAGGTACGAATCCCTGGTAGAGATTTAAGTCTTTGTCTATAGCTAGATTGAAGTCTGGTAGAGATGGATGCATGCTTGGTGGTGTACGACTTGTAGAGATTGATTTCTTTGTCTATAGCTAGATTGATGAGTTCGTGGAAATTCATAGCTGATGATTTGTTCAATTTTCTAATAAATTTTTAGGATTTTATTAAATTTATGTTGAACTTTTTGGTCAGTAGTTAGTAAGATGAGTTTGGCGTCCAGAATATTGTACCGGCTCCAGACAAACCTAGGTTTGATGGGCAAGATTATAAGTTATTCCATTGGTGTGCATATTTTCAGATTTAATTGAGTAGGGTAAATGGTATTTTCAGATTTATTCAGTACCTGATGTTGTATGTATGAACTTCGCATTACAGTTGTATTGTATTGTTGCAACAGTAAATGGTTCATCAACTGAATTTGCTGCATCAAGAAGATCAATTTGTTCAATGCTCTTTAATGCTCTTTAATGCTTCTTCATGGGAAGCATTCTATAGTTAATTAGTTATCATTATTTAACAACAGTACAGTCTATGCACTGGTCTTACTTTTACATTAAATATATCCTCATTTTATTTGCTGACAGCGAAATAAAGAAGTGCCCAAGGCAGTTAGGGATATACAAAAGGCATTGGCAACACGCAAAGAAGAGTAGGAGCGAAAGAGAGCCCGATGCACAAACATTTTGATGTGGGCTTGATATCAGGTATGGTCTGGTTGTTTATATTCCACTGAGCATGACTGCAGATACATCACTAGTTGTATTATGTGGCTGTAGATCTAGGTTGCGACTCCTCTTCACTTCGTTGAGTGTTCAATTTGATGCATTTTATGTCTGAGTCATATTTTAGCTTATAGTGTGCTGCTAACGTCTTTGCATTTTGCGAGATGCTCCCTTGATAAACCTTAAATTTTATGTCAAGGAGATTCTTATATCCTTATAGACCAGCATTGTGCTGTTGTATAAATATTATCATCCAAGGATGAAATGCATTTTCCTGCTCTTTCCATAAAACCTGGCAAGAATGAATTAGTATGAATAGCTGGGCCGAATGCAGAATTGAATGCTATGCTATATTTTGTTCCGCAAAAGATGCCATGTTTTGGTACTTCGATATGCCTTTTTCCATTTTCATTTTGGTCATAACTTGTATTTTTGGGCAGAGGTTTCCATCTTCCTTGAAAGGTAAGCAGAGTCTCAGTTGAACTATTAGGAGGCTAAGAAGGAAGTGGCTGACCAGGTAGGGGAATCGTCCAACAATGAGCACGTCAAATCCTTCTGGAAAAGATTTTGGAACGTGAAGTCACAAAACAAAGCCAAACTCTTCACGTCGAAATCGTACCACAATGCTGTTGGTTATTATTAGATGCGTTAAGCGGAATTTCAGATCATATCTAAACATCTAATAATCGGATCTACAAACATAGTTGATAGATCATGAGAATACCTTTGATGCGTGAACCGGATCTGATCGGGTAGGAATGAAAGCGATGAGAGCTCCACGTGTTGCTCCTCTAATTGGTCCACACGAGCCCATCTAGATCTCCTTGCCTTCGACTGCTAGGACGAAAAGACGAAGGGGAAGCAATCGAATTGCTTGGTGGGAGTGGTAGTGTTTGGGATGTGATGATTTCAAAAGAAGAGAAGAAAAAAAAACCGTTTACTTCTTTTTCTCTTTCTTTCTATTTCAGCCGAGGGCAAGAAGAAGAAAACACTTTTTCCCTTTCACCCCTCAACCAAAATCAATCTCACGTCTTTTGGGTTTTCATAATTATTCATGTAATAATTAGGAGCATAATTGGAAATAATGGCAAATCCTTTATGACCAGCCAATTAATCTTTCATACCTTATTATTTATTTCCTAAATAAATAATAAGTCTTATTATTAATAATATCTAATATCTATTAATAATTAACCATCTTTCCCGTTGATCTAGTCCGTCAACTCTAAGCATGTGACCTCATAGGACCCGATTATAATAGCTATGATTTTAATCAGTTTAACCTCATTAATCGTAGTTGGCTTCTAGCAAAGCACTACGACTCCTAAAAAATCGGATTGAATTATCTCCGTTAATTGTCCTATTCCAAGTTTAGTCATTGCACATAAAATTAAAGGACACAATTCCTTCAATCTCCCACTTGTTTTTAAACAAGTGTGCAATATAAGATACCTTTGTCTCTTAATGTCTTATTTGACGATATGGTGACATTCATATCTTGCGTCAAAGGTGTTTCTTGAACTCCGAGTCTGAACTGTCAATTAAACGGATGATTTCAAATAATCATCCGAGCATGGCCATGCATTTTCAGTTCTCACTCTTCATGTGGCTGAGGAACCAATCCTGTTCAATGTATCACAGTATACACGAACCAGGAGGACTTCTCCAATCTTGTATGACTATGGCTCCCACTCAACCTTTTGCAATCCTAACAACTGCCTTTATAACTCCCTTTTACGGAAAGCGTTTAACAGTGTCGAAGAAATACCAATCATCAAGTGAGACCATAACATACTCATGTCTGAGGAATCTACTAATCCTAGTTTAACTTAAAACTTTACAATCTCTTTTGTAGAGTCTTAAGGTGGGTCAGTCTTACATGTATCATCCATACACATATATGTAAATGAATAGACATCTCCATGTCCCTATAGCCCATGAAACCTGGCGCTATCAGTCAACTTACAATATAGTCACTAATGAAATCATCCATGTCCATTTGATGATTTCAAACTATAGACTTTCAATAATTCAAAACTTCATTTCACTTAATGGGGTTTCATTCACCATAACACTTAAAGTGATCCCATTTGTTAATAATGAATTATTTGGACAGATTATTCAATATTGATCAAAACAATATTTAAATAAGGATGAAATATCATATATCATAATATCATCAAGTCAAACATAATATTAGTGTCCAACACTCATAATTATACAACGTAATATAAAAGCAAACTCACAGCCATTCTCCAATGTGCTTGAGACTCTTAGCCCTAGTGTGACTCTCATGCTTGGGCCTAGGCATAGGCTTGGTCAATGGATCTGCGATGTTGTCATCAGTATGTACCTTACACATCCTAATGTCACCCTCAGTGATGATGCGTCAAATAAAGTGATACTTTCTCATAACGTGTCTAGATTTGGAGCTCGAACTCGATTCCTTTGCCTGGGCTATGGCACCATTGTTGTCACAATAGATGTCGATAGGCACTGAAATGCTAGGAACTATACCGAGTTCATCCAGGAACTTCCTCATCCAAACGGCCTCCTTTGCTGCTTCACTAGCAGCAATGTACTCAGCCTCTGTTGTAGAATCTGCTACTGTATCCTGCTTGGAGCTCTTCCAGCTCACAGCTCCTCCGTTAAGGATGAAGACATAACCCGATTGAGACTCAAAGCCATCTCGGTCAGTCTGAAAGCTTGCATCAGTATAGCCTTATACGATCAATTTTTCATCTCCCCCATATACTAAGAAATCATCCTTGGTCCTTCTCAAGTACTTCAGGATATTCTTAGTTGCACTTCAGTATGCTTCTCCAGGACTTGATTGGTATCTGCTACACATGCTCAAAGCATATGCAACATCAGGACGTGTACATACCATGGCATACATGATAGATCCTATAGCAGAAGCATATGGGATCTTGTTCATCTTCTCAGGCTCAACAGGTGTTTTAGGACACTGCGTCTTGCTGAGATACACACCATGTTGCATGGGTTAAAACCCCTTCTTGGAATCCTGCATCTTGAATCTATCAAGAATATTATCAATATAAGTTCCTTGACTCAATCCAAGAAGCCTCTTAGATCTATCTCTGTAGATCTTAATTCCAAGTATGTACTCGGCCTTTCCTAAGTCTTTCATTGAGAAACATTTCTTCAGCCATTCCTTTACGGACTCTAGCATCAGAATGTCATTCCTAATAAGTAGTATGTCATCCACATACAAGACTAAGAAGGCTACCTTACTCCCACTAAACTTCTTATAAACACAAGGATCCTCTTCACATCTAATGAAACCAAACTCTTTGATCTTTTCATCAAATCGAAAGTTCCAACTCCTGGATGCTTGCTTAAGTCCATAAATGGATTTCTTAAGCTTGCATACCTTCCCAGCATCATTTGGATCTTCAAAACCTTCAGGTTGTGTCATGTACACATCCTCTTCCAAAAAACCATTTAGAAAGGCGGTTTTGACATCCATTTGCCATATCTCATAGTCATAATATGCGGCAATAGCTAGGATTATCCTAATGGATCTAATCATGACAACTGGTGAAAAGGTCTCGTCATAGTCTATACCATGAATCTGTCTAAAACCTTTGGCAACTAGTCTTGCCTTGTAAACAGATACATTTCCATCCTTGTCAGTTTTGAGTTTGAAAATCCATTTGCTTCCTATGTGTTTTACCTCATTTGGCAAATCTATCAAGTCCCATACTTGATTTTCAAACATCGAATCCATTTCGGACCTCATGGCCTCAAGCCATTTCTTGGAGTCTGGACCTGTCATTGCTTGCTTATATGTAGAAGGCTCACTATGTTCTAACATAAGAACATCAAGGCTTACATTCAAGATGAAATCATCATAACGTCTTGGTTGTACCCTTGGCCTTTCCGATCTACGAGTGGGTTCAACTTGTTCAACAACTGAATCTGGAACATGATCCACAACTGTTTGTAGATTCTCTTGTTCCGGCTCTTGGATGATTTGAGGCCCTAAGCCTTCAAAAGTAATCATCTCATCATCGACATCATCCATGTCATCTTGTTGTTGAGTTTGTTGCTCTTCATCATCTTGAACTGTTTCAAGATGAATATTTCTCCCACTTGACTTGTTGGAAAGGAACTCTCTTTCCAAAAAGACACTATCCCTCGCAACAAACACCTTTTGCTGAGTTGGATTGTAGAAGTAATATCCAAAACTTCCTTTTGGGTACCCTATAAAAAAGCATTTATCTGATTTTGGGGCAAGCTTCTCTGTTTGTAAACGCTTTACATAAGCTTCACATCCCCATATTTTCAGAAAGGACAACTTTGGAACCTTTCCAGTCCATATCTCATATGGAGTTTTGTCTACAGTTCTTGACGGAGTCCTGTTTAATGTAAGTACAGCGGTCGTGAGGGCATATCCCCAGAAGGATACCGGAAGATCGGCAAAACTCATCATTGATCGAACCACGTCTAACAAGGTCCTGTTTCTCCTTTCAGACACATCGTTCAGCTGTGGTGTTCCTGGGGTAGACAACTGTGTTACTATCCCACAGTTTTTCAAATGATGTTCAAATTCGTGGCTCAAGTACTCACCACCACGATCAGATCGAAGTGCTTTTATTTTCTTGCCACTTTGAGTCTCTACTTCTTCTGAAATTCCTTGAACTTTTCAAAGGATTCCGATTTATGTGACATTAAGTAAATATATCCATATCTACTCATGTCATCCGTAAACGTAATGAAGTATCTGTAGCCACCTCTAGCTTCTGTGGTCATTGGCCCACATACATCAGTATGTATTATGCCCAACAATTCAGTAGCCCTTTCATTTGTTCCTTTGAAAGGTGACCTTGTCATTTTGCCCATTAGACATGATTCACATGTGTTAATGGATTCATAATCCATGTCTTTTAAAAGTCCATCTTTATGGAGCTTCTTCATGCGATTCACACTAATATGGCCCAATCGACAATGCCATAGGTAGGCCTCACTCAAACTATTTGGTTTTTGCCTTTTGTTATTTATATTATATACATCCGATTTGAGATCCAACACAAAAAGTCCATTACTCATTGGTGCATTAGCATAGAAAATATTGTTTCTAAAAACAGACATAAATCCATCTTTAATGCTAAAATCAAATCCCTCAGAATGTAATAATGCAACCGAAATAAGGTTCTTGGTAATGCATGGAACAAAATAACAATTATTCAGTTCTAATACGAAACCAGAAGGTAAAGACATACTAAAATCCCCCACGGTAAGTGCAGCAACACTTGCTCCATTTCCAACGCGCAGGTTTATCTCCCCCTTCTTCACTTGCCTTCTATTTCTTATTTCCTGCACATAAGAAATAATGTGAGCACCACAAGCGGTATCTAATACCCAAGTGGGATCATATTCTAATGTGAGAACATTTGTTGTCATTATATCAATAACATAAATACCTGAAGTGCCGAAACTCACAGTTCCATTCTTCTTGTCTTCCAGGTACTTGGGACAGTTCCTCTTCCAGTGTCCCTTGGCCTGGCAGTAAAAACAATCATGATCAGCAGCCACCTTTGGCTTCTCACCACCCTTGGGTTTGGCAACGTGCTTGCCTTTCCCTTGGTAATTGCTCTTACTCTTAGCCACCTTCTTAAAACCCTTGCAATTGTTGACATTCAGAACTTCCTTCTTCTTGTCATCAATAATATTTGCCACAGCATTTTTAAGCAAGCCATGGAGCTCATTCATATCATGCTTCAAACCATTTATATGGTATTGCATTCTGAATAGTGTAAAACCATCATGCAATGATCTAAGAACAATATCAGTGGCCAACTCTTGGTCATATGGGGTCCCCTGATTTTCCATCCTCTTAAAAAGCCCAGTCAGGCTAATCACATGAGGACTCACTGGTTTTCCCCTCACAAGCTTGCTATCAAGTATAGCCTTGTGAGTCTCATATCGCTCTATCCTTGCCTGGTCCTGAAACAACATTTTCAGTTCAGTTATGATAGTATAAGCATCTGAATGCTCAAACCTCTTTTGCAAATCAGGCTCCATTGCAGCAAGCAAGAGGCAAGTTACAGGTAATGAATCAGACCTCACCCGAGTTTCTGTTGCCTTCTCCTCATCTGATGAGGTGTCGGTCAAAGAAGGGATAGGGGTAGCTAGGACGTCCTCACGTCCCTCGGACCTGAGAATGATTCTCAGATTCCTTTCCCAATCAAGGAAGTTTGTTCCATTGAGCTTGTTTTTCTCAACAATTGAGCGCAGAGAGAATTTCAAATTATCATTCGACATTATCTACAAAATATCAATGACATACAAATCAATATATGTTTGAAATTGCAAATACTTATATTTAAACAATTTAAAATAAGAAAAAGCACATTTTATTCAGTTGTTGTCGTCCCTTTGAATAAAATATTCCAAGATCCCATCCCAGACAAGACTCAACGTACTTTTGCACTGCCTTAAGTCATATGTGTTTAGGGTAAGTAACAATTACTAATTATAACTCCTTATAATTCTTGGTTGATGATCCACATCCAATGTAAAAATCATCCCATGCCTCAAGATCCAAAACTTTGCCTTTTGGTCTCTCGTTGGGTACTACCATATCAAGGTTTATGAACCCCCGTATAGATTCACCCTCAATCAGTCCAAGATTATGGAAGAACACCCTCACTTTTGTGAAGCCCATCCAACCACAATCTTGAACTTAATGGGTTATGATATGGAAAGGCATTGCCCCAATTTACCGTTGGAACATAAGTCTTTTATTTGTATTTTATTTATAAGTGAAAAAATGTCATAAATAAAAACAATATAAAGACTTAAAATAAAGCATTCAAAACGCAATAATTGTGATCCTAGTATGGCCCCTACGATGCATAAAATAAAGAACTAATCTTCATAATATCTTCATCTTGTATCCTGCATGGATCTCCATCCTTGACCTTCTTATGTCTTGTACTTCTTCTTGTATTACAATTTTGAATTACTCTAATCGCAGAAATTAAATTACAACAAAATAAACGATGCGCAGATCGTGTACAAGAAAACATAACGATACACAGATCGTATTTATGGGTCATACTAGTCACTTTATGCAAGCAATATATCATAATATAAAACAAGCATAAAAAAAATTCATCTCAATTTAAAATTAAATCCTTATATGGTATTAATCAATATTAACCATTAAAATGTAATAATTGGATTAAATTGTATGAAAAAAATATAATATCAAATATTTAATCTTAAGTGGGATTTCTTAACTTTTAGGAAACAATTAAAATAAATAATATCATAATATTATCCATCTTAATTTTGTGACCTTTCCATCACCAAATCAAATCGAATCCGACTCGGTTGGTATTCAATTTCCATATCAATTCATACAATTCCATGTCGTAATTCATCAAAATCTCCATTTCAATTTTACATCTTTATCCATATAAAATTCACCACTAATTTCAATCAAGATCCGCATCAAAACATTGATCATATCAATCTATGCAATCTGGCTCTGATACCATTGTTGGTTATTATTAGATGCGTTAAGCGGAATTTCAGATCATATCTAAACATCTAACAATCGGATCTACAAACATAGTTGATAGATCATGAGAATACCTTTGATGCGTGAACCGGATCTGATCGGGTAGGAATGAAAGCGATGAGAGCTCCACGTGTTGCTCCTCTAATTGGTCCACACGAGCCCATCTAGATCTCCTTGCCTTCGACTGCTAGGACGAAAGGACGAAGGGGAAGCAATCGAATTGCTTGGTGGGAGTGGTAGTGTTTGGGATGTGATGATTTCAAAAGAAGAGAAGAAAAAAAAACCTTTTACTTCTTTTTCTCTTTCTTTCTATTTCAGCCGAGAGCAAGAAGAAGAAAAACACTTTTTCCCTTTCACCCCTCAACCAAAATCAATCTCACGTCTTTTGGGTTTCCATAATTATTCATGTAATAATTAGGAGCATAATTGGCAATAATGGCAAATCCTTTATGACCAGCCAATTTATCTTTCATACCTTATTATTTATTTCCTAAATAAATAATAAGCCTTATTATTAATAATATTTAATATCTATTAATAATTAACCATCTTTCCCGTTGATCTAGTCCGTCAACTCTAAGCATGTGACCTCATAGGACCCGATTATAATAGCTATGAGTTTAATCAGTTTAACCTCATCAATCGTAGTTGGCTTCTAGCAAAGCACTACGACTCCTAAAAAATCGGATTGAATTATCTCCGTTAATTGTCCTATTCCAAGTTTAGTCATTGCACATAAAAGTAAAGGACACAATTCCTTCAAATGCCATACCAGTGATGGCAAATCTGAGCAACAGGGGATGCATTGTGGAGAATCGATGTGTGGTTTTAAAGAAGAAAGCGATGTTCATCTATTTCTCAGGTGTTGGTGGGCTGTGGAATTCTGGAAGGGCCTCTTAAACAACACAAGATTCCTAGACATTGGTTTCCCAACTTTGGAGGACTGGATATGGTTTTGTATGCAGGAGCTTGATAAGGATGAGATAATGATGCAGCGTGCGTGGGTAGGTAAAGAACGATAAATCAAAAGCTCGTTGATTCCGCAGAATACCGAGATTTTGAGGTCAATAGTCGTTGATCTCACAGAGATACCGTGTGTGGGTGGGTAAAGAACGATAAATCAAAAGCTCGTTGATTCCGCAGAATACCGAGATTTTGATGTCAATAGTCGTTGATCTCACAGAGATACCGAAAACTGACAGATAAGGAGGAAAACCTCAACTTTTATTCATTATGAAAAAACCGTCTAACAAAAACGACAAACAAGTGTTTAAATAGCAAACCCTAATTTCCAAAATAAGGAAATAACAAATAAGGAAATAACGAATAAGGAAATAACAAAAAAGTTCCCGAAAGAAGATAAAAACGCAAATTTGACCCTTCAGATGATCGAATGTGCCCTAAAAACGCCGAGCTCATAGCTTGCTATGAGTTTTGCTCAGAATGTTGTTTCCATCCAAAAAACACTAGGCTTTTATCAAATTATGACACAGATAAATTCTTTGCCATTCGCCCCACATTACCTCCAGGGCAGAGAAGATTCGTCCTCGAATCAATAGCTGCATCTGGAAAATCCACCTTGAAGCCAATTCCCCAACGTCGATCACGTCGTTCAGGGGAAGGGTGATTCCGGTCGATGGCAAAAGGGTTTTCATCCGTGACAATGACATCATCTCCCATCTGGGAGAGTGCGTCCAGTCGTTGGGTCAGGAGATCGACCTACCTCCGCAGAGCAGCATTATCTCGCCGCAACTCAGCATCATCCATGGTTGCCTCAGCGTCGACTCTCCGTGGTCTTCGAGTTGGCATAACTCAGGATCAGCTGGAAACTGATACCACTCTGATGCAGCGTGCGTGGGTGGGTAAAGAACGATAAATTAAAAGCTCGTTGATTTCGCAGAATACCGAGATTTTGAGTTCAATAGTCGTTGATCTCACAAAGATACCGAAAACTGACAGATAAGGAGGAAAACCTCAACTTTTATTCATTATCAAAAACCCGTCTAACAAAAACGACTAACAAGTGTTTAAATAGCAAACCCTAATTTCCAAAATAAGGAAATAACAAATAAGGAAATAACGAATAAGGAAATAACAAAAAAGTTCCCAAAAGAAGATAAAAACGCAAATTTGACCCTTCAGATGATCGAATTTGCCCTAAAAACGCCGAGCTCATAACTAGCTATGAGTTTTGCTCAGAATGTTGTTTCCACCCAAAAAACACTAGGCTTTCATCAAATACTGACACAGATAAATTCTTCGTCATTCGCCCCACATCAGATAATCAAGGTGTTCTGAGGAGCTAGATGGATCTGGTGGAACAGGAACCTGTTATTGCAGAAACAAGAAAGTATTAATGTCGTAACTGCAGTGGTGAAGGCCAAGTTTGTAGCCGAGGAGGTGGGTCAGGCAAATTTCAGATTTGTTGTCACTCAACTAGAAGCAGAGACCATTTGGAGACGTCCTGAGGAGGGCTGTTTTACAGTTTCTTGTGATGGCTCATGGGATCGGGAGTCGAAGGAGGCAGGAATTAGGGTGGTTTGCAGGGATAGCAGAGGAATAGTCACTACACCAGAATACATATTATACGACTCTCTTTGCTTTAGTCGTATATGCAGAAGTTGCATATGTTGGGTTATCCGACAGTATTTTGTAGTGAGTGTCGTACAGGACACCCATACGCGACATCCTCAATGCGGCAAATTAATCATTGTCGTATATGGCATCCTTTGCGACAGCACCGTAAACGACAGCATAAAACGTGTCGCGTAAGTTGGCATATGAGACATCATGTTAAGAGACATAACAAACGATGTCCCTTAAGTTGTCATATGAGACAACATGTTAAGAGACGCACCAAATGATGTCACTTAAGTTGGATATGCTGACACTCTGCTTTTTTGAATAAATTAATAAAGTAATATGTAAGTGACATTTAGTGTGTCGTACACATTGGTTGGTCAACTACCATTTTTAATGAATTTTATACTCTAAAATAAACTCAAAGGTAAACCCTTGAATGCAAGATGCTGTGATGAAGTATAGCAAGTCATGTAGCAGAAAACCATTTCATTTCGATGTTAAAATTATTATTCAAGATATTGTAATAGGAAATATACAAGCAATAATGAGAGAAAAACCAAGGTGCGGATACAAAATTGTTTCGGGTACTTCCAATGAAGATAACCACATTTGGAGGCACTACCAAATCACAACTTGCCACAAAATGGGGAAAAAATGTGAACTTCAAATATTAAAGAAGGTATTAAATGAAAAAAAGTTGCCAAACCACAATTCACGAAACAAAATTTGTTTAGGCCGAATTCACGAACTTCTCCAAACCACAACTTGCCACGTTACAAAGTTGTTCATTTCAAATATTAAAGAAGGTATTAAATGAAAAAAATGCAAAATAAATTAATTAAAAAGTGCCGCTTTTCTTATCTTATAAGTTTTTCATCAATTTTTTCAGATTCCCGCCGAACTAAAAAACAGAAGTGTTCACCCCCTCCCATCAAAAAGAAAAAAGAAAAAGAAAGAAGTGGTCACTGACGGACGCACAGTCGTCGTGTGCAAACGTCAAGAATAAATTTATAGTCCGCTACTCGCGACTTTACTACTGGGTAGCAAGTGGTAAGTAGGGGTCGAACCCAAGGGAATTAGGGGGATACGTTGTTCTTTAAGGGATTTGTACAGCGAGGGAGCGTGTTTTAAGGTTGATTGAGATTTTAGCGGTTATGACTAAGTGACTTTTTTTGGTTGTTTTTGGTTTTGAGTGCGGAAAAGTAAATTACAGAAAAATAAATACTGAAAAGTAAAAAGAAAGACTTACAGTGGGTGATGCGTGATTTGCGAGTCCTCCGGAAGGTGAGTGCAGTTGATTAAGGCAGTTATACTAGAAAAGTAAATACAAGGGGGTTTTCTAATTCAAGGGAAGCATTCGGTTTCGGGGGCATTGCATCATAGCCTGTTTTATCATTTTAGTAATCCTTCTAAGTATTCAAACGTGCATCAAGGCCATTTCAAGCGCTCGATTTGCCACACTGTCTAGTCTTTTGCAAAAGTGTTCGAAAGTGAATCAAGGCCATTTCAAGCACTCGACTTGCAACACTGTCTAATCTTTTGCAAAAAACGTAGAGCCCTTGTTCTACTCAAACTAGTACCCCATTTTAAGGTATACTAGCCTATGTGCATCCATTTGGATTGTCTTTTCCGATTTATCCAAATGGTGTTTGAGAGAGATCGAACTCCTTAGATAAGCTTTGCCATTTCAAGCATTCACTTACCCGAGTATGTTCACGAACTTCCACGGAAGAGCTTTGCCATTTCAAGCATCCACTCAACCTTGGAAATTCTGATCTAATATATGGCACATAGAACAAGTTTTGAATTCAGAGAAAAAACACTAAAATAGTCTAAAACATTTTATAATATAAGTACGCCCCTTCAACCGAATAAAGAGTTTAGCTACGATTATCCATGGAAGAGGATATCATAGCTAAATACTCGGGGGTTTTTGAAAGACAGTAAGTAAAGGGGAATACTCAAGAACCAACAGGAGTATTCCCAAATCCTACTTGAATACTCAAGAACCAACATGAGTATTCTCTAAAACTGTTATAATACTCAAAAACCAACAGGAGTATTATTTCAAACCGTTATAATACTCAAGAACCAACAGGAGTATTATTTCAAAAACCAAACTTACAAATGCCAAACTTTCTAGAGAGAGAAGTGTATGATGATTTGTGGATGTGGGATGATTTACAAATGAGGGAGAGGCATGTATTTATAGCCATGGAGGATGGAGGAGAAGATGACACTTGGCACAAGATGATTGGAGGAGCAAGAATGTGGAGGAGGAGGGGACAAGTGGCAAGCTCCCATGGTGGATGAAGAGCCGCCGGTGGCCGGTTGCCATGGAGGGAAGCCGCCGGTCATGGAGGAGGGGAGGGAAGAAAGCCACCCATGAGTCATCCTTCTTCACAAGGTAGCCGGTCACCATGAGGAAAAGAGTGAGTTTTGTGAGTTTTGTGCAGTTTTCACAAAACTATCAGTCCAATTTCGCTCCGGTCTGACTTTGGTTGTTCCTCGGTTGGATTTGTTTTGAGTGATTCCACGTCAGGATCTTGAGATTTCTATATTCAGCGTCTGATCGTGACCTTGGACTGACTCGTAATATCTTTTCAGCGTAAAATCCTCTCCTTAGCGTGTTTTCTCTCTAGAGTCCAAAATACCCTGTAGAAATATATCGGAACTAACAAGCAAAAGTTAAATAGACCAACAGTCTAATTTAGTGGGTTTTACTGTATTTTTTATTCGTATAATTATGGTCCATCAGTCACCCTAAAAGCATGTGTTACATTTGATTTTTAAAAATGAGATAAAAACACGTTTTTAAAAAAAAGCCAAGTGTTGCAAATGTTTACAAAAAAATCTAAATTTAAAAAAAAAGCCTAAATTTAAAAGCCCAACTTGACACGTTTCAAAAAAGCCTAATTTCGTACCCCCCCCAAAAAAAGCCTAATTTTAAAAAAAAAATGTAAGTGTTCAAAACTTGGACACTTTCCCTTCAAAAAAAAACTTAGATACGTTGCAAGTTAGAAAAGAAAAGAAAAACAAAGTGTCCAAAGCATGTGTTAGCTAGGGTTTCCTCGCATTCTCCTCTCGCTCAGTCGTCTCTCACAAATTGCTCTCCGATATTCGTCTCACCAATTGCTCAGATCCAACCGTGTCCAAAGTTCCCCTCGCCAGATCTGTCCGAAGAAGAACCATGAAGAAGATTAATGAGTAGCTAACAAGAATCATGAAGCTTCGCTCGCCATCATGCCGCCGTCCGCCACCAAAGTTGCAGAGCCCGGAGAAGCTAGTGAAGGCGCCGCCGTCTAAACGTCTGAAGCCAAAGAAGCAAGCCGTAGCAGTACCTTCAGTCCGACCACCACCAGCCAAGTAACTTTCTATCAATGACGATTGACATGAGGATCTTCTTCTGTTTTTTTTCCTTTATAAGTTGCCACTAATTGTTTAGTTTTGCTAGCCTGACTTCGTGATGGGGTATTCAGATATGTTGAAATACGAAGCATGAAGTTGGGAGATGAACAAGAAGTTTGAGCTAGCTCTGCTGGATGTAAATGAGGAAGAGCCTGATAGATGGGACAAGATAGACACCATGGTAGGTGGGAAAAGCGCCAAGGAGGTTGAAGATCACTTCAAGGCACTTGTGCTGGATGTGAACCTTATTGAATCTGGTGTATTCGGTGACGATCATTATGACCGTTATGAAGTAGTGGCACCTCAAACTTTCAAAAATTAGCCCCTACTTCTCCACCTCTAGGATTGTGCTTAAGCATCGAGCATGAAGCAAGGTATGTCTTTTGCTTATAGTTCAGAAATCTTGGCAAACCAGATTTGGCTTGATGCTCATTGTTATGAATATGAATTGATATGTGACGAATACATCAATATATACAGTACATGCACTACGCCAGAATACCCATTATCCGACTTCATGAATTTTAGTAGGCTAAGTGAAAATAGAGTCGTATAAGGTTTATGCGACTGTCTGGCTGTCGCATTCGCAAAGTCGCATTTGGTGAGTCGCGTAAGTCCGATGCGACAGTAAATTGAAGCACAGTCCGGTAAGATTAGTCTAACGGGACAGTACTTCAAGCTGTTCCTTAATTGTTGTTGGAAAATGTGTTTGTAGTGGGTTGAAGAAAATGGTGGTGCGCCACATTTGAGACCTAAAATTGAGCGTGGAGAACGCCTCGAATCTTGTTGACAAAATTAGATTAAAATACCTTGACGTGTGAGGTATGAAATCAAGTATTGAATCGCCAAAAACGAAGCTAAATTGAATGAGTAATTGATGCTCAAAGTAGTGCCAAAAACCATGAAAAGATGACTTTGGTAGGAATGGATAGCTAGCTTGATTTCACACAAGTGGAAAGCTTATATCCCACATTGGAGGCCAAATGGGAACATTGTTTGTTCATATATGATTTCCATAACAAGCTTGTTAAGTTGTTAAAAGAAACTCTCCCAAAATGCCTTCGCTGGCGTGCGCAGGGGGGGGGGGGGAAATCATCCGGTCGACGACGTCAGATTTGGCCTGTCTTGTGCGCGCCCACATCATGCGGGTTGCGCGGTTCGTTTTTGGTTAATCTAATTTCGGTTCGGTTTTTTGCATAACTCGATCTTATTTTTATGTAAACCAAACGTCAAGAGTAAGACTGAGTCAGTCTTCGGCGGTTGCTGATTTTTCAAGATAAGAAGAGATAAGAACTTGGACTGTGCTTACAGATATACTGGCCAGATCCTATCTTTTCCGAAAAGTCAGGTTGAAACCGTTTCTCCTCTCAACTATATAAAGAAGCCTGCGCTTCAGTTCAGAACACACCGAAAACACTCCTTCACATCTCGACTACTGTTCTCTTTTCCCGATCTGTGATAGCAGAAGATCGAATAGGTTCGATCAGCAAGGCTACGGTGCTCAACGCGCTTGCTGAGGTTCTTTTATCCTGGGAAGCTTTTTGCCGTCAAATCCAGCACCAACGGGAGGCAAATCAGCTTTAAGGACAGCGTCAACGACGTGACTGAATCACCAACTCGGTTTGCTGTCCTTTTAATATCTGTTTGATTTTATCAGATTTTGATTACTGTATTCGTTCACATTGTTCAGATTTATATATGCATGTTGATTAATTGATATCACTGCAACAGTTTATTGTTGTTAGATCCGCATGAAATAAAGTAATATTCAGATAGCCAGACTTGTAACATTCTTAAAGCTGATTTTGTGCTTCGTTATTAACTGAATATTATTTCATACTAACAGATCTGTCTCTGTTGTAGCAATGAATTCTGAACAAGGACAAAACAACTTGTCTGTGAACATGGAAGGCGTCGAATATCACCAGGATGGTGCTGAGTCGGCTGCGACTACCCCATTGATGGCTCCGGCCGGGAATGTACCTGCGGGTCCAGTTCCAAATGCTATGGTGGCACAAGTGCCTGCTGCAGTAATGGCAGCTGAAAGGCCTGAGAAGTTCAATGGGTTGAACTTCACTACATGGCAGCCTAAGATGCATTTCTACCTCTCCCAATTAGGGTTGGCCCGGTATCTGACCGAGGAAACACCTACGGTGGCTGAGGGTGAGGCGGACAATCAAGTGCTCATTGCATACAATTCATGGAAAGATGCTGAGTATCTCTGTCGCAATTATGTGATGAACTGTCTTAATGACGTGTTGTACAAGGTGTACAAATCCAAAAGTTCAGCTAAGGACCTTTGGGTGGCGCTTGATCGGAAGTACCGAACAGAGAATGCTAGCTCCAAGAAGTACCTGGTGGGACGCTTCCTCGAATTCCAGATGGTGGATTCAAAGACTGTAACCAGTCAGGTGCACGACTTGCAGCTGATTATGCATGAGATGAATGCAGAGGGAATGAAGGTCAGTGAACCATTCCAGGTTGCTGCAGTAATTGAGAAGCTGCCTTCGGGGTGGAAGGACTTCAAAAATTACCTTAAGCACAAGCGAAAGGAAATGTCTATGGAAGACCTGGTGATTCACCTCAAGAATGAAGAGGACAATCGACTCTCTGATAAGAGGACAAAGCTACCTTCTGAGAGGGCTAACATTGTGGAGCATGGTGCTAGCTCCAAAGGGAAGAAGCCCTTAAACAAACTTGGACCCAAGAGTAGGGTTATCAAGAAGAAGGTGCAGACAAAGTTTGCTGGCAAGTGCTTCAATTGTGACAAAGAGGGTCACCGATCTGCTGATTGTAGAGCTCCAAAGAAGAAGAAGGCGAATGTCGCCGAGGGGGATGAAGAGCAACTAGTGGCTGTGATTTCTCAGCTGAATCTAGCGGATTCTAATCCCAAGGAGTGGTGGCTGGATACTGGAGCAACCCACCACATCTGTTCTGACAAGAATGCCTTCTCAGAGCTGAAGTTGACTGAAAATGGAGAGAAGGTGTACATGGGCAACTTGGCCACCTCAGAAGTCAAGGGAAAAGGAAGTGTGATGTTGAAGATGACGTTAGGCAAGGAGATGAAGCTGACCAATGTTTCATATGTGCCTGATGTCAGGAAGAATTTAGTGTCTGGAACCTTACTTACTAGTCATGGTTTTAAGATGGTGTTTGAGTCCCAGAAGGTCGTTCTTTCAAAGAACGGCATGTATGTGGGACGTGGTTACGTGAAGGATGGAATGTGGAAACTCAATGTAATTGCTATCAATTCTATCAATAAAAATTCTTCCGCTTACTTGCTTGAGTCATCTAATTTATGGCATGGTAGATTAGGTCATGTGAATTATGACTCGATAAGGAATCTAATGAAATTGGATTGTATACCAAAATTTCAATTTGATTCCGAACACAAGTGTGAAATTTGTGTTGAAGCAAAATTAACAAGAACATCCTTTCATAGTGTTGAAAGAGACACTGAACCCCTTGACTTAATACATAGTGATCTATGTGACTTGAAATTCATGCCAACAAGAGGTGGAAATAAATATTTTGTGACTTTCATAGATGACAGTTCAAAATATTGTTCAATGTACTTGCTAGAGCAAGGATGAAGCAGTAGAGAAATTTGCCATGTATAAGTTGGAAGTGGAAAACCAATTAAATAAAAAGATTAAAAGGCTACGAAGCGATCGTGGTGGTGAATATGTAGAACCATTTGGGGCACTATGTGCACAAACTGGAATCATACATGAGGTTACACCACCTTATTCTCCTCAATCGAACGGTGTAGCTGAACGTAAGAATCGCACTATCAAAGAAATGATGAATGCGATGTTGCTTAGTTCAGGGTTACCCCAGTCAATGTGGGGGGAGGCCGTTTTGTCTGCTAACTATCTGCTGAATCGAATACCCCGAAAGAAGAAGGTGGAATCTCCCTATGAATTATTCAAAGGGAGAAAACCGGCTTATAAACACTTGCGAGTGTGGGGATGCTTAGCCAAAGTAATGGCACCCGGTCCTAAAAGAATGAAGATAGGACCAAAGACAGTTGATTGTGTCTTTATAGGCTATGCGCATAACAGTAATGCGTATAGGTTCATTGTGTATGAGTCTAAAAATCCTGATATACACAAGAACACAATTATAGAGTCTAAGAATGCTTCGTTCTTTGAACACGTATTTCCTCACAAAGAAATGCGATCGAGTTCATCTTATGAGATAGATGAAGATACTACTGAAATGTATCACCAACAAGAAGAAGTATCCGAGGATGATACAAATGTGGAGGAACCAAGAAGAAGCAAAAGAGCAAGGGTTGAAAATTCGTATGGACCTGATTTTGTAACCTTTATGGTTGAGGCCGGACCTCCTACATATAATGAAGCTATAAGCTCTGTTGATGGCCCTATATGGAAAGAAGCCATAAAAAGTGAACTAGACTCCATTATGCAAAATCATACTTGGGAGTTAGTTAATCTTCCTCCGGGATGTAAACCACTTGATTCAAAGTGGATTTGTACTAAGAAAATGAAAGTAGACGGTACTGTTGAAAAGTACAAAGCGAGACTTGTGATCAAAGGATATAGACAAAAGGAAGGTCTAGACTACTTTGATACATTCTCACCTGTGACAAGGATCACATTTATAAGGATGATAATTGCCATTGCAGCTCTGCGCAATCTAGAAATTCATCAAATGGATGTGAAGACTGCTTTCTTGAATGGAGATCTTGAGGAAGAGATATATATGGAACAACCTGAGGGTTGTAAAGCGCCAGGACAAGAGAGAAAGGTCTGTAAACTAGTGAAGTCTCTCTATGGTCTGAAACAGGCACCAAAACAGTGGCATGCGAAATTTGACAAAGTGATATTGTCAAATGGATTCAGAATCAACGAGTGTGACAAATGTGTATATAGTAAAAACACTAAACACGGATATGTGATTTTGTGCTTATACGTCGATGATATTCTCATTGTGGGAAACAATGAAGAAATGGTTAAATCCACTAAGTCCATGTTAAACTCAAGGTTTGATATGAAAGACTTAGGTCTAGCCGATGTAATTTTAGGGATTAAAATTACAAGGACGGAAGATGGATTTGTCTTAAGCCAAGCACACTACGTTGATAAGATTTTAGACAAATTTGGAAAGGATAGTGTAGGAGTTTATAAAACTCCTATAGATATGAATCATCACCTGTCTAAAAACAAAGGGGAGAGTATCTCTCAAGTGGAATACTCAAAAGTAATAGGCAGTCTAATGTACTTGATGAATTGTACTAGACCTGATATTGCTTATTGTGTGAGTAGGCTTGCAAGATATACGAGTAACACAGGATATGAACATTGGAAAGCCATCGTGAGAGTACTGAAGTATCTACGATTTACTCGTGACTACGGTCTACATTATACCAGATATCCTGAAGTCATTGAAGGTTACACTGATGCAAGCTGGATATCTGATATACAAGACTCAAAGGCCACTAGTGGATATGTATTCACTTTGGGAGGTGCAGCCGTTTCATGGAAATCCTCGAAACAAACTCTAATAACCAGGTCCACGATGGAAGCTGAGTTCGTGGCATTAGATAAATGCGGCGAAGAAGCAGAGTGGTTAAGGAATTTTGTAGAGGATATTCCTGGTTGGAAAAACCCTGTGCCACCAATATGTGTGTATTGCGATAATCAATCAACAATTGGTAGGGCACAGAATGTCATGTATAATGGTAAGTCTAGACACATACGTCGAAGACACAATACCATAAGACAACTTCTCTCATCCGGAGTCATAAGCATTGACTACGTGAGGTCCAAAGAAAATATATCGGATCCGTTAACCAAAGGGTTAAATAAGGACCAAGTAGAGAAGACAACTAAGGGAATGGGACTGAAGCCTTTTGATTGCTAACATCAAAGCATAGGCTTAAGCCCTTGGGCTATAAAAGTTGAGGCAAAGGAAAACCCTACCATGATGACTGGAGATCCCAAGAACTTGGTTCAAAGGGACAACCTACCTGCTAAGACTGTGTGAGGTCACTGTGGGGGTAACACCCCAATCCTATTCCCAGATAAAACAGTGACTCCTGCACGAGGCTAAGCTCGAAGCTTTTAATGATTCTAGTAATTTGAATAGTGAGATTCAAATGGGTAATGCAGGATTACTTTAAGAAAGAATCACCTATGCGAGAGAGAAGTGGGGTCGCTTCAAAGGAGAATTCAAAGGGCTTAATTCTTTAGAAACTCTTGCAGAACCAGGAAAGGGGTATCACGACCAAAATGAGCCCACTAGTAAGAACTGAATAAGATCAGGATAATATCTGTGAGAACTTGATTTCGTTTACAGTGTAAGACGAACAGTTCAAAGACATCACGTCTACTGAATAGTCAGTAAAGAGATCATGTTATCCCAAGGGAAGGTTCAAGGGGTTAACCTACCTATCCTTTGCAGATATTATCCGTAGAAGCTATCACCACTTCGTGTCGAGTTGATTATCGAGGATTATTGTTTTATTTGATTTCACCACTCGATTTTCTTCATGTGGGGGATTGTTGGAAAATGTGTTTGTAGTGGGTTGAAGAAAATGGTGGTGCGCCACATTTGAGACCTAAAATTGAGCGTGGAGAACGCCTCGAATCTTGTTGACAAAATTAGATTAAAATACCTTGACGTGTGAGGTATGAAATCAAGTATTGAATCGCCAAAAATGAAGCTAAATTGAATGAGTAATTGATGCTCAAAGTAGTGCCAAAAACCATGAAAACATGACTTTGGTAGGAATGGATAGCTAGCTTGATTTCACACAAGTGGAAAGCTTATATCCCACATTGGAGGCCAAATGGGAACATTGTTTGTTCATATATGATTTCCATAACAAGCTTGTTAAGTTGTTAAAAGAAACTCTCCCAAAATGCCTTCGCGGGCGTGCGCGGGGGGGGGGGGGGGGGAGGGAAATCATCCGGTCGACGACGTCGGATTTGGCCTGTCTTGTGCGCGCCCACATCATGCGGGTTGCGCAGTTCGTTTTTGGTTAATCTAATTTCGGTTTGGTTTTTTGCATAACTCGATCTTATTTTTATGTAAACCAAACGTCAAGAGTAAGACTGAGTCAGTCTTCGGCGGTTGCTGATTTTTCAAGATAAGAAGAGATAAGAACTTGGCTTGTGCTTGCAGATATACTAGCCAGATCCTATCTTT
The DNA here is from genome assembly GCA_033675215.1 of Rhodiola kirilowii. Taxonomy (NCBI): domain Eukaryota; kingdom Viridiplantae; phylum Streptophyta; class Magnoliopsida; order Saxifragales; family Crassulaceae; genus Rhodiola; species Rhodiola kirilowii. The sequence goes on from CM066193.1 coordinate 38,598,440, forward strand.
TCCGAAAAGTCAGGTTGAAACCGTTTCTCCTCTCAACTATATAAAGAAGCCTGCGCTTCAGTTCAGAACACACCGAAAACACTCCTTCACATCTCGACTACTGTTCTCTTTTCCCGATCTGTGATAGCAGAAGATCGAATAGGTTCGATCAGCAAGGCTACGGTGCTCAACGCGCTTGCTGAGGTTCTTTTATCCTGGGAAGCTTTTTGCCGTCAAATCCAGCACCAACGGGAGGCAAATCAGCTTTAAGGACAGCGTCAACGACGTGACTGAATCACCAACTCGGTTTGCTGTCCTTTTAATATCTGTTTGATTTTATCAGATTTTGATTACTGTATTCGTTCACATTGTTCAGATTTATATATGCATGTTGATTAATTGATATCACTGCAACAGTTTATTGTTGTTAGATCCGCATGAAATAAAGTAATATTCAGATAGCCAGACTTGTAACATTCTTAAAGCTGATTTTGGGCTTCGTTATTAACTGACTATTATTTCATACTAACAGATCTGTCTCTGTTGTAGCAATGAATTCTGAACAAGGACAAAACAACTTGTCTGTGAACATGGAAGACGTCGAATATCACCAGGATGGTGCTGAGTCGGCTGCGACTACCCCATTGATGGCTCCGGCCGGGAATGTACCTGCGGGTCCAGTTCCAAATGCTATGGTGGCACAAGTGCCTGCTGCAGTAATGGCAGCTAAAAGGCCTGAGAAGTTCAATGGGTTGAACTTCACTACATGGCAGCCTAAGATGCATTTCTACCTCTCCCAATTAGGGTTGGCCCGGTATCTGACCGAGGAAACACCTACGGTGACTGAGGGTGAGGCGGACAATCAAGTGCTCATTGCATACAATGCATGGAAAGATGCTGAGTATCTCTGTCGCAATTATGTGATGAACTGTCTTAATGACGTGTTGTACAAGGTGTACAAATCCAAAAGTTCAGCTAAGGATCTTTGGGTGGCGCTTGATCGGAAGTACCGAACAGAGAATGCTGGCTCCAAGAAGTACCTGGTGGGACGCTTCCTCGAATTCCAGATGGTGGATTCAAAGACTGTAACCAGTCAGGTGCACGACTTGCAGCTGATTATGCATGAGATGAATGCAGAGGGAATGAAGGTCAGTGAACCATTCCAGGTTGCTGCATTAATTGAGAAGCTGCCTTCGGGGTGGAAGGACTTCAAAAATTACCTTAAGCACAAGCGAAAGGAAATGTCTATGGAAGACCTGGTGATTCGCCTCAAGAATGAAGAGGACAATCGACTCTCTGATAAGAGGACAAAGCTACCTTCTGAGAGGGCTAACATTATGGAGCATGGTGCTAGCTCCAAAGGGAAGAAGCCCTTAAACAAACTTGGACCCAAGAGTAGGGTTATCAAAAAGAAGGTGCAGACGAAGTTTGCTGGCAAGTGCTTCAATTGTGACAAAGAGGGTCACCGATCTGCTGATTGTAGAGCTCCAAAGAATAAGAAGGCGAATGTCGCCGAGGGGGATGAAGAGCAACTAGTGGCTGTGATTTCTCAGCTGAATCTAGCGGATTCTAATCCCAATGAGTGGTGGCTGGATACTGGAGCAACCCACCACATCTGTTCTGACAAGAATGCCTTCTCAGAGCTGAAGTTGACTGAAAATGGAGAGAAGGTGTACATGGGCAACTTGGCCACCTCAGAAGTCAAGGGAAAAGGAAGTGTGATGTTAAAGATGACGTCAGGCAAGGAGCTGAAGCTGACCAATGTTTCATATGTGCCTGATGTCAGGAAGAATTTAGTGTCTGGAACCTTACTTACTAGTCATGGTTTTAAGATGGTGTTTGAGTCCCAGAAGGTCGTTCTTTCAAAGAACGGCATGTATGTGGGACGTGGTTACGTGAAGGATGGAATGTGGAAACTCAATGTAATTGCTATCAATTCTATCAATAAAAATTCTTCCGCTTACTTGCTTGAGTTGTCTAATTTATGGCATGGTAGATTAGGTCATGTGAATTATGACTCGATAAGGAATCTAATGAAATTCGATTGTATACAATATTTCAATTTGATTCCGAACACAAGTGTGAAATTTGTGTTGAAGCAAAATTAACAAGAACATCCTTTCATAGTGTTGAAAGAGACACTGAACCCCTTGACTTAATACATAGTGATCTATGTGATTTGAAATTCATGCCAACAAGAGGTGGAAATAAATATTTTGTGACTTTCATAGATGACAGTTCAAAATATTGTTCAATGTACTTGCTAAAGAGCAAGGATGAAGCAGTAGAGAAATTTGCCATGTATAAGTTGGAAGTGGAAAACCAATTAAATAAAAAGATTAAAAGGCTACGAAGCGATCGTAGTGGTGAATATGTAGAACCATTTGGGGCACTATGTGCACAAACTGGAATCATACATGAGGTTACACCACCTTATTCTCCTCAATCGAACGGTGTAGCTGAACGTAAGAATCGCACTATCAAAGAAATGATGAATGCGATGTTGCTTAGTTCAGGGTTACCCCAGTCAATGTGGGGGGAGGCCGTTTTGTCTGCTAACTATCTGCTGAATCGAATACCCCGAAAGAAGAAGGAGGAATCTCCCTATGAATTATTCAAAGGGAGAAAATCGGCTTATAAACACTTGCGAGTGTGGGGATGCTTAGCCAAAGTAATGGCACCCGGTCCTAAAAGAATGAAGATAGGACCAAAGACAGTTGATTGTGTCTTTATAGGCTATGCGCAGAACAGTAATGCGTATATGTTCATTGTGTATGAGTCTAAAAACCCTGATATACACAAGAACACAATTATAGAGTCTAAGAATGCTTCATTCTTTGAACACGTATTTCCTCACAAAGAAATGCGATCGAGTTCATCTTATGAGATAGATGAAGATACTACTGAAATGTATCACCAACAAGAAGAAGTATCCGAGGATGATACAAATGTGGAGGAACCAAGAAGAAGCAAAAGAGCAAGGGTTGAAAATTCGTATGGACCTGATTTTGTAACCTTTATGGTTGAGGCCGGGCCTCCTACATATAATGAAGCTATAAGCTCTATTGATGGCCCTATATGGAAAGAAGCCATAAAAAGTGAACTAGACTCCATTATGCAAAATCATACTTGGGAGTTAGTTAATCTTCCTCCGGGATGTAAACCACTTGATTCAAAGTGGATTTTTACTAAGAAAATAAAAGTAGACGGTACTGTTGAAAAGTACAAAGCGAGACTTGTGATCAAAGGATATAGACAAAAGGAAGGTCTAGACTACTTTGATACATTCTCACCTGTGACAAGGATCACATCTATAAGGATGATAATTGCCATTGCAGCTCTGCGCAATCTAGAAATTCATCAAATGGATGTGAAGACTGCTTTCTTGAATGGAGATCTTGAGGAAGAGATATATATGGAACAACCTGAGGGTTGTAAAGCGCCAGGACAAGAGAGAAAGGTCTGTAAACTAGTGAAGTCTCTCTATGGTCTGAAACAGGCACCAAAACAGTGGCATGAGAAATTTGACAAAGTGATATTGTCAAATGGATTCAGAATCAACGAGTGTGACAAATGTGTATATAGCAAAAACACTGAACACGGATATGTGATTTTGTGCTTATACGTCGATGATATTCTCATTGTGGGAAACAATGAAGAAATGGTTAAATCCACTAAGTCCATGTTAAACTCAAGGTTTGATATGAAAGACTTAGGTCTAGCCGATGTAATTTTAGGGATTAAAATTACAAGGACGGCAGATGGATTTGTCTTAAGCCAAGCACACTACGTTGATAAGATTTTAGACAAATTTGGAAAGGATAGTGTAGGAGTTTATAAAACTCCTATAGATATGAATCATCACCTGTCTAAAAACAAAGGGGAGAGTATCTCTCAAGTGGAATACTCAAAAGTAATAGGCAGTCTAATGTACTTGATGAATTGTACTAGACCTGATATTGCTTATTGTGTGAGTAGGCTTGCAAGATATACGAGTAACCCAGGATATGAACACTGGAAAGCCATCGTGAGAGTACTGAAGTATCTACGATTTACTCGTGACTACGGTCTACATTATACCAGATATCCTGAAGTCATTGAAGGTTACACTGATGCAAGCTGGATATTTGATATACAAGACTCAAAGGCCACTAGTGGATATGTATTCACTTTGGGAGGTGCAGCCGTGTCATGGAAATCCTCGAAACAAACTCTAATAACCAGATCCACGATGGAAGCTGAGTTCGTGGCATTAGATAAATGCGGCGAAGAAGCAGAGTGGTTAAGGAATTTTGTAGAGGATATTCCTGGTTGGAAAAACCCTGTGCCACCAATATGTGTGTATTGCGATAATCAATCAACAATTGGTAGGGCACAGAATGTCATGTATAATGGTAAGTCTAGACACACACGTCGAAGACACAATACCATAAGACAACTTCTCTCATCCGGAGTCATAAGCATTGACTACGTGAGGTCCAAAGAAAATATATCGGATCCGTTAACCAAAGGGTTAAATAAGGACCAAGTAGAGAAGACAACTAAGGGAATGGGACTGAAGCCTTTTGATTGCTAACATCAAAGCATAGGCTTAAGCCCTTGGGCTATAAAAGTTGAGGCAAAGGAAAACCCTACCATGATGACTGGAGATCCCAAGAACTTGGTTCAAAGGGACAACCTACCTGCTAAGACTGTGTGAGGTCACTGTGGGGGTAACACCCCAATCCTATTCCCAGATAAAACAGTGACTCCTACACGAGGCTAAGCTCGAAGCTTTTAATGATTCTAGTAATTTGAATAGTGAGATTCAAATGGGTAATGCAGGATTACTTTAAGAAAGAATCACCTATGCGAGAGAGAAGTGGGGTCGCTTCAAAGGAGAATTCAAAGGGCTTAATTCTTTAGAAACTCTTGCAGAACCAGGAAAGGGGTATCACGACAAAAATGAGCCCACCAGTAAGAACTGAATAAGATCAGGATAATATCTGTGAGAACTTGATTTCGTTTACAGTGTAAGACGAACAGTTCAAAGACATCACGTCTACTGAATAGTCAGTAAAGATATCATGTTATCCCAAGGGAAGGTTCAAGGGGTTAACCTACCTATCCTTTGCAGATATTATCCGTAGAAGCTATCACCACTTCGTGTCGAGTTGATTATCGAGGATTATTGTTTTATTTGATTTCACCACTCGATTTTCTTCATGTGGGGGATTGTTGGAAAATGTGTTTGTAGTGGGTTGAAGAAAATGGTGGTGCGCCACATTTGAGACCTAAAATTGAGCGTGGAGAACGCCTCAAATCTTGTTGACAAAATTAGATTAAAATACCTTGACGTGTGAGGTATGCAATCAAGTATTGAATCGCCAAAAACGAAGCTAAATTGAATGAGTAATTGATGCTCAAAGTAGTGCCAAAAACCATGAAAACATGACTTTGGTAGGAATGGATAGCTAGCTTGATTTCACACAAGTGGAAAGCTTATATCCCACATTGGAGGCCAAATGGGAACATTGTTTGTTCATATATGATTTCCATAACAAGCTTGTTAAGTTGTTAAAAGAAACTCTCCCAAAATGCCTTCGCGGGCGTGCGAAGGGGGGGAATCATCCGGTCGACGACGTCGGATTTGGCCTGTCTTGTGCGCGCCCACATCATGCGGGTTGCGCGTTTCGTTTTTGGTTAATCTAATTTCGGTTCGGTTTTTTGCATAACTCGGTCTTATTTTTATGTAAACCAAACGTCAAGAGTAAGACTGAGTCAGTCTTTGGCGGTTGCTGATTTTTCAAGATAAGAAGAGATAAGAACTTGGACTGTGCTTGCAGATATACTGGCCAGATCCTATCTTTTCCAAAAAGTCAGGTTAAAACCGTTTCTCCTCTCAACTATATAAAGAAGCCTGCGCTTCAGTTCAGAACACACTGAAAACACTCATTCACATCTTGACTACTGTTCTCTTTTCCCGATCTGTGATAGCAAAAGATCGAATAGGTTCGATCAGCAAGGCTACGATGCTCAACACGCTTGCTGAGGTTCTTTTATCCTGGGAAGCTTTTTGCCGTCAAATCCAGCACCAACGGGAGGCAAATCAGCTTTAAGGACAGCGTCAACGACGTGACTGAATCACCAACTTGGTTTGCTGTCCTTTTAATATCTGTTTGATTTTATCATATTCTGATTACTGTATTCGTTCACATTGTTCAGATTTATATATGCATGTTGATTAATTGATATCACTGCAACAGTTTATTGTTGTTAGATCCGCATGAAATAAAGTAATATTCAGATAGCCAGACTTGTAACATTCTTAAAGCTGATTTTGTGCTTCGTTATTATCTGAATATTATTTCATACTAACAGATCTGTCTCTGTTGTAGCAATGAATTCTGAACAAGGACAAAACAACTTGTCTGTGAACATGGAAGGCGTCGAATATCACCATGATGGTGCTGATTCGGCTGCGACTACCCCATTGATGGCTCCGGCCGGGAATGTACCTGCGGGTCCAGTTCCAAATGCTATGGTGGCACAAGTGCCTGCTGCAGTAATGGCAGCTGAAAGGCCTGAGAAGTTCAATGGGTTGAACTTCACTACATGGCAGCCTAAGATGCATTTCTACCTCTCCCAATTAGGGTTGGCCCGGTATCTGACCGAGGAAACACCTACGGTGGCTGAGGGTGAGGCGGACAATCAAGTGCTCATTGCATACAATTCATGGAAAGATGCTGAGTATCTCTGTCGCAATTATGTGATGAACTGTCTTAATGACGTGTTGTACAAGGTGTACAAATCCAAAAGTTCAACTAAGGACCTTTGGGTGGCGCTTGATCGGAAGTACCGAACAGAGAATGCTAGCTCCAAGAAGTACCTGGTGGGACGCTTCCTCGAATTCCAGATGGTGGATTCAAAGACTGTAACCAGTCAGGTGCACGACTTGCAGCTAATTATGCATGAGATGAATGCAGAGGGAATGAAGGTCAGTGAACCATTCCAGGTTGCTGCAGTAATTGAGAAGCTGCCTTCGGTGTGGAAGGACTTCAAAAATTACCTTAAGCACAAGCGGAAGGAAATGTCTATGGAAGACCTGGTGATTCACCTCAAGAATGAAGAGGACAATCGACTCTCTGATAAGAGGACAAAGCTACCTTCTGAGAGGGCTAACATTGTGGAGCATGGTGCTAGCTCCAAAGGGAAGAAGCCCTTAAACAAACTTGGACCCAAGAGTAGGGTTATCAAGAAGAAGGTGCAGGCGAAGTTTGCTGGCAAGTGCTTCAATTGTGACAAAGAGGGTCACCGATCTGCTGATTGTAGAGCTCCAAAGAAGAAGAAGGCGAATGTCGCCGAGGGGGATGAAGAGCAACTAGTGGCTGTGATTTCTCAGCTGAATCTAGCGGATTCTAATCCCAAGGAGTGGTGGCTGGATACTGGAGCAACCCACCACATCTGTTCTGACAAGAATGCCTTCTCAGAGCTGAAGTTGACTGAAAATGGAGAGAAGGTGTACATGGGCAACTTGGCCACCTCAGAAGTCAAGGGAAAAGGAAGTGTGATGTTGAAGATGACGTCAGGCAAGGAGCTGAAGCTGACCAATGTTTCATATGTGCCTGATGTCAGGAAGAATTTAGTGTCTGGAACCTTACTTACTAGTCATGGTTTTAAGATGGTGTTTGAGTCCCAGAAGGTCGTTCTTTCAAAGAACGGCATGTATGTGGGACGTGGTTACGTGAAGGATGGAATGTGGAAACTCAATGTAATTGCTATCAATTCTATCAATAAAAATTCTTCCGCTTACTTGCTTGAGTCATCTAATTTATGGCATGGTAGATTAGGTCATGTGAATTATGACTCGATAAGGAATCTAATGAAATTGGATTGTATACCAAAATTTCAATTTGATTCCGAACACAAGTGTGAAATTTGTGTTGAAGCAAAATTAACAAGAACATCCTTTCATAGTGTTGAAAGAGACACTGAACCCCTTGACTTAATACATAGTGATCTATGTGACTTGAAATTCATGCCAACAAGAGGTGGAAATAAATATTTTGTGACTTTCATATATGACAGTTCAAAATATTGTTCAATGTACTTGCTAAAGAGCAAGGATGAAGCAGTAGAGAAATTTGCCATGTATAAGTTGGAAGTGGAAAACCAATTAAATAAAAAGATTAAAAGGCTACGAAGCGATCGTGGTGGTGAATATGTAGAACCATTTGGGGCACTATGTGCACAAACTGGAATCATACATGAGGTTAAACCACCTTATTCTCCTCAATCGAACGGTGTAGCTGAACGTAAGAATCGCACTATCAAAGAAATGATGAATACGATGTTGCTTAGTTCAGGGTTACCCCAGTCAATGTGGGGGGAGGCCGTTTTGTCTGCTAACTATCTGCTGAATCGAATACCCCGAAAGAAGAAGGAGGAATCTCCCTATGAATTATTCAAAGGGAGAAAACCGGCTTATAAACACTTGCGAGTGTGGGGATGCTTAGCCAAAGTAATGGCACCCGGTCCTAAAAGAATGAAGATAGGACCAAAGACAGTTGATTGTGTCTTTATAGGCTATGCGCAGAACAGTAATGCGTATAGGTTCATTGTGTATGAGTCTAAAAACCCTGATATACACAAGAACACAATTATAGAGTCTAAGAATGCTTCGTTCTTTGAACACGTATTTCCTCACAAAGAAATGCGATCGAGTTCATCTTATGAGATAGATGAAGATACTACTGAAATGTATCACCAACAAGAAGAAGTATCCGAGGATGATACAAATGTGGAGGAACCAAGAAGAAGCAAAAGAGCAAGGGTTGAAAATTCGTATGGACCTGATTTTGTAACCTTTATGGTTGAGGCCGGACCTCCTACATATAATGAAGCTATAAGCTCTGTTGATGGCCCTATATGGGAAGAAGCCATAAAAAGTGAACTAGACTCCATTATGCAAAATCATACTTGGGAGTTAGTTAATCTTCCTCCGGGATGTAAACCACTTGATTCAAAGTGGATTTGTACTAAGAAAATGAAAGTAGATGGTACTGTAAAAAAGTACAAAGAGAGACTTGTGATCAAAGGATATAGACAAAAGGAAGGTCTAGACTACTTTGATACATTCTCACCTGTGACAAGGATCACATCTATAAGGATGATAATTGCCATTGCAGCTCTGCGCAATCTAGAAATTCATCAAATGGATGTGAAGACTGCTTTCTTGAATGGAGATCTTGAGGAAGAGATATATATGGAACAACCTGAGGGTTGTAAAGCGCCAGGACAAGAGAGAAAGGTCTGTAAACTAGTGAAGTCTCTCTATGGTCTGAAACAGGCACCAAAATAGTGGCATGAGAAATTTGACAAAGTGATATTGTCAAATGGATTCAGAATCTACGAGTGTGACAAATGTGTATATAGCAAAAACACTGAACACGGATATGTGATTTTGTGCTTATACGTCGATGATATTCTCATTGTGGGAAACAATGAAGAAATGGTTAAATCCACTAAGTCCATGTTAAAGTCAAGGTTTGATATGAAAGACTTAGGTCTGGCCGATGTAATTTTAGCGATTAAAATTACAAGGACGGCAGATGGATTTGTCTTAAGCCAAGCACACTACGTTGATAAGATTTTAGACAAATTTGGAAAGGATAGTGTAGGAGTTTATAAAACTCCTATAGATATGAATCATCACCTGTCTAAAAACAAAGGGGAGAGTATCTCTCAAGTGGAATACTCAAAAGTAATAGGCAGTCTAATGTACTTGATGAATTGTACTAGACCTGATATTGCTTATTGTGTGAGTAGGCTTGCAAGATATACGAGTAACCCAGGATATGAACACTGGAAAGCCATCGTGAGAGTACTGAAGTATCTACGATTTACTCGTGACTACGGTCTACATTATACCAGATATCCTGAAGTCATTGAAGGTTACACTGATGCAAGATGGATATCTGATATACAAGACTCAAAGGCCACTAGTGGATATGTATTCACTTAGGGAGGTGCAGCCGTGTCATGGAAATCCTCGAAACAAACTCTAATAACCAGATCCACGATGGAAGCTGAGCTCGTGGCATTAGATAAATGCGGCGAAGAAGCAGAGTGGTTAAGGAATTTTGTAGAGGATATTCCTGGTTGGAAAAAACCAGTGCCACCAATATGTGTGTATTGCGATAATCAATCAACAATTGGTAGGGCACAGAATGTCATGTATAATGGTAAGTCTAGCCACATACGTCGAAGACGCAATACCATAAGACAACTTCTCTCATCCGGAGTCATAAGCATTGACTACGTGAGGTCCAAAGAAAATATATCGGATCCGTTAACCAAAGGGTTAAATAAGGACCAAGTAGAGAAGACAACTAAGGGAATGGGACTGAAGCCTTTTGATTGCTAACATCAAAGCATAGGCTTAAGCCCTTGGGCTATAAAAGTTGAGGCAAAGGAAAACCCTACCATGATGACTGGAGATCCCAAGAACTTGGTTCAAAGGGACAACCTACCTGCTAAGACTGTGTGAGGTCACTGTGGGGGTAACACCCCAATCCTATTCGCAGATAAAACAGTGACTCCTGCACGAGGCTAAGCTCGAAGCTTTTAATGATTCTAGTAATTTGAATAGTGAGATTCAAATGGGTATTGCATGATTACTTTAAGAAAGAATCACCTATGCGAGAGAGAAGTGGGGTCGCTTCAAAGGAGAATTCAAAGGGCTTAATTCTTTAGAAACTCTTGCAGAACCAGGAAAGGGGTATCACGACCAAAATGAGCCCACCAGTAAGAACTGAATAAGATCAGGATAATATCTGTGAGAACTTGATTTCGTTTACAGTGTAAGACGAACAGTTCAAAGACATCACGTCTACTGAATAGTCAGTAAAGAGATCATATTATCCCAAAGGAAGGTTCAAGGGGTTAACCTACCTATCCTTTGCAGATATTATCCGTAGAAGCTATCACCACTTCGTGTCGAGTTGATTATCGAGGATTATTGTTTTATTTGATTTCACCACTCGATTTTCTTCATGTGGGGGATTGTTGGAAAATGTGTTTGTAGTGGTTGAAGAAAATGGTGGTGCGCCACATTTGAGACCTAAAATTGAGCGTGGAGAACGCCTCGAATCTTGTTGACAAAATTAGATTAAAATACCTTGACGTGTGAGGTATGAAATCAAGTATTGAATTGCCAAAAACAAAGCTAAATTGAATGAGTAATTGATGCTCAAAGTAGTGCCAAAAACCATGAAAATATGACTTTGGTAGGAATGGATAGCTAGCTTGATTTCACACAAGTGGAAAGCTTATATCCCACATTGGAGGCCAAATGAGAACATTGTTTGTTCATATATGATTTCCATAACAAGCTTGTTAAGTTGTTAAAAGAAACTCTCCCAAAATGCCTTCGCGGGCGTGCGCAGGGGGGGGGGGGGAAATCATCCGGTCGACGACGTCGGATTTGGCCTGTCTTGTGCGCGCCCACATCATGCGGGTTGCGCGGTTCGTTTTTGGTTAATCTAATTTTGGTTCGGTTTTTTGCATAACTCGATCTTATTTTTGTGTAAACCAAACGTCAAGAGTAAGACTGAGTCAGTCTTCGGCGGTTGCTGATTTTTCGAGATAAGAAGAGATAAGAACTTGGACTGTGCTTGCAGATATACTGGCCAGATCCTATCTTTTCCGAAAAGTCAGGTTGAAACCGTTTCTCCTCTCAACTATATAAAAAAGCCTGCGCTTCAGTTCAAAACACACCGAAAACACTCCTTCACATCTCGACTACTGTTCTCTTTTCCCGATCTGTGATAGCAGAAGATCGAATAGGTTCGATCAGCAAGGCTACGGTGCTCAACGCGCTTGCTGAGGTTCTTTTATCCTGGGAAGCTTTTTGCCGTCAAATCCAGCACCAACGGGAGGCAAATCAGCTTTAAGGACAGCGTCAACGACGTGATTGAATCACCAACTCGGTTTGTTGTCCTTTTAATATCTGTTTGATTTTATCAGATTCTGATTACTGTATTCGTTCACATTGTTCAGATTTATATATGCATGTTGATTAATTGATATCATTGCAACAGTTTATTGTTGTTAGATCCGCATGAAATAAAGTAATATTCAGATAGCCAGACTTGTAACAATTGTATCTACTGTCACATAGGATTTTTTTTAAATGTTAGTAGATTAATAATTATACGACATTTATTATTAATAAAACAATATCACACATAAAGAAATTTGAAATTCAATTTTCATTCCAATTGAAAAAGAACAATACAATCTGTAATATGTTTCAATGTTGTAGTACATAACTACTTTGTTTGAAGAAACCCTAGCTAACATATGCGGACACTTTGTTTCTTTTTCTTTTTTTAACTTCACTTAGATTTTTTTTTATGTGGACTTAGATTTTTTTTAAGTTACGCTTTTTGAAGCAGGCAAGTTGGGCTTTTAAAGTTAGGCTTTTTTTTTAAGTTTAGATTTTTTTGCAACACTTGGTTTTTTTTAAACGTGTTTTTATCTCATTTTTTAAAATCAAATGTAACACATGCTTTTGGGGTGAACACTTCTTTCTTTTTCTTTTTTCTTTTTGATGGGAGGGGTGAACACTTCTGTTTTTTTAGTTCGGGCAGAAATCTGAAAAATTGATGAAAAACTTATAAGATAAGAAAAACGACACTTTTTTACTAATTTATTTTGCATTTTTTTATTTAATACCTTCTTTAATATTTGAAATGAATATAGAGTCGCGTAAGAGAAAGTTAGTTGACCAACCAATGTGTACGACACACTAAATGTCACTTACATATTACTTTATTAATTTATTCAAAAAAGCAGAGTGTCAGCATGTCCAACTTAAGTGACATCATTTGTTGTGTCTCTTAACATGTTGTCTCATATGATAACTTAAGGGACATCATTTGATGTGTCTCTCAACATGATGTCTCATATGCCAACTTACGCGATACATTTTATGCTGTCATTTACGGTGCTGTCGCAAAGGGTGTCATATACGACAGTGATTGATTTGTCGCATTGAGGATGTCGCGTATGGGTGTCCTATACGACACTCACTACAAAATACTGTCGGATAACCTAACATATACGACTTCTGCATATACGACTAAAGCAAAGAGAGTCGCATAATAGGCATTCTAGTGTAGTGATGATAGATGTGTATGGTAAGCACAATAATGAGAGAATATACAGGATATGTGCTATGAATATCTGATGAGAATAATATATTCTCTAACCCCCCCCCCCCCCCCCCCCTCAAACTCATGGTGGATAAACAAGACTGAGTTGGAGAGAAAGAAGCAGTATATAGAAATGGTCTACCAAGAATAATTGGGATATCTATGTCCTCTGAGATCTCTAGCACAATAGAATCAGTAGGGATATATATGTTCTTCACCTTGACAGGAACGTCCTTCAGAATCCCTCTCGGGAATTTACAAGAACGATCTGTAAGGAAAATTGTGACATTGGTAGGACAAAGATCACCCAAATTCAGTTTAGCATACAAGGAATAAGGCATGATAAACATACTAGCACCAAAATCACAGAAGGCACAATGAATAGTACTACCACCAATATCACAAGGGATAGAAAAACTCCTTCAGTCTTTCAGTTTGGGCGGCATGGGCTGGTGCATGGCTGCACTACACTCTTCACTCAGGACCACTATCTTGGATCCTTCAATTTTCCTCTTCCCAGTAAGAATTTCCTTACTCAATGCAAACATCCCACTCAATGTAAAACTTACAAGAACGATAAAAAAAATCGACGATAAAATTAAGCACAATGACATTAAATACTCGAATTGCATTAATGAAAAACGTTTAATTGAACACATGAAGAGTTGGGTTGGGTATAAGGCACAGGATCCGTAGGATCCCAGAATAAGGAGGGCTACTCAGTACTCATGGTAAGTTAACCAAAAATAGTGTAGAAGTAGAAATCAAGGACGAGAAAACCGTATTCACGATGTAGCTCGTCGAGTCTTCTATGTCTCCTGATGTTCTACTCTGTCTTCTTCTTCAAGTTAGGTCTGAAACTCTCCAAAATCAAGCGTATTTAAAATAGATTCCGAATTTCGTTTTTATTTTTGGAAATTCCCGACGGGGCCGTGACACTCCAATGTCACGGTGTGAGCAAAAACGCATTGGGCAATAAGTATGCAGTGACACCCGTGACAGTGCAATATGTCACGGTTGTCACGGCAGACCCAGAATCTTTCTGAGCTTTTGGGTAGCCGTGAAACCCGTTACATCTAGATTTGTCATAGAGCACCTTGAATCCTTATGCGAAAAACAGCTACCGCGACAACCGTGACACTTATAGGGTGTCACGGCCGTCACGGCCCGTAGCTTGTGCAGAGTCCTTTTTCTGGCCTTTTTTCTGTTGATCTTTCCGTTATTTCAACACTTCGAGTCCAATGAGCAATGATACGTCTTTTTATCTTGAAACACTCGAGAAAGACATCAAATCGAGACAATTTGCTGGGAGAACGAGTATTATCCTGCATGAAATGTAGCGAATAATTATTCAGAATATCGACTGATCAGACTTGTAAAGGTGTTCCGATAAAGCTAGGCGAGCATGAATTTGGAGTAGATTTTCATCTGTTGCCATGGTTGGCAGAAATTGGCCCAACTTTGTTTGAATATAAGGATTTATGGATGAGTTTCATGCACCTGGGCGTACAAGTGACGTTGCATGGTTTGCCCCAGGGGTGCGCAACTCGCACAATATAGGGGAGTTGGGAAGAGCCACAAATTCCCATGCAGTCGCCTCCATGTTTCAGTCACTGTTGTGTTATCTGGTGATGAATCCCATCGAGCCGTGCCGAAGTTACTAACAATTCCAGAGGAGTTGGACAATGTTCAGCGTTAGCAGTTGCATGAGTTGTTGTAGATCCATGCACATGTGTTTGCATGACGGAATTTGGCGAGAATTGAGATGGAAAATATTGGTGACGGAATTTTGTGGGAATTTAGATGGAACATATGGGTGACGGAATTTTGTGGGAATTTAGACGGAGAATAACTACGGAAAGAGGCCGGACTTGTGACGGAATTTTGGGTGACGGAATTTAGGCGGAATAGTGACGGCACAATGACGGAATTAAACGACGAAATGATGACGGAAAAGTTTTACCGTCGAGAAAATTTCCGTCATCGACTTCGTTGCAGGAACGTTGACGGAAATTCAACTTTTTCCGTCACCATTCCGTCATTTTTCCGACATTTTATTGATGTCGCAAATTTTTCCAAAATTTGTAGTGGCACTCAGAGGGGGCTTGCCTCCCAAACATTCCTATGACCACAATGTCACCCTTTTCTCAGGAGCACCGCCAGTTACGGTACGCCCATATTGTTATTCACTATTCCGGACTAGTAAGATTGACAAGATGATTTAAGAAATGTTAGCTGAGGGTATCATCCATGGGAATACTAGTCCATTTTCTCTAAACTAGATCTCCGCTCGGGTTATAATTAAATAAGGGTGAATGAGGGGGGCATACATAAGATGGCATTCTGTACTAATGACGGATATTATGAGTTTTTGGTAATGCCATTCGGCTTGACGAATGCTCCATTGACTTTTCAGGCTGCTGTGAATGAGATGTTGAGACCTTTATTGCGGAAGTTTGCTTTGGTATTAATCCACGGGATACTAACACACAACAAGTTTTGGAGAGACCATATGAGGCATTTTGATGCAGTTTTTACAAAGCTAGCGGAACTTTCATTTGTGGCTAAGGCATCTTAATGTGATATTGGTAAGGCTTCTGTTTATTATTTCGGTCACATCATTCAAGCTGGTGGAATGGGGATCGATCCTAGTAAGATAGAGGTGGTCCAGCAGTGGCCTCAACCTACTATAGTGAAGCAGCTCTGGAGATTCCTAGGCCTTTCCGGGTACTACTGTCGCTTTGTGCAAAACTATGCAAAGATAGACGAGCCGTTAACTCGCTTGTTGCATAAAGATGCTTTTATTTAGTTGAGTGAGGCCAGTAGGGCATTTGGCCAGTAGAAGGAGGCATTGACGACTATACCCATTCTTGCTCTACTGGATTTCAACCATCCGTTCACTGCCCACACAAATGCTTCTG
The DNA here is from genome assembly GCA_033675215.1 of Rhodiola kirilowii. Taxonomy (NCBI): domain Eukaryota; kingdom Viridiplantae; phylum Streptophyta; class Magnoliopsida; order Saxifragales; family Crassulaceae; genus Rhodiola; species Rhodiola kirilowii. The sequence continues at coordinate 38,614,536 of CM066193.1, forward strand.
ATACTAGGATTGGGGCAGTTTTGACGGAACATGGACATCCAATTGCATTTTACAGTAGAAAATTCACACCAACATTGCATTGTTCGTCAGCGTATAACCGCGAGTTGGGTGCTACTGCAATGGCTGTGGAAAAGTGGAGACCATATTCCCTCGGTAGTAAATTTTGTATTCAGACGGATCATCAGCCCCTGCGAGTTATTTTCACACAAACAATGCATACACCGGACCAGCAAAGATGGATTAGTAAATTGATGGGATATGAGTTTGAGGTGGTGTATTGGACAGACCGTAAAATTGGCCCTGCGGATGCCATTACTCTTTAATTGGCATTTAATGATTATGTCAGTTCATACACGTTCAATGACCCAAACCGTGTGGCCAGAGAAGAAGAACTTGAGATTAAATACTCTTTAAACCAAAGTTGTCAGAATCGAGTTTTTATCTTGACTCGTTTTGCCTAGGTGGAATCGAAACGTAAACTCGACTCGTAAAATCGCCGAGTTTATCTTTCTATTAAAATAATATATAATTAACATTTAAATATAGTTTTATAACAATAAAATATAACTAAATTAGATATTTTATTTTTAATTTAATTATATAGGCATAACTAATCAAATTAGCTTGTGATGTGGAAATGAACTTCCGAAAAAAAATTATAATCTTACTTTTACAAATTTCTAAAATTGCAAAAACTAAAACCTGAAAGTATGGTATTCAATTTTAATATGAATACTTTTTTTATTACAAAGAAGCAAATTGGCGTGTTCAAAACAAAAGTAGTAATAGTGTCCACTCAAAAAAAACAAAAGCAGTAATAAAAAACAAAACAAAAGAAGCAAATTGGGCCACCAAATACTAATGGGCCCAAAAGTAAAATCATAAGTTTTATCACGATTTTTGACGAGTTTAACGATTTTAGCGAGTTAAAAATGGTGTAAAATCGTTTCAACACCCGATTTCAGGCCAAAACGAGTTTACCAACGATTTGACACGAATTTCATAGTTAGAATCGTAAAATCGTCCGATTTTACGATTTAAAACGCGATTTTAACAACCTTGCTTTAAACACATTTCATGAATCTACTCAAGATGAAACTTTTGGAGGGAAAATCAGCATTAATGGCACACGTTTTGGGGAGTTTTCCAGCACTTTATAAGCATCATTTGTGCTCTTTTTTTATCATTCAATCAAAGAATCATTTCTATCCCCAAAAAAATGATGAAGACTATCATGACATATTCGTTGTATCAAATTTCATCAAGCCAATGAGTTACCTTCAAATGTTAAAGATCAACAGTCATGACATAGATGTCATTCAGTGGGTGTCTCATGGAAAATTTTTGTTGGGGCGACATACCTCATGGGAGCAAAATCACTGACGATGGTATAGAGGTTCCAAGCATGGCCATTCCAAAATCAAAACAAATATAACCATTCTGAAGCACACACAACCAACTGAAAATAACTAAAATAAAACAAAACAAACTGTAACAACCCCTTATTTTCGGAATGTTGTGCCTTAGCGTGGGGAGGAGGATATGGTCGACAATGAGAGGGGTGTGGTGGCGGTTGGCGATAGAGGGGTAGGGGTACGTCGGCGGTCAGCAATGGAGAACATAGGTCGACAAGGTCGGGGAGGATTTCAGTCGAGGAGGATTTCTGAGGTCGGGGAACGAGAAGAATGAAAGTGAAATCTGAACCCGAATGTTGTTGTGACTTAAGACGTTGTCACTTTAGGTAAATAAAACCCACAATAGCAATCGGACTCAGCCACGTTTTATGAAAATGCAACGAGGCCTAAGGCACTGTTACCAGGATCAACTTATATCTAAAATGTCGTTTGCAATAGTGTCTTAAGAAAAGTGAATATTTTTTTTTGATTGGGGGTTAATTATTATGTTAGTATCTGTAGTTAGAGGAAATTGAACCTGAACCACATGTGTGTTGGGTGGGTGCACCTACCACCAGGCCACACCACTTCGCCCTAAGAAAAGTGAATAAATTGAAGAAACAAATAGGGAGATGTAGATGAACTCCAAATTGGCATTTTGAGTATATTAAAAAATATTTCAAATAAAAATGCACATTATCTTTCCTTCTCCCAATACCCAAAATACCAAAGTTTGGAAAACTAGCCACCGTACTTGCCGCTTGTTTCACTCCACTCAGTCAGGTGAAAGTGAAAGTGAAAGATGAAGGTATGGGACAAGCTACAGCCTCCTGCTTGTTGCTGGATGCCGCAGCACCAACAATGTATACTATGCGTCAAAACGATGCAATTTTTTACCAGTCAAAACAAAAATTAAGGTCCATCAAAAAAAAAAATTAAGGGCAAGCTAGCTGTTGATCTTTTCATAATGACAAAATAGCTAAAATCATGTTATTAAGCCTGCAAACACACAGAATTTTAAATGATTATAGACTTCAAGCAAATTTGGTCTTTGGAAGTTTTTAGGTGCATTACATAACACAAAGGGCATATCCCTACACCAAGAGCTGAAGTGAGACAATTACAACATGAGACAGAAATGCTCATCTAATTGACCATAACTGATATTTGTACAGTTACACCATACGTCTTCCCCTTCGACGTCCTCCCATTCGTTGGCTAGGTTCAAGTAGTCTATGTACTCCTGGGGAAGCACTTGGTCCTGATTGGCTTTCGACACGAGGCATGCCCCACATCCCGTCTTCCTCCAGTGGCTCCAACACTGCCACCACGCCATCAGATAGCCCCAATGCAAATTGATTAGGGTCTAATGGATGAGCTGCCACCACCACTGGAAACGCTGTATGGCTGAACACAACACCAAACCTCCGGCAGTTAGGGCATCTCCAGCAATGAGAGCAATAAGCAATAATAGAGAGACTTTATTGCTTATTGCTCTCACGCAGCAATGGAGCAAAAATAAGAGCAATAAGCGATGCTTGATAGGTGAGCAATAATGGAGAGGGTGTGTGATAGGAAAGCAATAAGTGGGCTCCACATGTATTTATGAAGAAAAACAAAAGTAAATTATATTTTGTTGGTTTTGAAAGAACTAAAAATTAGAAATGTCAAAAAATGAACGTTAGATGTACAGAAAAAATAAAAAAAATAAAAAATAAAAAATAAAAAATTAAAGAAAAATTAAAGAATCTTGGGGCAAAACAAAAAGATAAAATAATAGAAGTGATAATTTTGGATGGCTGCGTATTTATGGAAGAAAATGTTGCATTTTGACTATATAAAAAATGTTGCATTTTGCTCTTAGCTCTTTGCTCTCTTGCTGCATTGAAATATATAGAGCAAAGAGCCATTTTCGCTCATTGCTTTTTGCTCTGCATTGCTACACGACTTTTATAAAAAAATGCTGTTTTTGCTTATTGCTCATTGCTTATTGCTTTGTTACTGCGGATGCCCTTAAATATTGCATAGCTAATCTCATCATTTATGTTGTTTAATTCATGCAGTGTGCAAAAAACAAAAATTACCAACCTCCTAACAGGAGGTATGTATGATGCTGGTTTTATAATACATTTCAGCTCAAGTGTCGAGCTGGTCAGGATTTGTACATTTCCGTTTTCAAAAGCCACGAATATGGATTCACCGTCGCATGAATATGCAGCATGTGTTATGCTACTAGCGTCTTGAGGAACCCACTGTTACACGTTTTTAAATCAACTATTAAAAAAATCATAGAATACCATCTCTGGAAATGTCCAACCAAATAAAATAAATCAACAGTAAACATAAATAGCTGAATATTTCAGTAAGAGATGGATAGCAGGTCTTACCCTTTTAATGAGGGCAAGCTGAGGTGCTCTGTATATAGCAATCTGTGATTTATGAACTGCCATCAAGCGCATTTGATCCTTGTGAAACTCAACTCGAATATCTGAAGCTCGTTCAGTAGAAACCTCCCGGAAGGTATTTCCTACCTTTTCCCATTTATCTATGCTCCAAGCGCACAACTGAAAAATAATAAAGTGAGGCAAACATGGAACTTTTTGAACAGTGATTTTCTATAAAGCTCGAATAATTTTTCCCATCTTAAGCTTAAAAAGAGTTTCCCTTGTAATGAATATTTAACATTTTTCACGCCCTTCAAGGTGAAACTCATCTACCTATGCTTTATATAATCGTTAGCTGCAAAGATAAATTTTGATACCTGCAAATCAGCGCCTGAAGAGACGAGCACGTTTAAGAATTCAGAGAATGCAAGTCCAGTTACTCTCTTACTGTGGCCGGTGAGCGTTAATACAACCTTTAAATAAATGATGGGCACAAATGAATACTAGAAGGTCAATTTTACAAGTTTAAGTGAGAATAAAAAAACCTGTCGTGTCTGACAATCGTATATCTGAATAGATGAGTCTTCCATGCCAAAAATGAATGCTTTACTGCCCTCAGGATGGATAGCCAAAGATGTTGCAGCTGGAGGTGGAGTCATGAGTTTTCCGAGGGTCTGTTTCAAAGCATGACATTTTGAATGAAGGAAGGTAAATAGTGATATGATGCATTAGTACTAAACAAACTTGAATCGTACACAATACTAAGTTAGTTATATCAAATACAAAATTTTGACCGCTTGAAGGACATCGTCCAGAGAAAAATCATTTAGTAACACAAACTCTGATAGAAATAACATATTTTTACTTCACCTGAAGTACTCTCCTTTTATTGTTTTCCAACATCCTCCAAACATTATAAACCGAGGAAAGGGAAAACATAAACAATGAAAAAGAAGAAGAAAAAAAGACATTCTCAAAACAAAATTGTGATCACACATATGAAGTTTATCTTCCAATATTATTTTTGTAAAACCCAAAGTCTGGAATCTAGATAGTTCTATTAGATGATGAGAATGATTTAAATAAAGTACTCACTGTAACCTAAATTATGTTTTGTGATGGAATAAAAAATGTTCAGAGAGGAGCAGACTTTCTTAACTAATTACCTTGAAGTTTGAGATATCATAAATAGAGATCATTCCTCCGGAAGTTGATAAAAAATAACCTTCATCTTTTGATAATGCGAAGCATGAAACACGACCTTGTGGATGTGGAGATCCACCAATATCATTAACCATTTGCGAATTATCAGGAGCTTGTCGTAGCTTTGGATAAAAACTTGTCGTGGCCTGATGCGTCAAAGAAAACTTAGCGCCGAAGTACAAAGAATCAAAAGTGGAATAAAAAAACAGGTACCTTTACATTGACTTTTTTGACAGTGTCTTGCCACACCCAATACTTGTGTTTCCCGTTGGACCCTAAAACCATTATGCCACGTCCGAGACTTGTGTATGCTAACCAAGACACCTGAATTGACTGGCAAGTATCATATGGTTATAAATTTCATCATCTCCATCAAACTTGGAAGTATGTAGCTTATGCTTATAATTTATTAAGAGAGTTGGAATTCGTGTTTGAAAATATTCCGATAGTATATGCAGTGACGGATCCAGCGGCTCTGGATAAGGGGGTCCTAAAAAAAAATTTTTTTGCTGAAAGTGGTAAAGAAATTAAATATAAAAGGATCTATAAGTCGATAAATTTCATATAACAAGATATCGATAATTCAAGGTGACGGATTACAAAAAGGATCACGAAATCAAAAAAAAAAGCTTCCACAAGGAAGGCCACATTGACTTCTAGATATCGACTAAATCATTCGATCTCTAGCTGCGATAGACGAGGTAAGCCTTGTTTGCGAGTCTTCATATTCTGAAAATAACCCATAATAGCTTCATTATCAATGCCCTTGAACACATCCCTCTCAATATAACATACCAAACAATCAGTGAGAAAATCATCTCTAATCTTGTTATGCAAATCTGTTTTTGACAATCTTCATTGCGGAGAAGGCTCTTTCCACAGTAAAGGTTGCAACTGGTAACACCAAAACCAACTCAATAATACGATATACCAAGAGAAATGCGGTATGATATCCCACCTTAACCATCTTTGTTTGAGTCTCTGAGATCACTGCCGAGTGCCGACTGCCGACTGCCGAGAATGTGTTTGATTACCAGAGATGTATAAGATTGGGCTAGGTTTAAATTTGATTGGGCTAGGTTTAACTAAATTATTTGATTGGGCTAGGTTTAGTGTTTTTTTAGATATGAATCTGTCTTTAACATTGCTATCAAAAAAAAATCTGTTTTTAACATTAACTAATGAATATAATATATTATATCAAAAAAATTCTGCGAGATTCAAGAGGGGTCCTGGGACCCCCAGGCCCCCCCCTGAGTATATGCAAAAAAAATTTTTTTTGCTGAAAGTGGTAAAGAAATTAAATATAAAAGGATCTATAAGTCGATAAATTTCATATAACAAGATATCGATAATTCAAGGTGACGGATTACAAAAAGGATCACGAAATCAAAAAAAAAAGCTTCCACAAGGAAGGCCACATTGACTTCTAGATATCGACTAAATCATTCGATCTCTAGCTGCGATAGACGAGGTAAGCCTTGTTTGCGAGTCTTCATATTCTGAAAATAACCCATAATAGCTTCATTATCAATGCCCTTGAACACATCCCTCTCAATATAACATACCAAACAATCAGTGAGAAAATCATCTCTAATCTTGTTATGCAAATCTGTTTTTGACAATCTTCATTGCGGAGAAGGCTCTTTCCACAGTAAAGGTTGCAACTGGTAACACCAAAACCAGCTCAATAATACGATATACCAAGAGAAATGCGGTATGATATCCCACCTTAACCATCTTTGTTTGAGTCTCTGAGATCACTGCCGAGTGCCGAGTGCCGACTGCCGAGAATGTGTTTGATTACCAGAGATGTATAAGATTGGGCTAGGTTTAAATTTGATTGGGCTAGGTTTAACTAAATTATTTGATTGGGCTAGGTTTAGTGTTTTTTTAGATATGAATCTGTCTTTAACATTGCTATCAAAAAAAATCTGTTTTTAACATTAACTAATGAATATAATATATTATATCAAAAAAATTCTGCGAGATTCAAGAGGGGTCCTGGGACCCCCAGGCCCCCCCTGAGTATATGCAAAAAAAAATTTTTTTGCTGAAAGTGGTAAAGAAATTAAATATAAAGTTGAGGAACCTAATCATGTTGAATGAAGGATCATGCAATACAAAGTTAAGATATAAGGATAAAGAAGTCACACTGCCTTTTAATTCATAAATAGAACAGAGTAAGGGCATCCATATTTCCTCTTCCATTTGGATGTAGTTCGATGTTTTATAGTACACTGCATCAGCTATTAACTCTATATTACAATTTACAAGGTCTAAATTATCCGTTAGCTGTAACATTTTTGTATTAAAATTAAAGAATATTTGAAGAAACTAATAAGGCCCAAATCAGCGGCTTCACTCGCCTCAGTGTTAATCCGACCCTAATCTTCAACTGTACCCTCGCATCTTAATAAGACCAAACGCAGAGGGAATGGACCGACCACACCCCTTACCACTAATAATTAGACTTATGAATTTGATTTAAAGTTAAAATTAACACAAAAACAAATTTGATTTTTTAATTTATCTGTTAGATCTAAATTACAATATTGGAGGCCTAAACTCTTCCTTAATGTGGAATATGGTTTTAAACTGCTTGAGGATTTATGATGGTAGTAGCTAGGACTTGCAAGGTCTTGAAGAGACCATACGCATAGTTGTGAAAACCGGACTGGATCGGTCGGTTCGATCGGTTGGACCGGAAACTGGTCACCGGACCGATTCGGTTCTATCATCGGACCGAAATGCAATCGAACCGGTCAAACCCCGTCAAGACCCGATCGGTTGAACCGGTTGACCCAATTTTTTATTAAAACGTGATGTGATTGGTTCAATCGGTTCGATTTGGTCTGAAAAATATATATTTATTTTGACTTGGACAAGACTCGAACCTAGTCTTCCTCTATAATTATCCCCTCTCCTTCCACCAAGCTAAACATGATTCTTGTTTTATTATTTGTTTCAATAATGTTTATTCATTTATCACATCTATAAAATGTATTACTTACTATCAATTTAGCTATAAATTCAATTAGTCTTAGAAATCCCTTATTGTTGTGACTTACAAATTAAGACTAAAATTGTTATTGTTGTATTATTGATTTGTACTTTATTGAATTCTAAATTTGTTATGCTATGTTATTGTAATCAGATCATAAACATGTAATAATTATTCAAGTCATAAATATGTTAAATTATAATATCATATATAAGTATTTTATTTTTATTATTTAAATTGTGCGGGTCAAATCGGTTCGACCCAGTTGAACCACTGACCCATTGACCCAGTGACTTGATCAGTTCGATCCCCGGTTCGGTTTTAATAACGCTGGTCTGGAGGACTTGAAGATCAAAAGGGACAGTTTTGAAGGGTACAGTGCAAAACGTCGTCACTTGGTCTGGGGAAGTCTTCATGCGGAGTCGTTTAGACAAAGCGCGAAAGCTGGTGTTTGAAGGCGTAAGGAAACGTCGTCGTTGAGCAAAGCGCGGGGTTTGGTTTCGGCTTGAGTCGAGCGTCGTCGTTTGGAAAAGTTGAAGAAGTGCACGCCTAAGGTTAATGAAATGATAGCGTTTCGAGTGGAGCAAAGAAGCAATCTCAGCGTTTCGAGCGAGTTCGAGTCAGTTGGGTTCAACGACTATTTAAGCGAGTCCGGAACTGAGTCAACTCACCTTCGCAATTACCAGAAAGAGGAATTAGGGTTCTTGGAGAGTTTGATTCAATTCGTTTGATTGTGATCAAATTGAGAGCTAAGAGTTTACGTATAGATTCACATGTGTATTCTGATTGTTGTACTACCATCAATTATATCAATAAAGAGCTTGCCCATCTTTTTGACCGGATTAGGAGTCACCCAGACTCCGAACCAGTATAAATTTGTTGTCTTCATTGTTTACATTCAATTGTTGCAAGATTTAGCTTCGTTAATCTATACAAATTGGTATCAGAGCCGCGAGGTTGCACTGATGGTATCAACGAAGGTGGAGCTCGAGCGATTCGATGGTAAGGGTGATTTTGCCCTGTGGAAGCAAATAATGAAAACAATCTTGGTTCAGATGAAGGTGGCTAAGGCGCTGATCGCGAATGGCATACTGGAAACTGTGTCCACGGCCGAGAGAGAAGAGATGCAGGAGATGGCCTACTCTACCCTAATCTTGCACCTTGGAGATAAGGTTTTGAGAGAGGTCTCAAAGGAGAAGATAACTGCTGGTGTATGGCTGAAGCTGGAATCCTTGTACAAGACTGCAACTCTCACCAACAGAATCTACTTGAAGGGTAAGCTTTTCGGTTTGAAAATGGATGGTAGTAAATCCATTGAAGAGCATCTTGATGATTTTGCAAAAATTGTGATCGATCTTGAGAATATTAAGGAAAAGATAGAGGATGAAGATCAGGCTATAATGATCTTAAATGCTCTTCCTCCTTCTTATGCTACGTTTGTGGATACCATGAAGTACTCTAGAGAAATTTTGTCCATGGAAGATGTGTTGGCTGCCTTAAAGCAGAAGCAACTGGAACAAAAGCCAAAGAAAGAAGTGGCTGATGGGTTAGTTGCTCATGGAGGAATTAATAAAAGGAATTTTCAGAAGAAGTATGGGTTTCAAAAATCTCAAGGGAAGCAAGGCTCCAACTCTTCTCAACAGACAGAACAAAAGAAGTTTAAGTGCTTCTGCCATAAGACTGGACATTGGATAGAGATTGCCCTGAAAGGAAGAAGAATGTGGGTCAAAGGGATCAAGAGAGGGGTGATGCTGCCATGGCTGAGGAAGCTTATGGGACCGCAGAAGCCTTGACTGTGACTCAAATTTGTCCTACTAGCAGATGGATCCTTGATAGTGGCTGCTCATATCATATGACACCATACAAAGAGTGGCTCGTGGAATTAATTGAAAAAAATCAAGGCACTGTGCATTTGGGCAATAACAAGGCCTGTAAGATGGTCGGAATTAGCACCATTTGGATCAAGATGGATGATGGACCTGAGTTCAAACTCTCAGGTGTGAGGTATGTGCCTGACTTGAAAAGGAATTTAATTTCTTTGGGCATGTTAGAGGCACATGGCTGTATCTTTAAGGATGAAAATGGTTTGATAGAAGTCTTTAAGTGAATGTGCTGAAATTAAAGGGAAAGAGACAAAATGGGATTTATGTGCTAGAGGGTAACACTATGATGATTAGTGATGTAAACTATAGTGAGTCTGAGAAAGATAGAACAGTTTTGTGGCACTTAAGACTAGGACACTTAGGTCAATTAGGCCTACAAAAATTGCATGGTCAAGGTTGCTTTGGTAAGGATCATGTAAGTAAAATTGAGTTTTGTGAAAACTGTGTTAAGGTAAGTCCACAAAGTTAAGTTTTGGAAAAGGTAAGCATGTTACTAAGGCTAAACTTGACTATATTCACTCTGATCTTTAGGGACCAACTAGAGTTCAATCCCATGGTGGTAAAAGATATTTTATGTGTCTTATTGATGATTTTACCAGAAGATCTTGGGTATATTTTTTAGCACAGAAATCTGAGGCATTTGAGACCTTCCAGAACTGGAAGATGATGGTTAGGAACCTATCTGGATAGAAGGTGAAGTATCTGAGGACTGATAATGGACTAGAATATCTGGACAGTGCTTTTTTGGATTTTTGTAAGAGAATGGCATTGTAAAACATCACACACCACTAGGTAATCCACAACAAAATGGATTAGCTGAGAGGTTCAACATAACTATCTTGGAGAGGGTAAGATGTATGCTGATCTAATCAGGTTTGCCAAAAACTTTTTGGGCTGAAGCTGCCCATACATCATGTTACTTGATAAATAAAAGTCCTTCATCTGTTTTGAGCTTTAAAACTCCTATGCAAGTATGGACTGGTCATTTAGATGAGTATGATAGGCTTAGGATTTTTGGTTGTGCTGCTTATGCAACAGTGAAGCAGAGTAAACTATAACCTAGAGCTTTAAAATGTGTGTTTATGGGATATCCTGATGGAACTAAAGCATATAAATTGTGGTGTTTAGAAGATGGTCAAAAAAGAGTTATTATTAGTAAAGATGTAAGGTTTGATGAGTCTACTTTTACCTTTAAGAAAAATGCTAAACAGATGGAGTTAAATCTTGAAAAATATGATACTGATTTTGTGCCTAGAACTGATGGTGTAGAACATGAGCTGGAGCTTGATTGAGTCCCAGGGAAATAATGATGAAACAAATGATAATAATGATCATAGTGAAGATAATGATTATTGGCTTACAAGGGATATGCCTAAAAGGAACCATAGAGTACCTGTTATGTATGGTTTTGAAGATATGGTCAATTATGCTTGTAATGTTGCTGAAAATATTTCTAATCATGAACCTGAGAATGTACAAGATGCAGTGAATGGAACTGAAGGAAAGCAGTGGCTTAAAGCAATGCATAATGAGATGGATTCCTTGAAGAAGAACAAAACTTGGGAATTGTGGATAGGCCTGCTAAAACAAGACTTGTAGGAAGCAAGTGGATTTTCACAAGGAAGGAGGGTATACTAGGAGTAGAACCTCCCAGATTGAAGGCAAGGTTAGTTGCACGAGGTTTCACACAAAAGGAAGGTATAGACTTTAATGAAATATTTTCTCCTGTTGTGAAACATAGGTCTCTAGTGGCTTATTTTGATTATGAACTAGAACAACTTGATGTTAAAACTATGTTCTTGCATGGTAATCTTGATGAGACTATCTACATGAGACAGCCTGAAGGATTTGTAATTGGTGATCCTGAAAAGAAAGTATGTTTGCTTAAAAGGTCTTTATATGGTCTTAAACAATCACCTAGACTGTGGTATAGGAGATTTGATGAGTTTATGTTTAACTGTGGTTTTAAGAAATCAGATTATGATTGGTGTATCTATTATAAACATGTACAAGGGCAGTCTGTTATCTATCTGTTGTTGTGTGTGGATGATATGCTTATTGCAAGCCATGATATTGCTGCTATTAATGATCTTAAAGTGCAATTGAATACTAACTTTGAAATGAAGGACTTTGGTGGTGCAGATAAGGAGATAAGGAGAAATAGGAAAGAAAAGAGGTTATTTCTATGTCAGACTGATTACCTAATTAAAATGGTGGAGAAGTTTGAGATGAAGGATGCAAAACCAGTGTTGACACCTATGGCAAGTCACTTCAAACTGAGTAAGGATCAGGAACCAAAAACCAAGGAAGAAAAATACTTATATGGAGAACGTGCCATAGTCTAATGCCGTGGGATGTCTAATGTATGCTATGGTCTGTACAAGATTAGACATAGGTCATGGAGTTAGCTTGGTGAACAGACATATGGCAAATCCTAGAAAGTACCATTGGCAAGCTGTGAAATGGTTACTGAGGTACATAAAAGGGACATTAGGAAAAGGACTGGTTTTTGGTAAACAGCAAGTCAGTGATGAGTTTATCCAAGGCTTTGTAGATTCGGATTATGCTAGGAACATTAATACAAGGAAGTCAAAGACTGGGTTGGTTTTCACAGTCTTTGGAACAGCTGTATATTGGAAGGCTAATTTACAGAAGGTGGTAGCACTCTCTACAACTGAAGCAGAATTCATGGCCATTACTGAGGCTGTTAAAGAGGCTATATGGATGAAAGGGCTGATGACAAAACTAGGACATGGTCAAAACTGTGTGTTGGTTCATAGTGACAGCCAAGGAGCCATTCATCTTTCAAAGCATCATGTCTTTCATGAGAGGTCCAAACACATAGATGTGAGGATGCACTTCGTGAGGAATGTAGCTGATACTGGAGTTGTTCGAGTTGTGAAGATAGGGACCAAGGAGAACCATGTTGACATGTTGACGAAATCTGTTCTAAGTGAGAAATTTGATTACTGCTTGGACCTGATAGGGTTGATGGATGAACCCTAGAGTAGGATGAGAGGAGAGGGGCGTATGGGTTGAGTAAGTAGTTAAAAACCAAGGTGGAGATTTGTGGAATATGGTTTTAAACTGCTTGAGGATTTATGATGGTAGTAGCTAGGACTTGCAGGGCTTGAAGAGACCAGTATGGTCTGGAGGACTTGAAGATCAAAAGGGACAATTTTGGAGGGTACAGGGCAAAACGTCGTCACTTGGTCTGGGGAAGTCTTCATGCGGAGTCGTTTAGACAAAGCGTGAAAGCTGGTGTTTGAAGGCGTAAGGAAACGTCGTCGTTGAGCAAAGGCGCAAGTCTGCGTTTAGTGGAACGTCGTCGTTGGGCAAAGCGCGGGGTTTGGTTTCGGCTTTAATCGAGTGTCGTCGTTTGGAAAAGCCAAAGGAGTGCACGCCTAAGGTTAATGAAACGATATCGTTACGAGTGGAGCGAAGAAGCAAGCGCAGCGTTTTGAGCGAGTTAGAGTCAGTTGGGTTCAACGGCTATTTAAGCGAGTTCGAAACTGAGTCAACTCACCTTCGCAATTACCAGAAAGAGGAATTAGTGTTCTTGGAGAGTTTGATTCAATTCGTTCGATTGTGATAAAATTGAGAGCTGAGAGTTTACGTATAGATTCAACTGCGTATTCCGATTGTTGTACTACCATCAATTACATCAATAAAGAGCTCGCCCCTTTTCTCGATTGGATTAGGAGTCACCCGGACTCCAAACTAGTATAAATTTGTTGTCTTCGTTGTTTACATTCAATTGTTGCAAGATTTAGCTGCGTTAATTAGGGCTGCAAACGAGCCGAGTCGAGTCGAGTATTAAGCTGCTCGAACTCGACTCGACTGAATATGTATCGAACTCGAACTCGACTCGAAACTCGACGAGCTTCAAAAATTTTGTTCGAACTCGACTCGAAATGTTTTAATGATACTCGAGCTCGACTCGATACTCGAGTATTAAAACTCAAATTTCAATTCCCCAATGACAAGCCTCAATTTCAAAGCTTGTTTACATAGGAAAATATTAAACATTTTACACTAAAATCCAAAGGGCAACTCAAGGACCCCAAGGCCCAAGATTAGTCTAGCCCAAAAATTAGGATTTTGGTGTTGTAGATGGATTGGGTTTTACTCTCTTCTTTTATAATCACTTGTGCATCAAACTCTTTGACACCAAGCAATGTGGGATACAAGGACATTCACTTGCCTTTTGATTTCTTCCATGCTTCTTTATAATGTTTACTTTTGTCCCACATTGAATGTTTATTACAAAACAAATAAGATGAGAATATATATAGATGAACACTCTATCCAAAATTTAATATACTCATTCTACCTAATCTAGTTAAAATTACAATTGTAATTTTCAAGATATATGTGGAATATTCGAGTATTTATTCGAGTATTATTCGAGTACTTAATCGAGTTGTTCACGAGTTTAAACGAGTCGAGTATCACTTTGTTCGTGATCGACTCGTTTAATAATCGAGCTCAAATATCGTGATCGTGCTCGACTCATTTATAATCGAGTCGAGCTTTGACCGAGTAGTCTCACGAGTTGCTCACGAGTACATCGTCTCATTTGCAGCCCTAGCGTTAATCTCTACACTTAACTACTGACTTTTTTGTATAAAAAAAATAAAACTATCTGATGAAATTAATGATGCTTGAAGCGACTGCTTCACTCACCTCAAGGTTAATTCGTCTCTAACCCTAAACTGGACCTTTGAATCTCAACTGAAGCTAATGCAAGGGAATGGACCGGCCACACCCCTTTTTATTATGAATTAGACTTATGAGTCATACTCAACAAATTAATTACAAATACAGACACGAAGCTTAAGTCTTTTTTCCCTTTTTGTCTAAGATCTTAAATTTGGAAACAGGAAGTGCTAACCTCTTCTTCCACTCGTCTCTTGGAGTAACGTTTAGAACTTGGATTTTGCTTTCCTGCAGATGAATTTTTGTTTGTAGGAGAAGTTATTTGGTGGGGTAACAAGGCTGCTTAAAAACAATGACACCAAGAGAAAATCAGATTAATCGCGCCATTATGGTATTTAGAACTAAAATCAAAATATTATACCTGATGTGACCGGCCTCCTTCTAGATGAACCTGCAGGAACTAGGGGACAATGTGCTGGATTTTGACTAGGCATCAAGTTCGGAAGTGATGCTTGAGCAGGTTGCCATTGCTAGACATTAATATTATGAATGACAATCCAACTTTCAGCACATACAAAAATAATGAAGAGCCATAAAAATTGAACATATAGAAAAGTTGTCTCGATTTGACTTACAACAAGGGAACTATCAGCATTCAGAATAATTCCCGTTGAAAGAGTAGGGACCGATGGCTGAGCCTGCGTTTCAACGGGCTGGTCACACTTATGGTCTTCAAACAGACTCCTGATCTCGAGGTCACTTCGAGGATTCTTGCATTGCATATGTTGCCAATCCAAGCTGAAAGAAGAAGCAAGATTGAAATATAACAGTTGCATTTACCTAGACAACATATGGAGCATTAGTCTGTCCACATACCTCTGTTTGATAATTGTGAGCAACCTTGATTTCTCTATATTCGGGAACTCTAGCTTCTGATGAAACTTAGGATTAACAGTCATCAGCCTCTCAAGAACCTCAAGCAGTTTGGTCCTACTAGCTTTAGTATCTCCAACCTCAGACACCATTTTATGATCTCTGAGATGATAAAATGATCAGTGCCCACAAGTCAATACTTATATTAAAAATGTGAGAGCCTTCTTACGTCCATAACAAAACTACTTGAATTTTTATTTGTCACCTGAAGTTTTCCATCTTCCATATCTTTTTTAACTTTTTGAGTGCTCGTTTATGTGAGTGCTCGTTTTTGAACTCGTCAAGTTCATTATTTAGTATCTCAATAGCTTTGTCAATATCATCCCTACATATCAAGTAATAGTCACAGATTAATTAGAAAAATGGCCAAAATAGCTAGACCATAGACACTGAAAACCAAATGAATTCAGCATATTAAGTAGAAATGAGATCATCAACTCCTCACCTAGCCAAGGCTTCCAGGCACCGTTGCTTTTTTAACATGAAAAAAAGTTCGCTCGATTCTTCGTTATCCTTTTGATTAGTAAATATGGTGAGGTACTTTTCAGCAACCTCCCACTCGCCTTTAGATACATTCTCTCTGAAATAGTCCTTGTTGAAAAGGACGGCGCTCTCGTCCTTTAACCTATTCCACATATACAAAACAAGCACAGATAAGCATATACACTTGCTATTGAGATGTAATGTACATGACAGTCAGAAGATGTAGTAAACACAGCTATTATATGATCATAATATGAACAAAAATATAATAGAATATTTATTATGTATTCATTAACATACTACTCATCATCTTCATCAAATACAATCTTAGAAAATTAAAAGAAAAGAGATCTTACAATTGGGTTAGGGCCGACAGGTTCGCCTCATTAAGAAACTGCATGGTCACAAGCACTAGTTCTTCATTCAAACGGTCCATGATGATTTCAAACCTGTCAAAGCAGTATAAAAATTACAGCATCAAAACCTGACAAAAAAAACTACTGTATCAAGGATAATATATTTAGAGGAGCATGAGCTGCCCATGAGTTTAGAGTCTGGATATCTTGTTTTGATATTCAGCCTTTTTGCAGGATGTTGATCCACTATTTTGTTATATAATTTGGTATTTTCTGAATAATTTGATATATATTTTTGAATAATTTTCTGTATTTTTGAATGACTTGGTATTTTCTTATCGATTTGAAATATTTGAATTTAATTTCAATAGATAATCATCATGTATTTATAGTGTGTGGGTACTCTCCCATAATTACGAATAGCTTTAGAGGAAAGATGTGACAATTATACAAATATACACCAGCCCTAATAGTTAAAAATAGGGCTATGGTCGCCGGTCTAGGATGAACTTATTCCAATTCTCTCTCATCCTCATACATGTACTGATACAAAACTGAATGAATAGACATGAAGACCTAACCAGTTAAAGCATCCTCAATTATATTCATTCAGAAATACATATTTTGATATTTTGATCTGAGTTGAGTTCACGATTTCGAGTGTATATTATTTAGTTCGATATATTATTTCTAACAATTTGCACTACTTGGAATTTGCTATCTACATAAACTCCGCTCGCACCAAATGTCTTCCTTCGAATTGCGAGTAATAATCTCCATCAAATCAAAATCAAAATTAGAGCCAAGTCGGCTCAGCTAGTCACAACCATTGGGAAGGCGCGAGGTTTACACCGACGAGGTACTATGTAAGAAGAAATCGATAAAGATATGCGCAGAACCTTACATCTCAAAGGATTTATTTCTATTGAATGATTTGCTTTCAAACACGGTCAAGGCATACGATGTATCACGAGTCGATGGTATTAAATTTGCAAGTGTAATCAGATCAGAGGAATGGGGAGCAAATGGGTGTGTAGACAACGATAAAAGCATGCGGCATCTGAGTCGGCGAGGTTGATGACATTGATGGAAAGAATGCAAACCATGGCGAGGGACATGGCGTTGCTTGCTCGGAGCTCCACCGTGAAGATGGTATTGCACTGGGAAAGCTTTAATAATTTTTCTGACGCGGATGTTAGCTAGGTGTGTTTAACTAGTGGAAGCAATGCGGTGGGTAGTCTAGCAAGTTATGCTACACGCTAGAGAGGATCCTTCCACGTACTCACCTACTAGAGAGGATCGGCTCTGATACTGATAGATATTTGCAATTTGGACCTGAGCCAAGGAAGACCCCATCGAGGAATTGCATGGATGACCTTGATGAAGGCCCCGAAGTGACCAAAATGAGGCCCCGACGAGAGGACTTGAAGACCCCGACGAGAGGACTTGAAGACCCCGAATGAGTCGAAGGACCCCTAGCGACCTGACCTGGCCGATGATACGAGGACCTTAAGAGGATGACCTTGGTCATCCATAAGTCTACCCGAAGGCACCAGGAGGACCTCGATCCAAGACAGCGCTGGGTGGAAATGACCAAGGCCCCGACAGGGCCCTGTGTGCGCAAAATTCAGACTGTGCGAGCATCCTCGACCAAAAGTGGTAATCTCCCTAAAGTGGACGTCATCTACCAAAAGTGGTCATCTCCCAAAAGTGGCTTGGCCAATGTGTTTTATTTGGGCCATATATGTGAACATGTGAATAATCCCACTGTGTCAAGGCAAAGTCACAGAGGGCTCAAGCAACGAGCGCACAAAGCCAAGGAACCTGAGGCTAGATGGGCATGGTTGAAGCCCAGGAAATCCATGGATGCGCATCATATTCAAATTCAAATGGAGATCTTGATCATCAATGCACGGGAGTTACCAAATCATAAGGAGGAGTTACAAGATCCAACGCATTCAAAGGAGCATTTAATGGGCGGGGGTTACTACTTTCAAATTCAAACAAGGGCAACTATAAAAGCAGAGCTGGACATCACTTATCATCATCAAGAATCAGCAAAAAAGAGTCTCTTCTTGGTCTTTTAGACTAGTTCGGTCATAGCCTTGGGGCTCACTACTCCCTCGCTACAAGTGGAATAACCGAGCATTGTTAGCTATTGTAGTGTCTATCCATTGTCTTTCCATCTTTTCCTTGTCTTTTCCATCCATTTCCTATCATTTGCATATCAATAAACCATCCTCATTCATATCATTTTCATTCTGCTACACTACTTAAGGATTTGGGCAACCTCGGTTGGTCATTTTCTATCATTTGGGTATCCAAAGCAGTTCTGATCTCACGGTTCACTCCTATGCTATAATCCAATGTGGAGCTACCAAGAAAGTCCGCCGGGTGACTTCCACTAGTAAGAGCAATGTAGGTCTCCCTTCTACTATGACTACCAAGGTCATGACCGCACCAGATGGGCAGATCTGCGAAGCCTGGTCCATTACCATGAAGGTGATACAATTAAGGACTATTTTGGTCGTCTTTACTTTGATAACCTTCATATGCATCCTAAGGGGTGGGCATCGGCTGATGTGCACGAAAGAGATCAGCCAAGGCAACACTATTTGGGTGAAAAGGTGGCCATCGAAGGGAGAACCCAAGACGTGGAGAGACAACACCTTGACCGAATAATGACCAAGGTTGATGCTCTCTTGGACAACGTTCAGAAGTTCAAAACCATGCTGGAAGATCAGCACCAAGACTTGAGGCAAATACTAGGCAAGTACACAGAGAAGGAGCACACCGAAGAATTCCTTAATGGGAAAGAGGTGGTAAAAGAGTTAGATCTTTCATTTTCTAAAATTTAAGGGGACCTGAAGACCCTTAAAAAACCGAATGCCCCGAGCGACCTGACCTGGGCGATGATACGAGGACCTTGAGAGGATGACCTGGGTCATCCATAAGAAGCCCTAATGATTTTAAGGGGACTTTGGGCATCGAGGAGCAACGCATGGAGGCGTGTTTAAGCAACAACCAAGTGCCAAATGGAGCAATTCAGCGCTACTGATGGCGCGTATTTATACGATTCATCGAATCAGTTAAACCCACCAAATTAGACATTTGGTCATACGAACAAGTGCTTGTTAATGCCATTTTGTGTATATAGGCTATTTTGGAGTCTAAAGAGGAAACACGCCTAAAAAGGAGATTTGAGCCCAAAAAGCACACCAAGCATTTTTGGCCGAGAAGTCGCAACTAGGGCCCGAGGAAAATCAACCAGGGCCCGAGCAAAACCAACCAGGGACCGAGGACCCCAGTCGAGGACCGAGAGAGCTCAGCCGGGTACCCAGGCCCAGTACCGAGAACCTCAGGTCCCTGACCGAGAATCAGAACCGAGAAGACCAGGTCCCCGCCCAGGTCCCTGTCTGAGAGCCAGCGCCGAGAAAACCAGGCCCGCGTCCGGGAGTACCGTGGCCCGCATCCGAGAAACCAGGTCCCCGCCCGAGAGAGTCCCAGGCCGCGCCCAGGCCATCTAGCACTGAATTCAAGTTGCCCGGGCAAACGAGCTGATCTGATGAATCCACCTCGAGCAAAGTGATCAAAATGGAAAATAAGGTGGATAATGTCGGAAAACTAAGGAGAATGCTCGGGCAGATTGGCAGTTGGCCCAATTCCAAAGCAAAGGCCCCGCGCGCATAGGCACCGAAACCAAGTCGCTCGACCAAACCGTGGAATCTGGCAAATCTGGCTCGACCAAAGTGTTTTAAATACCCAATAACTTGGACAATCTCACTTCCCAGACAAAACGCCCGAGTGGAACCAGCTAAAGCCCGATCAAGGCCAAACTAGGGCAATATCGACCGTTTTGGGATTTCGACCATGTTCCGGGCAGAATTTCGCTTAGCATCCTTTTAAGATCATCTTCGAATGACGTTTTCATTCAGAATACACTCTCCAAAATCCAAGAAGCTCCGGCCAAAGCTCCGATCAGATTCCGGCCATATTCCGGCAAACTCCGGCCATGCTCCGGCGAACCTCCGGTGATGCTCCGATCAAGCTCATCCAACCACCACCATGCTCCGGTCATTTCTTGCTCTGGCCACATTCCGGGGAAGTCCAACTAAATCCAAACTACTTCATTTCCGGTTAGACTTACTATTCACTTCGGTTGGCTTTTGGATTCCGGTTGGCCCTTACTATTCAAAGTCGGTTGGCATGTGATTGGATCAAGCAAGTCGGTTGGCATTGGAGGCTTTTGGTTGGCCATGGACAAGTCGGTTGGAGGCAAGAGATAAGGCAAATGTAAGAGATATTTCCAAGCCAACACTTATCTTCTTATCTTCTTTAGGATATTTCTCAAGCAAAGCTTAGCCTCCAAGTTTCCTAAGCCTATAAATAGAGGCTTATGCCTCATGTAATGAAGACCTTGGAAAATCCCATGTTACCTTAGAGAGAAGAGAGCTTAACTCTCTTTCTCTTCACTTTCAATGCAAACACATTTTGTTCTTGATTTCCAAGCTTTGTTCACTTGTTCTTGAGCTCCAAGCTCTTATTTTCCAGCAGCCCCTCTTTACTTTCTTTGTCTTGATTTACTTTGTTCTTGAGTACTCTTGTTGGTTCTTGAGTACTCTTGTGTTGTTCTTGAGTTTTCCTTTCCAAAACTTTACTTTCTTGTTTTGATAAAGCCATGGTTACTTGTATTCTTTGACATGAATACAAGTAGCTAAAGCTTTCCTTTGCTTTCCTTGCACAAGCCACGGCTTCCCTTTACTTTTCTGGTTGTTTTCAAGCTTTTGGTTACAAAATTGCTCTCGGTTTCCTTGTTTTCTTTTCGGTTTCTTGTTGTTTTCCTTGTTCAAGTCACGGCTACTTGTATTCCTTGACATGAATACAAGTAGCTAAGGCTTATATTCGGTTGAAGGGGCGTGCTTGTATCATAAAGCCGTTTTAGACCCTTTTCTTAGTGCTTCTTCGTGTTCAAGCTTGATCTTTGTGCCATATATTAGGTTAGAACATTCATGGATGAGTGGAGGCTCGAAAGAGCAAAGCTTTTCCATGAGGTTCGTGAACATACTCGGTTAAGTGGAGGCTCGAAAGAGCAAAGCTTTTCCGAGGAGTTCAACCTCTTTTAAACACCACTTGGTTGATCAGAAATGATTGATCAAGTGGATGCACATGGGCTAAGATACTTCGAAAGGAGGAATTAGCCTAAATAGAACAAGTGCTCTATGTCTTGAAAAGGACTAGACAGTGTGACTAGTGCTGGAAATGGCCTTATCACATTTTTAAACACTTAGTATGATCATTAGAGGTCAATGATGAACGGAACTATGATACAAGGCCCCTAAACCGAATCCTTCCATTAATCAAAACATCACTTGTAATTTACTTTCAGTATCACTATCAACTGCTTACTTTCAGTACCCTTTATTTTTACGCACTTTACTTTTACGCACTTTATTTTCAGCACTTTACATTTCAGCACTTTACTTTACGCAATTTACTTTCAGTCATTACATTTCCGTACGCTTACTACAGACGTTTTCATCATCAACCCAACATAAGTTTGGTACGCATTGCGCTTGAAATATAGCGTGCGGCCAGTGCCAAAAGTATGTTGTTTGGTTGATATTGAATTCGACTGTTCCAGCAATTTACTTTTAGCACTTTACTTTCAGTATTTACTTTCAGCACTTTACTTTCAGTCATTTACTTTCCGCTTACTACAGACTTGTTCAACATCAATCCAACATAACTTTGGCACGCATTGCGCTTGAAATATAGCGTGCGGCCAGTGCCAAAAGTATGTTGCTTGGTTGATATTGAACTCGACTGTTCCAGCAATTTACTTTTCAGTATTTACTTTTAGTTCAGTATTTACTTTCTTTACTTTTCAGTATTACTTTCAGTACTAAAACCACAACCAACCCCAATCACACTTACATTTCTGTACATTTTCTTTCTTTTCAAAGAACAACCATTCCACACTGACTCCCTTGGGTTCGACCCCTAATACCCCGCTTTACTAATCCAATAGTGAAGTTACAAGTAGTGGACTTATAAATTAATTTTGCACATTGCCTCACGACAAGGCTCTGTCAGCTACCCAGATCTACCACAATCGCAAATAGTGCAGATTTTGCTTGAAGCCTCATGGTGTTCCGAGAAAGCGCAAGCCAATCTTGGAGTGGAGGATCCCTATGAACCGAGGAGTAATGAGAGCCAGTTGACGTCCTTGGATAGTGAAAGACATGAGCATCAACTTAAGATGAAGTTGGGAGAGCCATTGGTGGACAAACAATTCACGGGAGCAAAGCACGAGGATTCCTATCTCATATGGGATCTGGGTCTGAATTTTTTACAGGAATCCAAGGCTCACCAAAGGAAGATCTTCTCTAATCAGTCCATGAGACAAGTGATGAGGATCTACGACTCTCGAGTCTCAAAGTTGGAGGTGACCGTAGTTGAGAGTGGAAGAGGTCCCGATTGGATGCGCCAAGCCAAGCAATACTTATGGGAGAATGGGCTGGGCAAAAACGAGGACTTGAGAGCTGTCATAGTTATTGGGATGGAAAGATGCATCTTGGGATCATTCTGCACAAAGGACACGAGCTTTCAAAGGTGTCGGAGCAAGAAGGAGAGACGGCAAAGGCCGGGAGCGAAAATGATAGATATTTGCAATTTGGACTTGAGCCGAGGAAGGCCCCACTGAGGAATTGCACGGATGACCCTGACAAAAGACCCAAAGTGACCAAACTGAGGCCCTGACGAGAGGACCTAAGGGTCTTGAAGACCCCGAATGATCTGAAGGCCCTGAGCGACCTGACCTGGGCGATGAGACGAGGACCTTGGGAGGATGACCTTGGCCATCCAGAAGTCTACCCAAAGGCACCAGGAGGACCCCGAGCCAAGACAGCGCTGAGCGGAAATGACCAAGACCCCGACAGGGCCCTGCGCGCACAAAATTAAAAATGTGCGAGAATCCTCGACCAAAAGTGGTCATCTCCCAAAAGTGGCTTGGCCAATGTATTTTATTTGGGCCATATATGTGAACATGTGAATAATCCTACCGTTTCAAGGCAAAATCACTGGGGGCTCAAGCAACGAGCGCACAAAGCTAAGGCACCCGAGGCCAGATGGGCATGTCCGAGGCCCAATCCCAGGAAATCCATGGATGCACATCATATTCAAATACAAATGAAGATCTTGATCAATAATGCACGGGAGTTACCAAATTAAATGGAGGAGTTACAAGTTTCAACGCATTCAAAGCAGCATTTAATGGGCGGTGGTTACTACTTTCAAATTCAAACGAGGGCAACTATAAAAGCAGAGCTGGACATCACTTCTCATCATCAAGAATCAGCAGAAAAGAGTCTCTTCTTGGTCCTTGACTAGTTCGGGCATAGCCTTGGGGCTCACTATTCCCTCGCTACAAGGGGAATAGTCGAGCATTGTTAGCTATTGTAGCGTCTATCCATTGTTTTTCCATATTTTCCTTATCATTTCCATCCATTTCCTTTCATTTCCATATCAATACATCATCCTTATTCATATCATTTCATTCCGCTGCACTACTCTAGGATTTGGGCAATCTCGGATGGTCATTTCCTATCAAATACCTAGCTTAATTTATTCAAGCCGTCTCATACCTATCAAATTCTACAGATCAAATTTTGTGATATTCTATTGTAAATTTATTTAATCGAATTAAGCGTGACAGGGCTTGTCAATCATCTGCATAATACAACAAACATTGATCTTTTTTATCGGTTATCATTTGGTGCGTCTCGATTGAAACTTTATTAGTAGTTTATATTCCGTGACACAAAGACACTATTAGAGGAATATTAGGATATGGTTAAGATATATTCTCTATTATATCTTAACCATATATTATCTGTATATCTGATATGACTTGATTTTCTTGTACGATATATATAGGCTGTTAGCCTAATATCAATAACAAGCAAAGTATTCATATTAACATGGTATCACAGCCAAGGGGTTTTTCTCAATTTTGAGCTTTAAATCTTGATTGTTTTCTTTAGGGGGTGGTGCGTCGACAATCACACGCGCACCACCACCCCAAATCGCTTCTGCCTTGATTTTTATTTTCTTCTGCTGCTTTCATGCCTATTGCGCCTGTCAAAAGCTATGGAATTGCTATTTTTTCGCTTTTTTTCTTCTTGTTGCAGATCAATCAATGCCTCTCCACACAGCCACCCTTAGTGACAAAGAAAGATCAGATAGAGCTTTCCATCATTGGTTCGATGACAATTGCCTACGCGGACCTTCTTGCCGCAGCCTCTACGACCCATCGTGTCGCCCATTAGGTCTTTGATCCCGTTTCTTTGCTGCCGTCGTGACTTATCTTGTCGCCTCGGGTTTTCTCCCGTTCTCCGCTAAAGTGCAACTTGCGACGTCGTCTCCATTTTTTGAAGGCACATATCAACTCATCTTTTGTGTAGTCAAACTCATGTTGTACAACCATCATGAGTTTGAGGGAGGGTGTTAGAAGAATATTAGGACATGGTTAAGATATATTCTCCGTATATATCTTAACCATATATTATCTGTATATATGATATGATTTGATTCTCATGTACGCTATACATAGGCTATTAGCCTAATATCAATAATAAGCACAATATTCATATTAACAGACATAAAATCCATAAATCGCTATAAGATCCGCAATCCTCATCAACCCCATGTTACAAATGTGTTTTTTTACTTTCAATCCTGCTCGTCAAATGACCATATTGAGTTATCAAATAAACAAAGAAATGGTATACAACAAACACAATCAACAAAAAAAAATCACATAGATTTATGGGTATTTGAAAATAAATCTAAAGGATGAATTTTATAACATGAAAAGAAAATGCATGACGATTCTTACCAAAGCGATCTTCAGCCATTGCCACTATTCAAATGTTCTCGATTCTCCGAAAAACACCAATACCTAACAATGGTGTATTTATGTAAAATTCGGCAAATGAATCGAAATTTGAGGAAGCTCGTCAGATGAACATGAATATGAGGAAAGGATAAAAGAATAAGCGCATGCGGCGCAATGATTGAAAGACGGATGTACAAATGAAAACCCTAGACTATATAATTTATATAGATATCTCTGATTATTAAATTATAAAAATAGACAAACATTAGATGTCGGTCCTAATAAGCCCAACAAGTCTATTATCAGGCCCAACATCAATTTGTATAATTTTATTGAAAATGGCCCCAAAACATTATTGAAAGACTGGCACCGATGAAAAAAATAATCTTGAATAGTATTCCAAATTGAAGGGTTAATGCGAGCTTAGGGTTGAACAAAAATCGCTCCGAATTTAAAAAATTATTTCGCTGCGGAAAACATAAGGCTCTCACTCAGAATTGATACATAAATTATTTCTATGTATTGTCAAGTACATGTTTTATTTTATCATCTGTCATAGTGTTTGACTTTCTGTTTGCTTCATTGCTTCCAGTAGTACATATTTCTCTTATATATTTAACTCAAGTGAAACTAGTATTTTGCAGTAAGTAATCATCAGATTACTTGTACATGTTGTTCACATGTTTAATTGTTGAATTGCCCAATAAGTTAGGTTCTGAATTTTTTTGATCTGCTGAGAAATGAATTATGGCATAACTCGTAAATACTCAATAGAGGTAGAGAAGCTAGCATTGGTTATCTGCTTCCAAACTATATATATAAGTACTCCGTTGAGACATGATTGTTAGAGTGAGGCAGTGAGGCACGATCTTGGTCATTAATGTTTTCATCCGTTGCATTTGGTGATGACACATGTTTTTTGCAATATTGGAAAAGTATTTATTAGTGGCAATTAATGGAGGGGGTATTTTAAACATTTTGTATGCCTGCAACTTTTTCGTTTCTGGTTTTCTTTTTTATTTCTCTCTTCATTCTGATTCCTCTCACCTGCTTCCCGTTGAAATGGACGAAACCCATTTATCGACTTCCATCTTTTTCGGTTCCGACTGACCGACCTCCGTGTCTTGGCTGTCCGAGCGACCTCCGTGTCTTGGCCGTCCGAGCGACCTCCTTGTCTTGGCCGTCCGAGCGACCTCCATCTTTTTCGAGAGAGTTCAAGGATTCGAGCGAGTTTGGCTCCAATAGATCGATTCTGGGAACGCAGTGAGCCTTTGCCGAAATTGAATTTGTGAAACCCTAAAATAGCATTTGACGACGCCCTGAATCAAACTCGCGACAACTTGCAATAGATCGATTCTGGGAACGCGGTGAGCCTTGGCTTTTCTTCGTCTAGTTGATTTTGAGCCCTTGCTTGGATGCGTACAGGGATATCATTCGGTCGTGCACACTATTCAGAACGGATGTGCAGCTTTACGAGGTACGAATCCCTGGTAGAGATTTAAGTCTTTGTCTATAGCTAGATTGAAGTCTGGTAGAGATGGATGCATGCTTGGTGGTGTACGACTTGTAGAGATTGATTTCTTTGTCTATAGCTAGATTGATGAGTTCGTGGAAATTCATAGCTGATGATTTGTTCAATTTTCTAATAAATTTTTAGGATTTTATTAAATTTATGTTGAACTTTTTGGTCAGTAGTTAGTAAGATGAGTTTGGCGTCCAGAATATTGTACCGGCTCCAGACAAACCTAGGTTTGATGGGCAAGATTATAAGTTATTCCATTGGTGTGCATATTTTCAGATTTAATTGAGTAGGGTAAATGGTATTTTCAGATTTATTCAGTACCTGATGTTGTATGTATGAACTTCGCATTACAGTTGTATTGTATTGTTGCAACAGTAAATGGTTCATCAACTGAATTTGCTGCATCAAGAAGATCAATTTGTTCAATGCTCTTTAATGCTCTTTAATGCTTCTTCATGGGAAGCATTCTATAGTTAATTAGTTATCATTATTTAACAACAGTACAGTCTATGCACTGGTCTTACTTTTACATTAAATATATCCTCATTTTATTTGCTGACAGCGAAATAAAGAAGTGCCCAAGGCAGTTAGGGATATACAAAAGGCATTGGCAACACGCAAAGAAGAGTAGGAGCGAAAGAGAGCCCGATGCACAAACATTTTGATGTGGGCTTGATATCAGGTATGGTCTGGTTGTTTATATTCCACTGAGCATGACTGCAGATACATCACTAGTTGTATTATGTGGCTGTAGATCTAGGTTGCGACTCCTCTTCACTTCGTTGAGTGTTCAATTTGATGCATTTTATGTCTGAGTCATATTTTAGCTTATAGTGTGCTGCTAACGTCTTTGCATTTTGCGAGATGCTCCCTTGATAAACCTTAAATTTTATGTCAAGGAGATTCTTATATCCTTATAGACCAGCATTGTGCTGTTGTATAAATATTATCATCCAAGGATGAAATGCATTTTCCTGCTCTTTCCATAAAACCTGGCAAGAATGAATTAGTATGAATAGCTGGGCCGAATGCAGAATTGAATGCTATGCTATATTTTGTTCCGCAAAAGATGCCATGTTTTGGTACTTCGATATGCCTTTTTCCATTTTCATTTTGGTCATAACTTGTATTTTTGGGCAGAGGTTTCCATCTTCCTTGAAAGGTAAGCAGAGTCTCAGTTGAACTATTAGGAGGTTTTCATGTTCTTGAAATTCTTGTATTGGCTAATTGTGCTTTGATGCAACCAAACAATTTTATATCTATTTGATTACAACTATTTGGTATATTATGGCCTCCCATTCGTCCATTTACTTCAAATGACCTCCATTTCACTGTGCAGCGTGAGTCATTGGAAGCTCAAGAGGACAATAAGGACAGTGTCGCATCTTGTTAAGAATATAAAACAGCTTGACGAATCGGATCCGACAACTAAAGAAGATCGTTTTGTGGGTGGTGCTAAATCCGAAGGACAAAAAGGGTCAAAAAACTTAGAACAGTTTAAAGAAGACAATGTGCAATTTGTGTTACATTTACACCTTTCCTTATGTAATCCTATGTTCTACTTCATATGTATACTTCAAACGAATGTGGATCAATTAAGAAACGAAAAATATATACTTCAAACGAATGTTCATCAGACCGAAAATGAATTTGCATACTTCAAAAGAAGATGCATCAGATAAGAAACGAAAATACATACTTCAAACGAATGTGGATAAGACCCAAAATGAAATTGTATACTTCAAACGAAGATGCATCAGATAAGAAACAAAAATACATACTTCAAACGAATGTGCATAAGACCCACAATGAAATTGTATACTTCAAAACGATGGTGCATCGGACAAGACACAAAGATGAATCAGGTAATACATTTACCCACAACTAGTGAAACAGAAAACTTGTTGTCCGAACAAATAAACCCATTAATCAAAATTGGCTTGTGCCATTTGTTTTGTGTCTAGAGATATAACTTTGAAAGTGCTTCGATTAAGAAACGAATGTGCATCAGACCCAAAATACAAATTTAATAGTAAAATTGATTGTTTAATTGATTGAGTGGAACGAAGGTGCAGATGGGTTAATCGATTGATTGGAACGAAGGTGCATATGGGTTATCAACGAGGGTGCATTCTGAAATGAAGGTGCATATGTGTTATCAACAAGGGTGTAATGACATATCAAAATGAAATTATTATTAAGTAAGAGTCCGGTTCCTGTGAGAAGCGGTAAATTGGTGAGAAATGAGAACTGATCTCATCCGTTAATTTTTGTTAATCAATGGTTAGAATTAAATATGATTAATTTCAAAGACACGCTAATTCCTCGATCGCGATTGGTATTATGGGAAAAATAGTAATCCTGACACACCGTCGTGAATGGCGACTCGCCACTCTGTCAACCCGGCGACTCGACCTCCGATTGCTTTCATCCATCGACCACGCAACTTCGTCAACCTCACACTCGACCTCTGCGTCTCCGTCGCAATCGCAATTGCATTTTGGGAAGATGAACAGTGATCAGGGTCGCCGCGCGCCCAGCGTCTACATTAACTTGTTAATGTCTACTGTGGGCGCGGCTCACTTAATGTCAAGGCTGGTGATGGACCAAAATTATACGAATCATAAACACAGTATAGCCCCCTTAATTAGACATTTTGTCTATTTAACTTTTGCTTGTTAGTTCAGATATATTTCTACAGGATATTTCAGAGCTTAGAGAGAATACATGCTAAAGAGGAGCTTTTAAAGCAGAAAAGATGTTACGAGTCAATCCAAGGTCAAGATCATATGCCGAATGAAGAAATATCAAGGATCCTGACATTGAATCACTCATAACAAATTAATCAGAAGAATCAGGAGAGGAATCAAGACAGCCCGGGATAAAACATATTGACAGTTTTGTGAAAAGACTGCACAAAATTGTACAAAACTCACACATTGGACCAAAGTGACCGGCCACTTGTTGAAGAGGTGACCAAGGGAGGAGCTCCTCCCCTTCCACCACCGGCAACCGGCGGCTCCTCCTCCCTTGACCGGCGGCTTTTGGCTCCTCCACATGTCTCCTCCTCCTTGCTCCTCCTTCCTCCTCCCTTGGATCAAAAGACATGTGGTGGCTCCTCCACCCTCCATTCTCCTCCTCCATGGATGGCCTCCACATGCAACCATCTCCACCCTCCATGGCTATATAAGGAGGAGCTCCTCCCCTCATTTGTATAATAACCTACACCTCAAAATCCAAATTCACTTATCTCTCTAAAGTTTTGTAAGTTGTAATATTTGTTTGGCTTTGGAAATAAAGGATAGCTCCCTTGGCGCTTCAACGGTTGTAAGTATTTCTTAGTATTTATTCAACTGTCTTTATTTCCTTAGTTATAATGTTTAGCGCGATGAATAGTAGCTAAACACCTCATTCGGTAGAAGGGGTGGACTTGTATTATAAAATGTTTTCGACTATTAACTTAGCGTCTCTCCTTAGTATTCAAAACTTATTCTATGTGCCATATATTCGGTTAGAACGTCCAAGGTAGAGTGGATGCTTGGAATGGCAAAACTCTACAGCGGGGTTCGTAAACTTGTACGGATAAGTGGATGCTTGGAATGGCAAAGCTTATCTGAGAAGTTTGACTCATCTTAAACACCATTTGGTTGATCGGGAATGATTGATCAAATGGATGCACATAGACTAATATAACCGGGAATGGAGTATTAGTCTAAATAGAATAAGTGCTCTACGTCCTTGGAATAGGCTAGACAGTGTACGCAAATCGAGTGCTTGGAATGGCCTTGATACACCGTTTGAATACTTAGTAGAGTCACTAAAGGTCAATGATAAACAGGATGTAATACAAGGCCCCTGAAACCGAATGCTTTCCTTTAATTATAAAAATTGTAATTTACTTTCCAGTACTAAAATCAACCAACCAATCAATCAATCAATCACTTAGCTGGTAGCTTTAAAACCAACCAACCAACCTAAAACACGCTCTCTCGCTGGATAAACCCCCTCAAAGAACGACTATCCCCCTGATTCCCTTGGGTTCGACCCCTACTTACCAAATACTACCCAGTAGTATAGTTGCGAGTAGCGGACTATTATAAATTTATTTGTACATTTGCTCTGACGACAAGCATCTGTCAGCTGGGCGTACGGATCACTGTGTAAATGCTACGGATAATCCTTTGAAAAACTACAAATTATGTATATAATTACTACGAATTATCTTTGAAAAGGTACGAATTATCCTTTAAGTCTGACCTAAACATGATTGCTACTAATTATCTTTTGAAAAGGTATGAATTATCCTTTGAAAAGGTACGAATTATCCTTTGAAAAGGTACAAATTATCTTTAAGTCTGACCTAAACATGATTGCTACGAATTATCCGTTGAAAAGGTACGAATAATTCTTTGAAAAGGAACTAAATAGAATACTACGAATTTTGTATGTAATCACTACGAATTATAAATTATAATTCATAGCTTTTGAAAAGACTATTCGTACTACAGCCGTGCGCCCAGCCTTAACATTACGTGAGTCGCGCCCAATGTAGACATTAACAAGTTAATGTAAAGGCTGGGCGCGGCGCAAATGTTAAGGCTGGGTGCGCGACAAGTTCGATTACTGTTCATCTTTCCCAAAAATGCAAACGTCGACTGATGCCGACGAATTGTCCGATTTCGAGCAGTTCCATGGGCGATGACGAAGGTTCTCATTCCGATCGTGGTAAGCTGAACGCAGAACGACGCGAGATTGATTATGTTTAAGCTAATTACTAATTTACCCTTATTTGTAATTAAAACGACGATTGTGCGGATAAGTTAGGGTTAAATAATAGCCATTAGATTAATAATCTAATGGTCATTAACAGATCTCATTTCTCACCAAACATGTCACTTCTCATGTGATCTTAATTCTATTAAGTAATAATATTGATATGTCATTACACCCTCATTGAAAAAGCATCATTAATTGATTGATTGGATGAGTAAAGAAATTATTACTATTATTACTTGATTTCTTATATTTACAATTTTAATATTGAAATTGATTGTTTAATTGACTGAGTGGAACGAAGGTTCAGATGAGTTAATTGATTGATTGGAACGAAAGTGCATATAGGTTATCAACGAGGGTGCATTCCGAAACGAATGTGCAGATGTATTATCAACAAGAGTGTATTGACCTATAATAACGAAGGTGCAAATGGGTGTGCATTTCGAAACGATTGTGCAGATGTGTTATAACCAAGGGTGTATTGACATGTCAAAACGAAGGTGCATATGAGTGTGCATTTCGAAATGAAGGTGCAAATGTGTTATCAACAAGAGTGTAATGACATATCAAATAAAGTAATTGAATGCAATTTATTCTGAAAGGTTTCATTTATAAAAAATGAACATAAGTAGAATTCAAAAAAAAAGTAACAAAACACTTATACAAATAGTAATAAAAATTTGAACTTGGCCACATTGCAATGAAACAATCCATTACACTAACACACTTCAAACACGCCAACTTGGCGCTCGGAACTTGAGTCTTGCTTTCACTTCCTCTGGATGATCTCCTAAATAACAACAAAACAAACAAAATTAGCAACTATGATCATGTGGTGACTCCAAGCGTGAAATCCTAGAATTAGCTAGTAATGCTCACGCCAGCCAAAAATTTCACAAAACATATTAAAAACTACAAACTGAACCTCATCAACAATTTGATTTCATCAATAGAACAACAAAAATGTTTAGCAACTCCTTACAAATCATTACAGCCTAAGAAACAAAAATCAAAAGCTAAAAATTCAGCAACTCTGCAATGTAATCAGACACTGAGTCAAACAAATATACACTAGCAACAAAGCACATTTCCAACAAAACATCATGGTAAGAAAAACCCAATAATCATCCATCGCTACCACCATTTGTTTATCACCTGAAGCATCACACCTCATCACCACAATATGGTCCATACATGAATCAAATGCGCACATGACCAACAAACATAAACCCAGTTTCATTTAGATACTTGATGTTTCAATCAACAAAAATGCATTGTATAAAAAGTCTAAAACATGTTAAATCAGCAGGGTACATATCTATGAATGTCACCTCTTCTTATCTTAGGCTGCAGGGTATTTGGGCTAGATAACTCTTTCTGAGCAAGCTGCAGCTTGGCAAGTTCTTTCTGAGTCTTAGTTAGCTCTTGCTTGTCTCTCAAAATTTGAACCGACCGGCCATCCTTCAAATGCACAAACAAGTCCTGTGACAGTATACACTTGCTAACAAGCAGCCTTCATGTACCTAACTTGTAAACCAAAAAGACTAAATGACTCCAACATCTATCGGATCCACACCATATGATCACCACTTCGTTTCCAATGATTCCAATTCCCAAACCGAATCCTTGATTCACATGAAAAAAAGATGAAAGAAAGCAAAGTTGGGTTCACTAGGATTACCAAATTCACAAAAAAAAAATCCACCATAAATCAATCGAACCTTAAAAAACACACTAAAAATTTCAACAACTTAATCCACACT
The DNA here is from genome assembly GCA_033675215.1 of Rhodiola kirilowii. Classification (NCBI taxonomy): domain Eukaryota; kingdom Viridiplantae; phylum Streptophyta; class Magnoliopsida; order Saxifragales; family Crassulaceae; genus Rhodiola; species Rhodiola kirilowii. Next base: position 38,647,792 of record CM066193.1, read on the forward strand.
GTGTTGGCAACCCCAACACCTCAAAGAATAGCAGTATCTACCTTAGATCTGATACGATTCCAAGAGTATTTTTTTAAAACTGACCCTTTTGAGTTTGGCCATTTCAAAACTGACCCCCTCGAGTTTCACATTTCAAAACTGACCATTTTTTAATTAAACTGGATCCCCGAGTTCTGATTTTTGGAAAACCAGATCCTGGAAATCCGGTTAGTTGCGTTTTGTAACTAACCGGATCCCCAGGTTCCAGTTTTTAGGAGATCTGGCTGATGTGAACAACGGTCGAATACGTGGCATCCACGTAAGACCGGAGTGCGGCAATCCAGTTTTTTAAAAAACCGGATTCAGGAGATTCGATTTTCTGCGAACTTAAATTGCCGACACAGCTTCTTCTCCCCCATTCGAAACCCTACCCTTTTGAATCCCGCCGTATCTACTTCTCCCTCATCCGATTCCGTCCGATATCTCCCCACTTCCGTCCGATTTCTCCCGAATTTTGAAATCCTACCCCAATTCCGTCCGAAATCGTATCCCAATTCGGCCCGATTCCGTCCGATTTCTCCCCCATTCACCACCTTCGAAATTGATAGGTAAAAAAACTTAATTGTGTAATTAGTGTTGTTGAATTATTTTGAAGGATTCTTGTTGTGAATTTTGTTATTAGTGTTGTTGAATTGTTTGTTTTTGATATTAGTCCGGTTAATTGTATGAATATTGTGCATTTTTTGGTTTGTTATTAGTCCAGTTAATAGTTGTTTTTGACTTATTATCGTTGAATTAATAACGTTGAATTGATGGTTGCTTGACATTGGTTTGATATTGTCCATGGAACATGGTTTATATTCGTAAAAAGAGTGATGTCATATGTCATAGTTATTGAATTAGTATATTGGAATTTGGACAATTTTTTGTTGTAGTTGAATTAGCGTATTGATATATATTGTATTTTTCTTCATGAATTGGTAATAATAAATATTTGTTGTTTTTACAGAAATGTCGTCAGGTAACAGGCGAAGAAGCACTAGTCAACGCGATGTGCCGTCTTCTTCACGAGCGACTGCTAATCCAAACATGGATATGGATGATTATCTTCATCCTGGACCCATCGATCCATCCTTGTTGACGATGCAAAGTGTGCATCGCACTGAGGTGATTTGGAGAAATCAGGTATGATTTTCATTAATTAAAAAATTTTCAATTCATATTAAATAACAATGTTTCATTAATTAATTACATATTATAGATGGATAAAGAATATAGGTCTGATAAACCATTGAGGGTAATGGGTCATAATGTCGTAAGTATGAACCCTCGACTTACGAATTATGTTACAAATGCCGGTTTTCTACCTTGGACCCAAGTATGCAACGTGAAGAATGATCCTAGATTATTGATGGACCATAATTGTATGAATCATAAACACAGTTAAACCCACCAAATTAGACTCTTTGTCTATTTAACTTTTGCTTGTTAGTTCCGATATTTATCTACAGGGTATTTTGAAGTCTAGAGAGAATACAGGCTAAGGAGGAGTTTTAAAGCTGAAAATGAATTATGAGTCATTCCAGGACACGACCAAATTCCAACTTTCAAGAACCGACTTGGAATCACTCAAATATGCTAGAACAGTCGGCATTTGGACAGGCACGCAATGCAAAGGCACCGAGCCCGGTAAAGGCCAAACAAGGGTAATTTCAACCGATTTGGGATTTCGACCATGTTCGGGGCAGAATTTGGCTTAACTTCCTTCTTGAGATCATCTTAGAATGACATTTTCATTCAAAACACACTCTCCAAAATCCAAGAAGCTCCGGCCAAAGCTCCGGTCAGATTCCGGTCAAACCGATGGCTTTTTGGAGACAAATATCTCATTCCACTCACACATATCCTCCCCTCCTCCACCACATGGGCGGCTAAGCCATCATCCACTCCTCCTTTGCCACATGGGCGGCGGCTTTTGGGAGGACACCTCACCTCCGATGGCTTTTGAAGCCTCCTCTCATCCCATGCCAAGTGTCTTCACTTCCTCCACAAATCTACACTCCCTTAGCCTATAAATACCAACCTTCCTTCACTTGTAAAATCATCCCATTCACAACTCCATAGTTAGAGAGAGAAGCTCTAGCTTATCTCTAGATTTTGGGCACTACTCTTGTAAACACTTGCTTTAAATCTATAATACTCTTGTTGGTTCTTGAGTATTCTAGTTTGTTCTTGAGTACTCTTGTCGGTTCTTGTAGTACTCAAGCCTGTCTTTACTTTTCACTGTTCTTGAATACTCTTGTCGGTTCTTGAAGTACTCACCCCTTTCCTTTACTGTCTTTTACTTTCGAAAACTTTACTTTACTGTCTTTCAAAACTACAATTTTACTTTCCTTGTCTTTACTTTCAAAAACTTTACTTTCTGTCTTTCGAAAACCTTTACTTTTCAAGTACTTAGCTAAGATGTCCTCTTCCATGGATAATCGTAGCTAAACCCTTCATTCGGTTGAAGGGGTGTACTTGTATCATAAAATGTTTTAGACCTTTTTCTTAATGTCTCTTTGTGTTCAACTTGTTCTAAGTGCCATATATTAAGTCAGAACTTCATTGGTAGAGTGGATGCTCGGAAGAGCAAAGCTCTACCATGAACTCGTGACCTCCGTGGATAAGTGGAGGCTCGGAAGAGCATAGCTTATTTGTGGAGATCAACTTCTTCCAAAAACCATTTGATTTATCAGGAATGATGGTCAAATGGATGCACATATTAGACAAGAGTACTACGTCTTGCAAAAGACTAGACGGTGTGGCAAGTCTTGTGCTAGGAATAGCCTCGATTCACTTTTGAACACTTAGTATGGTCATTAGCGGTCAATGATAAACGGATTATGATACAAGGCCCCTGAAACCGAATCTTTCCTTAACTTAGAACTTTACCTGCAATTTACTTCCTTAGTATAAACTACCTTATCAACTGCTCACCTCCCGGAAGACTTGTCAATCACGCAACAACCGCTGTAAGTCTTCTCTTTTATTTTCAGTATTTACTTTTTTGTCATTTACTTTTCCGCACTAAAAACCAAAACCAACAAAAAAACACTTACTTTTCCGCACTAAAACCTCAATCAACCTAAAACACGCTCCCTCCCTGTACGATCCCTCAAAGAACAACTTATCCCCCTAATTCCCTTGGGTTCGACCCCTACTTACCACTTGCTACCCAGTAGTAAAGTCGCGAGTAGCGGACTATAAATTTATTCTTGCCTTAGCACACGACGACTGTGCTCTGTCAAAATTGGCACCGTTGCCGGGGAATTAGCAAATGGATAGTTGTTCTTTTTTCTGTTATACATAATTCGCCATGTCTTCCTACTACAAAAGCAAGCCTTGGTACTATGAGGAGTTTTCCCCACCATCTTTCGAACTTGAAATCCGCGAGAAGATAATCAACCTTAAGCAATCCTGGGACGAAACATTGGACGAGTACTTATGGTACTTCGATTCCCTTGTGACGAGCTGCCCGCACCATGGATTCACGAACAACGATCTTCTTCAAAGGTTTCTTGGAGGGATGCTGTCACAAGAGTGGAATTGGCTAAACGATGCAGCGGGAGGCTCGGTGAACAACTTAGACATGGATGATCTTTGGAGCTCAATAAATGATTTGGCCGCGAGGTCAAGACCAAGACAAGATCAGGCCGGACCACTCGAGGACGATACAATGAAGCTGGAAGCTAGCATCCAGCAATTGAGTGCCATGATGCACCAAATCCAGGCCGACATCGAGGAAACACAGGCAATTGTTGAGACAACTCAAAAGATGCTCGAGCCAAGAGTCATCAAAGAAGAGCCCACGGGACTGGCAGAGGATGAAAATCCACGGATGACCGAAGAAGGACCAGCCAAGGCAGGCTGGGTCCTCACTGCCGAGCTACCCAAATCAGACCCTGACCTCTGTGTGATTGCCCCCGGAGACCATATAAATGACGAGGATGAGGACCCATGGTTGCCTGAAGAAGAGCTCCACTCAGATTACCCCTTGGAGTTAGAAGAAAAACTGCCCAATTCAGGCCCGGTCCACATTACCAATCTACCCAAGGAAATCACGCCGGTCCCAGACCTCATTGCCGAACCAGCCGAGTCTAACACAGTCCTCACCATCGAGCCAAGAGAAGTCCCGGTCCTCACTATCGAAGCACCTAAGGCAGGCCTGGTCCTCATTATCAAACTGTCCAAGAAATACCTGGCCCTTATGGTGGAAGTTCCCCAACTTTTCCCCTCGGTTTGTATGCAAATCACAGCCACCAAAGATGATGTGACCTATGCTGAGGTACAATGGGAGTTGGAGGCAAATCAAGGGCAAGAAAAGCCATCAATGGAACTCTCACTCGTCACAAGCCAAGGAAAACCGCCTAAAAACTCACTCGTTTCAAGACAACCATCCATCACTGCCACAATGAAGAGGATTGGCAGAGGCGCATGCTTAATGTCGCCTACATTTAATGGCACAAAACCAAACTTCCAAACTCACAAAGGTGCCAACTATTCAAACATGAAGAAGTGGCAAAGACATGGGCCGAAGGAATGGAAACCCGAATGGAGTAACAAGAGACCACGACTCGATGGACCAGTAGCTATGGTCATGGAATCATCACCTTCTCGGAGCTATGAAAGAAGAACCTGCCGAACCAATGGAGAACCAAACCGAGCCCATCACTCCACAAGTTCTTTGGGTGGAGAAAAAGAGCTGCCAAGAAGAAGTTCGACCTCAAGCACCCATGGGATCCCTACTTATGATCCATGAGCGAGGTACCATCGAGCCAACGACGTTAAACAAAGGCACTGGTCGGGAGGTAACCCGACACCTATCTTACTTTCAGTCATTTTATTTTATGTCATTTAGTTTTTGCCTTGTGCCGTTCTCACCTTTCCTGTAAATATTTGCTTGCAATCGGCTTTTGAACTAAGTCGTGCTGTGAGGCACGCCTTCGTTCAAAAGTGTGGGGTGAGAACCGCCTTTGCACATAGATAATTATCATGCTTTCTTTTTTCCTTTTCCCTTAATATTATCTTTTTGAAAATATGAACTTGAAAAAGATAGATCATAATTCATGCATTTACCTTGTGAAAATTCAACTGTTTAAAAACTTAGGATGTAACTTCTCATTTGTCCCTTTGTGCTGAGATAAACAGGGGATGTGGAGTTGATAGAAAATGCCCTAGAGAGGCTTGGCAAGCAATCGAAGGACTGAATTTCACTATATGGTTTACGAAGTCAGTGGAGGCTGCACTTCGGGTTTTAGTTGAATCAGAGTCATCTCCGCCATGCAGCGTTTATGCAGAAAAAAGGCGGGACGGGAATCAAACCGTCCTATCTCTAGTCAGAGTAGCCGGGAAAACAAATGAGCGACCCTCATTTTGACCCACGCAAAATGGCGAGGATGAGAGAGAGCGGGAAGGTATTTCCATATGCTCGCGGGCGATGATTGGACCTCCCAAAAAGGCTTGAGAAAATGGACTAGCAAGCCACAAATAGGCAAAAGCTCAAAGAAGCTAATCAAAGGCCAAAGGCCAGAGTTGTGAAGGTTTTAACAGAACAAAAGTGAAGTACTCAAAGAGTCAAATCAAAGGCCTAAGGCCGATTCACTACAAAAAAAGCTGTCCCTCGCCAAAAAGAAATCAAAAAGGCTCAACTCAGTGAAACCCGAACCGAATCACGTGCTAGAGAAAGCTACAAGGAAACCATATAGTACGAGACAGTCCCGAGATTGCAGTCCAGGAGCCTGAAAAGGGCTATCTCCCGAAACATCCGAATTAATTTGCATCTCGGCACGAAGGTACAAGTATCAAGTTTCTTCTATTTATTTACACAGTTCAATTTGGTAATAAGTAAGTAATGCATGAATTAGGATAAATCTAGTCCCACAATCTCACTTTCATATTTTAAAAGTTTACTTAGATAGTGTGCCGCCCTTTAATAGCATTGTTCGGGACGAACAACTAAAAGTGTGGGGTAATCTGATGGACCATAATTGTATGAATCATAAACACAGTTAAACCCACCAAATTAGACTCTTTGTCTATTTAACTTTTGCTTGTTAGTTCCGATATTTATCTACAGGGTATTTTGAAGTCTAGAGAGAATAGAGGCTAAGGAGGAGTTTTAAAGCTGAAAATGAATTACGAGTCATTCCAGGACACGACCAAATTCCAACTTTCAAGAACCGACTTGGAATCACTCAAATATGCTAGAACAGTCGGCATTTGGACAGGAACGCAATGCAAAGGCACCGAGCCCGGTAAAGGCCAAACAAGGGCAATTTCAGCCGATTTGGGATTTCGACCATGTTCGGGGCAGAATTTGGCTTAACTTCCTTCTTGAGATCATCTTAGAATGACATTTTCATTTAGAATACACTCTCCAAAATCCAAGAAGCTCCGCCCTAAAGCTCCGGTCAGATTCCGGTCAAACCGATGGCTTTGTGGAGACAAATATCTCATTCCACTCACACATATCCTCCCCTCCTCCACCACATGGGCGGCTAAGCCATCATCCACTCCTCCTTTGCCAAATGGGTGGTGGCTTTTGGGAGGACACCTCACCTTTGATGGCTTTTGAAGCCTCCTCTCATCCCATGCCAAGTGTCTTCACTTCCTCCACAAATCTACACTCCCTTAGCCTATAAATACCAACCTTCCTTCACTTGTAAAATCATCCCATTCACAACTCCATAGTTAGAGAGAGAAGCTCTAGCTTATCTCTAGATTTTGGGCACTACTCTTGTAAACACTTGCTTTAAATCTATAATACTCTTGTTGGTTCTTGAGTATTCTAGTTTGTTCTTGAGTACTCTTGTCGGTTCTTGTAGTACTCAAGCTTGTCTTTACTTTTCACTGTTCTTGAATACTCTTGTCGGTTCTTGAAGTACTCACCCCTTTCCTTTACTGTCTTTTACTTTCGAAAACTTTACTTTCCTGTCTTTCAAAACTGCAATTTTACTTTCCTTGTCTTTACTTTCAAAAACTTTACTTTCTGTCTTTCGAAAACCTTTACTTTTCAAGTACTTAGCTATGATGTCCTCTTCCAAGGATAATCGTAGCTAAAACCTTCATTCGGTTGAAGGGGTGTACTTGTATCATAAAATGTTTTAGACCTTTTTCTTAATGTCTCTTTGTGTTCAACTTGTTCTAAGTGCCATATATTAGGTCAGAACTTCATTGGTAGAGTGGATGCTCGGAAGAGCAAAGCTCTACCATGAACTCGTGACCTCCGTGGATAAGTGGAGGCTCGGAAGAGCACAGCTTATCTGTGGAGATCAACTTCTTCCAAAAACCATTTGATTTATCAGGAATGATGGTCAAATGGATGCACATATTAGACAAGAGTACTACGTCTTGCAAAAGACTAGACGGTGTGGCAAGTCTTGTGCTAGGAATAGCCTCGATTCACTTTTGAACACTTAGTATAGTCATTAGCGGTCAATGATAAACGGATTATGATACAAGGCCCCTGAAACCGAATCTTTCCTTAACTTAGAACTTTACCTGCAACCGGAAGACTTGTCAATCACGCAACAACCGCTGTAAGTCTTCTCTTTTATTTTCAGTATTTACTTTTCTGTCATTTACTTTTCCGCACTAAAAACCAAAACCAACCAAAAAAAACACTTACTTTTCCGCACTAAAACCTCAATCAACCTAAAACACGCTCCCTCCCTGTACGATCCCTCAAAGAACAACTTATCCCCCTAATTCCCTTGGGTTCGACCCCTACTTACCACTTGCTACCCAGTAGTAAAGTTGCGAGTAGTGGACTATAAATTTATTCTTGCCTTAGCACACGACGATTGTGCTCTGCCAATTATGCACCGCCCTAGTGGAGAGATGGCGCCCCGAGACACACACCTTCCATCTAAATGGAGGGGAGGCTACAATTACACTATAGGACGTGTCTCTTCTTACTGGATTACCCATAGATGGGGAGCCCGTGTCTGGATTTGGGGAGTTCGATTGGGAGCCTGTTTGTTTGAATTTATTGGGTGCTGTGCCCGACCGTCCTAAGCTAAAATCGATAGGTAGTAAGACATGGTTCGATGACTACTTGAATAATATGCCAGCCGATGCGGATGAAGAGACGTTGAAGAAATATGCTAGGGCGTACATTTTATATCTATTGGGATTGACTCTCATGGCAGACTTGTCCGGTGATCAGGTAGCGCTGCACTACATTCCATTATTGGCGGACTTGGATAACGTCAGGAGATACAGTTGGGGGAGCACGGTTTTAGCTTTTCAGTATAGTCAATTGTGCAGAGCAAGTAATTTTAAGAAGTCGCAAATTGGTGGATGTGCACTATTACTACAATTTTGGTGTTGGGAGCCATGCGTATTGGACGTCCACAACCATATGACAGAGACGCACCAGAACTTGAAGATGATATTCATCCATATCTTAGACCTTGTTGGTCGTACTTGTGAGTAAACTTTATATTTATTTTGATATTGAAAATTGTTAAATATTAAATTTGTAACTCTTTTATTTATGCGCAGACATTGGGCCGGACCAAAACATTTTGAAGAGACCCCACGTGGTTCTTTAATCTTCTATCGGGATCAGCTCGAGCGAATGGTCCACGGTGATTTTATTTATCGACCATATGAAGAGGATTTGATGGAACGACAGCATCCCGTATGTCTCGAGTCACAGCAATTATGGGCGGCTGATGTGCCACTTATTTGCTTCAACATCATTGAGTGGCATCATCCTATTCGTACTATGAGACAGTTTGGATGGAATCAGATCATTCCACCTGCTCCTATAGCGTTTACGAATGATCACCACGGATTAGAAAGGAAAAAGAGAGTTGATTGGAGAGTGTACTTGCTCTAGGATGTTCAGTTATGGAATACTAGATGCGAGAGACTAATATATGGGGATCCGAGCGAGGATGGCGAAGACATTGATATTCCTAGTGATGAATATGTGCATTGGTATTCAATGATCACACGTCGCCTTATCCAGCCCAAATTGGAAGAAGAGGACTCTCAGGCGTATCGCCCTAGTGCCCATGAATTACCTAGCAATGTAAGTTATCACATGTTTTTAATATATTATTATTATACTATTTTACATGTGTAACTAACAATTTGTTCATATAGATTCGCACATTGCTCATCTGCGCTTCGCAGGCTGCAGAAGGATTCAACAGTACTGCAGACTCGCGACCAATTTTTCATCGCATTTTCCATACCGCAGTGGAGGAACTACGGTGTTGGGGGAGTTGCGGCTACTGAATATAAACCCTGATAGTATTCAGTTTGGAAACGGTAAATTTCCTCATTTTAATTGTATATGTAATTTATTCAACTAATATACTAATAAATTTTAATTATAGGTGACGATGATGATATGAGTGTAGGCGATGACCATGTCACCAACCTTGACTCACAGACACCATGTTATGATCGTCCATCAAGCTCACTGGCACCACCTTCACAACCATCTCGGGCATCCATCTCACAGGCACCACCTTCACCATCCGGTCACGGGCACAACCTTCATCCTGAAAAGACACCCAAACATTCATGGCTGAAGAATTTACGTAAGAAGAGAAGAGATTGAGATTAAATTTTACTTTAATGTATTGTTTTGTTATACTTATGCTACAGTGTGTAACAATGTCTTAATTTAATATATAATAATAACTTATGATACGTTTTCTATTGGACACGAAGAAATCCGGTAATAATTCAGTTAAATTTTTTGTAAAGATTTTTACCAGTTCGGATTCCCCGGATCTGGTTTTTTACGTGAAAAAATTGGTTTTTTTAAAAACTGGATTCCCCGGATCCAGTTTTTTACGAGAAAAAAAACAAAAAAATTTAGGTTTTTTAACAGTTCGGATTCCGCGGAGCCGGTTTTCCACTGGGAAAAAACAAAAAAATTTAGGTTTTTTAACAGTTCGGATCCCCCGGATCCGGTTTTTGTTGGGAAAAAAACAAAAACATTAGGTTTTTAACAGTTCGCATCCCCTGGATCTGGTTTTTGACGGGACCTGAATTTTTGACGGGACCCGAATTTTTGACGCCTCGACCAGAAGTGACCGGACGGGCACGGGTCGGGATTCCCTTAAAACTGGATTCCGGAGATCTAGTTTTTGACGCCCTATATATATTCATGTTCTCTCGTTTCATTCTACATCCAAATACACCTCGACTATAAATCTTGCATCATTTCACTCGTTCTAGCAACTTCCTTCAACATGGAAACTCCCACTCTTGATAATTTAGATGTTCCAATCATGGATGAGTACCACCGGGAAGAAATGGAAATTTTGGAAATGGTCGCTGTTGAGAATCCGCATTACGAGAATGCAATACCCCGTTACGTATGGGATCATCTGGATTTTGAAGATATTTCAGCATGAGAAACCAATCAACCAGCCGATGAGCATATGGGAGGGAATTTCGATCAACCGGATCTCCACGAATCCCTTGGAGTTGGGACTGAGTTTGACTCAAAAGAACTTGTCATACATGCGGTTCGGAAGTGGTCGATAATGAATCGGGTGGAATACGTGGTAAAAAATCTAACCCTTCTTTGATGGTGTTTCGCTGTCGAAAAGGTCGAGAAATTTGTCCATGGGGCCTCCGGATAGCTGCACTGAGAAACAGTTACCATTGGGAAGTGCGAAAGCATCGTGAGCACCACATATGTCAGAACGACACAATTATGGCCAACAACATTCATATGACGCCAAAGTACATCGCTAAAGAACTGTGGGATGTGATGACAGAAAAATTACGGTTGAGTGGAGTAGAGATACAAACAAGAATTTATAAAGACTATGGGCTAGAAATTCCCCCCTTGAAAGCTTGGCAAGCGAAGCAACAAACAATGATTAACTTATTTGGAACATGGGATGGCTCCTTCGCATACCTTCCGCACTTGAAGAAGGCTTTAGTTGATCATAGTCTGGAAACAGTTGTCAAATGGGATAAGGACGAAATCGATGGTGAGTACATTCAGGTTAATCATGTTTTTTGGGCATTTGCTGAATGTATTCATGCATTTAAGCATTGTCAACCCATATTATCCATCGACGGAACTCATTTGTATGGTAAGTACGATGCGAGGCTCCTCGTAGCATGCTCATTAAACACAAACAATGGTGTTTTACCTGTTGCGTTTGCTTTGGTCGAGAGTGAAAACACCTCCAGCTGGATTTGGTTCATGAGTTGCATTCGAGAGGGTGTCACTTCACGTCGAGGCTTGTGCGTCATATCTGACAGACACGGAGGAATAATGGCTACTATGAATGAACCACAATGGTCACCTCCTAATGCTTACCATCGTATCTGTGTTCACCACTTCCAGAGCAACTTCAACACGAAGGTCAAAGACTCTTATTTGAAGAAAAAACTTGGCAAGGTTGCATATGCCAAAAAAGAGTACAAGTTTGCAGCTCAATATGAGGAACTGATGAAACTGTTGTAAGAAAGACCTGACGTACGAAATTGGTTGCGCAACGTGGACGCTCATTTATGGTCTTTGGCAATGGATATTGATGGTATGAGATGGGGCTCAATGACCACGAACGCTTCGGAATCAATGGCGTTCTCAAGCACGGACGTGATTTACCAATTTCAGCATTGGTTATGTTCACTTTCAAACAGTTGAATAAATACTTCAACACCCGTCGTTATAGTTACGACAATACAGATTCAGCTTTGTTAGTTTATGGCATGTAGTTTGGCAAAACTTAGTATAGTTGTTCAAGCTGTTGTTCAAGACTAGAAGAGACAACTGTCCTGGAACAAGTTGAAGCAGATGGAATGTTTCCTAATTCAATTTAGGAAACTCAGTCGACCGTTGGAAGAGCAAGGCGGCTGCACATCAATTGACAGAAGTTGGAAGTTTCCAAATTCAGATTTGGAAACTTGTCTCAGCTGACCTAGCACAACTCAGACGCAGCAGTGAATATCTGGGAATGGATTTGGCAAGTCGGTGCTAAGATGCATATCGAAGATATCAAGAAGTCGGTTAGGAGGTTGCTTGCGCATGAAGCTATCTTATCTATGAAGATAATCGAAGATTGCCTAATCAAGATTGAAGATATACATTGGAGGATTATCTTCAAGAGATATGCGCAAGAGATTAGGAAAGATTTCCTAATGACATAGGCGGTTTAGATTAGGAATCCTATTGGCTTTAGGGTTTCTACCGCACTATATAAGTAAGGCTAATGCTTAGGTATTAGTCAGTACTTACGGAGAAGTAATTCACGCTCATACTCACTGAAGGGAGGAGGAGGCAAACGGCTGGTGAACTAATCGTCACTAATTATTCACGGTGCTCGGATTCAATCTGTTCTGGTGCTCGGCAGATTGATCGTGGAACAACACTGAAGGAACACGCACTACTGTTTTGATCTGTGCATTCGGGAAAAGGCGCTGATTCTCTCGGAGAATCATATTGGTGGATACGGAGCGGGAGCAAAGATCTAGGGGGAGACCTAGAGTGCAATTGCTAGAGTGTTCGAGGCTCAGGATAGTTTAAGAGGGAATCTGTAAACGGTAACCATGTACTCGCACCACTCAATTTTAGTGAATTGCTATCCATCGGGCTAAGAGACGGCCTTCCAAAAGTAGGCTCGTTAATGCCGAACTGGGTAACAACTTTGCGTGTCGTTATTTTTCTGCACTGCTTTTAAAATTACGCATGAGTTGTTCTAGATTTTGTTCTGCACCTGACCAAAACAACATCTCATCTACCGGGGGAAGATTTCAATTGGTATCAGAGCAAATACTTGACACAGAGAGTAGGATCCAGAGGATGTTTGAGATGGATTTAAGAGAAGGGCAGAACATCACTCATCCACCGCTGCTAGAAGGAAACAAATATGGCTATTGGAGGGTGTGAATGAAGGCCTTCCTAAAGTCTCAGGATGAATCAGTTTGGGAAGCTGTTGAGAATGGGTGGACACCCCCAGTCATCACCGAAGCCGACAAAGTCAGCCTTCTGACCAAAGGCAAGTGGACCGAGGTTCATAAGAATCCTGAAACAGCAAACTCCAAAGCAATGAATGCTATATTCTCATGAGTTGATGGAAAGAACTTCAAGATGATCTCCACCTGTGAGATTGCGAAGAAGGCTTGGGACATTCTTCAAACTGCTCATGAAGGAACAACCAAAGTTAAAATTTCTCGAATGGAGACAGTCACATCAAAGTTCGAAAACTTGAGAATGCAAGAGGATGAGACCATAACTGACTTCAATACACGGGTCCTCGATATCTCTAACAAAGCTTTCGCTCTTGGAGAACAAATAACCGAAGAAGTGCTGGTAAGGAAGGTGCTGGGATCTCTAACAAAGCGGTTCACCATGAAAGCTCTTGCTGTTAAGGAAGCTAATGATGTAAAGACCATGAGGTTGGATGAATTGATGGGCTCTCTTCAGACACATGAAATGGATATGAATGAAGAAGATCAACTCATGAAGAATAAAAGCATTGGTCTAAAAGCTGAAGCCTCGCCTGTTCCGGACAAGATGGGAGATCTGTCAGAACAACATTTTGCTATGTTCACTAAAAATTTTGGGAAGTTCATGAGAAAGCAGTGATGAGACGTATTTATACGACTCATTAAGACATCAAAACCCACCAATTACGACACTTAACCCAAAGAACATATGCTTGTTAATGTCGTTTTACATTTCAGGGCCTTTTGGAGTCTAAAGAGGAAACGCTCTTAAAAGACGGCATTTTATGCCAAAAACGTCACAATGACAGATTGACCTTCCCAACTTGTTTTGCACCTACAGATCACGTTTGGTGTCCAAATTGGTTGATTCAAAGCTTGATGGAAAGCTAATCCAAAGGGCTACAACTTTGTAGTTTACACCAAGATCTGTCCACGGACGCCTGAAGAATTACAGGGCGGGAAGGTCTCTTGCATTTCGATAAATATTGAGACGTCCACGGATTTAATGCACGAGACGTCCGCGGTTCACACTGTCAAATCAAACTTAACATATCTTGCTGTGCAATCTTTGGACAATAATTAAAGACCATAAAGACACGAGATTCCTGAGGAAAGAAGACAGAAAACAAAGAAGAAGAGGAAGAAAACAAGGAGCCTCAAATCAAGGAAGTAAACAAGTCCACAAAGGGACCACAAGAGGAGCCTATGTTTTGAGCTTGTCTTCTCTAAGGGGCTATAAATACAAGGATTGGGATGAGGCATCAAACACACCCATGAGAGTTTAGAGCTCCTCTCTCTTCTCAACACACATAATCAGATTTTCATCCCTCATCCCTCCCAATCACTTCTCTCTTGTTCTTCATTTCCTTTATTTCCATGTATTGCTATTGTGTTCCTTCAATGAATACAAGTAGCTAATCTTCATATTTGGTTTAGGGATTTCTCCCTTGTGTTTACATTTTGAGGCACTTGTTTTTAATTCCATTCTACATTTCACTAGTCCTTGGATATCATTCATGGATCAAAAGCTTGATCAAGTGGCTGTTTCGCGACCAAGCTTGGTTAAAGTTTATGATCCTTAATGTAACATTCATTTGATGCTAAGCGGCAATGATGGATAGTACACATAGATGAGCAATACCCTCGCCGGATTGTGTAATCTAATAAGGACTAGATTAGAAGGTTAAAATCCGGGCATAGTGAGGTTGTGGAGCTTAAATGCTTTGGGATGTCTATGACACCACACTACTACCTAGTTCGGTGAAACCGTGGTGTACTACCTTAGTCGGAGTACTTTAGGTTGTTACCCTAGCCGGAACAACCACACACTACGGGATGTAGAATGATCTATTGGTTGCCTATGATAAATGTAGCATGAGGGAGTGCCCTAAACTGAATATTCACTCCATTTCACAAACCTTTTATTTACTTGCAAGTTCTTGTACTCAAACCCTTTTACAACCCCCAACCCATTTACTTACTTTCACTTGAAGCAAAGAGCAGATAAGTAACCGTGTAGCTCCCTTGGGTTCGACCCCTACTTACCACTTGCTACCCAGTAGTGAAGTCGCGAGTAGCGGACTTATAAATATTGTTTGATTTGGCACACGACGACGTGGCTTATCAAAATGGCGCCGTTGCCGGGGAGTATTTACGCACGGTGAAAATTTGTTCTTTCTTTTTCTTTCATTTCCTTTTATTTCTTTTTCATAGCTTTTAAAGGATTCTGTCACAAAGACTTACGAGTCTAAGGAGATTGGGTTTTAAGCGAGACCGCTTGTGACTCCCCCAATCTCCTGGGAATCCCTTAATTGCTAGCTGTTCTACTATGTCCTCATGGATGATGAGATACCTCCCACGGTTTGGAGGGGCCATCGGAGAAGATCCTGTGCTGCATTGTCAAAAATTCCATTCCTTGTGGTCGCATAAAACCAGAAAATGAAACGTTAGATGGGTTTAAGCTTAAATGCTTTAAATTCACCCTAACCAACTTTGCAAAAATTTGGTATCACTCGTCAGCCGCTAGTTGTGCAGATTATTACGAGGATCTCAGAGCCCAATTCTTAAAGGAATTCTCCCCACCATCCCTACGACATGACATCCGCGTGAAACTCACCAACCTTCAACAAACCGAGGATGAAACATTGGACGAGTACTATACATACTTAGATATCATTGTTACACGATGTCCACACCATGGGTTCTCGGACGTGAGTCTTCTCCAAAAATTTCTCAAAGGGATGAGGCCGGATGAGCGGTCAAGGCTCAATGACGCAGCGGGAGGATCGGTCATGCACTTGACCATGAATGAAATATGGGATCTCATAGAGGACTTAGCCGTAGCCACAAAAAGACCAATGCACCAAACCGATGGAGGGGTACCGGCAATAGAAGATGTTCTAAGGAGGAGAGGGGAAGACGTTGTAGCCATCCCAATTGATGAATCAGAAACTGGAAGCACCGAGGAAGAGCCTGTATGGGAGATAACTCCCGAACCGTCAGAAGAGCTAGACCCATTAACACCGGAATCAGGAGTTCTCGATCCATTTGACCAAGAGGTGAACGGAGCACTCGAGGCAGGAGCGGTCCCAATCAATGAGCTATCCGGGACATATCCAGTACTCAGTATACCTGCTTCCGGAGACAGAAAGGAGCCTGAAAGAAGGATGGAGAAAAGGGTTCAGCAGGACGACTCCTTGATAGAGCATTCTGAAAACAAGAGAGCCCGACTCAAGGGACCAATGGCTATGAACGAAAGACCCTCACCAACATGGAGGAATGTGAAAGAAAACCCGCCCGACTATTGGATACCAGAACCGTGCGCACCAATCCACAAGAGCTTAGGGCGGAGCGAAGGATACACTGAGGCCAATAACTACAAGGAGCTATACCAGGAGTGGTTGGTAGAAGTCAAGCGAAACAAACAACTTCAGAATTCGGTGGGAAATCTGGAAGAGAAAGTCAGGACAGAAGGTGCTCTGAAGGTGGAACATCTTCAGACAATCACTGAACTTAAAGCACAGTTGATTGAAGCAAAAAATGATCGTGCTGAGCTTATGCTTCAAAAGGCGGAGTTTCTAGCAGTTATCTCATCCTTGAAGATTCAGAATAAAAGGGAGCGGGGAGATCATCCAGAAATCTTGGACGACCTAAAGCGGGAAAATGATGCCCAAAAACGAAGAGAGGTGAATCTCCTCAATATTGTGGATGCCCTAAAATGTGAGATTGAAACAGGCAAACTTGCTCATGAGAACGGAGGAACTGAACAACGTGAAGAAATTAGTCACAATGCTGAATTTTGGAACAAAGGACTTAGACGCTATTCTGGGAGCACAAAGGATTGGGGGTGGCCACAGAGACCTTGGATTCACTGGCGGATCTAGATCCGGAGAGACAACTTTTGACAAAGCTGCTTTACAACCGCATCCTGCTCCAATTGATCATCACCCACGAAGAAAAACCTTTGGCGAGTCACAGCCACAAGTTGTTCCAGCTGATTATCGCTCACGAGGAAAATCAACTTTGTATCCTCCAAGACAGCACGACAGGTGAAGATGTTTCTTCTGCAATCAAGTTGGACACATCAAATCAAGGTGTCATGAATTCCACATATCTCTCAGAAAGATGAAGCAAGTTCAGAAACCGCGAATGAAGCAAGTTTGGAGAGTTAAGCAAAGAACTGAGACATGTTATGTCGCTTTTAGTTCTACCAGTCATCTGAAGAAAGAAAAGTGGTACTTTGATAGTGGATGCTCAAGACACATGACAGGGAATTCTAAGTTTTTGACCAACATAGAAGAACACAAAGGGAGTTCAAATGTGACATTTGGTGATGGAGTCGAAGGAAGAGTCCTTGTGAAGGGAATTTTCAATGTTCAAGGACTGCCCAGATTGAAAGAAGTGTTTCTGGTAAAAGGATTGCATGCTAATCTGATCAGCATAAGTCAGTTGTGTGATGGAGGCACCATGTTCAATTCACACAGGATGAGTGTGTGGTATTGAACAAGAATAATGAACCAGTCCTCACTGGAAGAAGGTCATCAAATAACTGTTATCTTCTGAATCTTGGTAAACCCGATGCTGAAACTACGTGCTTACTAAGCAAAACTAAAGAGATGAACTTATGGCATCAGCGGATGGGTCATGTGAATCTAAGGACTCTACAGAAACTTGCCTCCGATGGTCTGGTTCGTGGAATACCCAAAGTTCAAGGAGAGCTAAGCATTGTTTGCGAAGACTCCCACACAAGAGCACCACTCAGATTAATACACATAGGCCCCTGGAGCTGCTCCACATCGACATAATGGGACCTATGCAGGTGGAAAGTTATTCTGGGAAGAGGTACGTACTTGTCTGTGTTGATGACTTCTCTAGGTTCACTTGGTCTTGCTTCTTGCGAGAAAAATCAGATGCTGTTCAGGCTTTTGTCCAACTATGCACTCGCCTGGAACATGAAAGAGAGGATAAAGATGAGCATATTGTGAAAGTACGAAGTGACCATGGAAAGGAGTTTGAGAATGCTGCTCTTGCAGATTTCTGCTCAAAAAGGGGGATAACTCATCAATTCGCTTCTCCAATCACACCTCAACAGAATGGAGTTGTGGAAAGGAAGAATCGAACCATTCAGGAGATGGCTCGAGTAATGCTTCATGCAAAGAAGGTTCCTTTAAAGTTTTGGGCGGAAGCCATGAACACAGCATGTTATGTCATAAATAGAGTTATGATTCGATCCGGCACAGAGAAGACTTGTTACGAGTTGTGGAAATAAAAAACCCACCGTCAAGTATTTCCATATCTTTGGAAGCCAGTGCTACATTCTCAGAGATCGAGAGTATCTGCAGAAGCTGGACCCTAACAGTGATGAAGGGATCTTTCTAGGATATTCTACTAACAGCAAGGCATACCGTGTCTACAACAAACGCACTGGAGTCGTCATGGAATCTATCAATGTTGTTGTGCAAGACGTTGTGCGAGGAGCATCTGAGACAAATACAGCAGATGATGATGATGTCCCACCTCATCCAGAACAACCTGCAGTCACTACTCCTAACCCGGAGATTGACACAGATAAAGATCCAGAACATCTTGCGACAAATGAACATCAATCAGAAGAGGATGCTGATACGGAAACTGCACCAACACTCCCTGCCTCTTCACGTGTCCTTCATCCATCAAGAGCAATTGAAAAGTATCATCCCGTCAGTGAGGTGATTGGTGATCCTACAGAAGGCATACAAACTCGAGGTAAACAAGTTAACTTTCACCAATTGGCTGGCTTTGCATGTTTCATATCTACTATCGAACCCAAGAACATCAAGGAAGCCATCGATGATGAATACTGGGTAGTCGCCATGCAAGAAGAACTTGGTGAATTCCAACGGAATGATGTATGGGATCTTGTTCCGCGCCTGAATAGTGTGAACGTTATTGGGACAAAGTGGATATTCAAGAACAAGTCTGACAAACACGGGAACATCACTAGAAATAAGGCGAGACTCATGGCTCAAGGCTATACTCAGATTGAGGGAGTAGATTTTGATGAGACTTTTGCACCGGTTGCTCGTTTAGAAGCCATTCGACTGCTTCTAGCTCTTGCTTGTCACCTAAAATTCAAGTTGTTCCACATGGATGTCAAGAGTGCATTCCTAAATGGGCTGCTGAATGAAGAAGTGTATGTGGCTCAACCAAAGGGTTTCGAAGATCCTCATCATCCTGACCATGTGTATCGCCTGAAGAAGGCTCTCTATGGTCTCAAACAGGCACCCAGAGCATGGTACGAGCGGCTTACTGAATTCTTAATCAACCATGGCTATGTGCGAGGAGGAGTAGACAAGACGCTGTTTGTGAAACACACAGGGTCAGATTTTATCATTGCCCAAATTTATGTGGATGATATTGTGTTCGGCTCTAGCAATCAGAAGCTGGTAGACAAGTTTGTTAAACAAATGCAGAGCGAATTCCAGATGAGCATGGTGGGAGAGATGGGTTACTTCCTTGGCTTACAAGTCAAACAAAAGAAAGATGGTATCTTTATTTCCCAAAGCAAATATGCTAGGAACCTGATCAAGAAGTTTGATCTGGAAAAAGCAACGCATAAGAGAACCCCCACTGCAACTCATGTGAAGGTTACAAAGGATGAAGCTGATACAAAGGTAGATCAAACCTTGTATAGAAGTATGATTGGGAGTCTATTATAACTAACAGCCAGTAGACCGGACATTGCGCATGCGGTTGGAGTATGCGCCAGATATAAAGCTAATCCCAAGGAAAGTCATTTGATGAATGTGAAGAGAATCATCAGATATGTGTGTGGAACAGCCGACTATGGGCTGTGGTACACTAAGGATACCAACTCATGTTTAGTAGGCTATTGCGATGCTGATTGGGCTGGGAATGCAGAGGATCGCAAAAGTACCTCTGGAGGATGTTTCTTTCTAGGAAACAATCTGGTCTTTTGGTTCAGTAAGAAGTAGAACAGTATATCTCTATCTACTGCTGAAGTAGAATATATTGCGGTCGGGAGCTGTTGCACCCAGATGTTGTGGATGAAACAGATGCTTGAAGAATACGGAGTTAAAAAAGATGTGATGACTCTCTACTGTGACAACATGAGTGCTATTAACATATCCAAGAATCCGGTGCAACATTTCAGAACAAAGCACATCGACATCAGGCATCATTTCATTCGAGAGCTAGTAGAGAAGAAGATAATCACCTTGACTCACGTATCTACTGAGAAGCAGCTGGCAGACATCTTCACAAAAGCCTTGGACAATCTTCAGTTCGAGACACTTAGATCCTCACTAGGTCTGTGTGTCATTGACAACTAAGTTGTTCCAGTATAGGATGGTCAACTGCAGCGTGCGTGTCTTATAAATAAAAGGTTGACCCAGAAGGAAGGGCAAACGGCTTGAATATTGGATTCGAAGAGGAGTATTTGGTCAAAGGTTTGCAAAGAAGAAGAGACAATGAGGTAAAAAGATCCTTAGTTTTTGTTGCAAAGCTTCCTGTTGTACTCCCTTGTCACTTTATGGCAAAAAGGGGGAGTAGTTTCGGAGTTTGAAAGCTCCTTAAAAGATTCAGTTGTGTTGTTTTGATTAGACATGTTTAGAGTTTGAAATCTCTTTAAAAGATTCGTCGAGTGCTTAATTTTTGTTCAGAGTTTGAAATCTCCTCAAAGATTCGGTTGGTAGCTTAGTTCGTAGCACAACTTGAGAGTTTGAAATCTCCTCAAAGATTCAACTGTAATAGTAGTACAGGTAGATTACAGTAGGTGGTTTTGCCAAAAATGCCAAGGGGGAGATTGTTTGTTTATGGCATGTAGTTTGGAAAAACTTAGTATAGTTGTTCAAGACTAGAAGAGACAACTGTCCTGGAACAAGTTGAAGCAGATGGAATGTTTCCTAATTCAAATTAGGAAACTCAGTCGACCGTTGGAAGAGCAAGGCGGCTGCACATCAATGGATAAAAGTTGGAAGTTTCCAAATTCAGATTTGGAAACTTGTCTTAGCCGACCTAGCACAACTCAGACGTAGCAGTGAATATCCAGGAACGGATTTGGCAAGTCGGTGCTAAGATGCATATCAAAGATATCAAGAAGTCGTTTAGGAGGTTGCTTGCGCATGAAGCTATCTTAGCTATGAAGATAATCGAAGATTACCTAATCAAGATTGAAGATATACATTGGAGGATTATCTTCAAGAGATATGCGCAAAAGATTAGGAAAGATTTCCTAATGACATAGGCGGTTTAGATTAGGAATCCTATTGGCTTTAGGGTTTCTACCGCACTATATAAGTAAGGTTAATGCTTAGGTATTAGTCAGCACTTACGGAGAAGTAATTCACGCTCATACTCACTGAAGGGAGGAGGAGGCAAACAGTCGGTGAACTAATCGTCATTGATTATTCACGACGCTCGGATTCAATCTGTTCTGGTGCTCGACAGATTGATCGTGGAACAACACTGAAGGAACACGCACTACTGTTCTGATCTACGCATTCGAGAGAAGCCGCTGATTCTCTCGGAGAATCATATTGGTGGATACGGAGCGGGAGAAAAGATCTAGGGGGAGACCTAGAGTGCAATTGCTAGAGTGTTCGAGGCTCAGGATAATTTAAGAGGGAATCTGTAAACGGTAACCCTGTACTCGCACCACTCAATTTTAGTGAATTGCTATCCATCGGGCTAAGAGACGGCCCCCCAGACGTAGGCTCGTTAACGCCGAACTGGGTAACAACGTTGCGTGTCGTAATTTTTCTGCACTGCTTTTAAAATTACGCATTAGTTGTTCTAGATTTTGTTCTGCACCCGACTAGAACAACATCTCATCTACCAGGGGAAGATTTCAGGCTTTTGCACCAAAGGTACACGAGAGGTTGGAGGTACTCCAAGAAAGAGCACAGTTCCACAGAGTCGTACTTTTTAACCCATCCCAGGGAATTTATCAAGTTACCACAGGAATTAAGCATCATCTGTGGAGAGTTTGCATACCCGAGAGAGCATGTTCCTGTGGAAAATGGACGACACTTCATATTCCCTGCAGTCATGCAATTGTAGTTTGTAAGTTCACGAACAGGGAATACAGCGACTTCGTGCCTCATGAGTATACACTTGAAGCTTACAACATGACCTGGAGTTACTATTTCAGTCCATTACCTCATTCTGACTTCTGGGAACCCTATGATGGACTTCCTCATATGCCTAATCCTCACTTCAAACGTACAAACGTCTGTAGAAATCTGACAAGGCGAAGGCGTACTGAAATGTACCAGAGGGATGTCGGCCAGTCCAGTACTCAAGGAGAGGCTTCATCATCACAACCCCCAGACAGAATTCAAAGGTGCAAATTATGCCAACAAACTGGTCATAACAGAAGGTCTTGTCCCTTCGCCAATGCAAGCTTAATCCAATATCCGAGTACCTATAGTACTGTTGTTGTTCACTTTTATTTTACTACAACTATGTTTCCAATGTCCAACTTTCAATGATTTCCAAACTGCTGTATCTTTTTATTTAAAATACGGATCGTAATAACGGGCTTAACAACAAAACAAAATTTAAGTTCGCAAAAAACCAGATCTCCAGAATCTGGTTTTTTACAAAACTGGATTGCCGCACTCCAGTTTTAGGTGGACGCCACGTATTCGACCGTCGTCCAAATCAGCCAGATCTCCTAAAAACCGGAACTCGGGGATCCGGTTTCATTAAAAAATGGTCAGTTTTGAAATATGAAACTCGAGGGGGTCAGTTTTGAAATGACCAAACTCAAAAGGGTCAGTTTTAAAAAAAACTCTGGTTCCAAACCCTATATCCAGCCTTGCTTTTGCAATGCCTCATGTTCGCGTCAGCGACTCATATGAGCTTCTCATCGCCAATTATTCTATCTAATTTCCATGCAGATCTGGTAGCCTGAATCCATCGCCTTGTTGCTAGCTAGCTCTTTCACCGTATCCACAACTGTAGCGACCGAGATGAGGCGAAGATGGGTCGAGCGGTCGTCGTCGGAAACGTTGGAGATTGAGTCGCTAGGGTTTTGAGAAGAAAAGCTAATTCGACGTTTCTTTATGAGAGAGAAAGAAATACAGTAGGCCGGTGAAAAGGGGCAAACAAAATGTCGTTACTGCCCTCCAAGTATGAATTATTGAATATGTAAACGTAGAAAAAAAAAATTAAAATATGAGTTTATAGTGGGACAGTTGTCAGGATATAGTGGGTTGATCAAAATGAATTAAAGGATGAGATGACGCCTCACTGCTTCACTCTAAGGATGGCTGCCTCATTTGAACGCTCATCTATATATATAAGAGAGCACTCGATTGTGGCAGGATTGTTAGAGTGAGGCAGTGAGGCATGTTGTGAGCCACTCATGTTGATGAAATAGTTGGGAATATTTTTTAATTTTTGCTTGTTGTTTTTGATGGATTTTTTGAAGTGGGACACGTGTCGCACTGAGATGAGTTTGACGGCTGAGATGGTGCCTCACTGCCTCACACTCAGGGGTGTCTCATTTGAACGCTCCTCTATATATATAGGGAGCGGATCAAATGAGAACCATCATTTAAGTTACAAACTAAGAACCATTAATAGCCTTGAGATCATTTTTATCAACATCCCAAATTAATAGCTTATTATTAAATAGGTAAAATAAAAAATATACATAAGAGGGTACTTATGTCCATAATTTGTATATCTTATTTGAATAATTAAAATTAAAATCTAAACCCCTAAATTTAGAAATAAAAAATATACATAAGAGGGTACTTATGTCTATAATTTGTATATCTTATTCCATAAAAAAAATAATTTGTATATCTTATTTGAATAATTAAAATTAAAATCTAAACCCCTAAATTTAGCAACTAAACGTCAAAAAATAAGTCAATCTAGAATCAATCCAGATTGTATCTAAACGCGAAGAGGTTAGGGTTCAAGTATTCCGATTTGTATCTGAGATGATGAGGTCAGACTCTCTCTCTCTCTTCGATCAATTCAGATCTGAGAAACCTAAAATCGCGTTTGATTTTTATTCAAATCGTGGATGGCGTACCTCGCGTTTCTCTCTCTCGTTTGAGATGGTGCCGATATAGAGCATTTTGTGACTCAGTCGAGACAGCGGATAGGGATTGGGGAGCGTTGGTGGCTAGATTTGTTATCTTCTTACCGATCCACTTGACTTTTCTAAGAAACCAGCGTTTTATATTCCGGATCTGTCCTTGAGGGAGTGTTACAGGAGGGAAGGGATTTCCGGAAATGGTGTCGTCCATGGTGGAGTTGCGACTTCGAGTTCGCGTTTGATAGGTGCGACGGCGGCGAGTTGGAGTTGTTTCCTTTGGTCGAATCCTTCCTTTCCAGCACTGTGATTATATCGAACAAGTCGATCTCCGCGACTTGTCGTTTCTGCTTCCGTCGGCTCCGTTAACCGAAGCTAGGGTTTCGACAGCGACTCCCGGAATTGAAAAACTACTAGAAAAATGGATCAAAATTGAACGGTTAAGCTTCATTTTTCATCACTTCAGCCGCATTCTGGGTGGTTGCGGCATCAATTTGGTATATAGGTAAAGCATTTGTCTTTCCAAGTGCTTGGCCGCGGCATCTGTTTCACACATAATCATGAAATCTGTCTTTTTGACAGCAATGCATAGTTTCTTCATTGGTTCGTCCACAGCATATCATCTGTTGCATCTTTAACTTGTGAGTTGAGAGTAGTATTATTGTTGCTGATGAAGGATTTATTGTTGCTTATGAAGAATAACAAGCTGCAAGATTATTGCTGGTGCATCTTTGGAGATGGAGGGCATGTTAATTGATGATATCTGAATCCACAGTGTGGTATAGTTTGGTTTGTCAAATTGAGTTCGTGGCATTTCACTATGAAGCTCGTGGCATTTCAGTATGCAGTTCGTGGATTTTACTATAAAGCTCGTGGCTTTTCAATAAAATAACAGTTCGTGAATTTCACTATAAACCTCGTGGCTTTCAATAAAATGAATCTATCTTTGTACTCTTTCATACGAACTACATGTATTATAAAGGTTCTAGTTAGACGAACTTTGATCCCTTTTAGACGAACTTCATGGATCACAGACTCGAACTTTCATCAATTTGTGGACAAACTTTAGAAATTCTTGGATGAACTTTAGAAATTCGTGGACGAACTTTCAAAATTCGTGGATATAAAATATGAGTATAAATTAATTAAATTATTGCCTTTTAATTTTACAAATCATAAAAATAAAAAACCAGAACTAAATTAAGAATCAAATCAAATAGTAAATGAATATCCCTAAATTGTAGGAAACTAATATATATATCAAACGATTTAATCAGTTAATAAAATTTACTTACTTATCGTTTTACCCTTAATTAGTCATTTTTAATTACTTTTTTTCCAATAATTACAGTGCGACAACAAGAGGAGTAAGCTGCCCCCGAAGGGGCATAATTTTTAATTACTTAAATGAGATAATGTCTATTTATTATCCATTATTAGTAATTTATCTTGCCCATTATAAATTTTAAATCAAAGAACCAGATTAGTTCTTAGTTTGTAACTTAAATGGTGGTTCTCACCTGAACATGTATAGGGGCGCGCTCAAATGAGAACTCTTCTTAGGCTAAGAACATGAGAACCATTTTGCACTTTTCGATCAAATGATCTAAGGGTGTAGATTGATTTTGCACTTTTGTCTTATAGGTAAAAGACAAAAGTACAAAATAGTAAAAGCAGAAAGTGCATAGTAAAAAGCAGAAAGTGCATAGTAGATGACGTGGTGCATTTTGGACCACTCATTTCAACAAAATGAGTGGCTGAGAATGATTCTCATGTTCTTAGCCTAAGAGGGTGTTCTCATTTGAGCGCATCTATATATATATATATATATAGGGGAGCACTCCGTTGAGGCAGGTTGGTAGAATGAGGCCGTGAGGCAGGCTGTGAGCCAATCAAAATGATGATGTGGCAGTGGAAAAGTAATTGTTGGTGGCAATTTATGGGGGGTATTTTGGGGTTTTATGGGTATAATTATTTTGAAAAATCTGACTTGTTTCATAGGAGAGAGGGTTTTATGATCAGAATCAAACTCATTTTTTCCCGTCCATTCCCAGAAACCCATTTTTTCTTCTCTCCCTCGACGAAAACGAAACCCACTTTCTTCAGATTTTGAGATCGTCCGCCGTTTCTTCTCTTCGCCGTTTCTTCTCTCCGCCGATTTTGGTTTCGATTTTGTTGATTTCCGTGTTTCTTCGATTTTGTTGATTTTCGTATTTCTTCGTTTACGCAACTCGGACGCGATTCGGCGCCAGGCGTGGGGGTTTCCGGACTCGCCGATCGGTGTTGGGTTGAGCCAGATTGGAGAGGAGGAGGAGGTGAGTTTGGGTTGGAAATTTATGTATCATGTGGTATATTTTTGTTTTCAGTAGTTTGAGTGTGTTTGGTTTTGAATTTCAATATTTGTTTATGGATTTTGATCAGATAATGAAATTGTCCAAATGTTCCGCTTACCCGGCCCTAGAGATGAAATCCAGACTTTTCCAAGGAATCAGAAGGTTAGTAGAAGCAGTGGATCCGGGAGGATTCTAGATGAGAGGTTTATCCGAATTCTGAAAATATTCAAGTGGGGTCCTGATGCGGAAAGGGAAGTTGAAGTGCTTAAGCTGAAGGTGGATCATGCGTTAGTGTGCAAAGTTTTGAGTGTGGATGTCGAGGTTAATGTTCAAGTGCAGTTCTTTAAATGGGCTGGGAAGAGACGCAACTTTGAGCATGACACTACGACATACATGGCTCTGATTCAATGCATGGATGAAGCTAAGCATGTAGATGAAATGTTGAGAATGATTCAGGAAATGGTGAGGAGTAATTGTGTTATTGAGCCTGGTGAGTGTTCTGATATTGTGAGGATTTTGGGAAGGGCTAAGATGGTGAATAAAGCAATCTCTGTTTTTTATCAGATCAAGAATCGGAAATGTAAAGGTAAACCAACAGTGAGCACATACAATTCTATATTCTTTATGCTTATGCAAGAAGGTCATTATGAAAAGATTCATGAGCTTTACACTGGCATGTGTACACTTTTCTTCAAAATTCGGAAGTAGTAACTAAAGACCCTCTGTTTCCATTAAATGTGTATTTCATGTAGCTAATATTCTAAGCCGCACAGTAGATGGTACTGCTAATTTATGTTTGATATATCTCTGTTTGGATTAGTTTTAGGTCACAAATGTTTGTGTAGGAATAATAATTTTAATCTCTGACATGTTAGCAAACATATTTTTTGCGTTAAATTTTTTTATATATATTATTTGCTTATATTCGAAACATGTTCACATTATTTTGATAAACTTTGACCCTGCTAAAATCTCCGTTCTCAACCAATCAATGATTTGATTATTAATGGCAATGGACTCATAGACCATAGAATATTCATAGGACGGCTGATATTCGAATTCAACTGCATTGGTATTTCAGAAACTTCTGTTTGGTCTGACTAAACTTCTTATGCAGGGTTGGCCCTTGACTACGAAATGATACCATTGTTGATGGCTTGATGAAAGATGGTTTGTGGGACTGAGAAGGCTGCTGGCATATTACTTCTTATTGGCATTAGCTTTTTTGTACCATTTTTTGTTGATAATGGTGGTTCAACAGCAGTTCTTTGTGGTTTAAATTGGCTTGTATTTTGTCAAAACATGTCTGTAATGGTACTTGTAGTGTTTTTAAGTGTGCATCATTGTTTGTGTCAAAACTTGTACAAATTATATGTCATTTGTAATTTGTACTAGAACGAAGATGTCAAAACTTATTCTGAAAGGAATGTGTAGTAAATTTGTGTAAATGTGTTATGAACAAGGGTGTAATGACATATCAATTAAAGAAATTGATTGCAATTTATTCTAAAACGAATGTGCAAATGTGTTATGAACAAGGGTGTAATGACATATTAAATACAGAAATTGATTGTAATTTATTCTGAACAAGCGGGTAGTGACTTATGAAACAAGGGGGTAATGACTTATGAAATAATGGGGTAATGACATATGAAATAACGTTGTAATTAAGAAACAAGGGGGTAAAGACTTATGAAACAAGGGGGTAATGACTTATGAAATAAGGGGGTAATGACATATGAAATAACGGTGTAATGGAGAAACAAGGGGTAATCACTTGTGAAATAAGGGGGGTAATGACTTATGAAATAAGAGGGTAATGACTTATGAAACAAGGGGGTAATGACATATGAAATAATGGGGTAATGACTTATGAAATAAGGGGGTAATGACTTATGAAATAAGGGGGTAATGACATATGAAATAAGGGGGTAATGACTTATGAAATAAGGGGGTAATGACTTATGAAATAACGGTGTAATGAAGAAATAAGGGGGTAATGACTTATGAAACAAGGGGGTAATGACATATGAAACAAGGGGGTGATGACTTATGAAATAAGGGGGTAATGACTTATGAAATAAGAGGGTAATGACTTATGAAATAAGGGGGTAATGACATATGAAACAAGGGGGTAATGACTTATGAAACAAGGGGGTAATGACTTATAAAATAAGGTGGTAATGACATATGAAACAAGTGGGTAATGACTTATGAAACAAGGGGGTAGTGACTTATGAAACAAAGGGGTAATGACTTATGAAACAAGGGGGTAATGACTTATGAAATAAGGGGGTAATGACTTATGAAACAAGAGAGTAATGACTTATGAAACAAGGGGGTAATGACTTATGAAATAAGGGGGTAATGACATATGAAACAAGGGGGTAATGACTTATGAAACAAGGGGGTAATGACTTATGAAACAAGGGGGTAATGACTTATGAAACAAAGGGGTAATGACTTATGAAACAAGGGGGTAATGACTTATGAAATAAGGGGGTAATGACTTATGAAACAAGAAAGTAATGACTTATGAAATAAGGGGGTAATGACTTATGAAACAAGGGGGTAATGACTTATAAAATAAGGGGGTAATGACATATGAAACAAGGGGGTAGTGACTTATGAAACAAGGGGGTAATGACTTATGAAACAAGGGGGGTAATGACTTATGAAATAAAGGGTAATGACATATGAAACAAGGGGGTAATGACTTATGAAACAAGGGGGTAATGACTTATGAAACAAAGGGGTAATGACTTATGAAACAAGGGGGTAATTACTTATGAAATAAGTGGGTAATGACTTATGAAACAAGGGGGTAATGACTTATGAAATAAGGGGGTAATGACTTATGAAACAAGGGGGTAATGACTTATGAAATATGGGGGTAATGGCTTATGAAACAAGGGGGTAATGACTTATGAAATAAGGGGGTAATGAAATAACGGAGTAATGGAGAAACAAGGGGGTAATGACTTATGTATTATTTTAAAAAGGGGTAATGACTTATGAAACAAGGGGGTAATGACTTATGAAACAAGGGGGTAATGACTTAAGAAACAAATGGGTAATGACTTAATAAACAAGGGGGTAATGACTTATGAAACAAAGGGGTAATGACTTATGAAATAAGGGGGTAATGACTTATGAAATAAGGGGGTAATGACATATTAAATAAGAGGGTAATGACATATGAAATAAGGGGTAATGGAGAAATAAAGGGGTCATGACTTAAGTATTATTTTAACAAAGGGGTAATGACTTATGAAATAAGGGGGTAATAACTCATGAAACAAGGTGGTAATGACTTATGAAACAAGGGGGTAATGACTTATGAAATAAGGGGGTAATGACATATGAAATAAGGGGGTAATGACATATGAAATAAGGGGTAATGACATATGAAATAACGGTGTAATGCCATTACCCCAAATAAGGGTATTACAGGCTTATTTCATAAGCCATTACACCCTTATTTCATAAGCCATTACACCCAAAATAAGTGTAATGCAATATGAAATGAGGGTGTAATGGAATATGAAATAAGGGTGTAATGCCATATGAAATAAGGGTGTAATGCCATATGAAATAAGGGTGTAATGGAATATGAAATAAGGGTGTAATGCCATATGAAATAAGGGTGTAATGCACATATGTAGAATGCAAAAAAAAAGTAACAAAACACTTATACAAATAGTAATAAAAATTTGAACTTGGAGAGAGAGGGTATAAAGTAGAAGTGATGTGTATTAGGGGTGGGCTCGGGTCGGTTCGGGCCGGTTTTTTGTCAAAACCGAACCGAAACCCAAAAATTCGGTTTGGTTTGGTTTCAGGTCGGCTCAAAATGAAAACCGAGAAAACCCAAATATTCGGGTTTCGGTTCGGTCCCATTCGGTCCCGTTCGGTCCCATTCGGATCGGGTTGGTCGGTTCGGGTTTTTTGGGGCTTTTGGGTCGGGTCGGGTCGGTTCGGTTCGGGTCGGGTCGGTAACTCAACAGAAAATACAAATTTTGTCTACGTTTTGGTACCTGCTAGCTGCTACAGTCCATACAGTCCATGATACAATATCAAACACAAAGTCACAAACACAGATTACAAGTTACAACTCAGTTCAAATACTAAAGTCTGGACTTATGGTGGACGCGGCGACGGTGATTGGCTATCTCTTCTCAAGTTTGCGCAAGCTCATTAGTCATTACGCGACAAGCTCCTGAAAAAATTAGATACACCATGATCAAAATTCAAATCTAAGAAGAAAACAAAATAGAAGATGCTAAAAAGAATGGATAAGACTATAAGAGTAAACACTAAAGTACTAAACACAAAACAAACATCTCATGACTCATATCACAGTCACAAGTTTCATAGTGTGAAACTGTGAATGCATATCATATTATCATGCCACTGTGAAATGTGAATGCATATTTGCCAGATGCTAAAAAGAATGAATAAGTCATAAGACTCACAAGTCACAACTGAACTCAGTACTCACAGACCACAGTGCATACTGCATAATATGCATACCACAGTTAGATAAAAAAAATTAGATTAACAAAGAGAATTACTTCTCGATATCTATAAAAGTGAAGGATAGTTTTGGATGCATGAGGGCAATACGAAGCACACAATTCTTGACCGAATGCAGGACCTTACTTGGACTTTTGGTACAATGAAAAAAAAAGTTAGAGATGTCACTGAAACTGCACAATATCACAATATCACACTGCACAATATCACACTGCACAATATCACACTGCACAATATCACAATATCACACTGAAACTGAAACTGCACAATATCACACTGCACAATATCACAATATCACACTGAAACTGCACACTATCACACTGCACAATATCACAGATTCACATTTCAGTGATTTCACAGTGGATTCAATTCATATATCACAAGACACAAGTTCACATAGCATATGCCATATAGCATAACTGCATATCACACTCACAGTGTCACAACTCACAGTGCATATCTATAATTGTGACACAAGGAAATTGTGATGCATCCATGTCTGCACAATATACAAATTATCGAATGAACAAATGGATTCAACAAATGGATTCAAAACAATCAAAATGGTTCGAATTCAGTGAATTCACTGAATCCGAATCTGACTTGGACCGGAGTTTCCGAAATGGAATTAACCGAATTTCAATTTGCAATTTCGAATTACCTTTAAGGATTGAATTCGAAGGCTTGAACACGGATCGGGACTCGGGAGACGACCGAAGCTTGGATCGGGAACGGGCTCGGATCGGGAACGGAATGCTTTGACTCTGATGTGGATGCGTCTGCGGGATGGGACGATCGGAGAGCGAGACGACCGGTGCCGCTGCTCGAAGTCGATTTGGAAATTGCGAGGCGAGACGAGAGTCGACTGTCGAGAGGACGAGAGCGATGGACGAGCGAGAAGACGAGAATGCGAATCGTGTTTAGGGTTTTTTTAATTAACCAATCATATGCTGCCAACTGTACACTTGATTTTACAATCGGGTCGGTTCGGGCTTTCGGGCCAAGGGAAGTGTAAAACTGGGACCGAACCGAATTTCACTATTCGGTTCGGTTTTTTTTCGGTTCGGTTTTTGGTCCGATGAAAACCGACTCGTTCGGTCTTTTTCGGTTCGGTTCGGTTTGGTTTTCGGTTTTTCGGTCCTAAACGCCCAGGCCTAATATGTATTGGATAGATAGGTTATAAACTATAAAGTAGAAGTGATGTGTATTGGAGAGAGAGGGTATAAAGTAGAAGTGATGTGTATTGGAGAGAGAAGAGATACAGTAGAAAGTGATGTGTATTGTAATACAAATACCAAAATGCCCTTCAATTAACAAAATAAATTTGTTTTATGAATATCTAATATTAAAAAAGGAAAGTTAGTGGAAGACACGTGTCACGTTGAGATGATTTTGACGGCTAAGATGAGTGGGTGGGATACTGCCTCACAGTTTCATTCTAATTTTGCTGCCTCATTTGAACGCTCCTATATATATATATAAATGAGTGCTCAAATGATGACTGATAAATAGTGCAGGAATGTGAATAGTGTGAGGACAACCAGCCACAACGCGCCATGTGTCCCACTATTCACCTCACTCACCCACCCAATGGGCTCCGTGCTTTGAGAGGTGGCAAGGTGAGTGGGGTAATAGTGGGACACATGGTGCGTTGTGGTTGGTTGTCCTCACACTATTTATGTCCCTGCACTATTTACGTGTCCTCAACTGAGCGCACTGTTATATAGAGGAGCGCTCAAATGTTACCCCCTCCTTAGAGTGTTATGTGTTACTTCAATCTCAGCCACACATCCAAACCCCCCGTACTTTGTGGGTGCGCCATGTGTCTCACTACCAAAATCCTGCATTATTCAAAAAGCAAACCGTAAAAAGCAAAAACTATTCCTGCACTATTCCTGCACATTCAACCAATCAGATTCAAGATAACACATAACACTCTAAGAGCTTATAACATTTGAACGCCCCCTATATATATATTGGCGGCGCTCAAATGTTAACCACTCTTAGAGTGTTAATCTATTAACTCAATCTGCACCTTTAGATCATTTGATCTAAAGGTGTAGATTTGATTTTACACTTTTGTCGTTTTGGTAAAAGTCAAAAGTACAAAAGACAAACAACTTTCACTTTTTCAGATTGATTGTGCACCTTTAGATCAAATGATCTAAAAGTGGAGATTGAGTTAATAGGTAAGAGGGTGTTAAAATTTGAGCACTCCTATATATATATAAAGAGGAGCGCTCAAATGTTACCCCCAAATTAGAGTGTTACCTCTTACTCCAATCTTAGCCATACATCCAAACCCCCCGTGCTTTGTGGGTGCGCGCCACGTGTCCAAATAGTAAAACCCATTACTTTTCAAAAAGCAAACAGTAAAACTCACTACCAAAAATCTACTACTCCGACACTATTCCTGCCACTATCAACCAATCAGAATCGAGTAATTGGGTAACACTCTAAGAAGTGGTAACATTTGAGCGCGCCCTTATATATTATATATATATAGGTATATATAGGGAGCGGATCAAATGAGAACCGTCATTTAAGTTACAAACTAAGAACCATTATTAGCCCTTAGATCATTTCAATCAACGATCCAAATTAATAGCCAATTATTAAATAGATAATATTTAAATAAATAGATATGAGGGCAATTTTGTCCGTAATTCATATAAATGAATTGACTAAATCAAATTAAAATATCAATTCCTTAGATTTAGCAACTCAATCGGTTGGTGTGTTTTTAATCGATAATGGTCTGCTTTCTATTGAGCTCTTTGGAAATTCATCCGCTCCTCCTCCATCAGGATCTCCGAAACTCGGATGCCATTGAAGACACATCGTCGATCAAAATCAAATGTGTTCCTGATGCCTCTGAAGAGCCGATGCCTCTGAAGAGCCGATGCCTCTGAAGAGCCGATGCCTCAGTCACAAACCCTAATTACGCATCATCTTGCCATCGTCTTCGATCTACATGACCTCCAACGCATCCCAGTTCGTCCGATTGTTGATTCGTGGGAAGCTTGGGTTGTGATAGCATAGCAGTGGTTCGGTGAATTCAGTTTGAGGGCAACTGGCGATGGACTTCGAGCCATGTGACAGCAGTAGTGAGTTGAGCGTTTTGAAAATAAAGTCGTGATTTTTATTGAATTTCGTATTGGGTTGTAGATGTATGTGTGTCAAGTCTTCGGTTATGTTGTGTGTTGGCGATGATTATTGCATTTTGGGTTTGTTTTTGTTGTTTGGAGTTGGAAATTAGCTTGATACAAGGGGAATTCAGCTTGAGCTCCTGGGTTAACAGTGGACATGGGTTTGCCAAGAAAGCAGCTGAGTTTCGTTTGTCAAATTAAGTTCGTTGCTTTCCAGTGTGAAGTTTGTGGATTTTTATTGTACGGTTGTGCTTTTCAACGTAAAGTTCATCAATTTTAAGTATAAAGTTCGTCTATTTCAAATGTAAAGTTCGTGAATTTTTTACATAAAGTTCGTGGATGAACTTTATAGTCTGATATGTCTAAATCTCTTAAAGTTCATGGACAAAATCCTAAAGTTCGTCGATTTTAAATGTAATTCGTCTATTCTCAATAAAAAGTAAGTGTCATTTCATGTTTTCTTTTGTGATCTATCTGCGAGAAAATTATCATATTTTGAGCGAGTTCAAGGGTTACGTTTTCATATGCCTTCGCCAACTACAATATATTCACATACATAAAGTAACGTTTATGGACGAACTTTATATATCGATCAACATAAATCTCTTAATAAAGTAAAGTTCGTCCATGAACTTCTTACTTTGTATCCCGATTTGCCTAAAACTGTTAATAAAGTAAAGTTCGTGGACGAAATTTTAAAGTTCATGGATGAAATTGTAAAGTTCGTCCATGAACTTTGTATCCCAATTTCCCTAAAACTGTTAATAAAGTAAAGTTCGTGGATGAAATTGTAAAGTTTGTGGGCGAAATTGTAAAGTTCGTGGGCGAAATTGTAAAGTTTATGGATAAAAAACATGATTGCAAATTAATTAATTCAATTATTGTTTTTAAATTCATTAAACCCAATTAAGTAAAAAATAAGAACTAAAATAGAAATCAAATCAAACAATAAATCGAGATCCTTACTTTTAGGGAACTAACAGACTTCTATTTTCGTTGCTTTCAATTCTACCCTTAATTAATTATTTTTAAATACTAAAATGAGATAATGTTTACTTATTATCCATTAATTACTATTAATCTTACTCATTCAAAATTTTCAATCAACAAACCAAATTGGTTCTCAGTTCTTAACTTAAAGGGTGGTTCTCATCCGAACCTGAGCACTCGGTTGAGGCAGGGTTATAAGAATGAGGCAAGTGAGGCACATTGTGAGCTACTCATTTTGTATATGTGGTAGAGAATAGTACCGGAATAGTGTTTTGCTTTTTGCATTTTACTATTGGTAATGGGTTTTACTATTTGGACACGTGGCGCGCCCACAATGCACGGGGGAGGAGGGTTGATGGATGGTTGAGATCGTGCCTCACGTTTGGGAGGCTTGCCTCATTTGAACGCTCCTCTACCTAGATAGGGGAGCACTCGGTTGAGGCAGAGTTGTAAGAATGAGGCAAGTGAGGCACATTGTGAGCCACTCGTTTTGTATGTGGTAGGGAATAGTACCAGAATAGTGTTTTGCTTTTTGCTTTTTACTGTTGGCAGTGGGTTTTATTATTTGGACACGTGGCGCGCCCACAATGCACGAGGGGTTGATGGATGGTTGAGATTGTGCCTTACGTTGCCTCACGTTTGTAAGGCTTGCCTCATTTGAACACTCCTCTCTCTATATATATAGGGGGCGTTCAAATGTTACATGTTGTTAGAGTGTTACGTGTTACATGATTCTGATTGGTTGATGTAAAGAAGGAACCAATCAGAAGCGAGGAACACGGGGCTTACGGTGCACCTGACAAGCATGGGGGGTTGTGTGGGTGAGGTTGCACCGTAGTTACGGTGTTCCTCGCTTCTGATTGGTTCCTTGATTTTCAATAACCAATCAGAAGCTCCGTAACACGTAACACAATAAGAAGCTTATAACATTTGAACGCTCCTCTATATATATATATAGAGGAGTATTCAAATGAGGACATGAGTTTTTTGTAAGGACGTAGGGACAAATCTCATCCATTAGATCATCATCCATCGAACCCCCCGTGCTTTGTGGGCGCGCCACGTGTCCAAATAGTAAAACCCACTACCAAAAGCAAAAAGCAAAAAGTAGTGGGTTTTACTATTCTACACACGTGGCGCGTTGTGGTTGGTTGTACTCACGTCCTCATTTCTGGAAGTGTCCTCAATTGAACGCCCCCTATATATATAGGAGCACTCAAATGAGGCAGGCAAAATAAGAATGAGGTACTGAGGCACGATCTCAACATCCAACCCCCCGTGCATTGTGGGGGCGCCACGTGGCAAATAGTAAAACCCACTACTTCATAGTGTGAACGCAAACGTGGCTTCGCCACGTGCGTCCAATCAACTCCATCAACGACTCAGATCGTGCCTCACTGCTTCATTCTACCAACCCTGCCTCAACCGAGTGCTCCCTTATATATATATATGGGCGTGCTCAAATGTTAACCACTATTAGAGTGTTAACCTATTAACTCATTGTGAGCCACTCATTTTGTTGATGTGACAGAGAAAAGTACCAGAATAGTATTTTACTTTTCACTTTTTGAATAGTGCAGGATTTTAGTAGTGGGACACATGGCGAACACACAAAGCACGGGGGTTTGGTAGTAGGACACGTGGACCAATCACAATGAGTTAATAGGTTAACATGCTAAGATGTGGTTAACATTTGAGCGCTCATATATATATATATATATATATATATATATATATATATATATATATATATATATATATATATGAGCGTTCAAATGAGACATCCCTTCTAAGAATGAGACAGTGAGGCACCATCCCAACCTCTCATCCATTTTGATCATGCATTGAAAGAACACCACGTGTCCCACTCCCACTCCCACTATCCATATCCTTTTCTCTTATTTTTAAAATCAGATTAATTGCAAAATTAATTCGAAAAGGGTGTTTTGGGGTTTTACATTTCCTACAAAGCTAACAGATTTTGACAAATTTGGCATTTCTCTCTCATGTTGTAAATGAAACGAAACCCAGACATGGAAATCCAGATCTGCACCGATTTGGATTTCGTTAGTTCGATTTTTGATCGCAGTGATTCGTAGACAACTAATCGGAGTTTGTCGTAAATAACTTTTGAAGACGGTGTACCAGTTTTGGCGGTGGGGTAGAGGAAACTATAGTTCTCTGATCGACTGAAAACCAAGGTGGGGATGACTTCTTCGTCGGATTCGAAAGGTAGTAAATCGAGGTTTTCCAGACGTTTTGGTTCATATTCTAAGGATACCGTTTTGCTTCAATCGACATCCTAGTGGGTTCAAAGCTGAAGACGACGACGACGATCTGTTCATGGTGGTGCTGATTGGAGACTCTATAGTTGAAAAATCAAATCTGCTATCTAGCTTCACTCGGAATGAGTTTAGTCTTGTGTCAAAGTCGACGACTGGGGTTGAATTCACTACCAGGAGTTTGAATGTCAAGAACAAGGTTATCAAGGCTCAGATTTGGCATCTTTCTGGCCAGGAGAGGTATCAATGTTGCTAATCTCTGTGTTTTCTTGATCTGATTTTGCTTGTAAAGCTTTGAAGTTCATGGTGTTTGGATTTTCGAAATTAGGTTGTGAATGTGATATGGTGATTGTTATGGGTTAGAAGATCAGATATTTGATTTAGGGTTTGACTGATTTGAATTTAATTGATTATGATTGGAAATGTTCGTGATGACTAGTAGCCATTTTATATCTCATTTTAGTCAAGGTTACAGATATCGCTAATCGTGCGGACAAGGTGCTAGAGGATTAATGGGAGATCAATCGGAATTAATTGGTTTTTTATTTTTTATCATATTTTTATATTTATAATTGAAAAATAGTTATATAAATGTTATTTATAAATGCAATAGTTGACATGTGATCAAAAGAAAACAGGGTGCATGCCAAAACTACTCTCAATGAGTACTAAACATGCTAAACTATTGCTAGTAATCTATATAGAAATTCAAACTACATCATGCATAGGCCATACATACTTGATACTACATCATGAACAAACTAAATAATCAAATTTGATCTAAAAAATCCCAATTATTACAATAAAGTCCTCAAAGTTTAATCTGTAACATTTAGCTGTCTGGACCGATTAATTGCCGTCTGAATCGATTAATCGCTGCCTGAACCGATGAATCGCCGCCTGAACCGATTAATCGCCGATTAATCTCCGCCTGAACCGATTAATCGACACCCAGGCGCCACCCGATTTTTTCATCCGATTTGGGTAAAATTGGATCGGATTCAAGAAAAAGGCCGATTAATCCCCGATTAATCGGCCGATTCGACCGATTTCTGGAACACTAGTTTTAGTCGAGATTGAATTGGACTGACTGGCTGAGAAAAGCTAGGCTGTAGCTGAGCTGTTAGGTCGGTAGTGCTGGGAGGCTTGCAAGAAGCTTACTAAAAGGTTCTTCATTTGGGTCAAATTATCATCTTTTACCATTCACTTTTTATGTTTTAAATGTCTATTTTGTATTTTTTTACATGACTTTCCTTTCTGCGTGAATTCAATAGATGCACAGAAATGAGTACGGCTTATTAAGTTCCTAACTAACCATAACGTTTTACTCCTATAATTTTCAGGAATGAGTCACGAGGGAATCAGGTTTGGCAGTCAAGGAGAAGGAACCGCTTGGGAGAACCGGTTGGGGGTAATTTTGTTAGTGCTAAAGGGTTGGGATAAGAAGGAAAGAGTGGATGGCTAGGTGGAGAAGTACTTTTGATTTGAAGCTGATGAGTAATGATCACTATCAGCATAGGGGATTGTTTGTAGTCTTCTGTATGTTTTCGCTAGGTTGTTGTTATGTTGTAGTGGCAGGTTTGTAAGGGCTTTGAGCTTGGTATGTTGTATTGCTGTCCTTTTTTAGCAGCATTCCGCAATCAAATAATTTTTCAGTTTTAGTTGAATGTAAGTAAATGCATTACCCAAATTTTCATCTAGTATTAAACATCTTGGATGTATCATCTATTATTGAACATCTTCATTTAAATTCTTTTCATTTTTATTTTATACGTCATTACATCCTTGTTGATAACACATTTACACATTCATTTCAGAATAAATTGCAATCAATTTCTTTATTTCATATGTCATTACACCCCTGTTGGTAACACATCTGCACATTCGTTTCAGAATGTACACCCATCTGCACTTTCATTTTGATATCTCAATACACCCTTGTTGATAACACATCTGCACCCATCTGCACGCTCGTTATTTAAAACTGAATGCACGCTCGTTATTATGCCTGAATGAACGCTCATTATTTAATCTTTATGTGATATGTCATTACACCCTTTGTTGATAACACATTTGCACATTCGTTTCAGAATAAATTGTAATCAATTTCTTTATTTGATATGTCATTACACCCTTATTGGTAACAAATCTGCACCTTCATTTCAGAATAAATTGCAATCAATTTATTTATTTGATATGTCATTACACCCTTGTTGATAACGCATCTGCACATTCATTTCGGAATAAATTGCATTCAATTTCTTTATTTGATATGTCATTACACCCTTGTTGGTAACACATCTGCACCTTCGTTTCAGAATAAATTGCAATCAATTTTTTTATTTTATATATCATTACACCCTTGTTGGTAACACATCTGCACCTTTGTTTCAGAATAAATTGCAATCAATTTCTTTATTTGATATGTCATTACACCCTTGTTGATAACACATCTGCACTTACGTTTCGGAATGTACACCCATCCGCACTTTCATTTTGATATCTCAATACACCATTGTTGATAACACATCTACACCATCTGCACGCTCATTATTTAAAGATAAATACACGCTCGTTATTATGCCTGAATGCACGCTCGTTATTTAAAGCTGAATGCACGCTCGTTGTTTTAACATGTTAACAACCTGCTCAAACATGACATAAAACTTGACAAATTTACTGTACATTCGTTGTCATCTTTTTTGACATCTTCGTTCTAGTACAAATTACAAATGATATATAATTAGTACATGTTTTGACACAGACAAGTACCATTGCAGATAAACATCTGGTACACATAAAAACACTACAAGTACCATTGCAGACATGTTTTGACAAAATACAAGCCAATTTAAACCACAAACGACTGCTGTTAAACCACCATTATCAACTAAAAATGGTACAAGAAAGCTAAGGCCAATAAGAAGTAATATGCCAATTGCCAGCAGCCTTCTCAGCTTCG
This sequence comes from Rhodiola kirilowii, assembly GCA_033675215.1. Taxonomy (NCBI): domain Eukaryota; kingdom Viridiplantae; phylum Streptophyta; class Magnoliopsida; order Saxifragales; family Crassulaceae; genus Rhodiola; species Rhodiola kirilowii. Next base: position 38,688,051 of record CM066193.1, read on the forward strand.
CAAGCAGCAGATGCTCCATCATTGCCAATGCTCATTAATGTTTCCGACTTCTTATCCAGCATGAAGTTCCTCATGCCATATCTTCCAATAGTGTCCCATGGACTCCGACCTGCATACCAAATCAACAACGCAAGATCAGACCACTAATAATTTCAGAAACCATCATAACAGTGAGTATCGCAATTCTGCCAATCCTTCAAACTATACCGCACAAATTAAATCATAAAATTGAAAGTTACCATCTGTTCCAGCAATGGGGCGGATTTTGAACGCCTTTGTCGTAGTCGACACGTACTTGCTTTGTCTCCTTGAACTCCTCATCGTTTTTCGTTTTGCTGCGGATTTTGTTTTTGAACAAATAAAGCATAAAACTAGATCAAACAGATAATCAACGAATAAATGGATTAGAATAACATAAGTTTTCATACCTCCTCTTAAACACAGATTTACTAGTCTCTAAATCATATTTCTACAAATAAAAGCCTCATGGCCGTCATATTTCTAAAAATGAAGCGCACTAGCTACCAAAAAAATGTAAATCATGCAAATAGTCGGAAGTAGAAACAAGATGAACTAGTAAATTCTAGGGATACCTTCATTTGTTGTGCTATTAGAGGTAAGCCGGAAGTAGAAACAAGTTTGCACATTTTCCTGTTTGACAACTCTGCATTAATTTTTCTGATTAACAGAAGAGATGTAAGAAATAGCCCCTAAGTTACCTTCTTCCATTCTTCAGCTACTAGCCTACCGAGCACACCAGGTCCAACAATCAGAGCATCATGTTGTCTGATACAACCAGAAGATCAGCTTCTCCATTTCATCCCTAGTCGTCCCTCCAACTGCAAATCATCATAAGAAACAAATAAAAAAATGTTCAAACAACAGATAGTTGAGTTCTCTATTTCAGAACTTGTTGAAATCGACCTCCACAACATCGCCTGTGCAAAATTGATCGATCCTCCTGCACAATACTGACTGCATGAAATTGATCGATACGCCTGCACAACACCGGTGGTTCAAAAATACAGGGAAAAGATGGCAAAAATCAACGAAGGGTGGTTTGGCCTTCGACTGACTTTCACTAACGCCACCACCATCCCAATCCTCCACGCTCATCTCTCAGACTATTCACAAATGCTAGCTGAATGATTAGCGAGCAACACGGTTGATCCGAATCCAACAGAAATGGAGCGCGTCCGAAAAGGAAAGGACGACAGAGTCTCGGATTGCACTTCTGGATCGACGCCGACATCTAGGTTTCATTTGTTTGAATGTGGAAGCTGAGAGAAATATGTTCAACAGAGAAGAGAGAGAAACGAAATAGGAGAGAGAAAAGTTGTCAGCAGTCTCAATATACAAAATCCCCAAATTACCCCTTCTTAAATTCCCACCAACAAATACTTTTCCACTGCCATGCCATCAGAATGATTGGCTCACGTTGTGCCTCACTGCCTCATTCTACCAATCCTGTCTCAACCGAGTGCTCCCCTATATATATATATAGGAGCGCTCAAATGTTATAGCTTCTTAAAGTGTTATGTGTTATCTTGAATCTGATTGGAGCAACTCACCAAACTCATTCACTCACGATGCGCCACGTGTCCCACTACCAAATTCATCCACTCACATGTCTAATGGGCCCCGTGCTTTGTGAGGTGGCTTGTCCTCATTGGATGACTTTGGTGAGTTGGACCAATCAGATTGGAGTAACACATAACACTCTAAGAGGATGTAACATTTGGGCGCACCCTTATATATATATATATAGGGGAGCACTCAGTGGAGGTAGAGTTGGTAGAATGAGGCAGTGAGGCACGATCCGAGTCATTGATCGAGTTGATCAAACTGCGGCACGTGGTACATCCGCCGTTTGCATTCACACTACGAAGTAGTGGGTTTTACTATTTGCCATGTAGCGCGCCACAAATGCATGGGGGGTTAGATGTGTGGCTGAGATCGTGCCCCACGTGCCTCACTCTATTATTCACTGCCTCATTTGAACGCTATATATATATATAGAGGAACGCTCAAATGAGGTCCCTTCTTAGGCTAAGATCTCATCTCAACCGTTAGATCAAATGATCCAACAATAATCCTTTATCCAAAAAGTGAAAGTTGTTTGTCTTTTTACACTTTTTGCTTTTACTATTTACACTTTTGTCTTTTACCTAAAAGACAAAAGTGCAAACTGACAAAAATGCACTTTTTGAACAAATCTACACCTTTAGATCATTTGATCTGAAGGTGCAAATACGACCTCACGAGTTTAAGTACCCTAACCATGGAAGATAGGCATAGATTAAAAACTATGGGTAATCGTAAAGATGATGATCATTATCGTAGGAAATCAAATCCCTACATTGACTAGGTGCTGTAAGTGCCTTGATCCAGGCTTTTTGGATCCTTCTATCGTAGTTTATCTTTAAAAAAAAGAGTGGAGCTCATTTGAACGCTCCTCTATATATATAGGGGGCGTTCGGTTGAGGCAGGATTGTAAAAATGAGGCACATTGTGAGCCACTCATTTAGATGATGTAACAGGGAATAGTGCAGGAATAGTTGTTTGCTGTTTGCTTTTTGATGGATTTTTGGTAGTGGGACACGTGGCGCGCCCACAAAGCACGGGGGGGGGGGGGGATTGAGTGGGACACGTGGTTGGCTCAAATCGTGCCTCACTGCCTCACTTTAAGAAGGGGTGCTTCATTTGAACGCTCATATATATATATATATATATAGATGGACGTTCAAATGTTATGTGCTTCTTATTGTGTTATGTGTTATGTCGATTCTGATTGGTTAATGAAAAACAAGGAATCAATCAGAAGCGAGGAACACCGTAACTACGGTGCACCCTCACCCACACAACCCCCCCATGCTTTGGAGGTGCACCGTAAGCCCCGTGTTCCTCGCTTCTGATTGGTTCCTTCTTTTCATCAACCAATCAAAATCAATATAACACTTTAAAAACATAACACTCTAAGGACATATAACATTTGAACGCCCCCTATATATATATATAGGAGGGCTCAAATGAGAACACCCTCTTAGGCTAAGAACATATGAACCAATCTCAGCCACACATCTAAACCCCCCCCGTACTTTGTGGGTGCGCCACGTGTCCCACTACCAAAATCCATCAACAGTAAAAAACAAACAGTAAAATCCACTACCCAAACAGTAAAAAGCAAATCACTATTTCTACACTATTTCCTACCACATCATCAAAATGAGTGGCTGAGATTGGTTCACACGTTCTTAGCCTAAGAAGAGTTCTCATTTGAGCGCGCCCATATATATATATATATATATATAGAGGAGCGCTCAAATGTTACCCCCTCCTTAGAGTGTTATGTGTTACTTCAATCTCAGCCACACATCCAAACCTCTTCATGCTTTGTGGGTGCGTCACGTGTCTCACTACCAAAATCCTACACTATTCAAAAAGCAAACAGTAAAAAGTAAACACTATTCCTACACTATTCCTACACATTCAACCAATCAGATTCAAGATAACACATAACACTCTAAAAGCTTATAGCCCATATGAAGTTCATAATACAAATCTAGAGTTCATCAAATGTCGGCAAAAAAACTATAAAGTTGACTTTACAATTCTTAGTTCACTAAGTGTGAGCATCGGCTTATTTGCCAAAAGTGGCATAATATTCACAAAGACCACACACAAAATCTGAAGTTCATGTATGCTGTTTTGAGCTCGATTTGTATGAGATAAAATTCGCCTAGCCCATATGAAGTTCACACCTAAATGAAGCCAAACAAGTTAGCATAATGTTCACAGGAAGCAGGTATAGTTCACCTAGCCCATATGAAGATCACAATACAAATATAGAGTTCCATCAAATGTCGGCAAAAAAACTATAAAGTTCACTTTACAATTCTTAGTTGACTAAGTGTGAGCATCGGCTTATTTGTCAAAAGTGACATAATATTCACAAAGACCAGACACAAAAGCTGAAGTCCATGTATGGGATAAAATTCACGTAGCCCATATGAAGTTCACAATACATTTGTAGAGTTCATCAATTGTTGACATTACAAGTATAAAGTTCAATAAACACTTGTTACGTTCATTAAGTGTTTGTATGTGATCTGTTTGGTAATGTTGACAATTAGATGAACTGTTAGCATGAAGTTCACAATAAGCAGATAAAATTCACCTAGCCTATATAAAGTTCACAATACAAATGTAGAGTTCATCAAATGTTAACAAATCAAATATGAAGTTCACTCAAAAGAACTAAACATTATGCAAATAGAAGCACGATTTGCATTCCAAAGACAAGCGTACAACATAGCTCAATTGCACCGTAGAAGTCCATTGATCAAGTCCATAAGGCCTCGAATGGAGTTTTCGGCACCATAAGTGAAAATAAGGAGGTCATCCGCAAAGAGGTGGTGATTCACTTGTACCGCACGACGTTTAGCGACAAAGGACTGGACGACGCCATGATCCACTGCTGAATTCAAAACTCTGCTAAACCATTCCATCACAATCACAAAAACGCTGAGCGATAGTGGATCGCCTTGGTGAACACCCCTAGAAGACTTGAAGTAACGAAACAGCTTCCCATCCCATTTCATCGAGTAGAAGCAGTTGGACACGCATCTAGACACCAAATCAAAGGCTCTGTGAACCCCAAGCTCCGAAACACTCCAAGGATGAAAGGCCAAGACACCCTATCATAAGCCTAAGCCATGTCGAGCTTGATGATAAGATTACCACCAAAAGCTTTATGATTCAGGTCCTGGGTAAGCTCATGAGCTAGGGCAATATTCTCACGAATCGAACTTTCCTTAATGAACCCTACTTACTCCTCACTCACTATACGGGGGAGCCAACTGGCCAATCTCGAGGTAAGGATCCATGATTTGATTTTGTGGCAAAAGTTGCACAAGCTGATGGGGCAGAGCTGGGAGATGGACGTAGCATTGGCCACTTTGGGGATCAACGTGAGATAGTAGAAGAGAAGCTATGAGGAAGCTAAAGACCCTCCAAGAACCCAACAATAGCAGTCATCAGATCCACCTTGATCACATCCCAGAAATGGATGTAGAACCTACACGTAAAACCATCAGGCCCAAGAGAGCTATCGAATGCCATCTCATTTATCTCACTTCTGACCTCCTCAGGGCGAGGCTTGTTGTATAATGCCTGATTATAGCCTGGGTAAACAAAAGACTGAAGGACATCAATTACTACATGGGGAGGGGATGCCACATGGCCATCAAACAACTCGGTGCAATATTCCACAATAGCCTTTCCAATACTTTCCCTATCGTCTGTGAAAGTACCATCACCCAAGTTGAGGTGCACCTTATTTTTGACCCGCCTCGCTTTAATAGCAGCATGGAACAACTTGGAGGTGTGGTCCCCATGCTCCAGCCAGTTCATCCGAGCCTTAGCTTTGAGCATGTTATGGTGCATATATGCCACCTCCTGGTACTGACCTTTGCACACTGCCACTTCGTTAGCCAGGTCGGTGTTCCAGCCCTATTGCAATCTAGCCACAAGGACACCAACTTTCATGAGAAAGGTTCTCATTTTAACTTTAACATCACCAAATACCTCCCAGTATCATATCCTGAGGAGCACCCTCAACCGTTGGAGCTTTAGGCCAAAATTCACCTAAGGATCCGGATGCAATGCCCCTCCCCAACAGCTGGCCACAAAGGAATGAAAACGTGGGTGAGACTCCCAAGCGACCAGAGCCACTCTGGGTGAGTGACTTGCAGCATGGGGAACTCTGACATAGCCAGTCCGTTAATGATCAGAGAATATGCGTTCTAGGTGAGTGACTTGCAGCATGGGGAACTCTGACATAGCCAGCCCGTTAATGATCGATCGATCCAGCCTCTCCCAAATGCGACCAGAGCCACTCTGGTTATTAGACACGGTGAACGGGGACCCTCTAAAGCCACCATTCGAGAGGCCAACTTGGAGCTGGAACTCATTGAAAGTGACCAGGGGTCCGTCATCAGCTTGATTTCTTCCCACTTTCTCAGCCCAAGAGGAGATGACATTAAAGTCACAAGTAACAAACCACGAAGCGTTAATATAGTCCGAAGCTGTAACAAGGTCTTCCCATAGCTGCTCCCAAACTGCCTTATCATAGTCTGCATAGACAAAATAGAGAACAATGCGCCTATTTGAAATTTTACAATGAATATGAGAGGTGACCTGCTGGACGGACCATACTGTGTCCTGAACATCAATCCTCTCCATCCAGCAGAACCAAATATGGGTATTCATATCACCGTCATGCATATAATGGTCAAGGCCCATCTCACGACACAATGCATGCAAACGGTCATGATTGATCCACTACACCATTTTGCCCCATATGCAATAAGACAGGGCACGCTGTTGCAAAATCCGCGTTGCATAATATATATTGCAACACCCGCGGACTATTGCTTATGTTATCCGTTGCGTAAGACACCTAATGCCACATACGCAAAGCCTTTGTTGTGTCCCCCGTTGCGTAAGAACACCAAGGCAACATGTAATTAAGCAGCATCCCAGATGACGTTGCTTAAGATACTTACGCAAAAATATCAGAAACAACATATCACCTTATGTTGCATAAGAACACCAATGCAACATGCAATAATGTGACATGTGATCTAGCGTTGCTTAAGATTATTTATGCAATGCATTCAAAAGCAACAAGAATACCTGTGTTACGTTGGATATCCTATGCAACACTCGTTGTTTAAAGGAAATTGTATGTTGCTTAAGTGTCGCATTTATTTTAAAAGGACAGACTTTTATGAACCTCGTACAACATTGATATTGGTAGTTGAGCTACTTTTAACTTATGCAACGAGCATAGTACGGCCTTGTTGCGTAAGTTTTGAAGGGAATTGATATTTAGTCCCAAAATTTTCATTTTTGATTCCCGCCATTACCTTAAGCAACATCATTATTTATTGTCGTTGCGTAAGACAAATACAGAATTATGAGAGGCAAATTTTAGAAAAGGAGGGAATTAATTGTGTCCCAAAATTTTCATTTTTGATTCCCGCCATTACCTTACGCAACATAATTATCTATTGTCGTTGCATAAGACAAATTCAGAATTATGAGAGGCAAATTTTAGAAAAGGAGGGAATTAATTTTGTCCCAAAATTTTCATTTTTGATTCCCGCCATTACCTTACGCAACATAATTATCTATTGTCGTTGCATAAGACAAATTCAGAATTATGAGAGGCAAAATTTTAGAAAAGGAGGGAATTAATTTTGTCCCAAAATTTTCATTTTTGATTCCCGCCATTACCTTACGCAACATAACTATCTATTGTCGTTGCATAAGATAAATAGTAAGGCAACACGGGTATGATAAGGCAATACGCACATATGCAACGCAGGGTTTTATATTGCAAAGGTGAGGGTTTGGATGGTATACATATAGGGTTACGATGGTTTATAGCTAGGTTTATGAGAGGGTTATGCAAGATCACAATACACAAGGGTGTTAGGAGAGTGTTATGCACTAATAATTTAATTGCAAGATCACAATACATAAGGGTGTTATGCACTAATGACAATTGTTTATATCATGACAATTGAAGGCAAGAATCACAAATGCATAACGTATAACATAATAGTTGTTATGAGTTGAAGGCAAGAATCACAAATGCATAAGGTATAACATAATAGTGGTTATGTTATGTGTTGATTGTCAAATGCATAGGGTTGTTATATTTAACTAGGTTTAAGGGGTGATGCACTAATGAGAGCTAGCCTTCAATTCATGTAACACATTACAAAATATGACTAACCCATATCAATGATAATAGGTTATCAACTATTAAGATACATATATATTTCACAAATGCATAAGGTGGAACATAAGAGAGGAGTAATGTTATGAGTTGAAGACAAGAATCACAAATGCATAAGGTGGAACATAAGAGTAGTTATGTTATGAGTTGATTGAATTAGGTTGATCAAATGCATAGGGTGGAACATAAGAATAGTTATGTTATGAGTTGATTGAATTAGGTTGATCCAATGCATATGGTGGAACATAAGAGTAGTTATGTTATGAGTTGATTGAATCAGGTTGATCAAATGCATATAGGGTGGAACATAATTAAGAGTAGTTATGTGATGAGTTGATTGAATTAGGTTGATCAAATGCATATAGGGTGGAACATAATTAAGATTAGTTATGTTATGAGTTGATTGAATTAAGTTGATCAAATGCATAGGGTGGAACATAATTAAGAGTAGTTATGTTATGAGTTGATTGAATTAGGTTGATCAAATGCATAGGGTGGAACATAAGAGTAGTTATGTTATGAGTTGATTGAATTAGGTTAATCAAATGCATATAGGGTGGAACATAATTAAGATTAGTTATGTTATGAGTTGATTGAATTAAGTTGATCAAATGCATAGGGTGGAACATAAGAGTAGTTATGTTATGAGTTGATTGAATTAGGTTGATCAAATGCATATAGGGTGGAACATAATTAAGATTAGTTATGTTATGAGTTGATTGAATTAAGTTGATCAAATGCATAGGGTGGAACATAATTAAGAGTAGTTATGTTATGAGTTGATTGAATTAGGTTGATCAAATGCATAGGGTGGAACATAATTAAGAGTAGTTATGTTATGAGTTGATTGAATTAGGTTGATCAAATGCATAAGGTGGAACATAAGAGTAGTTACATTATGAGTTGATTGAATTAGGTTGATCAAATGCATAGAGTTGTTATATTTAACTTGATTTAAGGGGTGAAGCTCTTTACGATTAAACTTGGTTTGATGAAAATGCATTAATATGAGTTAGCACACTAATAGGGTGAATTCATAAAGTGTAATTATGTTATGTTTAAATTTAAAGTAAATACTTAATCGATTTATTTTAAAGTAAATACACGTATATATATATATATATTAATGTTTTTTTGGATATATATCTGAAACACACTTTGATTTAAATTTATTTTGGCAATCGTTTAGTGTCTTCACTTAGTTAAATGTTGCCGTTTAATACAAATTATACCCAAGATGTTGCCGTTTCCTTGCACATCTCAGCATATACACGCTCCTTCCTTACACATCTCACAAACCCTCGCCACGCCCACACGAAACCCTAAAACCACATCGCCTCTCGCTTTTCACTCACCGCGCCTCGCTTTCGCTCACCGCCCCACACGAAACCGTCGCCACACCGCCTCTAGCTTTTGTTCACCCTCGCCACACCGCTTCTCTGGGGTCTGGGCAGGGCAGTAATAAAAACCTTCATGAATCATCTTTTGTCTACTTCACACCGTCCGCCTATTTCATTCGTTCTCAACCGTGAGGTTGGGATGTGGCTGTCCATCTCCGTTAGATAGGATTCAAACGCTACCGATGGCGTCTTCTATTTCGCCGTTTAGGTCACTCACAGCTGTTGCCGCTTCCAGATTTTCCCAATTCACTTCCTCTCACAAAGCCACCGTCTCCTTTTCCCACCTTCGAACTGGTACAATCGAATTCCAATATATGTGTTTTTTCTCTCTTTAAATTCGTGCATTGAAGAGATAATATATTTATTGTGATTGTTTTACTTTTACTTGTTGAGAATTACTTTCTGATAATATACTTGGATTTTTAATTCGTAGACATTTGAAGCCGCAGAAAGCAGCTGATTGATTGTTTGATATGTATGTGTTCACTATATTGAGTAATTGATTTCAGTATTGTGGTGGGATTCATATTTTTTGTTCAAACATTTGTTCATGCATATTGTTTAGAAATTGCAGAGTTGCTCAAACATGTATTATGTACACTGTGTTTAAGATGTTAAGTCATATTTATCAACAAAAAAAAGATGTTAAGTCATGATCGCCTTTATAGTTGTCTGATGTGTAAGTGGCTGTGAAAATTGGCTTATTAATATATGTTGTTAGTGTGGCTGTGTATAATTTATTCATTGCTGCCATTTATTCATTGAATTCATTTGCAGGATAAGATGAGGAAGAAGTTGGCGGAACTCTTGAATGGAGAAACTGACCTTGATGCTCTAGTAGATCCTATGCCGCTCCAGACCCAAATGGACATCATTGATGAGATTATGGATCGTCGTAAAGAGAAGGTCGGTACTCGAGGTCCGCCTAAAAAGATTCAAGCTTTTTTGGACATACATGAAGAGCTTGAGATGACCAGAGAGGAGCTGCGAAAGAAACAAGTTGAGGCTGCCAAAAAAGAGGAGGAGTCGAGGACTTTGATACAAAGCCTTGCGGATAGAGTCAAAGCCCTTGAAGACAAATCGAGTGGTAACGCGGCAGGGGAAAATGAAGAACTTTGTCAATTTAGGATGACACTTATCTAAGTTTTGAACTTCTTTTTGAGATTGGTGTTTTTTGAGGGTTGGATTGAACTTGTAATCCAAATCTGATGTGTTTTGGTATTGGAAATTTTAATCCAAGATTTTCTGTTGCATATGTTTCTAGGATTTGTTGCATATTTGTTTGTAGCACCTACGCCTATGTTTCGTTGCATAAATTTCTGTTGCATCGTTTCATCTCTTATGCAATACTTCAGAAGTGTATGGTGTAGGTGTTACGCGTTGCGTAGCAACTGAGTTGTTGCATAAAGACATGTTGCAATATCTCTGTTGCATAAAATATAGCAACGAACTGAGTAAATGTGTTGCGAAAGAATACATCTAACGCAACGCGTAATGTGTTACATAAACTATGTTGCTTGGTACTTGAGCAACGACAACATGTTGCATTATACCACGTTGCGTTATCCCTGTTGCATAAAATTTGGCAACGAAGATGCATTTTGTGTTGCGTTAGATCACAGTTTACGCAACATAACAATTGCAACAACTTTACACATGTTGCGTAAGAAAACATCTTATGCAACACAATTTGAAACTCGTTGCTATATTTTAAGCAATAGCGATTACGCAACATGAGGTTATGCAACGGGAATCAAGTTGCGCAAGTTCCAAGCAACACGATTTTAGATTAAGCAACGTTTTATTTTCTGTTGCATATGGGGCAAAATGGTGTAGTGATCTTAGGGTCCAAAATGGCAACTATAGCAGGCTTATAGAGTACACAAAGCGCCTTGAGATGAGCGGAGGTACTCCTATTCCCCACTCCTCTTGCGTTCCAGCAAAGAAAGCTATTCAAGGAGACCAGATGAGATTAGCCTAGATTTCTTTGTGTTCAAACGATCGCTTCGTCTTACATTTCCACCTGTTGCCTGACTCACTTGAGGCTGAACCTTCTTGGGTACCGAGCTTAAAGCCTTGGAAACCTGGAAAGCCTCCCGACGCGGAACAGAGCCCTCACTGATTCTAGCATGCGGGGTGAGGGCTTCATCCTCCTCTGCCTGACTGTCAGGAGCGAAACTGGTTTCATAGCTCCCTTCCACCGACTGAAACCCCGTAGGCAAGGGATAATCCATGTCACTGCTCACTCTCCTAGTACCACTGGACAATGCCCTATGGCTAGGCCAATCACCGGGTTGCTGACCTGACTATTCAAATTGATGCATGGCTTGTGAGGCACGGCCTGACTATTCGACTTGTTGCAAGGCTTGCTAGGCTCCAAAAAGGTGCATGGCTCGACCACGTTGCATGGCTCAACCACGGTGCATGGCTTCACCACATTGCATGGCTCTACCTCGCAACATGGCGTTAGTCTTCCTTTGATATTGTCGGCATCTAAGCATTGATTTTCATGGGATTGCTTTTCGTGGGAATTAGCCAAAAGGTGGGCTTTAAGACCTTGAGTATCGAGGTACGTTTCCAAATCTTGATCCAACTGGATATCATCACTACTCTGCTGATAAAGTTTTTGCTGCCTTCTTTTGCGCACTGGTACCCAATCAACTTTATTCGGTTGCGATTCGATTGAGACCAAATCTTCACTAACTGATAGCTCAATCCTTTCGAAATTCAAAACCGGTTTGAGATCTCGCTGATTTACTAGACCTGATTGACGCGAATCGTGGAGGCTAAGAATCTGACGCGCCACTCCAGCTTTGCTAGAGTACGTTCGAGTACGCTCATCAATAGCAAGGAACCTGCCAATGGAAGGGACAATGTCAGCAATGTAAGCCTTATCAAATACCTCTGGAGGCAAACCTAGAAGCCAAACTCAGGCAGTGGTGGTCGTCGGTTCCTTCCTAGTGTGGAAATCTGGCGACCAGCGGAACAGCCGAAACAAGCCTGACCAACTTTGTGCATGGGATGAGCCAGAACCTTATTAACATCATCACAAGATAGGAGGATGATCAAGATGTGCCCAACATCCAAAGCACCAATGGTAGTTCCGACATCTAACCCCCATGCGGCTATAAAGGATCGATGAATATCATCCACAGGCGACCGCCCCGAGGAGAACTTGGCCACGATGGAAAACTCAAGATGATCCTTGCCAGGTTGAACCTCTGCCTTCGTAAAGTTGATAACCGGATGGCCATCCTTGAAGGTATATTGCCGAGGAGGCAGTTAGATCGACGAGAATTGGTCGGCGAGGGCGGGATCGCTTCACCGCTACAAAGGATGCAATCGGCTGAATTGGATTGACACCAGCCAGATCAGGAGGATCCGGTAGATGAGAAAGGACAACCATAGGCCGAACTCAAAGCGTGTCGAAATATAGAGAGAGAAGCTATGTCCCTTTTCCCAAGTTTAGGTCTTTAGAATGAGGGGATCAACCACCTAAGCTCCCCTTAGGTCTTAGATCCCTCTCGTCTTCCATCTGATCTTCTCTCAAAGATCGCATCCTTCTCCCGAAGACTAGGTAGCAGCACATCATAGTGCATGCAGTGAATCATGTGCAGCGGTCAGTCTAGAACGACACAATGAACAGATAGACCTCAATCGCCTTAAACTTTTGGGTGAGAAGAGCTTAAGGCCGATTGACAGGTCATCGTCGGTACCTGCAAATTTGTATTTATAATTTTCCTTACTCTAGACTGTGGGTTAGTACAGTGGCAAGCAAGGGTCGAACCCTAGGGAGCTATATGGTTACTTGTTGTTCTGTAAGAAAGAAACGATTGGGTTGTGAGTGATTAGGAAATATTGCAATAATGAAATAAACAGAAGAGTATCAATCAGCGAGAGAATATTCAGACTAGGGTTTCTTAATTGTGACTTGTTTTATCCTTGACTTCTAAATATCAGATTTCTAATTCCTAAGTGTGGTTACTTCCATTCCAAGCTATGACCTAAAGTAGGGTCTTTCCGGACGCCTACACCACAATCTACTTCCTTTTTGGGTCGTAGAATTCTAGCCCTAGCAATTTAATTCTCCATTCCAAGATATATCAAATTAGTGCTCTATTTGTTCTCAACGGTCTAGTATCAAACAAACAGTAAATAAGGGAATTGAATCACTCGACTAAATCTAACCATTCCAAGTATCAATTTAGTTTTGCAATTCAACCAAGATAATTTAGCACAAGAACTAGTGGAATAACGAAATAAGCATTAAGTTTCAAGTCTCAAAAACAGTAGTCACAATGTTTAAAACCCTAGCCCGAATAAAGGACTTAGTTACACATGGCCATTAAATCAAGACAATAATAAAACGGGTGAATGAACTTCTCTATAGCCGAGAGAATGATGAACGACCGGGCCAGGAGGGCTGATGCGCCGAGAGCAATGAGGGACGCCGGGATGAGGATTTCGGACGAAGAGAGGGGAGGCGAGCTCGCTTGTGAGAAGAGATGCTCGAATTTGGAATTGTTCAGAGCTGATGGGATGGTTTGAAGGGCTGAGGAGAGCTCTTATTTATAGATTGGAGTGAAGCTCGAATCCCCCTTAAGTCGGTCAAGTCCAAATCTAGATTAGGAAAGATTTCCAAATCTTTTAGCTTGTTTTCCAAGTAAACTTCTTGTGCAAGTCTTCTAGGCTCTTCTAGGACCTTCCAGGACCTTCTAAACCGTCATGCATGGAATTTAGATTTTTTTTTCCTGAAATTACTGTTCACGAGCCGAAAAAATACTGTTCACGATGCTCCTCTGGCTTTGATCTTCAACTGCGATGTTTCTGGCACGAAAATGCCCTCTTTTAAGCGCGTTTCCTCCTAGAGCTTCCGAAACACCTGAAATGTAAAACAACACTAAGAGGTAACTGTTTGAATGATAAAGTACCGGAATTGGTGGGATTTGATGACTCGATGAGTCGTATACATACGGCTCATCACCGATCATCCTTCCTCCTCCTCTACGTGAATGTATGCTCAAGTAATTCTTCTCCGAAACGACTATTGAATGCAGAACCCTAGCTCAGTATTTTTAGGGTACTCGATTGGGTATCTTTTCTAAACGGTTTAGGATATAAAATCCTAACCGCCAAGATCTTTAAGAATATCTTCGTATATTGTGACTTCTCCTAAAAGTTAGCTCAACCGCCTTATCTTTGAATCTTGATAATATTGCATATGATCTTCATATATTCTATGCAGATCTTCGTCCTTCTTTAACCGCCTCAGATCTTCATGGCTAACTTACGAGAAACTTGGAAACTCTAATTTTAGGAAACTTTATCCCGTCAGTTCTAAGCAACGTCTGCGTTCCAACTTCTCTTTGAAAAGCTCATTGTCTTCTTGCTTGAACACTCTGAAGTTGTTTTGACAAACTACATGTCACATAGGAATTAACAATTTTTATACAACCAATTTCCAAAACAAGATGGTGCAGTTTCAGTTCTTCTGCAAATTGTACACCCTCTTGAAATGCTCCTTCAGCTTCCATGCTACTATGTACATTGCTGTGATGATGAGCTATGGCCGCCATTGTGATCTCTAATAATGTTGCCAGATCATGACTGTATCGTTGCTGAATTCTAGGCACCATCACAAGACACCTTAATGAAGCCATGCCATGGAGGCGTTTAACTTTATGCATCGTCTTGCAAGTGAGATTTTAAACATATTTAGTTTCCATAATTTTTTTGTTAATGCCTTAATACCATAGGAAGCTGTTGTAGTACTGTTTATGTTGGAACCTTGTTTTGATGATACAAACACTTAATTAATGGTGTGTTTAAGTGTGCAGAAATCCATTAACTAAATTGCATGTAAGGCTGTCCAATTGGGAATATAGACAGAATGATGGCTGAGGGAAGCAAACAGTAACGACAGATTTAATCAGATTGATTGCTGATTGGAAAGCCAATTGAAGAGGCTGAGTAATATGGAGCCATTAAAGAGCCGAGTTAATTGCTGATTGAAGCAAACATAAATGGCAGATTTACTCAAAGGGTTAAATTGTTGATTGAAGATAAAATGGAAAGCAATTGAAGAGCCGGTTAAATTGCTGATTGAAGACAATTTGAAAAGCTATTAAGGAATGAAGTTATTACAGACATGAAGAGGCCGAATTAATGAGTTAATTACGAATCTGAAGAGGTTTGACAAGCTTATCGACATGACCACCTATATAAGGATGAAGAGATCCAAGAATAGAGTGGGCGAATTAAGGAGATTGAGCAGAAAAGCGCGGCTGTCTTTGAGAGATTCAAGTGTTTGCATACGAGGAGTAGCACCGCCGGTATTACACGCACTGAGGCGTGGCGTTCTCTTGGGAAGAACGGAGCGACTACATTCCTGGAGCAAGGTTGCTGAAGTCGCACACATGGAGGTTTGAGAAACAAAACGATTACTTTATCGGATTGAGTAGAGGTCATCAAATAGAGTCTCGATAGTAGACCTAGTTTGTAAACCCTACAAGTATATCGGAATATAAAGTAATCGGTTTTGAAAATCCTTTCAGTGGAATCTGAAAGGTAGTGGTTTTCACCTTATCATTGTTGTGATAAGGTTTCCACTATATATCCGTGTGTAGTATTTTCAGTCGTTATTTTCCTGCATAATTATTTCCGCTGCTATCTGACCATCAGACGGAAAAGCACTTCGTGACTTCCATCTGACAGACTGCTAACACTAACGATCCAACACGTGGTATCAGAGCCGAGTGCTCTAGATTTATTTGTTAGCTTTACAGGAAAATCATGTCAATCCACAACTCATTCTGGAAACCGCCGCTGCTAAGACCAGGACAATTTGACTGGTGGAAGGACCAATTTGAGGCCCACGTCTGCTCGATGGATGGACAGCTCTGGAGGATATTCGAGACAGGTCCACTCCCCATTCCACTTGACACAACAGATCCCGATAAGCCAGTAGAGAAAGCCAAGGACAAATATACTGATGAGGACTACAAGTGTCTGGAAAAGAATGCCAGAGCAAAGAAAGTTCTTTACATGGCCCTCTCTCCTGGAGATCAAATCAAAGTGGCGATGTACAAAACAGCTAAGGATATGTACGATGGAATTGTGAGACTGTACGGGGGAAATGAAGATATCAAAAGAAATAGAATTCTAGCTGCCACAAAAGATTATGAGACAGTCATGCAAAAGAAGGATGAATCCTTGGAGGATTTCTACACCAGATTCCAAGTCATAGTCGGACAGCTAGATTACCTGGACGAGAAACTCCCCGAATGGAAATTAACACACCAATTCATGCAAGCCTTGAACTCAGAGTGGGACCACGTAACTTTAGCACTGCAGGCCCAAAAGGGGATCAAAGACACTACACTGGAAGAGCTGGTAGCCAACCTTCAGAGTCAAGCAGGAATTGTGGAAAGGAAGATGTCTAGGAGACAGACTGATAAGTCTCAAGCCATTGCTCTGAAAGTTGAAAAAGCCCTCGCACAAGCAAATGAGTCATCAAAAGAAGAGGATGATGAAATAGCCTCATTAACAAGAGTCCTTACGATGTCCAATATCGGCAAAGGACAGAACTTCAGCAGAGGTCCATCAGGAGGAAGTCGTGGCAACTCCTCCAGAGGAAACAAAGGTTCTACGTCAAGTGAAAATGGGGGAAACCGAGAAGAAAAAGAAGACAGAACATGTCACCACTGCCAAAAGAAGGGGCATCTGTCTAAAGATTGCTATAGCAAAAAGAAAGGAGATTCACCAACCTCAAAGCCAACACATGCTATGTTTGCTGCATGGGGAGACACGGATGAGGACAGTGACGATGGAAAGCGCTCCAAGGAGCCGTGCTTGATGGCTCATTCCACATCTAGTGAGGTAATGGATACTAACTCCTTTGTTGATGAAGTATTTAACGAATCTGATCTTGCAGAAACAATAGCCAAAGTCATAGCGAAAAACCAAGATCTAGAGGATAAACTGGCAGAAATGCAACAGGATCATCACGATGACATAGAAGAGAACCGTCTCTGGTCGACAAAAGCCATGCGTCTTGAGAAAGAGATGGCAGAGCATGTTTGTACGTGTGGTACTTGTGAAGGAAGAGAGAGACAGATCAGCGAGCTAAGTGATGAACTGGAACGTATGATGATCGGAAACACTGAGCTAGTCGACTTCAAAACAAAGGTTGAAGAGTTGGAGGATGAGCTGATTAGTCTCAGACAAAATAATGAAGAACTCCTTCAGATAGTTGAAAGCCTTAGACGCGAGGAGGCTGTAAGGAAAGAATAACGGCTTCGCGAGCTGGAAGCTAAGAGGGCTGAAGAAGAAAAGAAGGATTACAAGAAAAGGTCTGTTAGATCGGGACTTGGATATGAAGAGAAAGAGGCAGCAAAGAAGAAGGCCACCAAAGGAAAAGAGGTAATGACAGAACCAGGTGAAAGCTCACGCCAGAGAGGAAGGCCACAGTCTACAAGGCAGACAAGAAGGGAAGCCAGTCCACGGGAGGGATACCACATCCATGACACGGACTCTGTCCCCTACAAGGCCATAAAGGCCTATGAAATATGGCAAAAGCAGAGTCTGAGCCGCAAGCCCCCAACGATAGACTTCTAGGCGAGGAAGGTCAAGACGTCAGTTCCACCTGGCAGAAGCAAGTATGTCGGTCTTCCATGTCATAGAATATGCTGGCATTGCAGACACTCTGGACACTACAGATCTGATTGTCCAAGACTAAGGGAAATAGATGAAAGGAACCGCAACTGGTTGAATGCTCATAGACGCTATCCGGAAGACGGATATCGGAGGGGAGTCAATGTCTACAGAAAGGAAGGCAGAGCTGCACACTTCCGCCCCCACTATGATCCAATTGTTTCTGGACAACCAAGGAATGCACCTAGGCGAAAGATTGACTTAACTAACCACGATGCATATTATTCATTTTGATCTATTCCTACTGCTAAATTTATTCCTAAACCCAGTAAGCCCAAACTTGTCTGGGTTCGGAAAAACTGATCTTTTCCTTGCAGGAAGGAGTGAGGTCCCGTCCCTGGTACTCAGATAGTGGCTGCTCAAAGAATATGACAGGGAATCCAGGATGATTTGACTCGCTCTATAAACACTCCGGAGAAAGCGTAATCTTCGAAAATTAAAGCAAAGGAAACGTGATAGCAACAGAAGAGGTAAGAATTTCGGATACTATCCGAATCAGACAGGTAAGTCTAGTTGAAAACTTAAAATATAACCTACTAAGTGTGTCTCAATTGTGTCATGATGGACCATATTTATATGATTCATTAAGACAGTTAAACCCACCAAATTAGACGCTTTATCTTGACAACTTTTACTTGTTAGTTTCACTTTTGTTCTACAGGCTATTTCAAGGAGTAGAGATGAAACGAGCTAAAAAGGAGTTCTTAACGCTAAAAGTGGATTACAAGTCAAAACTGGCCATACTCCGACAATACTCCGATCAAGCCACAACTAAGTCCCAATGACTTATTCCAACTAAGATCAAGAACACAAGTGAAATGCCAAGTCTAAGTGCCTTGTCTTTTGATATCAACTAAGAAGCAACCAAGGGGCAACCAAAGTCTAACCGGAGTTGCATGGGAACCGATGGCTTTTGGAGGCAAAAGATCACATTCCACTCACTTCCTCTCCTCCTCCACCTCACCACCGGCGGCTTCCATGGGGAGATGACACATGGGCGGCGGCTTTTGGTCCTCCTCCCCCCTCTTGACATATGGTTGGCTCCCCTCCACATCTCCTCCTCTCCCCTTGCCTATAAATACAAGTCCTCCTCCTCCTTGAAGAAGTGTCCCATGTCCCAAATTGTGTCCCAAGTTCTAGTCCTTAGTCCATAGTCCCATTTTGGTTCCAAAGTCACAAGTTGTAGTTTCATGTTCTAATCCTTTGATCACTTGTAGCTTTGGTAGGAAATCTCTCTAGAATCCATCACCCAATCCTTGTAAACACTTCACTTTGATATTGAGAGCTCCAAGTTGTTCTTGAGTTTTCCTTTGTGTTCTTGTGTTTTTACTTTCAAAACTTTACTTTTCTTGTCTTGATTTCCAAAAACCTTTACTTTCCTGTCTTTCAAAACCTTTACTTTACTCAGCACTTAGCTATGATATCCACCTCTATGGATATTCGTAGCTAAACCCTTCATTCGGTTGAAGGGATGTGCTTGTATCATACAATGTTTTCGACCCTTCTCTTAGTGCCTCTTTGTGTTCAAAACTTGTTTTATGTGCCATATATTAGGTCAGAACGCTATTGGTTGAGTGGAGGCTTGAAAAAGCAAAGCTCTTCGATGGGTTCGTGAACTTCCGTGGATAAGTAGAGGCTCGAAAGAGCACAGCTTATCTGTGGAATTCAACCTATTTAAAACACCATTTGGTTGATCGTAACTGAAGATCAAATGGATGCACATAAGCTAAGATACTACGAAAGGAGGAATTAGCCCAAATAGAACAAGTTTTCTAAACGATGTGGCAAGTCATGTTCTAGAAATAGCCTTGATACATCTTTGAACACTTAGTATGATCATTAGAGGTTGATGATAAACAGATTTATGATACAAGGCCCCTAAACCCGAATCCTTTCCTTTAATTAAAACATCACCTATCACTTTTCTTTCGGTCCCATATCAACTGCTTACTTTCCGCAAGTCTTGTCCTTCAAGCATTTACTTTCCGCAAGTCTTGTCCTTCAAGCACTTTACTTTTACGCATTTACTTTCCGCAAGTCTTGTCCTTCAAGCACTTTACTTTTACGCATTTACTTTCCGCAAGTCTTGTCCTTCAAGCACTTTACTTTTACGCACTTACTTTCCGCAAGTCTTGTCCTTCAAGCACTTTACTTTTACGCACTTACTTTCTGCAAGTCTTGTCCTTCAAGCACTTTACTTTTACGCACTTACTTTCAACAAGCCTTGTCCTTCAAGCACTTTACTTTTACGCACTTACTTTCAGCAAGCCTTGTCCTTCAAGCACTTTACTTTACGCACTTACTTTCAGCAAGCCTTGTCCTTCAAGCACTTTACTTTTCAGTATTTACTTTCAGTCCTGTATTCACTTTCTTTACTTTCAGTCATTTACTTTTCAGTACTAAAATCACAACCAACCAACGTTACTTTCAGTACTAAAATCACAACCAACCCCCAACTGTCTTACTTTCCATTTTCGAAAGAACAACTATCCACTAATTCCCTTGGGTTCGACCCCTACTTACCGCTTTACTACCCAATAGTAAAGTCACGAGTAGCGGACTTATAAATTTATTTTGTACACATTGCCTCGCGACAAGGTAGTGCTGTCAAATTGGCGCCGTTGCCGGGGAATTAGCAAATGGATAGTTGTTCCTTTTTCTGTTGTACATAATTTGCCATGTCTTCCTACTACAGAAGCGAGCCTTGGAATGATGGAGGCAACAACCTTATGTTTAAAATGCTTAGATGTCTCCCCCAGTTTGGAGGTTCCATCGGAGAGGACCCTGTGAAACATTGCCAACATTTGCACTCCATCTGCAGCCACATGAAACCTGAAAATGAGACGTTAGAAGAGTTTAAGCTGACATGCTTCAAATTTTCTTTAACTGACTCGGCAATAGAGTGGTATTACTCATGTGCAAAGTATGAAGGCGATTATGGGGATCTACGAGCCAAATTTCTAGAAGAATTTTCCCCGCCATCTCTCCGACTTGAAACCCGCGAGAAGATCATCAACCTTGAGACATCCCGGGACGAAACATTGGATGAGTACTATACGTACTTCGATATCATTGTTTCGCGCTGCCCGCACCATGGATTCACAAACGTATTCCTTCTTCAAAGGTTTCTTGGCGGAATGCTACCGCATGAGTGGAAAAGGCTCAATGATGCGGCGGGGGGTTCAAACCTAACCATGGCTAAAACTTGGGACCTCATAGACGATTTGGCAGAAAGCACAAAACAAGGGCCGATGCACCAAACTGATGATGAAGCACCGACGATGGAAGTGGACTCAGTGCAAAACGAGCCCGACACCACACCCATTACAAGCTTGCCCGTAGCAAATCCGAAAGGAGACATCAGTACAAGGGCAGTAAAGGATGTGGAGGCGGCTCTAAAGGAGCCAACAATGGAGCCCACGGAGCCGACAGAGGATGAGGACTCACAAATGACCGAAGAAGAACCGGCCAAGACAGGCCCGGTCCTCACTATCAAAGCACCCGAGACAAGCCCAGTCCTCATTACCGATGCGGCCGACCAGCGCCCGAGCCGTTTCCTCATCACCAATCTGCCCGAGGAAGTCCCGGCCCTACTTGACGAGCCAAATGAAGTCCCGGACCTCGCTAAAAAAAGCACTCGAGGAAGTTTCGGACTTCACTACCAAACCAGTTGAGACATACCCGGACCTCACTGCCGAACTGACCGAGAAAATCATGGCAGGCCCGGTCCTCACTGAAGAGCTGCTCGAGAAAGGCCTTGTCCTTATGGCCGAGAAGCCCCTACTTAACCCTTCATGTTCTATGAAGATCACGGCCACCAGAGATGAGATGATCGACGATGATGCAGTGCTAGGCGAGTTAGAGGAGAAGCATGAGCCAAAACAATCAACGCAGGAGCTCCCACTCGTCACAAGCCAAGAAGAGCCTCCTGAAAGGTGTAAGGACCAAGGACGGCCAATCATCTCTGCCAAAAAGAAGAGGGTTAGCAAAGGCGCATGCTTGAGGTCGCTTGGCAAAAGACTGAACTTCCAAAACTGCAAAGATGCCAACCAGCCATACATGAAGAAGCGGCAAAGACATGGGCCCAAAGAATGGAAACCCGGAAGGAGAAGCAAGAGAGCACGACTCCATGGACCAGCAGCTATGGTCAAGGGAGCCTCCCCTTCTCGGAGCTATGAAAAGAAGAACCTGCCAAACCAATGGAGAACCAAACCGAGCCCATCACTCCACAAGTTCTTTGGACAGAGTAAAAGGGCAGCCGAAAAAAAGTTCGACCACACGAACCCATGGGACCCAGATCCCTCTTAAATGGGGTATCGTCGAGCCAACGACGTTAAACAAAGGCACTGGTCGGGAGGTAACCCGACATTTATCTTACTTTCTGTCATTTTATTTTATGTCATTTAATTTTTGCCTTAAGTCATTCTCACCTTTCCTGTAAATATTTGCTTGCAATCGGCTTTTGAACTAAGTCGTGCTGTGAGGCACGCCTTCGTTCAAATGTGTGGGGTGAGAACCGCCTTTGTACATAGTTAATCAACATGCTTTTTCTTTTCCTTTTCCCTTAATATTATCTTTTTGAAAATATGAACTTGAGAATGTGAAAAAGATAGATCTAAATTCATGCATTTACCTTGTGAAATCTCAACTGTATAAAAACTTAGGATGTAACTTCTTAACTGTCCCTTTGTGCTGAGATATACAGGGGATGTGGAGTTGATAGAAAATGCCCTAGAGAGGCTTGGCAAGCACTCGAAAGACTGAATTTCACTATATGGTTTACGAAGTGTGTGGAGGCTGCACTTTGGGTTTCAAAGAAGATCAGAGTCATCTCCGCCGTGCAGCGTTTATGCAAAGAGGAGGGACGGGAATCAAACCGTCCTATCTCTAGTCAGATTAGCCGGGAAAATAGATGAGCGACCCTCATCTTGACCCACGCGAAACGGAGAGGATGAGAAAGAGCGGGGAGGTATTTCCATATGCTCTCGGGCGATGATTGGACCTCCCAAAGAAAGGTTCAGAAAATGGACTAGCAAGTCACAAAGAAGCAAAAGCTCGAAGAAGCTAATCAAAGGCCAAAAGCCAAAGTGGTGAAGGTTTTAACCGAACAAAAGTGAAGAAATTCCAAAATTCTACATCAAAGGTCAAAGACCAAATCACTTCAAAAGCTATCCCTCACCATAAGGAAATCAAAGTGCTCAACTCAGTGAAACCCAAACCGAATCATGTGCTAGAGAAAGCGACAAGTTAACCATATAGTGCGAGTCGGTCCAGAGAATGCAGTCCAGGAGCCTGAAAAGGGCTACCTCCCGAAACATCTGAATTAAATTGCATCTCAGCTCGAAGGTACAAGTATCAAGTTTCTTCTAAGTATTTACACGGTTTAGTTTGGTAATAAGTAAGTAATGCATGAATAGGATAAATCTAGTCCCACATTCTCACTTCCTTATTTGAAGTTTTTACTTGGATTATGTGCGCATCTTTTAAATAGCATTGTTCGGGACGAACAACTAAAAGTGTGGGGTGATCTGATGGACCATATTTATATGATTCATTAAGACAGTTAAACCCACCAAATTAGACGCTTTATCTTGACAACTTTTACTTGTTAGTTTCACTTTTGTTCTACAGGCTATTTCAAGGAGTAGAGATGAAACGAGCTAAAAAGGAGTTCTTAACGCTAAAAGTGGATTACAAGTCAGAACTGGCCATACTCCGACAATACTCCGATCAAGCCACAACTAAGTCCCAATGACTTATTCCAACAAAGATCAAGAACACTAGTGAAATGCCAAGTCTAAGTGCCTTGTCTTTTGATATCAACTAAGAAGCAACCAAGGGGCAACCAAAGTCTAACCGGAGTTGCATGGGAACCGATGGCTTTTGGAGGCAAAAGATCTCATTCCACTCACTTCCTCTCCTCCTCCACCTCACCACTGGCGGCTTCCATGGGGAGATGACACATGGGCGGCGGCTTTTGGTCCTCCTCTCCCCTCTTGACATGTGGTTGGCTCCCGTCCACATCTCCTCCTCTCCCCTTGCCTATAAATACAAGTCCTCCTCGTCCTTGAAGAAGTGTCCCATGTCCCAAATTGTGTCCCAAGTTCTAGTCCTTAGTCCATAGTGCCATTGTGGTTCCAAAGTCACAAGTTGTAGTTTCATGTTCTAATCCTTCGATCACTTGTAGCTTTGGTAGGAAATCTCTCTAGAATCCATCACCCAATCCTTGTAAACACTTCACTTTGATATTGAGAGCTCCAAGTTGTTCTTGAGTTTTCCTTTGTGTTCTTGAGTTTTTACTTTCAAAACTTTACTTTTCTTGTCTTGATTTCCAAAAACCTTTACTTTCCTGTCTTTCAAAACCTTTACTTTACTCAGCACTTAGCTATGATATCCACCTCTATGGATATTCGTAGCTAAACCCTTCATTCGGTTGAAGGGGTGTGCTTGTATCATACAATGTTTTAGACCCTTCTCTTAGTGCCTCTTTGTGTTCAAAACTTGTTCTATGTGCCATATATTAGGTCAAAACGCTATTGGTTGAGTGGAGGCTCGAAAGAGCAAAGCTCTTCGATGGGTTCGTGAAATTCCGTGGATAAGTTGAGGCTCGAAAGAGCACAGCTTATCTGTGGAATTCAACCTCTTTAAAACACCATTTGGTTGATCGTATCAAATGGATGCACATAAGCTAAGATACTTTGAAAGGAGGAATTAGCCCAAATAGAACAAGTGTTCTAAACGATGTGGCAAGTCATGTGCTAGAAATAGCCTTGATACATCTTTGAACACTTAGTATGATCATTAGAGGTCGATGATAAACAGATTTATGATACAAGGCCCCTAAACCCGAAGCCTTTCCTTTAATTAAAACATCACCTGTCACTTTACTTTCAGTCCCATATCAACTGCTTACTTTCCGCAAGTCTTGTCCTTCAAGCATTTACTTTCCGTAAGTCTTGTCCTTCAAGCACTTTACTTTTACGCATTTACTTTCTGCAAGTCTTGTCCTTCAAGCACTTTAGTTTTACGCATTTACTTTCCGCAAGTCTTGTCCTTCAAGCACTTTACTTTTACGCACTTACTTTCCGCAAGTCTTGTCCTTCAAGCACTTTACTTTTACGCACTTACTTTCCGCAAGTCTTGTCCTTCAAGCACTTTACTTTTACGCACTTACTTTCAGCAAGCCTTGTCCTTCAAGCACTTTACTTTTACGCACTTACTTTCAGCAAGCCTTGTCCTTCAAGCACTTTACTTTACGCACTTACTTTCAGCAAGCCTTGTCCTTCAAGCACTTTACTTTTCAGTATTTACTTTCAGTCTTGTATTTACTTTCTTGACTTTAGTCATTTACTTTTCAGTACTAAAATCACAACCAACCCACGTTACTTTCAGTACTAAAATAACAACGAACCCCCAACTGTCTTATTTTCCATTTTCGAAAGAACAACTATCCCCTAATTCCCTTGGGTTCGACCCCTACTTACCGCTTTACTACCCAATAGTAAAGTCACGAGTAGTGGACTTATAAATTTATTTTGTACACATTGCCTCGCGACAAGGCAGTGCTGTCATGTCAACATGGTAAAAATCAAGTTATAATCAACTATAATGATTGTCTTGTGAGATGTAATGAGACAGGGAAGACAGTTCTGAGAGGAATCCGTGTGAACAAAATCTACACCGTTGATCTAGATTTCGTCCCTGAGGAGGATCTGTGTCTAAAAGTCAACGATGAGACTTCTGGTGAAGTAGAGATGGCGGGTGATCCCACCCCAGCAAACCGTGAGGGGGAACTAAGAACGACCAGACATGGACGAGTGGTTCAACCGCTAGCTAGACTGAGGGACTACCAATGCTACACCTCCCAGGAACAGGTAGATCTTAATTGCTTATATTAATTCTGTGGGTTTGCTTCCTTCGTTTCTCTTGCAGAACCAAAGACCGTAGTAGAAGCGCTTAAGGACCCAGAATGGGTCAATGCCATGCAAGAGGAGCTGCACCAATTCGAGAGGAACAAGGTATGGCGTCTGGTTCCTAGGCCCAAGGATAAGAACGTGATTGGAACAAAATGGGTTGGCCGAAAAGGGAGTCGTCGTAAGGAATAAAGCTCGGTTGGTGGTCAAAGGATACAACCATCATGAAGGAATAGACTACGACGAGACGTTCGTCCCCATTGCAAGATGGACCTGAAGACGGCATTCCTGAATGGAGTCTTGAAGAAAGAAGTGTATGTGAGCCAGACTCTAGGATTCGAGGACAGAACTCATCCTGACTATGTCTATGTCCTGGACAAAAGCGATGTATGGGTTTAAGCAAGCACCCCGCGCATGGTACGAGAGACTGTCCATGTTCCTTCTGTCACATGGATACATCAGAAGAGAGGTGGAAAAGACTCTCTTCCTACTGAAGGAAGGGAATGACACTCTAGTGGTTCAGGTATATGTTGATGATATTATATTTGGTTCGACTAACCCTAGACTTGTTAAAAAGTTCACAGATCTAATGTCAAGCGAATTCGAGATGAGCATGGTTGGAGAATTGAAGTAATTTCTAGGACTTCAAGTAGAACAAGGGGAAGATGGAACTCGGATCCATCAGCAAAAATACGTGAGGGAAATCCTAAAGAAGTTCGGGATGGATTCCGCCAAAACGTGTGCTACACCTATGTCACCCAATGACTCCCTAGCAAAGGATGAGTCCTCCCCACACGTGGATCCGACTCTCTACAGGGGGATGATAGGTTCACTTTTGTATGTTACGGCTAGTAGACCTGACATGTTATTCAGCCTATGTCTATGTGCTAGATTTCAGGCAGATCCTAGAGAGACACATGTTAAAGCCGTGAAGAGAATTTTGAGGTACCTGAAGGGGACGGATGATCTGTGCCTATTCTATCCGATGGGAGGAGACTTACGTCTGATGGCCTACACAGATGCTGACTATGCAGGATGCAAGACAGAGATGAAGTCTATGTCAGGGATGGCACAATTCCTTGGACCATGCTTGATATCATAAGGGTCCAAGAAGCAGTCTTCCATTGCCTTATCCACTGCCGAGGCTGAGTATATCACAGCTGCTGCTTGTTGTGCACAACTGCTATGGATAAAACAACAGCTAAGTGATTATGGTGTTCATCTTGAATGTGTTTCTATTCTATGTGATAATACTAGTGCCATCAATATTTCAAAAAAAAATCCAGTGCAATTTTCACGAACTAAACACATAGAAATTAGATATCACTTTCTGTGTGACTGTGTAGAGAAAGGCACCATTGCTATGGAATATTGTAGAACCGAGGAGCAGATTGTAGACATCTTTACGAAAGCATTACACAGGGAACCCTACGAGAAGCTAAGGCTTGAACTAGGTATGACTTCCCTTGCATAGTCTGCACTCTATGTTGAATTTCCTCGATGATTGGCTAGACTAGTTTGCATGCTAAGCTACCATGTGTGGAGTTGTTGCGTACGTAGTTGATGATTGTGTGAAAACTGTTCTATGAGGTCACTACTGCATGCATGATAAATGAGATTACTAGCTAGCAGAATCTTGAGCATGACACATATTTATTTGTAGCCCAAAAGAGACTTCCAAATTTGAACCCACAATATAAGCCAAGGAAGTACTCTAAGACTAACCCTAGCCTCTTATGTGTGGAGAATAAATGTTTAGCCCGTTGATGTTAAAACTATTTTTTTGTTTTCTCCACACTACATGAAATTGCTTTGTCATGATTTGGTGAATTTTTATTCTTGAATGTGTGGTGTTTTATTGTACCATTTGGGTAAATCTAGCGCACTACACCCAAACCTTGTGAAAACCATGAGACAAAACTGGGGTCAACTCAGCATTGGTTCAGACTGGTTCAATCAGATGGAGTGTTGGTAAGTGCCGTTTTGAGGGTTAGTGGCTGCCAGCAAGAAAAGAAGTTAAAGGTGATACTTGATGGCGATTAGAATGACCCGTATGGTGAAACGCAAAAGCTGCGTCTGCAGCACAGTCATCATCACTACATCGCTTCAGACATGATGGCTGATGGTCTTTATGGCGTGGAAAACCAGCAAGGTCTCGATTTTGAACAATCTGAAGCAATTAAGGTTTTAAATACCTGCAAATGGCAATGTGGCAGAAAACTGTGGAGTGAATTCAAAATTTGGGAGTTGCACGTGGCGGATTAACTATTGCCTAACTCCAGATTTAGAAGGAGATTTAAATGTGCAGTTTCTTTTGGAAGTTGAAAATTAAATCTTGCGAGATTCGAGGATACCGATTGACCTTTTTCAATTGAAAATGCTGGGTCATCTTGGCATCTATCAGCCAGACGTGGAGAGTGTCATGTCTACTGTTCTCGGTATGGAGACCCTTAATAATATTGGGTGGAAGTTTGATGAAGCCAGGGGGTGGCAGAACGATCGGATAACCACTTCAAAGCCGGCTGCACCTCAGGAGGTCGAGCCATTGCAACAGCAACCCCTGAATCCAGAAGAGGGATCGGTAGCGGTGCTTGAGGCTCTAAAGGCCATGTCAGGGAAAGTAGAGGTGTTGGCAGAAAAAGTGACTAGTCTGGAATCCATGGCAGATAAGGTGCTGAAGGGGTCAGAGGTTGACCGGGTGAAGGAACTGAGAAGCAAAGTTGCTATTCTTGAGACCGGGTGAAGGACCTCAGATTAAGGAGGAGATAATGGAGTTGAACCGGTAGCTGAAGTTTGTGGCCACTGAGGTGGTTGGACAGTTGAAGACCGTGCTCCGTGGTTAACCCTGCAATTGTCTCATGGCTGCCCCATTCCTTCCATCCCCACCATATCTACCACATGTTTTTGATGACTTTTCTTTCGTTGTCCTGCTGTTTTCTGCGTGGTAGTCTTTCATTGTCATGCTCTGTTTTCTGCGTGGTAGTATTTAAAGACAAGGAATATTCGAGAGGTCATTCGAATATTTCCTAACCAGAATTAAAGACCGATTGACTAACTTGCCGAAGAAGATATCCCATGAAGATGTCGACAATGAGACTATTTGATTGAAGTCCCGAAGATGTCGACGAAGTTATTTGATTGAAGCCAATCGACAAATCATCATCAAAGATCAGTTTAGCGATCAAATATATGCAGATTGGCTGAGAGAATATCGGATGGCTTGGGGTAGAAGTCACCTTTGACGATTGGATAAAGATTGAATATTCCGCAAATATTTAGGAGCATCTCCGAAATATTTGATAGATATTCAGATTGGATCTGGATTCTACTAACACCTATATAAAGAAGTCTAGGGCGTCCAGATTGGGGTCGCTTTCGGTGAGAAAAGATAAACACGAGAGTTCGTGAGATTGGGGGAGAAGCGACGGTTGGCCATTCCAAATCGGAACATTAACGCCAAAGCAACAGTCTGATCAGTGTGGTGTTCAGGCTGTGCTTGAGGAACAACGAAGTACACACACACACAGCTACCAAGCCTTCAGGCCATGCTACATGGTGAGACTCTGCCTCATTAACAATAGAAAACTTCGCATGAGGTATTGGCAAGTTTGCTGTTCGAACGAGTGCCTTTTCAAGCTTCAACTATATTTAAAGAACAAATGTTTAGGGTTAGAATAACATATGAATAAGAATGTGACAACTATAACGAGGCTATAAGGATTAAGAGAGGACATCACCTTCAATGTATGTTGTGGTATTTGCTGATAATTAATAAAATGACCTCTCATGACTCGACCAATGGCCACTTGCTGTCGGTCACCTTCGACGGTCCCATGTATGAATAATACACATTTCAGGCCACCCTGTTATCACAAACAATTGATGTTACATACATTCCGATCAATTAAACGAAATTGTTACAAAAAAGAAAATAAAACATTCTAAACGTACCGCAGGTATGTTCGTCATCGGGTCTACATCGACGTGACAGTGACGGCCGAGGCGATTAGGCATATTTACTTGGGAAGTACTGGAACTCGGTGTCGTCTTAGAAGATGTGGATTTCGGGAACCCAATCTTCCACGGGACGTGTGTACCTACTCCTCTGGAACGTCCAGGATACTCAGGCGTCCCAATCGCCTCAATCAGTATATCATGTCGACCATGTGGTGAAAAAGATCCTTGACTAGATTTTTCTACCAATTGATCCTATTATCGACAAATCAGTACCAAATAAGATTAGTGTACGGAAAAAGTTAAACTAATGAAAAAAAGTCAATTACTCACAATATTTTCAGCCACTAGCCGAACTCTAGGGGTGACGAACTCTTTATTCCTGATGCGTGCCCTCTTCCACACCTCATATCTCTCTACTGTGATAGCAGGTGTCGCTCCCTCTTCAACTACGCCATCCGCAATTAAATCGGCCAACTTCTCGTTTATTAGCACCTCCTTCACTTTTCTATACCCTCCTCGGCCCATGATGTGTGCATATTCATTCTTAGCCGCTAGAGCCTTATTCTGAGCAGATAGCTTCCTCGCAACTTCACTGAGTCTATGCTCTACAAATTTCTTCCACGAAGCAGAATCAATGTATTTATACTCCTTCGTGGGATCTTTGTCCTTCTTTTTCCCGAATATATAATCTGTAGCGAGTCTCGATTTGAAGTTCCTCCACGCACTAGATGCATATTTGACCTCTTGCTCTTTGTATCTTTCTGGTCCAACAAATACTTCCTGAAAAAATAACAAGTTATAATTAGGACGAACAATATTTAATGTTGTTAACACTTAAATAATATAATTATGTAGTATATTACCGTTGCTTCGTTCCACATAAGATCCTTAAGTTCAGAAGGCACCTTCCTCCAATCAAGGAAGTCGATCGGAATTCGAGTACGAACCACAGTGCCTAAGTAACTCCTCCAGTTGTCACCAATCTTTCCCAAGGGATATCCTGTGTCGTTAAATTCGACACTAATCTTGGTGCCAGCCTCCCTATGTCTCCTAATCAAATCGAGCATCAACGATGGGCCTTGGTGGGTGCGCACTGTTCCACACGGAAGTCATCCTCGGCGCTGCTACTACTTTGTGCCATTATCCCTGAAATATCACAAAAAATATTAGTTCAATAGAAATGTATATACAAATGCGTAAACAACAATAAAAATAATAAAATGACATGTGATGAACATCAGTGATAAACTAACATACAACATACACTTAAGTTAAGTTTGTTTATCAATCCATATTCCTTCGTCGTGATCTTCCCTTAATTGCATTTTGTCATCAATTTCAATCTCGACGCTTTCCACAGGAATGATCGTACACACAGGTATGCAATCTTCAGCGAGGTCTTCAGATGTGCCACTTGTAGCATCATTGGTTACTTGTTGTTTTCCGTGGAGGACAACAAACAGATTTTTGTCCGAAGGGTCCTTGACGTAAAATACTTGTCTTGCTTGTTCGGCCATAATGAAGGGCTCATCTTTATAGCCCTCCCTGCGAAAATCCACAAACGTCATACCGAACTCATCAGTGCGAACTGCAGAATGATTAACCCATTTACATTTAAAAACTGGTACTTGTAGTTTAACATAATCCAACTCCCATATTTCTTCGATAACCCCAAAATAATTGAGAGGAGCAGATATTGGATTTTGATCTCTAGCACTAGAAACGTGAGTGGTTTCAGCAACAAGTGTGACACCACTATTTTGCACAACGCTGCGTTCGTCTTGATCTTTTGTGTGAAAACCAAATCCGTTAATGTCAAAACTTCTCCACATATATATACTTGGTCTCGGACCTGCCATAAGCCACTTCACTAAGTCATCATCAGACTCTTCTTCCGAGTTCCCTTGATTACTTAAAGCTTCATCAGTTTTAAGCCATTTACAAAATGACCGACGATGTTCTCTTTGCACCCATATCTCATTTTTCCCCCGGTGTGCACTCCTCACTATGTTTAAATGCTCATCGATGAAAGGCGTCATCTCAGGTATATGTTGCAATACGTAGAAATGGGCTATTGATAACTCATCTACCGATTTTACTATTTGTTTTGATCCACTTGTTCCCTTTCCTTGAAATCGATCAAAATGGCGTGGCCTTGGAATCCCAATTGCAGCGGTATTTCCCAAAAAGTTAGTGCAAAATTCAACCGCCTCTTCAGTTATGTATCCTTCCACTATACATCCTTCAGGACGATGCCTATTTCTCACGTAGCTTTTTAGAATCTTCATGTACCTCTCAAAAGGATACATCCATCTCATATACACTGGTCCAAGAATTCTAACATCGCGAACCAAATGAACAGTTAGATGGACCATTATATCGAAAAATGATGGTGGGAGAACATCTCAAGTTGGCATAATGTAATCACTACTTGCTCTTGTAATCTATCAAGCTCTGTTGGATCAACAACCTTAGCACATAAAGAGCTAAAAATCACGCAAAGTCTTTGTATAGCGGCTCTCACTTTTGGAGGCAATATACCTCTAATTGCAATAGGCAAGAGCTGTTGAATTAAAGTGTGATAGTCGTGAGATTTTAATCCATTCAAACGCAGATCCTTCATCGAAACCAAACTGGCGATATTTGAAGAGAAGCCATACGGAACTTTAACTCCTTTAAGACATCCACAAAATCTTGATTTCTCAGTCTTAGAAAGAGTGGTGCATGATGGAGGCAGATATGTACGTTGCCCTCAAGTTTCTGGTGCTAATTTAGTACGAATGTTCATATCTAGCATATCCAGTCTCGCTTTAACTCCATCCTTCGTTTTCCCAGGAATGTTTAATAATGTGCCGATCAGACTATCACATATATTCTTTTCCACATGCATCACATCAACACAGTGTCTAATGTCAAGTGTATGCCAATAAGGGAGATCAAAAAATATAGATCGCTTCTTCCATGGAGCACTTTCGGTGCGTGCACTAGGTTTTCCAAATCGATTTGTAATATTTTTAATTTTCTCGAGTATTTCATAACCCGAAGATGGTTGAGGTTCTATTGCGTGTTCGGTCTCACCGTTGAATGCAGCTTTCTTTCGTCTGTAAGGATGATACCTCGGTAAGAAACGTCGGTGCCCCATGTAAATCATTTTTCGACAATTCTTTAGATAACGTGAATGTGTCGCTTCCCCGCATATTGGACAAGCTTTGTACCCTTTAATACTGTACCCGGACAAGTTACCATAAGCAGGGAAGTCATTGATGGTACACATTAGCATTGCACGCATATTGAAATATTCTTGCCTAGATGCATCAAATGTCCGTACTCCTTCATTCCACAAAAGCTTAAAATCATCTATCAAGGGAGCCAAGTATACATCTATGTCATTTCCAGGCTGCCTAGGACCCGAAATCAACAAAGAAAGCATCATATATCTACGCTTCATGGTTAGTCTAGGAGGTAGGTTGTATATCACCAATATCACGGGCCATGTACTATGTTGACTACTGAGATTTCCATGCGGATTCACCCCATCAGTAGATAGGCCAAGACGTAAATTCCTAGACTCTGATCCAAATTCTGAGAATAAGTTGTCTGCTTTGGCCCATTGCAATGAATCGGCCGGATGACGCATTTTGCTATCAATGACACGTTTCTCGGCATGCCATCGCATATTATCAGAATCTTTTGGGTCAGCAAATAATCGTTGAAACCTGGGAATCGGTGGAAGATACCACAATACTTTTGCCGCACTGCCTTTTGAGGTAGCCGTCCGTCCTTTGTTTAACTTGTAGCGTGAAGATTTGCACACCGGACATTCAATCAAATCTTTATGAGCATTACGATACAATATACAATCATTGGGACAAGCATGTATCTTCTTGTACTCGATTCCCATGGGACACATCACCTTTTTAGCTTCGTAAGTACGATTAGGTAAAGTGTTTTCATCGGGAAGCATATCTTTAACCAACGATAACACTTCAGTGAAACTCTTATCACTCCATCCATTTTTAGCTTTCAAATTGAATAACTTCAAAGTTGCAGATAACCTTGTATATTTGGAGCAACCTTCATACAGTGGTAATTCAGAGTCATTTCTTAATGATTCCACCACTTGTGGTCTAGAATCAAACTCACCGGCAACGTTGTTAATCATATCAATTAAATTGTCCTCCTCCCAATCATCATTATCTTCAGGCAAACTTTCTACGGGTTGAGGTTCAACGTCTTGCTGTTCAGCCTCACCATGCATGTACCAAACCGTATATAGTGGATCAATTCCCTTTAAAAAAGGTGTTTATGCAACTCTTCCACTTTGACCTTTATCTTATTGAAACACGCCTTACACGGACAGAAGACACTTTCAAGTGCATTTTTAAATGCATATGCCGATGCAAATTCACAGAAATCCATTATCCCCTTTTCATACTCATCACTTAACCTATTACCAGATATCCACTTTCTACTCATCATAATCCACTACATGAAGCATGTAAATAATATTATTAGACTGAGAACAAGTTAGCTAACCATTCAATATATACACCATCTTGTTAAACAAAGAAGAAACGGACATGAAAGAGCAACCTAACCAAAATGGTCATGTTCAGAAAATAAACATAGTAAAAATAAAAGAATACCATAACAATACCTTGTGTGAAATCGAGAGAGGAGAAATGCAGTAGTAGGTTGAGGAATGTAATGAGCAAAGGCGGAAGAACACTGGATTTAAAAACACAAGTGTTAAGAAAGAATTGACAAGCATAAATCATGAAACCATGAACAAAAGAACAAAATGTAAAAATACCTTATATGATGTTGCTCGTAGAATCAAAGAAGCTATTTAACTGATATGCGAGGGTCAAGGGTACGATTCAAGACCTAAATCCAACAAAATTATTAAATCAACAAGGAAAATTACAACAAGTAATTACATTTCGATTAGGCAATGAGTAAACCCTAATTACAACAAGTAATTGTATTTAGATTACCTTATGTGGAGTGTTGCTGGACTGTCGAGTGGACTGTCAAGTGAGTGAGGACTGGCGAGACAACGAAGATGGCAGGATGATGGATGGACGAAGCAGCGGGTCGATGGCAGGACGAAGACAAAACGACGATGGCAGGATGGCACGACAATGGCGAGATGGAGCGATGGCAGCGACGATGGCAAGACGGAGCAGCGATGGTCGGAGGCGGGCAACGGATTTGAATCGCTTCAGTAAGAAATTTTTACGAACGGAGGAGGATGAATTCGCAGAAGTGTAAAAATGAAGTTAGGGTAATACCAGATTATGCATCGGTTGGACTAAAATCGATGCATAAGCCTCACATTATGCATCGGTTTTATCTAGAACCGATGCATAATGTGAAGATTATGCATCAGTTCATACAAACAGATGCATAATGTGAAGATTATGCATCGGTTCTAGATAAAACCGATGCATAATGTGAGGCTTATGCATCGGTTTTAGTCCAACCGATGCATAATGTCAAAACTGATGCATAAACCAAAACACGGAACCGATGCATATTCCCCCTCCTGTAGTAGTGTACGTCTTTGAGAGAAGGCGACTGGACTTCCGAGAAGTCGAAGACTAGGCCGAGAGGGAAGTCTCGTCCTACCCACAGGGGATCGAGGGGAGCTGCGGTGAACCGAGATTGCAAATCCGAGAGATGGAGAGTTAGAGGCTAGGCGATTACAAACACGGGGTTGTGTAAGAGTAAGACCACTTGTAGCTCTAATCTCGTAATACGATTTGTGTCCCATTTTTAGGGTGTGGGAAACCCCCCAGAGTAGGCGAGGCCAAACTGGGTAACATACCGTGTGTGCTCCCATTTCTCCTTGATTTTCCGGTACTGCTTGATAAACTGTTTAATCAACTGTTAGAACACTATCTGGTAGAGTTCGGTACTAGTTAACTGTGTGTGTCTCAGTTATTTTCTCTGACTGCCGGATCATAGTAAAAGGAGTTCTAAGTCTGTCTCAACTGTACCTTGAACACTAGCTTGAACAGGGGATATAATTTCAAATGGTATGAGAGCAAACACTCGACTTACTGAGTGGGATCCTGGAACTGTTCAAGATGACTGCACAGCAAGGACAGCTACCCTAAAGTACGGCTCATAACTGGAAGATAGACATGGAGACTTACAGAAGTAGAGATGTTTGCATGGTTGCGTTCATCTCTTCAAGTCACATGGAGAAAGATCACTGGTACTTTGATAGAGGATGCTCTGCCCATATGACAGGAGACTCCAGATTTCTTACGCAGATTCGACCTGTTATTAAGAAGCAGTTCGTCACCTTCGGAGACGGAGGAAAGGGACAGGTGATCGGCTGCGGGACATTGAAGGTTCCGGATCTACCTGTCCTCAAAGACACTCTCCTAGTTGAAGGACTGAAAGTAAACCTGATCAGCATAAGTCAACTTTGCGATGGAAGATATCATGTCAAATTCACTCACAACTCGTGCCAAGTTCTCGACAAAGATGGAGGAATATTGATGAAAGGAAGCAGAGCAGCCAACAATTGTTATCTCACCGGCTCTGCTGGAACTGGTTTTGGAACAACCTGCTTATCTAGTCAAGCAGATGAAATGTCCCTTTGGCACAGACGGTTGGGACATCTGAATCTCAAGACATTGAAGAAACTCTGCTCATCTGGACTCATCAGAGGAATGCCAAATGTTAAAGGAAGTCAGGATGTGATGTGTGGAGAATGTCAGATCGGGAAACAAACCAAAGCATCACACCCCAAGATCTCTAAAATCAGCACCAACCGACCTCTGGAACTGATCCATATGGACTTGATGGGACCAATGCAAACTGAGAGCTATGGTGGAAAGAAGTATGTTCTGGTTTGTGTTGACGACTTCACCAGATTCACCTGGACAAGGTTCCTTCGTGACAAGACTGAAGCTGCCCAACAATTCATAGAACTTGCTACCCTGATCCAACGAGAAAGGGAAGACAAAGGAGACAAACTGGTGTCCATCAGGAGTGATAATGGCACAGAATTCAAGAATGTTACTATGAGTACCTACTGTACGAAACACGGGATTGCTCATCAGCAATCACCCCTCAGCAGAATGGAGTGGTGGAACGGAAGAATCGTACCATTCAAGAGATGGCCCGGGTGATGATCCATGCCAAAAAGATACCTCTGAAGTTCTGGTCCGAAGCTATGAATACAGCATGTCACATCATAAATCGAGTTACTATACGCACTGGAACGGAGAAGACATGCTATGAACTCTGGAAAGGGAAGAAGCCCACTGTCAAATATTTCCACATTTTTGGAAGTGAGTGCTACATTCTGAACGACCGGGAGTACCGACAGAAGCTGGATCCAAAGAGTGATGAGGGGCTCTTCCTTGGGTATTCCTCAAACAGTCGAGCATACCGGGTGTTCAACAAGCGCACAGGATCAGTCATGGAATCTATAAATGTCAAAGTCAAGGATGAAGTGTGTGTACAGGCTGTCTCGGACGACACTGACGACAGCACTAACATAGGACCTGAGACACAGACATCATCCCAGCAGACTGAGCATGACCCAACTGAAGACACCTCTGACAACTTCCCTGAAAATCCCTCATCTGACAAAACCGATGCTGTCAACCTTCAGGAGAACGTCACTGCGTTACAACCCTCCCGACGAATTGCCAGGGATCACCCAATCTCTGAGGTCATCGGTTCACCAAGTGACGGAGTTCAAACTCGTAGAAATCTGAGCAACTCCAGAGAATGGTCTACCTGCTCGTGCTTCCTCTCCTCAATCGAGCCGAAAAACATAAAGGAAGCATTGCTTGATGAGTATTGGGTCCTCGCCATGCAGGAAGAACTGGAAGAATTTGCTCGAAACGATGTATGGGATCTGGTTCCAAGACCTGATGGGGTTAACGTCATTGGTACAAAATGGATCTTCAAAAACAAGTCCGACGCATCAGGGAACATCACAAGAAACAAAGCTCGCCTCGTGGCACAAGGATACACTCAAATAGAAGGGATAGACTTTGAGGAAACCTTTGCTCCGGTCGCACGTCTTGAAGCCATTCGCTTACTGCTTGCTCTGGCATGTCACTTGAAGTTTCGACTGTTCTAGATGGATGTCAAAAGTGCTTTCCTAAACGGATTTCTGAATGTGATACAATATGGGATCGTATCGTGGGAGCGGGCATATTCAATAAAAGGAGCATAACTTTTGATCCGACCGTTGGATCGGGCTGAAATTTGGACAGGAGCTCCGCAGGACAAAACGGGCCCATGAAACAAATCTTTGGATTCGTTTCCTTTATCGGATCTCTCGGATTCGCGATCCGAGTCCGTCTTCATGGACTTTTGGGCCTTTCTTTATTTTTCGGCAGTTTTTGGATAATTGAATCGTTTCTTATTTTGAGAATCCTTTGAGATCTCAAACGGAGTCTTTTCGTTTCCGTCATCTGTTCCAATCTCACATTCGTTCGTGCATCAGAATGAGGAGGTTTTCGTCGCTCAACCGAAAGGGTTTGAGGATCCGCATCACCCAGCATTTGTGTACCACCTGAAGAAAGCCTTATACGGCCTCAAACAAGCACCCAGAGCTTGGTATGAGTGTCTCACTGTGTTCCTCGTCAATCATGGATATGTGCGAGGGGGAGTGGACAAGACCCTGTTCGTTAAACACACGAGGTCAGACTTTATAATCGCACAAATCTATGTTGACGTTATTGTGTTTGGGTCCAATACCCAGAAACTGGTGGATCAGGTTGTTGAACAGATGCAGAAGGAGTTTAAGATGAGCATGGTTGGGGAGATGAACTATTTTTTAGGACTCCAGGTGACTCAGAAGGAAGACGGCATTTTCATCTCACAAAGCAAGTATGCCAATAATCTGATAAAGAAATTTGATCTTGAGAAAGCAAGTCACAAACGAACTCTGACCGCTACTCACATAAAGATAACCAAAGACGAGGCTGGAACAAAGGTCGATCAGACGCTGTACAGGAGCATGATTGGAAGCCTCCTATACTTGACAACCAGTATACCAGATATAGCATATGCCGTTGGTGTTTGTGCAAGATACCAGGCGGATCCAAAGGAAAGTCATCTCCTACAGGTCAAGAGAATCATAAAGTATGTATGCGGGACAGCTGATTTTGGAATCTGGTATACCATGGACACCAACCCACATTTGGTTTGTTACTGCGATGCTGACTGGGCAGGAAACGCTGAAGATCGAAAGAGCACATCTGGAGGATGTTTCTGCTTAGGAAACAACTTGGTTTCTTGGTTCAGCAAAAAGCAAAATAGCATCTCACTGTCTATGGCTGAAGCAGAATACATCGCAGCAGGAAGCAGCTGCACTCAACTACTATGGATGAAGCAGATGTTGTCTGAATACGGAGTTAAACAAGAAGAGATGACCCTGTACTGTGACAATATGAGCGCTATTAGTATCTCGAAGAACCCAGTGCAACACTCTAGGACGAAGCACATAGACATCAGACATCATTTCATCCGAGAGCTGGTTGAACAAAAGGTGGTTACTCTCACGCATGTCACAACAGACAAGCAATTGGCGGACATCTTCACCAAACCTCTTGATGCAGCTCAGTTTGAGACACTCAGATCCTCCCTGGGTCTATGTGTTATCAAGAACTAAGTATTCCAAATAGTGGTCAGTCACAGGTAGAACACCAGCTCAACAGTTGGGCTGACCACTTATCAACAGGAAGCTGGAACAGCAGGTACATACCTGGAGATTTACATTCATATACATTTAGAAATCAGTCCTATGCCATCATAAAACGAAGGCGAAGAAGAGGCAGTGTCAGAACTAAAAAGAACCGCTCTCAAAGGCACCAAAGGTCGATCCCAACTGAAGAGAGTGTGCAGACTGCAATGGGAAATCAAACGATTGGCCAAGATTCAGTGAACTAAAGGTGACAAAGCGGGTAATGAGAAGAAGAAGGAATTGAAACCTGCTGGAGATTCTGAGACCGGTGCTGCTGAAGAAGGTAAAGTCCGCAAGGCTAAGAGTGTGGTTCTGATAAGCAGAAGAATGAGGATGCAAGTGGAGAACTGCAAGCTAAGCAATCTGGCAATATGATGGAAGAATTCCATGCATCCGACAAGAATGAAGAACTGGATGTGTCGTTCAAGGATATTGATGATATTGCTGATAAGTTGCTAAGAAGGTATCAATTCTTGTTGAGACAAAAGCTGTCCAGTCTTCAGAAGCCCAGGTCGTAGATATGAAGGCAAGTGTGCCAGATGATGCCATCTCATCTATGCAGTAAGGTGGTGAGACAGCTTTCACCTCAAGAGGCCTCTAGTTCTTGGGGAGTTCCAGAGAATGAGTCAATTGAGGCACTGGAAGGATGCATGATGAGTGTATGAAGGATGCCCATGTGATGGTGGATCCTCCAGCTATTCCTAACTTTGTGTTAAAGAAAGTCAGATAATGAAGATTCTTCAATGTTGGTGAGGTTCAGAAGGTTCAGACCCCTCCGAGAACGATGACAAGCTTAGTATACAAGGACCTTGATAAGGGTGTCCAAGATTCGCACAAGGTAGGGTCTATCAGTCATAAAGGAAATAAGCGTGTCAAGTATGAAGAAAAGTCAGCCACCGACAAGGCTGCGGAGAAAGCATTTGTTGAAGAAGTGTTCTGGGTGACTAGAGACCAGATAATAGAATTTTTGAGGGCAATCGAATCTCAGTGTCTTTGGGTAAACTGAAAGGAGTGCTGAAAAGGAGAAACCAAGGAAGAAAGTGACCACCCAAGCATGCTCAACTGAAGTATCCACCCAGAGGAATAACACGAGTACAGATGCAGGGGGAGCAAGTGCATCCAAGAAAAGGAAGAGGAGTGCTCCAGGATCTATTCCACCTAGTGTACCAACTGGAGTGTCTAAGCATGGAAAGTGGTTTGTCAGCACAGATGCAGAAGCTAAGTGGAAGGGAGTGTGGAAAAGAAAGGTCATCCCTGAAAGACTTTGTAATAAGACGACAGTCCTATCGCAGTAGCAGATCTGACTATATTCTAATGAAGGAAGTAGCGATCATTCAGGAGTTTGAACAGTCGCTAGGACACCTTGATCCGACAGTCTCACGGTATGTGTCATTGGCCCAGGCTTTGTTCGAGGGGGAGTTGACAAGATTCCAGATACCGAAGAGTCTAAAGTGCTCCTTCTGCCTGCCTGCACTGATTAATTGGCTAGCTGAACTCGATTGGACCCCTTGCCAGTTGGTGGCAAAAAGGGGGAGTAGTTCCTGGTGTCTAAAGATAGATTTGGTTTGCCAAATTGCCAAGGGGGAGATTGATGTTCCCATGATTGGCATGTCTTGGCAAAACGGTTTTAGACAGTTCAAGCTGAAGTTCAAACACAGACTGGAACAGAAGTACAGCGTATAGAAGACGCATGATCTAGATTCGGCTTAGTCGGAAGATTCTGAAGATTGAGGATCTGTTCGGTTGGAGTCGGTCAACAAAGACACAGAATATTCGAGAGGTCATTCGAATATTTCCTTACCAGAATTAAAGACCGATTGACTAACTTGCCGAAGAAGATATCCCATGAAGATGTCGACAATGAGACTATTTGATTAAAGTCCCGAAGATGTCGACGAAGTTATTTGATTGAAGCTAATCGACAAATCATCATTAGCACCAAAGCAACAGTCTGATCAGTGTGGTGTTCAGGCTGTGCTTGAGGAACAACGAAGTACACACACACAGCTACCAAGCTACGTCTTTGAGAGAAGGTGATGGACAATATTTATATGATTCGTTAAGACAGTTAAACCCACCAAATTAGACGCTTTATCTTGACAACTTTTACTTGTTAGTTTCACTTTTGTTCTACAGGCCATTTCAAGGAGTAAAGATGAAACGAGCTAAAATGGAGTTCTTAACACTGAAAGTGGATTACAAGTCAGAACTGGCCATACTCCGACAATACTCCGATCAAGCCACAACTAAGTCCCAATGACTTATTCCAACAAAGATCAAGAACACAAGTGAAATGCCAAGTCTAAGTTCCTCATCCTTTGATATCAACCAAGAAGCAAACCAAAGGGCAACCAAAGAGCAACCAAGGGGCAACCGGAGTTATATCACAACCGATGGCTTTTGAGGCAAAATATCTCAATCCACTCAACTTCTCCTCCTCCTCCTCACCACATGGGCAGCTAACCATGGGAATGTGACACCTTGCCCGGTGGCTTTGAGCTCCTCCTCTCCCCTCTTGCCATGTGTTGGCTCCTCCTCCCTTCTCCTTGCCTATAAATACCACACTTCCCTCCCTTTGTAAAGTGTCCTCAAGTCACAAGTTCTAGTGCTAGGTCCTTGGTTACTTAGTGAGAGAAGCTCTCTACAATCCATTTCACAATCCTTGTAAACACTTCACTTTGATATTGAAAGCTCCAAGTTGTTCTTGAGTGTGTTCTTGATCTCAACCCTTTACATTTCATTGTCTTTACTTCTTGTTTTCCTTGAGTTTTACTTTCAAAACCTTACCTTTCCTTGTCTTTGATTTCAAAACCTTTACTTTCCTTGTCTTGTTTTCCTTTACTTTTAAGCACTTAGCTATGATATCCACCTCTATGGATACTCGTAGCTAAACCCTTCATTCGGTTGAAGGGGTGTACTTGTATCATAAAATGTTTTAGACCCTTCTCTTAGTGCCTCTTTGTGTTCAAAACTTGTTCTATGTGCTTTACATTCGGGTAGAACATACACGGTTAAGTGGATGCTTGAAATGGCAAAGCTTTTCCGTGGAGTTCAACCTCTCTTTAAGTCGCTTGGTTTGATCGGAAATGACTGATCAAGTGACTGCACATAGGCTAATATACCTTGAAATGGGGTATTAGTCTAGCTAGAACAAGTGTTCTATGCCTTGAAATGGGCTAGACGGTGTGGCAAGTCATGTGCTAGAAATTGCCTTGATACACTTTTGAACACTTAGTATGATCATTAGAGGTCGATGATAAACAGATTTATGATACAAGGCCCCTAAAACCGAATCCTTTCCTTTAATTAAAACATCACATGTAACTTTACTTTCAATCCCATATTAACTGCTTACTTTCTGCAAGTCTTGTCCTTCAAGCAATTACTTTCCACAAGTCTTGTCCTTCAAGCAATTACTTTCCGCAAGTCTTGTCCTTCAAGCATTTACTTTCCGCAAGTCTTGTCCTTCAAGCATTTACTTTCCGCAAGTCGTGTCCTTCAAGCATTTACTTTCCGCAAGTCTTGTCCTTCAAGCACTTTACTTTTCAGTATTTACTTTCAGTCCCGTATTTACTTTCTTTACTTTCAGTCATTTACTTTTCAGTACTAAAATCACAACCAACCCACGTTAGTTTCAGTACTAAAATCACAACCAACTCCCAACTGTCTTACTTTCCATTTTCGAAAGAACAAATATCCACTAATTCCCTTGGGTTTGACCCCTACTTACCGCTTTACTACCCAATAGTAGAGTAACGAGTAGCAGACTTATAAATTTATTTTTGCACAGAGCCATCGCACATTAACGACGGTGTGGTGCGCTTCGTCAAAATTGGCGCCGTTGCCGGGGACTTAGAAATCGGATAGTGTTCTTTGATTCGGTACTCACTTCTACACAACCATGTTGATGTTCCCTTAAGTGGCATGTATTTGGCAAAACGTAGCTTAGACAGTTCGAGCAGGTGTGCAGGGGGAGTTCGAACAATATCCTGGTACTCTTGTACAGCGTGATCAAGACGCGAGGATATACGTGAGGATATTTTCTGGAAGATATTGGCAACGAAGATTTCGACAAGTGGAAGTCGGCCTGCGACTTATTCGAGCATTAGATATTCAAATGAATATCTACATTAAGGCGGCAAAGCTTACTTGGGAAAGAAGACTTCGGAGTATCTTCCAACCGATTCAAAAGATATACATCAAATATTTAGGAATCAATTCCGAAATATTTGATGGGATTATCTTGTGCGAATTAGGGTTTCGCTCGAGCATATAAATACAATGCAAGGGCAACCCTAATTCTTATCGCTTTCAAAGATCAATTATACACGAGCATATCCTGCTGGTTCGAGAAGAAGAAAACGACGGCCGGTTGTGTTTTCTCATTGAGAATACATCGGTGCAAGTGCAGTCTGTTCAAGTACAACACAGACTGTCTGAAGCGTATCAACTGCCGCACACAACAAAGGTGAACAAGCTTTCGAGAGAAAGCATCCGAGCTTCTGGAGAAGGTCGAGAACGTTCAGACTGCAGGTTCTGAACGAAGAGGATCAAGGGGAATTGCGGTGAACCTCGGTTGCAAATCTGAGAGACGGAGTATTGAGGTTAGGCTATTACAAGGTGTAAGTGTAAGTCCCTGTGGAAACCCTATACTCGTAATAAAGATTTACTGTCCCTTTTTCGGGTCTGGGAAACCCCCCAGAGTAGGCAGAGCCAAACTGGGTTATCAGTCTGTGTGTCTCTACTGCCTTTAT
Source organism: Rhodiola kirilowii (assembly GCA_033675215.1). Taxonomy (NCBI): domain Eukaryota; kingdom Viridiplantae; phylum Streptophyta; class Magnoliopsida; order Saxifragales; family Crassulaceae; genus Rhodiola; species Rhodiola kirilowii. The sequence continues at coordinate 38,732,318 of CM066193.1, forward strand.
CTGTTTGCTGAACTGTTGTGATAAGAGTTCAACCTTTGTGTGTTGAACTGTTGTGCAAAGAGTCCCAGGTCTGTCGCAACACTACCTTGGACACAAGCTTGAACAGGGGACATAATTTCAATTGGTATCAGAGCAGATCACTCGACACACTGAGTGGGATCCTGAACTGTTCAAGATGACTCTGAAGGAAGGACAAAGCATAACCAGACCCCCGCTGCTCGAAGGATCGAACTATGCCACATGGAAGCCTGTGATGAGATCTTTTCTGAAATCACTAGACGAAAAGGCATGGAAGGCTGTTCTGAAAGGGTGGACGGAACCCATAATGAACAATCTCACTGGAGAACCGATCGCCAAACCAGAAGCTCTGTGGACAGAAGAGGAGGACAAAGCTTCCATGGGCAACTCAAAGGCAATGAACGCCATTTTCTTGGTAGTAGATGAAAACGTCATGAAGCTTATCATCAACTGTGAAGTGGCCAAGGAAGCAAGGGATATCCTCCAAACAGCGTTTGAAGGAACAGACAAAGTTCGCAACTCCCGTATGCAAGCTGTCACAACCAGGTTCAAAGAGATGAAGATGAAGGAGAGTGAAACCATCACTGAGTACAACACCAGAGTCCTGGAACTGTCCAACGAGGCATCTGCACTAGGGAAACCCATCGATGAAGAAAGATTGGCCAGTAAGGTCCTAAGGTCTCTTCCTCCGAGATTTGCCATGAAAGTCACGGCCATTGAGGAAATGCATGATATCACCACACTGAAGCTAGACGAGCTAATGGGTTCTCTCAGAACTTACGAGATCAATCATGACTTCCAAACCGGAGAAGAGAAGGGAATCGCTCTTAAAGCAGATATAACGGAAGACAAACTGGATTCTGGGTGCACCACTGAGCAACTAGCCATGATGGCACAAAACTTTGGAAGAATGGTGCGGAAAATCAACAGACGTGGTCCAGAACAAGGTCAGTCTTCATCAACTGGTTACCGAAACTGGAAATCCAGCAGGCCAAGGTCTACTAATTCAAGGCAAGACTTGTCTGACAAAGGAAAAGAAGAGATTCAGTGTCATGAATGCAAGGGTTTCGGCCACATTGCTTCACAGTGTGCAAACACTCTCATGAAGAAGAAGGCGATGGTGGTAAGCTTCAGCGACAGTGAGTCAAACGAAGAAAAAGGTGAAACCACAAACTTTGTGGTCTTTGTCACAACTCTGGATGGATGCAGCAGCACAAGTGAAACTGTTCCACCTCAGCGGAACTCCCAGGTGAAGACCCCTCGGACAGTGACAATGAAGAACTCACACAAGACTCTCTGGCACAGACATATAAAGATCTATATGAGAAGTGGCTGCTTCTGATCAAAATAAACAAGAAGCTAAATGACACAGTGGCAAGCGTCACTATGGAAAAGGACAAGGTATGGCAGGAGGTCGAGATACTACTGACACTGAAAGCAGAACTGGAAGGCACAGTTAACTCACTGACTTCTCAACTGGCTGAGATAAAACAGGAAAGGCTGGATCTTCTTGTTCAGAAAACGGAACTCCTGGGTACTGTCTCCTCCCTAAAAGTCGAAATAGAGAAGGATCAGGACACTCATCCTGTAGGCATGGCGGGCCTGAGAAAAACCATCGTTGATCTACAGTGCAAAGAAATGTTCCAACTAAGGAGGGCGGAACAGCTGGAACTTCAGCTAGAATCCGAGAAGATGGAACACTCTGACACTAAAGAGGAACTCAATCACCTCAAACAGTCGGTAAGAATGCTTAACTCTGGCACTAAAAACTTAAATGATATTCTTAGATCCCAGAGAATGGAGTCCGGACACAGAGGATTGGGGTTCACAGGAGAAGGCAGCTCAAAAGGTGCGACGCTTGTTAAAACTAGACCGGTGTCGGAACAAAAGGTAAGACAGCATCCCAGACGGAAAATAGATCTGCAACAAGAACAACCCAACAGTGGTCAAAGAAGGGATGGTGCGATGCACTTCGGCTCTCATTCAGCGCAAAGGAAAGAATGGCGCACTTGCTGGTATTGCAATCAGATGGGACACATTAAACTAAAGTGTCGCCTGTTTTTAGCCAAACGACGTGCTTTCCAGCAACGAACCACATCGCAACAGAAACAGGTCAGGGTTCAAAGGGCAGACTGAACCGTTTGCATGGTAGCCTGTTACACCTCAAACTACTCATCGCATGATAGTTGGCTCTTCGACAGCGGCTGCTCCGCACACATGACAGGTAACTCTCAATATCTTACCCATATTAGACCTGTTGAGCATATGTGGTTTGTTACCTTCGGGGATGGTGAAAAGGGTCAGGTGATCGGCTGTGGGACATTGATGGTTCCGGATCTCCCTGCACTCAAGAACACCCTCCTTGTTAAGGGACTAACCAGGAATCTTATCAGCATCAGTCAACTATGCGACGATGGACACTATGTGTCATTCTCCAGCTACTCATGTCTTGTACTAGACCAGAATTGCGATACACTGATGAAAGAAAAAAGGGATGCCAACAACTGCTATACTATTAGGATGGGTCTGACGGAGTCAATGAACAATGAGAACCATGACCAGCAACCGGTTGCTCTCCCATGTGCAAACGCACAACCTAGTTTTCTGCGAGGGGGAGTGGATAAGAACTTGCACACAAAATCTGATTGTCGATGCGCACAAATCAAGGTTGCCGGGTGTCCCAGGACGCTGTTGAATCAGACGGTGGTATAGTTGCAACAGGAGTTCGTACACTGCCCACAGAAAGATGCCTGGAGCTGTACAAGAAAATATGAATGCTCACGAAAGATGGTAACTCTGAGGCAGCATACTTGTGTCAAACCATATGGCAGGTCACGGAGTGGAACACCCAGATCCCCAGGGGGTCTATGTGGTGTCAACCACTGAGAGCATCCGACGGTGGTCAGTCATAGTCGAATCTCCAGCTGAAACAGTTGGACTGACCACCTAATAAAGAGAGCAGGAACAAAAGTCTCAACAAAATATTTTTTTTAAAATATCCTTGAAGATTTTTTCGGTTGACGGTTTTGGAAAGCTGAAGAGTCATATAGACAAATTTGATTTTTGAAAAATCAAATTCATTCCCTGAGTATCGTCTTCTCTCTCTCGAAAACCCTAGAACGGAACTTCCCTCTCAACTGCTCTTTCCTCAACCGACAATGGTGAACACCAGGAAGTCAGCAAAATCCAGTGCTAAATCTGCGGAGAAAATCAAAGAAAGCATGCAGACCTCAAAGGCATTGGCGGTGAAATCAAAGATTCCGAAATCAAAAGCTGCGAAGATGAAAAAGGCGTCGCCTTTACACTCAGTCACCGAATCTTTGGTCAAAGAGAAGTCTGTTGAAGGAGTTACCGCTGGAATCCCTCAGCCGGGCACAGTGGATTCAACTCCACAAGAGCCAGAGGCCCAGAATGGATGCTTGTCCAAAAACGAAAAAAAAACAAAAGTTCCTTTATGCAAAAGCAAAAGCAATCGGACCTCCTTTCAAACGAGGACAATGCTAGCAATTTGAATATTGCATCACAAAATAATGAAACTTTGGAAGATGGGTCGGAGAGGGCACATCACATTCGTACGGACCAAGCAGCCAATGTCTCACAATTTGAGGAAGCATTGAAAGGCGGTCTGGAAGGCTACAAGGCTCACGCTCTCCCAAATCATGCTGATAATACTTCCAAAAAGGACGATGGGGACGTCCCTTGCACAGCAAATCAGGTGCCCATTGCTTTGAGTAAAGAGCTGGAGAATGAGAAGGCTTCCGAGCATAGCACCACGCTAGACAAAAGCCCACTCAATGTCAGAGCTGTTCCTTTCCTTCCAGGTCATTCAGCAGCCCTTATTTACACAAATTCTGCGCCTACATTCAGCTATAACACCTCCCCCGAGGCTACATCTCCCACGATTGCCGAGGAGTGTGGCTGGATCCCTGTGCGAAAATTGAAACAATTGAAAAAGATGGAAAAGCTAAGAACTAGGCCAAAAGGCTCCAGCATTCGGCAGACCTCTAGGACAGCAGCATTGCACATTGCAGAGCCCCCCAGTCCTACCCTTGGAAGAGTCAAAGTACCTGAAGCGGGAACCAAGAAAAATCAAGAAAAATCAATCATCCAAATGCAAGTTGGAAACAATAATCAGGTTGTGCATATTTCACCTAGCATCAGCATTAACTCAGATAATAACCTTGAAGAAGGTGAAAATATGGCTATGATCATAGAGGAGTACAACAACATGTTCCCAGACCTTATCCTCTCCAAGGAAAACAAGATTAGATCAAAACCTTCGTGTAACCATCTGGTCCCTAGCACTCAAAATGTCCTCCCTCCTTTGACTATGTACAGACGGGGTAGGGACTTAGACAATGATGTTTACAAGGAAGAGTATAGTCAATATTGTAGGAGGACGAATCCTTACATTGACTAGGTTTGTAAGTGCCTTGATCCAGGCTTTTTGGATCCTTCTATCTAAATTTTAAAAACAAAAAAAACAAAAAAAAAAGAACACAAAAAAACAAAAAAAAAAAAAAAAACTCCACAGATTCAGGTAAATCCCAATATTCCTTCTGTCTCTGCGAATATTCCCGTTGTTGGAAAATATGTGCTGAATGAAGAAACAAGTGTGGAGGGTGAGAAGGTTGTTGAGTCGATTGACGGTGTTGAAGCCAGAAGGGCTGTAATTGGCGATAAGGCTGTTAGTGGTGTTGAAACCAGTAGGGTGATTCTTGGTGGAGATAATGAGAGTGGTAGGGCTGTGACGGTTGACAAAACCGGTAGTGGGGTTTCTAAGAAGCAGCCTGTCAAGAGTGTGGAAGAAGAGGAACCCAGCAAGGGGGCTGGAGGCTCAGGAACGTGGAGAGAAAAGATTTTCGCCACAGGATACATTCCTCCGAAGGCTGGTCGCAGGAAAAAGGTGAAGCGGGCCAGTGACTCTCCTAGAAAATATCTCGCCCAGATCTATGCCACTCGAGGTAGGAAAATTGCAATGTTCGATGAAGAAACAGAGAAGTTCATCGACTCCTCGGGGAAGAGGAATGTGGTGATGAGTGATGCTGATCCGTCTGAAAATCAAGGAGGAATCACTGAAGAAGGTTCCGGTTTGCATGATGAGGCTGTGGCAGAGGAGATTAACCCAGCAGAAAAGGATGATGAATTGGAAAAGTTATACAAAGACATTGATGATGTCATGGAAGACCTGGAAAAGAAGAAGGATCAGGGAGTGGCAAGTCCGGAAGAAGATCAGTATGATCAGGCTGTTAGGGCAAAAGAAATTGATGCAGAAGAAGCTACAAGTGTTCCACCTATGGAACCAAGTGTTCAGTCTGGTGTTGAGACTGGAAGAGCTGTAGAGAAAGCTGCAAGCGGTTCCACTGTGGAACCCTCTGTTCAGACTAGAGCTCAAACAGCACCAGCTCCAGAAGAAGGTCTGCGTAACCGGGGTGTTGAAGCAGAAGAGTCTGGTACTGAAAAGGCCTCAAATGCTCCAACAGTGGAACAGAGTGTTCAAACAGAAGAGAAGACTAGAGTAGTTCCAAAGAAAGCAGTGAGTGAAGAAACAATGACAGTTCAAGATGATCGTCGTCGGGATCATTTGAAGGAGGATGAATCATCCATTCGTAAGGATGCCCCCATATCAGCAGCAGAAGGTGTTACCTTTTCAAAAGATGACCAAGACAGTGTTCCCCTTGTCAACCTCAAGAGGACAACGAAGGGGAAGGAAAAGAAAAAGGTTGCCTTTGCTACGTCTACAAAGAAACCAGCTCAGAAGATTGCTGAGGTCAGCAGTGGTGCAGGGGGAGCTGGCTCTTCAAAGAAAAGAAAGCGGGTTGCTGCAGTTCCCATCTCTGAAGATGCTGGGAGATGTGAAGTCCCAGCCCCTGGATCTGAGTCTGTCCCAGTCGGTAAGGTCAAGAAAGGTGTGTGGTTCGTGAACAAAGAAGCTGCGTTGAAATGGGAATGTGTGCTGAAAAGGAAAATCATACCGGAGAGGCTGCTGGATGCATCGAGCTACAAAGGGAAGGAAGTGGTTGAGGTGCTGAAAGAGTCGGATCTGTTCTGGACGTTGGACAGATGTAAGCCGTTCAACGAACAACTGGTGCGTGAGGCCATGGCAAACTTGCCTCCAAAGTTTGGGGTCATTGGAGAGGCTGAGTATGGGGTCTTCTATGTAAGAGGAAGAAGGATCAAGATTGATCCAGAGCTGATCAATGTATACTTCTCCATGGACAACCCAGCTGTTGATGAAGAAGAATCCAGCCTCGAGAAGATAGTAAGCACCATCACTGCAGGCTCTGTTCAGTGGAGGCTTGAGTCAGTTGTGCATACGGCGGATCTGTCCACGTTCTATTCAATGCTGTTTTTCATAGCAGTGTTCAACTGGAGGCCGTCTACTCATCGCTCTACTGTCAACAAGGACATGGCCCAACTGATTTATCAGATAGGGAACAAGCTGAAGTTTAACCTGGGCAGAATAATGTTCAAACAGACTGCTGACCATGCTACATCGATGAGAACCCTGCACCAGATCTGCTTTCCATCTCTGATTTATGAGCTGATTATTCATCAAGCCCCTGATTTGACAGCCTCATCTGATCTTCTTACTAAAGCTCCCAGCAAATTCACAGTGGACCACAAGTTATACAAAGGGCGGCATGTGAATGTTCTGAAAGGGGGGAGCAAGCCAGGTAAAGAAATTGGGGAATCCAGTCGAGGGGGAGCCAGAATGGGCGTGGATGAGAGAAGCAAATTACTGAAGGACCTCCTTGTTATCATTGCTGCGGACAAGGAACAGCGCCGCCGAATCAACAGGCTTGCTCGAGCACTCAGCTACCCCAGTGATGATGAATCAGAAGCTACTGCCTCTGAAGATGATTCCATTGAAGAAGCTTCTGATTGAAGGTCCTCTTCAAACTTTCTCCCTGAACTATTTGGTTAAAACTATCGTTCTTAGTGCTTGTTCTGGCACATTTTGATTGTCTGTTCGAACTCGAATCGCACCCCTTGCCAGTTTGTGGCAAAAAGGGGGAGTATTTTGGAGGAGACAATTCTTGTTTCCCTCAAAGTTGTCTACTGTCTAGATAGTTAGATAGACTTAGTTATCTAGTAGATCTGGTTTTGCCAAAATGCCAAGGGGGAGATTGATGTTCCCTTAAGTGGCATGTATTTGGCAAAACGTAGCTTAGACAGTTCGAGCAGGTGTTCAGGGGGAGTTCGAACAATATCCTGGTACTCCTGTACAGCGTGATCAAGACGCGAGGATATACGCGAGGATATTTTCCGGAAGATATTGGCAACGAAGATTTCGACAAGCGGAAGTCGACCTGTGACTTATTCGAGCATTAGATATTCGAATGAATATCTACATTAAGGCGGCAAAGCTTACTTGGGAAAGAAGACTTCGGAGTATCTTCCAACCGATTCAAAAGATATACATCAAATATTTAGGAATCAATTCTGAAATATTTGATGGGATTATCTTGTGCGAATTAGGGTTTCGCTCGAGCATTTAAATACAATGCAAGGGCAACCCTAATTCTTATCACTTTCAAAGATCAATTATACACGAGCATATCCTGCTGATTGGAGAAGAAGAAAGCGACGGCCGGTTGTGTTTTCTCATTGAGAATACATCGGTGCAAGTGCAGTCTGTTCAAGTGCAACACAGACTGTCTGAAGCGTATCAACTGCCGCACACAACAAAGGTGAACAAGCTTTCGAGAGAAAGCATCCAAGCTTCTGGAGAAGGTCGAGAACGTTCAGACTGCAGGTTCTGAACGAAGGGTATCGAGGGGAATTGCGGTGAACCTCGGTTGCAAATCTAAGAGACGGAGTATTGAGGTTAGGCTATTACAAGGTGTAAGTGTAAGTCCCTGTGGAAACCCTATACTCGTAATAAAGATTTGATGTCCCTTTTTCGGGTGTGGGAAACCCCCCAGAGTAGGCGGAGCCGAACTGGGTTATCAGTCTGTGTGTCTCTACTGCCTTTATCTGTTTGCTGAACTGTTGTGATAAGAGTTCAACCTCTGTGTGTTGAACTGTTGTGCAAAGAGTCCCAGGTCTGTAGCAACACTACCTTGGACACAAGCTTGAACAGGGGACATAATTTCACATGTCTCGCGAAGGAAGCCACCATGACTATCAGGATGATGAGATGAATCTATACGATCGTAATTATGAGGTGCCGCCTCCATTTCTTAACGATCCGGAACATCTCATCCGAAACCAAAGAGCTCGTAATCAGGAAGGCGCCCGAAGAAACCAAGAACCACCCGAGGACCGAAATGAAGCTGGTCCAGTACCACCCCTAGACATCCCCCACCTCCTCAACATCAACAAGTGCCAAGACGGGAACCCATCTTCGATGATTACTATGGGGATAACAACTACCGCGAGCCTACTATGGACGAACTCAATGCCCTAGATTTTAGAAATCAGCCGTGGTGCATATACGAGGGCCCTGAACTAGAAAACATTGCCGTCGACATGTCCGTGGTCCACAATTTGCCAAAGTTCTCAGGAACTCATGGAGAATCTGCGACAACTCATCTCCAACGCTTACATGGCATTTGCCAAAATCTAAAGCCCAATCGAGTGAATATAGACGACTTCAAGTTGAAGGCGTTCTATTTTTCCCTCATTGACTCGGTAAACGATTGGTTCCTTTCATTACCTTCGGGTAGCATCAGAACATGGGCTCAGATGCAAAAGAAATTTCTAGACAAATATTACCCAGCAGGAAGAGCGATGCAAGTAAGGAGGCAGCTGCAGGACATAAAGCAAGGGCCCAACGAGTCGATGTTCGACTACCTCGAGAAATTCAACCGATTGGAGCAAAGCTGCTGCAATCTTGGATTACCCGAGAAGCTCATCATCGAGTACCTGATCGATGGACTGACTCCCTTAGACAAAAAGCTCCTTGATGCTTCAGCTGGAGGGTCAATGATGAGCCTACCATTAAGCGGCATAAGGCGACTAGTCACAAAATTTGCTGAAAATGCCCGGTTCAGAGAGGAGACCACTCGGCAGGATGAGTTTACCCGAACCAAGAACGTGGCAAGTGCCGAGACAACGGTAAACTCAATGCCCGAGCAAATGGAACAGATGAAGGAAATGATGATGCAAATCCTATGAAAGCAGACAGTTCAAGTAAGACTTCGCGAGTTTTGTGGCTCTACGGACCACAAGACTGACGCATGCCCAACTTTGATCGAAGAGGACCCGGTGGAGGCCAATGCAGTAGAGGGATATCAAGGGTACAACAACAACAACTACGCCGGTCCAAGCCGGCAGTATGGTCAATCAACCAACTCGAGCTGGAAAAACGAGAACCACCCTCCAAGGGTGACACAACAAGCCGCACCTCAACCAGCTCAGTCATTCTACCAACCGCCCCACAACAGTACAACCAGAATGCCCCACCAACAGACCAATACCAACAAAGGGGACCAAACCAATACCCGACGGGCCAATATCAACAGAAGGGACCAAATCAGTACCAAGCAAGCTCGAGCAATCATCAAGGACCGGTCACTTGAGGACATGATGAAGCAATTCTCGGGTACTGTGCAGCAATTCTCGGGTGTTGTGCAGCAATTGTCAGGCACCGTGAATCAATTAAGTGCTACTATTCATCAAAACCAGGCGAAAAATGATGGAGCAATAGCCAACCTGAAGAAACAAATGTCTCAGCTCGCTACCTCAATGTTCGAGCATAATAATGAACCTGGCCGACTTCCTTCACAAACCGTCCAAAACCCAAAGGAAAACGTAAGTGCCGTGACCCTAAGGAGTGGGAGAAAGCTTGCCGTCAAACCCATGGAGCAAGAGGAGGACAAAAGCCCAAGGTTGCCTGGAGAAGAACAAATGAGGCCCGAGGCTCGCGGAACTCTTGAGTAGGACGCGGCCGAGAAAAATGGGGACGCACACGAGGATCACAGGCCTAGCCTGGTTCCACCGTCCGAAGAACACAGGCCACACCCGGTGCCCAGAACCGAGACCTCCAAGATCCGCACTGCGCTTCCATTTCCAGTGCCAGCCCGAGTACCAAAACAACATGTCATGGATGAGGACGTGTTCGAATTATTCAGCAAAGTCGAAATCAACATCCCCCTCTTGGAAGCCATCAAGCAAATCCCTCGATATGCTAAGTTTCTAAAGGAGCTTTGCACCAACCGAAGGAGGAGCAATAGAAATGATCAAGAGCTGATGAGTAGGAACGTGTCGGCCGTCATGCAACGAAAGGTGCCCCCCAAATGCGGAGATCCGGGAACTTATACCATTCCATGCACAATTGGCAACATCCGGATCGAGAACTGCATGCTAGACCTTGGAGCATCAATCAACGTCTTGCCCTTCTCTATCTACTCATGCCTTAGGATTGGGCCGCTCGAACCCACCGGTCTCACTATTCAACTGGCAGATCGGTCGTGCAAACAACTTGAGGGCAAAATTGAAGACGTTTTGGTCCAAGTAGGAGAATTAGTGTTTCCAGCAGACTTCTACGTCCTTAAAATGGAGAATAGTGGGCCAACAGACCATGCTCCTATCCTTCTCGGTCGACCATTTCTTAAAACCTCAAAAATGAAGATAGACTGCGGAAGTGGGATGCTATCAATGGAAGTAGAAGGAGAGGTCTTCAGCTTCGACATATTCAGAGCAATGAAGCATCCCATGGAGTTCGAGGAAGTGCACGCTCTCGACGCTTTGGACGACCTAGTCCAAGAAGTTCAATCAGAACCAAGAGCAGATCCCTTAGAACTAATACTCAATGGAGCCGAGAGCTCATATGAATTGGCCGAAGGCTTGCATGAAACACTAGCCCACTTAACAATCTCGGAGCCTCTCACACTAGGATATGAAGTCAACGAGGTAAAATTATTCAAATCCAATACCTTTTTGCCCTCGGTGATGCAAGCTCCCAGAATAGAATTGAAGCCCCTGCCCGGCAATCTGAAGTAGCATTCCTAGGGGAAAATAACAAGCTCCCGGTAATCATAAAGAGTGGCCTGGAAACAGACCAGGAGCATCGTTTGATAAAAGTGCTGAGAGAACACAAGTTGGCTATTGGATGGACTCTAGCCGACTTGAGAGGAGTTAGCCCGGCGGTCTGCATGCATCGCATCTTACTCAAGGATGGAGCTAAGCCGTCAAGAGAACCTTAGCGACGACTCAACCCAATCATGATGGAGATCGTCCAGAAGGAAATACAGAAGCTCCTGGATGCGAATGTCATCTATCCAATCTCGGATAGCCAGTGGGTGAGCCCAGTCCATGTGGTCCCGAAGAAAACTGGGATCACGGTCGAAGAAGTTACCAAAGGGAATATGGTAACAACAAGGGTCAAGAACGGCTGGAGAATGTGCATCGACTACAGAAAATTGAACGCCGTCACAAGAAAGGACCATTTCCCTCTGCCATTCATCGATCAAATGTTAGACCGACTGGCGGGCAAACCATACTTTTGCTTCCTGGATGGATTCTCAGGCTACAACCAGATCCCCATAGCACCTGAGGACCAAGAAAAGACTACATTCACCTACCCATTCGGCACATTCGCCTTCAGAAGAATGTCGTTCGGTCTATGCAATGCTCCGAGAACTTTCCAAAGAGTGGTGACCAGCATCTTCTCAGACATGATCGGAATATTCATCGAAGTCTTCATGGACGACTTCACCATCTATGGCGATACATTCGACGCTTGCCTTGATAACTTGAACACAGTTCTGGAACGATGTGTCTCTATGAACCTCGTGCTCAATTATAAGAAGTGCCACTTCATGGTAACTCATGGAGTAGTCTTAGGGCACTGATAAGTCGTAGTTGTACGACTATTTTATATGTTAAAACCCCATCTCTTAATGTTTGTCTGTATATTATTTCACTACTTGTGTGTAGTTTTCATTCTCAGGTACATTCGGAGACCATGGAAGGAATACCGGCTAAAGAGAGCTTATTAGAAGATGTTTGGCGCGGAAAGAAATGAAGACCGAGGCTTGGAGTTTTCATCAGTGCAGACCGCGGACGGCTTAAGAGTTAAAGGCGTGGATGTCTGAATATTTACCGTAATACAAGAGACGTCCGCAGGTGACAAAATGCAAGAGGCGTCCGTGCGGAATGCCAGCTGGCGAAATTTCCTAAAATCGAAATTGCATATTCTCGGGAGGAATCATACTGAAAACGAGGAGCCGCATTGGGGAAGAGGAGATCAGAATTTGAGGAGACACGCTTGAAAGATAAGAGGAAGAAAGGAGAAAAGAAAGATCACCTTCTTTTGGCCTTGTGACTTGGGGGAAAACAGATCGGTCCTGTGAAGCAATTGTCGACATCATCATTCCAGCAACATATTCATCCCAGGAGGGGAGACACACACGTCCTATTGTTCCAATCATCATTAGTACTCTCTATTTCAGTTTATTCAAAACTTCATGATGTATTCTATTAACATGAGCAGCTAAACTCATTTGTGTAGGCTAGAACTTGAAATTGTGATGTATTGACTTGAGACTCATATTGAATTTCTATGTTTTGTGTCATATTACTATGCTATGTTCATGGAATTGATGTGCTTGCATGAATGGAACCCTAGCAGGGGAGTTCTTGTTAGTTTGTTGATTTCTATTGTCAAGTTTACTAGCAACCTAGCGGGGATAGTGAACTAGGACACGAGTAATATACCACTAGGATTGACGCCCTAGGACAACTTGTAGTGCAACCTAGCGGGGAGCTATAAGTTGTAAAACATTAGAAATCAAAATGGTTGGGTTAATGATTTAGTCTTGCATCACAATCGAAAGAACTAGCCTGCACTTCTCTTTATTTGATACTTGAATTCGTGTGACTATTTCTCGATTGATAATTGATCGTGTTCTGATACTTGCGTTTCTATTTGACTTTTTCGGAACTCACCCCCATTGTTACTTTTATACTTAGTAAACAGGTTCTCACACCGATCTCTATGGATACGACCCGACTTACCACAAGCTAGTCAGAGTTAAGAAATAATTATTTTTGACGGGTACGACGACGCCCGTCAAATTTTGGCGCCGTTGCCGGGGATCGGTAACGAAGAATCTACTAAGTATTCGATTTCTTTTAGTTTATTTTACTGTCTTTTATTTTGTCACTTGATTACTCTCTGTTTAAGTAACAATGTCGCAGAGTAGTGTTGATGGTGATAATGAAGAGCAAAGTAGTGTGCAAGGGGATAACATTCGAGAACGGAGACAAGGATTGCCCGCTGTTGATCAAAGAGTACCACCCCCCAGAAATCAGAAATATGTGAATGAATTTGCTGGACATCGTGCAGCTAGACACGATAATTATGATGATTACAAGGCTGAGTTGGATCAAAAATACCTCGGTGGAGGAAACCAACATGGACAGCTAGCGAGGCGTCGGGATTTGGGACGCACCATGAGAGGAGTCTGCGCCCCATATATTGACGAGGCACCTTGGTGCATTAGGTTGGATGAGGACGCAGATGACATCGAGATAAAGAGTGGGGTGATTCATCACTTACCCAAGTTTGGAGGAATGCCCGACGAGAACCCCCTAAGGCACTTGAAGGAATTTCATGGAGTTTGCATGTCCATGAAATCAGCATCGGTTTCAGAGAATATTTTTAAACTAAAGACATTTCCCTTTTTGTTAGAAAGTCAAGCTAAATCTTGGTTAATGTCTTTGCCTTCGTGTTGTATTACATCATGGGATCAATTGCAAAGTAAGTTCATGGACAAGTACTACTCCCATTCGAAGGCGGCTCAAACGAGGAAGGAGCTCTCTATGCTTCGACAAGGACGTGGAGAGACATTGTTCGATTATTTGGCGAGGTTTCGGCAATTGGAAGAGAACTGTCCGAATCATGGAATCCCACAAAGGATGCTACTTGAATACTTTATGGACGGGATGATTCTCATGGAAAGAAGAATGCTAGATGCCTCAGCCCAAGGGTCGATCCTTGACATGTATCCCGAGGAGATATGGGAGTTGATCGAGAAAGTTGCGGAGGGCACAAGGTATCTAGTAGAAACCTATAAACCTGCACCTGTTTCTAACATAAATGTACATTCTGAATTGCAGGAACTGAAGGATATGGTGGCTAAATTAGTGATGCAACAACCACAACGAAATCAACAAGTGGAGTGTAAGGTAAACAAGTCCACTTATAATTCGGTAAATAATGATAACGCTGTTTTTCAGAAAAGAACAGAAGACGTGAATATTGTGGGATACATAAACAAGGGAGATTTGCCACCAAGAAGGACTGATGGATACCAAGGCCACAACAAATGGCAGCCGAGACAGAATGAGGGCGGTTGGCAAAGGAACAACAATTACGATGCGGGGCAATCCTCGTATCCACAAAAGCAGCCGTACAAACCACCGCAAATCAGACAAGGAGATGAGGACCCGATGAAGGAATTTAGAGATGAAATGAGAGGAATGTTCAAGGAACTCACTAAAAAGATTGACACCCAAGCTGGAGACGTTGACGAATTAAAGAAGCAAATGTCTCAAATGGCCAGCGTAGTGTACGAACGGCGAGAAGACAAAGGGAAGCTACCGTCGCAAACAATTCCCAACCCGAAGTCCAATATCAGCGCTGTAATGCTTAGAAATGGAAAACAAGTGAAGAATGGAATGGAAGAGCTGCATGAAGATTCTACCTCAGTGCAGCACGCGGACGCCTCACCAATTAAGGCGCGGACGTCTGAAGAATTACAACAAAATACGGAGACGTCCGCGGGAATTATTCAGGAGACGTCCGTGGGCTGTAATAATTCAGGTATTGAATTTCCAAATTCTAACACTCCTTTACCATTTCCAATGCAGGTTTCTAAGACAAACAAGAAGTCTATCACAGACAAGGAGGTTTGGGAGTTGTTCAGCAAGGTGGAAATTAACATTCCACTCATTGAGGCTATTCGGCAAATTCCAAGGTACGCAAAATTTCTTAAAGAATTATGTACCAACCGTAGGCGTACAACTAGGAATGAGCAGGTCATGCTAGGAGAAAGTGTATCAGCTGCGATACAAAGGAAGGTGCCGAAAAAGTGTAAGGATCCCAGAACTTTTACTATTCCATGTATTATTGGTAACAGGAAGATCGAAAATTGCATGCTAGATCTTGGTGCTTCCATAAATGTTCTTCCTTACTCTTTATATTTATCTTTGCGTATTAGTCCACTTAAACCCGCGGGTTTGACCATTCAATTGGCTGACCGATCATGCACCCAACCTTTGGGTGTGATCGAGGATGTTTTGGTGCAGGTAGAAAATCTTATTTTTCCTGGAGATTTCTACGTGCTGAAAATGGAAGACGAGGGAGCACAAGATCAGCCACCAATTCTATTTGGTAGGCTATTTTTGAAGACGGCGAGAACTAAGATCGATGTGGATAGCGGCACACTTTCCATGGAGGTGGAAGATGAGGTAATAAACTTTAATATATATCAAGCTATGCAATATCCACCTGATGATAAAGGAGTACACGCTTTGGATGCGATCGATGAGCTGGTGGAGTCTTCAGATATTCCCTATAGGGATGATGTGCTTGAAATAATTTTGAGGAAGGCTATTGAGTCACGTGGCGCATCAATAGGGATGCTTTGTGATACTAGTGACATGCTACAAGAGCTTAGAGTTTCACCACCATTAACCCCCAGGTATGAGGCTAATCAAGTTACTTTAACTAATAAATCTACACTTGTACCATCTGTTGTACAGGCACCTGAGTTGCAGCTTAAGCCCTTACCCGAGCATTTAAAGTATATCTATTTGAGAGATGGTGAGACGTTGCCGGTCATAATCAAGAAAGGCTTGGAGCCTAATCAGGAGGAGAGATTGGCAGTGGTACTGAGGAAACATAAGACTGCGATTGGATGGACACTTGCGGACATCAAGGGAGTGAGCCCTACCGTGTGCATGCATCGAATTTTACTCGAGGATGGAGCAAAACTTGTGAGACAGCCGCAGCGTAGATTGAACCCACTGATGATGGAGGTGGTTCAAAAAGAGGTACAAAAACTTTTAGATGCTAACGTGATTTATCCCATTTCAGACAGTCAATGGGTAAGCCCCGTACATGTAGTACCGAAGAAGACAAGAATTACAGTGGAGCTTAATGCTCGAGGTGAGTTGGTGACAAAGAGAATCCAGAACGGATGGCGCGTGTACAGAAAGCTAAATGCCGTGACACGCAAGGATCACTTTCCTTTGCCGTTCATTGACCAAATGTTGGATAGGCTCGCAGGTAAGCCTTACTTTTGCTTTTTAGATGGATTTTCTGGGTATAATCAAATTCCGATTGCAGCCGAAGACCAGGAGAAGACTACTTTCACGTGCCCATTCGATACATTCGCGTTTTGACGCATGTCTTTCGGTTTGTGCAACGCGCCTGGTACCTTCCAGCGTGTGGTAATGAGTATTTTTTGGAATTGATTAGGGACTGTGTTGAAGTATTCATGGATGATTTTACCGTGTATGGAAATACTTTTGATGAATGCTTGCTTAATGTTGGTAGAGTGCTTGCACGTTGTGAGGAGATGAACTTGGTCTTGAATTATGAAAAATGTCATTTTATGGTCACTCACGGAATAGTATTGGGACATGTCGTTTCTAGTGAAGGAATACAAGTAGATAAGGCTAAAATTGATTTGATGCTTAGCTTGCCTTATCCTACTGATCAGCGTGGTGTGAGGTCTTTTGTGGGACATGCAGGATTTTATCACAGATTTTTAAAGAACTTCTCGAAGAGGGTGTCGCCTCTCTCTAGATTGCTGCAAAAGGATGTGCCATTTGAGTTTACAGAGGAATGCAAGGCAGCGTTCGATAATCTTAAAGCTGCACTAACTAGTGCACCCATCATTCAAGCACCGGATTGGACACAACCCTTCGAAATAATGCGTGATGCTAGCGACTACGCAGTTAGAGCGGTGCTAGGGCAAAGGAAGGAAAAGAAGCCTGTGGTGATCCATTACGCGTCTAGGATGCTTGACATGGCTCAGCGAAATTATTCCACGACCAAAAAAGAGCTTTTAGCTGTTATATTTGCTTTGGAAAAATTTTGCCCTTATTTGCTTGGTTCTAAAATTGTTGTCTTTTCTGATCATGCAGCCATTCGCTATTTGATGACGAAGAAGGAGTCAAAGCCGTGGCTGATTAGATGGATCCTCTTGCTACAAGAGTTCGATGTGGAAATAAAAGACAAGAAGGGCATTGAGAACACCGTGGCCGATCACTTGAGCCGAATAGTGAGAGAGGAGGAAACCAAACTATAACCGAAACATTCCCGGATGAGTATTTATTTGCTGTCCAAGAAAAGGCACCATGGTATGCTAACATAGTTAACTACCTGGTGGGAGGTAAGTTTCCTTCGTCATTCACTACTGCTCAACGTTTGAGGCTTATATTTGGGATAACCCCTATTTGTGGAAAATTGGTTCGGATCAAGTTGTTAGAAAGTGTGTGTCTGATTCTGAGATTTCTTCTGTGCTTGCTTTTTGTCATGAACATGCTTGTGGTGGTCATTTTGGACCAAGGAGAACATCTAGGAAAATACTTGATAGTGGCTTCTATTGGCCACATTTGTTTAGGGATGCATACAATCATTGCAAGGCATGTGATAGGTGTCAACGCGTAGGAAATATTTCTGCTAGAAATGAAATGCCTCAAATGCCCATTGTTGTTGATGAGATATTTGATATATGGGGTATTGATTTTATGGGACCGTTTCCCTCTGCATATGGTTTACAATATATATTGGTTGATGTTGATTATGTATCGAAGTGGGTTGAAGCTAAGGCCACCAAACATGATGATGGTAAGACGGTGGTAGATTTCTTGCGTACTAATATCTTTTGTAGGTATGGAGTACCAAAGGCGGTGATCAGTGACCAAGGGTCACACTTTTGCAATCGTTCCGTCACGTCGGTGTTCAAACACTTTGGTGTTATTCATCGAGTATTGACAGATGCTTGTCGTCAGAGCAAATGTACAAATAAATTTATAAGTCCGCTACTCGCGACTTAACTACTGGGTAGCAAGTGGTAAGTAGGGGTCGAACCCAAGGGAGTCAGTGTGGATTAATTGTTCTTTAATGAAGCTTATGCAGAATTTAAATGCGATTGGGTTTGAGTTTGAGTGTGTTTTGAGAACTGAAAGTAAATTACAGCAGTTGATAATGGACTATAATGAAATGATTCGGTTTTAGGGGCCTTGTATTATAATTGTTTATCATCGACCGCTAATGATCATACCAAGTGTTCAAAGATGAATTGAGGCTATTTCTAGCGCAAGACATGATCATGCTAAGTATTCAAAGATGAATCGAGGCTATTTCTAGCGCAAGACTTGCAACACCATTTAAAACACTTGTTCTATTTAGACTAATTCCTTCTTTCGAAGTATCTTAGCCTTATGTGCATCCATTTGAATTCTTTGGTCCAGTTTCCAAATGGTTTTTAAAGATAAGCCGAACTCCTCGGATAAGCTTGCCCATTCGGTCCCTTTGGTCCAGTTACAAATGGTCCACTTACCCGAGTATGATCACAAACCCCCACGGAAGAGCTTGCCCATTTGGTCCCTTTGGTCCAGTTACAAATGGTTCACTCAACCTTGGAGATTCTGACTTGATATATGGCACATAGAATAAGTTTTGAATACAAAGGTATACTAAGAGTAAGATCTAAAACATTTATAATACAAGTATACCCCTGCGACCGAGTACAAGCTTTTAGCTGCTTGTATTCATGTCAAGGAATACAAGCAAACTAATGCCTTGCACAAGGGTACCTAATAATAAAATAACTTTACAGTAAAAACAAATAATACTGAAAGTAAGTTTATACCTTACAATAAGCGGAGGAGAGGAGCTCCTAGACAAGATCCACGCAAGAGAAGTAGCTCCACGATGAAGAACAAAATATTTATTGAAAGTGAAGAGAAGAGGGTTAAGCCCTCTATCTCTCTAAAATATTACAAGTTGTGTGGATTGTGGATTGTGGGATGATTTTCAAATGAGGAGGGATGAGCTCCTTTTATAGGCTAAGGAGGAGGAGATGGGTGGTGGAGATGAATGGCATGTGTTTTTGATCCAAGGGAGGAGGAGAGGAGGAGTGGAGAGCAAGTTTGCCCAAAAGCCACCACCTTGGGGAGGAAGTTTCCTCCTTTAGCCGCCACTTATGGATAAGGATGGAGGAGATGAGTCATCCTCCTCCTTATCCTCCCAAAAGCCATCGGATTGACCGGAATTTGACCGGAGCTTCTTGAGTTTTGGAGAGTGTATTCTGAATGAAAATGGCATTCTAAGATGATCTCAAGAAGGAACCTAAGCCAAATTCTTCTTGTAACATGGTCGAAATCCCGAATCGGATGAAATTGCCCTTGTTTGGCCTTTACTGGGCTCTGTGCCTTCGCATTGCGTTCTTGTCCAAATGCCGACTGTTCTAGCATATTTGAGTGATTCCAAGTCGGTTCCATGAAGGATGTTAAGGCTGATTTTGAGTGTAGCATGGTCGTGACCTTGGAATGACTCGTAACATCTTTTCGGCGTAAAATCCTCTCCTTAGCGTGTTTTCTCTCTAAGTGCCAAAATACCCTGTAGAAATAAATCAGGACTAACAAGCAGAAGTTAAATAGACCAACAGTCTAATTTGGTGGGTTTTACTGTGTTTTTGATTCGTATAATTTTGGTCCATCAGATCACCCCACACTTTTAGTTGTTCGTCCCGAACAATGCTATTAAAGGGCGGCACTCTAAGTTTGGTTTTAAAATATGAAAATTAGACTGTGGGACTCGATTTATCATAATTCATGCATTACTACTTATTACCAAATTAAACTGCGTAAATAAATAGAAGAAACTTGATACTTGTACCTTCGTGCTGAGATGCAAATTATATTGGATGTTTCGGGAGATAGCCCTTTTTAGGCTCCTGGACTGCAACCTCGGGACTGTCTCGCACTATATGGTTTCCTTGTAGCTTTCTCTAGCACGTGATTCGGTTCGGGTTTAACTGGTTTGAGTACTTTGATTTTCTTTTGGCGAGGGACTGCTTTTTGTAGTGAATCGGCCTTTGGCCTTTGATTTGATTCTTTGAGTACTTCACTTTTTGTTCGGTTAAAACCTTCACAATTTTGGGCCTTTGGCCTCTTGATTTGCTTCTTCGAGCTTTTTGCGTCTTTGTGACTTGCTAGTCCATTTTCTCAAGCCTTTTTGGGAGGTCCAATCATCGCCCGCAAGCCTATGGAAATACCTCCCCGCTCCTCTCATCTTTGCCGTTTCGCGCGAGTCAAAATGAGGGTCGCTCATTTATTTTCCCGGCTACTTTGACTAGAGAGAGGACGGTCTGATTCCCGTCCTCGCCTTTTTCTTTTTGCATAAACACTGCATGGCGGAGATGACTTCAATCTTCACTAAAACCCAAAGTGCAGCCTCCACTGACTTCGAAAACCATTTAGTTTGATTCGATCCTTCGATTGCTTGCCAAGCCTCTCTAGGGCATTTCTATCAACTCCACATCCCTAGTTTATCTCAGCACAAAGGGACAAATGAGAAGTTACGTTCTAAGTTTTTAGACAGTTGAATTTTCACAAGGTAAATGCATGAATTTCGGTCTATCTTTTTCACATTCTTAAGTTCATATTTTCAAAAAGATAATACTAAAAAAAGAAAACATGTTTATGTGCACAGGTGGTTCTCACCCCACACTTTTGAACGAAGTCGTGCCTTTCAGCACTACTTAGTTCAAAAGCCATGCAAGTAGACAATTACGAGAAGGAAATGATATTAAGGAAAGGTAAGATCAGAACTCCCTTTACTGTGTCGAATGAACGACATGGCATGAGGCTGGATAATCGAGGGAGTTTGGCTGGGGTTTTGAACTCTCAGCGCAGGCCCGATAGTTCACGGAAGCTGCCTGGCTGATCCGATCGTGCTCCAAAAACCAATTCCTGAATAGTCAAATCATTCTATGCACCAAGTGGGTGAGAGCAACTTATTGATAAAAACTAAAAGATAGCAAATAAAAAGACAGAAAATAAAAAGACAGAAAATAAAGTGCAGAAAGTAAGATAGTGTTGGGTTACCTCCCGACCAGTGCCTTTGTTTAACGTCGTTGGCTCGACGATACCTCATTCCTGGATCATAAGTAGGGATCCCATGGGTGCTTGAGGTCCAATTTCTTCTCGGCTACCCTTTTGCTCCGAGAGGGTGAGGCCTTATTGACCATAGCTGCTGGTCCAATGGGTCGTGCTTGTTTGTTACTCCTTCCGGGTTTCCATTCTTTCGGCCCATGTTTTTGCTGCTTCTTCATGTTGGAATAGTTGGCACCTTTGTGAGTTTGGAAATTTGGTTTTGTGCCATTAAATGTAGGCGACATCAAGCATGCGCCTCTGCCAATCCTCTTCATTGTGGCAGTGATGGAAGGTTGTCCTGGAACGAGTGAGTTTTCAAGCGGTTTTCCTTGTTGAGTCGTGGTGAGTGGGACTGGGGCTTTCTCGGACAGTTCGGCAATGAGGTCCGGGACTTCCTCGGGTGCTCCGAGCGCAAGGACCGGGCCTGGCTTGATTTCTTCGGCCGCTTTGGTAGTGATGTTCGGGACTTCTATTGGCTCGGCAGTTAGGACTGTGATTTCCTCGGATGGATTGGTGATAAGGACCGGGCCTGATTTGGGCAGTTCTTCTTCTAACTCCCAGGGATAATCTGAATGTAGTTCTTCTTCCGGCTACCATGGGTCCTCATTCTCGTCATCAGTATGGTCTCCGGGGGTAATCACACTGAGGTATGGGTCTGATATGGGCAATTCGTCATTGAGGTCCGGGTATGTCTTGGCCGTAGATTGGTGTATTTAGGCATCCATTTGCTGTATGTCTGTGGCCAATTGCTGGGTGCTAGCTGCCAGCTCGTTTTCTGCCGCCCATAACTCAGTTTTTGCCCTGATTTCGTTCATTATGTTGTCTAGTTCTTCGCTCCGCATGGCCTGATCTTGTCTTTGTCTTGGCCTCGCGGCCAAATTATCTATTAAGTTCCAAAGATCATCTATGCCTAAGTTGTTCACCGAGCCTCCCGCTGCATCGTTTAGCCAATCCCACTCTTGTGGCATCATCCCATTGAGAAATCTTTGAAGAAGATCGTGGTTGGTGAATCCGTGGTGCGGGCAGCTTATCAACATGGAGTCAAAATACGCCAAGTACTCGTCCAATGTTTCATCCCGGGATTGTTTTATGTTGTTGATCTTCTCGCGGACTTCAAGTTCGAAGGGTGGTGGGGAAAACTCCTCAGTGTTCCAAGGTTCCATTCCGTAGTAGTAGGACTTAGTGAATTGCATGATAAAACAAGAAAAAACAAAAAACAAAACAGAACAACTATTCCGATGCACAACTCACCGGCAACGGCGCCAATTTGACAGATGCTTGTCGTCAGAGCAAATGTACAAATAAATTTATAAGTCCGCTACTCGCGACTTAACTACTGGGTAGCAAGTGGTAAGTAGGGGTCGAACCCAAGGGAGTCAGTGTGGATTAATTGTTCTTTAATGAATCTTATGTAGAATTTAAATGCGATTGGGTTTGAGTTTGAGTGTGTTTTGAGAACTGAAAGTAAATTACAGCAGTTGATAATGGACTATAAGGAAATGATTCGGTTTTAGGGGCCTTGTATTATAATTGTTTATCATCGACCGCTAATGATCATACCAAGTGTTCAAAGATGAATTGAGGCTATTTCTAGCGCAAGACATGATCATGCTAAGTATTCAAAGATGAATCGAGGCTATTTCTAGCGCAAGACTTGCAACACCATTTAAAACACTTGTTCTATTTAGACTAATTCCTCCTTTCGAAGTATCTTAGCCTTATGTGCATCCATTTGAATTCTTTGGTCCAGTTTCCAAATGGTTTTTAAAGATAAGCCGAACTCCTCGGATAAGCTTGCCCATTTGGTCCAGTTACAAATGGTCCACTTACCCGAGTATGATCACGAACCCCCACGGAAGAGCTTGCCCATTTGGTCCCTTTGGTCCAGTTACAAATGGTTCACTCAACCTTGGAGATTCTGACTTGATATATGGCACATAGAACAAGTTTTGAATACAAAGGTATACTAAGAGTAAGATCTAAAACATTTGTAATACAAGTATACCCCTGCGACCGAGTACAAGCTTTTAGCTGCTTGTATTCATGTCAAGGAATACAAGCAAACTAATGCCTTGCACAAGGGTACCGAATAATAAAATAACTTTACAGTAAAAACAAATAATACTGAAAGTAATTTTATACCTTACAATAAGCGGAGGAGAGGAGCTCCTATACAAGATCCACGCAAGAGAAGTAGCTCCACGATGAAGAACAAAATATTTATTGAAAGTGAAGAGAAGAGGGTTAAGCCCTCTATCACTCTAAAATATTACAAGTTGTGTGGATTGTGGATTCTGGGATGATTTTCAAATGAGGAGGGATGAGCTCCTTTTATAGGCTAAGGAGGAGGAGATGGGTGGTGGAGATGAATGGCATGTGTTTTTGATCCAAGGGAGGAGGAGAGGAGGAGTGGAGAGCAAGTTTGCCCAAAATCCACCACCTTGGGGAGAAAGTTTCCTCCTTTAGCCGCCACTTATGGATAAGGATGGAGGAGATGAGTCATCCTCCTCCTTATCCCTCCCAAAAGCCATCGGTTTGACCAGAATTTGACCGGAGCTTCTTGAGTTTTGGAGAGTGTATTCTGAATGAAAATGGCATTCTAAGATGATCTCAAAAAGGAACCTAAGCCAAATTCTGCTTGTAACATGGTCGAAATCCCGAATCGGATGAAATTGCCCTTGTTTGGCCTTTACCGGGCTCTGTGCCTTTGCATTGCGTTCTTGTCCAAATGTCGATTGTTCTAGCATATTTGAGTGATTCCAAGTCGGTTCCATGAAGGATGTTAAGGCTGATTTTGAGTGTAGCATGGTCGTGACCTTGGAATGACTCGTAACATCTTTTCGGTGTAAAATCCTCTCCTTAGCGTGTTTTCTCTCTAAGTGCCAAAATACCCTGTAGAAATAAATCAGGACTAACAAGCAGAAGTTAAATAGACCAACAGTCTAATTTGGTGGGTTTTACTGTGTTTTTGATTCGTATAATTTTGGTCCATCAAGTATCCACCGCCTATCACCCTCAAACCAATGGGCAAGCTGAGGTGTCGAACCGAGAGATCAAGTCTATACTAGAGAAGATGGTGAAGCCGTCGAGGAAGGATTGGCCAATAAGACTTGAAGAGGCATTGTGGGCTTACAGGACCGCCTATAAAACGCCAATTGGAATGTCCCCTTTTAGACTGGTTTATGGGAAGGCTTGTCATCTCCCGGTTGAGGTACAACATAAGGCTTTTTGGGCAATTAAAACATGCAACATTGATCTAACCAATGCAGGGATTGAAAGGAAGCTACAGTTGAGTGAGTTGGAGGAGCTCCGCTTAGAGGCTTATGAGAGCCAGTCAGACTACAAAGCGAGAGCGAAAATGTACCATGACAAGCACATATTGAGGCGCAGCTATGAAGTGGGGCAAAAGGTGCTATTATTTTCCTCAAGATTAAGACTTATGCCTGGGATGTTGCGTTCTCGTTGGACAGGTCCATACGTCATTGTAAGGGTGTACAATCATGGGGCGTTGGAATTGCGAGGACCCGAAGGAGGAGAGAGTTTCAAAGTGAACGGGCAAAGAGTCAAGCCATACTATGATGGATTTGAGGCAACTACTGAGGACGTTGAACTGGCGGAGCCAGTATATTCTACCTAGCAAGAGGTAATGTCCAGCCAAGGACGTAAAACAAAGGCGCTTACCGGGAGGCAACCCGGTGTGTTCTATTTCTATTTTACACATGTTATAGTGGAATTGGGAAGCTGATAATGCGCCTCGAGTGCATTTCTTTTTATTTCTGGTGTTTTCAGGCGATTAAATGAAGAAAAGAAATCTACCTCAGTGCATATCACGCACGTCTTGACAGTTACATGCGCGGACGCCTTAACAATTATTGCCAAATCAAGAGACGTCCGCGGCCTCAATTGAAGAAGACGTCCGCGGTGCATTTCAAAAGGGAAAAATCGCAGAGCCTTGCACCACCACCAGATTATTATGGGAGTACCAGTTCACTTCTTTTTATTTATTTTTATTTGAGTCTGTTTTGTTATCCGTCTTATCTCTTGAGTTGTACCGTGAGGACACGGATGAATTTAAGTGTGGGGTGGGGTGTTATAGAGTCAGTTGTGTGTCGTAATGAACTGATGATGCACTGCTATGTTTTTCTCTTATGTCAAAAATCTCATTTCCAGCTTTTTATGACTATTGTGCTCATTTGACTTAAAATGCGAAATTTAAAAAAATTTTGATGCTTTGTTCTTGTGAGTTGTGATATGCAGGGATGTGGAGTTGACAGAAATGTCCTAGAAGGGTACGGCAAATTGCAGGAAGTTCTGAGTTTTTGGTTTTGATGATTGAGAAAATCGGTGGAGGTTGACGCTTCACTAGCCTAGTCCTGAGAGTAGCTCCGTCACCAAGTAAGTCAAGTATATTCATGCGTTCGCAGTGGTGGAGGGAAAGAGAAAACGAACTGTCCATCTCAAGTCGGAGTAGCTGGGAATGGGTGGGTAACCCCTACCTTGTCTCATGCAGAAACGACGAGGATGAGAAAAGAGCGGGACGCACTCCTATGCTATTATTCGGAGGCTATGATTGGAGTGGTTCAAGGGCGCAAATGATTATGTGGACAAGAAACAAATTCAAAAGCCGAAGGCAACCCATCAAGTAAGAAGAAAATAAAAATTTGATTGATTCAAGCAAAGATGTGTCGTTTATCAAAGTCCATACAAGTTAAGGAATTCAAGGCTCAACGGAACAAAAGCAGTGAATTAATCACGTGTCAGAGAAAGCCGCCGACTCAATCTAAAGACCAAAACTTAGAAAAGAATGCAATGTCCGTGGTACCTATAGGGGACTATCTCCCAAACATCCAAGGTCGTTTGGATTGCAACTCGCGAGGTAATAAGTATCGAAAAATCTATCTTTACTCGCATTGTTAGAATCTTTAGCATGATAAGATGAATTGCTGGATTTCGGATTGAGATATAATGATTAGCATGACTAGTGCATTGTAATTCGTTCTATGGCTTTGTTCTTTGTTCGGGACGAACGAGTTCAAGTGTGGGGTAGTTTGATAAGTCGTAGTTGTACGACTATTTTATGTGTTAAAACCCCGTCTCTTAATGTTTGTCTGTATATTATTTCACTACCTGTGTGTAGTTTTCATTCTCAGGTACATTCGGAGACCATGGAAGGAATACCGGCTAAAGAGAGCTTATTAGAAGATGCTTGGCGCGGAAAGAAATGAAGACCGAGGCTTGGAGTTTTCATCAGTGCAGACCGCGGACGGCTTAAGAGTTAAAGGCGCGGACGTCTGAATATTTACCATAATACAAGAGACGTCCGCGGGTGATAAAATGCAAGAGGCGTCCGTGCAGAATGCCAGCTGGCGAAATTTCCTAAAATCGAAATTGCATATTCTCGAGAGGAATCATACTGAAAACGAGGAGCCGCATTGAGGAAGATGAGATCAGAATTTGAGGAGACACGCTGGAAAGATAAGAGGAAGAAAGGAGAAAAGAAAGATCACCTTCTTTTGGCCGTGTGACTTGGGGGAAAACAGATCGGTCCTGTGAAGCAATTGTCGACATCATCATTCCAGCAGCATATTCATCCCAGGAGGGGAGACACACACGTCCTATTGTTCCAATCATCATTAGTACTCTCTATTTCAGTTTATTCAAAACTTTATGATGTATTCTATTAACATGAGTAGCTAAACTCATTTGTGTAGGCTAGAACTTGAAATTGTGATGTATTGACTTGAGACTCATATTGAATTTCTATGTTTTGTGTCATATTACTATGTTTTGTGTCATATTACCATGCTATGTTCATGGAATTGATGTGCTAGCATGAATGGAGCCCTAGCGGGGGAGTTCTTGTTAGTTTGTTGATTTCTATTGTCAAGTTTACTAGCAACCTAGCGGGGATAGTGAACTAGGACACGAGTAATATACCACTAGGATTGACGCCCTAGGGCAACTTGTAGTGCAACCTAGCGGGGAGCTATACGTTGTAAAACATTAGAAATCAAAACGGTTGGGTTAATGATTTAGTCTTGCATCACAATCGAAAGAACTAGCCTGCACTTCTCTTTATTTGATACTTGAATTCGTGTGACTATTTCTCTATTGATAATTGATCGTGTTCTGATACTTGCGTTTTTATTTGACTTGTTCGGAACTCACCCCCATTGTTACTTTTATACTTAGTAAACAGGTTCTCACACCGATCTCTGTGGATATGACCCGACTTACCACAAGCTAGTCGGAGATAAGAATTAATTATTTTTGACGGGTACGACGACGCCCATCAGGCACGTCGTCTCACAAGAAGGCATAGAGGTGGACAAGGCTAAAATAGACCTGATCATGACTTTACCGTACCCCTCCACTGTCCGAGACATCCAATCCTTCCTTGGGCATGCGGGATTCTACCGACGGTTCATCAAGGACTTCTCCAAAAAGGCGTTGACTCTATCCACTCTCCTCCAAAAAGAAGTTCCTTTTGAATTCACCAATGCATGCAAGGAAGCCTTTAATGAGCTCAAGAAGGCCCTCACTAGCACACCCATCATCCAAACTCCGGATTGGAAAAAACCATTTGAAATCATGTGCGACGCAAGCGACTTTGCTGTGGGGGCAGTTCTCGGCCAATAGGTTGATAAGAAGGCGGTTGTGATCTACTACGCCTCAAGAACCCTAGACTCAGCCCAACGAAACTACTCCACCACCGAGAAGGAGCTCCTGGCGGTAGTGTTCGCTCTGGAAAAATTCAGATCCTATTTGCTTGGGGCAAAAATGATAGTCTTCTCTGACCATGCTGCCATCCGATACCTGATGAAAAAGAAGGAGGCCAAGCCAAGGCTCATACGATGGATCTTGCTGCTGCAAGAATTCGATGTGGAAATAAGGGACAAAAAAGGGATCGAAAATACGGTGGCCGACCATCTAAGCAGGATTATCCGAGAGGAAGAAGAAGGGCACATAACCGAATCATTTCCAGACGAGCACCTCTATGCAATCTCAACAAAAGTACCATGGTATGCTCAAATCGTCAACTATCTAGTCGGAGGTACATTTCCTCCCTCTTTTACTAAAGCACAATGCATGAAACTTAGGCATGACGCTAGACATTACTTATGGGATGATCCTTATTTATGGAAAATAGGAGCAGATCAAATACTTAGGAGATGCATCCCCGATAATGAAATAGCCTCTGTTATTAGCTTCTGCCATAAGTTTGCATGTGGAGGACACTTCGGGCCTAGGAGAACCGCTAGGAAAATCCTAGATAGCGGCTTCTTTTGGCCGAGTATATTTAGAGATGCATATGAGAAGTTAAAAAAGTGCGATAGGTGTCAAAGAGTTGGAAATGTGTCAGCTAGAGATGAGATGCCTCAAGTACCCGTATTGGGCAATGATGTTTTCGACGTTCGGGGCATTGATTTCATGGGGCCATTCCCAGTTTCATGCGGTTATACTTACATTCTAGTTGCTGTAGATTATGTGTCAAAATGGGTAGAGGCTAAGGCCACAAGGTGCGACGATGCAAAGACTGTCATAGATTTTTTGCGCACTAACCTGTTTTGTAGGTACGGAGTACCCAAGGCCGTAATCAGCGACCAAGGAACTCATTTCTGCAACCACATGATGGCTGCCACCTTAAAACACTACCATGTCCACCATCGGACGTCCACGGCATATCATCCCCAAAGCAATGGCCAAGCGGAGATCTCCAACCGCGAAATCAAGGGTATTTTAGAAAAGATGGTAAAACCAGCGAGGAAAGATTGGAGTCAAAGGCTGGATGAAGCTCTTTGGGCTTATCGAACGGCATACAAGACGCCAATTGGAACCTCCCCATTTAGGCTTGTTTATGGGAAGGCATGCCACCTTCCGGTGGAATTAGAACATAAAGCCTATTGGGCGCTCAAGCATTGCAATACAGATTTAAAGGTTGCCGGACTGGATAGGAAGCTTAATCTGTGTGAACTTGAGGAGTTGCGGCTTGGGGCCTATAAAGGGCAAACGGACTACAAGGCAAGGACAAAATTATACCATGACAAATTCATCCTCCGCCGCTCATTTGAGGAAGGACAACAAGTGCTGGTCTTCTCCTCGCGACTGAAATTGATGCCCGGGAAGCTTAAATCTAGATGGACCGGCCCTTTCACAATAACTAAGGTATTCAACCATGGGGAGTTGAGCTGGAAAGCCCGGACAATGGAAGCAAATTCACGATAAATGGGCAGCGAGTCAAACATTACCAAGGCGAGGTCGACTTAACTCCGCTGAACTATGACCTAGCCGTACCTCCAGACATTGTAAATACCGCTGATCTCAGCGCACTAGTTTCTGACCAGTCAAGAGAGACCATAAGAGTAACTAGACCAGCAGCTATGGTCAAGGGTCCATCGCCTTCTCAGAGGTATTGGAAGGAAAAACCACCAGAACCATGGGAACAAGACCCGAGCACATCATCCCACAAGAACTCGGGGAGAGTCAAGGCAAGAATCAATGCAGGAGCCGCGGAAAAATTTGACTTGAGCCGCCCTTGGAACCCAGATCCCTCTTAAGTGAGGTATCGTCGAGCTAACGACGTTAAACAAAGGCACTGGTCGGGAGGTAACCCGACATTTATCTTACTTTCAGTCATTTAATTTCTGTCATTTAGTTTTTTGCCTTAAGTCATTCTCACCTTTCATGTATATATTTGCTTGCATGACTTTTGAACTAAGTCGTGCTGTGAGGCACGCCTTCGTTCAAAAGTGTGGGGTGAGAACCACCTTTGTACATAGTTAATTGACATGCTTTCTTTTTTCCTTTTCCCTTAATATTATCTTTTTGAAAATATGAACTTGAGAATGTGAAAAAGATAGATCTAAATTCATGCATTTACCTTGTGAAATCTCAACTGTGTAAAGACTTAGGATGTAACTTCTCATTTGTTCCTTTGTGCTGAGATATACAGGGGATGTGGAGTTGATATAAATTGCCCTAGAGAGGCTTGGCAAGCAATCGAAGGACTGAATTTCACTATATGGTTTACGAAGTCTGTGGAGGCTGCACTTCGGGTTTTAAAGAAGATTGAAGTCATCTCCGCCGTGCAGCGTTTATGCAAAAGGTGGGACGGGAATCAAACCGTCCTATCTCTAGTCCTAGTAGCCGGGAAAATAGATTAGCGACCCTCATCTTGACCTACGCGAAATGGCGAGGATGAGAAAGAGCGGGGAGGTATTTCCATATGCTCGCAGGCGATGATTGGACCTCCCAAAAAGGTTGAGAAAATGGACAAGCAAATCACAAAGGAGCAAAGCTCGAAGAAGCAAATCCAAGGCCAAAGGCCAAAATTGTGAAGGTTTTAACCGAACAAAAGTGAAGAAACTCCAACTCAAAACCGAAGGCCAAAGGCCAAATCACTTTAAAAGCTGTCCCACACCAAAAGGAAATCAAAGAATTCTACTCATTGAAACCCGAATCAAGTCATGTGCTAGAGAAAGCTACAAGTTAAACCATATAGTGCGAGTCGGTCCCGAGAATGCAGTCCAGGAGCCTGAAAAGGGCTATCTCCCAAAACATCCGAATTAATTTGCATCCTGGCTCGAAGGTACAAGTGTCAAGTTTCTTCTAAGTATTTACACGGTTTAGATTGGTAACAAGTAAGTATTGCATGAATTAGGATAAATCTAGTTCCATATTCTCACTTTCCTATTTGAAGTTTTTACTTGGATTGTGTGTGCATCTCTTAAATAGCATTGTTCGGGACGAACAACTAAAAGTGTGGGGTGATCTGATGGACCATATTTATATGATTCGTTAAGACAGTTAAACCCACCAAATTAGACGCTTTATCTTGATACCTTTTACTTGTTAGTTTCACTTTTGTTCTACAGGCCATTTCAAGGAGTAAAGATGAAACGAGCTAAAATGGAGTTCTTAACACTGAAAGTGGATTACAAGTCAGAACTGGCCATACTCCGACAATACTCCGATCAAGCCACAACTAAGTCCCAATGACTTATTCCAACAAAGATCAAGAACACAAGTGAAATGCCAAGTCTAAGTTCCTCATCCTTTGATATCAACCAAGAAGCAAACCAAAGGGCAACCAAAGAGCAACCAAGGGGCAACCGGAGTTATATCACAGCCGATGGCTTTTGAGGCAAAATATCTCAATCCATTCAACTTCTCCTCCTCCTCTTCACCACATGGGCGGCTAACCATGGGAATGTGACACCTTGCCCGGCGGCTTTGAGCTCCTCCTCTCCCCTCTTGCCATGTGTTGGCTCCTCCTCCCCTCTCCCTGCCTATAAATACCACACTTCCCTCCCTTTGTAAAGTGTCCTCATGTCACAAGTTCTAGTGCTAGGTCCTTGGTTACTTAGTGAGAGATGCTCTCTACAATCCATTTCACAATCCTTGTAAACACTTCACTTTGATATTGAAAGCTGCAAGTTGTTCTTGAGTGTGTTCTTGATCTCAACCCTTTACATTTCATTGTCTTTACTTCTTGTTTTCCTTGAGTTTTACTTTCAAAACCTTACCTTTCCTTGTCTTTGATTTCAAAACCTTTACTTTCCTTGTCTTGTTTTCTTGTTTTCCTTTACTTTTAAGCACTTATCTATGATATCCACCTCTATGGATACTCGTAGCTAAACCATTCATTCGGTTGAAGGGGTGTACTTGTATCATAAAATGTTTTAGACCCTTCTCTTAGTGCCTCTTTGTGTTCAAAACTTATTCTATGTGCTTTACATTCGGGTAGAACATACACGGTTAAGTGGATGCTTGAAATGGAAAAGCTTTTTCGTGGAGTTCAACCTCTCTTTAAGTCGCTTGGTTTGATCGGAAATGACTGATCAAGTGACTGCACATAGGCTAATATACCTTGAAATGGGGTATTAATCTAGCTAGAACAAGTGTTCTATGGCTTGAAATGGGCTAGACGGTGTGGCAAGTCATGTGCTAGAAATAGCCTTGATACACTTTTGAACACTTAGTATGATCATTAGAGGTCGATGATAAACAGATTTATGATACAAGGCCCCTAAAACCGAATCCTTTCCTTTAATTAAAACATCACCTGTAACTTTACTTACAGTCCCATATTAACTGCTTACTTTCCGCAAGTCTTGTCCTTCAAGCAATTACTTTCCGCAAGTTTTGTCCTTGTCAAGCAATTACTTTCCGCAAGTCTTGTCCTTCAAGCATTTACTTTCCACAAGTCTTGTCCTTCAAGCATTTACTTTCCGCAAGTCTTGTCCTTCAAGCACTTTACTTTTCAGTATTTACTTTCAGTCCCGTATTTACTTTCTTTACTTTCAGTCATTTACTTTTCAGTACTAAAATCACAACCAATCCACGTTACTTTCAGTACTAAAATCACAACCAACCCCCAACTGTCTTACTTTCCATTTTCGAAAGAACAACTATCCACTAATTCCCTTGGGTTCGACCCCTACTTACCGCTTTACTACCCAATAGTAGAGTAACGAGTAGCGGACTTATAAATTTATTTTTGCACAGAGCCATCGCACATTAACGATGGTGTGGTGCGCTCTGTCAGAAGGCGACTGGACTTCCGAGAAGTCCAAGACTAGGCCGAGAGGGAAGTCTCGTCCTACCCACAGGGGATCGAGGGGAGCTGCGGTGAACCGAGATTGCAAATCCGAGAGACGGAGAGTTAGAGGCTAGGCGATTACAAACACGGGGTTGTGTAAGAGTAAGACCACTTGTAGCTCTAATCTCGTAATACGATTTGTGTCCCATTTTTAGGGTGTGAGAAACCCCCCAGAGTAGGCGAGGCCGAACTGGGTAACATACCGTGTGTGCTCCCGTTTCTCCTTGATTTTCCGGTACTGCTTGATAAACTGTTTAATCAACTGTTAGAACACTATCTGGTAGAGTTCGGTACTGGTTAACTGTGTGTGTCTCAGTTATCTTCTCTGACTGCCGGATCATAGTAAAAGGAGTTCTAAGTCTGTCTCAACTGTACCTTGAACACTAGCTTGAACAGGGGATATAATTTCACAGTTTTCACATCAAGTTGTTCTAATTCATAGTCAAAATATGCAACTAAAGACAACATGATTCTAATTGATCTATGCCTTACCACAGTGGAAAATATTTCATTGAAATCTATAACTTCCTTTTGGGTAAAACCTCTTGTAACTAACATGGCCTTTCAACCTTGGATGTTCCACACCAGGAATTCTCTCCTTCATTGTGAAGATCCATTTGCTTCCTACCAGTCTGGTCTTTGGAGGTCTGTCTACAATTTCCCAAGTCTTGTTCTTTATCAGAGAGTCCATTTCATCTTGCATAGCTTGAACACCTATTTTTCTTCCTTACTATTAACTGCATCTTTCACACTCTCATGTTCATGGTTAGATACATTATCAGTAACATGACAAGCATAATTTATCATATCCTCAAAACCATACACCACAGGTTTCTTGTGATTTCTTTTAGGCCTCTTTCTAGTAAGCCAATAGTGAGCATTTTCCTCACCAAGTTCCTGGTTTTCCTCATTAGGATTTTCTAAATTATCTTCAACCTGGGATTCATTTTCAGCTGTAGGAATATTATCATGTTCAAGCTTCACCTCAGATTCAATACCATCAGTATTAGGTACAAAGTCACTTTCAGCATTTTCCACATTTAACTCCAACTGTTTAGCATTTTTCTCAACAGGAAAACTAGATTCATCAAACCTAACATCTTTACTAATAATAACCCTCTTATGTCCATCTTCTAAACACCACTATCTATAAGCTTTAGTACCATAAGGATATCCCATAAAAACACATTTAAGGCTCTAGGTTATAGTTTACCCTGTTGCACTGTTACATAACCAGCACAACCAAAAATCCTAAGCATGCCATATTGTTCTAACTGACTAGTCCAAGCCTGCAAAGGAGTTTTTAAAATTCAAAGCAGAAGTGGGACTCTTATTTATCAAAAAACATGCAGTATGAGCACCCTCAGCCCAAAAAGTCTTTGGCAAATCAGAATGTAATAGCATACATCTTACCCTTTCTAAGATAGTCCTATTAAATCTTTCAGCCAAACCATTTTGTTGGGGATTACCACGTGATGTGATGCTTAACAATACCATTTTCTTTACAAAAATTCAGAAAGCACCATCAAGATATTCAAGGCCATTATCAGTTCTCAAGTACTTTACCTTCTTACCTGCCTGATTTTCCATCATTAGTTTCCACATCTTGAAGGTTTTAAATGCTTCATATTTATGTGATATGAAAAAAACCCAAGATCTGCTAGTAAAATCATCACTATGAGATTTAAAGTACCTCTTACCACCATAAGATTGAACCCTTGTTGGTCCCCAAAGATCAGAATGTATATAGTCAAGTTTTTCTTTATTTACATGTCTTCTTTTTCCCAAAACTTAACTTTGTGGACTTACCCAAGACACGGTTTTTACAAAACTTAATTTTTCCTATTTGATCATCACCAAAGCAGCCCTGATCCAGTAGTTTTTGTAGTTCTATTAGACCTAAATGTCCTAGTCTTAAATGCCACAATACAGTTCTATCTTTATGAGACTCTCCATAGTTAACACTATTAATTACTCTAGTGACACCTTCTAGCACATATATCCCATTCTGCCTTTTTCCCTTTAATTTTAGGACATTACCTTTAAACACTTTTGTTTTTTCATTTTCAGCCTTAAAGGTACAACTAAGTACTTCTAACATGCCCAAGGAAATTTAGTTTCTTTTCAGTTCAGGTACATACCTCACACCTGAGAGTTTGATCTCATGTCCATTATCCATCTTGATCCAAATGGTGCCAATTCTCACCATTTTACAAGCCTTGTTATTGCCAAGGTGTAAAGTTCCTTGATCCTTTTGAACAAACTCCATCAGCCATTCTCTATGTGGTATCATATGACATGAACAACCTTTGTCAAGTATCCATCTATTAGCAGGACAATATTGGGTGACAATGAGAGCTTCAGCATTTTCATATGCCTCTTCAGCCAATGCACCCTCCTCCTTTTCAGTTCCTCTTTGTGCCATCTTCTTCTTTCTTTCAGGACAATTCTTCGTAAAAAGGTCAGCCTTGTGACAATAAGAGCAAGTGAACTTTTTTTTGTTCTGATTCATGAGAAGTACTTGAACTATTCTTGCTCTCAAAATTTTGATTCCCAGGCGTCTTTTAAAATTTTTTATTTTTAAAGGCTCCATGAGCAATCAGTCCATCAGCCACTTCCTTTTAGGTTTCTGCTCCAATTGTTTCTGCTTCAAAGCAGCCATCACTTCCTCCATAGACAAAGTTTTTCATGAATACTTCATTGTATCCACCAAAGTTGAATATGAGGAAGGCGAAGCATTCAACACCATAATGGCCTGATCCTCATCCTCAATTTTCTCCTTAATGTTTTCAAGATCAATAACTATTTTGGCAAAATCATCAAGATGCTCATCTATGGACTTACTACGATCCATCTTAAATCTAAACAACTTACCTTTCAAGTAGATTCTTTTAGCAAAAGTGTTGGTCATGTAACACTGCAGCAACTGTCTTCTCCTTGGACACTTCCCTCAAGACCTTGTTTCCAAGATGCAAGATCAATTTATTATAAGTCAGCACCTTTATCTCTTCTTTTTCATCCTCTGTGAGATTTGCTGGAAGAGTGTTTGTCTACGCCTTAGCAACCTTCATCTGAACCAAGATCGCCTTCATCCTTTACTTTTACAGCGCAAAATCACCCTTGCCATCAAACCTCTCTAGCTCCACCTTTGCTGATACCAACCTTGCAACCTCTAGACTCTGATACCAATTTGTAAAGTTTCGACATCACAAATCTTGCACAAGTGAACTGAAAACCAATGAAGAACAACAGAAATTTATACTGATTCGGAGTCCTAGTGACTCCTACTCCAGTCGAAGAGTGGGGCGAGCTTTTATTAATCAAATTGATGGTAGTACAACAACACTCACGATCACTAGAAACTACACAAGCCAAATTGAAAACCAATTTGATCACAATTGAACAAATTTCACTCTCAAGCTCCAAGAACCCTAATCCCATTTTTTGGGGAAATACGAACTGAGTTAAATTGCCGAGTTTCTACAGTGTTTTATAACCATTGGTCTAAACGCTGGCATTTGCTTCTTTGAGCTTCGTCCAACTTGCACTTACGATGTCGTTTAATTAAACTCGAGCGCACTTCTCCTTTAACCACATGACAATGTTTCAGCGAGTCCAAATCCCTTCGCGCTTCAAGCCCAAACGATGCCGCATTGCCAAAGTTTCTTCCCGCCTCCTTTAGACAATGTATTTTCACCTTGCTTCAGACCAAACAAGCTTCCTTTGATCAGTTTGATCCTCCAGACCATACTGGTCTATTCAAGCCCCTGCACACACCATGTACT
Organism: Rhodiola kirilowii; assembly: GCA_033675215.1. Lineage (NCBI taxonomy): Eukaryota > Viridiplantae > Streptophyta > Magnoliopsida > Saxifragales > Crassulaceae > Rhodiola > Rhodiola kirilowii. The sequence goes on from CM066193.1 coordinate 38,768,849, forward strand.
ACCACCAAATACTCTAGTAATTAACGAACCACAATTTACACATATTAAACCATATTTACCATGTTGTCAAAATGATATAGCAGAACAGGAGAGTAGAAAATTTCCTTTGCCAGAGGAAGACCCAATCAGCTAGTTTGTTTGGCGACTTCCAGAAACTTTTAATCTAATCTATATTTGAAGCTATTGGGGTCTCCCAACTGAGCCTGTCGAGGAATTCTAACGAGGACCTGATCATTGTCGAAGATTCCCAACTATCTAGCGAGGAATCCCCGAAGGACCCGGACGAGGACCTAACAAAGGCCCAAGAATACCAAGTCACCCGCGAGGACATGCCAAGAGCGAGGTCACCCTGGAAGTCATCGACGTAGACCTAGCCACTCTGCGCATTTGCCCACTTCAAGTCTACTAGACCTTGGCCCAGTCCGCACAAGCCAAGGAAAGATGACCTTGGCTGACTGATGGAGCGTATTTATACGACTCATAAAGTACTACTAAACCCCCAAATTAGACACTTTGTCTTAATCACTTTTACTTGTTAGTTCCATTTTTGCTCTATAGGTGATTTTGAGGTTTAGAGAGGAAACGAGGTTAAAAAGGGAGATTTATGCCAAAAAGCCAGCCAAGGCCCAAGGATCTCGACCAGGGTCCGAGAAACTTCACCCGGGTACCAAGAGCCATACCCGGGCCCATCCGAGAATGCCAGGTTCGTGTCCCGGGCCCGTTCGAGAAAAGCAGGTCCCCGCTCGAGGAGACTAGGCCCGACATGAAGAACTTAGGCCACGACCTATCTCCGGCGGCGTTCCGACCAAACCACTTCGGCCATTCGATTTCTATGAAGAATTTCGTCCCAAATCCACACTCAAAAGGCAAAGAACACAAGGTCCAAAATTCAAGCCATCCTAGGCCAAGGGACCGAGTTCTAGGCCATCATAGGGCGCGACCATGCTACGATCAAATTCAGCCTTAGCAACCTTCATGGACCCGACTTCAAATCACTCAAATATGCTAGACCCGTCGGCGTTTGGACAAGAACGCACTACCAAGAACCCGAGCCCGGTCAAGGCCAAAATAGGGCAATTTTGGCCGATTTGGGATTTCGACCATGTTCCGGGCAGAATTTGGCTTAGCATCCTTCTTGAGATCATCTTAGAATGACTTTGTCATTCAGAATACACTCTCCAAAATCCAAGAAGCTCCGACTAAAGCTCCGGTCAGATTCCGGCAATATTCCGACGAACTCCGGCCAACCTCCGGTGATGCTCCGATCAAGCTCATATCCTCACCACCATGCTCCGGTCATTTCTTGCTCCGGCCACATTCCGGAGAAGTCCAACTAAATCCAAACTACTTATTTCCCGATTGGCCTTACTATTCACTTCGGTTTGTATTTGGAGTTCGGTTCCATTGGGAATCAACTAGAGGCGGCTTTGGAGAGGCCATATGTGGTGGCTTGTGGTTGGAGGAGGTGCAAGTGGGGAGGTTCTTATCCTCTTCCACAACCCATGTGGGTGGCTTAAGGCTAAACCAAACAAATGGCTAGATTTTTGGATATTTCTCAATGCAAACTTAGTCTCCAAGTTTCCCTAAGCCTATAAATAGAGGCCTTGCCTCATGTAGTCCAAGTCCTTAGTGCTAGCTTCGAAAATCACAAGTCTTTAGAGAGAAGGGATCTTAACTCTATTCTCTTCATTTTCAATACAAACACTCTTTACTTTGTTCATGTTCTTCACTTGTTCTTGAGCTCCTAAGCTCTTTACTTTCCAGCAAGCACTCGATTTGGAGCTCCTCTCCCTTTACTTTCTTGCACAAAAGCCATGGCTACTTGTATTCCTTGACATGAATACAAGTAGCTAAAGCTTTCTTTTATTTTCTTGTCAAAACTTTCGGTTTCCTTTTCATTTCCTTGTCAAAGCTCACGGCTACTTGTATTCCTTGACATGAATGCAAGTAGCTAAGGCTTCTTTTACTTGTTGTTGCTCTCGGTTACAAAAGCTTTCGGTCACTTGTCTTTACTTTTTCTTATTTTCCTTTCGTTTTTGTAAGTATGGTGCTTGTATTCCTTACCATGAATACAAGTAGCTAAGCATATTCGGTCAAAGGGGTGTTCATACTTGTGTATGCATCTTGAGACTAGAACTTAATGCTATTTTGTGTCAACTAGTCTGGTGCCATTATTCGGTTGAACAACAAGGCTAAGTGGATGCTTGAAATGGCAAAGCTTAGCCGAGTGGTTCAATCTTGAGTAGACAACAAGGCTAAGTGGAAGCTTGAAATGGCAAAGCTTAGCCGAGTAGTTTACTCTTCCTTAAGTCGCTTGGTTGATCGTAACTGAAGATCAAGTGGCTGCACTTGGAACTAGAAGTCTATGTCTTGATTTTGGAGTAGATTGTGGTGTAAGAGCTTGAAATGGCCTTACTTTAGGGGTTAAGTCTTGAAAAGGAATAACTCCACACTTATGAACACAAAGTAAGATCATTTGACGTCCATGATGGTTGTCTCACAAGTAGAGACCCTAGACTGAATATCTTTCGTCCTCACTTACCTGTCTTTACTTTCTGCAATTTACTTTCCTATCATTTACATTTCAGCACTTTACTTTACGCACTTTACTTTCAGTCTTTACTTTTACGCACTTTACTTTCAATCTTTACTTTTACGCACTTTACTTTCAGTCTTTACTTTTACGCACTTTACTTTCAGTATTTACTTTACGCAATTTACTTTCCGCACTTTACTTTCATTACAGACGTTTTCAACATCAATCCAACATAACTTTGGCACGTATTGCGCTTGAAATACAGCGTGCGACAAACCAAAAGTATGTTGTTTGGTTGATATTGAACTCAACTGATCCCGCAATTTACTTTTCAGTACTTACTTTCAGCACTTTACATTTCAGTCATTTACTTTTCAATTATTTACTTTCTGTCATTTACTTTTCTGTCTAAAAAACAACCAAAAAACCCAACCTGTCTTTACTTTATTTTTCTTTTCTTTTCAAGAACAACTACTCCACACTGACTCTCTTGGGTTCGACCCCTACTTACCGCTTGCTAATTCATTAGTGAGCCACTAAAGTAGTGGAACTATAAATGTAAATTTTGCAGCGTTCAACGACGCGCTGTCACTGACCTAAGAGCCTCCGCAGCTGGACCAGTGACCAAGGGGGATGAACCCAGCAAGGCACACATCCAGCCCATTCATCCAAGGCATTAATGACTCGGTCAATACATTCAACACTGCTGGGACACACATTTGACTAATCCATCAAGGAAATGCATTGGACTTGGCCAGATTCATGAACCAAGGATAAGGGGCTTTAAACTCATTTATTGTCGTGTCTTGGATGGAAAGCTAGTCACTATAAAATGGACATCTAGGCATCATTTTCATTCATTCATTCACACATTGAGAGTATTTTCTATTGTTTTCTAGGCCTTTGGCCTTAGTTTTTTCGGAACTTAGCCTTTAGGACCGATTCCTACCTTTGTTACAAGAGGGGGTCTCGCGCATTTTGTTCTTTCACTTGTGACAAAAGTCAACATTTGTCCAACCATTTTACCGAGGTCCTAACATCTTGCCATCAAAGCCCATTCGATCCACACAAAAAATGATGAGAAGACTCGTTGAAATGGAGGACCGCATAGTAGCAGTTGAAGGCGACATTGGAGCAATTTGCATTAGATTGGACGAGTCCATCGCAGCATCAAATGCAAGGCTTTCTTTCATGGAAGGAAGACTTACATCACTTGAAGGGAGCATGACATATTTCATGAAGGAGATGAGGGAGTTTAAGGAGGCTTGGTTGGCAACTAAGGCCAAAGGGTCGGCTAACCAGGAGGGACCCAGCTCGAGGAAAGACACAACTGGTCAAGGTCAGCGAGCCGACCATGGACCAAGTTGCGCCAATGAGGCAACTGTCAGAGCAGCAAAGGTGACTAGGCGAGAGGAGGGGCTGAGAGCGCCCATGTTTTCAGCAACCTAGGTTTTCCGCAGGGCCAGTACGAGGAACCTATGGCCTTGGTGAAAACCAAAGGTAGGCGAGGCAGGCACCGAATGGCCGAGGGCATACAAGGGCCACATGCTCAATTGGGCGAAAGGACCCGGGGAGGTACAATTCGGGGAGGCACGGAGCAAACTGGCGAGGTCGGGAGGACTTGGAGGCCGAGTTTGACTTGGAGGACTCAAGCTAGTTTTACTCGGACTACGAGCCTGACTTGGTCGAGAGTGAGGCACCAAGGTGAGGACACTACCAGGAGAGGTCCTATGACTCTCGTGCAAGGAAACTTGAGATGCCCATTTTCAAAGGCAACGACGCAACTGGATGGGTCTATTTGGCCGAGAGGTACTTTGTTGTTAATTTTCTCAATGACAATAAGAAACTTGATGCTGCAGCAATTTGCCTAGAGGGCAGGGCCTTGGCATGGTACCGTTGGCGCTAGTCAAGACAACCAATGTACACTTGGGCATATTTCTGAGCGAGCTTGTTAGAAAGATTCCTTGGCCATAGAGGGGAGGAAGACCACGAGGAGTTCTTTGCACTGACCCATGATACCGGCGTCATGGACTTTTGTGACAAGTTTAAGGCATTAGCAGGAGGCCTCGAGGGCATTTCAGATGCAGCGCTACTTGCGAACTTCATGCGAGGACTTAAGCCGAGCATCTGGTCAGCAGTGAGGGTTCTTAGGCCAAGGGACCTGGATGAGGCAATGTTTTTGGTAGACTTGGTGGAGCAGCGCAACAAAATTGAAGGCAACAACCGAGGGATGAGGAACTTTGCACAATGAGCCCAGTCTGGAGCGAGATTTGCTCCTACCTCAGGGGCAAATCTGAGGGGGCCTAGAGATCAGCCAAGGAAAGATGTTTGCCAACCCAACATTAGGCGCATGATCGAGGGCGATGTCGGGGCCAAGAAGGCAAGAGAGAAATGCTTCAGATGCAATGAGAAGTGGGTGTCTGGCCATCATTGCAAGGACAAGGCACTGCAGGTCCTTATTGTTCAAGACGATGACGAGGACTCGGTGGGTGAGAAGTGCGATGAGGTGATTCCCGACTTGAGTAAGGTGGAGGTCTCTCAGGGCTTACTCTTGCAAAATCCATGAGGCTGCGGGGAACCATAGGCGGATGAGATGTGGTGATGCTGGTGGACAACGAGGCATGGATTATTTTATTAGCGAGGATCTGATTACTCAGGCTGAAATCTGACATGTTGACAAAGGTGGCTGCTGAGTTACGCTTGGAACTGAAGTTACGGTAGAAAGTCAAGGATATTGCCCAAAGGTTCAGCTTGGCTTGCCAGCCTACAAGGTTTGCGCTGATTTTTTTGCCATTAAAGCCTACTGATGCTGATGCAATCCTAAGCATGCCATGGCTGAGGACCTTGGGCGAGGTAAAGAGCAACTGGGAAGGTCTCACTATGGAGTGTGATGTTGGGGGCAGCACTGTTCGAGTTTCAGGAGAGCCAGTGGCAAACAAGGACGGGCCCAAGTTGAAAGCCATCGTAGAAGAGCTCTGCAAGGCAGACAGAGGCCCCGGATGACCCAGCCGAGAAAATTCAATGGATGGCAATTTCAGTACCACGTGTACTCAACTGGAGGGACCTAGATTGGGAACATAGGAGCCCTGAATTGCAAAGCTTCCGTGACACCGCAGTGCAAGATGATATCGACTACATAATCGAGGGGGCTCGACTCTTTTAAGAGAATAGGTTTGTTCTGCCAAAGTCCTCGCAACAAATCCCGCACCTACTCCAAGGTTTTTATGCTAGCAACACTGGGGGACGCTCGGGAGTACTCAGGACCTATAAAAGGCTGACCTCCAAGCTCTATTGGGAGGGTATGAAAAAGGATGTTAAGAAGATGGCGGCAGCTTGCGATGAATGTCAGTGCAACAAGACTATGTCTTTGGCACCCGCAGGCCTTCTTCAGCCCCTTAGGTTGCCTGAAAAAGTTTGGTCTGACGTGACCATGGACTTCTTTGAGAAACTGCCCAAGGCGGATGGCTATTCAGTCATACTAGTAATGTCGACCGTCTTAGTAAGTATGCTCATTTTGTTGTCATTAGATATCCTTACACAATAGCTAACATTGCAGACATATTCATCAAGGAGGTGGTCCGACTACATGGGATTCCAGAAGTCCTCATATCAGATCAGGACGCAATATTTATTAGCCAGTTTTTTAAAAGGCTTTTCAAGGCGCTGGGGATTAAACTGAAGAGGAGCTTCGCCTATCACGCACAGATCGATGGCCAAACTGAGGTAGTCAACCAAAGCATGGGGACATACGTTTGGTGTTTTGTAGTAAACAAACCAAGGAAATGGGTCAAGTGGCTTCCGTGGGTGGAATACTGATACAATACCTAGTTCCACGCTTCTGCCTAAACCACACCTTTGTGAGTTCTCTATGGGCATGACCCTTCGAGGCTCATTCTATACGAGGTGGGATCCAGCCCAGTGCAGTTAGTAGAAGAGACTCTAGTTGACCGTGATCAGATCATTTCAAAGTTAAGAGGCCACTTGTGCAAAGCACAAGAAGTAATGAAGAAGTAGCCCGACAGCCGTAGGCGTAATGTAAAGTACAAAGTGGGAGAGTATGTGTTCTTAAGGCTGAAACCATACATGCAACAAACGACAGCAAGGCGCGACAACAACAAGCTTGCACCAAAGTATTTTTGCCTATACAAATTACTGGAGTGCATTAAAGAGGTGGCCTACCGTGTAGACTTGCCTCAGAACATACTTATTCATCCAGTATTCCACGTTTCACAACTAAGGCTTGCAAAGGGGTCCAAAGTGCCAAACTTTATCAAACACATAAGGTACATCCCTGGGTACGAGTCCATTTATGCGCTAGAAGGCCTTCGAGGAGTTCGCAATGGAGCAAATGGAAAGGAAGTACTCATCAAATGGACCCGAATGCTAGAGCATGAGGCCACAAGGGAGCCAGTCGAGACAATTTTGGAGCGCTTCCCTTGGTTCAACCTTGAGGACAAGGTCTCGTTTTTGGGAGGGGAGTGATGTTGGGATCTCCCAAAGGAGCCTATCGAGGAACTCCTACGAGGTCTGATCAGTGGCAAAGATGCCCAACTATCTATCAAGGAATCCCCAAAGGACCCGGACGAGGACCTGACCAAAGCCCAGGAATCCCAAGTCACCCCGTGAGGACATGCCAAGAAGCGAGATCACCCTAAAAGTCCTAGACGTGGACCTGGCCACTTGCCGAGTTTGCCCGCATCAAGCCCACTAAACCTTGGCCCAGTCCGCAGAAGCCCAAGAAAGATGACCTTGGATGACTTAAGCGCCTCCGCATCTGGACCAGCGACCAAGGGGGATGAACCCAGCGAGGCACACGCATGGCACATGCCCAGCCTATGCATGCAAGGCATTGATAACTCGGTCTATGCATTCAACACTGCTTGGACACGCATTTGACTAAGCCATCAAGGCCATTCATTGGACTTGGCCAGATTCATGATTCAAGGCTAAGGGGCTTTGAACTCATTTATTGTCGTGTCTTGGAGGGAAAGCCAGCCACTATAAAAGGGATGTCTAGGCATCAATGTCATTCATTCATTCACACAATGATAGTATTTTCTATTGTTTTCTAGGCCTTTAACCTTATTTTATTCGGAGCATAGCTCTTGGGGCCGATTCCTACCTTCGTTACAAGAGGGGGTCTCACGCATTTTGTTCTTTCACTTGTAACGAAAGTCATCATTTATCCAACCATTTTACCGAGGTCCTAATAGAAGTTTCACAATCACATCAGTAAGTATTCATGAGCTCTCTTGCTGCTCTATATGTAGATTTAGTTTCAAATTTTCCACTGCCAATAAATTTCTAACTAACAGTATTGTTTGTTCCACTTGTTTCACAACCAGCTGGAATAATGCATAGAGCTTTATGAAGACCACTCCAATTATCAGATGGCATGTATAACATTTTCATGCATCAATAATATTAACTATCAGTAAATAATTAACTTTACAAAAGAGAACGCATCAGAACCTGAGGTTGTGAGATCATACGTTGATGCGATCTTGAGTATCGCACTGGGAATTACTGAAGAATTGGGGATGATGATAGAAGACGAAATAGGGTGGAGGAGCAAAAGAAGAGGATGGGTGAGGAGAGGAGAGGAGACGATAGAGATTGGGAAATTGGTTTAATTCATTGATTGCCTTTCTCATGCTTGATTACAACCTTCTTATACTAAACACAATACACGAGAATACAATTAGACCCCTTAACTTGCATAATATTCCAATGCGTAACATTCATTCCCCCTTATATTTGACCTTGTCTTCAAGGTCAGCTATTTCAGGTGGTATTGACAATGAAAACACACAAAATTTATTGATTTAACGCACCAAGAAGAAACGATCCTCCAAACCGAAATAAGAGTTAAGGAGGATGGTTTCAAAGAGCTGCAACACCAAGTCTTTCTTCCTCTTCTCATTCATGATGGAATTTTCAGGATTGATCTCCATGACTTATTGCTGAACATATAATCACTAAGGCATGAATTTCTAGAAACTTGGAATTTGGCATCAAAACTTTCATCAAGAGATGCATTTTGAGGAATAATAATTCCAATGACCTTCAAAACAGCAGCAAAGTACCTTTGTGATATCTAGCACCCGTCCCCATAAGCTTCACAAATGAGTCAAAACTTTCATTACCATATAGAGGAGACGCCCTTTCATTTGCATCAAGTGGCAATGCAACGATAGTTTGCACCTTTTGATGCGCATCATTCAAACTATGTTCAATAATGTCTACAAGAGACCTTAAATGAGAAAGGACTACACAATAAAATAGAATCTGTTGTAGTTTGACATCGGTATTATGATTTATCTTCATTTCCAAATTGTCAAGAACAACATCCACTGGCATGAACTCTCTTGTTTGTCCATCTCCAACAAAAGTCGTTTACAACTTCTCACTCATGTTAACTGCAACACTAAATTTCTCCAAGGTATCATCCTCCACAACAAAAGGTGACATGATACTAAAGAGTGGATATACGATGATACTTGAAGCTTGCTCAAAGATAACAATAGAGACACCTACTGTAGCAAACTGCACAGGGCCCAAATGCTTAACTAATGTTGTGCAAATTAGAGATGTCGTAAGATCAATAGCAGAAGTCAAAGTGTTACAGGTCGATAGTTATACAGTCATAGTTGGACACAATTAGGGGTTATTATTAGAATCAGGGTTTGTTGTTAGAGTTAGCCGTTGCAACGGTAGGAACATATTTTTGGTTTTACGTCGTCGTTTCATTTAGAGATCGAGTTGGTCATTGTGACGTCATGTAATATGACTCTGTGTGTATTTAAACCTAATCGAGGTCAATAAATGAACTGATAGATTAATCCCCAAATTGATTCCTAGAGTTTCTCCTGCTCGATCACACTCCATGGAAGCTTGATCGGAGCTCAAACAAGCTCATTTATCATGGTATTAGAGCCAACATCGGACAGCTAGTAAGCATCTCTAACTTGTTCTATAGTTTTGTTAGCATCGATTGGATTGTTTGAAAATGGCATCTCTAGTAGCTGAAAACTCAAATGCTAGGTTTGTGTTGGACCCTTTGTGTTTTGATGATAACAAACACTTAGCTAATATTTGACTTGAGTGTGCAGAAATCACAAATCTGTCTGAGAAGTCACAGGGTCCAGACTGTCTGAGAGAAACGTGACTGGACATCTCTGAGAGAGCTCAGCGCTACAAAAGAGATGAGATCTGCGTGACAGACGAGATCAAGCTCAGTAGATATACTCAAGATATGATATGGAAATATCTGAGCAGATATACTCAAGATATGGTATGGAAATATACGAGCTGGATATGGAAGGGAAATAATTGATTGAGTTAAGATATGGCAATATCTTAACAGAATCAGATCTGCAAGAACGGATCTCTGTTGTAGATCAGATCTACTGGACATCTCTGAGAGAGAGCAAAGCTGCGAGAGAGATGCGTTCCGTGAGAGAGACAAACCGACTTATGACGAGATTGGATCGGCGAGAATATACTCGATACAAATCAGGAGATATTCGAGTATATATGATGGATAATTGATGAGAAGAATTAATATCGGTATATACACTGAATATATGTCGAGTATATACGAAGAGAAGATACATGCCAGATTTGGAAGGGAAATATGTGATGTGGTTAAAATATGGAAATATCTTAACCATATCATATCTGCTGGATAGCAATCGGATCTGCGACAGAGATCAGATCAGCCGACTTGAAGACTAATATAAATAGAGGAGAAGTCTTCAATATGAAGTGCAGCTTTCGGAGAGAGCAGATCGGCTTTTGGACAGAACGAATCGGAGATAGAAGAGCGATCAATTCCGGAGCTGACGAAGTGCTGCTGTGTGCGGACGAGACAGATCGTGTTAGTTGATACTTTGAGTTGAGTAGAATTGTTAGCTGTCACTGAGTGAGACAAAGTGTAACAATCTACAAGCATACTCTTTCATCAATAACATTGATCTTGAAGCCCTTCTGGAACTGTCCAGAAGGCAAGTGGTTTTCAGCCTGCTGCAAAGGTTGCAGTAAGGTTTCCACTATAAATCTGTGAGTCTTTACTTTCCGTATAATTTCCTGTGTTACAGATAATTTCCGCTGCCATCTGTCTGAGGGATACCACTCTGGGATCTCCCTCACATAGTTGGCTAACCTAACGATCCAACAATTGGTATCAGAGCCGGGAAGCTCTAGATTTTGTGTTAGCCTTTGCAGGAAATCATGTCAGGCAGAAACGACTCGTTCTGGAAGCTGCCGGTGCTCAGCCCGGGAGAGTATGACTGGTGGAATGATCAGTTCGAAGCTCACGTCTGCTCCCTGGATGGGAAGCTGTGGCGTGTATTTGAGAAGGGTAACTTCCCTATTCTGGATATGACAGATCCTGCCAAACCGAAAGAGAAGGAGAAAGACGACTACACAGATGCTGACTACAAAGCTCTCCAGCAGAATGCCATGGCTAAGAAGGTTCTGTACATGGCCCTCTCACAAGGAGATCAGGTGAAGATGGCCGTGTACAAAACTGCGAAGGAGCAGTGGGATGGCTTGACTAGACTGTACGAGGGAAACGAAGACATAAAAAGGAACAGAATCCTAGCTGCCACAAAGGATTACGAATCTGTCGAACAGCGCAAGGACGAATCTCTGGAGAACTTCTACACCAGATTTCAAGTCATAGTCGCACAGCTGAACTCCCTGGATGAGGTACTCCCACAGTGGAAAGTAACTCATCAGTTCATGCAAGCTCTCAGCTCCAGATGGGACACAGTAACTACTGCTCTCCAAGCTCAGAAGGGGATTAAAGACGTTACTCTGGAAGAGCTCGTGGCGAATCTGCAAAGCCAAGCTGGAATAGCAGAGAGGAAAATGGCTAGGCGGCAAACAGAAGGATTGCCAAAGGAAAGGGACCAATGACTGAAGTCGGAGAGGGCTCCCATCAGCAGAGAAAGCCGGAACCCACAAGACAGTCGGGAAGAGCAGCCGCATCTCTGAAGGAGAGTCATCTCCATGACAATGACTCTGGACTTTTTAAGGGTGGGAAGGCCTTTGAAATTTGGAAGGAGATGAGTTCCAACCGTCAACCTTTCTCGATCGACTCTCAGGCACGGAGAAACAGGAGACCTGTGCCCTTAGAGAGACACAAGAAAACTAGCAGCCTCTATTACCGTGTCTGCTGGCACTGTGGTCACTCTGGCCATTACAGAGCAGACTGTGAGAAATGGAAAGAAGCCAACGAGAGGAGTCGCAGCTATCAGAGAAAGGCCAGTACTGCTTATGTCCCTAGGAGAAAGGTTTCTCCTCATAGAAGGGAAGACAGAGCTGAATGGGTTTTGTCTCACCATGACACAGCCATCTACGGACGACCCAGGAGAACTCCCAGGGGGACAATCAATCTCGCTGATGATAATGATTCCCGTCCTTTAAAGTTTCCTTCTACTGTTAAAACTGTCCCAAAACCCAGTAAGCCCAAGCTTGTCTGGGTTCGTAAAAACTAATCTCTCTCTCGCAGAAGTGAGGCCCCGACCCTGGTATCTGGACAGGGGATGTTCCGGGCACTGAGGGGGAATCCAGGACTACAAGCGATAGGAGAGTTATACAGCCACCGGCAAGGCTGAGGGACCACCAGTGTTACATATCGCATGATCAGGTAAATCTAGATAATTTGTATCATTTTTGTGGATTTGCGTCCTTTGTCTCTCTTGCAGAACCAAAGACAGTAGCAGAAGAGCTCAAGGATCTAGAATGGGTCAATGCCATGCAAGAAGAGCTACATCAGTTCGAGAGGAACAAGGTATGAGAGACTGTCACAGATTCTACTGTCTCACGGATATGTCAAAGGAGAGGTGGACAAGACACTCTTCCTTTTGAAGGAAGGGAAGGACACTCTAGTGGTTTAGGTTTTAGGCAGATCCTAGAGAAACCCACGTGAAAACTGTGAAGAGGATACTGAGATATCTGAAGGGAACATATGATTTGTGCTTGTTCTTTCCGAGGGGAAGAGACTTACGTCTGGTAGCCTACACTGATGCAGATTGCAGGCTGCAAGATAGACAAGAAGTCCACGTCAGGGATAGCTCAGTATCTTGGACCGTGTCTCATCTCTTGGGCTTCAAAGAAGCAGTCCTCAATTGCACTGTCCACCACTGAGGTGGAATACACTGCTGCTGCTACTTGCTGTGCGCAGCTGCTATGGCTCAGGCAACAGCTAAGTGACTATGGTGTTCTTACTGATTGTGCTAAAATTCTGTGTGATAACACTAGTGCTTTTAATATCTCTAAAAATCGTGTGCAGTTTCCACACACTAAGCATATAGAGATTCGATATCACTTTCCGTGAGACTGTGTTGAACAGGGAATAGTGGAGATGGAATATTGCAGAACTGAGGGACAGATAGCAGACATATTCACAAAGGCAACGCACAGGGAACCCTACGAGAAGCTGAGGCTTGAACTAGGTATGGTTTCTCTTCCTTAGAGCTATGATCATATGTTGCTCCCTCAGTGATTGGCTAGACTAGATGCATATGAGTCACGTCTGATGGAGAATTTAACATGGATGTTCTGTGTTAGTGAAAAATTAAGTTGTGTTCACACTGTATCCATGCATGCTAGATATGTGATTGATGACTGTAGTAGGGACTGAAAAACATGAAATTCTGAATCTTCTTTTTGGCCAAAAGAGACCTCCATAGTTGATCCCACATTATAAGCCCAGGAGGTACTCTAGACCAACCCTAGCCTATCTTCATGTGGGATATTCCTATGAGCCCGTTGATGTGCTGTTTTTCTGGAGTTATTCCACATGAGATATGAAGATGATAAAAATGTGTTTGGATGATCTTATTTGTTTTTGCCTGATTGCGTGTGGTGTTATTTGTACCATTTGGGTAAAGTTAGCACACCATACCAAAAACCTTGCGTACCCATGAGACAGGTCAGATTGAGTTATCACTGTGGAAGGTTCAACTTTGGCTGGGAAACAATCTATGTGACAGTTATGGAAATGGAGATTGCTGCCATTTTCAAGGCCGCTGAAATGGAGCAGCGATTACTGAGATGAAAAAGTTATAGTGAGGAAAAGGTGAGGGAAGCTCTCCTACTTTTGAATTCAATGTTGAAGAGTTTGAGCCCATGATGATTGGTCGTGTGAGGGTGATTTCCATGCGATAGAAAGTAAGTTTTGCGTGCTTAAAAGGATGTGCCTTGTGGTGGAGAAGAGAATACTACAGTTCTGTGAGTACGCGAGAAAGTCAAATGATGATGTAATCTCGTCGAGGAGACTTCCTTTGATAGAGGAATGAAGAAGCAGAAAAGACCACGTTAGATGGGTGGCTAGCTATGTGCAGGTCACTCTCATGCAGTTGATGGTGTGGAGAATGATGATGACCTGAGTCTTTCCCTCAGAATGGACGGGGAAGGCTATCCTTGAGCTGATGAACTGTTCAGAAGTTGAAGGAAAGTGATGACAAGCCAAGTTGCTGTGTTGATGACTTGTATGGAAAATTCAACAAAGTCAGGTGTGCACGTTGAGCTGGTCATCAAGTAACATGATGCTGTGCAATAGGCATTCTTAACTCAAGAAGTTGTGAAGGATGTCGGATGACAGTTTTGAGATGTTCAAAAATGACAAGAATAGTAACCTTGGGAGTAAAACCCAAAAGAGGGTATGATGAAGGCCCTGCCGCTGCGTGATAGAAACGTGAGGTATGGAAAATGGTCCACGAGTGCTGCAAGATCAGTCTTGGTGATGGTAGTGTATTCAGTTGAGTCACACACATTATGAGAAGAAGATCATGAGTCCTGTGGCGCAGTTGGTGTTCTTCTTGCTCCTACTTATGAGCGTGATTACTGAGGTCTGGAGTACTCTGCAGGAGAAGGATGGATAGTTCCACGCTCCCCATCACAGTCACCTATAGAAGAAGATATTATTGAAGTGACTCCCGTTTCTGTTTCTGTGCGTGAAGAAGCTGTTCTCCCCTCTGATAGTATGGGCGAGATGATGTCGTTGTTGAAGGAGCTTCAGATTGAGGTTCAGGAAGCTCTGACTGAGATGCAGAGAGTTCGGTCTGCATTGGAGGAAGTGAGGTCTGAGCTGCAGGATGTGAAGGAGAGGTTAGCAGCCTTGGAGGTGGCAGTAGAGGTAGACTCGGGTGGTGTGACAGCTGTGCTGGAAGGGCTCCCATCGCAGATCAAGAGCCTTGGCACAGAGACTGTGGAACAGTTGAAGGTTCTGTCCCAGAATGATTCTTAGTCTGGACTGTCTCATGGACCTCCCTCTTTGCCAACCCTACCACATATATCCCTGCTTCCTTGAAATTTCTTTTTGAATTTCATGTTAGATGTCTCTGTGCATTTTGATTTCCCTGCTTGGATGTGTGGTGTCCGTGTGACACACTTATGACTTGCTGGCATGACTGAAGTGTTTTCTTTCCATTACTCTGTGTTCCTATTTGCATGTCTTTTTGATGATGCCAAAAGGGGGAAGAACTATGTGCATACACTAAGGGGGAAAATCAGTACCATAGATTAAGCGGATGTCTATCTGAGGGGGAACTGCGCTCTGCTAGAGCTAAATGAAAATCGAATTGAATAAACTCTGAAATAACTGGCACCTGTAGGAAATTGCTGATGTGTTGTGTGTGTGATTTCTTATTTGTGAAGAAGTGTTTGTCATCATCAAAAAGGGGGAATTTGTTGGACCCTTTGTGTTTTGATGATAACAAACACTTAGCTAATATTTGACTTGAGTGTGCAGAAATCACAAATCTGTCTGAGAAGTCACAGGGTCCAGACTGTCTGAGAGAAACGTGACTGGACATCTCTGAGAGAGCTCAGCGCTACAAAAGAGATGAGATCTGCGTGACAGACGAGATCAAGCTCAGTAGATATACTCAAGATATGATATGGAAATATCTGAGCAGATATACTCAAGATATGGTATGGAAATATACGAGCTGGATATGGAAGGGAAATAATTGATTGAGTTAAGATATGGCAATATCTTAACAGAATCAGATCTGCAAGAACGGATCTCTGTTGTAAATCAGATCTACTGGACATCTCTGAGAGAGCAAAGCTGCGAGAGAGATGCGTTCCGTGAGAGAGACAAACCGACTTATGACGAGATTGGATCGGCGAGAATATACTCGATACAAATCAGGAGATATTCGAGTATATATGATGGATAATTGATGAGAAGAATTAATATCGGTATATACACTGAATATATGTCGAGTATATACGAAGAGAAGATACATGCCAGATTTGGAAGAGAAATATGTGATGTGGTTAAAATATGGAAATATCTTAACCATATCATATCTGCTGGATAGCAATCGGATCTGCGACAGAGATCAGATCAGCCGACTTGAAGACTAATATAAATAGAGGAGAAGTCTTCAATATGAAGTGCAGCTTTCGGAGAGAGCAGATCGGTGAACAGGCTGTCGTCGTACCTGTGCAAAAACAATTTATAATTTCCTTACTTCAAACTGTGGGTTAGTACAGCGGCAAGCAAGGGTCGAACCCAAGGGAGCTAGATGGTTACTACTTCGTTCTGAAAAGGAAATAAAAGACAATTGGGTGAAAGCAACAGTTTAAGAAACAGTAATAAGGCACGAAAATTGCTAAGGTGTATCAATTCAGAGAAGATATTCAGGTTAGGGTATTATTCAATTGTGACTTGGTTTTATCATTGATTTCTAATTATCGTGTTTCTAATTCCTAAGTGTGGTTACTTCCATTCCAAGTTATAACCTAAAGTAGTGTCTTTCCAGACGCCTACACCACAATTAAACCTAATAATTCAATATTCCATTCCAAGATATATCGAATTAGTGCACTACTTGTTAATAGCTCTCTAGTATCAACAAATAGCAAATAGGGGAGTTGAATTGATCAGTTAAGCTTTGCCATTCCAAGCCTCCACTTAACTTCACAATTCAATCCAAATAATGAGCACAAACGATTTAATCGAATAACGAAACAAGCATTAAGATTCAAATCTCAAAAACATAAGTCACAATTATTTAACCCTAACCCGAATAAGGGTTTTAGTTACACATACTCATGAATAACAATGCAAATAATAAAAGGGAAACAAGACACTTCACTAATGACCGAGTACAAAAGCTAGGGCTGGCCGAGAGTGGCTGATGAGGGCGGAGCAGCAGCGGCGCACGGAGGAGCAAAGGCGGAGGTCGGGCGGAATGAAGAGGAGAGTGATGTTGCACGGCCAAGTGATGGGCGTGTGGTTTTTGGTGATGAGAGGGATGGCAGCACTGCTCTTCTATTTATAGGGTTTGAGAAACCCTAACTTGGTCATAAAGCTACGAAACCCTAGCGTCGCATACAAATTGGGCCGGCTGCTGGACTTTGGAACTTGGACTTTTTTCCGAAGTACTGTTCATGGGCCGGAATTACTGTTCATCGGACACTGTTCACGCCGGAATCACTATTCACGCCGGAGTTACTATTCACGCCGGAATCACTATTCACGCCGGAGTTACTATTCACGCCGGAATCACTATTCACTCCGGAGTTACTGTTCACGAGCCGAAAAACACTGTTCACGGCCCTCCTTTGGTCTGATCTTCAATTGCGATGTTTCTGGCATGAAAATGCCGTCTTTTAAGCGTGATTCCTCCTAGAGCTTCCAAATCACCTGAAACACGAAACAACACTAAAAAGTAACTGTTCGCATAATAAAGTGAATGAAATGGTGGGATTTAATGACTCGACAAGTCGTATAAATACGGCTCATCAAACCACCCCACACTTAAACTTGTTCGTCCCGAACAAGGACTAGGTCATAAGAGGAAAAAATGAAGTACGAACATCACAAAGCTTCGGTCATCCTAGACGTGCTACATGGACATGAATCGATTACTCTAGATCTCGCCTGTTATGCATGCTCGCTACTAATGTCTTTGTGCTAAAACATGGGTTAAAGATACGTGTTACCTTTGGGTCGAGATGCAAATCAATTCGGATGTATCTGGAGATAGCCCTGTTTAGACCCATGAACCCTCATTCTCGGGCTCGAACTCGCTGCTATGTGGTTATGCTTTGCCGCTTTTTCTTGCACGTGATTGATTCGAGCTCCAAAGTGTTGAGAGATTTCGGTCAGCTATAGTGTCATCTGATTCGGAATTTCAATGATGCTGTCACATGAGACGTGTGGACTATCACGATGGTTGTGAATTTGTTGCTTTGTAGTGCAGATTGTGATTTGATCGAACCGTGGTTTCTCCTCCTTTTGACGCGAGTCAAGCCGAGGGTCGCTCGTCTATTTTCCCGGCTACTCGGATTAGAAACCTTCCTGCTCTTACTCATCATCGTCCTTTCGACACGGGTCAAGTCAAGGGTCGCTTGCCTGTTTTCTCGGCTACTTGGACTAGAGCTTGGACGGTGTGAAGTTTTCCCGTCCCGACCAACCGCAAAGGGTACCGCAGCGGCGGAGCAGACTCGTACTATGTTGCCTCGAAGTGCTAGCCTCCACGAACTCCACATAACCACATATCCTGAGTTCGGCCTTTGAACGATCTGTCAAGTCTCTCTAGGGCATTGCTATCAACTCCACATCCCTGTTTATCTCAACTGACAAAGGCATGCAGAATTTTAAGATCACATGTTAGTCGCACAAATCAATTTTCACCAAAGACATGCATGTAAAATCGGCTATATCTATTTCACCTAATCACTATCCAATACTGCAAGTCTAGGAAATAGTGAAGTATCATGTACAAAAAATTTTAAAAATGACTCGAAACGTGCTGACTCTGTGCAGGGTGCATGAAATAAACGTGCTGACTCGATAACTGACTCTCCCACCCCACACTTTTGAAATAAGCCGTGTCCTCACGGCACGACTTAAATCTAGACTCACAATGCATGCATAAATAAAACAAAGGGAAATAAGAAAGGAGTAAGGACAGGCAATTCCCTCGTGCGTGCGTGACAATCAGAGACGACTGATAATTCTCCTGTGAGTCCTCGAAGAGCACCATTGGAGCTTGTATCGCAGCGTGAGTTCGTCATACGATGAAAGGTCTGTGTCGATGACATTAAGACGAATAAAAGATTCCCAGGAGGTTGGAGGAGTCACAATGGTCTCACTTAAAACCCAACCTCCTTAGACTCGTAAGTCTTTGTGACAGAATCTTTAAACGCTCATGTTTCTCGACGCAACTTATTCAAAGTGTGAACTACTCATGCTGGATACAGTCTTTTGCTAACATCTATGATACGTTCGCCTCTGTCCCTGCATGAAGATCATCTTCTTTCCCAAGTACAATGTGATGAAAAGACTCAAGACTCAGATAAACATAAATAGCAAATAATATGAGAAAATGAAAAGTGCAGGGCTGCCTCCCTGCGAGCGCCTTTGTTTTACGTCGTTGGCTCGACGGTACCTCTTTAGGGATCACAAGTTAGGATCCCAAGGGCGTGTGAGGTCATACTTCTGCATGGCCTCTCCTTCTGTTCTTCCATACTGCTCCTCTAGCTGTCCATTCGGCTCTACCTTCCAAAGATCAGGCGGATTCGCCTTTACATCCTTCTGAGCTGGCGAGGCCACCTTTATCATAGTCACTGGTCCATTGAGTCGTATTCTAGTGTTCCTCCATCCTGGTTTCCACTCAAGTGTGCCAAGCCTCGGTCGTTTCTTTATGTATGAGTGATTAGCATGGACGTTCAGTTCTTTATCTTCAAGAGATGTCAAGTGTGTGCCCATATCAATCTTCTTCTTCTTGGCACAGATGAGTGGTTGTCTAGGAATAAGTGTTCGAGGAACAATGTTTCTACCATGCTTTCCAGGCGGTTCTTCTCGAACTGTGATGAGTGAGTACTCCATCGTTGCCTTCTCTGGCTCATGCTTCGCTTCTATTCTGCCTTCAAGCTTATCCTTGTCGATCATGTGGTCCTTAGGAGCAATCACCTGTATTGGAACTGGCAGAGGAGTGTCAGGCACTAGACTTTCTTTGACTGCTTCGACAGTGAGGGCTTGCTCTGCCTCTGGTGCTGCGATAGTAAGGACTGGTTCTGTCTCGGGCATATCCGTAATGAGGTCAGTGCATATCTTGGAGAGCTCGGTAATGGGGACTGACTCGAGTGGCTCGGTCGGCTCTTCTAGAGGTGCTAGTGGCCTGTCTTCTTCCAAATATTTGGGGTAGTCCGAATTGAGCTCTTCTTCCTTCAACCATTGGTCCTCATCTTCTGCTGGTTCTATGGGCTCCGAGATAGGCTCTATTAGATCCTCTGCCATGTCCTCCCCTATTTTTGTACCGACATCTTCCTCCTGATTTCTGCTCAACTTGGATATTGTTTCTGCTAACTCGGCTGAGCCTTTATCGATGTTGGCTATATACTGGTTCAGGTATGCACTTGTCTGCTGGGTGCTAGCTGCCAGCTCTCTTACCATGTCCTCTAGTGATTTGGTTTGCTCTTGTATTGGTTTAGATCTCTTGGCCAAATCGTCTATCAAGTCCCAAATAGCACTTATGGTCATGTCATAGACCGAGCATCCTGCCTCCTCAGTGAGCCAACTCCACTCATGTGGTAACATCCCGGCGAGAAACACTTGAAGAAGATATAAGTCTGTGAATCCATGGCGCGGGCAGCTTATCACAAGGGAATCAAAGTACCGTAAGTACTCATCCAAAGTTTCATCCCGGGATTGCTCAAGGTGCATGATCTTTTCTCGAACTTCTCGTAGGGAGGGTGGTGGATAGTACTCCCCATAATTCCACGGCTCACTTCCATAGTAGGAAGACATGTTGAATCTGCAAGTGAATCAGAAAAACGTGCAAACTAGCATAGCACCGAGTAGCAAACACATACTAGCAATAAAGGGTCCCCAGGAAATTGGAGGGGTCACAGCGGTCCCACTTAAAACCCAATTTCCTTAGACTCGTAAGTCTTGGTGACAGAACCCTCTAACTGCTAGAAATCGGAAATCGAAAAGAATGGAAAACAAAAAGCAAACAGTTGGGATTTTCGAATTATTGAAGTCACCGAATAGCGAATTTCGAATTAAGCAAACAGAAAAGAAATGAAAAATTAAAGGAAGAACAAATTTCACCGTGCTTAGCTCCCCGGCAACGGCGCCATTTTGAACAGGCTGTCGTCGTACCTGTGCAAAAACAATTTATAATTTCCTTACTTCAAACTGTGGGTTAGTACAGCGGCAAGCAAGGGTCGAACCCAAGGGAGCTAGATGGTTACTACTTCGTTCTGAAAAGGAAATAAAAGACAATTGGGTGAAA
This sequence comes from Rhodiola kirilowii, assembly GCA_033675215.1. Classification (NCBI taxonomy): domain Eukaryota; kingdom Viridiplantae; phylum Streptophyta; class Magnoliopsida; order Saxifragales; family Crassulaceae; genus Rhodiola; species Rhodiola kirilowii. Next base: position 38,789,657 of record CM066193.1, read on the forward strand.
GCAACAGTTTAAGAAACAGTAATAAGGCACGAAAATTGCTAAGGTGTATCAATTCAGAGAAGATATTCAGGTTAGGGTATTATTCAATTGTGACTTGGTTTTATCATTGATTTCTAATTATCGTGTTTCTAATTCCTAAGTGTGGTTACTTCCATTCCAAGTTATAACCTAAAGTAGTGTCTTTCCAGACGCCTACACCACAATTAAACCTAATAATTCAATATTCCATTCCAAGATATATCGAATTAGTGCACTACTTGTTAATAGCTCTCTAGTATCAACAAATAGCAAATAGGGGAGTTGAATTGATCAGTTAAGCTTTGCCATTCCAAGCCTCCACTTAACTTCACAATTCAATCCAAATAATGAGCACAAACGATTTAATCGAATAACGAAACAAGCATTAAGATTCAAATCTCAAAAACATAAGTCACAATTATTTAACCCTAACCCGAATAAGGGTTTTAGTTACACATACTCATGAATAACAATGCAAATAATAAAAGGGAAACAAGACACTTCACTAATGACCGAGTACAAAAGCTAGGGCTGGCCGAGAGTGGCTGATGAGGGCGGAGCAGCAGCGGCGCACGGAGGAGCAAAGGCGGAGGTCGGGCGGAATGAAGAGGAGAGTGATGTTGCACGGCCAAGTGATGGGCGTGTGGTTTTTGGTGATGAGAGGGATGGCAGCACTGCTCTTCTATTTATAGGGTTTGAGAAACCCTAACTTGGTCATAAAGCTACGAAACCCTAGCGTCGCATACAAATTGGGCCGGCTGCTGGACTTTGGAACTTGGACTTTTTTCCGAAGTACTGTTCATGGGCCGGAATTACTGTTCATCGGACACTGTTCACGCCGGAATCACTATTCACGCCGGAGTTACTATTCACGCCGGAATCACTATTCACGCCGGAGTTACTATTCACGCCGGAATCACTATTCACTCCGGAGTTACTGTTCACGAGCCGAAAAACACTGTTCACGGCCCTCCTTTGGTCTGATCTTCAATTGCGATGTTTCTGGCATGAAAATGCCGTCTTTTAAGCGTGATTCCTCCTAGAGCTTCCAAATCACCTGAAACACGAAACAACACTAAAAAGTAACTGTTCGCATAATAAAGTGAATGAAATGGTGGGATTTAATGACTCGACAAGTCGTATAAATACGGCTCATCAATCGGCTTTTGGACAGAACGAATCGGAGATAGAAGAGCGATCAATTCCGGAGCTGACGAAGTGCTGCTGTGTGCGGACGAGACAGATCGTGTTAGTTGATACTTTGAGTTGAGTAGAATTGTTAGCTGTCACTGAGTGAGACAAAGTGTAACAATCTACAAGCATACTCTTTCATCAATAACATTGATCTTGAAGCCCTTCTGGAACTGTCCAGAAGGCAAGTGGTTTTCAGCCTGCTGCAAAGGTTGCAGTAAGGTTTCCACTATAAATCTGTGAGTCTTTACTTTCCGTATAATTTCCTGTGTTACAGATAATTTCCGCTGCCATCTGTCTGAGGGATACCACTCTGGGATCTCCCTCACATAGTTGGCTAACCTAACGATCCAACAGTTTGATGTTGCTTTGATCATTGATACGGTGGCTGATGATGATTTATATTATGTTAATAAAAATGAAGTTATTGGAGATCCTAACAGGTCGAGATAACTTTGGCTCATGGAAGAAATCCATGGAGATTTCTCTATCTGCAAAGTTAAAGCTGGGCTTCATTCAAGGGAAATATCCCAAACTGATGGTAAGAGGATGCAAGCAAAGTGGCAGCGATGCAATGATGTTATTATGTCGTGGCTAATCAGCTCGGTTTCGGATGATATTGTTGGACAAATCCTCCATGCCAAAGATGTGATGATAGCTTGGAACATACTTCATGCTTGGTTTGCTGGAACCAACCTTGCTAGGAAATCAGGTCTGATAAAGGAGGCCAATAACCTGGTTCAAGGTGATTAAGATGTCTCATCCTATCATGGCAAGTTGACAAGATATTGGCAAGAACTAGTAGATTCCATTAAGAAAATCAGTCCATGCCCTTCTGATGGTAATTGTGGGTGTTGTCAAGAGGCTAGTGATGAAAAGATGGAAGATAGAGAAGTCCAATATCTGATGGGTTTAAATGAATGCTATTCTACCATTAGAACTCATGTGTTTGCTATGTCAAAAGTGTCAGATATGGTTATTGTGTTTGAGATGGCTACTAGAGAAGAGTGCCAAAGTAATGCCACCAAAGCAACATATGTTGAGGCCTCGGCTCTCTGTGGCCAACACATAAGAAGTACTTACCAGAGTGGTCAGGGTAATTATCAGAATGCCCCAAACAACAACACTTATCAAGGCAGCCAAGCCAATGAAAGTTAACAGAGGCAAATGAGCACATGTAGAGTGGGCTTCAACAAGAATAAGCCCAGACTCTTTTGTACTCACTGCCAAATAACTGGTCATCTAAAGGAAAATTGCTACAAGCTGGTGGGATATCCACCAGGCCATAAACTGTTCAAGGGACCAAGTTCTTACAAGCCATGAAATGTAAGGAAAATCAGGCGAACAATGTTGTATCATCTAATGAAATTGATACATCCTCCAACAAGTCTGTTGGTTCCTTCACCAATGAGCAACTTAATCAAATTATGGCCATGATTAAGGTTGGAGGGATTGATAAATCAGCACCTAACATGGAAATGGCAGGTACAGTTTTCTCATATGCTGCAGGTACAACTTACTCCCATGCCAATTTTGCTAATGTTTATTGTTGGATAATTGATAGTGGAGCCACTTGCCATTTTACTTATAAGCCTGAGTTACTTAGTGATTTACATGGCCTGAAACATAGGCATGGTGTTATATTACCTACTGGTGCGATTGGTTTTGTCAAACAAAGTGGAACTTGTCACCTGAAAAATGGGTTGACTTTGTATGGAGTTTTATTAGTTCCTCACTTCAGGGTGAACTTGCTATCAGTTAGTAACTTGATCAATGACTCTCAATGCAAGGTCTCCTTTTCTAATACAACCTACCTTATACAGGACCATCTGTTCAAGATCACCCTGGAGACTGGCAGACAAACTGATGGTTTATACACATTTGATGCTAATGCTGATCACTGCAATACAGCAAGAGCTCAAGTTTAACTAGAAGATATTTGGAATGGAAGACTTGGACATGCTCCCATTGATGTTATAAATAGTTTACTAAAACAAACTACAAATAAATTGCCTTGTAAAGACAGCAAGTTCAATTGTTCAGTTTGCTCTTTGGCCAAACAAACCAAGTTACCTTTTTCATTAAGTACTCAAACTGGTGATTCACCTTTTGTTCTTGTTCATGGAGATGTCTGGGGACCATTTCATGTTCCTACTTTTACTGGTGCTCAGTATTTTTTGACATTGGTTGATGATTATTCAAGAGCTCTTTGGACTTATTTGCTGAAATAGAAATCAGAAGCAGCTGACTGTGTAGTTGGTTTCTTTGCAATGGTTCATGCACAATTTTCCACAGTTGTGAAGACTTTCAGGACTCATAATGGTGGACAGTTCTTCAGTGACAAACTTGTTCAATTCTTGAGACTCCAAGGGTGTGTTCATCAGTCCAGTTGTCCCTACACACCACAGCAAAATAGTGTAGTAGAGAGGAAACACAGACACTTATTGGAATGGCAAGAGCTTTCCTTATTCAGTCTGGTTTACCCAAAAGTTTTTGGGGAGATAGCATCTTAACTGCTACATATCTCATCAACAGATTACCTACTCAGGTTTTAAAAGGAAGAACACCTTGGGAAATGCTCTTTCACTCAGTTCCTTCTGTTGATCACTTAAGAATATTTGGTTGTCTTTGCTACATCACAGTTCCTTCACAGCAGATGATAAATTTGATCATAGAGCACTTCAATGTGTTTTTCTTGGCTACCCTATGGGACAAAAAGGTTATAAGGCATATTGTCTTACCTCAAATCAGGTTATTATGAGTAGACATGTTACTTTTAGGGAAGACATTTTTCCTTACAAGGCTTCACATACTCAGAATTCACATGACTGTACTGTTCCTCTTCCCATTGTTTCTGCATCAGATGAGGATTCTTCTTTTAATGATGCTGATGTTGAGTATATTCCTGCTCTTGATCCAGTGCAACCAACAGCAGACATTTCCGACTCAGACATTTTTTTTGATGTTAGTGATCCAGATATTTTGGTTGATACTGGTGCACCTGTTCCAGCTCAAAGAAAATTTCAAAGGGGCAACAAACGCACCTGTTTGGACTAAGGATTTTGTTTGTCACTGTGATGCACAAATTACATCTCCTCATGTCATGAGCAAATTTGTGACTTACCAAAAGTGTTCCACTGCATATCAGCACTTTGTTATGCAGATTTCAAATATTAAGGAGCCTAAGTCTTTTACCCAAGCTGTTAAAGACGAACACTGGATGAAAGTTATGCAAAAGGAGATTGAGACTCTAAAACTGAGTGGTACCTCGCATATCACTGATCCACCACCATGTAAAACCATTGTTGATTGCAAATGGGTTTACAGAGTGAAGTTTAATGTCGATGGTAGTATTGAAAGATATAAAGCTCGATTGGTAGCAAAGGGATACACACAAGTGGAAGGACTTGACTACCAAGACACATTTGCTCGTGTTGCTAAAATGACAACAGTTAGATGTTTGTTAGTTGTAGCAGCTGCAAGACAATGGCCAATTTATCAGCTTGATGTCAACAATGCATTTTTACATGGTACCCTTGATGAGGAAGTCTATATGAAGCTTCCCACAGGCTTTTATAAAAAAGGAGAAATCTCAAGGACAAGTTTGAAGACTTCTCAAGAGTATTTATGGACTTAAACAAGCCTCAAGACAATGGTTTGCAATGTTTAGTGAGTCTTTATTCGAATGTAGCTTTCATAAAACCGTAAATGACTACTCTCTATTTACACTAAAAAAGGGAACTGAATTCATTTTATTGCTGGTTTATGTGGATGATGTTATCCTCACCGGTACTTCTCAAGCTCTTATGGTTCAAATCAAGAGTTATATTCACAAGAAGTTTCAAATAAAGGACTTGGGAAATCTTAAGTATTTCTTAGGCCTTGAGGTGGCCAGGACCACTAATGGTATTTTTCTGAATAAAAGAAAGTATGCATTGGAACTCTTGGAGTCCCATAATCTTACAGATTGCAAACCTAATCAGACACCTATGGAGCTCAAGCACAAACTCATCTTATCTACATCACCTTTATTGGATGAACTATTGCAGTATAGACAACTCATTGGGAAGTTGATTTATTTAACTATCACCAGACCTGACTTAGCTTACACTATTCATATTCTTAGTCAATTTATGCAAAAACCTTCCATTGAGCATATGCAGACCGCAACAAGGGTGCTGAGATTTATCAAGGGAGCTCCAACACAAGGCCTATTTTTCCAGCCAAGTCAGATCTCATACTCAAGGCTTTTTGTGATGCAGATTGGGGCTCTTGTCCTCTGACCAGAAAATCCATTACTGGATACTGTGTTACATTGGGTCCTTGTGCCATTTCATGGAAGACAAAGAAACAACCGGTTATACCTCGATCATTTGCAGAGTCAGAGTATAGAAGCATGGCAGCCACCTACTGTGAATTAACCTGGTTGGCCAGACTTTTAGCTGATATGAAGTTGCCGATTCTCTACTCAATTCCTTTGCATTGTGATCACAAAGCTGCCATTCACATTGCTAACTATGCCTTACTGCATAGATCTAGGTATATTATTTTCCATTATGTAGTTTATGTAATATCGTATTCCCATTGTTTCTTGCGACTGATGCTAAGTTCTGCATAATCCTATCAAAGCTTCTTAACATATGAATTTTCATGCTCGTTTAAGAGTTCTTCTCTGATGATGGTGCTCAAAACACCCTGGCATGCTGGTATTAAAGTGTTAAAGCACTTCTTTGTTCTGTTTGGGAGTTGTGACAATTACATTGCTTGTTTCTCTAATGGTGGCAAAATCATTTCCTTGTCCAGCAGCTTGTTCTTTTTGAACTTATATTTGTGACAATCGCAATGATTGGTGATTAAGCTGTTTGGAATTCTAACTTGCTTTCCAGATTGGCGGTTTGGTCACCCAATTTGTACTTTGTCATGAGAATTTCTACTTTGCTTTCATAAGCATATCATTGGACATATTCCATGTTCTGCATCATTATTATTAGGCTCAGGTTATTACAGCTCTTTTGTTCCTCTTCTGCTTCTTAGATGTTTTTATTTAAGTATTATATGAACATGATCTCTTCTTAACTTGGTGAAAGCTTTTTCCCCTTTTCTCCGCGCACCTATCGAAGGGTATAAATCTTCATCTAGGCTGATTGATCTGTAGAAGTTCTTAAACCATCGAGATTAATATTATGTAATGATGTGCTATGGTCATGTCTTTTATTACTTGATATGTGGTCATCCTTTTATCTTTTAAAATAATTTATCTTCTGTAATGATGTGCTGTGAGATATCTACACTTTCTTCAGTTGCATCATTGCATATATCTTAAATATAAATGATCATACAATGTGTCTACTTAATTTTTAATATTTCCTGATTTTCTAGTTTAGAAGGTCGACCTGCACTGTGTGAACAATCCATCAATTCTTCTTTTGTGAAGTTTGAGATGTCATATTTCTTAAAAGTATCTTGCTGTCGGATTAACATGAATGGTAGAGAAGAGATGAATGCATAGTGCAATTGATGAAGAAACTTGTTGACTCTTATCAGTGCCTCTTACTTCTATCTTCTTTTAGCTACTTTTTTTTAATCATATATAAGCAATGTGACTATAATTGGACAAAAAAAAAACTACAATTTGACATAGATCTCGATTTGCATTTATACAATTTAGTTTGGATTATTTTTTATGTGTCCGTATCTGTTGATATTACATGTTTTGTTGTCCAGTCGAAGTTGCAACATCGGGCGCTATCTACGAAGAAGAGGAGACACAATCAAAACCTATAGTTAAGATGCTAAAAATCCTACTGAAAGGGAAATACTGCCATCACCTCCCCCTCTTAAATTCAAGTTTCTTTTGGGCATTAATTTATTGAATAAGAAAATCTAAGAAAAAGTTGTCTTCGCTGCTGGTAAGAGTCCTCCATCCTTTCAGTATCTACAGGAATAGAATTTAAACATGATTTCCGGTGGGAAGTAATAGTTTGGAATATATTTGAAAACTTGTGGAAAGGAACAATAAATTCATTTAGGCTGCATTTGCGATTTATGTTTGCGACAAAGCAATCGTTTGACTCTTAAAACAAAATACAAATAGAGAGCTAATTATAGTGATATTGCATTATCTTTACCAGGGATCACTACGCCAGAATGCCCATTATGCGACTTCATGAATTTCAGTAGGCTAAGTGGAAATAGAGTCGCATAAGGTTTATGCGACTGTCTGGCTGTCGCATTCGCAAAGTCGCATATGGCGAGTCGCATAAGTCAGATGCGACAGTAAATTGAAGCACAGTCGGGTAAGAATAGTCTAACGGGACAGTATTTTTACTATCTCGTATGGGAGATTACTGTCGCGTAAACTATTTGTTTTGTGCTAGCAAATAAATAATTATATGATAGAATAAATAACATATAAGACACTGATCGACAGATCCTGATTTTCACAAAACAGAATTAGAAACCTGCCATTTTATTTTATTTTTCAAACACAATCTACAAGCATACATTTCTTCAACTTACAAGTCTAAGTATAACAATCAAGTAATGAAGTTGCAGAACCTAATGAATTTTTTTTACAACCAAACAAGTACCTATTCGACCTCTTTTGCTCAACACAGCAACTGATAACATTTTAATCATCTTCTGGATTTGATTGGTCCTTAGAATCCTCCCTTTCGCCACTGCGATTGTGATCATCCTTAGGAACAGGTAAGCCGTAGTTGCGCGAAGCTTCAATCCATTCCTTTTGCCTTACTAAATGCCCATGTCGCGACAAGTACCTCTTTAGCTCAATCTTTAGGCTCCTAGCAGGTTCAGCGTTGCATTCGTGCGCGAGTTGGAAGAACATGATGGATGCAGGCTCAACGATTCAACATCGAAACATAGCTGCAGCTTATTACCCATGGTTTACAAGTTGGGAGCAACTGCTTCGTTTAAACGATCAAATGCTCCAGGAATTAGCTGCAGCTTCACAAAAAAACCTGTCAAGCCACAAGACCTATTCTTATCAGTTAGCCGGTGAGCGCAGTAAACACAACTTAACTTCATGCTACTGAACACCAAAATTAAAATTTTGATTCCATCCATAAGAAATTGTAACAAACCAACCTCTCAAGCAGCTTCTGGGCAGCCTCCATCCTCTTGTGCCCTATGCATAGCCTTCAACACCAAGTTATATGAAGCAGTGGTATTAGGCTTGTTCGGTTTCCCATTCTTATATAAAGCCCTAATCCAAAACTCAAACAACTCCTTCACGTCCTTTCACCTCCCTGACGTAGTCCAATCCACAAACTCATCCATCAAACGCTTCTTAACCATCATCTGCGACATGCTGTAAATCTTTGCACTGGGCGAAGGAAGTCCCAACGGCACCATAGCGTTGGTCAGATGCGAGTTCGGTTACGCTGTCGGGTTGCGCCAGTTCAACATATTCGTCTAACAAATTGTTCAAATCGCTTCGGAAACCTCCACACCATCCGACCTGCCACAAAATCAAAAATCCAATACAAAGTCACAACCACTAACTCCTTTAAAATCCACACAATTTCCTCACCTGACATCTCCCCAAACTTACCGCTTTTCTCATCCGAAACGAGCAAGGTAACGCTGTCTCCGGGACGATGTGGTGAGGAAGGAGAGTGATGGTGACGGCGAGAGATGAATGCACGACGAGAGGCGAAAGGAAAAATGAAGGAGGGAGGATGGAGAGTTTTCGGCTGCGCAAGGAGAAGACACAGAATAGAAGGAAGTGAAGCGATGAAACCCTCATGATACTTGGGCTTTGTGTGTTTACTTGGCTTTTTACTTAGGCTTTTAATATGATACACATTTTTATTTAGGCTTTGATTTTGAAACTTAGACTTTTTATTTAGGCTTTTAATATGATACGCATCTAACTTAAAAAAATATGATACGCCTCTTTTTTTTCGATTGCATGATACGCCTCTTTTAAATAAATTTTGTTCGTAAATGTGACAGGGGCTGGAGAACACTTGTGTTTTTCTTGATTTTGGTGGGAATCTGAAAAAATTGGGGAATCTATAATATTACACACACAACAAATTTTCTAGATTAAAACTACATGAAAAGGGGAAGATTAAAATATATACTATTAACGAGCTTTAGTCGAGCTTTTCACGAGTTAAAATGAGCTTTCAATGAAAAAGTAATTTAAAGTGGACAAAATTATTTTAATCGAGTTCATTAACGAGTTTAGAACAATTTAATAGAGTGTTAATCGAATATATAAACGAGTTTTAATCGAGTATGTTAACGAGCACATAAACGAGTTGTTCGCGAACATAAACGAGTCGAACACCCTCCTGTACGACGCACTAAATGTCACTTACATATTACTTTATTAATTATTCAAAAAGTAGAGTGTCAGCATGTCCAACTTAAGGGACATCATTTGCTGTGTCTCTTCACATGATGTCTCATATGACAACTTAAGGGACATCGTTTGCTGTGTCTCTTAACATGATGTCTCATAAGACAACTTAAGAGACATCATTTGATGTGTCTCTTAACATGATGTCTCATATGCCAACTTACGCGACACGTTTTATGCTGTCGTTTACGGTGCTGTCGCAAACGGTACCTTATACGACAGTGAATGATTTGTCGCATTGAGGATGTCGCGTATGGGTGTCTTATACGACACTCACTACAAAACAATGTCGGATAACCCAACATATGCGACTTCTACATATACGACTATAGCAAAGAGAGTCGTATAATGTGCATTCTGGTGTAGTGGATATGATCGTATATCCACATAAACATGATGTGGTCCAGGTGGCCGCGTGGAGCACACACATTTGGTCAAGGATTAAGACTATGCCTTACTGGTTAGAACTTACAAGTGAGATAGACAAGAAGTAGGATGCTGAAGATGATAAAGAGGCAAAACCGATATATGTTAGTTTCCGCCCAGTAGTTTATGTAATATAATATGTCATTGTTTCATGCATTCATATCCTAGAGTTATGCAAAGCTCTACCACCTCTTTTCGACGGTAGACCCGCCGCCACTCTTCAACGCTTACCACATCAGTGGTGGTCAATCACCTCTTCTCGGCGGTGGACAACCACCCTCGGCTCTCCCCAACATTGATCACCTCTCCCCGGCGATCGACCACCACCCGCCACCACTCTCAGACTCAGACGACTACCTCCCCCACCACTCCTTGCCACCTCTCCCTACCGTTCGACATCTAGTCACAACCACTCACCGAAGGTAAACTATCAGCCTCCATCTCTTCTTGACGGTCGGCCACCTATCCCAAGAGGTTGATCACAATCCCTAACTCTCCCGACGGGTTAACCACCTTTCTCCTACCGTCGACCACCACCTGCCACCACACTCCCACTCCCACCACTACCACAACCCACCTCTCTCTGGCTATAAGTCACCTCTCCTCGGTGATCAGCCACTTCCTCTGACGATCGACACTTACCCCATCTATCCTTGGCGGTGGACTGCCAACCCCCACCTCTCGTTAGTACCAGCGATCAACAACCACCTCACCTCTCCCAGGTTGTCAGCCACCACAACCCACCTCTACCCGTTGGTGGACTTCCACATCCCCGACAATTAGCCAACTCTCCCCTGTACTGGGCCACCTCTCCCCAGCAGCGAGCCACCTCTCCCCATTGGTTGATCACCTCTCCCATGTGATCGACCACCACCCTCCACCACACTCTGACGATCGACACTAACCACCCATCTCTCCCTGGTGGTGGACTACCAACCCAAACCTCTCGTCGGTAGTCGACCACATCTCCAAACGATCAACCGCCACCTCCACCCCTAGGCGGTCGGCCACCGCAACCCACCTCTACCTGGCAGTGGACTACAACATCCTGCGGCTGTGAGCCATGTAATATCCTGACATTTTTAAGACTAGGTAAAGTAGATATTTGTAAGAAGCAAAGATCAAATTGACTTCTCTAAGCAAGTAGTGGCCACTTGTCTTCACTTAATTCAACTAATAAGATGACTCATGTATGCATGAACTCTATATAAGCATATTAGCAGTCATTTTTCATTTTCTTAGGAAGTTTAGAGAGAATTCTGGACAGCAACTTAGAGGGAGGAAAAGAGGTATGATTTCTTAATCTCTTCCCTTAGTTTATGAGTTTTATGATCATACATGTTGAGTTTGATGTTTATGTTACTAGCTTGAGGTGTAATCGAATGATTTGATGCTTCCATTGCGGTTTTATTCATTGAGTTAGGTGTTGTCCAGAGGCTGAATTTATGCTTGCTAGGTACTAGAATATGAAGAACATGAGTTTTATGCTTCAAAAGATTGTGGACAGATTTGGGATGCTGATACATGTCGTACATGTCTTATTTTCCTTTATGAAAGTTCTAAAAATGCATTGAAATGGACATGCGTGTACTAAGTCCATGTAGACAAGTTATAAGAAGTAAAATATGGCTAAAAATGAATTATATGCAATATGAGTTATGTAATACTTGCTGAATTATTTGACTTTAAATCTGAAATTATACATTTATACGGTAGAAATACTTATGGAATGGGCTATGGTCTTTTATGCTATGTTGTATAATGATTTATCCAACTTTGAGCAAAGAAACAAGTTTATAAGCAATCTAAATGGTATTATAGTTGCTGAAACAATTTATTTTCAAATCTGAATTAGTAGAATTACATGGTAAAAAGACATGCATGTGCGATAGTTAAACTATAGAAAGAAGAAACAAGTTGGGAATAGGTAAATATACAATTTACATTATTTTATAGCTGCTGAAATATGTGTTTTTAATTCTGAAATTAGGAATAAACAGTGTAGAATCATATACAGAGTTCACTAGAGTCATTTAAAAGTGATAACCATGTTGTATGATGATTTACTCAAGCTAACTAGACATGTATTGCAATCTGATTTGTTGCATTTATTATTTTGGTGCTTATCTTTGAAGTCAATTGTGAATGATTTGCTTAACTTTTATGACATTAGCCTTGTTTAAATTTGTAAGTACGCTATTTATGATTCGTGATTGTATTTCATAGTGCATGCTATGTGGTGATACATATGCATAACATAAGCATTCACGCATGACATTCATGTTTTTGAAAGAATGAGGGTTGGTGCCAAACCGGTGTGAAACGTGGCCGGTAGCTTTCCAAGTTGGAAGGTCTACCAGTATTCGGGATACGAGATATCCTTGGGTTGTAGTCCCTAAACCCTGCAGGAAGATCCCGCGAATGGGATGATGGTTGGTGCCAGATCGGTGTGAAACGTGGCCGGTAGCTTTCCGAGTCGTGAAAGTCTACCAGTTTTGAAAAAAGCGAAACATGATTAAACATCAATCATTGCATATCACGTGCATCACTCACACATTTGTTTATATGCGTTTGTATGTTATGTGAGCATGTAACTTGTGAACTAACGGTTGAAATTAAGTTTTCCTACTGAGTTCCAAATACTCACTCCTAAATATTTTCAGGGACTTTTGAGGAGTAAGTTGGAGTTTCAAAGAGTGGGAGACTCTTGTAAAGTTTAACTTTTGTGTAAAATATCGTCGTGTATGGTCTAGATGTTGACTTGTGTAACCCCTTTTTGTGTATTTAAAGGTGGGAAGTTTAAGTATGTTTGTAAGAAAGACAATGTAAGGTTGTACTAAAAGTAATGTTAATTTCTTACTCACGTCCTGGGGGTTTTGGGGCGTGACAAGCTGACATGCATATTTTAACCCTTTATAGTTGTCAAATTATGAGTTTTAGGGGTCAAATTGCAGTCAAACAAAATTTATAAACCTTGGTAAGCCAAGGGTCGATCCAAGGAACAGTGTGCGTGAATACTAGCTAACTAGTGACCTATTTAGCTATTCCGAATTATTAAAGGTTCTGGTGTGTTGAAACAAGCAGCAGAAATTAAATGCAGTAAAATAAATGTTTGTACTTATCAGAGAAAGAATTACAGGACCATACTTCGCCCGTGCTAACCTCACTAATCATGCAATCATTATCATGTAATTCATCATGCTATCGAATATCGAAATAACCAAAATAACACTAGATAAGCCGCCCATCCACGGATCATTATCTAGATTAATCTCAATCGTTGAACGCCGCCCATCCACGGATTATCAACGATCTCGATTTATTAAACTAAAGGTTTTCATACAATTTCATACAATCCGTTTAATACCTAGGACCCATCCATCTTTCGGTAAATAACCTAAATACGTTCTAGCATGCAAATATCCCATTCGATATAAATACTTACATAGAACGATAAATTAAGCACGATGAAACTGAATATTTGATTTGCATTAATGAAAAACATTTATATGATCACATGAAGAGTTGGGTATAATGCACGGGATCCGTAGGATCCCAGAATAAAGAGACTACTCACTACTCATGGCAAATTAACCAAAAGTAGTGTTAATGAAAAGACTAAGGACGAGAAAACCGTAATGACGCGGGTGCTCGTTGAATCCTTGGTCTCTCGTGATGAATACTCTCTTTCCCCAAGTTAGGGTTTATTTTCTCCAAAATAAGCACTTCTCAATTCGTCCACCCTCTGCCCTCTTTATAGCTTTCCAAAAGGCCAAAAAGCCTAAAACCGAAATAAGGAAATAAGTCCAAAAATCTGTCCAAAAAGCCCAAAAATCGATTTTGGAAATTTTCTTCGACGGGGCCGTGACTACCGTGACATTTATACATGTGACGGCATGTGACGGCATGCTCGGGATTCTCCAAAAGTGCTCTGGGACAAAAGGGGGCCGTGACTACCGTGACGTTGTGTTTTGGTCACCGCAGTCACGGCCATGCAAATTGGCAGAGACTTCGGGCGGCTTTTTCATAGTCTTAACCTCCGAATTTGATCTTATCGTTTGAATTAGCTTTCCAACAAGCTTTGAATCAACCGATTTGAACACCATATGCGATTTGTGCGTGCACAATAAATCGAAAAGGTCAATCTGCCCTGTTTTTACAGAAATCTCTACTAAATACTTTGTTTTGCTTCAAATCAATCCAAAAGTATTAGGAATGTGATATATGACCTGAAACACTAGAAAAGAGGTTAAATGACAACAAAATGTTCGGAAAACAAACCTAATCCATCATCGAATGAAGTGAATAGTAGGTCAAGAATTCCACCGATCAAAACACTCCACACTTAGGATTTGTTTGTCCCGAACAAACTTTGAGCACAAGTCAATAAATCACAGAATAGTTAGCCACTCAAGTATCTTGTGATGGATCCTAACTAAAATAAAAACCAAAAGATAACTCACTATCGTAGAGGACACAAATGCATTTAGTATATGCATCAAGCCTTTAAACCTCTAGGCTGCCCTAGTAGGACGAGTATAGTCTCGTGAAGGTTTTCAGGAATGGGACTACCTACAAATCCCCTGTGCAACTAACTAACGTGTATGCATGAATGATGCTCAACGAGTCACAGTAAAGTCATGTCATACCTCGGATTCATCGTGTTACCTCAACTTCAAGTCAAACATCTTCATCAAAGTTTTCAGACAATCATAGATCAAACGAGTTATGCATTCAAACGGTCAATACACACGGCTAGCAATCGACTAATCACATGTTTTAAATAGTTTTATAGCAATGTATAAAGAACACGAATAGTTACACAAAACATGCTCGCCATTCACCTATGCTATCTAGGGATAGTCCACAGGCTCTTGGCGCAAAGCTCATTCTCAAGTGCCAAGGACTAGGCAATGACCGGTAAGAGAAGAGGAGCTTGGCTTAAGGATTTTTTTTAAAATAGTACAAAAATTTGCATCAAAATTTCAGTGCAAGCGCGAGGATCATCCCTTAGACTCTAGCACATGAATTCTCAAGATAGGTCATGATTGCACGCAATGAAGAGGTGGAACTACACTACATCAAGTAAAAAGGGGGCAGAAAAACTCTTTTTTTTCCCACAAAGGGTGACTTTTCTCACTTTGCCCTTGGTATTTTTCTATTTTTTTTCATTCACAAGGGGTGACTTTTCTCACTTTGCCCTTGGTATTTTCTTTTTCTAAAAAACAACTATACTTGGGGAACGACTTTTCACCCTGTTTTGAAAATTCAGAACTTCGTTCTTGAATGAAAATATTTTGCTTTTTTTTCTAACTCCACACTTAAAACTTGACATAGTGTATAAATAGAGGCGGGTGCATGCAAATCACAACGTGTATAGAGAAACACATACTAGTGCTAAGGTCACCTAGAAAAAGAGATGCATATTTAAGTTTTTGACATTTTGAACCGGTGCCTACTAATATCAAGTCTCAAACATGCTTCAAGAAATACGTAGAACATGTGATAGGCAAAGGCTAGCAATGATACTGACTCAAGAGAATACACAGACGATTAAAACTATTGACATTTTGAACCGGTGCCTACTAATATCAAGTCTCAAACATGCTTCAAGAAATACGTTGAACATGTGATAGGCAAAGGCTAGCAATGATACTGACTCAAGAGAATACACAGACGATTAAAACTATTTCAAGTCCTAGATTTCGAATCCCAAAGAATGACAATCAGTCAAGGAGTATCGTAGAAAATAAGGATTTCAATCGTAATACATAGACAGTTGAGCATATGCAAGAGTGCACGTGATATGCGATGTGTGTGACTATGCGCTACCAACTCCACACTTAAAAATGAGCTTAGTCCCTAAGCGAAGAAATAAAAGATAAGAAAAAGGCGCATAGGAACTAGCTCAATGTCCATAGAGATTAAGCGATGCCCGGGGAGTGAAACGTAACTCGTGAGCTGGTAGATATATAGATAAAAACACATAGCTGCACAAGTGATAGGTTAGCAACAATAATCGCGAAGAAACTGATTTTGCAAAATGCGAACCTGGCGTGACGGCCGTGTCGTCCGACTAGGTTATGGTAGTCACAGCACCTCTGATAGTCTCTGCCTCTTTACCCTACCGTGACTGCCATGACATCTTCATAGGGTTACGGTAGGTCACGGCCCCCTCAACGACTTCTGCTGAAATTACCTGCCGTGACTGCTGTGACTTATCCATTGTGATACGGTAGGTCACGGCACCTCTGAAAGAAATCTGTGGCTTTACCCTACCGTGATGCCCGTGACGTGTCCATTGGTCACGGCGGGTCATGACACCCCTGATTCCAGTTTAAAACATTCATCTACGTCCCAAAACCAATTCTTGCCTGAAATTTGTGCACTCCACACTTGGATCTTGCATAGAACACACGCAAAGCACAAAATACAAAATGCAACTAACTAATACTTACAGTGCGGGTTACTCCTCGAAGAGGCGTAGTTTAACGTCTTGGCGAGACATAGCAAGGGAGATAGGACTAGAAACATTCTTGGGAAGTCCCTTGCTGAGATCTCTTCCCGAGAAGCATGTTATCATCAATGTCGTCAAATGGTTCCCGGTGCTTCAGGATGTGATAATGCTTAAGGCGTTGCCCTTCGACCACCATTGACTTTCCTCCCTCAATGTTAAGCTCCACTTGGCCGTTTGGGTACGCTCTCTCCACTGTGTACGGACCACTCCACTTAGTTCGCAGCTTCCCAAGTAATAATCTAAGGCAGGAGTTGTAGAGAAGAACTCGCTCACCTTTATTGAATTTTCTGCGCATTATTCGTTTATCACGCCAAGTTGTCGTCCCCTCCCTACAGATATCACCAGGGTCAAGAAGTTCATCCCTGCAATTCGCATGCAGAGGTCTACGCTCTCCCTTACAAGGTTCCTTGCCTGAGCTGGTAGTCTGTTCAGCTTCAGCTACTCCCTCAGTGCTCACTGTGCATATATTCATCGATATTGGACAACCTGGTATAACTCTGTAAGGCTCATTAGAGGTCAGTGTAATAGGATCATCAACATCAGCAGAGTCTAGTATATCACAGTCAGCAAACAGACTAGGACTCTTAGACATGTCAGGCAAATTAAAGACAACTCTTTCACTGCCTACTCGCAAGGCTAAGGAACCTCTATCCATGTCAATGACTGCCTTAGCCGTGTATAGAAATGGTCTACCAAGAATAATTGGGATATCTATGTCCTCAGAGATGTCCAGCACTATGAAATCAGCAGGAATATATATGTTCTTCACCTTGACTGGAACATCCTTCAGAATCCCTCTCGGAAGTCTACAAGAACGATCTGCAAGGTGAATAGTGACATTAGTAGGATAGAGATCACCCAAATTCAGTTTAGCATACAAAGAATATGGCATGACAGACACACTAGCACCTAGATCACATAAAGCACGACGAACAGTAATACCCCCAATATCGCAAGGGATAGAAAAACTCCCTGAGTCTTGAAGTTTCGGCAGCATGGGCTGGTGTAGGGCTGCACTATACTCCTCGGTCAAGGCCACTGTCTCAGTCCCGTCAATTTTTCTTTTCCCAGTCAGAATTTCCTTCATGAATTTAGCATAGGTGGGAATCTAGGTGATTGCTTCGGTGAGGGGCAAAGTGATGTACAAAGTGCAAATCTTATCCATGAACTGCTTGAATTGTTTATCCTTCCTTCATGGTACTAGCCGCTGAGAAAATGGAACTGGGGGTCTATAAGGGGCTGGCTCCTCTGTCTACGCAGAATTTTTAGCTCGGTTTTCAGCATCCTACGACGTTTCCGCTTCAGCAGGTGTAGAATCAGACGCTGATTTTGTAGCTGATGATCGAGTGACTTGAGCTGGCACCATTTCAATCTGTTTCCCTCCTCGGAGTGTGATAGCATTTACTGATTCCCTAAGATTCGGATCTGGTTTCGATGGGAGTTTCCCATGCTACCTTCTTGCCGAGCTTGCTAGCTGAGCTATTTGATTGTCCACCATTCTGCCATGAATAGTAATTTGCTCTATGGATTGCTCAATTCCTTGAAGCCTCCTATCTTGTTCCACTGATCGCCTTTCCTGGTCCTGGTTCCACTTGTCCTTTTTTGCTAGGAAGCTAGTCAGCAGTGATTCCAGGTTGGACGTTGGCCCCTCATTCTGATTTTGCTGATGTTGTGGCTGATTATTGTACTGGTTCCTGGGCTAGGGAGCATTGTCTTGCTGCTGTCTATAAGGGAATCCTGGTGCAACCTGATTCTGTGGCTTATAAGAGAGGCTAGGATTGTTCCTGGTCTGGTTGTCCCACCTATTAATGCCTGAACTGGTGGAGAAACTGTTTCCTTGATTGTATTGCCATACATAATTAGCATCCTCCTGGTTTCCGCCATTATTATCTTGTCCCATCACTGGACAGCTATCTGTGAAATGGGAAGGAGAGCCACATATCTGACAGTAGACAGCCACATTAGCAACAACAGAGGATTTTATAGGGGAGTCTGTCTTCAGATTTTTGACTTCAGCTGCAAGCATCTTCATCGAGTTGGTAACTCATCTATGGTATTGGTGCTATCAGCGAGGTAGAGATCTTGCACACCCTTCTTGTCCTTAGGATTTCCTCGATCACTCGTCCAGAGGTGATAGTCTTGAGCTACTCTCTCTATAATATCATAGGTGTCTTCCAGCGGGACTCCATTCAGTCCTCCACCAGCTGCTTGATTTATCAAGGTGCGCATCCCCTGGTCAATTTCTTGATAGAAAGTGTCTATAATCTGCCACAGCTTCAGATTGTGATGAGGGCACAGTCTCATCAGCTCTTTGTATCTCTCCCAAGCTTCATAGAGAGTCTCACCATCCATAGAACAGAACGAGATGATCTTGTTCCTGAAATGAGCTGTCTTTGATCGCGGGAAGTACTGCTGTAGAAAAGCTTCGACCAGTTTGCCCCAAGTAGTGAAAGTGCCCTCTGCATGACTGTCGAGCCACCTACTAGCCTTATCGGAGAGTGAGAAAGGGAATAGCCTCAGGTAGTAGGATTCTGGAGGAACACCATTAGTTTTTACTTTGTTGAACATCTGGACAAACCGCTTTAGGTGCTGACGAGGGTCTTCATTCATCCTCCCAGAAAACTGGCTGCTTTGCACCATCTGAATTAGTCCGGTTTTGATTTCCCAGTTGTTGTTGTCTACACCAGGTGGGGCAATGGCAGACTGAAATCCGGAGACTCGTTCTAAGAGTCCTGCGCACTGGTTGTTGCACAGGATGCTGTTGGTCATCCCCGACCACCTCATTCAGCAATGCTGGATTTTGATTCATGTTGAGTGCTGCGAGATTTTGATTTAGTGCTCGTAGCTGCCGAGCCTCATTTTGGACCGTGCGAAGAATTCTTCGTTGGTCCTGCGTATCCTCGTCTGAAATCTGAACCTTCTTCTTCCGCCTGGGTGTTTTCCTTGGCATGTACTAAATAGTACCAGCAAAAAGCCAAGGGAAGAGTGAATGTAGCAAGAAAAAGCAGTCAGAGACAAGCAACGAAAAAGGAAAGGGAATAGTCTAAACTACACACGTTAAATCTAATATCACACTAAACGCTGTTCCCCGGCAACAGCGCCATTTTGACAGGCGTATTTTTAACCCTTTATAGTTGTCAAATTATGAGTTTTTGGGGTCAAATTGCAGTCAAACAAAATTCATAAACCTTGGTAAGCCAAGGGTCGATCCAATGAACAGTGTGCGTGAATACTAGCTAACTAGTGACCAATTTAGCTATTCCGAATTATTTAAGGTTCTTGTGTGTGGAAACAAGCAGCAGAAATTAAATGCAATAAAATAAATGTTTGTACTTATCAGAGAAAGAATTCTAGGACCATACTTCACCCGTGCTAACCTCACTAATCATGCAATCATTATCATGTAATTCATCATGCTATCGAATATCGAAATAACCAAAATAACACTAGATAAGCCGCCCATCCATGGATCATTATCTAGATTAATCTCAATCGTTGAACGCCGCCGATCCACGAATTTCAACGACCTCGATTTATCAAACTAAAGGTTTTCATACAATTTCATACAATCCGGTTAATACCTAGGACCCATCCATCTTTCGGTAAATAACCTAAATACGTTCTAGCATGCAAATATCCCATTCGATATAAATACTTACATAGAACGATAAATTAAGCATGATGAAACTGAATATTCTATTTGCATTAATGAAAAACAGTCATATGATCACATGAAGAGTTGGATACAACGCACGGGATCCATAGGATCCCAGAATAAAGAGACTACTCACTACTCATGGAAAATTAACGAAAAGTAGTGTTAATGAAAAGACTAAGGACGAGGAAACCGTAATGACGCGGGTGCTCGTGAATCCTTGGTCTCTCGTGATGAATACTCTCTTTCCCCAAGTTAGGGTTTCTTTTCTCCAGAATAAGCACTTCTCAATTCGTCCACCCTCTGCCCTCTTTATAGCTTTCCAAAAAGGCAAAAAGCCTAAAACCAAAATTAGGAAATAAGTCCAAAAATCTGTCCAAAAAGCCCAAAAATTGATTTTGGAAATTGTCTTCCACGGGGCCGTGACTACCGTGACATTTAGACGTGTCACGGCATGCTCGGAATCCTCCAAAAGTGCTATGCGACAAAAGGGGGCCGTGACGTTGTGTTTTGGTCACGGCAGTCACGGCCATGCAAATTGGCAGAGACTTCGGGCGGCTTTTTCATAGTCTTAACCTCCGAATTTGATCTTGTCGTATACTACAAAGTTGTAGCACTTTGAATTAGCTTTCTAACAAGCTTTGAATCAACCGATTTGGACACCATATGAGATCTGTGCGTGCAAACCAAGTCAGAAAGGTCAATCTGCCCTATTTTTACAGAAATCTCTACTAAATGCTTTGTTTTGCTTCAGATCAATCTAAAAGTATTAGGAATGTGATATATGACCTAAAACACTAGAAAAGAGGTTAAATGACAACAAAATGTCCGGAAAACAAACCTAATCCATCATCGAATGAAGTGAATATTAGGTCAGGAATTCGACCGATCACAAGCCAACTCTCCCTGGTGGTCGATCACCTCTCACTTGTATTGGCCCACCTCTCTCCTGCGCTATGACAGGTGTCGTTGTACCTGTGCAAAAACATTTATAATTCCGACTAGCAAGTGGTAAGTCGGGTCGAATCCACAGAGATCGGTTGAGAATCTGTTCACTAAGTATAAAAGTAACAATGGGGGGGGTTGAATGCCACAAGTAAATAAAACGCAGCAAACAACTATGATTAAAAGAGCAATCGTCACACAATTTCAAGTATCAAATATTAAAGAACAGTGCAAGCTAGAACTCTCGACTATGATGCAAGACTAAATCATTAACCCAACCGTTATGATTTCTAATGTTTTACAACTTATAGCTCCCCGCTAGGTTGCACTACAAGTTGTCCTAGGGTGTCAATCGTAGTGGTATATTACTCGTATCCTAGTTTGCCATTCCCGCTAGGTTGCTAGTAAACTGTGACAATCGGAATCAACAAACTAACAGAAGCTCCCCCGCTAGGGTTCCACTTATGCTAGCATATCAAATCCATAAACATTGCAGAATAATATAACGTAAAACATAAAGATAAATATAGGTCTCAAGTCAAAACATCACAATGTCGAGTTCTAGCCTACACATATGAGTTTAGCTACTCATCGCAATGGAATACATAATCGTAATTGAGTAAGATGACATGAAAATACTGATGTCGAATAATCCTCCAAGCTTTCTTCAATTGGAACCCTAATCCGAGAGTTCTCTTCTCTATTTCGTGTCTCTTTTTCACACTGGAATTCGAGGTCTGGTCGCCTCTGGTCGCTTAGGGTTTGCCTCGTTTTATTCTGCTTTTATAAGCCCTGAGATTTCAGAACGAAATTAGAAATTCGACTTTCCAGTTGTCACCGTGGACGTCTCCTGCATTTTCTTCCCCGCGGACGTCTCTTGAATTACGGTAATTGTTCAGACGTCTGCGCCATTAATCATTAAGACCTCCGCGGTTTGCACTGCCGAAAACTCCAAAGTGCTTCGGACTTCATTTCTTTCCGCGCCGAACATCTTCAAATAGGCTCCTTTTAGCCGATATTCCTTCCATGGTCTCCGAGTGTACCTGAGAATGAAAACTACACACAGGTAGTGAAATAATATACATGTAACACTAAGAGACGGGGGTTTAACATATAAAATAGTCATACAACTACGACTCATCACGGTGTGCCACCTCTCTCTGGTGGTTGACCACTTCGATGACTACCACAACCCAACTCTCTCTAGCTTTCGGTCCGACAACTTCCTCCACTGACACTACAAGAAAAAGCCTCATTATCGACGGCAGGTTCCGTTGCATTTAGGATGTATCCGTTGCAAATGTTATTAAATGTGACGGATTATTCCGTTGGAACGTCGTAGGTAATACATGCGTAGGTTTTATCAAATCCGTTGATTTTCATGTCATTTTTGACAGATTATCCGTTGACAACGTTGACCAGGAACTATAAAGAAAAATAGTAAAAACCAACAGATAAGTCGTTAGTTTTAAAGCTTGTAGATAATAATATTTACAACTTACATTTACCATTATACCCTTTTATTTTATTAGTGACGGATTTATTATGTCATTTGTCACAAACATTTTTGTTGATTATACATTTTCGAGAAAATAAGAGATGCCTAAAAGCAACGGAAAGTCTGTAGGTTTTAACTTTCGTTAATAATAATTTTGTCTATGTAGATTTACCATTTTGCCCTTTTATTAATTTCAACAAAAAATTCTTACAAATCAACCGTCAGTTTTACGATTTTAAAAGCAACGGACAACTTGTAGGTTTTAAAATTTGTTAATAATAACTTTGATAATATAAATTTACATTTGTGCCCTTTTATTAAATTCAACAGAAATTTCTTACAAATTAGTCGTCATTTTTACCATGTTAAAAGCGACTGACAACTTGTAGGTTTTACAGTTTGTAACTAATAACTTTGACAATGTAAATTTACATCTGTGCCCTTTTATTAATTTCAATAGAAAATTCTTACAATTTAGTCATCATAATTACTATTTTAAAAGCGACAGACAACTTGTAAGTTTTAAAGTTTGTTACTAATAATTTCGACAATGTAAAGTTACCTTTGTGCCCTTTTATCAATTACAACAGAAAATTCTTACAATTTAGTTGTCATTTTTACTGTAATATATGGTTAATAAAATTTTAAAAGCAACGAAATTTTTGTAAATTTTATTTGTAATTATCTCGATATCATTAAAAATTTCTTAATAAAATTTAATTTTTTCTTCAAAATAATTCCAGGTAATAATTTTTTGATTCATTACGAAAATAAAAATATAATAAAGAATAATAAATGATATTATTTGAATAAAAACACAATCCAAATTAAAAATATTCATGCAGTGGTATAAAACATAAAAAAAACATAAATTCGAAATAGTTAACTAGTTTCTAGCATCTTCAAGATTATTGGCAGAACTTGATGCAGTAGCTTGATCATTAGTTTGACTTTCCTAAAACATATAAGATAAATATTAATATAAGAGAACATTCAATAAGAAAGAATGTAAATACACATAGCAAGACATAAATGTATAAGTTACCTTTAGTGATTCATGGATTGTTGAGTATATACCCTCAATCGTTGTTACAACAAGTCGGATAAGTTCTTCTTTTATCTCTTTTGCAATCTCATTCTCAGAGTTTGACATATCTCCACTAACAACATCTTCGGCTAAACTTTGTACTTGTTCTCGTGAGACTGAAGCTTCTTTAAAGAGTGCACTTGAATCAACAGTTCGCAATGTTTTTTTGACAGCATTGAAAAACATGTCATCCGAAAGGCACACACCACAAGTTGATTGGGTTGCTGACTTCGGACTATGATTTTCATAATATGAACCTTTCAATAACTCATTGGCTGGAATTCGTGGCTCACCAAGAATGCGATTCTTCTTCACAGGTCCACAAGCCTCAATCCACCACTCAAGAGGATCATCTTGTTCATTTGAAGTTTGTCGTCGTTCATCTAAAATACTTTTATATCGCTCCTGCATAAAGCCAATGAGAATATGAATAATGTATTAAACAAGCATGCTCCTAAAACAAGTATAACATCAAAAATATCAGCACAGTTCAATCAAACAAGCATGCTTTATTTCTAACACAAGCAATACAAAAATAAGTGCTTCAATGAAATAGAACAAGCATGCTCATGTATGAAACAAGCATAACAGAAGTAAGTGCTTAAAAAACAAGCACCTGAATTGGCAGCTTCATTTAGCGGGAAAATAATATTAGCGAAGTTGAATATAATGGAACTGCAAGCATGCTTATTTATAGAAAAACATGCTTAATTAATGCTGGCTTACTAAACAATTCATGCTCCTAAAATTGAGAGATGTGGACTACACTACTAAGATGGATAAAAACTGCCAAATGACAGTTACCAAATGACAAAAAAAAGGCATGAACAATAGTGAATACCAGCATGAACTACACAACATAACCAAGCTGAGCAAAATAACAGGCCAAAAAACACCACACTGAAACTATACATTTGTAAGTAAGATTCACTAAACCAATCTAAAATTATAATCCCTGTATCATAATCAAGCTGAGCACACAACATATTGAAATGAAGAAATGAAATAACTTTCCAGAAATAAATAGCAACAACAAAATACAAAATAATTACCATGCATGAATAATACGAAAGTTAAAACTCACTGCAATTTTCCTTGCTTCTTCTGAAGTATAATTTTGAGTACTTTTGTGTTTATAAGTACGCTCAAAGAGCTCTAATCGTGTCGGCGGTCGTTTTTTAGCCAGTGTAAGGTCCTACAAAATTTAAAGGAGTGTTACTCAACTATGATATCACAAGCAAAAATTACTTAAAGATAAAATCAGAAGACCGCAATTGATTAACACTGATAATTATCTCCGATGTCATACGCCTCAGTGAAACAATAATAACAGTAAAACTATTTAGAAACTACAAATAAATAGCATCACCTAGTGATAGTGGATCACATAAAAAATGATGTGTCACCTGTGTGCAAGCCAATATTTCATAAATATATAAGGCATTGCACAAGGGCATCAATAATTAAAAAAAGTAAGCAAATGACAACACACAAAAAAAGGATCATCTTTACAACAAAAAAAACCACAAGCAGCTCACAATTTTACACCTCTTTACAAATTCTTTTTGAAAAAAATAGTATTTTTGATATTAGTTAATATGTTTTCATGTCCCCTGTATATCAAACAAGTTTTGGTTTACATAGATATCGACCACTAAACTTATGAACAGTAAATACTGGATCAGAATAGTTACAACGCTGTCACACACATTGTCTTTAGCTATCAGTAACGCGAGTTAAGAGATCAGCGAGAAAACAGTACACACAAGACATAAGAAACAGCAACCTGCTGATGATACATTTTAAACACAATGCAACACTGCGCAGGCAGCTCAATACTATACACTATAAGAGAAACTATACATAGGACAAGGAACTACTATAACCCCACAAAAATTACATTGCCAGATACATAAAGATAAACATACTCAGGAGTATATAAAAGGCATAAAGATTACCATTTTAATTTGTGCATGAGATGTTGAACCTGTAGCATGTATCATAACCTTCTTCATTCGATTTCTCTTGTTGATCTCAGATTTGGAGGCATGCTTCTCTCCAAGAAAATGATTACAAAATGAAATCCAAACTGCATTTGAGAAGTATTCTGGTTGTTGATCAACTAAAGGCTTTCCATTTTTTGCCGCCCTCCTAAGAGCTCTTCTTTTTTCGTCAGCCTTGATACTCCGCATCCTATTGTTAACATGAGTTAGGACATGTCCATTCCCTCGCCTTTCACTGATGCCGTCTTCGTATTTATAGTATCTCTGTGATGAGAATAAAAATAACAGAAATTAATTTACATTTTACAAAACAACTCAAGATAGAGGCAACAACTTACACGAAATTCTTTCAGAATGGTATCTTGAAAATTTCCTTGAGTTGCTAACTCAGCCTCACGATAAGTGAAACAACCTACAGGCCAATGTTGACGAATGATAGCAAGCATGGTCCTAGTCGCTTCGGGATCCATTATGCTTTGCATAAAGTAAAGGAATCATATCAAGTTCAGAATTATAGTTAACAATTATATAAAGTGTCTAAGAAAAACACATAAATGTACTTACTGTCCTGCGCCCACTCGAATTGCTCGAATTTTATCCGGAGGAGGAGGCTTTCCATAAATACCACTCGAATGAGTGCGAGGTTTGCGATTAATAGATGAACGATTCACTCTAATTTCACCGCTGCTATTGTCTTCGTCGCTAGAATTAATATCTAAACTCACTTCTTCTCTATCACAATTCTGGACAATTTCTGGGCGGCTAACATGATCTTCTTGTCTTTCAGTGACATCTCGGCTACGACCATGACCACGTCCTCTTCCGCGTCCAAGTCCACGTCCAGTAGCAACCATCAACATTATCACTGAAATCATCAACATCCCTTGCTTCTTCCTCATCTTCCTCATCCGTTCTCTCATCATCTTCATCCCCAGCAATGACAAATTGGTCACCAGAGGTTTCATCTTCATCTTCATCCTCATTGGAAATGTCATTGATATCCTCGGGAACAAACTCCAAATTGATCTGTGAGCTTGACATAATTTCAGCATTTGACACATCCTCTTGATATGCATTTTCACTTGCAGCTGAAGTTGTTTCATCCAATGGAAGACTCTTAGTTGTTACTACCGTGTACCAAGTGTTGCGAGGGTTAACCACATTAGGAGCATAGTAGACTTGACTAGCTTGACTAGCTAGTATTAAAATATCATCTGTCCTTAACCTTGATTTGACATCAACAGTCACCACCCCATTCCTATCCATCATTTGGTACTTTTCCGAAGTATCAAACCAATGACATTTGAACAAAATAACTTGATATCCCCCTTCATAATTGACTCGCACCACTTCTTGCTAACATCCATAATAATTATCTAAAAGATTAGTATAACAACTTCCTTGAACCAACACTCCTGAACTGCTTGAAGTAAGTTTTGTCAAGTCACCGCATTTAAACTTATATCCATTACAAATGCAAGCCTTAAAAGGCGTAATAAGCCTTAATGGACCTTTTATTAGCTCGTCAAACCTTGCCAAATCTGTTGGATCCTTTTCCACCTGAATTAAATAGAATACATACTTGTTAAATATATATAAAAAAACTTTTGTACAATAAATTATGTATTGAAGAAACATGAACCTTTTTTCTAAACCAACGCTTGAACTTATTTTTCGTAAATAATTCCATCTCTTCAGCAGTAGTACTAGGATGAGTTGCATATACCATCGCTTCAAATGCCCTATACACAAATTAAAGTCAAAATTAAAGATAAGTATGGCAGATAGTATAACTAATGATAATAAGACATGTAAAATCATTACTCTAGGAATGGTGCGACTTCAGGCATATTAAGAAGAACATAGTTTCCAATAATTTTCAGCTCGTGGTCATCCAAATATCTATCCTTCTCGGGACTATATAACTTTACAGGATATGTGTAGGCCTCCAATAATTTGGAATCAATTGTTGAACTGGCCACTTCATTACGCCGTAGCTGATTGTGCACTGTGTACACATCAGATTCAAAATATAAAGAACAAAAGTTCACAAGCTCCTCCTCCGTATACTTTTCAGCAATTGAACCCTCTACACGAGCTTTATTTTTAACCTTCATTTTCATCTTACGCATCATCCGTTCAAATGGATACATCCACCGAAAATGAACTGGTCCACCGAGTTTGCATTCCATAGGCAAGTGCAAGGATAAATGTTCCATCGAGTCAAAAAAACTTGGTGGAAAAATAGTTTCAAGCTTACACATGATTTTCACTATATCTTTCTCCAGTTTATCTAAGTCTTCAAGTTTTAGAACGGTTGAGGATATATTACGGAAAAAGTTAGATATCCCAGAAAGATTATCCACCACATCACGTGGCAGTAGCTCACGAAAGGCAATAGGCATCAACTTTTGTAAGAAAACATGACAATCATGTGATTTCATGCCTTGAAATTTACGTTGATCCACCTTACTGCAACGCGCAATATTTGAAACATATCCATCAGGGAATTTCAACTTGCTCACCCATTCACAAAGTTGCAATACTTGATCCTTGGATATAGTATATTTTGCTTTGGGTTTTGTTCCGTTCGGCTTTAACCATAACTCTTTACGTATCTTCATGTGCATCAAATCTAACCTTGCCTTTTGACCGTCTTTTGTCTTATTGCCATCATCTAACACTGTATAGAAAATATTATCAAACACATTTTTTTCGGTGTGCATAACATCAATACAATGACGTAAAGTAAGGGTCGTCCAATATGGAAGCTCAAAAAATATAGATAAATGCGTCCAGTTATGTGTCTTTCCATAGCCATTAGCTCTTTCCTTACTATGAATTTTTCCAGGTGGTGGAAATTGAAGGTTTTCAAGTTTAGTCATCACCACTTCGCCCGAGTATCGACCTTTAACTGATCTTTTTTCAACACGACCAAATTTAGAGTTTTTTCGTAGAGGATCATTATCATCTAAAAATAGGCAAGAAGTCCCAAAGAAGCTGCATTTGCCACCATGTTTAAGCTGAAATCCTGGGGCATCTCCCATACACACCGGACATGCTAGTTTGCCATGAGTTGACCATCCACTTACCATGCCATATGCCGGAAAGTCATTGATTGTCCAAAGTAATGCTGCCCTTAAGGTGAAATTCTCTTTCGAGGATTTATCAAATGTTTGTACACCTACATCCCATAGCATCTTTAATTCTTCAATCAAAGGTCTTAAATAAACGTTAATGTCTTTGGTTGGACTCTTTTCTCCAGGTATGAGGAGTGTCATGAACATATAAGGATCCTTCATGCACATTGAAGGAGGAAGATTGTACACAACCATTATAACAGGCCACACTGAATATTGTTTGGCGTAACCATTATTAAAGGGACAAAATCCATCTGTAGCTAGACCAAGTCTGACATTACGAATTTCCTCTGAAAATGATGGATGCATAGAATCAAAACGTTTCCATTCTTCCCCGTCAGAAGGATGAGTCAACTCACCTTGCTGCTTATTTCGTGTTTTATACCATTTCATATGCTCTGCTGTATGAGATGACATGAACAACCTTTGCAGTCTAGGAATAAGAGGAAAGTATCGAAGAATCTTTCGGGGAATGTTTTTCTGATCCGTTTTTGTTTTATCTTGGTATCGGTTTGTACCACATATATCACACTGCAAGTTATCACGACTAGCTCCATAAAATAACATACAATCATTTTCGCATGCATGTATCTTTTGATATCCCAAGTTTAATTCTTTTACCATTTTTCTAACCTCATAGTAGGATTTCGGTAATGTATGATCTTCCGGAAGTATACTTCCAATGAGCTCAAGCAGCTCATCAAAGCCTCTCTCAGAGCATCCATACATATTTTTGAAATGGAGAAGCTTTGTTACAAAGCTGAGTCTTGTAAATTTTGTATTGGTCGGATGAAGTGGCATGGTGGCATCTTCAAGTACCTTATAAAATCGAGACGCATCCCCATGCGGTATTTGATCTCTTCCACTTTCTTGGGAGTTTTGAAAACTACTCATATTAGGTAGTCCTGCAGCATCCATCAACATTTCAACGGCACAATAAATATTATCATCACCAGCTGGCCGTTCATGATATTCAGATTGATATGTTTCTTCTGCTACTTGTTCATACTCTTCACCATGGAAATTCCATACATGATAGCCCTCTAGAAATCCATATCGGTATAAAATCATATTTGACATCGTCAATAGCTCTCCAATTCATGTTCTTACACTTGATACAAGGACATCTAATCATATTGTTCGAATCCATCGATTTGTCATTCGCTGCAAAATTCAGAAACTCAAGCACCTCCATCCTGAACGCATGAGTTATCGTTGTACCTTTAGGAATGAGCCTATTATACATCCAACTCCGATCTGCGGACATCTACAAATCAATGTAGAAATCATGTGATTAGATTATTGAAATTGTGGCTATAACAACCAAAACACTATTTTGCAAGGTAATCAAGCAGCACACAATAATTCGAGTTTAGGAAATTTTAGCCCTTCTTATTAGCAATAAATCGCTTTTATAAACTACAAATTCAAATTAAACTAGCAGAGATACAATTTCATTCACCTTATACAGACAAGATTCCAAGCTAAACATAAATTTCAATTTCAACATCAATATAAAGGCATCTGATTAATTGATAACCTGAAGTGATGCTGCTCTAGTTCAAGAAACTAAACAAGAAAGTTGAAATTGATTTGCTGTCTATGACCGCAAATTCATAAGGACGTTGGCCAGGGGCGGATCTAGAGTGTGGGGAGGGGGGGCACCCGCCCCCGGTCGATTTTCCGAATTTTCATCAATACTAGTCTAATTCGATGTATTTTTGAATGATTTTTACATCTCGCCCCCAGTCATTTTGATTATACGCCCCCTCTAGTATGAAAATGAATTGCTAGATCCGCCCCCGGTCCAAAAATATTTATCTCGCCCCCGGTCCGAAAAATTCCTGGATCCGCCCCTGACGTTGGCTGCGACAGAAGACGAACTACGATGATGCAATCTGACAATCCCGACGAGCCCTATTTTCCTTCTCCGTCTGTAGGCGATTTAGGTCGTTGTTTCAATTCAGCTATGCGCGTTGGAGATGATTAATGTTGGCAGTTGCGTTACAAGTTGATGAATAAAAACAGAAGCTCGAATCATAGTCGATCAAGATATGGCAACTGCTTTCCAAATCTGATTATAGTCGCTCGACAACGAAGTAAAAAAAAGAAGAGAAACCCCAACTTTATTTTATTAATTGATTTGTTTTTCTGGGTTTAAAAGTTAAAAGAATTAAGGAAAACAAGATGTGGTTATAATATTTCTAATCAATTTGTTTAATTTGTTTTTTTGGTTTCTCATAAGACGAACGTCGGTATTTATTTTATTGGATAAAAAATATTTTCTAGCAAGTTCAATTTGCAGCTTTTAATACGTAAATACCAACAGATTTATTTCCAACAAAAGTTTGAAGGTCATATATATATATATGATCAACAAAGTATTTTCCGTCGAGTTTAATTTGTAACTTATAACACGTAAATACCAACAGATTTATTTCCAATAAAAGTTTGAAGGTTTTATATATACATTATCAACAAAATATTTTCTGTCGCATTTAATTTGTAGATTATAACACGTAAATACCAACGGATTTATTTCCAACAAAAGTTTGAAAATTTTATATATACATTATCAACAACATATTTTACGTCAAATTTAATTTGTAACTTATAACACATAAATATCAACAGATTTATTTCCAACCAAAATTTGAAGATTTTATATACATATTATTAACAAAATATTTTCTGTCAAGTTTAATTTGTAACTTATCACACGTAAATACCAACAGATTTATTTCCAATAAAAGTTTGAAGGTTTTATATATACATTATCATCAAATTATTTTACGTCGAATTTAATTTGTAGGTTATAACACGTAATTACCAACAGATTTATTTCCCACAAAAGTTTGAAAGTTTTATAGATACATTATCAACAAAATATTTTACGTCGAGTTTAATTTGTAATTTATAACACATAAATACCAACGAATTTATTTCCAACCAAAATTCGAAGATTTTATATACATATTATTAACAAAATATTTTCTGTCAAGTTTAATTTGTAACTTATAACATATAAATATCAACGGATTTATTTCTGACAAAAGTTCGAAGGTTTTATGAATACATTATCATCAAAATATTTTCCGTCGAATTTAATTTGTAGGTTATAACACGTAAATACCAACGGATTTATTTCCAACAAAAGTTTGAAAGTTTTATATATACATTATCAACAAAATATTTTACGTCGAGTTTAATTTGTAACTTATAACACATTAAATACCAACGAATTTCTTTTCAACAACAATTCGAAGATTTTATATACATATTATTAACAAAACATTTTCTGTCAAGTTTAATTTGTAACTTATAACACATAAATATCAACGGATTTATTTCCGACAAAAGTTCGAAGGTTATATATATATATTATCAACAACGTATTCTCCGTTGACTTTAATTTGTAACTTATAACACATACTTTCCAACGGATTTATTTCCCACAAAATTTTGAAGGTTTTATATATATTATCAACAAAATTTATTCCGTTGAATTTAAATCGTAGGTTAAAACACAGTTTCTTGTAGTGTGAAGTCATCCATTCCTTCCACCCATCGGCACTAACCCTATCTCTCTAACGCGGTGGACTACCAACCCCCACCTCCCGTCAGTTGCCGACTCCATCTCCCCACCAATCAACCACCACCCCACCTCTTCTAGACGGTCAGCTACCACAACCCTCCTTTACCATGCGGTACACTACCACATCCTCCTGTCAGTGCCCAAATCTCCTCGACGGTTGACCACCTCTCCCCTGTATTGGGCTAGCTCTCCCAAGCGGTGGGCCACCTCTCTCCGGTGGTTGACCACATCTCCCTTACGGTCGACCACCACCCGCCGACCACTACTATAACCCACATCTCTCCCGCTATCAATCACCTCTCCCCGGTGATCTATCACTTTTGCTCGGCAATCAGGCACCTCCTACGGCGATAGACACTTACTGCGATCCCTCCGCAACGATGGACTAGCAACCCCACCTCTCGTCAGTATTCGATCACCAGAGTGATTTTACTATAAGCGACATTTGAATAATATGTTCATATATATGGTCCTCCGTCAGCTATCAAATCACATTCAATCTTTTGCAAGTGATTTGATTGTAAGCACTGAATCTTGAAAGTGAAAAGATAAAGTGTGTCAGTTATGTGCGATTAAAAAAATACATATTCTGTTGGATATTTCAATGATATGTTCTTGTACGTAGTCCTATATGAGATATCAAATCGCATTCAATCTTCTGCAAGTGATTTGATCATACGCACATAATCTTACAAGTGAAAAGATAAATACGATTGGTTATGTAAGATTACAAAAATTCAGAATCGGTTGGGTATTTCGTTCATATGTTTATGTAAATTGTCCTTTGTGAGGTAGCAAATCGAATTCAATCTTCTGAAAATGATTTGATTGTAGGCACTAAATCTTGAAAGTGAAAAGATATAGTGTTTTGGTTATGTGGGATTACTAAATTCATAACTGGTTGGGTATTTCAATAATATGTTCTTGTACGTAGTCCTATATGAGCTATCACATTGAATCTTCTGCAAGCGATTTGATCAAACACAAAAAATCTTAAAAGGGAAAAGATAAATT
Organism: Rhodiola kirilowii; assembly: GCA_033675215.1. Taxonomy (NCBI): domain Eukaryota; kingdom Viridiplantae; phylum Streptophyta; class Magnoliopsida; order Saxifragales; family Crassulaceae; genus Rhodiola; species Rhodiola kirilowii. The sequence goes on from CM066193.1 coordinate 38,823,135, forward strand.
GTGTTAGTTACGTTGGATGAAAAAAAATTCTTAATCGGTTGGGTATTTCGTTCATATGTTCATATATATTGCCATTTGGGAGCTATCAAATCGCATTCAATCTTCTGCAAGCGATTTGATCATACACAAAGAATCTTAAAAGAGAAAAGATAAATTGAATTGGTTATGAGGGATGAAAAAAATCTTAATTTGTTTGGTATTCCGTTCATATGTTCATGTATATTGTCATTTGGAAACTATCAAATCGCATTCAATCTTTTGCAGGCGATTTGATCATACACAAAGAATCTTAAAAGGGTACAGATAAACTGAGTTGGTTACGTGGGATAAAAATTCATAATCGGTCGGGTAGTTTGTTCATATGTTCATTTATATTCTCATTTGGGAGCTATCAAATCACATTCAATCTTCTGTAAGAGATTTGATCATACGCCAAGAATTTTAAAAGTGTAATTATGTCCCCTGTTCAAGCTTGTGTCCAGGGTACTGTTGCAACAGACCTTGAGCTCCTTTGCACAACAGTTCAGCGGACTGTTCAAGGTTTCGGTTGCGACAGTTCTTGTACTCGTATCATAACAGTTCAGCAAGCAGACAAAAGCAGTAAGACACACAGACTGATGACCTAAGGAAAAGAAGAAACGGGAGCACACACGGTATGTTACCCAGTTCGGCCTCGCCTACTCTGGGGGGTTTCCCACACCCTATAATGGGACACAAATCGTATTACGAGATTTAGAGCTACAAGTGGTCTTACTCTTACACAACTCCGAGTTTGTAATCGCCTAGCCTCTAATTCTTCGTCTCTCGGATTTGCAATCTCGGTTTGTCGCTACTCCCCTCGATCCCCTGTGGGTAGGACGAGACTTCTCTCTCGGCCTAGTCTTGAACTTCTCGGAAGTCCAGTCGCCTTCTCTCAAAGACGTAGCTTGATAGCTGTGCGTGTGTATTATGTTGGTCCTCCAGCACAGCCTGAACACCACACCAGACAGACTGTTGCTTCAGGGCTGATATTCCGATGTGGAATGGCCAGCCGTCGCTTCTCCCCCAATCTCACGAACCCTCGTGTTTAGCTTTTCTCTCGGGAGGCGCACACATAAGGACGTCCTAGCATTGTATTTATATGCTTGGACGAAACCCTAATCCGATCAGAATATGTCATCAAATAATTCGGAGATATTGCAAAATATTTGCTGAATATTCAATCTTCGAAGATGACTTTCACCCCAAGCCATCCGATATTTTCTCAGCCAATCTGCGTATATTTGATCGCACAAATCTTTGATGATGATCTGTCGATTGGCTCCAATAAAATAACTTTGTTGACATCTTCGGGATTCGATCGCACAAATCTCGTCGTCAACATCTTCTTCATAAGATATCTTCTTTGTCAAGTTAGACACGGTTCCCAATTCAGGTAAAGAAATGTTCGACTGACCTCTCGAATGATCTGTGTCGTTGCTGAATATTTGCGACTGGAAAGATCCTCAATCTTCAGTATCTTCAGAATGAACCGTGTCTTGATCATGCGTCTTCTGTACGCGGTACCTCTGTTCCAGTGTGTGTTTGAACTCCAGCTTGAACTGTCTAAAGACGTTTTGCCAAAGACATGCCAATCATGGGAACATCAATCTCCCCCTTGGCATTTTGGCAAAACCGAGACTATCTTTAGACACCAGGGAACTACTCCCCCTTTTTGCCACAAACTGGCAAGGGGTCCAACCGAGTTCAACCAGCCAATCAATCAGTGCGGGCAGGCAGAAGGAGCACTTTAGACTCTTTGGGAGCTGGAATCTGGTCCACTCCCCCTCGAACATAGCCTGGGACAGTGACACAAACTGGTAGATTGTCGGACCAAAGTGTCTTCGCGGCTGTTCGAACTCCTTTATGATCTCTACTTCCTTCAGTAGAATATAGTCAGATCTGCTTTTAGGGATGATCACTCCTGTCCACTTAGCTTCTGCATCTGTACCAACAAACCACACGTCACGCTTAGATACCTCAATTGATACATCAGGTGGAACAGATCCTGGAGTACTCCTCTTCCTTTTCTTGGATGTACTTGCTCCCCCTGCATCTGTTCTCGTGCTATTCCTCTGGGTGGATACTTCAGTCGAGTATGATTGGGTGGTCACTTTTGTCTTTGGTTTCTCCTTTTCAGCACTCTTTTCAGTTCAGCCAATGACACCGAGTTCCGATTCCCCTTAAAACTCTATTATCTGGTCTCCAGTCATCCGGAACACTGTTTCAACTAATGTCATCTCAGCAGCCTTGTCGGTGTCTGACTTTTCTGCATACTTGACAAGATCATTTCCTTCATGAGTGATAGTCCCTTCCTTGTGCGAATCTTGGACAACCTTATCACGGTCCTTGTCCATTTTACTGCTTGTCATCTTTCTCAGAGGGGTCTGAATTTTTTGATCCTCATTATCTGACTTTCTTTGACACAAAGTCAGGAATAGCTGGGGGATCCATCATCACATGGGAATCCTCCATAAAATCATCATGCAACCTTCCGGTCTCTTAATTTACTCATTCTCTGGAACTGTACAAGAGCTAGAGGACTCTTGAGGTGAAACTGTCTCACCACCTTACTGCATAGCTGAGACTGCCTCATCTGGTATACTTGTCTCCATATCTACGACCTGGGCTTTTGAAGATTGGTCAGCTTTTGTTTCAACATGAATTGAAACCTTCTCGTTTAGCAACTTATCGACAACATCATCAATACCCTTGAACGACACATCCAGTTCTTCATTCTTGCCGGATGCATGGGACTCTTCCATCATATTACCAGATTGCTTCGCTTGCAGCTCTCCACTTGAATCCTCATTCTTCTGCTTATCGGATCCACACTCTTAGCCCTGTGGGCTTTATCTTCTTCTGCAGTACTGGCCATAGAATCTGCAGCAGGTTTCAATTCCTTCGGCTTTTATTAACTGCTTTGTCACCTTTAGCTCACTCAAGCTTGACCAATCGTTCGTACTTCCTTAGCAGTATGAGAGCAAGTCTTGGGTGAGCAGAGGAGATTGCCTCATTGAGGGTTGAGAAATTGTCTAATTTCCATCGTAGTCTGCACACTCTCCTCATTTAGGGTAGGTTCATTTCTGATCTGACACTCCCTCCTTTTCTCGGTCATTTTATAATGGCATAGGACTGATTTCTGAGAGTATAAGAATGTAAATCTCTAGGTATGTACCTTCTGTTCCAGCTTCCTGTTGATAGGTGGTCAGCCCAACTGTTTAAGCTGGTGATCTGCCTGTGACTAACCACTGTCTGGAACACTTAGTTCTTGATAACACACAGACCCAAGGAGGATCTGAGTGTTTCAAACTGAGCGGCATCAAGTGGTTTGGTGAATATGTCCGCCAATTGCTTGTCTGTTGTAACATGCGTAAGAGTAACCACCTTCTGTTCAACCATCTCTCGGATGAAATGATGTCTGATGTCAATGTGCTTCGTCCTAGAGTGTTGTACTGGGTTCTTGGAGATACTGATTGCGCTCATATTGTCACAGTACAGAGTCATTTCTTCTTGTTTAACTCCGTATTCAGATAGCATCTGCTTCATCCATAGTAGTTGAGTACAGCTGCTTCCTGCTGCTATGTATTCTGCTTCAGCCATAGACAGTGTGATGCTGTTTTGTTTTTTTCTGAACCACGAGACCAAGTTATTTCTTAAGAAGAAGCATCCTCCAGATGTGCTCTTTCGATCTTCAGCGTTTCCTGCCCAGTCTGCGTCGCAGTAGCCAACCAGATGTGGGTTGGTGTCCTTGGTATACCAGATTCCAAAATCAACCGTCCCGCCTACATACTTTATGATTCTCTTAACTTGTAGGAGATGACTTTCCTTGGGATCCGCCTGGTATGTTGCACAAACGCCAACGGCATATGTTATATTTGGTCTACTAGCTGTCAAGTACAGGAGGCTTCCAATCATACTCCTGTACAGCGTCTGATCGACCTTTGTTCCAGCCTCATCTTTGGTTATCTTTATGTGAGTAGCGGCCGGAGTTCGTTTGTGAGTTGCTTTCTCAAGATCAAATTTCTTTATCAGATTCTTGGCATACTTGCTTTGTGAAATGAAGATGCCGTCTTCCTTCTGAGTCACCTGGAGTCCTAGAAAGTAGTTCATTTCACCCACCATGCTCATCTTGAACTCCTTCTGCATCTGTTCAACAAACTGATCCACCAGTGTCTGGGTATTGGACCCAAACACAATATCGTCAACATAGATTTGTGCGATAATAAAATCTGACCTCGTGTGTTTCACGAACAGGGTCTTGTCCACTCCCCCTCGCACATATCCATGGTCGACACACAGTGAGACGCTCATACCAAGCTCTGGGTGCTTGTTTGAGACCGTACAAGGCTTTCTTCAGGTGGTACACAGATGCTGGGTGATGCAGATCCTCAAACCCTTTCGGTTGAGCGACGAAGACCTCCTCATTCAGAAATCCATTTAGGAAGGCACTTTTGACGTCCATCTGGAATAGTCGAAACTTTAGGTGACATGCCAGAGCAAGCAGTAGGCGGATGGCTTCAAGACGTGCGACCGGAGCAAAGGTTTCCTCAAAGTCTATCCCTTCTATTTGAGTGTATCCTTGTGCCACGAGACGAGCTTTGTTTCTTGTGATGTTCCCTGATGCGTCGGACTTGTTTTTGAAGATCCATTTTGTACCAATGACATTGACCCCATTAGGTCTTGGAACCAAATCCCATACATCGTTTCGAGCAAATTCTTCCAGTTCCTCCTGCATAGCGAGGACCCAATACTCATCAAGTAACACTTCCTTTATGTTTTTCGGCTCGATTGAAGAGAGGAAACATGAGCAGGCAGTCAATTCTCTGGAGTTTCTCAGAATTCTGTGAGTTTGAACTCCGTCACTAGGTGAACCAATAATTTCGGAGATTGGGTGATCCCTGGCAATTCGTCGGGAGGGTTGTAGCGTAGTGACATTTTCTTGGGGGTTGACAGTAAGAGCGTCGTCAGAGGAATGATCTACAGGGGAGTTAGCAGAGGTGCCTTCAGACGGGTCATGCTCAGACAGTTCATGCTCAGTCTGCTGGGATGATGGTTGTGTCACAGGTGCTGTGCTAGTACAGTCGTCAGCGTCGTCCGGGACTGCCTGTACGATCACTTCATCCTTTACTTTGACATTTATAGATTCCATAACTGATCATGTGCCTTTGTTGAACACCTGGTATGCTCGACTGTTTGAGGAATAACCAAGAAAGAACCCTTCATCACTCTTTGGATCCAGCTTCTGTCGGTACTCCCGGTCGTTCAGAATGTAGCACTCACTTCCAAAAATGTGGAAATATTTGACAGTGGGCTTCTTTCCTTTCCAGAGTTCATAGCATGTCTTCTCCGTTCCAGTGCGTATAGTAACTGGATTTAGGATGTGACATGCTGTATTCATAGCTTCAGACCAGAACTTCAGAGGAATCTTTTTGGCATGGATCATCACCCGGGCCATCTCTTGAATGGTACGATTCTTCTGTTCCACCACTCCATTCTGCTGAGGGGTGATTGCAGATGCGAACTGATGAGCAATTCCGTGTTTCGTACAGTAGGTACTCATAGTAACATTCTTGAATTCTGTGCCATTATCACTCTTGATGGACACCAGATTTTCTCCGGTGTCTTCCCTTTCTCGTTGGATAAGAGTAGCAAGCTCTATGAATTGTTGGGCAGCTTCGGTCTTGTCACGAAGGAACCTTGTGCAGGAGAATCTGGTGAAGTCGTCAACACAGACCAGAACATACTTCTTTCCTCCATAGCTCTCAGTTTGCATTGGTCCCATCAAGTCCATATGGATTAGTTCCAGAGGTCGGTTGGTGCTGATTTGAGAGACCTTGGGGTGTGATGCTTTCGTTTGTTTCCCGATCTGACATTCTCCACACATCACATCCTGACTTCCTTTGACATTCGGCATTCCCCTGATGAGTCCAGATGAGCAGAGTTTTTTCAATGTCTTGAGATTCAGATGACCCAACCGTCTGTGCCAAAGGGACATCTCATCTGCTTGACTAGACAAACATGCTGTTCCAGTACCTGTTCCAGACCCTGTTCCATCAGACCCGATGAGATAACAGTTAATGGCTGCTCTGCTTCCTTTCATCAATATTCCCCCATCTTTGTCGAGAACTTGGCATGAGCTGTGAGTGAACTTGACGTGATATCCTCCGTCACAAAGTTGACTTATGCTGATCAGGTTCACTTTCAGTCCTTCAACTAGGAGAGTGTCTTCGAGGACAGGTAGATCCGGAACCTTCAATGTCCCACACCCGATTACCTGTCCCTTTCCTCCGTCTCCAAAGGTGACGAACTACTTCTTTATCACAGGTCGAATCTTCATAAGAAATCTGGGGTCTCCTGTCATATGGGCAGAGCATCCGCTGTCGAAGTACCAGCGATCTTTCTCCATGTGACTTGAAGAGCTGAACGCAACCATGCAAACATCTTTAATTCTGTAGGTTTTGGTGTCTATCTTCCAGTTATGCTCCGTGCTTGATGGTAGCTATCCTTGCTGTGAAGTCATCTTGAACAGTTTCAGGATCCCACTCAGTGTGTCAAGTGTTTGCTCCGATACCATTTGTAATTATGTCCCCTGTTCAAGCTTGTGTCCAGGGTACTGTTGCAACAGACCTTGAGCTCCTTTGCACAACAGTTCAGCGGACTGTTCAAGGTTTCGGTTGCGACAGTTCTTGTACTCGTATCACAACAGTTCAGCAAGCACACAAAAGCAGTAAGACACACAGACTGATGACCTAAGGAAAAGAAGAAACGGGAGCACACACGGTATGTTACCCAGTTCGGCCTTGCTTACTCTGGGGGGTTTCCCACACCCTATAATGGGACACAAATCGTATTACGAGATTGAGAGCTACAAGTGGTCTTACTCTTACACAACTCCGAGTTTGTAATCGCCTAGCCTCTAATTCTCCGTCTCTCGAATTTACAATCTAGGTTTGTCACTACTCCCCTCGATCCCCTGTGGGTAGGACGAGACTTCTCTCTCGGCCTAGTCTTGAACTTCTCGGAAGTCCAGTCGCCTTCTCTCAAAGACGTAGCTTGATAGCTGTGTGTGTGTATTATGTTGATCCTCCAGCACAGCCTGAACACCACACCAGACAGACTGTTGCTTCAGGGCTGATATTCCGATGTGGAATGGCCAGCCGTCGCTTCTCCCCTAATCTCACGAACCCTCATGTTTAGCTTTTCTCTCGGGAGGCGCACACACAAGGACATCCTAGCATTGTATTTATATGCTTGGACGAAACCCTAATCCGATCAGAATATGTCGTCAAATAATTCAGAGATATTGCGAAATATTTGCTGAATATTCAATCTATATTCAATCTTCGAAGATGACTTTCACCCCAAGCCATCTCTCCATGATGGTGGTCTACCAACCCCACCTCTCCTTGTCAGTCCGCCACGTCTCCCTGTCAATCGACCACCACCTCCAACTCCCCACAACAGTTGATTACCAACCCCACTCTTCCCTAAAGGTCCAACACCACTAGCCACTACAATCTGACGACTACTAAACCCACCATTATTCGGCTGTCAACCACCTTTCTTCAGCAGTGGGCCACCTCTCCCTAGTGATCGACACCCACCATTCACCACTCCACGATGGTAGATTACCAACTTCCACGTCTCCAACCCCTCTCTTCAGTGGTGGATCACCACCCACACTACTCCCTGGTCGGTTGCCACCACTTGCCACATCTTTAACTCCACCCCCTGGCGATCGCCCTCTACAACCGACTCTCCCAAGCTGTCAGCCAACTATACACAGAGGTTAACTACCAACCCCACTTCTGTTGTGAGCTATCAGATCGCATTGAATTTTCTACAAGCGATTTGATCATAAATTACCTCCCACGGCGGTCAATCACCACCTGCCACCACACTCTGACGAATACCACAACCACTTCTCTTCGACTGTCAGCTGCCTCTTTCTGACGCTAGACCGCGTCTTCCTTGCGGTGGACTACAACTCCCTCCCCCCGACGGTGGGTCTCTACGGCGGCCACCTCTTCCCGTGATGGACTATGAGCCCCCACTTCTCCTTGCTGGTCGGCCACCTCTCTCGATGTCTAACCACTTTCCTCTAATTGTTAAAAACCTTCCACCATAATCTGATCACAAACACAATCCACCTCTCTCTAGTTGTCACACACCTCTCCCCGGTGCTTGACTACCACCTCTCGTATCCCTCATGGTGAGACACCTCTCCCAAGCCATCAAAACCTACACGCCTCCACTCTCAGACGACTTGTGCACTAGAGAAATTAGGGGAAGGTCACTCGAGCGAGTGAATGTGGTACTCGAACTAATATTCAAGGAGTGAATGTGGTACTCGAACTAATATTCAAGGACCTCACTCAGGCGAGTATTGCGAGGAACTCGGGCGAGTGACTTACGGCGAGAGTTGAGTGTTTTGGAGGCGCACTCAGGCGAGTGTATATGGCACTCGTCCGAGAGATCAAAATCAGAGAGACAAGAATTTCAGGGGAAGTCGCACTTGGGAAAGTGAACTCGGCACTCGGCCGAGTGACCAAGTCCGATAGATAAGATTTTCAGGGGAAGCCACACTCAGGCGAGTGATGTATGGCATTCTGCCGAGTCACATGACTTGAAAAGCTTCAAAGTTTTTTATTCCCTCCTTACATTCTTCTCAATCTAAACTCAATATGATAAAGAACTCTAGCTCAAAACCTGAGTTTTCTGATCCCTAAACACACACACTCCACACTCAAAATCATGCTCACCCATTAAACACATAAACATGCATCCCAAATCACCCAAGCATTCACACATTAAGAGTTTATGCTCATAAACCACACACTCCACACTTAAAGTCCTAATCATACTCAAGTTACACATGATTGACAAGCATATTTTTAACCCTCTATAGTTGTCAATTATTGGTTTTAGGGTTCAACTAAAGTCTAAAGTAATTTATAACCTTGGTAAGCCAAGGGTCGATCCAAGGAACATATGTGTGTGAATATCGACTAACAAGTGATGTTTTTAGCTACTCCGATTAATAATAGAAAATTTGGTGTAACTAATTTCCTAACATGAATTCCTAAATGCAGTAAGTTAAAGAGGGTTCGTTTGATAAGAGAAAGAATCTCAGGATCAAACCTTACCCGTGCCAACCTCACTAATCATGTAAAAATATCACGCAATTCAATTATGAAGTCGAGCATGGAAATAAACCAAAATAACATTAGACAAAGCTCCCATCCACAGATCATTGTCGAAATTAAGCTAGATCGGTTGAACGCTGCCCATCCACAGATTATCAACAATTTTAGTTTATGAAGCCTAAGGTGTTTCTAATGATAATATCAACTTTCCTATTAAATCAAGTACTACCAGTGTAGCTACCATGACCTAACATCAATTTCATGTGATCGGGGTAATTACATAAGACTCATCATCTTTTGGTTGTTAACATAAATTTGTTCTAGCATGCCAACATCCCATTCAATGTAAAACTTGCAAGAACGATATAATTAAGCACACTGAAAATGAATAATTAAATTACAATAATCAAAACGTTTCTATACATCACATGAAGTGTTGGGTGCAAGGCACGAGATTCGTAGTTCCCAGAACAAAAGAGACTACTCACTACTATTGGTTAGACAACCAAGATTAATGTATTTACCGAATCAAGGACGAGAAAAATGTATTTGCTGTTGGTGATTTTAGGGTTTTAGAACCTAATGTAATGTTCTAATATACAAGGGTATTATACCCTAAAGGATATGATATACATGAATCATCAAAACAAGCAAGTTTGTGTGGATCGCGTTTTCACGATGCATTAACGTGTACCGCGTTTTCAATGGACATTAGGATAATGTCAAGTGAAAATGCGGCGATCTAATGCTTGACGAAAACGCGCGGATCTCAAATGCACAAACGGGTGAGAAACAGTGCGGATCGCGTTTACAAGAAGCATTATCTTGCACCGCGTTTTCCCTTAGCATTAACGATAATGCTTAATGAAAACGCGCCATCCTAATGCTTGCTGAAAACGCGCCGAATGCGACTGTTCAGTTGACAGTCGCATCTTCTGCTCGTACCTGATTGCATGCCTATATATACTTGCTATATTTTCGAGTTTGAGGTTAGAAAATTTGCTGTGCAATTACCAGAAAACTTGCTCCTCTCTTTGATTCACCAAAAACCCAAACCCTAGTTTGCTTTGTTCTATTGCCTAAAGAACAAAGTGTTCCTCAATTTGGATTGTATCTCACATTCAAATTTCCTGTAACCCAAGGCAAATAGTGGAGGAGGAAATATTGAATTCGGACAGCGATTACGCGGTTCAAATTTCTATCCAAGCACTATTCAATCATCACACAAGTACAAGAAGAATACGAAGTGTCAATATTCTCACTGCCATTGAAGACCCTGTACAACTTGTTGCTGCGAAGTATAGCTAAAGGACGACCCAGCAACTACAAACGAATTCAATATCATTCTGCACTTCAATGACGAGCGTGAGAGACTTGATGCACCAATTCCAGAAATTGGACAAGTTTGAAGGAACCGATTTCCGGCGTTGGAGGAGGAAGATGCACTTTCTACTGACAAATCTCAAAGTAGTGTACGTGCTGTCCACACCATGTCCAGAAGTTGGAGATAACGCACCAGTGGGGGCATTCCGCGAACGAAACAAATGGGAGAACGACGACTACATCGCAAGAGGTCATATCCTCAACGGTATGTCCGATCCTCTTTTCGATTTATATCAAAACGTCGAGTCCGCAAAAGAGCTATGGGACACTCTTGAAGCCAAGTACATGGCTGAGGATGCCTCGAGCATCAAATTTCTTGTTAGTAATTTCAATAACTACAAGATGGTGGACTCTCGTCCGGTAATGGAACAATTCCATGAGATACAGCGTATCTTGGGGCAATTTGCTCAAAGAAATCTGAAGATGGATGAAGCCATATCCGTGTCAAGTATCATTGACAAATTACCACCGGCTTGGAAGGACTTCCGCCGTACCTTGAAGCACAAGAAGGAAGATATCTCTCTTGTGGAACTTGCAAAGGAATTGCGAATGGAGGAGGAACTTCGTGTGCGAGAAAAGGACATGATGGAAGTGGATACAACCTTGCCTAAGGTAAATGTATTGGAGACAAGCTCACAAAAGATGAACAATAACAAAGGCAAGAAGAGGCTAATGAGTATGTTAGCAAAGGTCCTAACAAAAAGAAGCATCCGTCTAAAGAACACGTGTGCTGGACTTGCGGGAAAGCGGGGCACTTTAAGCGTGACTGCCGCGTAGGAAAGGGGAAGAGCGAGAAGGCTCAAGACAAGGCTTTTGGTAATAAAAACCAAGAGCAGAAATCTCAAGGTTAGAATTTGTTAGTTTCGGATTTGGAAACTAATTTAGATGCACATTCTAATGTAGATTATGTTTCTAATATTTCTGAAATCTTTGCTATGCAGGATGATGAGACTTCATGGTGGGTTGACTCCGGTGCTACGGCACATGTTTGTAGAGACAAAGGATTATTCAAGTCATTTGCCGCTACAAGTGAAGGAAGAGTTCTTCACATGGGAGACGAGTCAACTGCCCCAATCCTTGGACTAGGTCGTGTAGAACTAGAGTTCACAAGTGGAAAAACTGTTGTTTTATGTAAAGTTCTGTTTGTACCTAATATTAGGAAAAATATTGTGTCGGGTACTGTTTTAAATAAACAAGGTTATCGGCAAGTGTATGAAGCCGATAACTATGTGTTGTCAAAAGGTGGTATATTTGTTGGCAAAGGATATTTGTGTAATGGAATGTTCAAATTGAGTCTTAATAAAAATGTTTGTTCTATTTATATGAATTGTGAGCATGATTTACCTACTCAATCTATTAATTCACATGTTAACATATCTAGACTATGGCATGGACGTTTAGGACATGTTCATTATAAAAGATTGTGTAATATGTCAAAGCATGATTTAATTCCCTCATTTGACATAAACATTGATAGATGTAGAACTTGTATGCTTACTAAAATTACTAGGCAACCATTTTATAATGTTACTAGAGAGAGTAATGTACTCGATTTAATACATAGTGATTTATATGATTTTCGTGCATCACCATCTCTAGGAAATAAAAAATATGTAGTCACATACATTGATGATTGTTCTAGATTTTGCTATGTCTATTTATTGCATTCAAAAGATGAAGCTCTTGATAAATTTCAGATTTATAAGAGTGAAGTTGAACTTCAAAAAGGAACTTCAATTAAGAAGTTGCGCACCGATAGAGGTGGGGAATACTATAATCCAAGTTATTTCCAAAGTGTGGGTATCATTCATGAAACCACAGCACCTTACACACCACAACAAAATGGTATATCGGAAAGGAAAAACAGAGTTTTAAAAGAAATGGTGAATGCCATGCTTTCTTACTCGGGCCTAAGTGACGGCTTTTGGGGTGAAGCAATGCTAACAGCTTGCTACTTACTGAATAGGGTTCCTAATAGAATTAGCAACCTTACTCCATATGAAATTTGGCATAAGAAGAAGCCAACATTAACACATGTTAGAGTTTGGGGGTGTAGAGCAGTGGTAAGACTACCTCTACCTAAGATTACAACTTTAGGAGAAAAGGGAGTTGAATGCATATTTATAGGATATGCTCAACACTCTTTGGCTTGTAGATTCTATGTTATAGAACCTAACAAGAAAGTATCGATTCATACTATCATTGAATCAAGAGATGCCATATTTGATGAAAATAGATTTTCATCAATAAGCACGCTTAAAGATTTGGTTCTTGCACCTAGTGTAGTTGAAGAATCAAGTGAACCTCAAATTTCAGAAAACAGAAGGAGTAATAGGACTAGGAAGTATAAATCATTTGGTAATGATTTTCAAATGTACCTAGTGGAAGGAACTCGAGAAAATATTGGTTCACAATATTTATATTGCCATATCATTGAGGATGATCCTAAGACCTATGATGAAGCAATGAAATCCCAAGATGTATCATTTTGGAAAGAGGCCATTAACGATGAAATGGACTCTATAGTGGGGAATAACACTTGGATTTTGGTTGATTTACCACAAGGTCATAAAGCATTGGGAAATAAATGGATCTTCAGAAAGAAGATGAAAGTGGATGGAACCATTGATAAATTTAAAGCAAGATTGGTAATTCAAGGCTTTAGACAAAAATTTGGTTTGGACTACTTTGATACTTATGCACCGGTTGCAAGAATATCAACAATCAGATTGTTGATTGCTTTAGCATCTATACATAAGTTGCTGGTACATCAAATGGATGTAAAGACTGCTTTCCTAAATGGCGATTTAGAAGAAGAAATATATATGAAGCAACCGGAAGGTTTCGTTGTAACGGGACAAGAGCATAAGGTATGCAAGCTTGTTAAGTCATTATATGGACTTAAACAAGCACCTATGCAATGGCATCAAAAATTTGATGAAGTGGTACTTTCCGATGGATTTATTTTGAATCAATCGGATAAATGCGTATATAGCAAATTTGATGATTCTGGAAATGGAGTTATCATATGTCTATATGTAGATGATATGTTGATTTTTGGCACTAATATAAAGTGCATAAATCATACAAAGGAATTTCTATCATCTAAGTTTTCCATGAAGGACATGGGGGAGGCGGAAGTTATTCTTGGTATAAGAATAGAAAGAATAGAAGGAGGTCTAGCTTTGACACAATCTCACTATATTGAGAAAGTGTTGAAGAAGTACAAGTACTTAGACTGTCATCCAGTGAATACTCCTTTTGAATCTTCCAAACACCTTCTTCCCAATAAGGGAGCCTCAGTGTCACAGCTTGAATATTCAAGGGTCATCGGAAGTTTGATGTACGCGATGACGAGTACAAGACCGGACATAGCATTTGCGGTAGGCAAGCTAAGTCGAATTACAAGTAATCCCAGCAAGGATCACTGGCGAGCGGTTCATAGGGTACTTCGGTATCTTAAGGGAACGATGAACTTAGGTCTTGTGTATTCTGAATTCCCTTCGGTCATTGAAGGATATTCAGATGCAAGTTGGATTTCTAACGAGGAGGATCATTCTTCCACAAGTGGATGGGTATTTCTACTAGGGGGAGGTGCAATCTCGTGGGCATCTAAGAAACAAACTTGCATCAGCAGCTCAACAATGGAATCTGAATTTGTTGCTCTAGCCGCAGCTTCGAAAGAAGCGGAATGGCTGAAGAACATGATTCATGAAATACCATTGTGGGAGAGACCGATATCACCCATATTAATTCATTGTGATAGCGCTGCAGCGTTGGCTAAGGTGTATAGCCATGTATACAATGGGAAGTCTAGACACTTGGGTGTTAGACATAGTGCGGTAAGAGAGCTCATTACGCATGGGGTAATATCTGTGAATTTTGTTAAGTCACAGCAGAATCTAGCCGATCATTTGACTAAGGGATTGGTTAGGGAAGTGATCACCAAGTCTGTGAAGGGGATGGGATTAAAACCCACATAATCATCTAGTCATGGGACACCCAATTCACATCTAACTAGCGTTAGAGCTGAATTCAATGCGGAAAGCCCATTCCTAGAAGATTGATGAACACAATTATGCATCCCCAAGTATGTGTTCAGAACCTACAAAGGTTTAGGTTGAAGATGAACTCTTCTTAATAGATTCTTTGAAAAAGTGCTAAGTGTAGGAGCACAATCGGGCGGTGTGACCCATTAAAGAATTTACCTATATAAACGTAAAGTTTCTGGTCGCTTTATGAGATATCGGGTTTAATCTCAATACGTTTATGAATGGATAGGGACTCAAGGACCATTAAGAGTCAAGTTAAACTTAACGGTTTGTTAAGTAACACATGTGTGTGTCACCGTCAAGTACCCAAATGAATTTCATGGTTCAACCGTTTACGAGCACCATGATATTCGGGTATATTGTATGCGTGATTACACTATGCGGAAATTCAATCGTTTTCGACATTTTTGCTTATGCATGTTTTACTTAAAAATAAGGTATTTTGTGATTCAAAGGGAAACCGAAAAATGGGGGAGGATTGTTGGTGATTTTAGGGTTTTAGAACCTAATGTAATGTTCTAATATACAAGGGTATTATACCCTAAAGGACATGATATACATGAATCATCGAAACAAGCAAGTTTGTGTGGATCGCGTTTTCACGATGCATTAACGTGTACCGCGTTTTCAATGGACATTAGGATAATGTCAAGTGAAAACGCGGCGATCTAATGCTTGACGAAAATGCGCGGATCTCAAATGCACAAACGGGTGAGAAATAGTGCGGATCGCGTTTACAAGAAGCATTATCTTGCACCGCGTTTTCCCTTAGCATTAACGATAATGCTTAATGAAAACGCGCCATCCTAATGCTTGCTGAAAACGCGCCGAATGCGACTGTTCAGTTGACAGTCGCATCTTCTGCTCGTACCTGATTGCATGCCTATATATACTTGCTATATTTTCGAGTTTGAGGTTAGAAAAATTGCTGTGCAATTACCAGAAAACTTGCTCCTCTCTTTGATTCACCAAAAACCCAAACCCTAGTTTGCTTTGTTCTATTGCCTAAAGAACAAAGTGTTCCTCAATTTGGATTGTATCTCACATTCAAATTTCCTGTAACCCAAGGCAAATAGTGGAGGAAATATTGAATTCGGACAGTGATTACGCGGTTCAAATTGCTATCCAAGCACTATTCAATCATCACACAAGTACAAGAAGAATACGAAGTGTCAATATTCTCACTGCCATTGAAGACCATGTACAACTTGTTGCTGCGAAGTATAGCTAAAGGACGACCCAGCAACTACATTTGCGAGTTGCCTCGTTGGATCTTCAATCTCCTGCGATGTTCTTCTTTGTAGTCTTCTCCAATCAAGGTCTCAGAGTGTTCAAAATCAAGTGTGTATAAATCTGTTCCAAATTTCCTATTTATTTTTGGAAGTTAACGACTGGGCCGTGACATCCGTGACATTCCCAGGTGTCACATCTGTCACTATAGAGGCCAAATTTGCTCTGAGCTTTTAGGGTGTCGTGACACCTGTTACATCCTGTGGGTGTCACGGCAGTCACGACGCTCTCGATATGCTTTTGCGCTGTTTCCTTACCTTGACTATCCTGACAATCACAAAATGTGAACATGTGTAGAAGGTCATGGCAAATAGTGAACACGTAGAGACAATCCATGATAAATGAAAGTAGAGCATCCAACGATGTCAAAAGAACCAAAAAGCATGTGGTGAAAATCTGCAAGACTAGACAGCAGCGTCGTCAAGACCATCATACACTGTGTTAATACCCAAATCATCAGTAGTCTGTGAGCGGCCGACCTTATGGTCATGGTGGACAGTGCTAAGGTCAACAACCATGGTAAACTCTTCTTCAAAAGGGTCCAAAGCTAAAAACTGAGTGGACTACTGAGAAATAATGTGAGAGAAGTGCTGGTGGTGGAAAAATGCAGTGAAGGACTCCTGTGCTCGGCTAGCCTGATATCAAAAGTCTGAAATGTTTGATACAATCTGGGCCTCTGCAGAGGTGAGCTGCGCCTGTGATGCGAGGATCTGGCTCTGGGTGTGCTCTAATCACGAAAGTCTCACACTAATACTGAGGCGCCAAGGGTCATCTTGACTGAACTCGGGGGTTGGCTGGGTGGCTAAGCTGTAGCTCAATTGTCTGCGGTACTAGGGGCTATTGGCCCTCATGCTCTGCATGTGGCTTGGGTGCGGGCTTCATGCTATGATCTCTATCTAGCTTCTTCTTCCGGCTATTTATGCGGTGCCTCTTCGCCCTGCAAGGAGGCTCATCTTTATGCTGCCAGTTCCGGTCACGATCAATCATCTTAAAGTCCATCATTTTATTGGTGTTCAACAGTGAGGTTATCGGATTCTTGAGCTTGCTGAGGTCCCATCCTTTGGCCTTTGCAATGAGAGTAATGAATAAACCTCCTCCCAATGCGAGGTTGTGCATTGAAGAACCCCAAAAGACCATCTGATTAGTGAGGATCTGGAAGAAGTCGACCGGTAACCCCTTATGCATCGATATCATAAAATCCATGTCTGTATTGGCGACCACTGTGGCACCCTCGGCACGAGGGTTGATGCTCATACCGATCATATAGTGCACTATCTTCCACAATGACTCCTTAATAACGATGGAAGACCAGCCAGTAGCAAAATAGTAGTTAAAGCAAGAGATGAATTTATAGAACTCATACTGCTCTTCCTTGCCATATTCATCACAAAAGCCATTGAGAGGAAAATGTAGCAATTCACGAACCTCTGCCTTAAACATAGTATAATCTAGTCACTTGTCCTAAATTTCCAATCGGTGGCGTGTTTCTTATCACCTAGAAACTCAAACGACGCTAAGAATCCCTTCAAAGCCTAGGATGAGTGACATCTTGGTGTGCAAGTATAATATCTGGGCCCGAGGCTATAAACAAGTTACGACACTGCTCCAAAAGTCTAAATGAGTCTAAGGAAAGAGTGATCATGGACAATGGTGGCCTTTACCTTTTTATTGGGAAGGATCTCTAGGTATTTCTTTGTGTACTCGCGATTCGCGAGAAGGGGGGACACCGTTGGCCGGGTAGTATGGCGGATGATTCCCTTAAGGTATCAGAACAACGGCAATATCCGAGGGTGGTGGGGACGCATTTCTGGCAGCGCGGGATGAGAGCGGGGATGCTGCAAGGGTGTTTTTACCAGCCATGGAGCTAGGGAAACTTAGAGGATGTGGTTTTGGGTTGTGGATCAAATCAGGATATAGGGTGGAAATGATGAGCTTAGAGATGATGTATGGCGGTCGGTGAGGTTGCAATCGGCGGTTGGATGTTGGTGTTGCTGGTATATGGTT
This sequence comes from Rhodiola kirilowii, assembly GCA_033675215.1. NCBI lineage: Eukaryota > Viridiplantae > Streptophyta > Magnoliopsida > Saxifragales > Crassulaceae > Rhodiola > Rhodiola kirilowii. The sequence goes on from CM066193.1 coordinate 38,841,031, forward strand.
TTGTGAGTGGTGTGGTGTGGGTAAAATTGGGAGGGGAGATGTTGACGAGGGTCGGGGGAGGGTGATGGTGGTCTAGGGAGTGACAATCGGCGATGGAAGTGGTCGGAGATTGCTGGGTTGTCCGAGAAGGGGTGATGAAGCTCTTTTGTTTTTTAAAAATTCATCCATGCCATGACAATCGTATATATCACGGGTGTCACGATCCCATGATAAACCTTAGTGAGTTACACCTGCCAAGACAGACGCGACAGTTACATATGTCACGGGTGTTATGACCCCATGAAGTAACTCACACATATTAGCCTGTTTTGACATCGGTAAATGGCACGGGTGTCACAACTCCCATGAATTGACTCAGATCTTTTAGGTTGCTGTGACATGTCGATTAAGTCACGGGTGTTACGACCCTAAAATATCCCAGCAAACTTTTGATGTTTCGTCTTTGATTTTTGTCCCTGTTGGACGCACTCCACACTTCAATTTTTGCAATGATCACACACAAAATTCACCATGCAAATGCAGCTAACTAATACTTATATTTTGGGATACTCCCCGAAGAGGCCTATATTAACACCTTGGCGAGACATAGCCTGAGATATAGGTATGGAAGTATTCTGTTGAAGTCTTTGCTGAGATCCCTTCAGGTAGTGTCAGGTGCTTGAGAATGTGATAGTGTTTAAGGCTCTGTCCATTGAGTACTTAAGATTTCCACCTTCGGCAGGCATCTCCATGTGGCCATCAGGATGTGCTCTGGCTACTGTGTATGGACCACTTCATTTGATGCACAACTTTTTAGAAAATAATTTGAGGCCAGAGTTGTATAGAAGAACTCGCTCGTCGTCGTTGAATTCTCTATGCACTATTCTGTTGTCATGTCATTTCTTTGTTCTCTCCTTGTAGATGCGAGAATTCTCATAAGAGTCTAATCAGGTTACCTCAAGCTCATTAAGTTGTAGTAGTGGCTTTTCACCGGCTGTTTTCAGGTCCATGTTCAGTTTTCTGATAGCCCACAGTGCTTTGTTCTCAAGCTTGAATGGCAAGTGACAGATTTTCTCATATACAAGTCTGATTGGGCTCATTCCTATCAGAGTCTTGAAAGCAGTCATGTATGCCCATAGCGCGTCATTGACAATCGTATTTTTAACCCTTTATAGTTGTCAAGTTATATATTTTAGGGGCCAAGTTATAATCTAAACCAATTTATAAACCTCGGTAAGCCAAAAATCAATCCAAGGAACAGACGTGTGCGCCTACTAGTATGCAAGTAATGTGTTCGACTACTTTTATAGGAAAAGGGTTTGGTTCATACTAAATCCTAAGTGACACTGAAATTAGGCAATATTTGATTTAATCAGAGAAATAATTCTAATATCGATCTTCACCCGTGTCTGCCATACAATTCATGTGATAATGTCATGCAATCCAAATATGCCATCAAATATGGAAATAAATCAAATAACATTAAACATGCCAAACATCCACGGATCGTTATCTAAATTAACTTAGATTGTTGACCGCCGTCCATCCACGGATTATCTACAATTTTGATTAGTTAAGTCTAAGATTTTACAAACATTAATTATTCTATTACGTACTTATTTTACCATCACCGCGGATGCGTGCACGTTGTTCTTACAGATACCCACGTACTACCAACGTAGCTACCATAGTCAAATGGAACAATTAATATTAACTTTCCTATTAGGTCATATACTATAAGCATAGCTACTACCACCTAACATCAATTCTACTTGATCCGGTTAACTACCTCATACTCATCCATCTTTTTGGTGTTTAACCTAATTTCGTTCATACAAGAAAACATCCATCAATGTATAACGTGCAACAACGATAAAATTAAGCGTAGTAGAATTGAATAATTTGAATGACATTAATGCAAAAACAATTCTATAAATCACATGAAGAGTTGTGTACAAGCAGAGGATTTGTAGGGCCTCGAAATAAAACGACTACTCACGATTCATGGTTATAAACCAAGAAATCATAATAATTAAGATTAGATTTAGGAAACCGTGTTTTGATGAAGCGTGTCCTTGAATCGTGGTCTTTTTTAGCTCTTGGCCGTCCTCCTCCAATCTAGGTTAAAATCGATCCCTAAACTCAGCGTCCTCAAAATTTGGTCCGAAACTACTATTTATAACTCAGAATATCCGTAGGGGTCGTGACACCCGTAACATCCAATGGATGTTACGGTATTTACGATACGTACCAAAAACGAGCTAAACTCTCTGAGTTTTTATGGTGCTGTGACACCCGTAATGTTCCATGGGTGTCACGGTTGTTATGGCCCCTCCTGAACTCTATGGGATTTTTGGGTGTCGTGACACCAGTAACATTTCCAGTATGTTATGGTTGTCGCAACACTGCTGTTTTCCTTTGCCAAATTATGTAGTCATGACAACTCAGGTTGAATAGTGATATTTGGTCCTTCGTTGATCTTTTCCGTTCTTCCAATCTTCCAAGTTCATGGAGCAATGATTCGTCTTTTTACCAGAAATGCTCAAGAAAGACATCAAACAGTGACAATTTGTCGGGAGAACAAGTATTATCCTTCATCGAATGGAGTAAATAACTAGTCAAAATATTGACTGATCAAAACACTCCACACTTAAGATTTGTTCGTCCCGAAGAAATGTCAAACAAATGGCAGAATAAATGCATGAGCGAATATAAAGCTCATTTCTAAGCTACCCATTCAAGTGTCATGTGATTAATCCTAACTAAACTAACATGTAAATCCTAACTCACTGTCGTAGAAGACTCAAATGCATTTAGTGTATGCATCAAGCTTTTAAACCCCTAGTCTGCCCTAGTAGGATGAATATAGTCTCGTGAAGGTTTTCAGAAAAGGGACTAGCTACAAATCCCATATACAACTAGCTAACGTGTACGCGTGAGATGATGCTCAATAAGTCATAGTAGAGTCATATCATACCTCAGATTCATCAATTTACCTAGACTTCAAATCAAACATCTTCATCAGAGTTCTCAGACAATCATAGTTCAAACAAGATATGTATTCAAACAATCAGTATACACGGCTAGCAACTGTCTAGTCACGTGTTCTAAATAGTTCTACGACAACGTATCAAGAACAAGAAGTTAGTTACACAAAACATGCTCGCCGTTGACCTATGCTGTCTAGGGATAGTCAGCGGGCTCTTGGAGCAAAGCTCATTTTCAAGTGCCAAGGACTAGGCAATGACCCATAAGAGAAGAGGAGCCTGGCTTAAAAAATTTCTGAAAAACAGTACGAAAATTACATCAAATTTCAGTGCAAGCACAAGGACCGTCCCTTAGTTTCTAGTACACGAATTGTTTAAACAAATCATGACTGCACGCAATGAAAAGGTGGAAATACACTACATCAAGCAAAAGGGGGCAGGAATCTCATGTTTCCAAAAAAAATTTCATACACGCGGGGTGACTTTTCTCACTTTGCCCTTGGTACTATTTTTTTCTGCTCCTTATTTTTCTTTCAAGGGATAGGTTAGCATCGATAATCATTAAGAGATGATGGACTAGTTAAACGAGCATGTAATAATGAGACTTGCCAGAGATAAGAGGATGATAAAAGATGCTAGCAGAAAATAAAGCAAATAACATATCTCAAGCACCAAAAAACATGTAGAAAATATAGTTGTGACGAAAAGTCAGCATACAAATAGTATTCATCAAAACAAACGGAGAATATCCAGCAATGACAAAAGACAGCAAAAAGCATATGGAAAAGGGTAGTAGGGACTAAGAAGAAGCGGTCGGAGCCGCGCTGCATCGTCAGAGGAGCTAGGGCGGTGGATCTTGCAGTCGGGAGGAGAGAGAACGGTGGATTCGGCAAAATTTCGATTTGTCGATTTTAAGTTTTTTTCTGAAAAATTGAAGGTGTCGTGACACCCGTAACATCCATAGACGTTACGGTAGTCACGACCTCAACAAATCCTTCTACCAAAAACACCTATCGTGACATCCGTAACATGTCCATTATGTTATAGTAGTCACACCCCCCATGAATCTTTCTGCCAAAATCACCTGTTGTGACACCCGTAACATGTCTATTATGCTACAGTAGTCACTAGGGGTGAGCAAACGGTAAATTACCATTTTATCATTTTACCGAAATACAAAATTCTATTCCATTTTACCGTTTACCGTTACCGTTACCGTAAATCGGTAAATTTCGGTAAATTTACCGAAATTTATTATTTTTCTAATTTCTTTAAATATATATTATAAATCTTATAAATATATATGTTGATTTTTAATATATATATATAGGGGGCGTTCGGTTGAGGCAGGGGTATAAGAATGAGGCAGTGAGACACGATCTCGGCCGTCTGTGGAGTTGATCGGACGCACGTGGCGAAGCCACGTGGCACGAGCCGCCAAACGCGTTCACACTGCTTTTACTATTTGCATAGTGTTTTACTATTTGCATAGTGTTTTACTATTCATTGCCACGTGGCGCGCCCACAATGCATGGGGGGGTTATGGATGGCTGAGATCGTGCCTCACACTGCCTCACATTTGGGAGGCTTGCCTCATTTGAACGCTCATATATATATATATATATATTTAAAAAAATTCTTTATAATATATATTATTTATTTATATTTTCAGTAAAACGGTAAAATAGTAAATTAACCGATTTCAAAATTTATTCCGTTTACCGACTTATTTTTACTGTTTTACCGTTGCTAAATTTATCGTTTTACTGATAAATCGAACGGAATCGGTTCGGTAACGATAAATTCAATTCGATAAATGGTAATTTACCGAATTTTGCTCTCCCCTAGTAGTCACGACCCACTTCGTTCCTTACTTATTTTTGTCTATTTAAACCCCACTTTTCTGTGTACATCGGCATACTCCACACTTGAATCCCAACAATGTTCACAGACAAAGCACACCATGGAAATATAGAATGCAGGTGACATTGTAGAATTATAGCAATTCAATTAGTCAAAAACAATTTGTATTTTAACCGGTAAGACCGGTGTCGAACCCAAGGGAGCAAACGGATTATACGCTAGGTCTATCAATTTCTAACTCGGCTATTCCTTCAATTCAAGTATTATGATGATTATCAATGATGAAAACAAGTGATGAAATGGTTTTTAGGGGAATTAATTCAAATAAAGCGAGTTTCGAGGGGTTAATCCCCTCCTTGGCAATTTTCCAATGATCATGTATACAAGAGTTTAATCATTTAAGAGTTGATAGGTTTAAAACCAAGCTTGGGCTAAAATTAGACAAACTATCATGCAAGTCTAATCCTAGTCAAGCCTTCTTATGTAGAATCTCACTAATCAAAGATTTTGATTCACTATATATCACCTATTTTCACAAATGCTATATGCATAAAGTCTTGGTTAGCCTCTCACCCATGCATTTACTCTCATAAATGCTTGATAACTTCATTTTTACTATATCCAAACCATTACTAAGCTCTCTCAATACTTAGATCATAATTGTAACACAAACATGTCCCTTAGGCATTTTATCAAACACTTAGCAGCATGTCTAAAATGAAGACCATAGTAAAATGAAATCAACTTCATAAATTGCATGTTAATGTGTATACAATGATCATTGAGTACCAAGGAGGATCATAAGACCCTCAAAACACAAGGGGACTACTCACACATCATGTAAGACAACATGATGTGAGTAGGGTTTCTACAAAATCTAAAGAGAAAGGAAGAGGAATAGAATAGGATGGTTAATCCTAATGAACTCCCTTGATCTTCAATCCTCCTTGCACTACTACAGAAGAGAGATTAGGCAACGGTTCAGACGTAGCTTATGCAACGGTTTCTCATCCGTTGCATAAGCTACCGTCGCATAAGGTCCATACCTTATGCGACGGTTTCCTGAAACCGTTGCATAAGCGTAACACCTATGCAACGGTTTGTTGTTAGAACCGTCGCATAAGAGCAACACTTATGCAACGGTTTATTGTTAGAACCGTCGCATAAGAGCAACACTTATGCAACGGTTTATTGTTAGAACCGTCGCATAAGAGAACACTTATGCAACGGTTTGTTGTTAGAACCGTCGCATAAGATGAACCATTATACAACCGTTTTGGTGCTCAAACCGTTGCATAATTGTAGCTCTTATGCGACGGTTTTTATGGAACCGTTGCACTAAATATAAAAAAATTTGGCAGGTTTCAGCTGTTTTAGCTCAAAATCCCCCTGAAAATTGAATACACATTCTAAACCAAATTTAGTACCCTGCTTTTACACATTTCCAAACATGGAAACACTTCCATTTTACTCAAAATACAACCATTCATACAAGTCCATCCATATATACATTGATTTATACAAACGTCACATATATAAATAATATTCACATGTAAACACTATGTTCGAATAAGTAGTTGTACAAGTAGGCGGCGATCTCATCTCGCACGTCTTGTACCTTCCCCAACTCATATGATTGTGTCCCATTAGGAAAAACCTATAAAAAATAAGAATACGATTAACATGAATATATAAAAAAATAGAGTTAGAACAAATTTGCCTAACTAGAACATGGATTTAGAAACAAACGTAGCTAGAACATAGATTTAGAACACACTTAGCTAGAACATGGATTTAGAACAAACATAAGTAAAACATGGATTTAGAACATGGATTTAGAACACAACCTAGCTACATTTGTCAACATTCTAATAGAGTAAGACGAGACTAGCATTCTTACTTGGTCAAAGTTCTCCACATATGCACCGTTATTAGCACGAACAAATTCCATTATGTCCCGAATATTTCTCAGAACATAATAACCGCATAAATTAGAGTTTGTGGGTTGTTTCGGACTCTGCATTATAAGTAAACTCAGTTAACACTTTATTAATGAAAATTACAAGTATAGTAAAGGAATGTTTTTCTATAAATAGTACCTTCACTATCTTCCATTCGACTTGACGATCAATCCTCGGATTACATCCTTGATAGTATCGTTGCAACCCCCTAAAATAAATAACAATACGTAATTAGTGAATGTCAATGCAAGTTACAAACTAATAGTAAGTTCGAAACTTACGAGTCCACTAAAGCTTTTGCATCGCGGTGTATAACGGTGGCGCCTTTTGAGGAGTTGAACCAATGGACTACACCTTGGTTGGGGAAGATAACGCACAACATCCAATGAAACCTACATCAACACACTAAATTCATAAACCCATATTTCAAAAAATAGGTTATATGGTACAAGTAATTTATGTACTTACTCCGTAGCATTTATATAAGGCATAAAATAGCAATAATTGCGATCCTTGTCTGGCATATTGAGTCTTGATACAAACGACTCAATCCTCTCATCTACGTCATTGGAAGGGCTCACGGCCGTGTGATTGAAGAACCCGAATCGAACCTCTGATTCAAGCATTTGATCGTATAAAGAACTACAACATGAAAAAGATGTAAAGTTAGACCTTCTGCAAGAAATGATGAACAATTAATGACAAGAGTATTACCTTATATACAAATCACAATGTGAGTTCGACAACGGTTTCAATGCGAATATATCACGGACATCATCTGGGCCCACTATGGAAGTGTAGTCGTCACCGAACAATTCGTCAGCAATGCGTACTCTAACAACGTCTCTGCCCAAGTTAGAGTACATGTCGTGTAGAAATCGACAGTCGATGGAATAATTCTCTACTTCATCATTTGAGGCCGGTGGCAAGTGGTAGTATAGTCGCATGGTATATTCCTGAATTTCGAATGTTAGTAAATAATTCATATAAAATTTGATAAATTAAATAATGGAAAGATGGTTCAAATAATTGATATTATTACCCTTGGGTTGATTTCAACCAAGTGCTTCGGCCATGCAACCAAGTCTGCTTTCTCCTCTGCATCTCGTGTTGTCTTTAATTTCTCTCCATGGGGAATGGGTAGTCCATTAATCTGACCAAGAGAACTATCGACCTTCACCTTCACCATTTCATCGGGCAGTGGTATAGCACGTAGCAAACGACCGTTCATGACTCGACCGACAGCCACTACTCGTCTCTCATTATTAAGTCCCTCTTCGATATATAATAGGCTTCTTAGCCCAATCTGTCAACGTAAATAATTCAAACGGATGTTTACATTTGTAAGAAAAATCTAAACCAAACAGTAAGGAAATAATGACTTTAAAAATCTCCAAGTACCTTTGGTATACTCTTCCAAGGGTCCGTATCTGTGGGAGCACCGTGGAAGCAGTACTGACTCTGTCGGTCAGACGGCTGAATATTGCGAATATCACTAGCACTGGGTGTCACCCTCGAAGAGCTAGAGCTAGGTAATCCAATCCTCCATGGAATGTGTGACCCGAGTCCACGAGTGCGTCCAGGGTGCTCATCCGTGCCAATAGCCTCCGTCAATATGTCACGTCGGCCTTGTGATGAAAATTCTCCTCGAGCGGCCTTATCCACTAAATCATCCTATTATTTCAAAAAATTACCAATATTTAGTGTATAATTTAAAAAATCTTAGCTATTAAACCACACATAACGAACTTACAATCTTTGTAGCTACTCCTCGAGTTGCCTCAGAGACGAACTCATCCGTTTTTCTCATTCGTCCCCTCTTCCACAAATCATGCCTCTCTATAGAGACATTAGAAGCTTGTTCCTCTTGAATTGCCCCCTGAGAAATTAACTCATCTCTTTTTTCTTTTGCCATTGCTTCTTCTAATTTTCTATATCCTCCTCGACCCAAGACGTGCTGATATACATTTTTTTTGACCAGATCCTTGTTTGTGTCCCTTAACTTCTTTGCAGCTTCGGAGAGCCTCTGCTCCTTAAAAGTCTTCCAATGATCGGAGTCAATGTACGAATACTTTTTCAAAGCATCTTCATCTGTTCCGTCACCGTAGATGTAATCTTTTGCGAGACGTGACTTAAATTGTTTCCACATCTTGCACGCAGCGCTAAGCTCCTGATTTTTATGATCCTCGACTCCATCAAAAACTGCCTGGAAATATATAAAACAAGTTTTAATTAATACAAAAGTTAGTTAATTACCATGTTTAAAACAAATACAATGTAATAATTAAACAAGCTCTTACAGTTGCCTCTCTCCACACATAGTCTTTAAAATGTTTAGGGACCTTCCTCCAATCAGAGTGTACGATAGGAACACGACATCGAACCAACGTTCCCAAGTAGCTCCTCCAATTGTCTCCAACCTTCCCTATTGGATTCCCTCTTCTATCCCATTCAACCGTGGCCTTGGTACCAGCGTCCTTGTGTCTCCTAACGAATCTGCCCATATATACAAGACCTCTCTTCTTTGGAACTTTACCAGAAGTGTCATTATGGTCATCCTCACTGCTGCTACTACTGCTGTGTGAAATGGCCATGATCCTGTAAACATGAAATTAATTCATCAATAAACCCATTCTCAGAAATAAATAAATAACTACACAAGTCATAAATAAATAACTACACAAGTCATAAATAACTACACAAGTCATAAATAACTACACAAGTCATAAATAACTACACAAGTCATAAATAAATAACATACACAAGTTAAATTTCTTTATCAATCCATATTCCTTCGCCATGATCTTCTCGTAGTTGAATTTCATTATCAGCTTCACTATCATCGTTCTCCACGGGAACTATCGTATAAACGGGCATGCATTCCTCAGCTAGATCTTCAGATGCATCACTGGTTAGTTGTTGTTTTCCGTGGAGGACAACAAAATGGTTGTTATCAGCAGGGTCACGGACGTAAAATACTTGTCTCGCTTGTTCGGCCATAATGAATGGCTCATCCTTGGACCCTTCTCTTCGAAAATCCACAAACGTCATTCCATATTCATCAGTACGAACCGCCGAATTATTAACCCATTTACATTTAAACACAGGCACTTGAAACTTTACGTAATCCAACTCCCATATTTCTTCGATGAGGCCAAAATAATTAATAGGAGCATATATTGGATTCTGATCTCTAGCACTAGAAACAAGAGTGGTTTCAGCAATAAGTGTGACACCACTATTTTGCACAACGGTTTGGTCATCTTGAGCTTTTGTGTGGAAACAAAATCCGTTAATGTCGTAAGCATTCCACGAGTATACAGTTGGCGTAGGACCCGGCAGGAGCCACTTTACTAAGTCATCAGACTCTTCTTCAGAGTTGGCCTGATTATTTAAAATCTCATTACATCTCAGCCAGTTACAAAATGACCGACTATGTTCTTTTTGTAACCACTGCTCGGATTTTCTTGGGAAAGCACTCCTTAATATGTTTAGGTGCTGCTCTATGAAAGGCGTGATATCAGGCATATGTTGCAATACATAGAAATGAGCAACCATCAACTCATCAAATGATGGGTTGATGTATTTCTGACCACTTATGCCCTTTCCATTAAATCGATCAATATGACGTGGCCTGGGAATCCCAACTGCGGCTGTATTTCCTAAAAAGTTAGTGCAAAACTCGACAGCCTCTTCAGTTATGTATCCTTCCACTATACACCCTTCTGGACGATGTCTATTTCTCACGTAGCTCTTTAGAATCTTCATGTACCTCTCAAAAGGGTACATCCATCTCATATGAACCGGTCCAAGAATGCGAATCTCGCGCACCAAATGAACAGTAAGATGCACCATTACATCAAAAAAGCTAGGTGGAAAAAACATCTCTAATTGGCATAGTGTAACAACAATCTGGTCTTGTAGTTTATCAAGCTCTGATGAATCAACAACCTTAGCAGACAAAGAGCTAAAAATGGCACAGAGTCTTTGTACAGCGGATCTCACTTTAGGAGACAATACACCTCTAATCGCAATAGGCAACAACTGTTGAATCAATACATGATAGTCATGAGATTTTAATCCATTCAACCGCAGATCCTTCATTGAAACCAAGCTGGAAATATTCGAAGAATACCCATACGGAACTTTAACTCCTTTCAAACATCCACACAAAATTGTTTTTTCATTCTTAGAAAGAGTTGTGCATGATGGAGGCAAATATGTACGCTTTCCTTCAGTTTGAGGTGCTAATTTGGTACGAATGTTCATATCCAACATATCCAGTCTAGCTTTCAATCCATCCTTTGTTTTTCCGGGAATGTTTAATAAAGTACCAATAAGACTGTCACATATATTCTTTTCAACATGCATCACATCAATGCAGTGTCTGACGTCAAGTGTATGCCAATAAGGGAGATCAAAAAATATTGATCGCTTCTTCCATGGAGTACCTTCAGTGCGTGCATTGGGCTTCCCAAATCGATTTGTAATATTCTGAATTTTTTGAAGTATTTCATCTCCAGAAGCCGGTCGAGGTTCTATTCCATGTTCGGTCTCACCATTAAATGCAGCTTTTTTCCGCCTGTAAGGATGATGCCTCGATAAAAACCGTCGATGTCCCATGTAAACCATTTTTCGACAATTCTTTAGATGGCGTGCATGTGTCTCTTCCCCGCAAATTGGACAAGCTTTGTACCCTTTAATACTGTACCCCGATAAGTTACCATAAGCTGGGAAGTCATTGATGGTACACATTAGCATGGCACGCATATTAAAATATTCCTGCCTTGACGCGTCAAACGTTCGTACTCCTTCGTTCCATAAAAGCTTCAAATCTTCTATCAATGGAGCTAAGTATACATCAATATCATTTCCGGGTTGTCGCGGACCCGATATCAATAGAGAAAGCATCATATACTTACGCTTCATGGTTAACCTGGGAGGAAGATTGTAGATAACCAATATCACAGGCCATGTACTATGCTGAGTACTGAGGTTTCCATGTGGATTCACCCCATCAGTAGAAAGGCCAATGCGTAAATTTCTACACTCTGCTCCAAATGTCGGGAATGTGTTATCTACTTTTGCCCATTGTAGTGAATCAGCAGGATGACGCATTTTTGTATCAATAACACGTTTCTCAGCATGCCAACGCATATTATCAGAATCCTCCGAGCTAGCAAATAATCTCTGAAACCTGGGGATCGGTGGAAGATACCATAGTACTTTAGAAGGAGTGCCTTTGGAACCATTTTTTGGTTCTTTGTTTAACTTATAACGAGGAGACTTGCACACCGGACATTCAACCATATCTTTATAGGAATTCCGATATAATATACAATCATTAGGACAAGCATGTATCTTCTCGTAATCGATACCCATCGGACACATAACTTTTTTAGCCTCGTAACAACGGTTAGGTAGGGTGTTATCCTTTGGAAGCATATCTTTCACTAGAGTCAACAATTCAGTGAAACTTACATCACTCCATCCATTTTTTGCTTTCAAGTTGAATATTTTCAAAGTTGCAGATAGCCTTGTGTATTTGGAGCACCCTTCGTACAATGGTAATTCTGAATCGTTCCTCAATGACTCCAAAACTTGAGGTCTAGCGACAAAATCATCGGCAACATTGTTGACCATGTCAATTATATTGTCCTCCTCCCAATCATCATCATCCACCGGTAAACTTTCAACGGGCAGAGGTTGAACATTTTGCGGTTCAACCTCGCCATGCATATACCAAAACTTGTACTGTGGGTCAATTCCCTTTAACAAAAGATGTTTCCGTAATTTCTTTGGTTTGACCTTTTTGTTATTCCAGCAACCCATACATGGACAATAAACACGTTCAATGTTGTTTCTGGACGCATACGAAGATGCAAATGCACAAAAATCGATAATCCCTTGGTCGTACTGTACACTTAACCTACTACCGGATACCCAATCTCGATTCATCATAACTACATAAAGCATTATATACTCATAGTTAGAAAGATATATTGTTATATATGGTTGATATAATTATTAGTAGAAATAGACCATATAAATCCACTCCATGAAGCACACTCTAACAATTAAAAAAGTTTTAAATGAGTTACATAGTATATTTTACCTTAGAGTAGAATCTCTCGGAGAAAATAGCCAAAGGTTGGATGCAGCGTCGACTCTATAAAGTTATAAACAACAACAAATAAGGTTAGTAAACGAAGAAATATCAAATAACCAATATGATTGGAGACGTAAGTAGGAAACTAGTTTTGTAGTATGCAATATCATATACCCAAACAATCACAATGGCAATAAACATACCGATATGAGCAAAACAAATTTTGAAGGAAGTTCTTTACGACCTTTGAATGTAAAAAATGCTGTCTTCGACCTGCCTATCATGAAGAGAACCAAAAACAAACAATCACTGACTCTGGAACAAAATTCAAATACATTGTTAAAATCAACCAAAATCTCTATCAACAATGGGTCAAGTAAAACCCTAATAAAACTTATCAATAAACAAGCCATTGAAACAAACTAGTACATGAACGATTGGGAACAAACCGATTTCAGATTGGGTAAAGAGTGGCGCGGGACGAGTGGCAACGGGACGAGTGGCGACGGGCGAGTGGCGACGGCTGGGCGAGCGGCGCGAGACGACGGACGGTGCGGGTCGACGAACTGGTTGACGAGGGCGGCGACGTGTGGGCAAAGACGGCGACTTGCGGATTGGGGGGCGACGGACTGGGCGACAAAACTCGAGAGCGGGATTGGAAGAAAGACAGAAAACTTATGTTTTTTAATTTTAGGTTCGAGTTTATGCGACGGTTTTTATCAAACCGTTGCATAATATCAACATGTAGGCCACGGTTTCTAAATGAACCGTTGCATAAGTTCATGTTTAGGCAACGGTTTGTCTGAGAACCGTCGCATAAGAGTACTCTTATGCGACGGTTCAAGGTAAACCGTTGCATAATCATGAACTTATGCAACGGTACTCAAGAACCGTTGCATAATCATGAACTTATGCAACGGTACTCAAGAACCGTTGCATAATCATGAACTTATGCAACGGTACTCAAGAACCGTCGCATAAGAGTACTCTTATGCGACGGTTCTCAGACAAACCGTTGCCTAAACATAGAACCGTTGCGTAATGAAAAATATGAACCGTTGCCTAATCTCTGATCTGTAGTAGTGTTGATTAGATGATGATGGATGCCCTTGACTTGCTCACTTTTCCTTGTCTTTTTCCCCAAAGAAGCCAAGATGCTAGGTCAAACTTACCACTTTCTATTTATAGGCTCGCTGAAAATCTGGAACTGTAGCAGTCCCAGTCGATCGACTGGCGTTGTGCTTGTGGCCCAGTCGACCGACTGGAGGAAGAAGCGGCTGTTGAGAGGCAATTTCCCAGTCGACCGACTGAAGAATCCAGTCGACCGACTGTGGAAATGAAGATTTTTGGCCCTCGTGAAGCCTTCACCAGTCGACCGACTGGCACATGGGATCTTCCCAGTCGACCGATTGAGATCACATGGCCTGCATGCTCTTGATGGAGTACGCGCCAGTCGATCGACTGAGGGGCTCAGTCGACCGACTGTGGAAACATGATTTGCAGGGCCTTCTGGAGCACTCGCCAGTCGACCGACTGGATCAGGGGAGCTTCCCAGTTGACCGACTGGGGACCATTTCTGCCCACTCTTTGCTCTAGTCTTCGATTTTCTCCTAGTTTCCTTATATTGGGTTTTCACACTGAGACATCTAGTTTTGTACCTGAAACGCACGAAAAGGGGATCAAATGACATCAAATGATCGTCGGAAACGAACTAAAGCTATAGTGAAAACGGGTATTAACGAGTCAAAAACTTAACTCATCAGCAGGTAACTAATACTTACAGTACGGGATACTCCATGAGAATGCCTAGTTTAATGTCTTGGATTGACTCAGCAAAGTGCCCCATATAAATCACCCGCGAGAAGTCCTTTAGTAGAATCCGTACTCACGGGGCCTTGAAAAGCAGAGAGGTGTCAATCCACCTTCAAATCCCATTGGAATTTATGTCCACCAAGAACAATATGGACATTAAGTAGAGCATGCAGTCCCTTCAAGAGTTCGAGACCCTTAAGAATCAAGGGTAGAGTGAGTTTTACTCACTCAATTCCCACTTCACATCGCCAAGCCCCTCCACCTCTCCCTCGATTTCTCTATGAATGATGATGTCGCCTCTTAGTGTTCATGTACTTTATATGACTTTGTTGTATTAGAACTACTTTGTTGCTATGACTTAGACACCTTGTGAATTAAGGAAGATGTAGTTTACTTTCCTTGTTTGAACTCTCTTAAACATATATATCATGATGTTATTTTGTGACCTTATGATACCATATTGATCATACTTGAGTTGATTATTATTTCTATATCTATCACTTGTTATGTTTAACCTCTCATATTCTCTTGTCATCAAGGAAAGTATTTGCATCATGTATGATAAAGCTTAGCACCTTGGTGTCTCTATTATCAAAGGGGGCATGACGGAGCGCACCACACCGTCGTTAATGTGCGATGGCTCTGTGCAAAAATAAATTTATAAGTCCGCTACTCGTTACTCTACTATTGGGTAGTAAAGCGGAAAGTAGGGGTCGAACCCAAGGGAATTAGTGGATAGTTGTTCTTTCGAAAATGAAAGTAAGACAGTTGGGGGTTGGTTGTGATTTTAGTACTGAAAAGTAAGTGGGTTGGTTGTGATTTTAGTACTGAAAAGTAAATGACTGAAAGTAAAGAAAGTAAATACTGGAAAGTAAAGTGCTTTAAGGACAAGACTTGCGAAAAGTAAAGTGCTTGAAGGACAAGACTTATTGAAAGTAAATGCGTAAAGTAAAGTGCTTTAAGGACAAGACTTACTGAAAGTAAATGCTTGAAGGACAAGACTTGCGGAAAGTAAGCAGATATGGGACTGAAAGTAAAGTGACAGGTGATGTTTTAATTAAAGGAAAGGATTCGGTTTTAGGGGCCTTGTATCATAAATCTGTTTATCATTGACCTCTAATGATCATACTAAGTGTTCAAAAGTGTATCAAGGCTATTCCTAGCACATGACTTGCCACACCGTCTAGTCTTTTGCAAGACAAAGAACTCTTGTTCTAGTATGTGCATCCATTTGATCATCATTCCTGATAAACCAAATGGTGTTTAAAAGAGGTTGACTTCCACAGATAAGCTGTGCTCTTTCGAGCCTCCACTTATCCACGGAAGATCACGAACCCATGGCAGAGCTTTGCTCTTCCGAGCATCCACTCAACCAATGGAGTTCTGACCTAATATATGGCACCTAGAACAAGTTGAACACAAAGAGGCACTAAGAGAAGGGTCTAAAACATTTTATGATACAAGTACACCCCTTCAACCGAATGAAGGGTTTAGCTACGAATATCCATAGGGGTGGATATCATAGCTAAGTACTGAGTAAAGTAAAGGTTTTGAAAGACAGAAAAGTAAAGGTTTTTTGGAAATCAAGACAAGGAAAGTAAAGGTGAGGATACTCAAGAACCAACAGGAGTAAACTCAAGAACAACAAGAATACTCAAGAACCAACAAGAGTATTCAAGATCAAAGTAAATGTTTACAATGATTGTGCCCAAAATCTAGAGAGATAAGTAACAAGTGACTTGTGTTTGAGTTTGTTTGAATGAGGATGATTTACAAAAGGAAGGGGATGTGCTATTTATAGGCAAGGAGGAGGGATGAGAGCTCAACACATGGCAAGAGGGGAGAGGGGGAGAGGAAAGCCGACGGGAAAGGTGGCATGGCTCAAAAGCCACCGGCCACATGTCCTCTCCACAAGAGAGCCGCCGGTGGTGAGGTGGAAGGGGGGAGTTTGAGTGGATTGAGATCTTTCCTTCCCAAAAGCCATCGGTTGGCATGTGACTCCGGTTACCCTTTGGTTGCTCATTGGTTGCCCTTTGATTGCTCCTTTGGTTGCTCCTTAGTTGACATCAAAAGATGAGGAACTTAGACTTGGCATTTCACTTGTGTTTTTGATGTTTGTTGGAATAAGTCATTGGGACTTAGTTGTGGCTTGATCGGAGTATTGTCGGAGTATGGCCAGTTCCTACTCGTAATCCACTTTCAGTGTTAAGAACTCCATTTTAGCTCGTTTCGTCATTACTCCTTGAAATAGCCTGTAGAACAAAATTGAAACTAACAAGTAAAAGTTGTCAAGATAAAGCATCTAATTTGGTGGGTTTAACTGTCTTAACGAATCATATAAATATGGTCCATCAGGGCACATCTACAAACGAGGGAGTTCCTATGCGCCCTTATCTCATTTTCTTTATTGTTTGCACTTAGGGACCAAGCTAGCTTTTTAAGTGTGGAGTGGGTAGTCACATAGTTCACTCATATCATGCCATGCCTATCATTCTTAAATGGACACTTGCATTCATGTACTTTATCCCAAATTTATGAGTGTTTTTACTATTGAAGGCTTGTGACCATCATTTATCAACTTCTATAAATCACATCAAACTCACATTTTACTTTTACTTGATTTAGAGTCTACAGCCGAACTAGTTCTAATGAATGCATATTCTTATGAATCAATACGCATTGCTATCTTTTGCCGATCTAGCAATCTAGGCATTTGCCGTGCACGCTTTGAACTTAATTTTTAGCTAGCACACTAAAATCTTCATGAAAAACTTAAACCTCTCGATTGCTTTTAGGTGACTTTAGTTTCCTTGCTTAGTGCCTTGCTAGTGGTTGTTTCTCGCACATTCCACATTCACATTAGGCATATTGTCAAGTTTTAAGTGTGGAGTCAAAAGGGGGCGAAAATAGGCCCCATCAAAAATATTTTATACGGTCATAGAGGGCAAAGCCCTGACTAAAAACTTTTTCGAAGCGCAAGAGAAGTTTTGCTTCAAAATAAACAAATGCCGGGGATTAGAAAGAAAAGTTCCCCCTTGAAAGCATTTGTAGGCCAAAGGCCAAGTAAACTCCACTTAAACTTGACTTTATGCCTTTCCATCATTCTCTTATATGTGTGAGTTCGCCATGTGCATTGTGTGCTAACAAGGTTGAACTTTTGGACGACCCGTGTGATTTCACGTAAGCTATCGATTGGTTTATGCTTGTTTTTTAGAACTCTTGTTGTCAAACTCCTCTATCCTTATGGATTATGACTTTGGCGTCTAAAACTTGGAAATGAGTTTTATATCGTGAGCCCGTGGACTAGCCCTAGCTAGCATAGGTGATCGATTGACACTTTTTGTGCAAAGCATTAACCTTATTTCAAAAGCCTCGCAATGAAAATGAATAGATTTCTAGGTTAGGCACTTGATAGCTCTAGTTTTGACTTCCTTGAATTGCACTTTCATGTCCTTAAACGGTTTGAAAACTCTTTTGAATTGTATAGTGATTGTGGTGCTCGTTCGGGATGTGAAGTAAGTTTTGAGAAATCCATACCTTAATTGTTAAACACTCTTGTTTTCACTCCTATGGGATAAATGCATGTGGATTTGTGAGTATTCCCGTTTCTGAAAACTCTCACGAGACTATAACTCGTCCACTAGGGTAGCCTAGGGGTTTCAAGGCTCGGTGCATATGCTAAATGCACTCGTAACACCTACGAAAAGGAGTTAGATTGTAAATATGTGTTACAGTAGTTAGAAATAAAAGCTTGAGACTTTAAATGGATTGGAGAGCAAATGGGCGACAAAATATAATGGCTTAGCTTTTCCCCATATGTTTCTCTTTGGCTTGTTCTTATTGTTTGCTTGGGACGATAAAACACTAAGTGTGGAGTGTTTTGATAAGTCAAGTTCTTGACTAATATTCCTCTACTTTTATTAGATGATTTGATTCCTTCTTCGACATTTTCATTGCCATTTAATCCTCTTCTTGGCCTTGTAGGTGCAAAATTGCATTCCACCTCGGTGAGAGCCTCAAAGATCAAGTTTCCGCAACAAGTTGAAGTTTCAGAGCAAAATATGGAGTTTCAAGCAAAACTGGACAGACCGACCTTTTCGGCTTATTTTGCATGCACAGATCGCATATGGTGTCCAAATTGGTTGATTCATAGCTTGTGGGAAAGCTAACTCAAAGTACTACAACTCTCCAGTTTACGCCAAGACCAAATTCGGATGTTAAGACCTCGAAAAAGCCACGGAAGTCAGACCAGTTAGCAGAACTCGAGTACAAGCTCTCATGTCCAGCATTGCTCTCTGATGCTCTGAACCGGCCGGTTCAGATTTCCAACCGACCATTTGGGCACCTCAGACCGCAAAAAGATCTCTAAATATGTCCCAATCGACCGGTTGAGTGTTGGGGTCATTCCCAACCGGTAGGTTGGACCTGAAACCCAGAAATTTCAGCTTTTGGGCTATAAATAGAAAGATATGGTTTTGATCAATAGGGGTTTTTCTAGAGAAAGAAATCGAGGGTTCCTAGAGAGAAAAGACCAAGGCTTCAACGGGAGGATCATCCATTGAAGATTGAAGATACCAATGATTGAAGAAGATCATCTACACTAGATTAGTTTATTCATTCCTTGTATTTTCATCTTTTATGTACTCATACACTTGTGTTTGTCTATGAACATGATTTGTGAGTAGTCCTTTGTATTCTAGGGTCCTATGGACCTCATATGTGTTGATGCTCCTTATCTATTATGAATGAATGCTAGAATAATATGTTTTGGATGATTGTGGTTTACTTTGATTGAATGCTCAAACTATGCACTCTAGGTGTTTGAGAAAATGTCTAAGTGTCTAGTTTTGGTATATGGCTTGAGTTAAGCACTCTAGGTGTTTGATAAAATGCCTAGATGATTAATTTCTATGGTTCTTCGGTCAAGTAGCCGAGAGGTGGACGCCAAAGTATCTAGATAGCGAGTCATTAAGGACGCCAAAGGTTCTTGAAAGTAAGTAAATCACCCTTGTTATGTGGTGTTCACTAGCGTGACTCATCCTAGCATTGAGATAGGCTAGAACTTCACCTCCTCATAAGGATCGATTATGCAACGAGAGTTGACAATCGAGTTATATGAGTAGGACGTGAGTCAAAAATATCAAGAGATTGTGACTCGTGTGTATAACGTTTATCTTCCTCAAGTTGGACAAGTAACCGAGAGGTGTAATTTGACTTGATAGATACACGGGCTTTAATCTAATCATCTAAGACAAGTATCATGAAATTGAACTATTGGAGTCTAAAAACAGATATGAGTGAAGTAGTTCCCTAGAATACACCTTTAGCCTTGGTAGTGACATTTTCTCTAGATTCCTTAGATTGTTTATATTGTTTATATACATTTGCTTTAGTAACCACATCAACACAACCTTTCGCAACTAGAATTGACAAATTGGAACAAAATTGAATAGTGCTCATAAGTTTATACTTGCTCCTTGGACGACTCGGTACTTACCGGTTTATAAATTGTTTTTGGCTATTATTTACATTCTCAATCACATCGATTGAAGTGTGCAAATAATGCAATGTCAAAATGACGTCGTTGCCGGGGAGCAACGAATTAACTTAAGGAACTAGAGTAGATTTTACCAGATTTGGACTATTCCACTTGGTCTTTTTGCTGTATTACTTGTGTTGTACTTGTGGCTTAACGGATTCCTTTATTTTTGTTCTTGTAGGCTTCGGTTGAATGCAAACGAGGTCTAAAGGTGAGGAAAAAGTGAACCCCGGTTTCGATCAAGTTTTGAAACACTTTTTGGATCAAGAGAAAGCCAAAGGTCAAGGCTCTCGTAACCGAAGGCAACCTCGTATGCGAAGACCACCACCAATGGACAACCACCGTCCTCCAAATGGAGAGAAACCTTTGAAGGACTATTCTACTCCAAGCCTAGCCGGTTTCCAATCTCCAATAGCTTCACCGGGAGTTGAAGCTCCTCTCTTCAAACTCAAGCCGGCATTGATAAACATGGTAGGCAACAACGGCTTCACCGTGATAGGAAATCTCAATGCTCATTTGACTTCTTTCCTTGAGCTGTGTGAGACCTTCAAGGTCAATAACGTGCCAAAAGAACCCATATGAAGCTCTTCCCTTTCTCTCTAACGGCGAAGGCCAAAGATTGGTTATGGAGCCATGAAGGGGGTACTTTCACAACATGGGACGAGTTAGCTCAAGCTTTTCTTCTACAATACTTTCCACCGGCGATGACCCAAAGGCTCAAGAATTTAATCAACTCATTTAGGCAAGGGGAAGATGAAACATTCCACGAGGGATGGGAAAGATTAAAGGAACTCCAAAGAGAATGCCCTCACCACAACATAGACAAACTAACCCTCTCCAAATTTTCTATCAAGGCATGGACGCCAAATCAAAGAGACAAATGGATCAAGCCGCGGGAGGGGCATTCATGGAGCCCCACCCCACCAATGGAGGGTCAATTATACATAAAGTTGCAAGGAATTCCCACCTATGGGGGAGCGAGAGGAGTCTCCCTCCCAAGAGACAAGGCAAGACAAGGGAATTAGAGGAAGTAGATTCAAGAGAGGATGTTTGTGCCCTCAACAAGAAGATAGACGCTTGACGGACGCACAGTCGTCGTGTGCAAACGTCAAGAATAAATTTATAAGTCCGCTACTCGCGACTTCACTACTGGGTAGCAAGTGGTAAGTAAGGGTCGAACCCAAGGGAATTGAGGGGATAAGTTGTTCTTTGAGGGATCGTACAGGGAGGGAGCGTGTTTTAAGTTGATTGAGGTTTTAGTGCGGAAAAGTAAGTGTTTTTTGGTTGGTTTTGGTTTTTAATGCGGAAAGGTAAATGACAGAAAAGTAAATACTGAAAATAAAAGGAAGAAGACTTACAGCGGTTGTTGCGTGATTGGCAAGTCTTCCGGGAGGTGAGCAGTTGATAAGGCAGTTTATACTAAGAAAGTAAATGCAGGTGGTGTTTGAATTTAAGGAAAGCATTCGGTTTCGGGGGCCTTGTATCATAGCCTGTTTATCATTGACCTTTAGTGATCCTTCTAAGTATTCAAACGTGTATCAAGGCCATTCCAAGCACTCGATTTGCCACACTGTCTAGCCCATTCCAAGGTCGTAGAGCACTTGTTCTACTTAGACTAATACCCCATTCCAAGGTATATTAGCCTGTGTGCATCCATTTGACCAGTCATTCCCGACCAACCAAATGGTGTTTTAGAGAGGTCAAACTCCTCAGATAAGCTTTGCCATTCCAAGCATCCACTTATCCCAGTATGTTTACGAACCCCACGGAAGACCTTTGCCATTCCAAGCATCCACTCAACCTTGGAAGTTCTAACCTAATTTATGGCACATAGAACAAGTTTTGAATACAAAGAAGAGGCACTAAAAGTATGGCCTAAAACATTTTATGATACAAGTACACCCCTTCAACCGAATGAAGAGTTTAGCTACGAATATCCATAGAGGTGGATACCATAGCTAAGTACTCGAGGGTTTTTGAAAGACAGTAAGTAAAGGAGAATACTCAAGAACCAACAGGAGTATTCTCAAAAACTACTAGAATACTCAAGAACCAACAGGAGTATTCTCTAAAACTACTATAATACTCAAGAACCAACAGGAGTTTTATAGAATTCAAACAATGCGTACAAAAGTGCCCAAAACATTTAGGGAGATAAGTGATTTTGTATTGAGTTGTGGATTTTTTGGATGAAGATTACAAAGGAGGGGGCATCTCTATTTATAGGCATGGAGGAGATGGGAGATGGCAACACTTGTCACAAGAGGAGAGGGAGAGCAAGGAGATGAAGACACATGGGGGTGGAAGGAAAGCCGCCGGTTGGAGGTCATGAGGGGGAGGAGCCGCCCCCCATGACTCATCATTTGGCCAAAAGCCGCCGGTCATAAGGTAAGGTGGAGGTGGTTTTATGATTTTTGTGAGTTTTCACAAAGCCATCGGTCCATTTCCGCTCCGGACTGACTCTGGTTGCTCTTCGGTTGGATTTGTTTTGAGTGATTCCATGTCAGGATCTTGAGATTTGTACAGTCGGCATCTGGTCGTGACCTTGGAATGACTCGTAATATCTTTTCAGCGTAAAAACTCCTCCTTAGCATGTATTCTCTCTAGGCTCCAAAATACCCTGTAGATAAATATCGGAACTAACAAGCAAAAGTTAAATAGACAAAGAGTCTAATTTAGTGGGTTTAACTGTGTTTATGATTCGTATAATTATGGTCCATCAGATCACCCCACACTTTTAGTTGTTCGTCCCGAACAATGCTATTAAAGGGCGACACACTAAGTAAGCTTTTAAAATATGAAGGTGAGATTATGGGACTAGATTTATCCTAATTCATGCATTACTACTTATTACCAAATTAAACCGTGTAAATAAATAGAAGAAACTTGATACTTGTACCTTCGTGCCGAGATGCAAATTAATTCGGATGTTTCGGGAGATAGCCCTTTTCAGGCTCCTGGACTGCAACCTTGGGACTGTCTCGCACTATATGGTTTCCTTGTAGCTTTCTCTAGCACGTGATTCGGTTCGGGTTTCACTGAGTTGAGCCTTTTTGATTTTCTTTTTGGCGAGGGACAGCTTTTTGTAGTGAATCGGTCTTTGGCCTTTGATTTGACTCTTTGAGTACTTCACTTTTGTTCGGTTAAAACCTTCACAATTTTGGGCCTTTGGCCTCTTGATTTGCTCTTTGAGCTTTTGCCTTTTTGTGGCTTGCTAGTCCATTTTCTCAAGCCTTTTTGGGAGGTCCAATCATCGCCCGCGAGCATATGGAAATACCTCCCCGCTCTCTCTCATCCTTGCCGTTTCGCGCGAGCCAAAATGAGGGTCGCTCATTTATTTTCCCGGCTACTCTGACTAGAGATAGGATGGTTTGATTCCCGTTAGGCCTGGGCGAAAAAAACCAAAAACCCGAAGCTCGGACCGAACCGAACCGAAAAAGCCCGAAAAAAGCCCGAACCGATGGGACCGAAAAAAGCCCGAACCGATGGGACCGAAAAAAGCCCGAAAATAGACCGAACCGATTGGTGATATTCGGTTCGGTCTCGGTTTTGAATTTTTCTTGGCCCGAAAGCCCGAACCGAACCGAAAGCCCGAAAAAACCCGAAATAGCCCGAAAAAGACCGAAAAAAGCCCGAAAAACTCGAAAAAGACCGAAAAAGCCCGAAAAAGACCGAAAAACAACGGCAAAAAAAAGCCCGAAAAAAACCCGAAAAAACCCGAACCCGAACCGAACCGAATTTTCGGGCTTTAGTCGGTTTTTGCCTTAAAAAAGCCCGAACCCGAACCGAACCAAATTTTCGGGTTTCATTTCGGTTTTCGCAAAATTTCGGCCCGAACCGACCCGAGCCCACCCCTAATTCCCGTCCCGCCTTTTTTCTTTTTGCATAAACACTGCATGGCGGAGCTGACTTCTGACTCAACTGAAACCCGAAGTGCAGCCTCCACTGACTTCGTAAACCATATAGCGAAATTCAGTCCTTCGATTGCTTGCCAAGCCTCTCTAGGGCATTTTCTATCAACTCCACATCCCCTGTTTATCTCAGCACAAAGGGACAAATGAGAAGTTACATTCTAAGTTTTTAGACAGTTGAATTTTCACAAGGTAAATGCATGAATTTTGATCTATCTTTTTCACATTCTCAAGTTCATATTTTCAAAAAGATAATATTAAGGGAAAAGAAAAAAGAAAAACATGTTTACTATGTACACATGCAGTTCTCACCCCACACTTTTGAACGAAGGCGTGCCTTTCAGCAAGACTTAGTTCAAAAGTTTATGCAAGCAAATATATACAGGAAAGGTGAGAATGTTTTAAGGCAAAAAACTAAATGACTGAAATTAAATGACTGAAAGTAAGATAGATGTCGGGTTACCTCCCGACCAGTGCATTTGTTTAACGTTGTTAGCTCGACGATACCTCATTCTTGGATCATAAGGTGGGATCCCATGGGTGGCTTAGGTCGTAGTGTTGTGGAGTTAAGTTGACTTAGCTGTGGTAATGTTTGACTCGCTGCCCGTTTACCGTGAATCTGCTTCCATTGTCCATGCTTTCCAACTCAAGCATCCCATGGTTGAATACTTTAGTCACGGTATAAGGACCGGTCCATCTTGATTTCAGTTTGCCTGGCATAAACTTCAACCGTGAGGAGAAGAGTAGTACTTGTTGTCCTTCCTCAAATGAGCGCCGGAGGATGAATTTGTCATGATATAATTTCGTCCGCGCCTTGTAGTCTGTTTGCTCTTCATAGGCCTCAAGCCGCAATTCTTCAAGTTCGCATAGCTTAAGCTTCCTATCTAGTCCGGCAGCTTTTAAATCTGGATTGCACTGCTTGAGCGCCTAATAGGCTTTATGTTCTAATTCCACCGAAAGGTGGCATGCCTTCCCATAAACAAGCCGAAAGGGGGAGGTTCCAATTGGCGTCTTGTATGTCGTCCGATAAGCCCAAAGAGCTTCGTCTAGCCTCTGATTCCAATCTTTCCTACCCGGTTTCACCATCTTTTCTAGAATACCTTTGATTTCGCGGTTGGAGATCTCCGCTTGACCATTGGTTTGGGGATGATATAACGTGGATGTTCGGTGGTGGACATGGTAGCGCTTCAGGGTGGCTGCCATCATGCGGTTGCAGAAATGCGTTCCTTGGTCGCTGATTATGGCCTTGGGTACCCCGTATCTACAAAACAGGTTAGTGCGCGAAAAATCTATGACAGTCTTTGCATCGTCGCACCTTGTGGCCTTAGCCTCTACCCATTTTGACACATAATCTACAGGAACTAAAATGTAAGTATACCCGCATGAAACTGGGAATGGTCCCATGAAATCAATTCCCCAAATGTCAAAAACATCGTTGACCATTATGGGTACTTGAGGCATCTCATTTCTAGCTGACACATTTCCTACCCTTTGACACCTATCGCACTTTTGACACTTTTCATATGCATCTCTAAATATACTTGGCCAGAAAAAGCCACTATCTAGGATTTTTCTAGCGGTTCTCCTAGGCCCGAAGTGTCCTCCACATGCAAACTCATGGCAAAAGCTAATAACAGAAGCTATTTCATTATCGGGGATGCATCTCCTAAGTATTTGATCTGCTCCTATTTTCCATAAATAAGGATCATCCCATAAGTAATGTTTAGCATCATGCCTAAGTTTCATGCATTGTGCTTTAGTAAAAGAAGGAGGAAATGTACCTCCTACAAGGTAGTTGACGATTGATGCATACCACGGCACCTTGGTTGAGACGGCGTATAGGTGCTCGTCTGGAAATGATTCGGTTACGTGCCTTTCTTCTTCCTCGAACTCCATGGGATGCTTCATTGCTCTGAATATGTCGAAGCTGAAGACCTCTCCTTCTACTTCCATTGATAGCATCCCACTTCCGCAGGTTATTTTCATTTTTGATGTTTTGAGAAATGGACGGCCGAGAAGGATGGGTGCATGGCTTGTTGGCCCGTCATTCTCTATTTTTAAGACGTAGAAGTCTGCTGGAAACACCAATTTGCCTACTTGAACCAAGACGTCTTCTATTTTGCCCTCGGGTTGTTTGCACGATTGATCTGCCAGTTGAATAGTGAGGCCGGTAGGTTCGAGCGGTCCAATTCTGAGGCATGAGTATATAGAGAAGGGAAGGACGTTGATTGATGCTCCAAGATCTAGCATGCAGTTCTCGATCCGGATGTTGCCAATTGTGCATGGAATGGTATAGGTTCCTGGATCTCCGCATTTGGGGGGCACCTTTCGTTGTATGACAGCCGACACGTTTCTACTCATTAGCTCTTGATCATATCTATCACTCCTCCTCCGGTTGGTGCAAAGCTCTTTTAAAAACTTAGCATAACGAGGAATTTGCTTGATGGCTTCCAAGAGGGGGATGTTGATTTCGACTTTGCTGAACAACTCAAATATGTCCTTATCCATGACATGTTGTTTTGGTGCTCGGGATGGTACTGGAAATGGAAGAGAGGCACTGATTTTGGAGGTCTCAGTTATGGGCACTGGGCTGGTCGCTGGTACCGGGCCTGGCATGCGTTCCTCAGGCGTATTTTCTTCTTTCTCTGGTGCGTCCTCGCTTTCCTCGGGCAACTCTGGGCTTTCATCTTCCTCTCGTTCCATGGGTGCAACGACTAGCTTTTTTCCACTCCTAAGAGTTACGGCATTCACATTTCCCTTCGAGTTTTGGACGGTTTGGGAGGGGAGCCGTCCGGACTCCTTTTTAAGCTCGGATACCGTCGTGGTTAGTTGAGTCAACTACTTCTTAATGTCTGCCATTTCCCCTCTTGCCTCGGCCTAATATTGCTGTAAATTAGTGTGCGTTCGTACTTGGCTGGCGGCTAGTTCTTTCATGATGTCCTCAAGCGACCGGCTTGTACTTGGCTGACTCGATCCGGGCTGGTTATTGCTCAGCCTATTCTGATAAACTCCCGGTCCTTGGTGTTGGTACTGATTTGGTCCCTTCTGTTGATATTGGCCCGTCGGGTACTGGTTTGGTCCCCTTAGTTGATACTGGCTCGTTGGTGGGGCGTTCTGGTTGTACTGCTTGTGGGGAGGTTGGTAGAACGTCTGAGCTGGTTGGGGTACGGATTTGTTGTTGTTGTTTTTGTACCCTGGGTATCCTCCCACTGCATTGGCCTCCACCGGGTTGACTTTGATCATAGTTGGGCATGCATCAGTCTTGTGGTCCGTAGAGCCACAAAACTCGCAAGGTCTTACTTGAACTGTCTGCTTTTGTAAGAGCTGCATTATCATTTCCTTCATTTGTCTCATCTCTTCTGGCATGGAGTTTACTGATGTCTCGGCTTGTGATACGTTTTTTGTTCGAAAGAATTTATCTTGACGAGTAGTCTCATCTCTAAACCGAGCATTTTCAGCAACGTTGGTGATGAGATCCCTTATGCCACTTAATGATAGATTCATCATGGATCCTCCAGCTGAGGCATCCAGGAGCATTTTGTCTAACTCAGTTAGTCCATTAATTAGGTACTCGATGATGAGTTTCTCGGGTAGTCCAAGAGTGCAGCAGCTTCTCTCCAGGTGGTTGAATTTCTCTAGGTAGTCGTACATGGTTTCGTTGGGTCCCTGCCTTATGTCCTGCAGTTGCCTTCTTACTTGCATTGCTTTTGTCGCTGGGCAGTATTTGTCCAGGAACTTCCTTTGCATCTGAACCCATGTTCTGATGCTTCCCGAAGGTAATGAAAGGAACCAGTCGTTTGCCAAGTCAATGAGGGAAAAATAGAACGTCTTCAACTTGAAGTCATCTATATTCACTCGATTGGGCTTTAGAATTTGGCAAATGCCATGTAAGCGTTGGAGATGAGTTGTCGCAGATTCTCCATTAGTTCCTGAGAATTTTGGCAAATTATGGACCACGGACATGTCGATGGCAATGTTTTCTGGTTCAGGGCTCTCGCAAATGCACCACGGCTGCGTTGCGAAATCTGGGGCATTGAGTTCTCCTATAGTAGGTGTACGGTAGTTGTTATCCCCATAATCATCAAAGATGGGTCCTCGTCTTGGCATTTGTTGATGTTGAGGGAGTGGGGGATGTCTAAGGGGTGGTACTAGACCAGCTTCATTTCGGTCCTCGGGTGGTTCTTGGTTTCTTTGGACGCCTTCCCGATTACGAGCTCCTTGGTTTTGGATGAGATGTTCCGGATCGTTAAGAAATGGAGGTGGCGCCTCATAATTACGACCGTACAGATTCATCTCGTCATCATCCTGGTAGTCATGGTGGCTTCCTTCGCGAGACAT
Organism: Rhodiola kirilowii; assembly: GCA_033675215.1. Lineage (NCBI taxonomy): Eukaryota > Viridiplantae > Streptophyta > Magnoliopsida > Saxifragales > Crassulaceae > Rhodiola > Rhodiola kirilowii. The sequence continues at coordinate 38,869,530 of CM066193.1, forward strand.
GGTTGTCTTGAAGCGAGTACCGATTCAAAGAACTTATCCGATTAAGTAACTAATTCCCTGGCAACGGCGCCAATTTTGACAGACGCACAGTCGTCGTGTGCAAACGTCAAGAATAAATTTATAAGTCCGCTACTCGCGACTTCACTACTGGGTAGCAAGTGGTAAGTAGGGGTCGAACCCAAGGGAATTAGCGGGATAAGTTGTTCTTTGAGGGATCGTACAGGGAGGGAGCGTGTTTTAAGTTGATTGAGGTTTTAGTGCGGAAAAGTAAGTGTTTTTTGGTTGGTTTTGGTTTTTAATGCGGAAAGGTAAATGACAGTAAAGTAAATACTGAAAATAAAAGGAAGAAGACTTACAGCGGTTGTTGCGTGATTGGCAAGTCTTCCGGGAGGTGAGCAGTTGATAAGGCAGTTTATACTAAGAAAGTAAATGCAGGTGGTGTTTGAATTTAAGGAAAGCATTCAGTTTCGGGGGCCTTGTATCATAGCCTGTTTATCATTGACCTTTAGTGATCCTTCTAAGTATTCAAACGTGTATCAAGGCCATTCCAAGCACTCGATTTGCCTCACTGTCTAGCCCATTCCAAGGTCGTAGAGCACTTGTTCTACTTAGACTAATACCCCATTCCAAGGTATATTAGCCTGTGTGCATCCATTTGACCAGTCATTCCCGACCAACCAAATGGTGTTTTAGAGAGGTCAAACTCCTCAGATAAGCTTTGCCATTCCAAGCATCCACTTATCCCAGTATGTTTACGAACCCCACGGAAGACCTTTGCCATTCCAAGCATCCACTCAACCTTGGAAGTTCTAACCTAATATATGGCACATAGAACAAGTTTTGAATACAAAGAAGAGGCACTAAAAGTATGGCCTAAAACATTTTATGATACAAGTACACCCCTTCAACCGAATGAAGAGTTTAGCTACGAATATCCATAGAGGTGGATACCATAGCTAAGTACTCGAGGGTTTTTGAAAGACATTAAGTAAAGGAGAATACTCAAGAACCAACAGGAGTATTCTCAAAAACTACTAGAATACTCAAGAACCAACAGGAGTATTCTCTAAAACTACTATAATACTCAAGAACCAATAGGAGTATTATAGATTTCAAACAAAGCGTACAAAAGTGCCCAAAACATTTAGGGAGATAAGTGATTTTGTATTGAGTTGTGGATTTTTTGGATGAAGATTACAAAGGAGGGGGCATCTCTATTTATAGGCATGGAGGAGATGGGAGATGGCAACACTTGTCACAAGAGGAGAGGGAGAGCAAGGAGATGAAGACACATGGGGGTGGAAGGAAAGCCGTCGGTTGGAGGTCATGAGGGGGAGGAGCCGCCCCCCATGACTCATCATTTGGCCAAAAGCCGCCGGTCATAAGGTAAGGTGGAGGTGGTTTTGTGATTTTTGTGAGTTTTCACAAAGCCATCAGTCCATTTCCGCTCCGGACTGACTCTGGTTGCTCTTCGGTTGGATTTGTTTTGAGTGATTCCATGTCAGGATCTTGAGATTTGTACAGTCGGCATCTGGTCGTGACCTTGGAATGACTCGTAATATCTTTTCAGCGTAAAAACTCCTCCTTAGCATGTATTCTCTCTAGGCTCCAAAATACCCTGTAGATAAATATCGAAACTAACAAGCAAAAGTTAAATAGACAAAGAGTCTAATTTAGTGGGTTTAACTGTGTTTATGATTCGTATAATTATGGTCCATCAACGCTCTAGCCACTTCCCTTAGTGTGCTTCATGTAAAACAATCTCAAAAGCAACCTTGAGTATGCGCCATTTGTACAAGCTCCTCTCATAAAGATGATGATTGTCCTCATACCTTCCCACAAGAACAGATGCAAGATAACGAGGAAGTCCACTTTTGCAAAGAAATCAAATGAATTATTAGAAGGACCGGGATCACCCCAACTTTTCATATAAGATAACAGAACCTATCAAGTATGATGCAAATTGGTGCCAAATGAGAAATTCTCCCCCCAGGTTCACCCAGAGGAAACAAGACTTTCAAAGGCAAAATCAAGGTTATCAGAAGGAAACATATCAAGGACAATCAAGCCAACCTCAACAACAAGCTCAAATCCAACCACCACCTATGGAAGACTCTACTATGACCACATTCCTAGCTACACTTGTTGCGGGTTAAAACAAGAGTGCTCAAGATCAAAGCAAGGCATCTCAAGATCAAATCAAGATGGGTCAAGCTCAAAACAAGATGGCTCATGAGAATAAAATCATGTTCCAAGCAATCAACCAAAGGTGTGATGAAATATCCGCTCACAACAAGATGTTGGAACCTCAAATAGCCCAACAAGCTAGTTTATCCACAAAAGCACCAGGAAAATTGCCATCTAGGCCGGATTATCATCCAACCGAGCATTGCAATGCCATCTTTCTTGAAGGAGAAGAGTCATCTCCCATGCACGTCAATGCCATCACACTCAAGAGTGGGAAGGTGTACAAACCCCCCAAGCCAAAAGCCACTAGCCACCAAATGCCCAAAATGAATGAAGGGGACGAGGGGAAGAATGAGGTATAGATCTCCAAGCCGAAAGAAGAACCTCCAAATGCCCCCTACAAAGAACCTCCACCGTATGTTCCATCTTTACCATTGTATTTTGAAAAGCTTTTAAAGAATTTTCATCATATGCAGAATCAATGTCTTGCTTCATCACCATGGAAAATGATGAAGATGCATCGAATGCTCTATCAAACCAAGTCCATATGCCCACCATAATTGCTTTTCATAAGCATTGTCGTTTTTAGAAACAGTCAAAGCATTAACATCATATTCAAGATCCATATCTTTCGCCATCGCCATGCAAATTGATGAAAATGCATCGAATGTTCCATCAAACCAAGTCCCTATGCCTACTGGAATTACTTTTCATAAGCATTGTATTTTGAAAATCATTTAAAGCATTTTCATCATATGCAGGATCAACGTCTTCCATCATCGCCATGCAAATAGATGAAAATGCATCGAATGCTCCATAAAACCAAGTCCCTTTGCCCACTGAAATCGCTTTTCATAAGCACTGATGTTTTCATAAACATTCAAAGCATTTTAATCATTTAGCAGGACCAACTTCATCTTCCCCCATCGTCCGTCCAAATGATGAAAATGCATCAAATGTTCCATCAAACCAAGTGGCTATGCCCATCATATTTGCTTTTCATAAACAATGATTTTATCAGAAACATTCACAGCATTCTCAACTTATTGTAGGATCAATGTCTTCCGCCATTGCCATGCAAAATAATGAAAATGCATCGAATGTTCCATCAAACCAAGACTCTATGCCCACTATAAAATTGTTTTTCATAAACATTCAAAGCATTTACATTATTTAGCACCAGTGATGTCCTCCGCCATTGCCCTGCCAAATGATGAAAATGGTAAAAATGCTCCATCAACCAAGTGCCATTTTGCATTTCATAAGCATTAATGTTTCCATAAACATTCAAAGCATTTTCATCTTATGGCAGGAACAACGTCTTCCACCATCGACATGCTAAACGATGAAAATGCATCAAATTCCCATCAAACAAAGTCTTTATACACATCGAAATTTTTTTTCATAATCATAGACGCTTTCAAAAACACTCAAAGTATTTTCATCATATCGTAGGATCAATGTCTTCTGCCATCACCCTGCCAAATGATGAAAATGCTTCTAATGCTCTATAAAACTAAGTCCATATGCCCACCCAAAATTGCTTTTCATAAGGTTTGATCATTCAGAAACATTAAAGCATTTTCATTATTTGCCAGGAGCAATGTCTTCCGCCATCACCCTACCAAATGAGTAAAATGCATCAAATGCTCCATCCAACCAAGGCCCTATGCCCACCCAAAATTTCTATTTGGTTCCAGAAATATTGAAAGCATTTTCATCATCTGGTAGGAGTTAAGTCTTTCGTCATCACCGTGCCAAATGATGAAAATGCATCAAATGCTCCATCAAATTAGTCTGTATACCCACAAAAAACGCTTTTCATAAACATTGAGCATTTTCATAATTTTGCAAGAGCAATGTCTTCCGCCATCGCCCTGCCAAATGAAGAAAATGTATCAAATGCTCCATCAAACCAAGTCCCTATTTCCTTTTCATAAGCATTAATGATTTCAAAAACATTCAAAGAGTTTTCATCGTATGGTAGGATCCATGTCTTCCGCCATCACCGTACCAAATGATGAAAATGTATCACTTGCTCCATCAAACCAAGTCCATATGCCCACAAGAATTGCTATTCAATAGCACTCATGTTTTCCAAAACATTCAAAAGCATTTTCATCATTTGGGAGGAGCAATGTCTTCCGCCATTGCCATTCCAACTGATGAAAATAAATCAAATGCTCCATCACACCAAGTCTTCCCATCGAAATTGCTTTTCATAAGCATTGATGTTTTCGGAAACATTCAAAGCATTTGCACCATATGGCAGAATCAATATCTTCTGCCACCACCCTGCCAAATGATGAAATTGCTTGAAATGCTATTAATCTAAGTCATTATGCCGACACAAAAGTACTTTTCATCAGCTTTGACATTTTTATAAATATTCAAAACATTTTCATCATTTGGCAAGAGCATTATCGTCTGTCATCACCATTCCAAATGATGAAAATGTAACAAATGCTCCATCAAACTAAGTCTCTATGCCCTCGAAACGGCTATTCATAAGCATTGACTCTTTTAGAAATATTCATTGCATTTCATCATCTGGGAGGAGCAATGTATTCCGCCATCGCCATGCCAAATGATGAAAATGCTATGCCAACCCAAAATTGCTTTTCATAAGCATTGATGTTTTCAGAAACACTCAAAGGATTTTCATCATCTGGCAGGAGCAATGTGACCGCCATCACCTTTCCAGATTATGAAAATGCATCAAATGCTCCATCCAACTAAGTCCCTATCCATATGCCCACCAGAAATTACTTTTTTAAGCATTGACGTTTCCAAAACCATTAAAAGCATTTTCATCATTTGGCAGGAGCAATGTCTTCTGCCATCACCCAGCCAAATGATGCAAATGCATCAAATGATCCATCAAACTAAGTTCCTATGTCCACCCAAATTGCTTTTCATAAGGGAGGTGGAGGCAAACGGCCAACGAATAGGCTGAAGGGAGGTGGAGGCAAACGGCCGACAATATTATCATTCCGATAAGATCACGGCGCTCGGATTCTATCTATTCTAGTGCTCGGCAGACTGATTGTAGAACAACTTGACAATACATGCACTGTTGCTGTTGTTGCGCATTCTGCAGAAGGCGCTGATCTTTGTTGAGGATCATCTGGTGGAATTAGAGGAGAGGCTTTGTCTAGGGGAGCCTAGTTAGCACTTACTAGAGTGTTTTAGGCTCCGGCAGTTTAAGAGAGATTCTATAAATGTAAGCTCTTGTACTCTAAACTCAACATTAGTGAATTGCTTTCAACCGGGCTAAGGAGACAGCCCCCCAGACGTAGGCTCGTTAACTCCAAACTGGGTAACAATATTGCGTGTCTTTATTTTCTGCACTGCACTTAAGTTTATTAGCTTAATATTCTACAAGTTGTTCTGGTTCATGTTCGATATTCATCCAGAACAACATCTCAACATACACGGGAAGATTTCATATCGGATCGAGAAATAACCAGGACTATTGTTGGGATCATAGGTCATGTTGCTTGATATATACCATTGTAGCATTTTGTATCAAGCAGCTGCACAGATTGAGATTTATCACGTTTTGCTATGTCACAGGTAATGCCATTTCCTTCGGCCTATTTGCTTCCCCAATGTAAGCAGTGATCCGATGCATTATTTGTCACGACCCAAAATCTAGGCCGAGACCGGCACTTGACCCATTGTCAACCAAGCCTCTAACTTACTTCAAATCGAATACTTACTCTCGCATATGTATAGTTTAGGTAAAATAACCAAAATGAAATATATAACCGGAAATATAATGTAATTAGTATCACTATCAAAATCCTACCCAAAGTACAACAGAGTGACATGTCTAATAGAGAATGGAATAACTAGATAAAATAAAATAACTCCAACGAGATGACTGGTTGTGTGGCACCATACGCGAAAAGAAAAGCTTCCTCGAAAAGATGATAGTTGGCTTCTGACTTAGCAACTCACTTATCTTAAAAAGATGGAGAAGATGGGGGTGAGTCATAATGACTCAGTGAATAATTAATACTCTTAATTACAATAACCATATTCATAAGCACATGTCCACAATCGCATACTCCAAGTTTCACATCACAATAATAACATATGCAATAATGTATGAATGCATGAATGTATGAAATGCAACCATTGATGGGCAGTCGTCACTGCCGGTCCGGACCCTGTCACAAGCGAGCTGAGAAACAGCAGAAGAACCACAACTGTGCTGAGCCTCGCCAGAATAAACCACGAGCGTGTTGAGCCTCGTCAGAATAACCACAAACGGACTGAGCTACGCCAGAATAACCACGAGCGGATTGGACCTCGCCAGATTAACCACAAATGGGTCGAGCCTCGCCAGATACATCTCATGTCTGTATGCAATGATTCACATATGTATACCACAATGTTCCACATAAACCACTTAGTCATATAAATCAAACATATGTCAATACACACCACTTATATTTAACGTCTTCGCAAGACGAGAGGTTTCGTTTTTCATCACCTTCGTAACCACCCAAACAATTCAATATCACATGTCATATAAATAACATATTATCATTAAGCATATTAACCACTCACCGATCCAACTTTGACTAATTCTGTAAAGCTCGAATATGATCACTTTGCTGTATGCGACCTCTTATATCACCTGAACGAATGTGTTGAGTTTAATTATCCAAGCACCAAGGGACCACTCATATAATCTCGTATGAAATCTTACCAAGTTCACTAACCTACAAACTGACATACTCGTTATTAACACAAAATTAAAACTATAATTATATTACCTTTAACTGGCATATGTTTCTCTTAATACCATGTGATTATCATTCATTACCGTCTTTAACCGTGTACATAATGCATCAATATTAATGCGTCAAACTCCAAATTAGTGGTTATCATGAATACTGCCAACGTTTCTCTTTCTTTTTGTTTTCAATTTGTAATTATAAATAAAAGTTACACACATCATATGAATTTCAATCTCAAAATGATGACCACTCGACCCACCTCATTACTTATACGACACAATCATTGATTTCTCTCCTTAAATGTCATTAAAACATGTAGAAGTAGAACTCATCTCTTTCCTCTAGACTGCCATAAATTATGCCTGCCTCCGCTGCTACTCTGCCTCCTTAATTGTTTCTCTATTTTTTTTTCTTGTCAAACCCTAACGAATTAAGTGTGTATTTATACTACGTCATAATTAATACTGATTTTCTTATTTAAAATTTTGTTTGTTGACCCCACGACTCACGTTTTATCCTTTTTCTATATATTTGACTTAGTAATTTTGGTTAACAAAATCTTATCAGTTACTTAAACTATAAAGATTAACACTCGTGTTATCCCCTCCTTTTAATGAATAAAAAGGTCTTATTTTCTTTCTGTATTACATTCTTTCTAAATTATTTAGTTAGATAACTCAATTAACTAAGAATGACTCATTATACAATATTCATCTTTTAAACTTCAGTTTCTCTCTCTCTCTCTTTTAAAAACTAATTCTAGCCCAATCATATCCAATTCCACATATCTAATCCTTCTGATATCTTACAATCAGTCTTTATGAATAGTACTTTTAATGAATATTACATTATTTCATCTTTTTGTAATTAATTTTCATTGTTATTTTGAGATGAGATGAGATGAGACCCTTTTTTTTTATTTGTGAATTGTGATGAGTTGTTGCAGCCCTACTTTTTTAAAAATCATAAAACAGAAATCAGTGCAGCAGTTTAAGCCAGACCCAACCTAGCCACGGTGCTTATTTGCGCAATGTGGGTCTTCTACGGAATGCCCTTTGTCCATCCGGACAGTCTTCTTGTTTTCACAATCAATGGCATTAGATTGGCTATGTAAGTTATTTACGTAAAGATTTTTTTCACATACTCTAATTGGCCCAAACGGGTACAAGTCTCTATTCACTTTCAATATCCCTGTTTCTTTTCTAATGAACAACATCTTTAATTCAATCTGATGTTCTTATAAATGGCATAGTTTTGACAAAATGCCTTTAGAGAGTTCAAGCAGGAGTTCAAGAAGAGTTCAAACGAATATTGTAACAGAAGTACATCGTGGATCAGACTCACGGATGTTTCCTAATCAAGAAGCTGATAAAAATCGAAGATCCGGTCAGTTGGAGTCGGCTAACGGATTGAGAAGATCATATATTCGAAAGAAGATCAGATATTCGAAAGAATATCTTCATAACTGTTAGAAGGAGGTTTAAAAGACTTCAAGGGAAGATATCACAAAGATCCTCCTAAAGATTGGAGAAAAGATATCTAGCAAATATTTAGGAATATCTCCTAAATATTTGACAGATTATCTAGAACAGATTTAGATCTCACCGAAGCATATAAATAGAGTGTTAGGGCGTCCAAGATCATATCGGTTTTTCAGAGAGAAATATACACGAGAGCATTCTTGAGATCGGGAGGAGAAGAGCGACAGCCGACTGATATTTCCCCACTGGAAAATCAACGGCGCTGAAGCAATATGTTCAGTGTGCTGATCAGACTGTTCTTGCTGAACAAACCGATGCACACACATAGTGACCAACATACGCATTCAGGAAAATGCGTCCGAGCTTCGGGAGAAGTTCGAGCTAGTTCGAGAGGGAGTCTCGAACTCAGGGGATCGAGGGGGAGCCAAGATCGCAAATCAGACTGAACAAGTGATAGAGGCTAGGCATTTACATTCGGGAGATTGTAAGAGTAAGACCATTTGTAGCTCTATACTTTTCAATAAAGATTTGCTACCCTTTAGGACGTGAGAAGCCCCCAGAGTAGGTTGTTAGAACTGGGAATTACTTCGTGTGTGCCTACATTACCTTGTTCCAGTTACTGTCTTCTAAGGTGTTCACAATCCGTCTGAACACCTCCTGGATCTAGTCTTGAATAGACAACAGAATTTCACAATCATTTTAATTCTTGCTTGTTGTGTTGTGGCAGAGGAAGATTATTATAGCTCTTCTGATCGAGTTTGCATTCTTCGTTGTTCTAGTGGTTCTCACCTTGAAGTTTGTCCATGGGACTAAAAACAGATCCTTGGTTATCGGATTGGTGTGCATTGTCTTCAACATTCTTATGTACGCATCCCCGTTGACAGTCATGGTATGCACACCATAATATCAAATAGGCAAAAGTACAAAAAGGCGCCCCGAACTACCACTCAATTCTAATCTGAGGTTCGAACTACCACAATTTTTAATTAGGGGGCAATTCAATAAATCTAACGGATTGGAGTTAACTCCATTAGTCAAAGTAAAATTAAATATTTTTTCTTTAGCTTAATCTATGTATTTTTCATTGTAGATTTTTAACTTTTAATTTTATTATAATTTTCTTTAAATTTCATGCTACAAATGAGCATTGTTTTGAAATTAACTTTCTATATTTATATACATAGTTGGGGGCCGTTCAGGTAAAAAATGAATTTAAAATAAAAAATAAAAAATAATTCTAATCGTAGATCTAATTAGATTAATGGATGAGATTAACCATCCATTTATAACAAAAGTTACGACTCCGTTTGTTTTCAAATATAGTTAAGGGTAATTAGGACATTAAATATATTATTTTTATTTCCTTTTTTGTAGCGCAGCAGAATTTTGAAAACCTAATCAGCTAATCTCATTTTTCGTCCGCATAGCAAATTGTTGAATCGTTCAGTAACCCCGCCGCCGCTCGCCTCACGTTAGACCGTCTCCACCTTGTCGCGTCGCCCGCTGCACTCCTCTACCTCATCTCAATTGTTCCCTTCTCCGTCAACGGCTCTGTCATCTGTAAGTCCCCCGTCAAATTTAATCGCTCGATTAGGGTTTCGAATTTAAGTTGTTATAGCTTGTACGAAAGTCACTGATGGGTTATTGTTGTCTTTCAGTTATTGTACTAATGTTGACCTTGAATTGACGTGATATTTTGTGATAGGAAAATATAACATTTTAATACCTTTGGTTTAGTATTCAATTTCCTTTTTCATTGTAACTCGGTTTGGTTCAGAGGATTTGTAACTCTGTTCAGTACCATTATGTAAACAGACACATCTCGTGCCTGAGAAATCAACAAACACATTTCACTGAAATCTCATATTCTCTCTCTTTTCCGTTATCCAAATCCAGCAATCCTTGAAGTGATTTTCTTCTCACAATCATCTTCTGGACTGGGTTTTCCTATCTTCGATCTCTCGGTGAGCTCTAGATAGGTATTAATCATCTGTGCTGCGAATCCGATCACATTGGTATCAAATTCAGCGACCTCGTGACCTAAATCCATGTCAGAACCCCGTGCTCAATCCATGGCAGTGGCAGAGATGAACTGCCAGTTAGAGGAAGTGCGGAAACAATCCGAAGAACGTACTCAGGAATTAAAAGATGAGCTAGCTGGCATCAAGGAGTTACTTCAAAACTTCGTCAAGCAAAAACAACAACAATCAGACCATTCACCATCCAAATCTGACCCTAGTAGCTCTATTTCAGGAGCTCCAAATCCGACAAATCAATCTCCAGATCCACCTGACCTAGCTGCTTTCACATAGTTACGACAACCACCAGACATTCAACGAGCTCCAATACTCCCAGGTGGTCTCGCAACCCGTATAGCCAAGGTTGATTTCCCCAAATTTGATGGCTCCTTGTTCCGCGAATGGATCTACAGATGCGAACAGTTTTTCATGTTGGATAACACAGCCCCTGAGCTGAAAGTCCGTCTTGCATCTCTACACATGGAAGGTAAGGCACTTCAATGGCATCATAACTATATGAGTAGTCGCTTTGATCAATTTCCTTCTTGGCCTGAATACATTATTACTGTTTCCACCCGATTCGGAAGATTATTTGATGATCCCCTAGCAGACTTGGTGAGTTTGAAGCAATCCAATGACTCAGTGGAGGATTATTTAGACAAGTTCAAATGTGCTCTTACTCGTATGAACCTGTCGGCTCCTCATGCTTCGAGTATTTTTCTGACTAATATGCATCCTCACCTGGCACTCCATGTTAGACAGTTTAATACTACTACAGTTGCAGAGGCTGCTAGGATTGCTCGACTGCATGAATCCTCACTACAGCAGACTCCCCAACAATATTCAAGAGCCCTCTTCAATCCCTATTAAAAATCCCAAACACCAAACACCTACACAAATTCCTTTCCTCCCCTCTTGCCTACACCAGAAACTCCTAAGACTCCTCAAAATCAACCCTTCACTGTTTCCACTCTCCCCAAACAAAACTGTGAAAGACCAGCTAGAAAATTCTCCTACGAGGAAATGCAAGATAGAAGGACCAAAGGCCTTTGTATGTTCTGTGATGAGCCTTACTCACCAGGCCATCATTTAAAGCATAAACGCTCACGGATATATATCATGGAAGGTGAGGATAATGACACCTCAGACGATGCAGAATTGATACAAGTTCAGGAACCAGCAGGGGATATTTTGGGTAATACTCCAACCATATCTGTTAATGCTTTAGATGGTTCAACTACTTTTAATTGTATGAGAGTAGTGGGACAACATGGAAAAAGAAAGCTTTATATATTGATTGATCCAGGCAGCACACATAATTTTATCGACTTGAATGTTGTCAAAGAACTCGGTTGTTTGCTTGAGGCAGTTACACCTCTGCCCGTGGCAGTAGCTAATGGAAATAGTCTAATATCTGCTTATCAATGTAGCAACTTCTCATGGAAATCGCAGGGTTACACCTTCACTGCCGATGTAAGAACTCTCCCTTTAGACTATTGTGACTTGGTTTTGGGAGTTCAATGGCTCACCACATTGGGTCTTATCTGGTGGGATTTTGATGGACCATAATTGTATGAATCATAAACACAGTTAAACCCACCAAATTAGACTCTTTGTCTATTTAACTTTTGCTTGTTAGTTCTGATATTTATCTACAGGGTATTTTAAAGTCTAGAGAGAATACAGGCTAAGGAGGAGTTTTAAGCTGAAATTATATTACGAGTCATTCCAAGGTCACGACCAGATGCCGACTGAAGAAATATCATGAACCTGACATGGAATCACTCAAAACAAGTCCAACCGAAGAGGCAACTAAAGGGCAACTAGGAGTTAGGATCCAACCGATGGCTTTTGAGAAGGAAAAGATCTCACTTCTCCTTCCCACCTCACCACATGGGCGGCTAAAGCCACCCTCCACTCTCCTTGCGCCACCTAGGCCGGCGGTTCTTGGCCAAGCCACCTCACCCCGGCGGCTTTTGCTCCTCCACCCTCCTCATGCCAAGTGTTGAGATCTCAATCCATATGCCTCTCCTCCCTTGACAAGTGTATGGCTCTCCTCCATCCTCCATGCCTATAAATAGAGCTCCTCTTCTCCTTTGTAAATCATCCTCATTTCAAAACATCATCCATCACAAAGCTCTAGCTTCTCTCTAGATTTGGGCACTACTCTTGTAAGCTTTTGTTTTAAATCTATAATACTCCTGTTGGTTCTTGAGTATTCTAGTAGTTCTTGAGTTTACTCCTGTTGGTTCTTGAGTATTCTCCTTTACTTACTGTCTTTCAAAAACCCTCGAGTACTTAGCTATGGTATCCACCTCTATGGATATTCGTAGCTAAACCCTTCATTCGGTTGAATGGGTGTACTTGTATCATAAAATGTTTTAGGCCATACTCTTAGTGCCTCGTTGTATGCAAAACTTGTTCTATGTGCCATATATTAGGTTAGAACTTCCAAGGTTGAGTGGATGCTTGGAATGGCAAAGCTCTTCCGTGGGGGTTCGTAAACATACTCGGATAAGTGGATGCTTGGAATGGCAAAGCTTATCTGAGGAGTTTGACCTCTCTAAAACACCATTTAGTTGATCGGGAATGATTGAACAAATGGATGCACATAGGCTAATATACCTTGGAATGGGGTATTAGTCTAAATAGAACAAGTGCTCTATGTCTTGGAATGGACTAGACAGTGTGGCAAATCGAGTGCTTGGAATGGCCTTGATACACATTTGAATACTTAGTAGGATCATTAAAGGTCAATGATAAACAGATTATGATACAAGGCCCCTGAAGCCGAATACTTTCCTTAACTTAAAACATCACCTGCACTTTACTTTTCGGTCTCAATATCAACTGCAATATCAACTGCTCACCTTCCGCAAGAATTGCCCTTCACGCAACAATCGATGTAAGTCTTCTCCTTTTATTTTTAGTACTTTACTTTTATGTCATTTACTTTTCCGCACTAAAAACCAAAACCAACCACAAAGACACGTACTTGTTAACACTAAAACCTCAATCAACCTAAAATCACGCTCCCTTCCTGTACAAATCCTCAAAGAACAACTTATCCCCCTAATTCCCTTAGGTTCGACCCCTACTTACCACTTGCTACCCAGTAGTAAAGTCGCGAGTAGCGGAGATATAAATTTATTTTTGCACAGAGAACATCGCACCTTAACGACAGTGCGGTGGGCTCCGTCAAAATTGGCGCCGTTGCCGGGGAGTTAGCAAATGGATAGTTGTTCATTTTTCTGTTGTACATAATTTGCCATGTCGTCTTACTACGGCAAAAAGCCTTGGAACAATGAGGAGTTTTCCCCGCTATCTTTCGAACTTAAAATCCGCAAGAAGATCATCAACCTTGTGCGATCCCGGGACGAGTACTTGGCGTACTTCGATTCCATTGTGGCAAGCTGCGCGCACCACGGATTCGCATATTCATATCTTCGGACATTTCTTACTGGGATGAGACTTCCGAAGCTTTGCTTGCTAGATACTGCCGCAGGAGGGTCAATAATGGAATTAAGCGAAGATGAAGCCTGGGGCCTCATTGATGATTTGGCTGAGAGCACAAAACGAGGGCCAATGCACCAAACTGAAGATAAGGCACCAACGATGAAAGTGGACTCAGTACAGAACAAGCCCGGCATCACACCCATTGCAAGCTTGCCCGCAGCAAACCCGGAAGGAGACATCAGTATAAGGGCAGTAATGGACGTGGACGCGGCTCTAAAGGAACCAACATTGGAGCCCACAAAACTGACAGAGGATGAGGACGCATGGATAACTGAAGAAGAGCCTACATGGGATCTCACTCCCAAGCCATCCGAAGTAATGGACGAATCAGATACAGAAAGCATCGAGGAGGAGTCTTCATGGGAACTCACTACCGAAGCAGACGAGGAAATCAAGCTAGGCCCAGTCCTCATTTTCAATCTATCCGAGAAAGACTTGGCCCTTGTGGTGGAAGTCCCCCAATTTGTCCCCTCGGTTTGTATGCGGATCTCAGCCCCTAAAGATGAAGTAATCAATGATGAGGTGCAAGGCGAGTTGGAGCCAGAAAAGCCAACAATGAAACACTCCCTCTCCACGAGCCAACCAAGCAGTCCTGACAACTCGCTCGTGCTGAAACGGCCATTCACCTCTGTCGCAAAGAAGAGGGCTAGCAAAGAGCACAACCCGGATGCCAACCGTGCATACACAAAGAAGAGACCAAGACATGGCCCGGTGGAATGGAAGCCCGGATGGAGAAACACGAGAGCTCGGCTCCATAGACTAGCGGCTATGGTCGAAAGATCCTCACCTACTTGGGAGAATAGGAAGGAAAAACCACCGGAACAATGGAGTCCTGACCCGGGCACATCATCTCACAAGAGTCTTGAAAGGGTCAAGGCAAGAATCAATGCAGGAGCCGCGGCAAAATACGACCTGAGCCGCCCATGGGATCCAAACTTATGATCCAGGAATGAGGTACTGTCGAGCCAACGACGTTAAACAAAGGCACTGGTCGGGAGGTAACCCGACACCTATCTTACTTTCAATAATTTTCTTTTCTGTCATTTAGTTTTTACCATAAGTCGCTCTCACCCACTTTTTGTATAGAAGGAATGTCTAACATGTAGGAATCGGTTTTTGGAGCAAGATCAGATCAGCCAGGCAGCTTCCGAGAATTTACCGGGCCTGCGCTGAGAGTTCAAGGCCCCAGCCGAACTCCCTCGATTATCCAGCTCCAAGGCATGTCGTTCCACGACACGACACAGTAAAAGGGAGTTCAGTTCTTCTCTTTTCCTTAATGTCATTTCCTTCTCTTGTATATATTTGCATGACTTTTGAACTAAGTCTTGCTGAAAGGCAAGCCTTCGTTCAAAAGTGTGGGGTGAGAACTGCCGTTGCACATATTTTTTTCTTTTTCCTTTTCCCTTAATATTATCTTTTTGAAAATATGAACTTGAGAATGTGAAAAAGATAGATATAAGATCATGCATTTACCTTGTGAAAATTCAACTGTTTAAAAACATAGGATGTAACTTCTCATTTGTCCCTTTGTGCTGAGATAAACAGGGGATGTGGAGTTGATATAAACTGCCCTAGAGAGGCTTGGCAAGCACTCAAAGGATCGAATCTAACTATATGGTTTTCAAAGTCAGTGGAGGCTGCACTTCAGGTTTCAGTAAAGATTGAAATCATCTCTGCCGTGCAGCGTTTATGCAAGAGGCGGGACGGGAATCAAACCGTCCTATCTCTAGTCCTAGTAGCCGGGAAAATAAATGAGCGACCCTCATTTTGACCCGCGCGAAACGGCGAGGATGAGAAAGAGCGGGGAGGTATTTCCATATGCTTGCGGGCGACGATTGGACCTCCCAAAAAGGCTTGAGAAAATGGACTAGCAAGCCACAAAAAGGCAAAAGCTCAAAGAAGCTAATCAAAGGCCAAAGGCCAAAGTTGTGAAGGTTTTAACCGAACAAAAGTGAAGTACTCAAAGAGTCAAATCAAAGGCGAAAGGCCGATTCACTACAAAAAAAAGCTATCCCTCGCCAAAAAGAAATCAAAAAGGCTCAACTCAGTGAAACCCGAACCAAATCACGTGCTAGAGAAAGCTACAAGGAAACCATATAGTGCGAGTCGGTCCCGAGAATGCAGTCCAGGAGCCTAAAAAGGGCTATCTCCCGAAACATCCAAATTAATTTGCATCTCGGCGCGAAGGTACAAGTATCAAGTTTCTTCTAAGTATTTACACAGTTTAATTTGGTAATAAGTACGTAATGCATGAATTAGGATAAATCTAGTCCCACAGTCTCACTTTCATATTTTAAAAGTTTACTTAGATAGTGTGTGCCGCCCTTTAATAGCATTGTTCGGGACGAACAATTAAAAGTATGGGGTAATCTGATGGACCATAATTGTATGAATCATAAACACAGTTAAACCCACCAAATTAGACTCTTTGTCTATTTAACTTTTGCTTGTTAGTTCCGATATTTATCTACAGGGTATTTTAAAGTCTAGAGAGAATACAGGCTAAGGAGGAGTTTTAAGCTGAAATTATATTACGAGTCATTCCAAGGTCACGACCAGATGCCGACTGAAGAAATATCATGAACCTGACATGGAATCACTCAAAACAAGTCCAACCGAAGAGGCAACTAAAGGGCAACTAGGAGTTAGGATCCAACCGATGGCTTTTGAGAAGGAAAAGATCTCACTTCTCCTTCCCTCCTCACCACATGGGCGGCTAAAGCCACCCTCCACTCTCCTTGCGCCACCCAGGCCGGCGGCTCTTGGCCAAGCCACCTCACCCCGGCGGCTTTTGCTCCTCCACCCTCCTCATGCCAAGTGTTGAGATCTCAATCCATATGCCTCTCCTCCCTTGACAAGTGTATGGCTCTCCTCCATCCTCCATGCCTATAAATAGAGCTCCTCTTCTCGTTTGTAAATCATCCTCATTTCAAAACATCATCCATCACAAAGCTCTAGTTTCTCTCTAGATTTGGGCACTACTCTTGTAAGCTTTTGTTTTAAATCTATAATACTCCTGTTGGTTCTTGAGTATTCTAGTAGTTCTTGAGTTTACTCCTGTTGGTTCTTGAGTATTCTCCTTTACTTACTGTCTTTCAAAAACCCTCGAGTACTTAGCTATGGTATCCAACTCTATGGATATTCGTAGCTAAACCCTTCATTCGGTTGAAGGGGTGTACTTGTATCATAAAATGTTTTAGGCCATACTCTTAGTGCCTCGTTGTATTCAAAACTTGTTCTATGTGCCATATATTAGGTTAGAACTTCCAAGGTTGAGTGGATGCTTGGAATGACAAAGCTCTTCCGTGGGGGTTCGTAAACATACTCGGATAAGTGGATGCTTGGAATTACAAAGCTTATCTGAGGAGTTTGACCTCTCTAAAACACCATTTGGTTGATCGGGAATGATTGATCAAATGGATGCACATAGGCTAATATACCTTGGAATGGGGTATTAGTCTAAATAGAACAAGTGCTCTATGTCTTGGAATGGACTAGACAGTGTGGCAAATCGAGTGCTTGGAATGGCCTTGATACACTTTTGAATACTTAGTAGGATCATTAAAGGTCAATGATAAACAGATTATGATACAAGGCCCCTGAAGCCGAATACTTTCCTTAACTTAAAACATCACCTGCACTTTACTTTTCGGTCTCAATATCAACTGCTCACCTTCCGCAAGAATTGCCCTTCACGCAACAATCGTTGTAAGTCTTCTCCTTTTATTTTCAGTACTTTACTTTTATGTCATTTACTTTTCCGCACTAAAAACCAAAACCAACCACAAAGACACGTACTTGTTAACACTAAAACCTCAATCAACCTAAAATCACGCTCCCTTCTTGTACAAATCCTCAAAGAACAACTTATCCCCCTAATTCCCTTGGGTTCGACCCCTACTTACCACTTGCTACCCAGTAGTAAAGTCGCGAGTAGCGGAGATATAAATTTATTTTTGCACAGAGAACATCGCACCTTAACGATAGTGCGGTGGGCTCCGTCAGATTTCTCTAACCTTCGGATGGAATTCTCTATGGGAGGTCAGAAACACGTATTAAGAGGGGTAACAAAATCCAGTTGCAAAGCGACTAAAGGAAGCAGTCTCAACAACCTAATGCTACATGGACCTCAAATTGCATTGTTACAAATTAGAGAATTTTTAGAGGGCACAATAGATGATCTAACATTGGCACCCAGAGGACTTCTTTCGCATATATCTGTTACTGGATCTGATATGAGCAGAGACATGGTTCTACATAAATTATTATCTTCGTATTCTGATTTATTCAAGGAGCCTGCACCGTTAAACCCAGAGATGGTGCAATGTTATGGAAAGTTTTCAGCGAGAGAGATCATAGAAAGGGTTGCAATAAGCACAAATACTAAGAAAATCCTGAAGCCTCATTCATGGACTGGGGCTCTAGCTTCTGTTTCCAAAATCTACAAGGTTGTGCACGATAAGGGGAGTAATCATGGAATGTTGATGATTGATCTGATCGAGGGCAATAATTTGTGGCTTCTAGTCTCTGAATATGTTGAGAAGATGATGGGTGACATGGATGATGTTCGAGGGAAAGGTGATTATGTTGGTAGTACTGTTATATGCTTTGTGAAAAATACATCTCAGGAACTTGGTATTCTGATCAATGATGAACTTGAGGCCAATTCAATTGAAGTTGCATATAAGTGGCGTTGTACTGACTGCTTCAATCAGTCAAACGTTGGTAATATTGTCATGGTTATTATACAAGATGATAATATGGAGCTCACTGACAATCCTAAAGCCAGGAAGCAGAGCACTATGTTTTGGTGGAATTTGGTCTTAATAAAAGAGTTTCATCTGTGGGTTTGGATTCCTTGGAAATTTTGGATGATGTGGTCAACATATGTTGAGTGCCAAATGAGAAACTCTGCCGAAAGATCACTTAGGATCCTCAAAAACATAGACCAATTATTGAATATATCATCTTTTTCTACATTTAAGGTTTTGAAGTGGGAGCGACACATGATCACTTACACTAAAGGTCAACAGCCCTACAATTTAATTGATTGGTTCTGTATCAGAATGGGATCAAATCTGCTTTTTGGAAAATACATATCATCAAAATTGATTCTAAGAGAACCGATCCACACATGGATTGATGGAGAAGGGAAGCGCGATGCATTTTACTTAACCAATACCAATGTGTTTAAACTGACATATAGCATCTATGGGGACGCTGAGAAATGCCCGTTGCCTACTCCATTCCAGCATATGTGGTTCTCTAAACTCATGGGGTATTCCTTTAAGATACAATATAAACAAAGCAAAGCAAATTATGCTACTGATGCATTTAGCTCGAGTTACAGGTTCTCAACTACTGCAGATTACTCTTTCACAAGCTCACCAAGGATTTTATGATTCTATCAAACTTCTATGGCGCGCTAGGAAAGCGGTCAAACGTTGTAAAGAGGCTGCCACAAAGATTCTCGTCAAGTGGAAAGGTTTCCTTACAGAGCAAGCCACTTGGGAATTTTACCAGGATTTCATTAGCAAATACCCAGAGTTCCATCCTTGAGGACAAGGATGTTGTCGACAGGGGAGTATTGTGATAGGAAAATATAACATTTTAATACCTTTGGTTTAGTATTCAATTTCCTTTTTCACTGTAACTCGGTTTGGTTCAGAGGATTTGTAACTCGATTTAGTACCATTATGTAAACAGACACATCTCGTGCCTGAGAAATCAACAAACACATTTCACTGAAATCTCATATTCTCTCTCTTTTCCGTTATCCAAATCCAGCAATCCTTGAAGTGATTTTCTTCTCACAATCATCTTCTGGACTGGGTTTTCCTATCTTCGATCTCTCGGTGAGCTCTAGATAGGTATTAATCATCTGTGCTGCGAATCCGATCACATATTTTTGGATTGCTGCTGAATTGTTGTTGAAATATGTCGATTTGTACTTGAATTGTTTTGTAAATTTTGATATTTGATGAGATTTCGACTGATTGTGGATACAATTTTATTTTGTGAATACAATTTTTTATTATATTTGAATCAGATGGAAAAAGAGAAGCTTTTTTAGCTAAGCTTGTAAAAAAGCTGATGGCTGGCAATAATGGAAAACCTATTAAGAAAATCAGTCATGTGAGCTTTTTGTTCCCGACCATAATTGTAAGTGAAAATGCAGTTTGAAGTACTTACTAGTCTTGTTGTTGTACTTAGTTATGTAAACAGATGATCATAAAGATGATGAAGAGGTAGATCCATCCGAAGCGGTGTACTTGATAAGCTTTCATATTGTTGTGTTAAATCGGGATAAGCTTTCGACTTTCAACAATTCATCCACCAAATAATTGAATTGCGACGAGAGTTCAACAATGGAGGATGTTCAAAGTTTATCGGAGGTAAGCTAGTTGTTTGATGTTAACCCATGTTAGTTTCATACAATTAGATCCCATTTTTCGTACTGACTCCATTGATGTATTATGCCGTTATAATCTGTTGTAATTATTTGATGAAATTTTGCTTGGTTTGGAAATTAGTCTTTGGTTGTGTTGTTTGAGGATTTGCTGAGTTAGGGAGCATTTGATTTACTTTAGATCTGAGTTAGATAAGCTATTATTCAATTTAGTGATGCAGTTCACTCTTTCGCTTCATGTTGATGAATGGATGATTTATGTCTCTTGCATATCAGGAATGTGCAGTCCAGAAGGATGAAGGCTACAATCGAGGTGGAGGAAAGTCCTTTTGGAACAAGAGTAATCCACACTCTCTGGAACTTGTCTTATGGTCCATGATCCGTTAGTAATGTTCAGGGCTTCAGAATGTGTTCCGCGCTGGTGATATATAATCCCAAATGTAGGGAAGAAGAAGCCAATGACTAAGATTACAAAATAAAAAGTTCTTTTATTAGAATACTAGAAGGATTTTGTACAAATTTGACACAAATGAAAAAAAGAACAACCATCCTGATTAGTTTTTTCATGGTTGGTAATGTGGTGTATTTTTGTTATTTTATGGACCTGTATTAGGGCTCAGGCATTCAACGACTTTTTGTAGCATTCATATGATGAAATGAGATGATTACTTTTTGTGAATGTTCTTTTTATTTTGGGAATATATTTGTTATTATGTGAACATAATTTCTATTTTGTGAACACGTTTTCTATTTGTGAATACAGTTTTTATTATGGGAACATAGAATTTTGTTTGTAAAGATGTGTATTGTGAATGAAGTTGTAATTAGGCTTCCTGCACTTAATGGCTGCAACAATTCATGTGTTGATTTTGTTTATGAGTGCTCATCATTAGCTGACACTTTTTTCCAGTATATCGTGTTCACTTTTACTTTGTGAATACTACTTTTATTATGTGAACATAATTGTTATTCTGTGAGCAATAGTTTTACTTCGTCAAATCTTTTTATTCGAAGTTCACATTTTGAGAATAACAGTCACATAATGAATTTAAAATTCCCAAGAGACCAATCACAATATAAAGCCAAGGTTCACAAATATGAATAACAACAGTAGTTATTGTTTGGTGAACGTTATTATCATTTTTAGAATACAAAAGTTACTTAATCAACACAACTATTATCTAGTGAACAAACCTGCACATCTTTACATTCCAACTATTATTCAAATATGATGGTGACTCTATACTCATATCGACTTCGAAGATGAAAAGGTGCCCTGAGATTTTGGTTCATTATTTGGGTGAACCATATGAGTGATTCCGTAACACAACTCAGAGCATTCAAGTCTCGATCTCCGGCACTTGGCAGTGCGCTTAGCTGTCGGAAGCACCATCACAAAATCCGAAAGCTACTGTCTGCGCACTCATCCACATCTAAGTTGAAATGAATAAGGTGGCAAATGATCAATCGCTATAACTGAATCACAAATTGTTATGCATCATAAGTTCAGTATGGTTAGTATTAGATTGCAGATGAATGTGAGCCATACGAAATGTAACATATAGCTAGCTCATGAACTGATTACTATAACACACTACAACATCAAAATTTTACTCCACATTTAGAGAAATTGACATAACATAAATCAAGTTCATCATGGGATGGATGATTCAAGAGGGTCAAGTTTCCTAAATAAGATATATCCTGCTGGTAATGATGTTTCAGTTTCCTTCTACTCATTTTCTCCCCCACGTCATTCACAACTGAACATATTCAAGTGCGAGTCTTACTGGTTAGCAACAAAGAACCTAAGCCTAAATAATGACTTACTGATTTTAATGCTGCTCTAACATAATACACTTGAAAAATTAGTAAAGCCAGTGCAGTTGGAAAATGTAACGAGGCTACAAGGTTTGCTTTAAACATGTAATCAATTTGCTGTTAGGAATATTAAAGCTGAGAGAGAAATAAGCACCATCACCAACAAACTGTACACCTTGCTCAAGTAGGCACTCGCACACCCTTCCCCTGCATGTATCCGTCCAAAACCATCTCGCCACCGCCCTAATCGCCTGCATACTCAAAACCACCGGCCCTACTCTTCTCACCATCGACCCTGGATATAAAAAACAATAATCGTAACAAGCCCGGAATATTGGGAATATGGATCTGAAGCCAAACTCAGTCACGAATTCAGTCGAAGATGATGAAATTTGGAAAATCGGATTGAAGCCCAGATTGGCCGACCCAAACTCCGTCTGAATCTCAAACGATCGTAGCTCAAAACCGAGGGTGATGAAGCAGTAAGAACAGGGATCGGCCGTCTGAATCGTATCTCCTTCTGAATCTTAAACGAATCGGACGTCTCCGGTGTTGCGGCCGGCGAGCATGAATTCAGATGCAGAAGGTTTGGTTAGGTCTGGCGATTCTTCTCAACTGATTGAATTTGATTTGAAAATTATTTGATATATTGTAAATTAACGGAGGTTAGTCTTAAGTGTTTAATTACAATCAAATCCCTAGTATATATTAATTAATATGTAAATTTAATTTTAATTAATTAGATCTCATCCATCAAATTATTAAATCAAGCTGTTTAGATTACATTTTATTTTTTACTGAACTTAGCACTTTGTATATGATCCATATCTTATATATATATATATAGAGGAGTGTTCAAATGTTACACCCATTTTATTGTGTTATGTGTTACATCAATCTCAGCCTTTAGATCAAATGATCTAAAGGTGCAAAATGAAAATCAAAAAGTTAAAAATAGACAAAGTTATTTGTCATCTTGCACTTTTGTCTTTTACCTAAAAGACAAAAGTGTAAGATGGAATCTGGACCTTTAGATCAAAAGATCCAAAGGTGCAAAATCATGTAACACATAACACATTAAGAACACATAACATTTGAACGCTCTCCTATATATAGGAGCGTTCAAATGAGGCAAGTCTCCCAAACGTGAGGCAACGTGAGGCACGATCTCAACCATCCATCAATCCCCCGTGCATTGTGGGCGCGCCACGTGTCTAAATAGTAAAACCCACTACCAACAGAAAAAAACAAAAAGCAAAACACTATTCTGGTACTATTCCCTACCACATATACAAAATGAGTGACTCACAATGTGCCTCATTTGCCTCAATCTTACAACCCTGCCTCAACCGAGTGCTCCCATATATATATATATATGGCGTTCGGTGGAGGCAGGGGTATAAGAATGAGGCAGTGAGGCACGATCTCGGCCGTCTGTGGAGTTGATTGGACGCCGCCACGTGGCACGAGCCACCAAATGCGTTCACACTTCTTTTACTATTTGCATAGTGTTTTACTATTCGTTGCCACGTGACGCGCCCACAATGCACGGGGGGTTGATGGATGGCTGAGATCGTGCCTCACACTGCCTCATATTTGGGAGGCTTACCTCATTTGAACGCTCCTCTATATATATAGGGGCGCGCTCAAATGTTGATGAAAATCAAGGAACCAATCAAAAGCGAGGAACACGGGCTTACGATGCACCCTCAAAGCACGGAGGGTTGTGTGGGTGAGAGTGCACCGTAGTTACGGTGTTCCTCGCTTCTGATTGGTTCTTTGATTTTCAATAACCAATCAGAAGCTCCATAACACATAACACATTAAGAAGGTCATAACATTTGAACGCTCATCTATATATATATATATAGAGAGGGGCGCGCTCAAACGTTACCACCTCTTACAATGTTACCTATTACCCAAATCTACACCATTGTATGTGTTTGATCAAAGAGACTACACATAACCACGTGTAAAGGTGAGATGGCATGTGAGTGTGCATTGAGGTAAGTTGTTGGGGGTATTTGAGTCCAAATATCTTCTCTCAAAAGCAACTCGTCCCAAAACATGTCTACTCACCTGACAACATCATATCACACATCTTTTATGTTTCTCCTCTCTCCTCTTATTCTCTCTCCTCACATTCTCTACGTAGTACGTACAAGAGTGCGGTTCCGGTGAGAAATACAAATGTGGTGAGAAATAAGAAAATTTAATATCCGTCAGATTAGTTAATTAAACGGCTTAGATTAACCTCAAATTCACAATTGATTAGCTAGATAATAATCGTTAAAGGGCAAATTAGGTACAGAAACAAAATTGAAAACCATAATCCCGATTTTCTCTCCCCCAAATCACTAAAACAAAGATTGCGGAACCCTAAATTGGTTCGAGACGGAGGCGAACCAATTCGACGGCGACTTGAGGGTTCGAGATGGCGACTAAATTGCGGAACCCTAAATTCGCAGACCGAGGCGATTGATAGCAAACGACGTCCCGATTAATTGCGGACGGAGCGAAACAGCGGAAAAAAGCTACGCATGTGTACGGTACGATTAAATTGTACTCCTTCTACGCATCCCGTGGTGTTATAGTCTTCTATACTTCGATTATCGCGGTTGTTGCCGTCAATGTTAGGGTCTAAGAGATACCCGATTAGGTTGGACGATTGAACGCATTTTAGGTTTTACGGGTTAGAAATTTCTAATTGAAGTTGTTGTTACGGATTTGTGTTTGATTTCGATTTGTGTCCGGTAAAATTCGACCCGAAAATTCTTCGTAGATGCGTAGCTTTTCATTGCATTCATAACTGCGTAGCTTTTCAATGACTATAAAATGCGTCTCATGTCATACATACTGCGTAGCTTTTCAAGCGTAAAAATTTGACATAACACCCAATCACGATTTCTTTCATTAACTGTAAACTGCGTAGCATTTCATATATAACTGCGTAGCTACGTAGCTGCGTACTTTTTCATTTCATACGTAACTGCGTAACTGCGTAACTGCGTAACTGCGTAACTGCGTAGCTTTTCATTAACTGTGGACTGCGTAGCATTTCATAAATAACTGCGTAGTTGCGTAGCTTTTTCATTGATACATAACTGCGTAACTGCGTAGCTTTTCAAGCTTTTCATTAACTGTGGACTGCGTAGCATTTCATAAATAACTTCGTAGCTGCGTAGCTTTTCATTTCAATCATATCTGTGTAACTACGTAGCTTCAATTACTACGCATTTTCGTGATTGAAACATCATAACAGGTATTTGTCATTGTAATATGCGTAAGATTAAATGTAAAATGTGTAAGATTTAAAGTAAAATGCATAAGATTTAAAGTAAATGCATAAGATTTAATGTAAAATGCCTGAATATCATTTGATCCTTTTATCTGTTCCAGTCGTTCTTTTTCGTCTTTTAAGTATTTTCATTGCATGGCTGAAACTTTTCAGGAAACTGCCCATGAAAAGCTCAAAAGTGAGAATAGTGCGGCAAATCATAATAACAGTGAGAATAGTGCGGCAAATCACTCAGAGGCCATCTGTATAATAAACCATATTAGTTGATAGGGCTAAATATTTATATTAGTTATACTGTATACATGAACATCTTTTATTTGGAAAACTCTCTGGTTATTTTCAGTGTTACATAACCAGAAACATTACTTTCTCAACAAAAAAACAAAAAGAAAAGAAAAGATGTTGGGGATTGGCTTTCGAATTTGGCCGCAAGAGAGACTTCAAATCAGCAATGGTAGAGCAGAAAACTTGGACTGCTTCTTCTTCTTTGTTGTAATAAGGATTCACTAAGGAATCGTATGAACTGGATATCACAATCGATCGCGTTGTCGCTTTTCGAATTCAATATTTCGACCCTGTATTGTAGTCGAGGGTTGTACGAAACTTGAACGGGGATAATCAATTGGAACAATTTCTATTCTCGACTAAAGAATTAGAAATCAAACTTGAGTTTGAGTGTTTATGGAAATCAAGCAAGGTTTGGAATCAAGAAGTGATTCTCTATGAGAGTAATTGGATTTTTTGTGTGCCCTCATACTGTCCATGACCTCCAATATATAGGAGATCAAAAGGGACAAGGAGCAGGTGTGTCTGAACAGAACAGCTGTGTCTGTCAAACGTCGCCGCGTTTTCCTTCAGCATTAGCGGGCGCTTTTTCCTTCAGCATTACGCTAATGCTTAAGGAAAACGCGCCCCTTAATGTTTACTGAAAACGCGGTCAATTCCAGGAGCGTTTTCCCTTTACATTATCAGCCGCGTTTCGTTAAGACATTGTCGTAATGTCCAGTCAAAACGCGCCCCACATAATGTCAAGATAAAACGCGATCCGCACTGAGTTTTATACACAAAACTCATTCAACGGAAGTTCCAAACCTTTCATATCATTAGGGTATGCTACCCTAATATATTGTAATATTTATACTAAGTCCGAAAACCCTAAAATTACCAACAAAAGACAACTATAGTTCATGTTTCATGTTTGTGTGTGTGTCATATGATTCTCACTTCCCATTTCTACATGGCCACTAATGATGAGCAAGCCACTGAATGTATATTGCTTGTTCACTTACTACTAAAAAAATTCAGGTATTCTCAGGACCTAGAAGATATACTCCACCAAATCTATAGTAAGATGGACCTGTTATTGTTTTCTGAGGAGGATGAAACCTCTAACTTCCTGCTCAATAGTGAAGATAGCAGTCAGTCTCTCAGAGAAAGACTGGGAGTAGATTCATTTGGTGAGACCAAACCAATTCTTGGACCAGCTTCGACAGAGCACAAGTCACATAAACAACTGAGAAATAATAAGTTGAACTTGAAAGGGGATAGTAGCATGAGCCACATGCTGAAGCTGGCTAAAGCTCAAGAACAGAGAGAAAGAGCACGAAGATTCTCATCCTTCACAAGTTGGATACCCGACTTGCAAAGAGTCTGGGCCCCAAAACAGCAGACTCATCTTACACATTCTCAGTTTGATCTTTCACAGAAGCATTCGAAAAGACCAAGTCGGCAATGTGCCAGCCTTGACATGGTTTTTGAAACTCCAGAGAGCAACAAAAAGTCGTGCTCACGAAGAAGTGTCGAAAGCCCTTGCAGTGTATCCAAGGCTTTGTTTCAGGATACTCAAGATTGATGCAAAACAGGTTCCACCTATCATGTACAAGCTTTTCTATATAAAGCTGCTGTAAAATTAATATTTAGCATCATATTATGTATGACCACGACTTACAGTGTTTTTTTTTCATCAATAAAACTGGTAAAATTGTTTTTTTTTGTGTGTGTAAAATTGCTTCATCTGCATTTATGGATTGTATCCAACTAGGATATACTACTCATGTAACAAGACTTATTAGTATTAGTATTCTATTAGCAATGACCAACATCAGGAGACATAGATTTTACTTTAAAGTTGGAAATAACATTCTACATTTCGTGATGGAAACATCATAACAGGTATTTGTCATTATAAAATGCGCAAGATTTAATGTAAATGCGTAAGATTTAAAGTAAAATGCGTAAGATTCCTGGTAAAATGCGTATGATTCCCATAAACATGAAAGCGTTCATACAATCCATGGTGTAAAATTGTTCAGTCAAATATAATAATTATAACAACAGGACTATTATTCTTAAGGGAAATTACAACAACATTATTTGCGTTCTCAAGGCTGCCTGCAGCCATATGAGAAGTTGGATGAGTTATAATCCCCTTTCTTCTTTCTTCTGATTTCATTTCTTTGAGCCATGGAAATAATGAGCCCAAACTCAAAAGTAGCATCATGGAGAAACATTAAGCGGCGAAGATGTAACCAAAGATGAGCCCTCCTCTTGTACCATTTTTGTCATTGTAGTTAGTATCAAGCAAATCTGAAAACAGATTACATAATCATTAGCTGTGCAAATCCCCAAATTGAATATCAAAAACAGAACAACAGTCCATCTTGAAATTTAATTGAAGTGTAGTCCAGCACACAAAATTACACAAAATTTTACACAAGCTCAACTTCAATTCTCAACCAATGCTAACATTACAAACTCACCAAGATAAACTAAGTAGCAATATATGAGAGGAGAAGTATTACCACTTCTGCTTCCCGTCACTGCATAAGACTTAAGTTCATCCCTGTCTGATGGTATGTGAAATTCCAATATTGGCTTGAACTTGATTCATACCTGTCAAAATCCAATAAAAGTATGTTAAGAACTTTGATTCGACAATAAACTCACTAAGAAACTTATCAAATCACAAAATTCCGCACATAAAGAGCAAATTATCAATTTAATGACACTATAAAATCAAAATCAAAAATTAAAAAACTGCACATCCTCTCAAAATTAAAATCAAAATCAAAAATTAAATTACCAGCAGATTGGAAAGAACCCCAATTTCCAAAAGCGGCTGGGAAAAAAAAGGAAACAGCCTCCATCTTTCAACATTGTATCTTCTTTTGCCTCACAAATTTCCGATACCTCCTTCTCCCAATCAATTACCGCCGAAACAAGCCTCACCCAATTTAGGGTTTCCGACACCCCGTCGATTTCACCCGACAACACTTCGTTTTAAAATTCAAGAAATTGAAAAACTGCGAATCGAAGCTGGTATGGGGTTCTATTGAAACTAAAGAAATTGTGGAAGGATTAGAAACGAGATGAAGAGTGAGAACGAATGCGAGGACTTCGACTTTCCAAAAAAAATGAAACGAGGATAGAGAAAGAGAAGAGAAACGAATGAACGTGTGCGAAAAATAAGGATTAATTTTAATTAGAATAAATCAAAAGACAAATATACCCTCATCAATGTAATTATTCAGTAAATAAACGAAAATATATTGGTAAAATCAGGTCCGTTAGATGATAAATCGGACGATTATTAAAATTTCTTATTTCTTATCAAAACTGTCATTTCTCATATGATCCTAACTCGTACGTACAAATGATATGAAACCCCACTTTCTCTCATTCTCTCTCACATTTTCATCTCCTCTGACAACATCACATCACACATCTAATTCTCTCTCCTAACCCACTTTCTCTCACCTTTAGAGGAATCCAAAATATCAAAACCCACTTTTAATATTAAAAAATCAAAACCCATTATCTCTCATATTTTTTTCTCTTCTCTCTCCTGAGTTCTGACAATAACCGCACATAATATTTTATTCAGTCAACACATATTTCTTATTTATCTCTGCAAACTGAGCGCAAAATAGAACGAAAGGAGAAGTGCAAATTGATGAAGAGTCGATAGAGGAAGTGTTTAACTTAGGAAATTTTTTTTTGATACATCAGGAAATTGATTTGGAACTTTAGACAAACTATAGTGAATGCAACTTTGGACAAGGTCTCATGTCCAACTTTAGACTAACCGAGTGCAAAATAGGACGAGAATGAGGCTCTTGAAGTGCAAACTGAATACAAATAGAATGACCATGAAAGAGTAAGTGCAAAACTGAGAGCAGAATAGGACGAGCGTGAAAAGAGTAAGTGCAAAAATGAGTGCAGAATACGTGAGCATGAAAGAGTAAGTGCAAAACTGAGTGCGAAACAGGACGAGCATGAAAGAGTAAGTGTAAAACTGAGTGCAAATTAGGAGGAGCATGAGGGAAAAAGTGCAAAGTATTTGCAACTCCAGATTGCACTTCCACCACCTCATTACCCATCTTCCGAGATTGCACTTGCCCTGCATCACCAACATTCTCAACCTCGTGTTGCTCATCTTCTTGCACTCCCACACCTTGCAAGTCTCCATCATCTTGCACTCCACCAGCTTGTAAAGGTCCACCATCTTGCACTTCAACACCTTCAAAATATCCAACACTTCGCAAACCTCCACCATCTTGCACTCCAACACCAACTCCAGATTGCACTTCCACCACCTTATTACCCATCTTTCCAGATTGCACTCCCACACCTTGCAAGTGTCCAACATCTTGCACTCCACCAGCTTGTAAAAGTCCACCTTCTTGCACTTCAACACCTTCAAAATATCTAGCACTTGCACTCCCACACTTTGCAGGGAGTATTGAGCATCAAAAGTGCAGAACAAGCGTGAGGAAGGAAGTGCAAAATTGAGTGTAAAATAGAACCAGCGTGAAGAAGTACAAAATAAGGTGAGTGTGAGAAAGTAAGTGCTAATCGAGTGCAGAATAGGGCGATCCTGAGAATATTCAAGTGCAAACTGAGTGCAAAATTAAGCGAGCGTCAAACAATAAGTGCAACCTGAACAAATTAGCATTGATTTAAAGTGCAAGGTAGAAACAATGAATTTTGTAAGATATCTCAAATTTCAAAATTCGAGACTATAGGTACAACCAAGATCACAATAGCAGGATAATAAAAAATTAGCCATGCCAACACAAGAATACTTTCAACATAAAATTCTACTTCTCATCCCTTAACACTCATCCCTTTAAGTTTCCATGCAAATACTATATAATATATGTTTGTTATTTTTAAAATACAAATGTTGACTTCTATCAACAACAAAAATATACAAATGTTGACTGATGTTCAACAAACCAGGTGCAAAGCTGCTTCAACATCTCCTATCATGTTTTGTAACCGAGGTTCCTTTCACCTCTGCTTGATGTTCATTGATACTGCATCTGGCCTCCTGGCTGTCAGGAAGAAGTCCCTGATTTCATGAATTTGCTCCATGTTAATCCCTCAAATGGAAAACAAACTATCAACGCCCAACGCATAAAAATGCCAAATCCAACAACAACGACACCAAACTGAACATAAGTACCAAACACACTCAGTCAAGCAAACCAAACTACCAAATCTCACCTCTCAAACTCCGCAAAACCACCGCAATTGCATAAACGGACAGATCCGATGCAGCAACTCACTCTGCTTCAAATCACAGCAACCGGTAGCAGCAATTACAATGATAAAAGTATAAAATGATATATGGAGCAATTAGGAATTACATGAAGATAAAAGTATAAAATGATATATGGAGCAATTACGATTACAGTTGACAGTGTAATGAACCCAAAACCATGAGATGCAGAATAATCTAAGACCCCTAAATACCATATGATACTGCCCTAACAAACATGTAAATAAGATCTTCAAAAAAACACCTCATACTCATATTTGCACTGAACAAGTTACGGCTAGCTGCATCAAATAAATACCCAACATGTACATTTCATGGTGATCTACATAGAGACACCTACGAATGGCCAGCACCTACAAAAATTACGAAAGAGCTTGCCTTTACCTCGACGTGAAGCATATCAACAAGTCTGACCTAAATCCTTAAAACTACAAGTATGACTAATTTCCACAATGCTTCACCCACAAATCAGTCATGCTAAGTCGCTGTTTTCCATAACCCTCGGCTCAAAAAAAATCGAATTACCTTCAAAAGCGTTGATAATATATCCGAATCGATCCCGGGAGGCAGTCACTCAATGCTCCACTCTCCAGTCCACACGACCAGGTGTAGCACAGTCTTGTACCCAAGTGTGTACTTCCCACTCTTCATCACAAGCGCCGGTGTGATTCTCTTTAGCCTTCTTCTGCACACATCACCAAAAGACTAAATTCATACCCTAACCTTAAACGCAGATCTCAAATCGCAGCACCTACTAATTTTTCAGTGAATGGAAGTGGTCCAGATCTGATGTTGTCCATAGTCCCAGGTTTCAGATCAATGAGCAACGCTCTCGACACAAACCTCCCACCACTCGCCTCGGCTCCAGATCCATAAACGCCGCTCTCGGCACAAAACCCGCCTGAACCCCTGGCGCCTCCAACTGCACAACCACTAACTCTGATCTCTGCAACCGCCTCGAACCCCTGCCACCTCCAACTACATCGCTGTCTTCAACGTTGTCGTCGTCCTCACCATCAGTTTCAGAGATCCCGTACCGATAACGCCTCCAGCCGTGTCTCCTTCGTGAACGCCAATCTCTGTATCAAGTATCAACTTCTCATATTTGTTCTCTGAAAATGGGGAACGGAGAAATGGAGAATCGAGTTTCGAATTAGAGAGAGAAATGGATTGAGACGTCTAATGAGAAAGAACAGGGGACATGACAATGAAGTTAAATGTCCAGTTTACCCTTTGTTTCAGAATTTTAATTAAATTATATGAGTAAACAATAAAAAAGGAATGAGTATCATAAGACAGATGGCAGCATGGTGGAGCATGGATGAAATTGGATCAAAGGCTGAGATTAAGGTAGTAGATAACATCCTAAGAGGGTGGTAACGTTTGAACGCTCTTATATATATAGGGACGCGCTCAAATGTTATGGTTGTTTAGAGTGTTATGTGTTACGGTGTTCTGATTGGTTAATGAAAACAAGGAACCAATCAGAAACGAGGAACATGGGCACTACGGTGCACCCTCAAAGCACGGGGGTTGTGTGGGTGAGGGTGCACCGTAGTTACGGTGTTCCTCGCTTCTGATTGGTTCCTTGAATTTCAATAACCAATCAGAAGCTCCGTAACACATAACACTCTAAGGAGGCCATAGCATTTGAGCGCTCCTCTATATATATATATATTATATATATATATATTATATATATGGGGGGCGTTCGGTTGAGGCAGGGGTATAAGAATGAGGCAAGTGAGGCACAATATGAGCCACTCATTGTGTTGATGTGGCAGGGAATATTATTTTGCTTTTTGCTTTTTACTGTTGGTAGTGGGTTTTACTGTTGGTAGTGTGGGTTTTACTATTTGGACATGTGGCGCACCCACAATGCAGGGGGGAGCGGTCGGTTGAGGCAAGGTTGGTAGAATGTTGCAAGTGAGGCACATTGTGAGCCACTCATTTTGTATATGTGGCAGGGAATAGTACCAGAATAGTGTTTTTGTTTTTTTGCTTTTTACTGTTGGTAGTGGGTTTTACTATTTGGATAGGTGGCACGCCCACAATGCACGGGGGTTGATGGATGGTTGAGATCGTGCCTCATGTTGCCTCATTCTTAGGAGGCTTGCCTCATTTGAACGCTCCTCTATATATATAGTCAAGAAATAATAATTGAATTTGTCATACATGGTTATATGGTAAATTGTTAAACTATATAAATTTAAAATAGTATAGGCACCAATCATGCCTATAAGGGAAAAAACTTGAAAATTTAATAATATGACTCAAGAAAAAATGATTTTATTTTTATTCACACATGTTGTATGATAAATTAAAAATCATAAATAATTAACTTAAAAATAATACTTTTTCGTAGTATGAAATTTAAAGAAAACTAAAATATTACAGTTAAAAATACACCATGAAAAATATATAGATAATAAAGAAATAGTATTTACTTTTACTTTGACTAACGAAGTTAACTCCATCCGTTAACTTTAACGGATTTCTTGAATTTGCCCCCTAATTGGAAATTGTGATAGTTCCGACCTCAAATTAGAATTGAGTGATAGTTCGAGACCCCTTTTTGTACTTTTCCCAATCAAATATATACAAAACTCTGGAAAAATGTTTATGATGTTTTATATATATGTGGGTAATTCGCAGAAACGAATTATAAGGACAAAGAGTGTGAAGTACATGTCAAATCTCTTGTCGTTGGCTAACTTCTTTAACGGAATTGTGTGGGTATTCTACGCATCCCTCAAATTTGACCCTTATATTTTGGTAAGCCATCCTCTCGTATCATACTAACGCATCACTCACAATTATAATCACTACTGGATTGAATTTCTTCTTTTGCGTGACAGGTTCCATATGGATTGGGATCAGTCTCAGGTCTAGTTCAGCTAATACTGTATGCCATGTATTACAGAAGTACCAACTGGGACGAAGAGCCATTAGGAAGACTATCTAAAGAACCACAAGTCCAGCTAGCCTCTACCACGCCCCCAGTCTAACTAGTTAAACCGTCCAACAATTTTGCTGACTGCTCCCTTATTCATACTCAGGTGCAGTCTTTGATAGACAATGGGAAATGTACTAGGATAATGTGTATGTATATATATTTTTAAACTGTTTGCAAAATATTCTGCTTTATTGATTAGTAGAAATTCCTTATTGATTAATTTCACAGTTTTTGCTGCATTACTAGAGTCAAGATCAAGTGTAAACCTGATTTTTGGTTCAAATTACAAACTGATGAATTATGATACACTTCCTACGAACTATATCATGCTTTTATCCAAACGAATTGTAGGCCACTTTTCCGAATTATATCATAGTTCGTAGGAAGCGTATCATAATTCGTCGGTTTGTAGTTTGTACATGATATGTGCTGTATGTAAAGTTTAGGCAAAAGACTGATTGAGCTACAGTTGGTTAGCTGTGGAAAAGATTGGTATCAAATTGAATGGGTGCAATCAGTGTTATAAAAACCGGACCGGTCATCGAACCGGTCAAGTCACTGGATCGATGGGTCAATGGTTCAATCGGGTCGAATCGATTTGACCCGCATGAATTAAAAATAATAAAATAATATACTTATATATGATATTATAATTTAACATATTTATGACTTGAATAAATATTACATGTTTATGATCTGATTACAATAACATACCATAACAAATTTAGAATTTACTAAAGTACAAATCAATAATACAACAATAACAATTTTAGTCTTAATTTGTAAGTCACAACAATAAGAGATTTCTAAGATTAATTGAATTTCTAGCTAAATTGATAGTAAGTAATAAATTTTAGATTTGATAAATGAATATACATTATTGAAACAAATAATAAAACAAGAATCATGTTTAGCTTGGTGGAAGGAGAGGGGATAATTATTGAAGAAGACTAGGTTCGAGTCTTGTCCAAGTCAAATTAAATATATATTTTTTCAAACCAAATCGAACCGATTGAACCGATCAAATTACGTTTTAATAAAAAATTGGGTCAACCGGTTCAACCGACCGGGTTTTGACCGGGTTTGACCAAGTTTGACCGATTCATTGCATATCCGATCCGATTACATAATCGGACCGATCACCGGACCGGTTCCCGGTCCAACCGGTCGGTCCGATCTGGTTTTCACAACACTGGGTGCAATTGTTGAGGCTGGGGGATCTTTTTCACAGCAGGATTGGGGCTCTGTTCTCTCCATCATGTGCATGCGCGCTTTGGCATTGAACTTAGATTTTTGAAAAATACTTTATATAAGATGATCATGCGCACTAATGACCCTTGTCGCATGTTTTGCTACCTATATACCCTTATTCATACCCATACTAATTATCATCATATAGATACCTAAACCCAGTGGCGGTTCCAGCGCTTCATGGAAGGGGGTCCTAAATTTTTTTTTTCAAACACGATATAGGTGCAAAAAATTTTCTATATATATTTTTTTTGCTTATATTTGATGATATAAGCTATTTTTTGTAAATTAATAAAGTTTAAATTCATTTAACGATCTAACTTTGAGAGGGCATGAAAGACACGACGATTACCCTATAAGGTCGAGGTATATACTATCAGAGAGATAATTTGGCGGGCTGTAACTCTTCAATTGACACCAAGATATCAATCGGATGTTTAAGCAACCAAAACATATTTAGAATAAGATCGCATAACAAGTGTACACAGTCAATCACATGTAACATTAACAAGTTTTGTAACCTATAACGGGTGGACAGAGCACCACTTGAGAAATCAATCACCTAGCACATGAAGCTAACAATAAGGGCTACAAAATTTATGTTAACACCCAAACACAAGTCAAATGTTAAGATGACCAAAAACTAAGTCGAAACAGGTTAGATGCTTGAAGTCTGCTAATGATCAGTCAACCTTATGAAGCTCATAGAGGAGTCATCTGGTGTCCTTTGAAGATGATATATGTATGGATAGAAAGCTAAATGAATGTTCTATAAATTTCATGTGTAATTCAAGATGAAAATCGGAGGTTAAACTGATTAAAATAGCGACCAAATATAGATGGTTAATTGATATTTGCCGAAATTGAGGTAGATCTGAGTCAATCTTCTGAAGCTCATAGAGGCGTCATCCGGTATCCGTTGATGAAGATCCATATATATCTAGAAAGCTAATTGAATGTTCTATAATTTTCATGTTTACTGAAAGATGAAATTCAGAGGTTAAGCTGATAAAAATAGCGAACTTTCTGAAGCGAGGAATCGAAATTTACCGGAATCGAGGGGGTCTGAGCTAACTTTTGGAAGCTCATAGAGGCGTCATCCGATGTCCGTTGAAGATGATCTATATATGAATAGAAAGGTAATTGAATGTTCTATAACTTTTATGTTTACTCCGATATGAAATTCGAATATTAAGCTCACTAAAATAGCTATCGAAGATAGATACTTGATCAAAAATATTCAAAAAAAAATTTGCTCCAAATGTTAGGGGTGTCCCGGGACCCCCTAGGACACCCCCTAGAACCGCCTCTGCCTAAACCAGTATGTACGCACGGGACACAAGTTTGTGAAAATTGTAGTCTGGGAAAGTAATTGTGTTGTGTTCTCCTACATTCAAAAAATTTCCCTGAAACCGTGCCGATAGCCTTTGAAATTTCGTAAGAGTAAAAGGAGAGTTACAAATTGCGCTCGTAGCCAAAGGCACTAGACAAAACAACACTTCTTGAAAACATAGCTAAGTCTAAAATGTTTTGTAACGAGCCTCAAGGAGCAGCCAGGGACCACTGCAGTGCCAACTGGCCAAAAGTCTGCAACAAGGGCGCGCACTACAGCCAACAGGCCCAGCAATAGAAGGATGCACCAGAACACACGCTACTTGGAGTCTGAGTACGTACGAGAATAGCGTACATGCTGACATAGGGTAGCAGTAGTAGGTAGCCGATAGGGTGAAAGAAGTTGATTATCAGCATAAAAGCAGTTTGCATTCAGTTCAGATGTAGGATATTTATCCAGAAGTTTTCTCAACTCAATCATGTATGGTGGAATCATCAAAGATTTTTCAAACTCTGTCTGTAACTCACTAGAGGCTCGAGAAACTCTTTTCCATTCACTCGATCTCTTCCGTTTCATCGATTTTGTCTGCATCCTCCTTTTCTTCCGAAAAAAGGGAAGGAGAAGGATCTTCTTCGGTGGATCCCTTATGTTCCTCTTTAGTCCACTTCGTTTCTTATCAAATTTTGGTGCCGTTACCGGGGAGCTGCGCTTCGTCGAAATGGTTTCATTTTAGTTTAATATTTTTCCTTATTTTATTTTTTGTGATTCACTATGTCTTCTTATTTTAGTGGAACAAGTGGTGACGAAGAAGACGATGAGGAAGATGATGGTTGCGGGATAAAAAGAGAAGTGATTCGTCTTCTTCCAAAATTTTCTGGAGCCCCTGGAGAAAATTCTATAATGCACATGAAGGAGTTTTGCAATATGTGCTGGACTTTTAAACCTAAACGAGTAACACCGGAAGAGTTCATGTTTAAGGCTTTCTATTTCTCATTAACTGACTCTGCAAAATCTTGGTTTATCTTTTCATTCACAGATTATATGGGCACTTGGGAGCAATTATGAGATAAGTTTTTATGGAAGTATTCTCTACCTTCAAGCCCTGAAATTCGAAGAGAGATTACTACTATTCAGCAGTTGCAAGGGGAGACATTGTATGATTACTTAGAACGCTTCAAAGACCTTCTAGTAAGATATCCGAATCATAAACTGACAGAGCTTAGTCTTATTGAGAGCTTTCTTGACGGAATGCTTCCACTAGAGCGTTGTATGCTTGATGCTGCTGCAAGAGGCTCGATAATGAATTTCAGCATCAAGAAAGCATGGAAGCTGATAGACACAATTTTTGAAGGTATGAGATGGTATACCGACACAACAAGACCTATGAAACACAGACGATGAAAGATGATTCACTGCCAAACATCGCATGCAACAATATAGTCATAGGATTACCCGTTGAGGAAACTCAAGCTTTAGAGGCAGAGGATAACTCCATCGCCATCGATGAGATACACACAGAGAAAGAACTAATAATGCCCACAATAATCTCTAAACCACCTCAAATTATAAATTTTTTTGATACACCTCTTCCACTTCTTGTGCAGGATAACATCATCCAAGATGATCATAAAGAGCCGAAAGAAGAAGAGGTAGGAGAACAAGAAGATGAGAATAAATTCAGACGAATAGTGCCAGTCACATACGGGGAGGAAATATGTTCTAGCGAAGAAAACTCCACTACTTACCTTTGCACACAATCGACTACTAAAAATCCTGAGGTAGGCAGTGAATCTGAGATGGAGTTACATATGACTAATATCCCTATTGTATTGTACTTGCAGAATGGTGAACTTAAAGATTCCAGTATTGTTATTGATGTCCCACTACGCAAAACTAGAAATTGGATCGCTAACTACAAACTGCCATTCAAAAACACACTCGTGATTTGGAAGCATCATAAGGAGAAGAAACAAGCTAGGTCTTGCAAGCATGTCTCTAGCGTAGTTCCGTTCGAGTTACCAAGACATGACAGTATTGTTATTGATGATTTGAGTAACGATTGAGTTATGCGTAGAAAGGCCGAATCTAGACTAGCAACTCATATTCATGTGCATCTATTCAGGACGTCGAATGAATTGTGGTGTTATATTTGTTCTCTTCTATGACTTGTTCCTGTTCGGGACGAACAAGTTTTAGTGTGGGATGGTTTGAAGAGTCGTATTTATACGACTCGTTGATCAATTAATCCCATTTATTTCGACACTTAATTATGCGAACAATTACTTTTTAGTATGGTTTTATATTTCAGGTGTTTCAGAAACTTTAAGAGGAAACACGCATAAAAGGCGACATTTTATGCCAAAAGCACCACAGTGGCAGATCAGACCTTTGGATGGTCGACAGAGTACTGGGAATTGACCACTGATCAGAAAAATACGAGCTACATGTCAATGCGTAGCTGACTCAATTGTCTACAACTCTTTAGTTCACACCAAGAGCAGCCAAGGTCATTTGGATGGTCAAATCGAGAGTCGAAGTCAAAGCTAACGCGCAGAATGGGTGAACTATCTCCGAAATGATCTCGGACCGTGTGCATTTTAAGTGCGCAGTCCGCCCCGATAAAGTGTTCATCGTCTGGGAGCTAATATGTTTATAGCCCGCGGCTGACGTCAGCAAGTCCGAATATTGGAAATCTATGCCCAAAACAGACTTGGAAAGCCAATCAACTTATAAATTAGGGTTTTGGGAAAAGTTTCTAATTCATTCATTCCTACCTTGAAGAATCAACACGACGGCTCTGGAGGAGAAGGCGAAGTTTTCGACGAAGAGAAGAGATTTTTTACTACTTTTCATCATGAATAGTTTTGTTTTTATTTCGATGATGTGTAGCTAAACTCTTAGTTCAGTTTACAGTTTCATTATTGTGACTTATGTTTTGAGACTTTATTCTTAATGCAATTTCATGTTTCTCTAGTTCTTGTGCTTCATCCTATGAATTGAATTGTTTGGTTAAGTAGAAACTTTGTCGTAAAGCTTAATTTGACAACCAATTCTTACTGTTAATATCTACTGGAAACTTATCGTAACACCTAGATTTAATAATACATTTGCCAGATTATTTAGTTTGAAAAGAACTAGAAGTTTAATACCTTTGTCGGGTTACATTGTGGTGTATCACCTTTGCCGGGATACTTTAGGATATTACCTTTGCCGAAAATCCACACTTAGAAACTTGAGATTTGATATTTAGCAGTCGATGATAAACTTGTCTCAATACAAAGCTTAAGCTGAATGTTCTCTCTAATTGAAACTTCTTGCTATTTTCTCTTTTGCACTCAAAATCACTCACAACCCCCTTCTTTTTAATTGTTTTCATTTACAGCTTCAACAACACCAGCTCCCTTGGGTTCGGCACTGCTTGCCGCTACACTAGCCAGTTATTCGCAGGAGAAATATAAATATTAAATTTGACACATCAGATGACGCACGTCAGAGTGTCGATGTGGACATCGCCCCGTGGTACGCAGATTTCGTTAACTACTTGGCATGCGGTATTCTTCCTCCTGACCTGTCACACAACCAGAAGAAGAAATTTATGTCCGACGTATAGAGGTACTTCTGGGATGACCCTTTTCTATACAAATTATGTGCTGACGGTCTCTACAGGACTTGTACTGATGAGGACCAGATCGGATGGATCCTAGAGCGCTGCCATTCATCACAATATGGTGGACATGCACGGGGCTGGTTCAAAAACAGCTGCTAAAGTTCTACAGTCCGGATTCTATTGGCCTACCCTATTTAAGGATGCCCACGAGTTTGTCAAAGCTTGTGATCATTGCCAGAGGACTGGAAATATTTCTAAGCAGCATGAGATGCCCCAGCAGAGAATTCTTGCAGTCGAGCTATTTGATGTATGGGGCATCGATTTCATGGGACCATTCCCACCTTCTTATGGAAATCAGTATATCTTGGTAGTAGTTGACTATGTTTCCAAGTGGGTGGAAGCAGTGGCTACTCCTACTTGCGACGCCAAGGTAGTTATGAAGATGTTTCAGAAGGTAATATTCCCTTGGTTTGGAGTTCCTAGAACAATTATCAGTGATGGAGGCTCCACTTCAAAGAAAGAAATTTCGAAACCTTGCTGAAGAAATACAGTGTTTATCACAAGGTCGGCACTCCATATCACCCTCAGACTAGTGGGCAGGTAGAGATCTCTAACAGAGAGATTAAGAGCATCCTGGGCAAGATAGTCTCCAGCCACAGGAAAGACTGAGCGTCCAAGCTAGATGACGCGCTATGGGCATATAGGACTGCATTCAAAACTCCTATCGGAATGAGTCCTTTCAGACTTGTTTACGGAAAATCCTACCATTTTCCAATCGAGCTCGAGTACAAGGCTCTGTGGGCCGTTAGAGAACTGAACATGAACATGAAAATAGCTGGGGAAAAGAGAATGCTGCAGCTAAATGAGCTCGATGAGATCAGGTTGGACTCTTACAATAATGCTTGTATTTATAAGGAAATGACGAAGAAATCGCATGATAAGCAAATAGTGCATAGATAATTCAATGAAGGCGAGCGAGTTCTTCTCTACAACTCCCACCTTAGATTATTTCTTGGGAAGTTGCGCACTAAGTGGAGTGGTCCATACACAGTGGAGAGAGCGTACCCGGACGACCACATAGAGCTTAGCATTGAGGGAGGAAAATCAATGGTGGTCAACGAGTAGCGCCTTAAGCATTACTACGTTCTGAAGCACCTGGCACCACCTGAAGGCATTGATGATGACCTACTTCTCGGGAAGGGATCTCAGCAAGGGACTTCCCGAGCATGCTTCTAGTTCTACCTCCCTAACTATGTCTCGCCAAAAAGTTAAACTAGGCCTCTTCGGGGAGTAACCCGCGCTGTAAGTATTAGTTAGTTACATTTTTCATTTGCATTATGTGCTTGTGTGTGGACATTTCAAGGTTCGAAGTGTGGAGTGCACCACTAGCCCCTCCACGATTTTCGATGCTAACCTATCACTTGTGTAGCTATATGTTTTTGTCTATTTATGCCAGCTCATAAGTCACGGTTCACTCCCCGGGCATCGCTTAATCTCTATGGATATCAAGCTATCACACACGAGGGAAGTTTCTATGCGCCTTTTCCTATCTTTTATTTTATTTGCTTAGGGACTAAACTCATTTTTGAGTGTGGAGTGGGTAGCGCATAGTCACACACATCGCCTATCACACATTCACTCTTGCATATGCTCTACTGTTTATGTATTGCGATTGAAATCCTCGTTTTTCTACGATACTCCTTGATTGATTGTCGTTCTTTTGGATTCAAAGTCTAGGACTTGAAATAGTTT
Source organism: Rhodiola kirilowii (assembly GCA_033675215.1). Classification (NCBI taxonomy): domain Eukaryota; kingdom Viridiplantae; phylum Streptophyta; class Magnoliopsida; order Saxifragales; family Crassulaceae; genus Rhodiola; species Rhodiola kirilowii. The sequence continues at coordinate 38,911,473 of CM066193.1, forward strand.
TATTTATGTGTGTATTCTCTCGTGTCAGTATCATTGCTAGCCTTTGCCTATCACGTGTTTTACATATTTCTTGAAGCATGTTTGAGACTTGATATTAGTAGGCATCGGTACAAAATGTCAAAAACTTAAATTGCATCTCTTTTTCTAGGTGACATTAGTACTAGTATGTGTTTCTCTATACTTGTAATTTGCATGCATCCGCCTTTATTCATACATTATGTCAAGTTTTAAGTGTGGAGTTAGAAAGAAAAAAATAGTCAAAAGAGGGGCGAAAAGAAATAGGCCCCCAATCAAGAACAAAGTTCTGAATTTTCAAAAGAGGGTGAAAAATTGACCCCAATAGTTTTTTTTGAAAGAAAAAAACAGACAAATAATACCAAGGGCAAAGTGAGAAAAGTCACCCCTTGTGTATGAAAAAAAAAGAAAAAAAGAAATCTCTGCCCCCTTTTGCTTGATGAGTGTATTTCCACCTTTTCCTTGCATGCAGTCATGACTTGTTTTGAGAATTTATGTACTAGATAGAAACTAAGGGACGATCCTCTCGCTTGCACTAAAATTTTGATGTGATTTTCGTACTATGTTTCAGAAAATTCTCAAGCCGGGCTCTTCTTCTGTTGCGGATCATTGCCTAGTCTGTGGCACTTGAGAATAAGCTTTATGCCAAGAGCCCGTGGACTATCCCTAGATAGCATGGGTGAATGGTGAGAATGTTTTGTGTAACTATTCATGCACTTATTACGTTGCTATAGAACTATTTAGAACATGTGAGGAGTCGCTTGCTAGCCGTGTGTACTGACCGTTTCAATGCATAACTCGTTTGATCTATGATTGTCTGACAACTTTGATGAAGATGTTTGACTTGAACTCGAGGTAACACAATTAATCTAAGGTATGTGATGGACCATAATTATACGAATCATAAACACAGTTAAACCACTAAATTAGACCTTTTGTCTATTTAACTTTTGCTTGTAAGTTCCGATATATTTCTACAGGGTATTTTGGACTCTAGAGAGAATACACGCTAAGGAGAGGATTTTACGCTGAAAAGATATTACGAGTTAGTCCAGGGTCACGATCAGACGCTGAATGCAGAAATCTCAAGATCCTGACATTGAATTACTCAAAACAAATCCAACCGAGGAACAACCAAAGTCAGACCGGAGCGAATTGGACTGATAGTTTTGTGAAAACTGCACAAAACTCACAAAACTCCCTCCTTCTCCTCCAAGGTGACTGGCGGCTTTATGAATGAGGTGAGTCATGGGGATGACTCACCCCCTTCCTCCTCCCTTGCAACCTCCATGACCGGCGGCTTTCCAAGCCTCCATGTGTCTCCTCCACACCAAAAGCCGCCGGCGGCTCCTCCTCCCCCCCTTGGATGCTTGCCACTTGCCCTCTTCTCCTCCACATCCATCTCATCCTCTCCCATCTTGCCAAGTGTTGGCTCCTCATGGCTCCTCCATGCCTATAAAAGGGACCTCTCCTCCTTTGTAATCATCATCCCAAAATTGAAATCACTTCTCTCTCTAGAAAGTTTGGCATTTGTAAGCTTTGGTTTGAAATAATACTCCTGTTGGTTCTTGAGTATTATAACAGTTTGAAATAATACTCCTATTGGTTCTTGAGTATTATAACAGTTTTAGAGAATACTCCTGTTGGTTCTTGAGTATTCAAGTAGGATTTGGGAATACTCCTGTTGGTTCTGGAGTATTCCCCTTTACTTACTGTCTTTTAAAAACCCCCGAGTATTTAGCTATGATATCCTCCTCCATGGATATTCGTAGCTAAACTCTTCATTCGGTTGAAGGGGTGTACATGTATCATAAAATGTTTTAGGCAATTCTTAGAGCCTCTTCTCTGTATTCAAAACTTGTTCTATGTGCCATATATTAGGTTAGAACTTCCAAGGTTAAGTGGATGCTTGGAATGGCAAAGCTCTTCCGTGGGGTTTGTAAACATACTCGGATAAGTGGATGCTTGGAATGGCAAAGCTTATCTGAGGAGTTTGACCTTTCTAAAACACCATTTGGTTGCTCGGGAATGACTAACCAAATGGATGCACATAGGCTAATATACCTTGGAATGGGGTATTAGTCTAAGTAGAACAAGTGCTCTACGTTTTTGCAAAAGACTAGACGGTGTCGCAAGTTGAGTGCTTGGAATGGCCTCGATTCACTTTCGAACACTTTTGCAAAAGACTAGACAGTGTGGCAAATCGAGTGCTTGGAATGGCCTTGATGCACGTTTGAATACTTAGAAGGATCACTAAGAGCCAATGATAAACATGCTATGATACAAGGCCCCCGAAACCGAATGCTTTCCTTATATTCAAACCCCCTTGCATTTGCTTTCTTAGTATAAACTGCTATATCAACTGCGCTCACCTTCCGGAGGACTTACCAATCACGCATCACCCGCTGTAAGTCTTCTACTTTTATTTTCAGTAATTACTTTTCTGTCATTTACTTTTCCGCACTAAAAACCAAAACCCACCAAAAAAAGCACTTACTTTTCCGCACTAAAACTCAATCAACCTAAAAAACGCTCCTATCCTGTACAAATCCCTCAAAGAACAACTTATCCCCTTAATTCGCTTGAGTTCGACCCCTACTTACCACTTGCTACCCAGTAGTAAGGTCACGAGTAGCGGAATATAAATTAGCTTTTGCACAGAGAACACCACACCTTAACGACAGTGCGGTGGGCTCCGTCAAAACTGGCGCCGTTGCCGGGGAATTAGCCGTCGGATAAGTTGTTCTTTCCCTCCCCTTCTCATGTCCTCATGACGCTACCCACTACGTATGCATGGACAACAAGTCATCTTCCCCTGTTCGGAGGTACGGATGGAGAAGACCCAGTACTACACTGCCGAAACTTTCACCACGTTTGCTGCCACATAAAACCTGAAAATGAAATGTTAGAGGAATTTAAGCTTAAATGCTTCAAATTCTCTCTAACTGATTTTGCGACAATCTGGTATTACACATCAACCGCTAGTAGTGCAGTACATTTTGTGGACCTCTGCGTTCCATTCCTGAAAGAATTCTCCCCCCATCCTTACGCCAAAAAACCCGTGAGAAGATCATGTGCCTTCAACAATCCCGGGATGAGACTTTGGACGAATACTACACGAACTATGACACCATCGTCTCAAGCTGCCCGCACCATGGATTCACGGAGGTGTTTCTTCTTCAAAAATTCCTTTGTGGGATGAGGGCCGATGAGTTCTCAAGGATCAATGACGCAGTGGGAGGATCAGCCATGCACTTATCCCTGACTCAAATATGGGATGTTATAAATGACCTAGCCGCAACAACAAAATGAATACCCCAAGCTGACAGAGGAATGCAGATAGAAGAAGCTGGTCCAGAGACAGACGAAGAAGAGACTTCCGAGCCATCAGAAGAGACTTCCGAGCCATCAGACGACTGGGATATAGAAAGTATCGGGAGCAACGAGGAAAAACCCTCATGGGAACTGAATGCCGTGTCAGCAATGGAAGAAGTCCAGAATACCACCAGCATGCTGCCCGAGCCATACCCAACTATCATCACCCAAGCATCCGAGACCATCTACGACCAGATCCTCACAGCCGGACGTAACGAGGCAGAACAAAGCCTTAAGATGCAAGCTTCCCGACTTTTCCCCTTGATCAATAGGCGAATTGCTGAAAACTATGTGATCAATGAAGAGGCTAGCAAGAGGATGGGAAAAGGGCCTGAGCAGAACGACTCCTCGATGGAGCATGTTTTTGCCATAACTGGACAAGGCAGCCCTAAACACCAGAAAACCCAGTCCAAAAGACTAGTTGTGAAGGGTCCCTCGCCTTCTCAAAGATGTTGGAAAGAGAAATCACCAGAACAGTGGGAACAGGACCCAAGCACATCATCTCACAAAAAATCGGGGAAAGGCAAGGCAAAAATCAACACAGGAGCAGTGGCGAAATACGACCTGAGCCACCCATGGGATCAAAACCAGTGATCCAGGAATGAGGTACTGTCGAGCCAACGACGTTAAACAAAGGCAGTGGTCGGGAGGTAACCCGACACCTATCTTACTTTCTGTCTTTTATTTTTCTGTCATTTAGTTTTTCCAATAAGTCGCTCTCACCCACTTGGTGCATAGAAGAAATGACTATTCAGGAATCGGTTTTTGGAGCAAGACCGGATCAGCCAGGCAGCTTCCGTGAGTTACCGGGCCTGCGCTGAGAGTTCAAGGCCCCAGCCAAACTCCCTCGATTATCCAGCCTCATGCCATGTCGTTCACTCGACACTTTAAAGGGAGTTCTGTTCTTCCCTTGTCCTTAATGTCATTTCCTTCTCATATAATATCTGCTTGCATGGCTTTTGAACTAAGTCTTGCTGAAAGGCACGCCTACGTTCAAAAGTGTGGGGTGAGAACCACCTGTGTACATAACATGTTTTTCTTTTCCTTTTTTAATATTATCTTTTTGAAAATATGAACTTGAGAATGTGAAAAAGATAGATCTAAAATTCATGCATTTACCTTGTGAAAATTCAATTGTCTAAAAACTTAGAACGTAACTTCTCATTTGTCCCTTTGTGCTGAGATAAACTAGGGATGTGGAGTTGACATAAACTGCCCTAGAGAGGCTTGGCAAGCAATCTAAGGATCGAATCTAACTATATGGTTTTCGAAGTCAGTGGAGGCTGCACTTCGGGTTTCAGTGAAGATTGAAGTCATCTCCGCCATGCAGTGTTTATGCAATAAGAAAAAAAGGCGAGGACAGGAATCAGACCATCCTATCTCTAGTCAAAGTAGCCGAGAAAATAGATGAGCGACCCTCATCTTGACCTGCGCGAAACGGCAAGGATGAGAGGAGCGGGGAGGTATTTCCATATGCTCGCGGGCAATGATTGGACCTCCCAAAAAAGGCTTGAGAAAATGGACTAGCAAGCCACAAAAAGGCAAAAAGCTCGAAGAAGCAAATCAAGAGGCCAAAGGCCCAAAATTGTGAAGGTTTTAACCGAACAAAAAGTGAAGTACTCAAAGAGTCAAATCAAAAGCCAAAGGCCGATTCACTACAAAAGTTGTCCCTCGCCAAAAGAAAATCAATGACCAAACCATTAAAACCCGAACCGAATCACGTGCTAGAGAAAGCTACAAGGAAACCATATAGTGCGAGACGATTCCAAGGTTGCAGTCCAGGAGCCTAAAAAGGGCTATCTCCCGAAACATCCAAAATAATTTGCATCTCAGCACGAAGGTACACGTATCAAGTTTCTTCTAAGTATTTACACAGTTCAATTTGGTAATAAGTAAGTAATGCATGAATTAGGATAAATCGAGTCCCACAGTCTAACTTTCATATTTTAAAAGCTTACATATTGTGCCGCCCTTTAATAGCATTGTTCGGGACGAACAACTAAAAGTGTGGGGTGATCTGATGGACCATAATTATACGAATCATAAACACAGTTAAACCCACTAAATTAGACCTTTTGTCTATTTAACTTTTGCTTGTAAGTTCTGATATATTTCTACGGGGTATTTTGGACTCTAGAGAGAATACACGCTAAGGAGAGGATTTTACGCTGAAAAGATATTACGAGTTAGTCCAAGGTCACGATCAGACTCTGAATGCAGAAATCTCAAGATCCTGACATTGAATTACTCAAAACAAATCCAACCGAGGAACAACCAAAGTCAGACCGGAGCGAAATTGGACTGATAGTTTTGTGAAAACTGCACAAAACTCACAAAACTCCCTCCTTCTCCTCCAAGGTGACCGGCGGCTTTATGAATGAGGTGAGTCATGGGGATGACTCACCCCCTTCCTCCTCCTTTGCAACCTCCATGACCGGCGGCTTTCCAAGCCTGCATGTGTCTCCTCCACACCAAAAGCCGCCGGCGGCTCCTCCTCCCCCCCTTGGATGCTTGCCACTTGCCCTCTTCTCCTCCACATCCATCTCATCCTCTCCCATCTTGCCAAGTGTTGGCTCCTCATGGCTCCTCCATGCCTATAAAAGGGACCTCTCCTCCTTTGTAATCATCATCCCAAAATTGAAATCACTTCTCTCTCTAGAAAGTTTGGCATTTGTAAGCTCTGGTTTGAAATAATACTCCTGTTGGTTCTTGAGTGTTATAACAGTTTGAAATAATACTCCTGTTGGTTCTTGAGTATTATAACAGTTTTAGAGAATACTCCTGTTGGTTCTTGAGTATTCAAGTAGGATTTGGGAATACTCCTGTTGGTTCTTGAGTATTCCCCTTTACTTACTGTCTTTCAAAAAACCCCCGAGTATTTAGCTATGATATCCTCCTCCATGGATATTCGTAGCTAAACTCTTCATTCGGTTGAAGGGGTGTACATGTATCATAAATTGTTTTAGGCAATTCTTAGAGCCTCTTCTCTGTATTCAAAACTTGTTCTATGTGCCATATATTAGGTTAGAACTTCCAAGGTTGAGTGGATGCTTGGAATGGCAAAGCTCTTCCGTGGGGTTCGTAAACATACTCGGATAAGTGGATGCTTGGAATGGCAAAGCTTATCTGAGGAGTTTGACCTTTCTAAAACACCATTTGGTTGCTCGGGAATGACTGACCAAATGGATGCACACAGGCTAATATACCTTGGAATGGGGTATTAGTCTAAATAGAGTAAGTGCTCTACGTTTTTTGCAAAAGACTAGACGGTGTCGAAAGTTGAGTGCTTGGAATGGCCTCGATTCACTTTCGAACACTTTTGCAAAAGACTAGACAGTGTGGCAATCGAGTGCTTGGAATGGCCTTGATGCACGTTTGAATACTTAGAAGGATCAGTAAGAGCCAATGATAAACAGGCTATGATACAAGGCCGCCGAAACCGAATGCTTTCCTTATATTCAAACCCCCTTGCATTTGCTTTCTTAGTATAAACTGCTATATCAACTGCGCTCACCTTCCGGAGGACTTACCAATCACGCATCACCCGCTGTAAGTCTTCTACTTTTATTTTCAGTAATTACTTTTCTGTCATTTACTTTTCCGCACTAAAAACCAAAACCAACCAAAAAAGCACTTACTTTTCCGCACTAAAACTCAATCAACCTAAAAAACGCTCCCATCCTGTACAAATCCCTCAAAGAACAACTTATCCCCTTAATTCCCTTGGGTTCGACCCCTACTTACCACTTGCTACCCAATAGTAAGGTCACGAGTAGCGGAATATAAATTAGCTTTTGCACAGAGAACACCACACCTTAACGACAGTGCGGTGGGCTCTGTCAGTATGACATGACTTTACTGTGACTCGTTGAGCATCATTTCATGCATACACGTTAGTTAGTTGTATAGGGGATTTGTAGGTAGTCCCATTCCTGAAAACCTTCACGAAACTATACTCGTCCTACTAGGGCAGCCTAGAGGTTTAAAGGCTTGATGCATATGCTAAATACATTCGTGTCCTCTACAATAGTGAGTTATGATTTTTATTTTATGTTTTAGTTAGGATTGATCACATGACACTTGAGTGGGTAGCTTAGAAACATATGGTTGTTGAGCCTCACATGGACTTGCATTTAGTCTGCCATTTGTTCGACACTTGTTCGGGACGAACAGATCCCAAGTGTGGAGTGTTTTGATCAGTCAATATTTTGACTTTTTATTTGCTCTATACGATGAAGGATAACACTTGTTCTCCCAGCAAATTCTCATCATTTGATCCTTTTCTCCTAGTGTTTCAGGTCAATCGACGCGATGAGCACTTTGGATTCCATCCGAAGCAAATCAACGCAAAATATACAGAAAAGCACAAAAGCAGAGCCAGCCGACCAGCTTAGAAATTGGTCCAGAACCAGCCGACCGGCTAGAGTGAAGCCATCAGGAAAAGCTCGCCCGAGCCTGCACCAGCCCTGTTGAACCTTCTAGATTATGCTGGACCGAGCTCCCTTTAGCTCGCACGAGCTCCGGGGCTTTGGATCATGATCGAATGGACTTAAGGAAACCAAGCTCGAGCTTGGAATGCTCGACCGAGCCTGGATTCTTCAAATTCAACCTGCTGGATTTTGCTCGACCGAGCTCGGCAAAGCTTGCCCGGACTACTCGTCCATCGTCTCGTCTACTCGAGCAAAAGAGAGGCCAAGCTCGAGTAAGCTCGACCGAGCCTCGTCGCCATGGATCCAAGCTACCAAATTCTGCTCGCCCGAGCTCAGAGAGGCTCGCCCATTGCGCAACCTTGTGAAGCTCAGCCAGCCGACCGGCTAGCCTTTAAACTCAGAATTTCTCATTTATTTCCAAAAATCGTTTTTGGGCCTTTTTCGAAAATAAAGAGAGGGCGATCATCACCTGGGCAGGGGGGCGAGATTGATGTGAGTTGGAGAGCTTGACTTGGAAGGAGAACCCTAACTTGGAGAAGAAGACAGAGCACCACATCGCGAGAGATGGAGGATTCAACGAGCTACATCGTCTACACGATGTCCTCGTCCTTAATTTCTTTTTCTATACTATTTTTGGTTAACTTACCATGAATAGTGAGTAGTCTTCTTTATTCTGGGATCCTACGGATCTCGTGCCATGTACCCAACTCTTCGTGTGATCAATTGAACGTTTTTCGTTAATGCAATTCGAATATTCAATTTCATTGTGCTTAATTTTATCGTTCTTGCAAGTTTTACATTGAATGGGATGTTTGCATGATAGAACGTATTTAGGTTAATTACCAAAAGATGAATGGGTCCTAGGTATTAACCAGATCATATGAAATTGATATTAGGTCATGGTAGCTACATGAATTAATAGGAAAGTTGACTGTTGTCTGAAAAACCTTAAGCTTAACTAATCAAAATCGTTGACAATCCGTGGATGGGAGGAGTTCAACGATTGAGATTAATCTAGACAAAGATTCTTGGATGGGCGGCTTGTCTAGTGTTATTTTGGTTTATTCTCATATTCGATAGCATGATGAATTTACGTGATATTGTTGCATGATTTGTGGGTTGGCACGAGTGAAGTTTGATCCTAGGATTCTTTTTCTGACCAGGCCAAAACAATTTTATTTTCTGTATTTAATTTCTGCAATTTTCAACACACCAAAACCCCTCATTGCTTGGAATAGCTGAATAGGTCACCTGTTAGCTAGTAATCAAACGTGTTGTTCCTTGAATCGACCATTGACTTATCAAGGTTTATAAATTTTGTTTTGACTGCAAGTCGACTCCTAAAACTAATAACTTGACAACTATAAAGGGTTAAAAATACGCCTATCAGTTGGGTTTAGTTACAACATCCATTTTCCCAGCATATACCTGCAATGCAAATTCGAATCAACTTAAGCAAATAATGTAAATGTATAGCTATCATAGGAAAAAAAAAAACGAAAAAACAAAAAAACAAAAAAACAAAAAAGAGTCTTGTTGTTTAAATCAGTTACATGAGACGAGGAAAGTGACACCAGCAGGAAGAAGAAGATGGCGAGAAAACTGGATCTGTTGTTCATTAGTCACAGTATGATGATGCAATACAACTGGTTGGGTGTGGATCTGAGTTTGGTGTGTAATAGATGCATGGAGATAAAGGGGTTGTGCTTAATTTTATCATTCTCTGGGATAAAGGTGAATCAATGTTAAGAAATGTGAAATTCTGTTGTCTGTTCAAGACCAGATCCAAGTTGTGTTCTACCGGAGATTTGAACACCTTAGCAGACAGTAACCAAAACAGAACAATGTATGCAACACGATGTAATTCCAAGTTCGGCAACCAGCCTACTCTAGGGGGCTTCCCACGCCCTAAAGGGTAGGCAATCTTATAAAAAAAGCTTAGAGCTACAGATGGTCTTACTCTTACAATCTCCCGAATGGAATCGCCTAGCCTCTAACACTTCTTCTTGTAGATTTGCGATCTCGGGTCCCCCTAAGTTCGAGACTCCCTCCCGAACCTTGCTGAAACCTCTCCCGAAGTTTCGTGCCTTCTCCCGAAGACAGACGCGTTCTTCCGAATGCGTAGCAACAATGGTGGTGTGTGCAGCAGTGTGTTCAGCAGGAACAGTCTGATCAGCACACTGAACAGACTGCTTCTTTGCCGTTGGTTTTCCGGTGTAGAAAACTATACGGCCGTCGTCTCCTCCTCCTCCTCGGCTTGAGTGTATGAACATGAGTTATTTCTTCAATAGACGAGCTGCTGATCTGAAAACCCTAGATGTGATTTTATAGTCTTCGATGGCTTCCAAAACAGTCCGAGATATCCTAGAAAATATTTAGAAAAATTCCTAAATATTCTCTAGATATCTCATCCAATCTTCATAGGATATTTCTAAATAATTCTTCTTGATCACGGTAGCTGAGTATCTCTAGATGACTTTCTTGTTATGATCTTGAATATTCAGCTCCGACTTTAAGTCAACCGAATCCAGCTTTCGATATCTTTGATATTTAGAATTTTCCAGATTAGGAAACTTCTGTGCTTCTGTTTTGCGCTGTACGTGAGTTCCAATTTTCGGTTGAACAGAGCTTGACTTCTGCTTGAACACTCTGAAGTTGTTTTGCCAAAATTCATGCCACATAGGAACAACAATATGGATGTGGGGATTGATTGGTAGGCGTTGGTGACTGAACTATGAGGAGGAGGAGGGGCTTCAACACCACTGATTCCTGCCTGTACTAATATAGAATAAACAAAACAATTTTTTTATATATAAAAAATAAAAGAATCTCTCAAATAGCAAAAACAAAATTGAAAGAGGTGTGAGGTGAGGTATATGTTTGAATGTATGATTACAGAAAAGAGAAAAGTTAGGACATGCTTGAGACATGAGCCAACAGAGAGTATCATTTGTTAACAGCATCATGGCTTTTGCTCTCTGGTTGCTTCATCTCCACTACAACCGCAATGAATCTCAATTGCTTTTGAAATTAAATTTCAAATAATATCAAGCTCAACATTTCAAAAGTAAATTCTATTTAGGTTGTTTGTGCTTTCTCTAGTTCAGTTTAGAGTTTAATTGTTGAACTTTAGAGTAATCTTTTATTAAGTTATCACTGCTAGCTGTATAGTGCAAGTGGTTTATCACTGCTAGCTGTATAGTGCAAGTGGTTATAGTTAGGATCGTTAGTTAGCTGTACTTTTCAAGTATGTATGCAGCGGAAATAAGAAAAAGCGTAAGAGTAAATACGTGACATCAATAAATAGTGAAAACCCAGATACTTAAGGCAACTATCCGGGAAAAACCACTACCTTCTAGTTTCCACTAGAAGGATTTCGAACAATCACTTGTATTGATCTTGTTCGATAAGGATTATATTGCTCACCCAAACCACACTCAGTGGTATTCCGCCATTCTCTCAGACCGACTCAGTGTTGATGTAATCCAATTGTAATCGCACCGCAAGTGATCTTCCACTTCTGGCTCAGACCGCACACTGGCTCCCTCCGAAGTGCACCCTTGAATATCTTCTTCAATGTCACTTCGAATCTGCGATCTTCGGTTGTTTCTTCTTCAGTAAACACGCAGCCAAGCAATCCAGTTCAAGCCACGCTCTGAAAGGCTGCCGTAGCATCCTTTAAATAGTCATACTCGAACTGGGTATCCCTAGATTTTCTTGGAGAAAATCTCTCTATCTTGCACGACAAGTTCGCACAAAATCTTCTAGCTGATTCGTCCATCCCATAATTCCTTCATCAGCCTTCCAATTAGATCGTCGCATACCGATCTAATTGGATATGCGACTGAGATAAGGTTTCCTAAAATCTCTCACGCAATATTCCCACATCTAGACCAATTCCAAATCTCGTTACAAGTATATAAAACTGATCTTGGGCAACTTCCAGCACATCTATGCTAGAACCAATCTTGGGAGCAAAGATCCACCGAGAATATTCATGGAAATATTCTCGTCTTCAATCCGAGGTACTGCTACCTTCAGAGACCCGTACAATACTCTGCATACTCAAGTAGCCGTTACTTCCAGGGTACCTGTACTTAAACTTGCACACTCAAGTAACACTTCAGCATGATGTTTGTCCATCAAAACACACTGAAGTACACGTCCTCCAGACGTACGCCTACTCCAGGGGTATCGTATTCCAACAATTATGGTCAATTTCAAGTCAACTATGTAAGACGAGATATATAGAATGAAGCCAAGTTGATGAAAGACATAATCCGGCGATTAAAATATGTTATACAATTTAACCAGTGGAGACTTAGGGTGGGACACAGTAGAAGAGTGTGCAATAAGATCAATAACGTGCATTAGAAATACCTTATCGGCTTTCCTCCATTGCGAGGAAAGCTCCCACATCTCTCCACCGCCTTCCCCTTTCTCCTGTCGCTTCCAGCCAACCTTCCGTCCTTCCTCCCTCTCTTCCCTCCGCTCCTTCTCCCTATATTTTCGCCGACTTCCTCTCCGTTGGCGCCGTCCTGTCCGACTTTTACTTCTTCTGCAGCACCGTGGCTGCCCTTACTGTGGGATGTTTTTTTGGTTCCTTCTTGGTGGTTTTGAGGCTCGGATCTGGTGGTAGGAGGGTCGTGCGGGGTTTCTGGCGGCTGATTTGAGGTGGAGGTTGTTCGGCGATGCCGTTGAGGGTGTTTGGAGTTGGGTGAGGAAGAGGGAGGGTTTTTCTTGGGCTTGCGGCGAGGCTATTTTTTGGGTTCTGGTGTTTGTGCGGCTGAACAGCCTCTTTTTTTTATATATGTTGTGGTGTGTTTGTTCAGTCTTTATGTTGCTGGAGGGCTCACCTTGAGGCGTGAGGCGAAGTGGAGCATGTTTCCACATTTTTATTACGCAGGTTTATGTTGTTGGATATATTTCCATCCAGAGTTTCTCTAGCTATAACTCATCTGTAATCGTCTCTGTAACTGTTCTAGCCAGTTTATCAACAACAAAAATAATGTGCATCATCTCTCTGTTCTGCCCTTTTGTTTATTTTAATACAATAATGTGGTAATTAGTCTAGTGTGAAAATAATAACGTATTCTCCAATGTCATCTTTCCATACTTCCAATATATCAGCGATTTGGTGGATACACAAACCATTTGATATATGGGAGTGCTCGGTTGAGAATCCTTAAAAATTTGAGAACTTAAGAACCCAAATCTCACCATTAGATCATGAAGCTTCTTTGAATCTGCATGTGACACATGTCCAAAAAGCAAAGTAAAAAATATGGTTTTGACTTTGCATTAAATGCATTTTGGAAAATGCACATAGGATATGTGTCACCACCAAAATACATCTTGCATTATGGAAGGTAGAGATTGGGGTTTCAAGTTCTCGAAAAAATAAGAAATTTTCATTTAAGCGCACCTATATATATATATATATATATATATATATATATATATATATATATATATAGGAGGGTTCAAATGAGGCACCCCCATGTTTGTGAGGCAGTGAGACACCAGCTGAACCACTCATCTCAGCCGTCAAACTCTTCTCATTGCGACGCGTGTCCCACTACCAAAAATTCATCAAAAGCAAAAAACTATTCTCTGCCACATCATCAAAATGAGTGGTTCACAACGTGCCTCACTGCCTTACTCTAACAACCCTGTCCCAACCGAGTGTTCAATTGAGGACGTGTTTTTTGTGAGGACGTAGGGACAAATTTGGACCATTTGATCAAATGATCCAAAGGTGCAAAACAAATCCAAAAAGTTAAAGTTATTTGTCATTGTGCACTTTTGTCTTTTACCTAAACGACAAAAGTACGTAACTCCAAAAAGCACTTTTTGACTCATTATGCACCTTTGGATCATTTGATCTAATGGTTTTAGATTTGTCCCCACGACCTCGATTCTGGAGGTGTCCTCAATTGAACGCCCCCTATATATATATAGAGGAGCGATCAAATGAGGTAAGCAAATTAGAATGAGGCAAGTGAGGCACGATCTCAACCACACATCTACCCCCCCGTGCATTTGTGACGCGCCACGTGGCAAATAGTAAACCCACTACCAATAGTAGTGTGAACGCAAAAATGGCGGTTGTGAACGTGGCTTCGCCACGTGTCACAATGAGTGGCCCAGATCGTGCCTCACGTGCCTCATTCTACCAACCCTGCCTCAACCGAGTGCTCCTCTATATATATATATAGAGGAGCGATCAAATGAGGACACCCAAAATTTGTAAGGACGTAGGGACAAATCTCATCCATTAGATCATCATCCATCTAACCCCCCTCCGTGTTTTGTGGGTGCGCCACGTGTCCCACTACCAAAATCTTGCACTATTCAAAAAGCAAACAGTAAAACCCACTACCATATTCTACATACGTGGTGCGTTATGATTGGTTGTACTCACGTCCTCATTTCTGGAGGTGTCCTCATTTGAACGCCCCCTATATATATATAGGAGCGTTCAAATGAGGCAAGCCTCCCAATATATATATAGGGGGCGTTCGGTTGAGGCAGGGGTATAAGAATGAGGCAGTGAGGCACGATCTCGGCCTTCTGTGGAGTTGATCGGACGCACGTGGCGAAGCCACGTGGCACCAGCCGCTAAACGCGTTCACACTACTTTTACTATTTGCATAGTGTTTTACTATTCGTTGCCACGTGGCGCGCCCACAATGCATGGGGGGGGGGGGGGGGTTGATGGATGACTGAGATCGTGCCTCACACTGCCTCACATTTGGGAGGCTTGCCTCATTTGATCGCTCATATATATATATATATATATATATATATATATAGGGGGCGTTCGATTGAGCCAGGGGTATAAGAATGAGGTAGTGAGGCACGATCTCGGCCGTCTGTGGAGTTGATCGGACCCACGTGGCAAAGCCACCTGGCACGAGCCGCCAAACGCGTTCACACTGCTTTTACTATTTGCATAGTGTTTTACTATTTGTTGCCACGTGGCGCGCCCACAATGCATGGGGGGTTGATGGATGGCTTAGATCGTGCCTCACACTGCCTCACATTTGGGAGGCTTGCCTCATTTGAACGCTCCTCTATATATATATATATATGAGAGGGCTCTGTTGAGGCATCCAATGGATGGTAGAATGAGACAGTGAGGTACGTTGTGAGCCACTCATTATGATAATGTTTCAATGACTTTTTTTTATATGTAAAAGTTGAAAAGTTTTTGTTTGTGTGATTTATTAGGGGGTATTTTGGAGATTTCATATGCAATCTGCTTTTTTGATTTCTCTCTCCGTTCTGATTTTGGTGTTTCTCTCACCTATTTCGGTTCAAACCAAAACCCAGATATACTCTTAGGTTTTTGCTGTTCGTCTCAAATTTCATATTCAGCCGACGATCGATGGTTCTCTTCCTCTACAAATCCTCCAGTCACTTTAAAAGTTAACGCGTAAACGCATCTAGCCACAAAACCCACCCTCCTGTGATTGATGATTCTGCAACCATCCATTTCTCAGTTTTGGGAGAGAGAAAGAGCGAGAGGCGACATGAGACGAACGGGCGTTCGAGCGAGGCGAACTCCTGCGACGATGCCTATTCGGCGTTTCGCGCGCGACGACACCTCTGTTGGCACTCATCCACAGATCATTGTCTAGATTAATCTCAATCGTTGAACGCCGCCCATCCACAGATTATATACGATCTCGATTATTTATGCAAAAGGGTTTTTCAGACAAAAGTCAACTTTCCTATTAATTCATGTACTACCATTGTAGCTACCATGTATTAACATCAATTTCATGTAATCCGATTAATAACTAGGACCCATCCATATTTCGGTAAATAACCTAAATACGTTCTAGCATGCAAACATCCCATTCAATGTAAAACTTGCAAGAACGATAAAATTTAGCACGATGAAATTGAATATTTAAATCGCATAAATAAAAACGTTAATTGATCACATGAAGAGTTGGGTACATAGCACGGGATCCGTAGGATCCTAGAATAAGAAGACTACTCACTACTCATGGTAAGTTAACCAAGAGTAGTGTTGATAAAAAGATTAAGGACGAGGAAACCGTAATGACGCGGGTGCTCGTTGAATCCTTCGATCTCATTCGAACTCTGTCTTCTCTCCTAAGTTAGGGTTTTCTTCTCTCCAAATAAGCACACTAAACTCTCGTATAATACACTTTGAGTAAATCAGCCTCTTGCACTCTTTATAGCTTTCCAAAAGGCCAAAAAGCCTAAAAACGAAATTAGGAAACAAGTCCAAAAATCTGTCCAAAAAGCCCAAAAATCGTTTTTAGAAATTGTCTTCGACGGGGCCGTGACACCCGTGACATTCAACATGTCACAGCATGTCACGACATGCTCCAAAAGCCACTGGGAGATAAGGGAGCCGTGACTACCGTGACGTTGTGTTTTCTCATGGCTGTCACGGCCATGAAAAATGGCAGAGACTTCGGGCGGATTTTTCATGGTCTTAACCTCCGAGTTGGATCTTGGCATTAACTACAAAGTTGTAGCCCTTTGAATTTGCTTTCCAACAAGCTTTGAATCATTCGATTTAGGCACCATAGGCGATCTATGCGTGCAAAATAAGTCGTAAAGGTCAATCTACCCTGTTTTTACCCAAATCTCTTCTAAATGCTTTGTTTTGCTTCAGATCAGTCCAAAAGTATAAGGAATGTGATATATGACCTGAAACACTAGAAAAAAGGTTAAATGATAACAAAATGTCCGGAAAACAAACCTAATCCATCATCGAATGAAGTGAATAATAGGTCAAGAATTCGACCGATCAAAACACTCCACACTTATGATTCGTTTGTCCCAAACAAATGTCGAACAAATGGCAGAATAAATGCAAGTCCATGTGAGGCTCAACAACCATATGTTTCAAAGCTACCCACTCGAGTGTCATGTGATCAATTCTAGCTAATAATGAAAACAAAAGGATAACTCACTGTCGTAGAGGACACGAATGCATTTAGCATATGCATCAAGCCTTTAAACCCCTAGGCTGCCCTAGTAGGACGAGTATAGTCTCGTGAAGATTTTCAGGAATGGGATTACCTACAAATCCACTGTACAAGTAACTAACGTGTATGCATGAGATGATGCTCAACGAGTCATAGTAAAGTCATGTCATTCCTCGGATTCATCGTATTACCTCAACTTCAAGTAAAACATCTTCATCAAAGTTGTCAGACAATCATAGATTAAACGAGTCATGCATTCAAATGGTCAGTACACACGGCTAGCAATCGACTAATCACATGTTCTAAATAGTTCTATGGCAATTGACAGGTCATCGTCGGTACCTGCAAATTTGTATTTATAATTTTCCTTACTCTAGACTGTGGGTTAGTACAGTGGCAAGCAAGGGTCGAACCCTAGGGAGCTAGATGGTTACTTGTTGTTCTGTAAGAAAGAAACGATTGGGTTGTGAGTGATTAGGAAATATTGCAATAAGGAAATAAACAGAAGAGTATCAATCAGAGAGAGAATATTCAGACTAGGGTTTCTTAATTGTGACTTGTTTTATCATTGACTTCTAAATATCATACTTCTAATTCCTAAGTGTGGTTACTTCCATTCCAAGTTATAACCTAAAGTAGGGTCTTTCTGGACGCCTACACCACAATCTACTTTCTTTCCGGGTTGTAGAATTATAGACCTAGCAATTTAATACTCCATTCCAAGATATATCAAATTAGTGCCCTATTTGTTTTCAACGGTCTAGTATCAAACAAACAGTAAATAAGGGATTTGTATTGCTCGGCTAAGCCTAACCGTTCCGAGTATCAACTTAGCCTTGCAATACAAACCAAGATAAATAGCACAAGGTCTAGTAGAATTATGAACTAAGCATTAAGTAACAAGTCTCAAAAACAAACGTCACAATGTTTAAAACCCTAGCCCGAATAAAGGACTTAGTTACACATGGCCATTAAAGCAAAACAATAATAAAAGGACGAGTGAACTTCTCTATAGCCGAGAGGGACTAGGAACCGGAGCTTGGAGCCGAGAGAGGAGAAGCCGAGACTTTGAATGTGGAATGAGATTCTCGATTGTGGGATTGTTGAGAGCTGATGGGATGATTTGAAGGGCTGAGAAGAGCTCTTATTTATAGAGTGGAGTGAAGCTCGAATCCCCCTTAAGTCGGTCAAGTCCAAATCTAGATTAGGAAAGATTTCCAAATCTTTGTGCAACCGACTTAGCTTGTTTTCCAAGTAAACTTCTTGTGCAAGTCTTCTAGGCTCTTCTAGGACCTTCTAAACCGTCATGCATGGAATTGGGATTTTTTCCCAAAATTACTGTTCATCCCAAAATTACTATTCACAAGCCTAGATTACTGTTCACGAGCCAAAAAATACTGTTCACGACGCTCCTCTGGCTTTGTTCTTCAACTGCGATGCTTCTGGCATGAAAATGCCATCTTTTAAGCGTGTTTCCCCCTAGAGCTTCCGAAACACCTGAAATGCAAAACAACACTAAGAAGTAACTGTTTGCATAATAAACTGCTGGAATTGATGGGATTTGTTGACTCGATGAGTCGTATAAATACGGCTCATCAAACCACTCCACACTTAAACTTGTTCGTCCCGAACAAGGACTAGGTCATAAGAGGAAAAATAAAGTGCGAACATCACAAAGCTTCGGCATCCTAGATATGCTACATGAATGTGACTCGGCTAATCTAGATTTCACTTTTCCATGCATACTCGTTACTAAAAGCCTTGTGCGAAGATATGGAGTAATGATACGTGTTACCTTTGGGCCGAGATGCAAATCAATTCGGATGTCTCGGGAGATATTCCTTTTAGACCCATGAACCGCACTCTTGGTTCCGAACTCTTGCTATATGGTTACGCTTCATTGCTTCTTCTTGCACGTGATTGATTCGAGCTTCAAGGTGTTTGAGTTCTTTTCGGATAGATTGTAGTGACTCGGTTTGATGTATCAATGGGGCACTTCACTTTGTTGCGGTGTAAGATTTCACAATGGAATGAATTTGTTTTCCTTGTGCTGCGGATTGTGATTGCTCGAACCTACTTGCTCTCACTCATCCTCATCCTTTTGATGCGAGTCAAGCCAAGGGTCGCTTGTCTATTTTCCCAGCTACTTGGACTAGAGTTTGGACAGTGTGATGTATTCCCGTCCCAACCAACCGCAAAAGTACCGCAGTGGCGGAGCAGACTCGTAACCATGTCACCTCGAAGTGCTAGCCTCCACGAAATCCACATAATCATATAACTCAAATTCGGTCCTTTGAATGTTCTATGACTTCTCTCTAGGACGTTTCTATCAACTCCACATCCCTGTTTATCTCAACTAACAAAGGCACGTAGTGGGTTAAGTTCACATGTAATCGCACAAGTCAAATTTCACTAAAGACATGCATGTAATCGGCTCTATCTATTTCACCTTATCAACATTCAATACCGCAAATCTAGGAAATAGAGAAGAAACATGTACAAAAATTTTAAAAAATTTCGAGAAACGTGCTAACTCTATGCAGGTGCAGGAAAGTAAACGTGCTGACTCGATGACTGACTCTCCCACCCCACACTTTTGAAATAAGCCGTGTCCTCATGGCACGACTTAGACTCTAGACACACAATGCATGCAATTAACATGGAAAAGAAGAGAAAAAGGTTGGAACAATAATCCCCTCGGGTGGTCGTGGCATGGATATGGCACCGTCCTGGGCATGCGCTCGCATGGTTCTCCTCATGCGCTCGCATGGTCCCGACCAGTCGCATGAAATTGTCGTGCGTTCGCACGATGGCCTTGTGTGCTTGCATGCGGTCGAATTCCCAGCCGTGTGCGCTCGCACAGTCTCCTCATGCGTTCGCATGAACTTGACCCGTCGCATGAAATCCTTGTGCGATCGCATGACTGGGTGTGCGTTCTCGTCTGGTGCTGCGCTGAGACTTTCTGCGATCGCATGATATTCTTGTGCGTTCGCACAAAACTGACCAGTCGCATGAAATCTTCATGCGATCGCATGACCTGTTCTGCGAGCTCGCACTTCCAGCCTGTAGGCTTTCATGCGAACGCATGAAGTGTATCTGTTCCCTGCATGAAAATCATCTTCTTTTCTAAGTACAATGTGATGGATATGACTCGAACTCAATAAAACATAAAGGACATAAGATAAAAACTGAAAAGCAAAAAGTGCCGGACTGCCTCCCCGCGAGCGCCTTTGTTTTACGTCGTTGGCTCGACGGTAGGATAGGATCCCATGGGCGTGTGAGGTCAAACTTCTTCTCAGCTACTTCTTCAATGTGCCCAAAATTGCCGTGTAACGATGTGCTCGGATCTGCTCTTCATCGATCAGGCGGGTTCGCCTTCACATTCTCTCGAATCAGCGAGGACACCTTGACCATAGCTGCTGGTCTAGTCTCATGCATCGTCTCATCCGGTAGGTCAGGAACTAGGGCACCAAGATATGATGTATTCACTGTGTCCGGTGGTTTCTTCGTGCATGGACGGTCATCATCCCCGTAGATGTAGAAATCTGATATTTTACCACCGAATGCAAGTGACAGCAAGCCTGTGCCCATGTCAATCTTGGTCTTGGTGGTGAAAAGGAATGGTCGTTCCAAAATGAGTGCTGGAGGATCGTCGTTTCTAGCATCTCCCATCTGCAAGACATAGAAATCTGCAGGAACAACAAGGTTTCCTACTCGGAGGGTGAGATCCTCTAGCAAACCAACAGGACGAATACATGATTTATCCCCTAATTCAATCAACAACTTAGGCGGTTTTAATGGTCCTAATTTCAGTGAGCAATATAAAGAATATGGCATGGCATTAACAGCAGCACCCAAATCAATTAAACAGTGATGTATCTGAATCTCACCGATACCACAGGTAACTGTGAAGGCACCTGGGTCCTTACTCTTTTGAAGTGGTGCCTCGTGACTCGTATCAAGTCGGTGCTTCATCGTCTGGTCGTGTTGCTCATGCCTCGCCTCCAAGCTCATCCTTATCGATCAAGTGGCCTTCGGGAGCAAATACCTGCATAGAAAATGAAGGAAAAGCATGAGTTTCGGAACATGCAACAGTGCGGGTCGCGTCCGCTTCACACATTAGCGGCCCGTCTGGCTTAGACATTAATGGCGTGTTCTCTTCGGACATTAGCGTCGAGCTAACGTCTTCTTCAAACGCGATCGACACTGATTCCGACTCGTTCTTGCTACTTCCTCACCCAATAAGCAGACTCCTTAAGTGCTGTGTCCACGTCCACTACTTCCATCATGCCGACGTTCCCTCTTGGATTGGGCACTGATTGGGACGACAGCCTCCTATGATCTCTTTTCAGCTCGGACATGTCCTGGGCCAAGTTGGACATCTGCTTGGATAGGTCGACAATGGCTCCATCGGTCTTGGCCTGAAATTGATGGACTGTGGTGGTCAATTGCTGGGTGCTAGCTGCCAGCTCCTTCACTATGTCCTCCAAAGACTTGTTGGGACCGTGGTTACTTGGGCCTGTCTGGTTGTTGTTTGGTCCTCGCTGTTGATATTGATTAGGCGCATTCTGTTGATACTGACGATGTGGAGGCCGGTAGGGCTGCTGGTTCTGCTGAAGTGTGGCCTGATGTGCTGGCTCTCTCTGGGCATGATGTTGATGGTTGTCGTTCCTCCAGGGCTGTCCGTTGGCTCCTTGATTGGGCGTGGCTGTGCCATACTGTCGGACTGGCCCGGGCCGGTTGCCATAGTTTTGATAGTCACCTACTGCATTGATCTCAGCCTGGTCGTCCTCCACTATGGTTGGGCACTCGTCTATTTTGTGATCTGTGGCTGTACAAAATCCACATGGTTTGACCTGGACTGGCTGTCTTCTGATGACATGCTGCATCATCTCCTTGAGCTGTTTGATCTCTTCGGCCATAGTGCTTGCTGGGGGCTCTACCTTTGACACGTTCCTGGTCCGGGTGTACTCTTTTTCCTTGTTGGAGTCATCCTGGAACCGTTCACTCTCTGCCACTGCCATGATCTTTCGTCGTACTCCGGCTGGGGACAGGTTCATTAGGTTTCCCCTAGCCGAGGCATCCAGTAGCTTCCTGTCGAGTCGCCGGAGTCTGTCTAGCATGTATTCCACGAGTAGTTTCTCTGGGAGCCCAAGGTTACAGTAGCTCTTCTCTAGGGCGTTGAACTTCTCCACATACTCGTACATGGTCTCGTTGGGTCCTTGCCTGAGCTCTTGCAACTGCCTTCGGACTTGCTTTGCTCTGCCTGTTGGGTAGTACTTGTTGAGGAAGTTTCTCTGCATCTGGTCCCATGTGTAAATACTACCTGAAGGTAAGGATAGGAACCAATCGTTAGCCGAGTCTATGAGTGAAAAATAGAAAGCTTTTAGTTTGAAGTCCTCGACTTCGACTCCGTATGGCTTGAGGTTCTGGCATATCCCGTGATAGCGCTGCAGATGAGTAATGGCCGATTCTCCCTTGGCTCCTGAGAACTTGGGTAGATGGTGGACGACTGATGTGTTGATGGTTATGGCTTCGAGGTCCGGCCCTTCGTAGATGCACCAAGACTGGTCCTTGAAGTTGGGGGCCGAGAGCTCTCCCATGGTTGGCTCTGGATCGTCGTCCTCCTTGTGATCATCCTCTCTGACGGCCGGCTGTTGTAGAGGCCGTGGGGGTTGTGGGTATTGCTGGTGTGGGAGGTATTGAAGTGGGGGATATTGTTGATATGGTGGTGGCGGGTATGTCTGATATGGTGGTGGCGGGTACTACTGATATGGCTGTGGTGGATATTGCGGATAGGGCTGGTACGGTTGAGGTTGGAATGGTGGTTGGAGTGGTTGGTGTTGAAGTTGTCCCGGGGCAGCCCCCTGATCTCTCCATTCTGTCTTATCGGGCCCTGCTCGTCGTGTTGTGGAAGCGCCCCTTCCCTATCTCGGATGACCTGCTCGACTTCATCGTTGTGGCTATTGTCGCCAACTCTGCTACCTGCGTGAGACATGGCACACGAGTAGTGGTGCACAAACTAGGAAACTAAAAGAAAACGAAATACTAATTAGGAAACTAAGAAAGAACAATTTCACCGTGCGTAGCTCCCCGGCAACAACGCCAAAATTTGACAGGTCGTCGTCCGTACCTGCAAATTTGTATTTATAATTTTCCTTACTCTAGACTGTGGGTTAGTACAGTGGCAAGCAAGGGTCGAACCCTAGGGAGCTAGATGGTTACTTGTTGTTCTGTTCGAAAGAAACGATTGGGTTGTGAGTGATTAGGAAATATTGCAATAAGGAAATAAATAGAAGAGTATCAATCAGAGAGAGAATATTCAGACAAGGGTTTCTTAATTGTGACTTGTTTTATCATTGACTTCTAAATATCGTACTTCTAATTCCTAAGTGTGGTTACTTCCATTCCAAGTTATAACCTAAAGTAGGGTCTTTCCGGACGCCTACACCACAATCTACTTCCTTTTCGGGTTGTAGAATTCTAGACCTAGCAATTTAATACTCCATTCCAAGATATATCAAATTAGTGCCCTATTTGTTTTCAACGGTCTAGTATCAAACAAACAGTAAATAAGGGATTTGTATTGCTCGGCTAAGCCTAACCGTTCCGAGTATCAACTTAGCCTTGCAATACAAACCAAGATAAATAGCACAAGGTCTAGTAGAATTATGAACTAAGCATTAAGTAACAAGTCTCAAAAACAAACGTCACAATGTTTAAAACCCTAGCCCGAATAAAGGACTTAGTTACACATGGCCATTAAAGCAAAACAATAATAAAAGGACGAGTGAACTTCTCTATAGCCGAGAGGGACTAGGAACCGGAGCTTGGAGCCGAGAGAGGAGAAGCCGAGACTTTGAATGTGGAATGAGATTCTCGATTGTGGGATTGTTGAGAGCTGATGGGATGATTTGAAGGGCTGAGGAGAGCTCTTATTTATAGAGTGGAGTGAAGCTCGAATCCCCCTTAAGTCGGTCAAGTCCAAATCTAGATTAGGAAAGATTTCCAAATCTTTGTGCAACCGACTTAGCTTGTTTTCCAAGTAAACTTCTTGTGCAAGTCTTCTAGGACCTTCTAAACCGTCATGCATGGAATTTGGATTTTTTCCCGAAATTACTGTTCATCCTAAAATTACTGTTCATCCCGGGATTACTGTTCACGCCGGAATTACTGTTCACTGATCGGTCGAATTCTTGACCTATTATTCACTTCATTCGATGATGGATTTGGTTTGTTTTCCCAGCATTTTATTGTCATTTGACCTCTTTTCTAGTGTTTCAGGTCATATATCACATTCCTAATACTTTTGGATTGATCTGAAGCAAAACAATGCATTTAGTAGAGATTTCGGTAAAAACAGGGCAGATTGACCTTTCCGACGCATTTTGCACGCACAGATTTCATATGATCTCCAAATTGGTTGATTCAAAGCTTGTTGGAAAGCTATTTCAAAGGGATACAACTTTGTAGTTTACGCCGAGATCAAATTCGGAGGTTAAAGCCATGAAAAATGCACCTGAAGTCTCTGCCATTTTGCATGGCTGTGACTGCCGTGACCACAACACAACATCACGGTAGTCACGGCCCCTTTTTGTCCCAGTGCACTTTTGGAGCATGCCAAGCATGCCGTGACATGTCTAAATGTCACGGTAGTCACGGCCCCGTCGGAGCAGTTTCTAAAAACGATTTTTGGGCTTTTCAGGACAGATTTTGGGAAAGTTTCCTAATTTCGTTTTTGGGCTTTTTGGCTTTTTGGAAAGCTATAAATAGAGGATTGGCTGACTTAAATCAGTGTGGACGAATTGAGGTTAAATAATTTGGAGAAGACGAAATCTTAGCTTGGAGAAGAGACAAGAATTCATCGTGAGGAATTCAACGAGCCACCGCGTCTTTACGGTTTACTCGTTCTTCCCTTCATTATACATTGTTTTTGGTTTAATCACCATGAACAGTGAGTAGTTCTCTTATTCTGGGGTCCTACGGATCCCGTGCTATGTAACCCTAACTATTCATGTGATCAATTAAAGTTGTTATTTATGCGATTCGATTATTCAATTTCATTGTGTGCTTAATATTATCGTTCTATGCAAGTATTTACATCAAAGGGTATGTTTGCATTGCTAGAACGTATTTAGGTTATATGCCGAAAGGTGGATGGGCCCTAGGGATTAACCGGATTGCATGAAATTGATATTAGGTCATGTTTACATGAGTTAATAGGAAAACCTTTAGTTTAATAAATCGAAATCGTTGATAATCCGTGGATGGGCGGCGTTCAACGATTGAGATTAATCTAGACAATGATTCGTGGATGGGCGGCTTGTCTAGTGTTATTTCGGTTATATTCCATATTCGATAGCATAAATAATTAACGTAACATGATTGCATGATTAGTGGGGTTAGCACGGGTGAAGTACGGATTCTGGAATTCTTCCTCTGATTGAATCACAAACCTTTATTTTTCTGCTATTTAATTTCTGAAATTTTCATCACAACAAAACCTTTCACTTGTTAATCGGAATAGCTAAATAGGTCGCTCGTTAACTAGTACTCACACACCTGTTCCTTGGATCGATCCTTGGCTTACCAAGGTTTATAAATATTGTTTGACTGCAATTTGACCCCTAAAACTCTTACTTTTGACAACTATAAAGGGTTAAAAATACGCTTGTCATTTACGAGATGAAAAAATACTGTTCACGACGCTCCTCTGGCTTTGTTCTTCAACTGCGATGCTTCTGGCATGAAAATGCCATCTTTTAAGCGTGTTTCCTCCTAGTGCTTCCGAAACACCTGAAATGCAAAACAACACTAAGAAGTAACTGTTTGCATAATAAAGTGCTGGAATTGATGGAATTTGTTGACTCGATGAGTCGTATAAATACGGCTCATCAACAATGTATAAAGAACGTGAATAGTTACTGACACGCGTATTTTTAACCCTATATAGTTGTCAATTTATACGTTTAAGGGGTCAAGTTGCAGTCAAACAAAATTTATAACCTTGGTAAGCCAAGGGTCGATCCAAAGAGCAGTGCGTGTGAATACTAGCTAACAGTGTGACCTATTTAGCTATTCCGAATGACAAAAGGTTTTTGTGGTGTTGAGACAAGCAGAAATTAAGTAGCAGAAAATAAGTGGTTGTATTAAATCAGAGAAAGAATCCCAGAATCCGTACTTCACCCGTGCTAAACCCACTAATCATGCAATCATTCTACGTTAATTATTCGTGCTATCGAATATGGAATATAACCGAAATAACACTAGACAAGCCGCCCATCCACGGATCATTGTCTAGATTAATCTCAATCGTTGAACGCCGCCCATCCACGGATTATCAACGATTTCGATTTATTAAATTAAAGGTTTTCCTATTAAATCATGTAAACATGACCTAACATCAATTTCATGCAATCCGGTTAATCCCTAGGGCCCATCCACCTTTCGGCATATAACCTAAATACGTTCTATCAATGCAAACATACCCTTTGATGTAAATACATGCATAGAACGATAAAATTAAGCACACAATAAAATTGAATATTCGAATTGCATAAATAATGAGCTTCAATTGATCACATGAGAGTTAGGGTTACATAGCACGGGATCCGTAGGATCCCGGAATAGAGAAAACTACTCGCTATTCATGCCGATTAACCAAAAATAGTGTAAATTCAAGGAAGAAACGAATAAACCGTAGACGATTGGCTCGTTGATCCTCACAATGAAAACTTGTCTTCTCTCCCAAGTTAGGGTTTTCTTCTCCAAAATAACAGCACTCTGCCTATTCTGGTCGTGTTTCCTTATATATCTCTCCCAAAAAGGACCAAAAGCCCAAAAACTGCTCTATTGCCAAAAAGGACCAGAACTTGCCAAAAACGGATTTAAAAGAAAGGCAGCAACTTCGGGTCGATTTATCATGGTCTTAACCTCCAAATTGGATCTTGGCGTAAACTACAAAGTTGTAGCCCTTTGAATTATCTTTCCAACAAGCTTTGAATCAACCAATTTGGACACCGTATGAGATCTCTGCGTGCAAAATACTTTGACGGGGTCGTTACACCCGTTACAGCTGGGTGTAACGGCTGTAACGTGCTAAGCAAAAATCTCTGAGAAAATTCATGCCCGTTACAGCCGTTACAGCTCAAGGTGTAACGGTTGCTGAAGATTGTAACGGGCTGACTTCTTTTGCCTTTTTGGAGGTCTAAACCTTCGAATCTGCTCTTTGTGTCAACTACAAAGTTGTAGGCAATTGAATTAGCTTTCCAACAAGCTAAATTTCGACTCATTTGGACACCGAATGAGCCCTGGGCATGCAAAATAGGTTGCAAAGGTCTGTTTGCCCTGTTTTTGCCCAAATCTGCACCAATTGCTTTTCTTTGCTTCAGGCCAATCCAAAAGTATTAGATATATGATATATGACCTGAAACACTGGAAAAGAGATCAAATGACAATAAAATGTCGGGAAAACAAACATAATCCATCATCGAATGAAGTGAATAATAGGTCAAGAATTCGACCGATCAAAACACTCCACACTTAGGATTTGTTCGTCCCGAACAAACATTAAGTTCAAGGCAATAACTTGCAGAATAGTTACCCACTCAAGTATCATGTGATCAATTCTAACTAAAACAAAAAATAAAAAGATAACTCACTGTCGTAGAGGACACGAATGCATTTAGCGTATGCATCAAGCCTTTAAACCTATAGGCTGCCCTAGTAGGACGAGTATAGTCTCGTGAAGGTTTTCAGGGATGGGACTACCTACAAATCCCTTGTACAACTAACTAACTTGTATGCATGAAATGATGCTCAATGAGTCACAGTAAAGTCATGTCATACCTCGGATTCATCGTGTTACCTCAACTTCAAGTCAATAATCTTCATCAAAGTTTTCAAACAATCATAGATTATACGAGTTATGCATTCAAACGGTCAGTACACACGGCTAGCAATCGACTAATCACATGTTCTAAATAGTTCTATTGCAACGTATAAAGAACATGAATAGTTACACAAAACATGCTCGCCATTCACATATGCTATCTAGGGATAGTCCACGGGCTCTTGGCGCAAAGCTCATTCTCAAGTGCCAAGGATTAGACAATGACCCGTAAGAGAAGAGGAGCCTGACGTAAGGTTTTTCTAAAAAATAGTACGAAAATCACATCAAAATTTTTAGTGCAAGCACGAGGATCGTCCCTTAGTTTCTAGTACACGAATTCTCAAGATAGGCAATGATTTGCACGCAATGAGAGGATAGAATTACACTATATCAAGCAGAAGGGGGCAGAAATTGTTTCAAGAGTGTTTTCCATATACCAGGGGTGACTTTTCTCACCAGGTCCTTGGTATTTTCTGCTTTCGCAGAATCAACAAAAGCATTTTGGTTTTTTTTTTCAAACTGGTTTTCTTTCAAAAACAACTATGCTTGGGGCCAATGTTTCACCCACTTTCCAGAATTGAGAACTTTGTTTTTAGGGGAAAACTTGAAGGTCAATTGTCTAACTCCACACTTAGAGCTTGACATAGTGTATGAATAAAGGCGGGTGCATGCAAATCACGACGAGTGTAGAGAAACACATACTAGCACTAAGGTCACCTAGAAGAAGAGATGTAGTTTAAGTTTTTGACATTTTTGAAACGGTGTCTACTAATTTCAAGTCACAAACATGCTTTAAGAAATACGTAGAACATGTGATAGGCAAAGGCTAGCAATGATACCGACTCAAGAGAATACACACATGAATAAAACTATTTCAAGTCTTAGACTTCGAATCCAAAAGAATGACAATCAATCAAGGAGTATCGTAGAAAACGAGGATTTCAATCGTAATACATAGACATGTTGAGCATATGCAAGAGTGAATGTGTGACATGCTATGAATGTGACTATGCGCTACCCACTCCACACTTAAAAATGAGCTTAGTCCCTAAGCAAAGAAATAAAAGAGAAAATAAGCGTATAGGAACTTCACTCGTGTGTGATGACGCGATGTCCATGGAGATTAAGCGATGCTCAGGGAGTGAAACACGACTTGTGAGCTGGTAGATATAAAGATAAAAATACAGAGCTTCACAAGTAATAGGTTAGCATCGAAAATCGTGAAGGGGCTGGTGCACTCCACACTTAGAACCTTGAAATGTCCACACACAATGCAAATGAAAAATGAAAAATAACTAATACTTATAGCGCGGGTTACTCCCCGAAGAGACCTAGTTTAACGTCTTGGCGAGACTCAGCAAGGGAGGTAGTGTCAGTCCACCTTCAAATCCCATTTGAATTTACGTCCATCAAGAATGACATGGACGTTAAGTAGAGCACGCAGTCCCTTCAAAAATTCAAGTCCCTTAAGAATCAAGGGACTGCAGAAGCTCCCTAATAACAGTTTCAAGACGTAAGGCAAGAACTGTCGAAACTTGTCTGGAGGCTGTGCATCAAGATGTATATTTTCAGAGCTGGCTCCAACAAGCACACTTCCTGTACACTCTTTAGCTAGGAACTCACATTCCCATGCTTCGAAATTTCCCTTCACTATCACATCTAGGCGTATGCGAGGGTCCTCTTTGATTGAACTCAGGTACACATCAACAAAGTCTTCGTACTTATGATCCCTTGATGGCTCTTCAACGTCCAGAAAAACTGATGGAATGAAACTCTCTTCTGTCTGCTCCGCTAAATGACCTTTTGAAGCACTCGTAGTGGAGGGAGATGTATCTTCATATTCTGAGACGTCATCAGTTCAAAGCTCATCATCCTCCAACTCAGTGTAAACCTTGGCAACCATTCTAAACGCCTCAAAACCATCCTCACAACCAGGTTGTTCTGGTTTAGAAAGCATTCTCTTATCCCGATCATCTTCCACATGGATTCGAAATAAAGCTGAAGATGAATATGCTTCATAGACTTGAACGTCTTGATGATTTTCCATTGTCATCCCGATGTCCTCGTCTTCGCATGCATTGGCGGCTGCAATGGCTTGTTGCTCTAAATGATCTTTCGGTATTCTTTGCTTAATTGGGAGTTGCTCCACCGTCCCTATAATATTATCGAGTCTGGCTTGTCGCTCTTTAGCTCGCCTATCTTGCTCCACTGATCTCCTCTCTTGCTGCGCTAAGTAGCTAGCCAATATAGACTCTAAATGCGATGATTCACCAGTATTTTGAGGTTGTTGCTGCGACGGATAGTTGTATTGCCAGGAATTCTGATTTTGTTGCTGTTGGGGCTGGTTGTTGTACTGATTACCTTGATTGGTGCGCCCTACAAAGTTGGCGTCCTCCTGATTTCTGTTACTGATTTCTCGTCTTATCACCGGACAGTCATCTGCGAAATGAGAAGGAGAACCACATACTTCACAGTAAACAATCACATCGGCGACTACAGATGACTTCACAGAGGAGTCTATCTTCAGATTTTTTATTTCAGCAGCAAGAATCTTTACTGCGTTGGTTAACTTAGCGATATCCTTTGTTCTATCAGTGAGGTAGGGATCATGCACACTCCTCTTGTCCTTAGGATTACCTCGATCACTCATATAGAGGTGGTGGTCGTGAGACTGTTGCTGCTGCGAGTAATTCTGGTAGTCCTCATAATAATGATCATCTTGATATGGCCGTGAATCATAAAACTGATGCTGCTGCGACTGGTCTTGGTAACTCTCATAGTGGTGGTCATCTTGATGATATGGTTGATCATAGAACTGATTTTGATTTCCTTCCTAATTTGCATCATACGAATATGTCTGACAATAAGGCTCTTCCCTTGGGTAGGCGTCTTGATGACCAAAAGAGAACATCCTCGCAACATTCAAAATAAGAGTGATTAGTGAAGGTCAGAAGTATATAGAGTATGTACAAGGAAGTATATACAAAAAAATGGAATAGTCTAAACTACACAAGTTAAATCTAATATCACACTAAACGCTGCTCCCCGGCAATGGCGCCATTTTGACACCCGTATTTTTAACCCTATATAGTTGTCAATTTATACGTTTTAGGGGTCAAGTTGCAGTCAAACAAAATTTATAACCTTGGTAAGCCAAGGGTCGATCCAAAGAGCAGTGCGTGTGAATACTAGCTAACAGTGTGACCTATTTAGCTATTCCGAATGACAAAAGGTTTTTGTGGTGTTGAGACAAGCAGAAATTAAGTAGCAGAAAATAAGTGGTTGTATTAAATCAGAGAAAGAATCCCAGAATCCGTACTTCACCCGTGCTAAACCCACTAATAATGCAATCATTCTACGTTAATTATTCGTGCTATCGAATATGGAATATAACCGAAATAACACTAGACAAGCCGCCCATCCACGGATCATTGTCTAGATTAATCTCAATCGTTGAACGCCGCCCATCCATGGATTATCAACGATTTCGATTTATTAAATTAAAGGTTTTCCTATTAAATCATGTAAACATGACCTAACATCAATTTCATGCAATCCGGTTAATCCCTAGGGCCCATCCACCTTTCGGCATATAACCTAAATACGTTATATCAATGCAAACATACCCTTTGATGTAAATACATGCGTAGAACGATAAAATTAAGCACACAATGAAATTGAATATTCGAATTGCATAAATAATGAGCTTCAATTGATCACATGAGAATTAGGGTTACATAGCACGGGATACGTAGGATCCCGGAATAGAGAAAACTACTCGCTATTCATGCCGATTAACCAAAAATAGTGTAAATTCAAGGAAGAAACGAATAAACCGTAGACGATTGGCTCGTTGATCCTCACAATGAAAACTTGTCTTCTCTCCCAAGTTAGGGGTTTCTTCTCCCAAATAACAGCACTCTGTCTATTCTGGTCGTGTTTCCTTATATATGTCTCCCAAAAAGGGCCAAAAGCCCAAAAACTGCTCTATTGCCAAAAAGGACCAGAACTTGCCAAAAACGGATTTGGAAGAAAGGTAGCAACTTCGGGTCGATTTATCATGGTCTTAACCTCCAAATTGGATCTTGGCGTAAACTACAAAGTTGTAGCCCTTTGGATTATCTTTCCAACAAGCTTTGAATCAACCAATTTGGACACCGTATGAGATCTCTGCGTGCAAAATACTTTGACGGGGTCGTTACACCCGTTACAGCTGGGTGTAACGGCTGTAACGTGATAAGCAAAAAGCTCTGGGAAAATTCATGCCCGTTACAGCCGTTACAGCTCAAGGTGTAACGGTTGCTGAAGATTGTAACGGGCTGACTTCTTTTGCCTTTTTGGAGGTCTAAACCTTCGAATCTGCTCTTTGTGTCAGCTACAAAGTTGTAGGCAATTGAATTAGCTTTCCAACAAGCTACATTTCGACTCATTTGGACACCGAATGAGCCCTGGGCATGCAAAATACGTTGCAAAGGTCTGTTTGCCCTGTTTTGTCCTGTTTTTGCCCAAATCTGCACCAATTGCTTTTCTTTGCTTCGAGCCAATCCAAAAGTATTAGATATATGATATATGACCTGAAACACTAGAAAAGAGATCAAATGACAATAAAATGTCGGGAAAACAAACATAATCCATCATCGAATGAAGTGAATAATAGGTCAAGAATTCGACCGATCAGTTACACAAAACATGTTCACCATTCACCTATGCTATCTAGGGATAGTCCATGGGCTCTTGGCGCAAAGCTCATTCTCAAGTTCCAAGGACTAGGCAATGACCCGTAAGAGAAGAAGAGCCTGGTTTGAGAATTTTCTGAAAAATAGTACGAAACTTGCATTAAAATTTCAATGCAAGCACGAGGATTGTCCATTAGTTTCTAGTACATGAATTCTCAAGACAAGTCATAATTGCACGCAATGAGAAGATGGAATTACACTACAGCAAGCAAAAGGGGGAAGAAATTTCATTTTTTTCATACACAAGGGGTGACTTTTCTCACTTTGCCCTTGGTATTTTTTTGCTCTTTTTTTCACACACAAGGGGTGACTTTTCTCACTTTGCTCTTGGTATTTTTCTGCTCTTTTTTTTCTCTTTCAAATACAACTATGCTTTGGGTCATTTATTCACCCTCTTTTGAAAATTCAGAACTCTGTTCTTGATTGAAAACCATTTTTTTCTAACTCCACACTTAAAGCTTAACATAGTGTATGAATAAAGGCGGGTGCATGCAGATCACAACAAGTATAGAGAAACACATACTAGTACTAAGGTCACCTAGAAAAAGAGATGCAATTTAAGTTTTTGACATTTTGTACCGGTGCCTACTAATATCAAGTCTCAAACATGCTTCAAGAGATACGTAGAACATGTGATAGGCAAAGGTTGGCAATGACACTGACTCGAGAGAATACACACATGAATAAAACTATTTCAAGTCCTAGACTTCGAATCCAAAAGAACAACAATCAATCAAGGAGTATCGTAGAAAATGACGATTTCAATCGCAATACATAGACAGTTGAGCATATGCAAGAGTGAATGTGAATGCGATGTGTGTGACTATGCGTTACCCACTCCACACTTAAAAATGAGCTTAGTCCCTAAGCGAAGAAATAAAAGAAATAAAAGGCGCATAGGAACTTCCTGCGTGTGTGGTAGCTCGATATCCATGGAGATTAAGCGATGCCCGGGGAGTGAAATGCGACTCATGAGCTGGTAGATATATAGATAAGAACATAGAGCATCACAAGTGATAGGTTAACATCGAAAATCGTGGAGAAACAGGCAAGCGATAGGGTTCTGATTTGAATTTTTGGGGAAGAAGAGACTGATTTGGCCGTGACCACCGTGACATCCGAGAATGTTACGGGTGTCACGGCACCCCCAAAACCGATTGAGGTATAAGCCTACCGTGACAGCCGTGACATATTGATTGTGTCACGGGTGTCACGGCCCCTTCGAAAACTCACTGCCTTTTCTGCCTGTCGTGACAGATCCATTGTGTCACGAGAGTCACGACACCAATAAATCACAGTGGGTATTTGTAGTTCCAGAACCCTTTTCATGGGTCTGAGCGGGACACACTCCACACTTAGATTCCTGCAATAAGCACACAATGAAAATGAAGAATGCAAGGAAATAATACTTACAGTGCGGGTTACTCCCCGAAGAGGCCTAGTTTAACGTCTTGGCGAGACATAGCTAGGGTGGTAGAACTAGAAGCATTCTCAAGAAGTCCCTTGCGGAGATCCCTTCCCGAGAAGTAGGTTATCATCAATGTCGTCAGGTGGTTCCCGGTGCTTCAGGATGTGGTAATGCTTAAGGCACTGCCCGTTGACTACCATTGACTTTCCTCCCTCAATGTTAAGCTCCACGTGGTCGTCTGGGTATGCTCTCACAACTGTGTATGGATCACTCCACTTGGTGCGCAGCTTCCCAAGT
This sequence comes from Rhodiola kirilowii, assembly GCA_033675215.1. Lineage (NCBI taxonomy): Eukaryota > Viridiplantae > Streptophyta > Magnoliopsida > Saxifragales > Crassulaceae > Rhodiola > Rhodiola kirilowii. The sequence continues at coordinate 38,945,600 of CM066193.1, forward strand.
GATAATCTAAGGTGGGAGTTGTAGAGAAGAACTCGCTCGCCTTTATTGAATTTTCTGCACCCTATTCGCTTATCATGCCAGTCCGTCGTCCCCTCCTTATAGATATCACCAGGGTCAAGAAGTTCATCCCTGTGACTTGCATGTAGAGGTTTCGGCTCTCCCTTGCAAGGTTCCTTACCTGAGCCGATAGTCTATTCAGCTTCAGCTGCTCCCTCAGTGCCCACTGCGCATATATTCATCGGGATAGGGCAACCTGTTGGTACTCTGTAAGGCTCAATAGAGGTCAGTGTAATAGGGTCATCAACATCAGAAGAGTCCATTACATCACAATCAACTAATAGACTAGGAATCCTAGACATGTCAGGCAAATTAAAAACAACTCTTTCACGGCCTACTCGCAAGACTAAGGAACCTATATCCATGTCAATGACTGCCTTAGCCATGTAAAGAAATGGTCTACCAAGAATAATTGGGATATCTATGTCCTCAGAGATGTCCAGCACTATAAAATCAACTGGAATGTAAATGTGCTTCACCTTGACAAGTACATCCTTTAGAATCCCTCTCGGGAGTCTACAAGAACGATCCGCAAGGCGAATAGTGACATTGGCAGGACAAAGATCAATCAAATTCAGTTTAGCATACAAAGAGTATGGCATGATAGACACACTAGCACGTAGATCATATAGAGCTCGACAAATAGTAATACCACCAATATCACAAGGGATAGAAAAACTCCCTGAATCTTGAAGTTTGGGTGGCATGGGATGGTGCATGGCAGCACTATACTCCTCGCTCAGGGCCACCGTCTCAGTCCCATCAATTTTTCTTTTCCCAGTCAGAATCTCCTTCATGAATTGGGCATAAGTGGGAATCTGGATGATGGCATCGGTGAGTGGCAGAGTGATGTACAGAGTATGAATCTTATCCACGAACTGCTTGAATTCTTTGTCTCTTCTTGTAGCTTTAAGCCGCTGAGGGAATGGGACTGGTGGTATATAGGGAGCTGACTCCACTATCTGCGCAGAATTTTTAGCTCGGTATTCAGCTTCCTTTGATGTTTCCTCTTCCTGAGGTGTAGGATTAGGCACTGAATTTATAGCTGGAGGTCGATTGGTCCGAGCTGGCACCATTTCAATATGTTTTCCTCCTCGGAGTGTGATGGCATTCACTAACTCCCTAAGATTTGGATCTGGTTTCGATGGGAGTTTCCCATACTCCCTGCTTGCCGAGCTTGCTTGCTGAGCTATCTGATTTTCCAACATTCTGCCATGAATAGCGAGCTGCTCTACAGTCTTTTGTAGGTTTCTTACCTCAGCGGCGGTTTGCTCATATGCCCTTTGCTGATACTCAGACGTCTTTCGTTGTTCGGTTATGAAGCTAGCTAGCATGGCTTCTATGTTTGACGTCGACCCGGAGTTCTGAGCTTGCTGTGGCTGAGTTGGATTGTTATAGCTCCCTGAATTCTAATTTTGTTGTTGTTGAGCTTAGCTATCGTACTGATTCCTCGGCTGGTAGGGAGCATTGTCTTGCTGCTGTCTGTAAGGGAATCCTGGTGCTACCTGATTCTACGACATATAAGAGAGGCTAGGATTGTTCCTGTTCTGGTTGTCCCACCTATTCATGCCTGAACCGGTGGAGAGACCGTTTCCTTAATTGTATTGCCCTACATAATTAGCATCCTCATGGTTTTTGCCGTTATTATCTCGTCCCATCACCGAACAACTATCTGTGAAATGAGAAGGAGAGTCACATATCTGACAGTAGACAACCACATTAGCAATAATAGAGGATTTTATAGAGGACTCTGTCTTCAGATTTTTGACTTCAGCTGCAAGCATCTTCACTGTGTTGGTCAACTCGGCTATGGCGTTGGTGCTATCAGCGAGGTAGAGATCTTGCACACCCTTCTTGTCCATCAGATTACCTCGATCACTCGTCCAGAGGTGATAGTCTTGAGCTGCCTTTTCAATGATATCATAGGTCTCTTCCAGCGGGACTCCATTGAGTCCTCCACCAGCTACTTGATTTATCAAGGTGCGCATCCCCTGGTCAATTCCTTGATAGAAAGTGTCTATAATCTGCCACAGCTCCAGATTGTGATGAGGGCACAGTCTCATCAGCTCTTTGTATCTCTCCCAAGCTTCGTAGAGAGTGTCACCATCCATAGAACGGAACGAGATGATCTTGTTCCTGAAATGTGCTGTCTTTGATGGCGGGAAGTACTGTTGGAGGAATGCCTCAGCCAATTCATCCCATGTAGTGAAAGTGACGTCTGCATGACTGTCTAGCCACCTACTAGCCTTGTCAAAAAGTGAGAACGGGAATAGCCTCATGTAGTAGGACTCTGGAGGGACACCATTAGTCTTCACTGTGTTGCACATCTGGACAAACCGCTTAAGGTGTTGGTGAGGGTCCTCATTCATCCTTCCCAAAAACTGATGATTTTGCACCATCTGGATGAGTCCCGTTTTGAGTTCCCAGGTTTTGTTGGCTATACCAGGTGGTGCAATGGCAGATTGGAATCCTGAGACACGTGGAGCAGTGTAATCTCCAAGGGTCCTGCGCACTGGTTGCATCACGGGATGCTGCTGGTCATTGTCGACAACCTCATTCATCAATGCTTGATTCTGATTCATATTGAGTGCTGCGAAATTGTGATTCAGTGCTCGGAGTTGTCGAGCTTCGTTTTGGACCCTGCGAAGAGTTCTTTGTTGGTCCGGTGAGTCCTCGTCTGATACCTGAACCTACTTCTTCTTCTTGGGTGTTTTCCGTGGCATGTACTAAGCAGTTTCTGCAAAAAGCCAAGGGAAGAGTGAATGTAGCAAGAAACAAAGCAGAAAACGGCAAGTAACGAACAAGGTGGAATAGTCTAAACTACACACGTTAAATCTAATATCACACTAAACGCTGCTCCCCGGCAATGGCGCCATTTTGAAAAGAGTATTTTTAACCCTTTATAGTCGTCAAGTTACGAGTTTTAGGGGTCGAATTGTAGTCAAACAAAATTTTTAATCTTAGTAAGCCAAGGGTCGATCCAAGGAACAAACGTGTGTGAGTACTAGTTAACGAGTGACCTATTTAGCTATTCCCATTTAACAAAGGTTTTGGTGTGATGAAAATAGAAGAAATTAAATACGAGAAATAAAAAGGTTGTGACTTTATCAGAGAAAGAATTTCAGGACCGTACTTCACCCGTGCTAACCCCAATAATCATGCAATCATGTTACGTAACTTATTCATGCTATCGAATATGGAAATAAACCAAAATAAGACTAGACAAGCCGCCCATCCACGGATCATTGTCTAGATTAATCTCAATCGTTGAACGCCGCCCATCCACGGATTACCAACGATCTCGATTATTTAAGCAAAAGGTTTTTTCAGACAAAAGTCAACTTTCCTATTAATTCATGTACTACCATTGTAGCTACTATGTCTTAACATCAATTTCATGTAATCCGATTAATACCTAGGACCCATCCATCTTTCTGTAAATAACCTAAATACGTTCTAGCATGCAAACATCCCATTCAATGTAAAACTTGCAAGAACGATAAAATTTAGCACGATGAAATTGAATATTCGAATCGCATAAATAAAAACGTTAATTGATCACATGAAGAGTTGGGTACATAGCACGGGATCCGTAGGATCCCAGAATAAGAAGACTACTCACTACTCATGGTAAGTTAACCAAGAGTAGTGTTGATAAAAAGATTAAGGACGAGGAAACCGTAATGACGCGGGTGCTCGTTGAATCCTTCGATCTCGTTTGAACTCTGTCTTCTCTCCCAAGTTAGGGTTTTCTTCTCTTCAAATAAGCACACTAAACTCTCGTATAATTCTCCCTGAGTAAATCAGCCTCTTGCACTCTTTATAGCTTTCCAAAAGGCCAAAAAACCTAAAAACAAAATTAGGAAACAAGTCTAAAAGTTTCTCCAAAAAGCCCAAAATCGTTTTTAGAAATTGTCTTAGACGGGGCCGTGACACCCGTGACATTCAACATGTCACGACATGCTCCAAAAGCCACTGGGAGATAAGGGGGCCGTGACTACTGTGACATTATGTTTTGTCACGGCTGTCACGGCCATAAAAATGGCAGAGACTTCGGGCGGATTTTTCATGGTCTTAACCTCCGAATTTGATCTTGGAGTTAACTACAAAGTTGTAGCCCTTTGAATTAGCTTTCCCACAAGCTTTGAATCAATCGATTTGGACACCATATGCGATCTATCCAGGCAAAATAAGTCAGAAAGGTCAATCTGCCCTGTTTTTACCTAAATCTCTTCTAAATGCTTTGTTTTGCTTCAGATCAATCCAATAGTATTAGTAATGTGATATATGACCTGAAACACTAGAAAAGAGGTCAAATGATAAAAAAATGTTCGGAAAACAAACCTAATCCATCATCGAATGAAGTGAATAATAGGTCAAGAATTCGACCGATCAATTGGATTGCGTAATTTCGCTATCCGAAATCAATATTTCCACCCTAATAGTTTTGCCTTGGGTTACAGGAAACTTGAAGTGGGATAATCCAATTGAAACATTATATCTCTAGGCAGAAGAATATATAGCAGACTTAGGGTTGGAGGGGATTTGAGAATCAAAGATTGAATTGATGTTTCTGGTGATTGCTCGATAATTTTTCATCCCTCATACGGAAGAAATCGACCGCCATTTATAGCAGAGCAATCGGTCACGAGCGGAAGCCGCGACTGCCGATTGAGGAGTCGCGTTCCGCGCGCCCAACACCAACATTAAGGCGCCGCGCCCAGTTAAGACATTATGTTTAAAGTCTACACTGGACGTGGCTACACGATAATGTCTATTATGGGCGCGACACATCGAACTGGGCGGTTCAGCTTTCAACCAGTGACAGGCGTTGTTGTACTCGTCAAAAATAATATTTTATAATTCCGACTAGCAAGTGGTAAGTCAGGTCATATCCACAGAGATCGATATAAGAATCTGTTCACTAAGTACGAGAGTGACAATGGGGTTGGAAATTTCAAACAAGTAAATAAAAAACACAAGCAAGCAACAATGATCACTTATCAAGAGAGAAATCGTCACACAAATTCAAGTATAAAATATCAAAGAGTGGTGCAAGCTAGAACTTTCGACTGTGATGCAAGACCAAATCATGGACAAATCGTTTTGATTTCTAATGTTCTACAACATAGAGCTTCCCCGCTAAGGTTATACCCCCCGTTCTTGTTATAGTACTTAATCTCGCGCTAGCGATAACCAATACCCTAACTCGCTAGAGTTGCATGAAGATTTAAACAAGTTGTCCTAGGGTGTTTATATCCTAGTGGTAAGGCCTTTTTGGGCTTCCGGAGTCGTTTAGTATTTTATTTCGAATTTTTAATGTTTTTAGAAATTTTCGTATTAGTGCTTCGTTTTATTTTCCTATTTAATTAAACTTATGTAATTTCATTCAGTAGCTTTTGAATAATGAAAAAACAAAATTAGGGTTTTTCCTAAATTCAGCTTTCTCTGCGTTTGCTCTGCATTATCTGGTATCACCTCTCAAGAATATGTCTCCTCGAATTCTGTTTTATCCTTCCCGAGATTGCAAATCCGAAATTAGGAAATTCGACTGCCAGCTGGACTCGTGGACGTCTTCGTCATTTAACTTCCGCGGAGGTCTGAACAATTATCGAAACTCAGTAGACCTCCGTGCATTTAATCCTTCAGGCCTTTGCGCTTTGCGCTGACTCAAACTTCAAGCGCTTCGGACTTCATTTCTTCGACGCAAAACATCTTCTAACAGGCTCCCTTTAGCCGATATTCCTTCCATGGTCTCCGAATGCACCTGAGAATGAAAACTACACACAGGTAGTGAAATAATACACAGGCAACCACCAAGAGACGGGGTTTTAACACAAAAAATAGTCGTACAACTACGACTTATCAAACTACCCTACACTTGAACTTGTTCGTCCCGAACAAGAGCAAAGCCATAGAAAGAATTAACAACGTACTAGTCATGCCAATCCTTACATCTCAATCCCAAATCCAGCTAATAATCTTATCATGCTTAAGATTCTAACAATGCGAGAATAGATAGATTTTTCTATACTTGTTGCTTTGCGAGTCGAAATCCAAATGACCTTGGATGATTGGGAGATAGTCCCTTGATGAGTCGTAGTTGTACGACTATTTTATATGTTAAAACCCCGTCTCTTAGTGTTACCTGTATATTATTTCACTACCTGTGTGTAGTTTTCGTTCTCAGGTACACTCGGAGACCATGGAAGGAATACCGCCTAAAAGGAGCCTATTTGAAGATGTTTGGCGCGGAAAGAAATGAAGTCCGAAGCACTTTGGAGTTTTCGTCAGTGCAAACTGCGGAGGGCTGAAGAATTAGAGGCGCGGATGTCTTTTGAATTTCCATAATTGCTGAGACGTTCGCGGGTCGTAAATCAGGAGACGTCCGCGCCCGCCAGCTGGCAGTCGAAATTTCCTAATTTCGAATTGCATTATCTAAAAGCCCAAAAGAGAGAATAAAGATGTACGAAACCCTAGGCGACCAGACCTCGAATTTCAGAGAGAAAAGAGACACGGATTCAAGTGTTAGAGTTGAGCTGCAGCTTGGTGAAGAATTCATCATAAGTATTTTCGTTCCATTATATTCAAAGAACTTGATGATGTATTCCATTACGATGAGTAGCTAAACTCATATGTGTAGGCTAGAACTCGACATTGTGATGTTTTGACTTGAGACCTATATTTATCTTTATGTTTTGCGTTATATTATTCTGTAATGTTTATGGATTTGATATGCTAGCATGAGTGGAACCCTAGCGGGGGAGCTTCTGTTAGTTTGTTGATTTCAATTATCACAGTTTACTAGCAACCTAGCGGGGATAGTAAACTAGGATACGAGTAATATACCACTAGGATTGACACCCTAGGACAACTTGTAGTACAACCTAGCGGGGAGCTCTAAGTTGTAAAACATTAGAAATCGAAACGGTTGGGTTAATGATTTAGTCTTGCATCACAATCGAAAGTTCTAGCTTGCACTATTCTTTAATATTTGATACTCGAATTAGTGTGACGATTTTTCTAGTAATCATTGTTGCTTGCTGCGTTTTATTAACTTGTTGAATTTAAAACCCCCTGTTACGTTCTTACTTAGTGAACAGATTCTCAACCGATCTCTGTGGATACGACCCGACTTACCACTTGCTAGTCGGAATTATAAATGTTTTTGCACAGGTACAACGACACCTGTCACCCCAATAGGTACCACGGACACTGCATTGTTTTCTGAGTTCTGGTCTTTTGATTGAGTCGGCGGCTTTCTCTGACACATGATTAATTCACCGCTTTCATACCGTTGAGTCTTGAATTCCTTAAGTTGTATGGACTTTGATAAACGACACATCTTGCTTGAATCAATCAGATTTTGATTTTCTTCTTACTTGATGGTTTGCCTTCGGCTTTTGAATTTGTTTCTTGTCCACATAATCGTTTGCGCCCTTGAACCACTCCAATCATAGCCTCCGGATAACAGCATAGGAGTGCGTCCCGCTCTTTTCTCATCCTCGTCCTTTCTGCATGAGGCAAGGTAGGGGTTACCCACCCATTCCCAGCTACTCCGACTAGAGATGGACAGTTTGTTTTCTCTGTCCCGCCACCACTGCGAACGCATGAATAGACTTGTATAACTCGGTGACGGAGCTACTCTCAAGACTAGGCTAGTGAAGCGTCAACCTCCACCGCTTTTCTCAATCATCAGAACCAAAACTCAGGACATCTTGCAATTTGCCGTACCTTTCTAGGACATTTCTGTCAACACCACATCCCTGCATATCACAACTCACAAGAACAAAGCATCGAAATTTATTGAAATTTCACATTTTTAGTCAAATGAGCACAATAGTCATACAAAGCTGGAAATAAGATTTCGACATATGAGAAAAGCATAGCAGTACATCATCAGTTTGTCACGAGTTCATCAAGACACATAACATGAAACATAAAAATTGAAAACAGACACGGCACACGACTGACTCTGTAACATCCAAATTTGACAGGCGTCGTTGTACTCGTCAAAAATAATATTTTATAATTCCGACTAGCAAGTGGTAAGTCGGGTCGTATCCACAGAGATCGATATAAGAATCTGTTCACTAAGTACGAGAGTGACAATAGGGTTGGAAATTTCAAACAAGTAAATAAAAAACACAAGCAAGCAACAATGATCACTTATCAAGAGAGAAATCGTCACACAAATTCAAGTATAAAATATCAAAGAGTGGTGCAAGCTAGAACTTTCGACGGTGATGCAAGACCAATTCATGGACAAATCCGTTTTGATTTCTAATGTTCTACAACTTAGAGCTTCCCCGCTAAGGTTATACCCCCCGTTCTTGTTCTAGTACTTAATCTCGCGCTAGCGATAAACAAGACCCTAACTCGCTAGAGTGGCATGAAGATTTAAACAAGTTGTCCTAGGGTGGTTAATCCTAGTGGTATATTACTCGTGTCCTAGTTCGTTATCCCCGCTAGGTTGCTAATAAACTTGACAATCAGAATCAACAAACAAACAAAATCTCCCCCACTAAGGTTACACTCATGCTAGCAAATCAATTCCATAAACATTGCAGAGTAATATGACACAAAACACAGAAATCAATATAGGTCTCAAGTCAGAACTTCACAATTTCGAGTTCTAGCCTACACAAATGAGTTTAGCTACTCATCGTAAAGGAATACGTCATCAAGTTTTTGAATGGGATGAAACGAAAGTACTGATGACGAACTCTCCACCAAGCTGCAGCTCAACTCCAACACTTGAATCCAGCCACGAATCCACGCTCAAGCTTCTTCAATTCGAATCCTTCTCCACGCGTTCTTCTCCCTTTTTTCTCCCCAAATCCCCCTTTTTTTCTCTCCCCTTTTCTTCTCTTTTTCTAGCTGAAATCGAGAGCCAGCCTCTCAAGAATATGTCTCCTCGAATTCTTTTTTATCCTTCCCGAGATTGCAAATCTAAAATTTGGAAATTCGACTGCCAGCTGGACTCGTGGACGTCTTCATCATTTGACTTCCGCAGAGGTCTGAACAACTATCGAAACTCAGTAGACCTCCACGCATTTAATCCTTTAGGCCTATGCGCTTTGCGCTGACTCAAACTTCAAGCGCTTCGGACTTCAATTCTTTGACGGAAAACATCTTCCAACAGGCTCCCTTTAGCCGATATTCCTTCCATGGTCTCCGAATGCACCTGAGAACGAAAACTACACACAGGTAGTGAAATAATACACAGGCAACCACTAAGAGACGGGGTTTTAACACAGAAAATAGTCGTACACCTACGACTTATCAAACTACCCCACACTTGAACTTGTTCGTCCCGAACAAGAGCAAAGCCATAGAAAGAATTAACAACGTACTAGTCATGCCAATCCTCACATCTCAATCCCAAATCCAGCCAATAATCTTATCTTGCTTAAGATTCTAACAATGCAAGAATAGATAGATTTTTCGATACTTGTTACTTCGCGAGTCAAAATCCAAATGACCTTGGATGATTGGGAGATAGTCCCCTATAGGTACCACGGACACTGCATTGTTTTCTGAGTTCTGGTCTTTTGATTGAGTCGGCGGCTTTCTCTAACACATGATTAATTCACCGCTTTCATACCGTTGAGTCTTGAATTCCTTAAGTTGTATGGACTATGATAAACGACACATCTTGCTTGAATCAATCAGATTTTGATTTTCTTCTTACTTGATGGTTTGCCTTCGGCTTTTGAATTTGTTTCTTGTCCACATAAACGTTTGCGCCCTTAAACCACTCCAATCATAGCCTCCGGATAACAGCATAGGAGTGCGTCCCGCTCTTTTCTCATCCTCGTCCTTTCTGCATGAGGCAAGGTAGGGGTTACCCACCCATTCCCAGCTACTCGACTAGAGATGGACAGTTTGTTTTCTCTGTCCCGCCACCAGTGCGAACGCATGAATAGACTTGTATAACTCGGTGATGGAGCTACTCTCAGGACTAGGCTAGTGAAGCGTCAACCTCCACCACTTTTCTCAATCATCAGAACCAAAACTCAAGACTTCTTGCAATTTGCCGTACCTTTCTAGGACATTTCTGTCAACTCCACATCCCTGCATATCACTACTCACAAGAACAAAGCATCAAAATTTATTGAAATTTCACATTGTTAGTCAAATGAGCACAATAGGCATACAAAGCTGGAAATAAGATTTCGACATATGAGAAAAGCATAGCAGTACATCATCAGTTCTTCACGAGTTCATCAAGACACATAACATGAAACATAAAAATTGAAAACAGACACGGCACACGACTGACTATAACATCCCACCCCTCACTTAAATTGACCCGTGTCCTCACGGTACAACTCAAGAGATAAGACAGACAAACAAAACAGACTCAAATAAAAATAAAAGACAATAAATAGAAAAACAATGGAGGAACTGGTACTCCCCTAATAGTCTGGTGGTGGTGGTGGTTGCGCTCTGCGATGTACCGCGAACGTCTTCATCATTTAATTCCATGGAGGTCTGATGATTTAGCATAATTGTATAGGGATCCGTGATTTAATTGGTGAGACGTGCGCCCAATCCACTGACGTTGAATTCCTTTCTTCATTCAATCACTGGGTTGCCTCCCGGTAAGCGCCTTTGTTTTACGTCCTTGGCTGGACATTACCTCTAGCTAGGTAGAATGCACCGGCTCCGCCAGTTCAACGTCCTCCGTGGTTGCCTCGAACCCATCATAGTATGGCTTCACTCTCTACCCATTCACTTTGAAACTCTCTCCTCCTTCGGGTCTTTGCAATTCCAACGCCCCATGATTGTACACCTTTACAACGACGTATGGACCTGTCCAATGAGAACGCAATTTTCCAGGCATAAATCTTAATCTTGAGGAAAATAAAAGTACCTTTTTCCCCACTTCATAGTTGCGCCTCAATATGTACTTGTCATGGTACATTTTCGCTCTCGCTTTGTAGTCTGACTGGGTCTCATAGGCCTCTAAGCGTAGCTCCTCCAACTCACTCAACTGTAGCTTTCTTTCAACCCCTGCATTGGTTAGATCAAAGTTGCATGTTTTAATTGCCCAGAAAGCTTTATGTTGTACCTCAACCGGGAGATGACAAGCCTTATAATAAACCAGTCTAAAAGGGGACATTCCAATTGGCGTCTTGTAGGCGGTTCTGTAAGCCCACAATGCCTCTTCAAGTCTTATTGGCAAATCCTTTCTCGACAGCTTCACCATCTTCTCTAGTATACACTTGATCTCTCGGTTCGACACTTCAGCTTGTCCATTAGTTTGAGGGTGGTAGGTGGTGGATACTCGATGATTAACACCAAAGTGTTTGAACACCGACGCGACGGAACGATTGCAAAAGTGTGACCCTTGGTCACTGATCACCGCCTTTGGTACTCCATACCTACAAAAGATATTAGTACGCAAGAAATCCACCACCGTCTTACCATCATCATGTTTGGTGGCCTTAGCTTCAACCCACTTAGACACGTAATCAACAGCAACCAATACATATTGCAAATTATACGCAGAGGGAAACGGTCCCATAAAATCAATACCCCATATATCAAAAATCTCATCAACAACAATGGGCATTTGAGGCATTTCATTTCTAGCAGAAATATTCCCTACGCGTTGACATCTATCACATGCTTTGCAATGGTTATATGCATCCCTAAACAAATGTGGCCAATAGAAGCCACTATCAAGTATTTTCCTAGATGTTCTCTCCGATCCAAAATGTCCACCACACGCATGTTCATGACAAAAAGCAAGCACAGAAGAAATCTCAGAATCAGTCACACACTTTCTAACAACTTGATCCGAACCAATTTTCCACAAATAAGGGTCATCCCAAATATAATATCTTGAATCATGCTTAAGACTCAAACGTTGAGCAATAGTGAATGACGAACGAAACTTACCTCCCACCAGGAAATTAACTATGTTAGCGTACCATGGTGCTTTTTCTTTGACAGCAAATAAATACTCGTCCGGGAATGTTTCGGTTATAGCTCCGGTGTCCTCCTCTCTCACTATTCGGCTCAAGTGATCGGCCACGGTGTTCTCAATGCCCTTCTTGTCTTTTATTTCCACATCGAACTCTTGTAGCAAGAGGATCCATCTAATCAGTCGCAGCTTGGACTCCTTCTTCATCATCAAATAGCGAATAGCAGCATGATCAGAAAAGACAACAATTTTAGAACCAGGCAAATATGGGCGAAATTTTTCTAAAGCAAATATAATAGCTAAAAGCTCTTTTTCGGTTGTGGAATAATATCGCTGAGCCGCGTCAAGCGTCCTAGACGCATAATGGATCACCACAGGCTTCTTTTCCTACCTTTGCCCGAGCACCGCTCCAACTGCGTAGTCGCTAGCATCACACATTATCTCGAAGGGTTTGTGTCCAATCCGGTGGTTGAATGATGGGTGCACTAGTCAGTGCCACCTTAAGATCATCGAATGCCGCCTTGCATTCCTCCGTAAACTCAAATGGTACATCCTTTTGCAGCAATCTAGAGAGAGGTAGCGCCCTTTTTGAGAAGTCCTTTAAAAACCTGTGATAAAATCCTACATGTCCCAAAAAAGACTTCACACCACGCTGATCAGAAGGGTAAGGCAAGCTAGTAATCAAATCAATTTTAGCCTTATCTACTTGTATTCCTTCTCTAGAAACAACATGTCCCAATACTATACCGTGAGTGACCATAAAATGACATTTTTCATAATTCAAAACCAAGTTTGTCTCCTCACAACGTGCAAGCACTCTACCAACATTAAGCAAGCATTCATCAAACGTATTTCCATACACAGTGAAGTCATCCATGAACACTTCAACACAGTCACTAATCAATTCTGAGAAAATACTCATTACCACACGCTGGAAGCTACCAGGCGCGTTGCACAAACCAAAAGACATGCGTCGAAATGTGAATGTACCAAATGAGCACGTGAAAGTAGTCTTCTCCTAGTCTTCGGCTGCAATCGGAATTTGATTATACCCAGAAAATCCATCTAAAAAGCAAAAGTAAGGCTTACCTGCGAGCCTATCCAACATCTGGTCAATGAACGGCAAAGGAAAGTGATCCTTGCGTGTCACGGCATTTAGCTTTCTGTAGTCGATGCACACGCGCCATCCGTTCTGGATTCTCTTTGTCACTAACTCACCTTGAGCATTAAGCTGCACTGTAATTCCTATCTTCTTCGGTACTACATGTACGGGGCTTACCCATTGACTATCTGAAATAGGATAAATCACGTCAGCATCTAAGAGCTTTTGTACCTCTTTTTGAACCACCTCCATCATCAGTGGGTTCAATCTACGATGCGACTATCTCACAGGTTTGGCTCCATCCTCGAGTAAAATCCGGTGCATGCACAGGGTAGGGCTCACTCCTTTGATGTCCGCAAGTGTCCATCCAATCGCGGTCTTATGTTTCTTCAGTACCGCTGCCAATCTCTCCTCCTGATTAGGCTCCAAGCCTTTCTTGATTATGACCGGCAACGTCTCACCATCTCCCAAAAAGATATACTTTAAATGCTCGGGTAAGGGCTTAAGCTGCAACTCAGGTGCCTGTACAACAGATGGTACAGGTGTAGATTTATTAGTTAAAGTAACTTGATTAGCCTCATACCTTGGGGTTAATGGTGCCGAAACTCTAAGCTCTTGTAGCATGTCACTAGTATCAGGAAGCATCCCTATTGATGCGCCACGTGACTCAATAACCTCCCTCAAAATTATTGCAAGCACATCATTCCCATAGGGAATATCTGAAGACTCCACCAGCTCATCGATCGCATCCAAAGCGTGTACTCCTACATCATCAGGTGGATATTGCATAGCTTGATATATATTAAAGTTTATTACCTCACCTTCCACCTCCATGGAAAGCGTGCCACTATCCACATCGATCTTAGCTCTAGCCGTCTTCAAGAATGGCCTACCAAATAGAATTGGTGGCTGATCTTGTGCTCCCTCATCATCCATTTTCAGCACATAGAAATCTGCAGGAAAAATAAGATTTTCTACCTGCACCAAAACATCCTCGATCACACCCAAAGGTTGGGTGCATGATCGGTCAGCCAATTGAATGGTCAAACCTGCAGGTTTAAGTGGACCAATATGCAAAGATAAGTACAAAGAGTAAGGAAGAACATTTATGGAAGCACCAAGATCAAGCATGCAATTTTCGATCTTCATGTTACCAAAAACACATGGAATAGTAAAAGTCCCGCGATCCTTACACTTTTTGGGCACCTTCCTTTGTATCGCTGCTGATACACTTTCTCCAAGCATGACCTGCTCATTCTTAGTTGTACACCTACGGTTAGTACATAATTCTTTAAGAAATTTTGCGTACCTTGGAATTTGCCGAATAGCCTCAATGAGTGGAATGTTGATTTCCACCTTGCTAAACAACTCCCAAACCTCCTTGTCTGTGATAGACTTCTTGTTGGTCTTAGAAACTTGCATTGGGAATGGTAAAGGAGTGTTAGAATTTCGAATTTCCTTACCAGAATCTGGGGAACCCGCGGACGTCTTTTGATTATCTTCCGCGGATGTCTCTTTATTTTGTAATTCATCAGGCGTCCACGCTTTAATTGGTGAGACGTCCGCCTGATCCACTGAGGGCGAATCTTCATTCAGCTCTTCTTCTCCATTCTTCAATTGCTTTCCACTCCTAAGCATTACAGCACTAATGTTGGACTTTGGGTTGGGAATCGTTTGCGACGGTAGCTTCCCTTTGTCTTCTCACTTTTCGTAAATGGCGCTGGCGATTTGAGACACTTGCTTCTTTAGCTCGTTAATGTCTCCAGCTTGTTGGCCCATCTTTTGAGTGAGTTCTTTGAACATGCCTCTCATTTTCTCTCTCAATTCCTTGATCGGGTCCTCGTCTCCTTGTCTGATGTGTGGTGGTTTGTACGGCTGCTTTTGTGGGTACGAGGATCGCCCCACATCGTAACTGTTGTTCCTTTGCCAACCACCATCATTTTGCCTAGGTTGCCATTTGTTGTTGCCTTGGTATCCATCATACCTCCTTGGTGGCAAATCTCCCTTGTTCATGTAGCCCACTATATTCAAGTCCTCTGTTCTTTCCTGAAAAATAGCGTTATCATTATTCATTAAATTAAAAGTGGACTTGTTTACCTTACACTCCACTTGTTGATTGCTTTGTGGTTGTTGCGTCACTATTAGAGCCATCATATTCTTCAGTTCTTGCAATTCAGAATGTACATTCACGTTAGCAACTGGTGCAGGTTTATGTGTTTCTTCTAAATACCTTGTGCTCTCGGCAACTCTCTCAATCAACTCCCATATCTCCTCGGGGTACATGTCAAGGATAGACCCTTGAGCGGAGGCATCTAGCATTCTTCTTTCCATTAGAATCATCCCATCCATGAAGTATTCAAGCAACATCCTTTGTGGGATTCCATGATTCGGACAACTCTCTTCCA
Source organism: Rhodiola kirilowii (assembly GCA_033675215.1). NCBI lineage: Eukaryota > Viridiplantae > Streptophyta > Magnoliopsida > Saxifragales > Crassulaceae > Rhodiola > Rhodiola kirilowii. The sequence goes on from CM066193.1 coordinate 38,961,099, forward strand.
ATTGCCTAAACCTCTCCAAATAATCGAACAACGTTTCTCCTCGTCCTTTGTCTAAGCATAGAGAGCTCCTTTCTTGTTTGAGCCGCCTTCGAATGGGAGTAGTACTTGTCCATGAACTTCCTTTGCATTTGATCCCATGAAATAATCGAACCTGAAGGCAAAGACATTAACCAAGATTTAGCTTGACTTACTAAAGAAAAAGAGAATGCCTTTAATTTAAAAATATTTTCCGGAACCGATGCCGATTTCATGGGCATGCAAACTCCATGAAATTCCTTCAAGTGCCTTAGGGGGTTCTCATCGGGTATTCCTCCAAACTTGGGCAAGTGGTGTATCACCCCACCCTTTATCTCGATATCTTCTGCGTCCTCATCCAACCTAATGCACCAAGGTGCCTCATCAATATACGGCGCACAAAGTCCTCTCATAGTGCGTCCCAAATCCTGACGCCTAGCTAACTGTCCATATTGGTTTCCTCCACCGAGGTATTCTCGATCCAACTCATCCTCTTAATCCTCGTGTCTAGCTGCACGAGGTCTAGCATACGCATTCAAAAATTGCTGATTTCTGGGGGGTGGTACTCTTTGATTAACAGCGGGCAGTCCTTGCCTCTGTTCTTGCATGTTATCTCCTAGTACACTCCTTCGCTCTTCATGGTCACGTTCAAAACTTCTTTGTGACATTGTTACTTAAACAGAAAATAATCAAGTGACAAAATAAAAGACAATAAAATAAAACTAAAAGAAAGAAATACTTAGTGAGATTCTTGGTTATCGATCCCCGGCAACGGCGCCAAAATTTGACAGGCGTCGTTGTACCCGTCAAAAATAATATTTTATAATTCCGACTAGCAAGTGGTAAGTCGGGTCGTATCCACAGAGATCGATATAAGAATCTGTTCACTAAGTACGAGAGTGACAATGGGGTTGGAAATTTCAAACAAGTAAATAAAAAACACAAGCAAGCAACAATGATCACTTATCAAGAGAGAAATCGTCACACAAATTCAAGTATAAAATATCAAAGAGTGGTGCAAGCTAGAACTTTCGACTGTGATGCAAGACCAAATCATGGACAAATCCGTTTTGATTTCTAATGTTCTACAACTTAGAGCTTCCCCGCTAAGGTTATACCCTCGTTCTTGTTCTAGTACTTAATCTCGCGCTAGCGCAACCAAGACCCTAACTCGCTACAGTTGCATGAAGATTTAAACAAGTTGTCCTTGGGTGTTTAATCCTAGTGGTATATTACTCGTGTCCTAGTTCGCTATCCCCGCTAGGTTTCTAGTAAACTTGACAATCGGAATCAACAAACAAACAAAAGCTCCCCCGCTAAGGTTACACTCATGCTAGCAAATCAATTCCATAAACATTGCAGAGTAATATGACACAAAACACAGAAATCAATATAGGTCTCAAGTCAGAACATCACAATTTCGAGTTCTAGCCTACACATATGAGTTTAGCTACTCATCGTAAAGGAATACGTCATCAAGTTTTTGAATGGGATGAAATGAAAGTACTGATGACGAACTCTCCACCAAGCTGCAGCTCAACTCCAACACTTGAATCCAGCCACGAATCCACGCTCAAGCTTCTTCAATTGGAATCCTTCTCCACGCGTTCTTCTCCCTTTTTTCTCCCCAAATCCCCCTTTTTTCTCTCCCCTTTTCTTCTTGTTTTCTAGCTGAAATCGAGAGCCAGCCTCTCAAGAATATGTCTCCTCGAATTCTGTTTTATCCTTCCCGAGATTGAAAATCCAAAATTAGGAAATTCGACTGCCAGCTGGACTCGCGGACGTCTTCATCATTTAACTTCCGCAGAGGTCTAAACAATTATCGAAACTCAGTAGACCTCTGCGCATTTAATCCTTCAAGCATATGCGCTTTGCGCTGACTCAAACTTCAAGCGCTTCGGACTTCATTTCTTCGATGCAAAACATTTTCTAACAGGCTCCCTTTAGCCGATAATCCTTCCATGGTCTCCGAATGCACCTGAGAACGAAAACTACACACAGGTAGTGAAATAATACACAGGCACCCACTAAGAGATGGAGTTTTAACACAAAAAATAGTCGTACAACTACGACTTATCAACCAGCCGGTTCCACTGCTCAGAGAGTTGCACAAAAACGAGCGATAACTGAACCGGGCGGTTGAGCTCAATGCCGTCTTCTCAACCGGCCGGTTTGGAACACTTACAAGGGTCCGAAACCCTAAAAACACCAACATGTTAATGGGTTGGAGAATGAAAGTTTGTGGCAAGTGAACTATGTCTTTGCTACTGAGACTATCTCAAGTCTTGTGCCAACTCATGGAAAATTTCTACAGTGGATCGAATTGGTTCCAGATGGGAAGAAAACAGCAGGTTATGCCACTGCTGCCATTGTTTATCAATTTTGTTGATTCAAATTTTGTTAACCTTCATGATTTACAGAAATATACATGCCTGCTAACCTACCTGAGCAGGAATGACTCTGATGCTCCTGGTAGTTCAAGGATTGGTCTGCAATATGACACGGCTTCTAAAATGGAGGAAGCTACTTTGATAAGTCATAAGACTTGAAGGAGAAGATGAGACTAAGGAATGAGGAGAAGCTCCAGTGCCAACGAGAATGACGTGCGCAAGAGTTGCTTCTTGATATCAAGAAAAAGGGAATCACTATTCTCGATAGCTAGATGCAGTGTGGCGCATAGAATGCATGACTTCAAGCTGGAGGAATCAATGTAGTGTGGCTCCTTTACGAGGATACAGAGGCAGATTGCAGACGCAGAAAACAGGTTCTGCAAGCACTACGCCATTTTACATGCTACGGGATAAACTTTAAAAATTGTCGTAAAAGATTTGTCACGTAAGGACATTTATATGACAAGACTTTCACATGTTTGTCGCAATTGCATGTATGTGCGACAAAACTTTATGCGACACCGATACTTATGTCTCGTAAACAGTTTCTTGCGACGTTTGTTTTTAGCGACACAAAATTATTGTCCCATAAACGTATTTACGCGACATTTGTATACGTGACTTCTAAATAAAGTCTCTTTTACTCTTTTACGAGACTCTGTATAAGCGACAACGTCAAATAATGTCTCGTAGCAATGTTCACGCGACATTATTATACGGGACATTTGAATTAAGTCCTGTTTAACCGTTTACGCGATTTACTTTAAGGGACAACTTGAAATTTGTCACTTAAAATGAAAAGTAGAGCGATATCGCCTGTGTTTTGTTTGAAATTGCATAACTCGTTTGAAATTGACTCGGGCATTTAAGAAGTTGACCTACCGTCCGTGTCTTACGCGACATTGTTTGCATAAAATGTCGCATAACATCAGAAATTAAATGCAGAATAAAATGCAAGTACAAATCTCGGTACACATTTTCCATCAACTTTTTTCCTTCCCTGCGACTGAACCCCACCCACAGCTGTCGAAGAACATTCTTTCTACAGCTCCAGGGCAGATTTGTCAAAGTTTTTGGCCAGATTTTCAAGTGAAGGCACTCATTTTGAAGGTAAATACTTTCATATTCTCACATTCTATATCGTCATTTTGCAAGCCATTTTTTTTGAAATTTGTGTGAAGTGTAAACAGCAGCAGCTTATTATGGTTTGTGGCTGATGGTGAAAAAAGGAAGGGGATGAGAGAATAGGCAGGGCACTAAAAAATGGAAGGGGGATGAGTAGTACAGTGTACATAAGCTGCAGGTTCATTTTGTGGCAGTTCGGTTGGTCAATTTGCATACGAATTTGTGTAGCTAGCTAGCGGTTAAGCAACTGATGTTTGCATTGTAAACTATTATATATAAGTTTAGATATTACGTACTCAGTGTTAACTCTTTTGCATATTCTATGTTTCCATTTTGTAGGATATGATGGACAAGAGTTGGATGTATTTGTCGGACAAATGTGATCCAAGATTTACCCAAGGGATTATGGCTTTCATAGACTTCATCAAACAACACAAACCTTGGAGTACTACGCATAAATGTCCATGTATGTGATGTAGGTCGCACCATGAGAAGTTATCTTTGGATGAAATCTAAACACATTTATTTCAGAATGGTATAATGCAAGAGTACACAACTTGGACCTCTCATGGGGAATTAGAACCCAAGGCTTCATCATCAGTAAACACAGAACGACGCCAACATGATATGGAAAAAAGTCGTGCGATGGTTGATGAAGAAAGTGATGCTTATTACATGGATCCTACAATAGAGATGCTTAACGATGCTTTTCCCAATTTTCGAGATCATCCACATGATGAGGACCTTGAAAATGAGTATTTGGGTAAGGATACAGATAATAAGTACCAAAGACTTTTAGCGTAAGCAGAAACTCCCATCTATGTGGGAAGTGACAAGACTGTTTTGGAGACGATTTTAAGTGCGATGAAAGTTAAAGTCGATAATGGATGGTCCAACAAGAGCTTCAATGACCATTTGAGGATCACTCGAGAACTCCTTCCGAATCCAAATAATTATCCTAGTTCTTATCGTGAGGTAAAGAGACTATTAAAGAATATGGGTATGGCATATGAGGTGATTCACGCATGTGAATATGGTTGTGTGCTCTACTATAAAGATTTTAAGAACCTGTAGCAGTGTCCTGTGTGTCACGAATCTCGATACTTATACGGAGAAGGTTATAGGAAGATTCTGAGAAAAGTGGTACGATACTTTCCCTTAACTCCCAGATTACAACGGCTTTATATGTCACCGCATATATCCAAGGAGATGCGATGGCATGGGGAAAGCAAAGTGAAAAATGGTCTCATTAGACACCCTGCGGATAGCAAAGCATGGAAAGAGTTTTGATAGAAAATTTCCCGATTTTGCACAAGACGCTAGAAATGTGCGTCTAGGATTAGCTACAGATGGTTTCAAGCCCTTCGGAGCAGCTGCACTTTCTCATAGTACTTGGCCAATTGTATTGATGCCTTACAATTTACCACCTTCATTGTGCATGAAGAAGGACTTTAACATTCTAGCTATGTTGATTTTGGGTCCAAAATCTCCGGGGAAGTGCTTGAATATCTTCATGCAACCTCTGATAGATGAATTGAATATGTTGTGGGACACCGGAGCACTTACATTTGATCGACATAATAGATCTTCATTTAACATGAAAGCAGCGGTCATGTGGACAATCAGTGACTTCTCGGGTTGCGAATGTTAGGAGGTTTAAAGTGTAAAGGATATAAAGCTTGTCCTTTGTGTTTGGATGAGATTGATTCCCAACATTTAGCGGGGAGAATGTCCTACCAAGGGCATCGAAGATGGCTCGACAAAGATCATTCATGGAGGCAAATGGCCAATAAATTCAACGGGGAAGTAGAATTACAAGATTCCCTACCTTCTTTAACAGGAGAAGAGATTTTTAGTTCTTTACTTAGCCGTGATTATCCCAGTCTTAGCTTGCATCCAGATTTGAAACCTAGAGGTACGAAGGAGAAGTTGTGTTGGACTCATGTGAGTTTTTTTTACGATTTACCCTATTGGAGCGCATTGTCACAACCTTATTCGTTGGACGTGATGCACATAGAGAAAAATGTGTTTGACAACATTATTGGTACTATCCTTGGTCTTCAAGGGAAGACAAAAGATGATGTTAAGGCTCAAGAAGGTTTGGAAAAACAAGGGATTCGGAAGGAACTATGGTGGAAGAAAAAAGGGTCATCTTCAAGAAAAGATAAGGTATCACAAGCACCGTATACGGTATTACCTAATGAGAGGGCTGAGATATTGGAGTTTATCAAGGAAGCTAAATATCCTTACGGGTATGCGGGTAGTTTGAGGAACAAAATCAATGTGGAAGATAAAAATTGTAATGGGTTGAAAACGCATGATTGCCATGTTTTGTTGGAACGTCTACTTCCGGTTTTTATTCGACCTTATCTGCCACATTATGTTGTGGAGCCCCTTATATCACTATCAAGATGGATTCAGAAATTATGTTGCAAAGAGTTGATGGTCAGAGACGTGACTCAAATGAAAGTCGATATCATTATGATTCTATGCAAATTGGAGATGGTTTTTTCCCCGGCATTCTTCACCATTATGGTCCATCTATTGATCCATCTTCCTGAAAAAGTATTGCTTAAGGGACCCGTGCACTACAACTGGATGTATCCTATTGAGAGGTATTTTTTAAAATATACTTTCTACTTATATTAATTATTTATCGAGAATAGGAAACTAACTGTGACTATATCCTCTTGCAGGAAGTTAGGGGAGTACAAGAGATCGATTCGGAATACCAGATTTCCTGAGGGATGTATTGTTGAGTCGTACATTACACATGAGTGTTTAACGTACTACAAATTGTATTTGACTGACTCAACCGAGATAGACTCATCAAATGAAGCTCGAGCATATGTCCTGAGTGTCTACTCTCCTCTAATTAAGGTTAGTGGTAATTCGCCTAGGATCAAGATGAGTAAGAAACAACTTGACATGGCCCACTGGTGCGTTTTGGAACACTGCACACACGTGGCAGATTATCTTCAAAGGCATGTAGAGAAGTTTGCGAGAGAGTACCCACACAGAACAAAGAAGGAACGTGCAAAGCATTTTATTAAGTATTTTCGTGACTGTGTATGAATATGCTGATTACATTATGTATTCACTATATTTAGATTATCATATTCATTTTCTTTATTTTAATCGCAGATGGACATCTTGCAAAGGGAAGGTAGTCAATGGTATTCTACCGAGTTGCACAGTTTAGCGCGAATGCCTCAATCATATGCGTGCTTCTCTCAGTGTTATATTAATGATGTGAAGTTCATTGTTTGGAATCGGGACAAAAATAAGAGGACTCAAAATTCTGGTGGTCAAAGATGGTGATTTAACCTATTATGACATTATCCAAAACATTATTGAGATATGTTACGGCAATGGAATGCCTGTAATTGTTTTTGATTGCACATGGTTTAACACGGATCCTAAAGAGAGGGGAACTACTAAGATGGACTATGGACTTTTATCCGTAGACACTTCCTCGACATGGTATAAAGATTGGCCTTATTGCCTAACCACTACCGTAAGACAAGTCTTTTACTTGGATGATATGAAAGCCGGCGACAACTGGAAAGTGGTAAATCTTATTTTGCATAGAGGGACCTATAGTGAAACTTCCCTTGCAAGAGAAGATGAAAATGAAAGAGACACAATATTAATACCGGCGGAAGGAGACGATCCTTATCAGGAGCAAATGCCCACTAATATCACAAGTGATGTAGCCCCTTATGAGTGCTCCATAGACAACAATAATGACATGGTGGAAATTCCAAGAGCAAGGAGGCAGTTGTACTTGGATGATGAGGGAGCTGATATGTTTGCATCGTCAGGGGATGATCAAAGTGTAGGTGATGAAGACGATGAAATGGAGTTGGATGGAGAACAAGATCAAAGTGTTGATTCAATGCAAGAACAAACTGATTATGAAGATTGATTTACATATTTGTAGGTGTATCATGTGTTTGCTTGAGTTTAAATTGTTTTGTTTTGTAGTAGGGGATTGAACACATATGTTTGTGTATCAGGATTGAATCTGTGTGTAAGTGGTAAATGTTTAAGCTACCTTTTTTTATGTTTGACTCTTAAACTTATGTTTTGGGACAGAAACATATAGCCCATCCAATATGTGTATTATCGCCGGCATGAAAGTCCCAAAATCTCCTAAGTATTGTCTCTCTCAAACCCTATATCGCACTCAGTGCATCGCGCCACATCGCTATCTCACCCCATCTCGCTCCAAACCGACATTGCTCTCATTGCGTCTCACTCTCACCGACATTGCGATGCATCGCTCTCACTGCATCTTGCTCTCACTAACATCCTGAACGATGGCCAGGTCAAAAAACAAAGCCATAAGACATCTTGACGAGGTTGAAGTCACAAGCACTCGGAAAACCATGAAATTGCGCTCTCCGTCAGTTCGTCGGCCAACAAACAGGTTGGACTCACCTTCGAGAAAGCCAACAACTGGCTTTGTGCCGACTGACACTCCACCCTGGTCTCCAGAATGCTCGCAGCCTGATTTTGGCCCCAATGTTGTCCACACTGAACGTGTGAGGGCTATTCTTGCCGGCATGAAGCGGTCTTGGAGGCAGAAGAAGCTAGAAGCCATTCATACTCCACCTTCGCTTCCTCTTATTCTGCAGACTCCTCCGCGTGCGGTGAAGAAGACGGCTCTGCCACCCCAGCCGACTACTAATCCTGATCCATGACCTGAGAAGAGAAAAGCCAAGCCGACCACTAATCCTCTACAACCTGAGAAGAGAAAAGCTCAGCTGACCACTAATCCTCTACCGCTTGAGAAGAGAAAATCCCAGCCGACCACTAATTCTCCACCGCCTGAGAAGAGAATAGCCCAGCCAAACCCGACTGATCCTACCCCAAATCGCCTAGTACTTCATGTCGTCAATGAACCTCCCGATCTTAGTAGAAAACCTCCCATATCAAACCCTACACCACCAGCTCCTAGTACACAACCTGCCACCCCAAAGTCTAGTCCCCAAGTACAGTACCAGAGGTCTCCTAGGTGTTTGTCTAAGTACACTGCTCGAGCCAATACCGAAGATCTCAATAGTCCACCTTCCATGCCCAATTTTAGTCCACCACTCGCGCCTCAGCCCTACATTGCACCCATTCCATCATCAGCCATATCTCGGCACGATGAACAAACACCACCGGTGGCCTTCTTGGAACCCCCAGCTCCTAAATTTCAACCCAGTTATGCATCCGATAATGACAATGCATCAGATGGTGAGGCCGAAGAGAGTGTGGACAATGTTTCAAGTATCATATGCAAGATCAAGGGATTTGTGCAAATAGGTTATTTTTTTGTGCGCATTAGTTCTATTTCTTATAGTTTATTAGGTGGTTATTAACTATGCTATTTTTCTTGTGTATAAAAGGGGATGAGCGCGGAGATAAAAGGAAGGTCAGGGGGTTGTCAATGGAACAACGATGGCCAGCAATAAGCATACCTTTAATACGGGACAGCCTCTCGAGGTGGAGTTTCTTTTGGATGGAACTGGGCCAGCAAACCAAATAGTGGGAAGCCTACTCGTTCATGAGATTGGTAATGCCGTAAGAGATAAGGTTCCCATGTTTGCCTCGTCGTTCAGAAAGCTTGCAGAGAAAGACAGACAAGTAGTGTATGATCACTTGAATGTAAGTCAAAGCTACTGTTCTAACTTTACATTTCATAACTTTCTTTCATTGTGTCTTATTAACTTTAATTCACTGTTTTGTTTTTCATTGTAGCCCAATTTTGTTAGTGATCCTAAAGATGACCAGCTATGGAATCACATCTTCAAAAAAGCCAGCGAGAGGTATCGTGATTGGAAATCCGAATGCAAAACCTTCGTATTAGCATATGGAACTGAGGTAATTCCCAAGGAGTTTTTGGAGCGCCGTGACCAATGGGCATGGCTTCTGATCCACTTCACTGTCCCAAAAAATGAGGTTATATATGCATTCATTTTGTTATCAACGAACATAGAATTAGTTCTATAATGTATTTATATGTTTATCTTTCACTGATTTTTTTCAGTAATCTTTAACTTGTTTTATTTTTTGTTATAAAAGGAGAGAGGTAAGACAATGTCGAGAGTGCGTAATGACCCTGTTCCCATCAACCACCACTCGGGAAAGGTCATGTTCTATCAGAGGGCTACAAAACTCGATGCGCAGGGAGAGAAGGCACACCTTATAGCTGCATACGACCAGGTCTACTCTGCTGACCCAGCCGGTGCCGCCTTGGCAGTTAAGTGTCTATTTATTTGTTTCTATGTTGTTGATATATATGTTGGTCAATAATGGTTGACAATGAATTGTGTGTCTAGTCACATATTGTTTTTCATATGTGCTATATTTTTTGGCAAAATATTTGTGTTTCTACATCAGTAGTAGTGTTATTATATATGTTATGCTTAATGTTTGTGAATAATGGTCGGTGAATTGAGTTTTGTTCTTCTTGGTATTTGTCATGCTATTGTTCTTTATATGTGCTATATTATGTTGTGTACTATGTTCCATGCTATTTGTCTCCACATCTTCATGTTGGCATTGCATTTTGATGGAGTTACACAACTTAACTATAATGTATTTACATTTAACAATGTATTTTGTCTGAGTTACAGTGTATTTTACATTTAACAATGTTTTTTGGTCTGAGTTACACAACTTCACTACACTGCCATTGTACTTAGATTTAACAACGTATATGTATATGTATGAACAAATGAGAGACAGGGTACGTCAGGTGATGCAGGACATGAATGGTAACGACGCTGGTGATGGCATTATCCTCGACAACCAAGAACCTCTGCCGGTTGCTACGCAGATTGACATTATAACCCAAGTGGTGGGGCAAAAGCGTGGAACTTACATTTCTGGAGCTGGTAAAGCCTTCAAGAGGCCACAGGAATGCCGAGCTGAAAGACCAACTCGAGAAGCAAAAAGATGAGCTAGAGAAACTGAAGAAAGAATTTAAAGAGAGGATTCGTGTTCTTGAGGATCTAGTGGTGCGGGGTGGATCAGCAAAACCACTAATGCTTCAGAAGGTGCGACGTCTTATGGACCTGTTTAAGTAGATGTTGACAATGTTGTAAAACTGTTTTGCTCTTGTGGCCGGGTACACACCTAAACTTCTTTTGTGTGCGCCCTTTTGATGTTGGCCTGATTTATCTAATGTTGGCCGGAATTATGTTCTGTCGGTCACAGTTTATTATATATTATGGTCATGTTTCATGTTATACCAGTGTGCACTGAACTGTGTCTTAATGCGACAAATATGTAATCACAATCGTAACGTAAGCTATTTTATACAACATACTATATTTACAGTTCAAAGCATATGTGTTTTAATGCGGCAAATATATGTTAACAATTGTAACGTAAGCCAATTTATACGACAATAATATTTTTAAAGTTAGTCCCGTGGGTTCATTAAAGCGACATATATGTTTTCAAGTTTGTAACTTAAGGGTGTTTATACGACAACAATATATTCTATGCTATAGGCGTATGTTCTTTAAAGCGACATTTATGTTTTCATGTTTGTCACGTAAAGGTGTTTATACGACAACAATATATTTTATGTTATAGGCGTATGTTCTTTAAAGCGACAAATATAATTTCACATTTGTAACGTAAGGATGTTTATACCATGAATTGGAAAACAAGCAAGTCAGTTAACCCGACAAAATTTGGATTGCAAATGTAGCATTTGCCTTGCAACGAGTCGAACTCGTTCCATTGTTTTTGGGACAAATTGAAAATAATGCTGCATAAGAATTACAGTTTACGTGACTTTTCGTCATTTTTTTGGTCGCACGGTGACGGAGCCCACCGCACTGTCGTTAAGGTGCGATGTTCTCTGTGCAAAAGCAAATTTATATCTCCGATACTCGCGACTTAACTATTTTGGGTAGTCAGTGGTAAGTACGGGTCGAACCCAAGGGAGTCAGGTGAATAGTTGTTCTTTCGAAAAGGGGGGTTAAATAAAGCAGTTTGAGGGGTTGTTTTTGGTTTTTGGTTACTGAAAAGTAAGGTGTTTGATGGACAAGACTTGACAGAAAGTAAGCAGTTGATAAGGTACTGAAAGTAAAGGAACAGTTGATACAATAATTAAAGGAAAGATTCGGTTTCAGGAGCCTTGTATCATATTCTGTTTATCATTGACCTCTAACGATCATACTAAGTGTTCAAAGATGAATCGAGGCTATTTCTAGCACAAGACTTGCAACATCGTTTAGAACACTTGTTCTATTTAGACTAATTCCTCCTTTCGAAGTATCTTAGCCTTATGTGCATCCATTTGATCTTCAGTTACGATCAACCAAATGGTTTTTAAAAGAGGTCGAACTCCTCAGATAAGCTTTGCCCGTTAAAGCATCCACTTACCCGAGTATGTTCAAGAACCCCACGGGAGAGTTTTGCCCGTTAAAGCATCCACTCAACCTTGGAAGTTCTAACCTTATATGTGCCACATAGAACAAGTTTTGAACACAGAGAGGCACTAAGCGTAGGGTCTAAAACATTGTATGATACAAGTACACCCCTTCAACCGAATGAAGGGTTTAGCTACGACTATTCATGGAACAGGACATCATAGCTAAGTGCATTGAAAAGTAAAGGTTTTTGAAAGACAGTAAAGTAAAATTTTCGAAAGTAAAGACAGGAAAGTAAAGTTGCTGAATTGAAAAGACAGTAAAGTAAAGAAAAGAGTACTTACAAAAACCGTTGAAAGTGCTAAAGATCAAGCTTTGATTCCAAAGTAAAGTGATTACAAGATTAGTGCCCAAACTCTAGAGAGAAGTGAGAGCTTCTCTCACTAACTTGTGGTATGAGATGTTGGAATGAGATGGGATTGTGGGATGATTTACAAAGGGAAGGAGCATGTCTATTTATAGGCTAAGGGAGGAGAAGAGATGTGGTGAAGAGCTAGCCACTTGTCACAAAATGGGAGGAGGAGCTCAAAGCCATCGGGTGATGTCATCACCTCTTCTAGCCGCCCCCCCCCCCCCCCCCCCATGTGAGGAGAAGGGAGGAGAAGCTCCCTTAGCCGCCGGCTAGGTGGAGGATGGTGAGTGGTGGAGTGTGTTTTGTGAGCTTATCCCAAAAAGCCATCGGTCCTTTCAGCTCTGGTCTGACTCTGGTTGCCCTCCGGTTGGACTTGTTTTGAGTGATTCCACGTCCGGTTCTTGAAAGTCAGAATTTGGTTGTGACCTGGAATGACTCGTAATTCATTTTCAGCTTTAAAACTCCTCCTTAGCCTGTATTCTCTCTAGACTTCAAAATACCCTACAGATAAATATCGGAACTAACAAGCAAAAGTTAAACAGACAAAACGTCTAATTTGGTGGGTTTAACTGTGTTTATGATTCATACAATTATGGTCCATCAGATCACCCCACACTTTTAGTTGTTCGTCCCGAACAATGCTTTTTAAAGGGCGGCACACACAATCCATGTAAAAACTTTAAATATGAAAGTGAGAATATGAACTAGATTTATCCTATTCATGCATTACTTACTTATTACAAAACTAAACCGTGTAAATACTTAGAAGAAACTTGATACTTGTACCTTTGCGCCGAGATGCAAATTAATTCGGATGTTTCGGGAGATAGCCCTTTTCAGGCTCCTGGACTGCATTCTCGGGATCGACTCGCACTATATGGTTTCCTTGTAGCTTTCTCTAGCACGTGATTCGGTTCGGGTTTCACTGAGTTGAGTACTTTGATTTCTTTTTGGCGAGGGACAGCTTTTGTAGTGAATCGGCCTTTGGCCTTTGATGTTGATTTGGAGTTTCTTCACTTTTGTTTCGGTTAAAACCTTCACAATTTTGGCCTTTGGCCTTTGATTAGCTTCTTTGAGATTTTTGCTTCTTTGTGACTTGCTAGTCCATTTTCTCAGCCTTTCTTTGGGAGGTCCAATCATTGCCCGCGAGCATATGGAAATACCTCCCCGCTCTTTCTCATCCTCGCCATTTTGCGCGGGTCAAGATGAGGGTCGCTCATCTATTTTCTCGGCTACTAGGACTAGAGATAGGACGGTTTGATTCCCGTCCCGCCTCTTGCATAAACACTGCACGGCGGAGATGACTTCAATCTTCCCTGAAACCCGAAGTGCAGCCTCCACTGACTTCGAAAACCATATAGTTAGATTCGATCCTTCGATTGCTTGCCAAGCCTCTCTAGGGCAGTTTCTATCAACTCCACATCCCCTGTTTATCTCAGCACAAAGGGACAAATGGGAAGTTACATTCTAAGTTTTTAAACAGTTGAATTTTCACAAGGTACATGCATGAATTTAGATCTATCTTTTTCACATTCTCAAGTTCATATTTTCAAAAAGATAATATTAAGGGAAAAGGAAAAGAAAAAGAAAACATGTTTATGTACAAAGGCAGTTCTCACCCCACACTTTTGAACGAAGGCGTGCCTTTCAGCACGACTTAGTTCAAAAGTCATGCAAATATATACAAGAGAAGGAAATGACATTAAGGAAAAGAGAAGAACTGAACTCCCTTTTACTGTGTTGTGTCGTGGAACGACATGCCTCGGAGCTGGATAATCGAGGGAGTTCGGCTGGGGCCTTGAATTCTCAGCGCAGGCCCGGTAATTTCTCGGAAGCTGCCTGGCTGATCTGATCTTACTCCAAAAATCGATTCCTATAAGGGGTCATTCCTTCTATACAAAAAGTGGGTGAGAGCGACTTATGGTAAAAACTAAATGACAGAAAAGAAAATTACTGAAAGTAAGATAGGTGTCGGGTTACCTCCCGACCAGTGCCTTTGTTTAACGGCGTTGGCTCGACGCATGGGGATCACAGGTTTGGATCCCATGGGTGGCTCAGGTCGTATTTCTGCGTTGTCAAGTTGACCTCGCCATGGTAGTGTTTGACTCGCTGTCCATTCACATTGAATCGGCTTCCATCCTCTATGCTTTCCAACTCAAGCATCCCATGGTTGAATACCTTAGTCACAGTATAAGGGCCGTTCCATCTTGATTTTAGTTTGCCAGGCATCAGCTTCAACCGTGAGGAGAAGACCAGCACTTGTTGTCCTTCCTCAAATGAGCGGCGGAGGATGAATTTGTCATGGTATAATTTTGTCCTTGCCTTGTAGTCCGTTTGCCCTTTATAGGCCTCAAGCCGCAACTCCTCAAGTTCACACAGATTAAGCTTCCTATCCAGTCCGGCAACCTTTAAATCTGTATTGCAATGCTTGAGCGCCCAATAGGCTTTATGTTCTAATTCCACCGGAAGGTGGCATGCCTTCCCATAAACAAGCCTAAATGGGGAGGTTCCAATTGGCGTCTTGTATGCCGTTCGATAAGCCCAAAGAGCTTCATCCAGCCTTTGACTCCAATCTTTCCTCGCTGGTTTTACCATCTTTTCTAAAATACCCTTGATTTCGCGGTTGGAGATCTCCGCTTGGCCATTGCTTTGGGGATGATATGCCGTGGACGTTCGGTGGTGGACATGGTAGCGCTTCAAGGTGGCAGCCATCATGCGGTTACAGAAATGAGTTCCTTGGTCGCTGATTATGGCCTTGGGTACCCCGTATCTACAAAACAAGTTAGTGCGCAAAAAATCTATGACAGTCTTTGCATCGTCGCACCTTGTGGCCTTAGCTTCTACCCATTTTGACACATAATCTACAGCAACTAAAATGTAAGTATAACCGCATGAAACTTGGAATGGTCCCATGAAATCAATGCCCCAAATGTCGAAAACATCGTTGACCAATATGGGTACTTGAGGCATCTCATTTCTAGCTGACACATTTCCTACTCTTTGGCACTTATCGCATTTTTTACACTTCTCATAGGCATCCCTAAACATACTTGGCCAAAAGAAGCCGCTATCTAGGATTTTTCTAGCGGTTCTCCAAGGCCCGAAGTGTCCTCCACATGCAAACTCATGGCAGAAGCTAATAATAGAAGCTGTTTCATTATCTGGGATGCATCTCCTAAGTATTTGATCTGCTCCTACTTTCCACAAATAAGGATCATCCCACAAGTAACGCTTAGCATCATGCCTAAGTTTCATGCATTGTGCTTTAGTAAAAGAAGGGGGAAATTTACCTCCTACAAGGTAGTTGACGATTGAGGCATACCACGGCACCTTGGTTGAGACTGCATAGAGGTGCTCGTCTGGAAATGACTCGGTTATGTGCCCCTCTTCTTCTTCTCGGACAATCCTGCTTAGATGGTCGGCCACAGTATTTTCGATCCCCTTCTTGTCCCTTATCTCCACATCGAATTCTTGCACTAGTAGTATCCACCGAATGAGTCTTGGCTTGGCCTCCTTCTTCTTCATCAGGTAACGGATGGCAGCATGGTCAGAATAAACTATCACTTTTGCTCCAAGCAAATATGATATGAACTTTTCCAGAGCGAATACCACTGCCAGGAGTTCATTTTTGGTGGTGGTAGTTTTGTTGGGCAGAATCTAGGGTTCGTGAGGCGTAGTAGATCACACCCGCCTTCTTATCAATTTTTTGGCCGAGAACTGCTCCCACAGCAAAGTCGCTTACGTCGCACATGATTTCGAATGGTTTTCCCTAATCTGGAGTTTGGATGATGGGTGTGTTAGTGAGGGCTTTCTTCAGATCATCAAAGGCCTCCTTGCATGCATTGGTGAATTCAAAAGGAACTTCTTTTTGGAGAAGAGTGGATAGAGGCAACGCCTTTTTGGAGAAGTCCTTGATGAATCGTCGGTAGAATCCCGCATGGCCAAGGAATGATTGGATGTCTCGGACCATGGATGGGTATGGTAGAGTCATGATCAGGTCGATCTTTGCTTTGTCCACTTCCATGCCTTCTTGTGAGACGATATGTCCCAAGACTATTCCGTGTGTTACCATGAAGTGGCACTTCTCATAATTGAGCACTAAGTTCATGGACACACATCGTGCCAAAACCGTGCTCAAATGGCTTAAGCAAGCATCGAATGTGTCTCCATAAATGGTGAAGTCGTCCATGAAGACTTCAATGAATTCTCCGATCATGTCTGAAAAAATGCTGGTCACTACCCTTTGAAAAGTCCCTGGGGCATTGCATAGGCCGAACGACATCCTTCTGAAGGCGAATGTGCCGAATGGGCAGGTGAATGTAGTCTTCTCTTGGTCCTCAGGTGCTATGGGGATCTGGTTGTACCCTGAGAACCCGTCCAGGAAGCAAAAATATGGCTTGCCCGCCAGTCGGTCTAGCATTTGATCGATGAATGGCAGAGGGAAATGGTCTTTTCTTGTGACGGCGTTTAATTTCCTATAGTCGATGCATATTCTCCAGCCGTTCTTGACCCTTGTTGTTACCATTTTTCCTTCGGCATCTTCCTCGACCGTGATCCCACTTTTCTTCGGGACCACGTGGACAGGACTCACCCATTGGCTATCTGATAAGGGATAGATAACGTCCGCATCAAGTAGCTTCTGTATTTCTTTTTGGACGATCTCCATCATGATTGGGTTGAGTCGTCGTTGAGGCTCTCTTGATGGCTTTGCCCCATCCTCAAGTAGAATACGGTGCATACATACCGCTGGGCTAACTCCTCTCAAGTCGGCTAGAGTCCATCCAATAGCCAACTTGTGCTGCCTCAGTACTTTTATCAAACTACGTTCCTGGCCTGCTTCCAAGCCACTTTTGATGATTACCGGGAGTGTGTTATTATCCCCAAGGAAAGCGTACTTCAGATGTCCGGGCAGGGGCTTCAATTCTATTTTGGGAGCTTGAATCATTGAGGGTAAAAAAGTATTTGATTTGAATAATTTTACCTCGTTGACTTCATATCCTGGTGTGAGAGGCTCCGAGATTGTTAAGTGGGCCAGCATTTCTTGTAAGCCTTCGGTTAATTCGTATGAGTGTTTGGCTCCATTGAGTATGGCTTCTAAGGGATCTGCTCTTGGTTCTAGTTGAACTTCTTGAACCAGGTCGTCCAAGGTATCGAGAGTGTGCACTTCCTCAAACTCCATGGGATGCTTCATTGCTCGGAATATGTCAAAGCTGAAGACCTCTCCTTCTACCTCTATTGAGCATTCCACTTCCACAGTCTATCTTCATTTTTGATGTTTTGAGAAATGGACGGCCGAGAAGGATGGGTGCATGGTCTGTTGGCCCGCCATTCTCCATTTTTAAGACGTAGAAGTCTGCTGGAAACACCAATTTGCCTACTTGAACCAAGACGTCTTCTATTTTGCCCTCGGGCTGTTTGCACGATCGATCTGCCAGTTGAATAGTGAGGCCGGTGGGTTCGAGCGGTCCAATTCTGAGGCATGAGTAGATAGAGAAGGGAAGGACGTTGATTGATGCTCCAAGATCTAGCATGCAGTTCTCGATTCGGATGTTGCCAATTGTGCATGGAATGGTGTAAGTTCCCGGATCACCGCATTTGGGGGGCACCTTTCGTTGTATGACAGCCGACACGTTTCTAGTCATTAGCTCTTGATCATATCTAGCACTCCTCCTCCGGTTGGTGCAAAGCTCTTTTAAAAACTTAGCATACCGAGGGATTTGCTTGATGGCTTCCAAGAGGGGGATGTTGATTTCGACTTTACTGAACAACTCAAACACGTCCTCGTCCATGACATGCTGTTTTGGTACTCGGCCTGGCACTGAAAATGGAAGAGCAGCGCTGATTTTAGAGGTCTCGGTTCTGGGCACTGGGCCGGTCACTGGTACCGGGCCTGGCCTGCATTCCTCAGGCGTGTTTTCTTCTTCCTCTGGTGCGTCCTCGCTTTCCTCGGGCAACTCCAGGCTTTCGTCTTCCTCTTGCTCTATGGGTTGGATGACAAGCTTTTTCCCACTCCTAAGAGTCACGGCATTTACGTTTCCCCTTGGGTTCTGGATGGTTTGTGAAGGGAGTCGACCAGGCTCATTAGTGAGTGCGGATATTGAGGTGCGAGCTGGGACATGTGCTTGGTCAAGTCTGCAATTGCTCCATCAGTTTTCACCATGTTTTGATGTACTGAGCTGGTCAGATTTGCAATTGCTCCATCAGTTTTTGCCGTATTTCGATGTACTGTGCTAGCCAACTCTTTTACAACATCCTCGATTGGTTTGCTCAAACCTTGGTGGCTCGGACCGGCTTGGTACTGGTTTGGCCCTTGATGTTTGTTTGGGCCCGCCTGATACTGATTCGGTCCCCTTTGTTGATACTGTCCTGCTGGTGGGATGTTTTGGTTGTACTGCCGGTGGGGCGGTTGGTAAAATGACTGCGCTGGTTGAGGTGCGGCTTGTTGTGTCATCCTTGGAGGGTGGTTCTCGTTTTTCCAGCTCGGGTTGGTTGCTTGACCATACTGTCGGCTTGGACCGGCGTGGTTGTTGTTGTTATTGTACCCTTGATATCCCTCTACTGCATTGGCCTCCACCGGGTCCTCTTCGATCAAAGTTGGGCATGCATCAGTTTTGTGGTCCGTAGAGCCACAAAACTCGCAAGGTCTTACTTGAACTGTTTGTTTTTGTAGGATTTGCATCATCATTTCCTTCATCTGTTCCATTTGCTCGGTCATTGAGTTTACCGATGTCTCGACCTTTGCCACGTTCTTGGTTCGGGTAAACTCATCCTGCCGAGTGGTCTCCTCTCTGAACCGGGCATTTTCAGCAAATTTCGTGACTAGTCGCCTTATGCCGCTTAATGGTAGGCTCGCCAATGACCCTCCAGCCGAGGCATCCAGAAGCATTTTGTCCAAGTGGTTCAATCCGTCAAGCATGTACTCGATGATGAGTTTCTTGGGTAATCCAAGATTGCAGCAGCTTTGCTCCAATCGGTTGAATTTCTCGAGGTAGTCAAACATCGACTCGTTGGGCCCTTGCTTTATGTCCTACAGCTGCCTCCTTACTTGCATCGCTCTTCCTACTGGGTAGTATTTGTCTAGAAATTTCCTTTGCATCTGAGCCCATGTTCTGATGCTTCCCGAAGGCAATGAAAGGAACCAGTCGTTTGCCGAGTCAACGAGGGAAAAATAAAACGCCTTCAACTTGAAGTCGTCTATATTCACTCGATTGGGCTTTAGATTTTGGCAAATGCCATGTAAGCATTTGAGATGAGTTGTCGCATATTCTCCATGAGCTCCTGAGAATTTTGGCAAATTGTGGACCACGGACATGTCGACGGCAATGTTTTCTAGTTCAGGGCCCTCGTATATGCACCACGGCTGATTTCTAAAATCTGGGGCATTGAGTTCGTCCATAGTAGGCTCGCGGTAGTTGTTATCCCCATAGTAATCATCGAAGATGGGTTCTCGTCTTGGCTCTTGTTGATATTGCGGGGGTGGTGGATATCTAGGGGGCTGTACTGGACCAGCTCCATTTAGGTCCTCAGGTGGTCCTTGGTTTCTTCGAATGGCCTCCCTATTACGAGCTCTATGGTTTCGCATGATTTGTTCCGGATCGTCAACAAATTGAGGCGGCGCTTCATTATTTCGATCGAACAAATTCATCCCGTCGTCATCCTGATAGTCATGGTGGCTTCCTTCACGAGACATGGTTGTGCAGAAGCGAGTTCGAAAGAGAAAAGAAAAAGGAAAGAACAGCTAATCGAAGGCTAACTCCCCGGCAACGGCGCCAAATTTGACGGAGCCCACCGCACTGTCGTTAAGGTGCGATATTCTCTGTGCAAAAAGCACATTTATATCTCCGATACTCACGACTTAACTATTTTGGTTAGTCAGTGGTAAGTACGGGTCGAACCCAAGGGAGTCAGGTGAATAGTTGTTCTTTCGAAAAGGGGGGATTAAATAAAGCAGTTTGAGGGGTTGTTTTTGGTTTTTGGTTACTGAAAAGTAAGGTGTT
Source organism: Rhodiola kirilowii (assembly GCA_033675215.1). Taxonomy (NCBI): domain Eukaryota; kingdom Viridiplantae; phylum Streptophyta; class Magnoliopsida; order Saxifragales; family Crassulaceae; genus Rhodiola; species Rhodiola kirilowii. The sequence goes on from CM066193.1 coordinate 38,981,416, forward strand.
TGATGGACAAGACTTGACAGAAAGTAAGCAGTTGATAAGGTACTGAAAGTAAAGGAACAGTTGATACAATAATTAAAGGAAAGATTCGGTTTCAGGGGCCTTGTATCATATTCTGTTTATCATTAACCTCTAATGATCATACTAAGTGTTCAAAGATGAATCGAGGCTATTTCTAGCACAAGACTTGCAACATCGTTTAGAACACTTGTTCTATTTAGACTAATTCCTCCTTTCGAAGTATCTTAGCCTTATGTGCATCCATTTGATCTTTAGTTACGATCAACCAAATGGTTTTTAAAAGAGGTCGAACTCCTCAGATAAGCTTTGCCCGTTAAAGCATCCACTTACCCGAGTATGTTCACGAACCCCACGGGAGAGTTTTTCCCGTTAAAGCATCCACTCAACCTTGGAAGTTCTAACCTTATATGTGCCACATAGAACAAGTTTTGAACACAGAGAGGCACTAAGCGTAGGGTCTAAAACATTGTATGATACAAGTACACCCCTTCAACCGAATGAAGGGTTTAGCTACGACTATTCATGGAACAGGACATCATAGCTAAGTGCATTGAAAAGTAAAGGTTTTTGAAAGACAGTAAAGTAAAGTTTTCGAAAGTAAAGACAGGAAAGTAAAGTTGCTAAATTGAAAAGACAGTAAAGTAAAGAAAAGAGTACTTACAAAAACCGTTGAAAGTGCTAAAGATCAAGCTTTGATTCCAAAGTAAAGTGATTACAAGATTAGTGCCCAAACTCTAGAGAGAAGTGAGAGCTTCTCTCACTAACTTGTGGTATGAGATGTTTGAATAAGATGGGATTGTGGGATGATTTACAAAGGGAAGGAGCATGTCTATTTATAGGCTAAGGGAGGAGAAGAGATGTGGTGAAGAGCTAGCCACTTGTCACAAAATGGGAGGAGGAGCTCAAATCCATCGGGTGATGTCATCACCTCTTCTAGCCGCCCCCCCCCCCCCCCCCCCCCCATGTGAGGAGAAGGGAGGAGAAGCTCCCTTAGCCGCCGGCTAGGTGGAGGATGGTGAGTGGTGGAGTGTGTTTTGTGAGCTTATCCCAAAAAGCCATCGGTCCTTTCAGCTCCGGTCTGACTCTGGTTGCCCTCCGGTTGGACTTGTTTTGAGTGATTCCACGTCCGGTTCTTGAAAGTCAGAATTTGGTCGTGACCTGGAATGATTCGTAATTCATTTTCAGCTTTAAAACTCCTCCTTAGCCTGTATTCTCTCTAGACTTCAAAATACCCTGCAGATAAATATTGGAACTAACAAGCAAAAGTTAAACAGACAAAGCGTCTAATTTGGTGGGTTTAACTATGTTTATGATTCATACAATTATGGTCCATCACACGGACATTACGCTACTTCGATTTCTCGACCTCTTTTACGCGACATTACAGTGGTCGTATAAACTATATGCGACTTATTTAGGTTTATGCGACGGAAAAAAATGTATCCTAATCTGAAAAATGGTGTAGTGAAGCTGTTTTCTGAAACGGAGAGTGACTGATTTTGTTGTTTTGCTGTATATGTCGCATGTTTCTGTGGTTGTGAAGTCAAATGGAATACTCTGTGAGCAGAACCTGTGAGGAAATGGTCGGTGCGGAAGGCTTCGCGGCTGAGCCTGAATGCGACTTTTGGCTCGGGTAGCCGCTTAGGGATTCGAGTACTCGAAGCGGTAGTGCAGGAGCTTTAAGATGTGGTTGCACTTGACGTGGAAGACGACGAGCTGTCCACTGTGACGACACTGGTGTCGCTTTGAGAAGAGTGGGGTCGGAAAAGACACTTGAGATTCATCCTATGATGTTGGGATGCCATTTGATGAATCCAATCGTCTTCCGAGAGACCAAGGTTCTATCACTAAACCCTAATTTACCTTAAAAGGTTGATCAAATCAGTGGTATGGTATGAATCTTTTGAATAATCATGATTGATTAAATATGGTTATTATTGACTCATAAACTGAATCCAATGTAATTTGGTCAATGTGCATAATTGGATTCTCGATCTCAATTATGATAATGAATACCCAGTTGGATTTTTTTTTTATAAACCAGTTGGATTTTATTGGTTCACTGAGTTGAACCAGTTCCATCTGAACCAAATCAGTCAATCAGGTATTATCTATTTTTATTTAATCACAATTATTTTATATAAGTGTGATTTATTCAGATCGGACCAACCGTGATTGGCCTAATTTAGATTGGTTCGAATCAAATCTGATTTCATCATCTGTGATTAAAATATTTGGTTCAATTTATTATTGCTAAACTGATATGCCATTAGTCTCATTTGGTTTTATTGAGATTAAATTTGGCCTCATTAGATTTGAACCTTTGATTAGTTACCATTTATTTGGTAAATTATTCACAAGTGATAGCTGAACCAATATGGTCAAGTTCATGTATTTAACTTGTTTGACTTGTTTGTTTCAGTATGTATGCATGAGTTCAATTTACACAAAAATCAACTCGACGAGTATTACAAGAGGCAACCCATCTATAACAACTGAACTACCCTCATCATGCGTTAGATATTTGTCTATCATACGATAGAAACTCAAGACAGATTGTACAGATGTAGACACTCTCCTTCTTCAGTGTTCTGTCTTCTGAGGATCTGCATAATTGCCTGTACACCCAGGGCATTACTGGGCCAATTGCTTTCATTTCTTTAGAAACGTAGTCTATTAAATCATGAGCTACCTCCATTTGTCTAAAATATTACTGACATTCGATGGCTAATCATTTGCATTATGGTACTTTGAAAATAACTTAACTGCCAAAAAGGTGAAACAACTTGTTTTTATTTTGTTGGAAATAGGTGTTTATTCCAACAAAGATATTATGACACAGATAAAAAAAGGACCAACACAAACTCAGAAGTCAGACTGAATGAACACCTGGAAAAATAGCAGAACTACAACCAGAACAGAAGCTTCCATCTTAAAGAAAGGCTATCCACACCACCCGAAAAACATGCCTACACAAACAAGAAGGACCAAATGGCTAGGAAAAGCCTAGCATTGATACACCAAACTGTTGTTAATCGATTACATCTTGCTGAATTATGAGAACCCTTACATGAGCATAAGGAGGATCCTTTTGGCAAAGCTTGATCAGGCCGCATATCTTAATTCTTAAGCAATACTACAGTACCTGGAAAACATTAGTAAATCAAACGAGGTAAAATTGATGCAAGTGTATGTTATGGCGGCCCTTATGAAAACCTATTGAACCGTCATTGTTAGTGCGACAAAGTAGTTCAATGAAGTGATTGTAATTTGCCTCTTATGTCAAAAAAATTGTCTGTTGTCCTATATTACTACTGCAACTGCTTATTCAAAATTGCAAGCATAAAAGTGAACATTAGGAAAACTAGTTACGGTAAGAAGGAATGCACAATTACTTGTAAGCCAGTTGTGCAGTTCAGAAGCATGCATATCACCAAGACTCTCCAAGGGTCCTGAGCATGATCTTCTTGGAGGAGATTGAATGGGGAATGTGGAGATATAGGTTATCAGGAGTTTTTCTACAATAAGCATCACTTCTCTTTTGAGCAGCAGAGAGTTGGCAGTTTTTCGCTTTGGATTTTTTGCTGTCGCGTGACAATTTCTCACTCAATAGATTGCTATATGCGTCCAAGTTTGATGCATTGTTGAAAAATGGAGATACCTTGATAACTCGAGCAGTCCTCTTATTACAGGATTTTAACTTATTGATTCTCTTACAAGTTGTGCTGGGTATTTCAATTTTAGACAACTCAACATCTGGATTAACACCATCTGCTACATTCTTTATATATGGAGACGTCTTCACAACTTTAGTACTATTCTTATATTGTTTTCCAGGTTTGATGCTTGCACAGATTTCATTGGTCATAACCCCAAGTTGCCGCTCCGAGTGCCCAAAATATGGTGATACTGTTCTTACGGGCTAAGTTTTCTGTGATTTACTGTCCAAGACTTTCGTATCCTTCGCCTTCGTCTTACTCTTGATTGCTTCACTTCCACTTCCATCATTTACAATTCCCAAAGCTCAGCCCCCAAATGAAAAGAATCTGAACATGGTCGGCTCTCCACTTTGTTTCTCTTATTAATATGCTTCTTCACTTCCATGACAAAAGTCTCATGAATTAAATCGCTAGAACTCAAAACTGGGTGGTTCTGAATCTCCAAATGAACATTTTTTTCTCCTTTTCTTCTCAGGCCTCTTGTTCTCAGGTTTAATGCTCTCATCGAACCTGTTTACCGAACTTGCACAGTTTCCATTGGTCATAACCCCAAGTTGACGCACTGAGGGGCTGTTCTTTTGAGTTTTATTGAACTGGAATTTTATTGTACTGAACTTAATTAAACTGTATTGAGTTTAATTTAACTGTACTGAAATTAATTAAACTGTATCGAGTTTAATTTAACTGTACTGAACTTAATTAACTGTATCGAGTTTAATTTAACTGTACTGAACTTAATTAAACTATATCGAGTTTAATTTAACTGTACTGAACTTAATTAAACTGTATCGAGTTTAATTTAACTGTACTGAACTTAATTCAACTGTATCGAATTTAGTTTAACTTAATTTTATTGAAATTGACATATATATAGGGAGCGGTTCAGGTGCAAACACCTAAGTATATACAAACTACAAACAAATCTGGACTGTTAATTATTTTTACTTAATGGCTGAGATTAAACGACTCAAGTTAACGGAGGTTAAACTCACATTACATTCGAAATATATAGAAGGGTAATTATGATATTGCATAATTAATCTTTTTTTTCCATATTAGTCGAGAGAGAATCAGTTTAGATAATGACTAATTTTGCAGGTTTATCTCACTCTCAACCAAATCGATTTTCATTAGCGACCTCGTCCGCCGATCGACAACCAGTTGTGGAGATATTGACCGCGTCCGCCGATCGACTGCTGTTGAGCAAAGAAATGGAGAAAAGCCCCTCGTTTTCCCTGTGTAAGATGCCCTAGTTTCTTCGCCGATCGACTGCTGTTCAGTTCAGTGTTAGATTTGTTACCGAAATCGAACACTAGGGTTTGTGGTTTAGCTTGAATTTAAAACATTGGTTTGTGATTTACATTTTCTGAACTTTAGTCTCTGTGTTTGGAACGATGTTTTGGTATTCCGTGTGCTCAAATATGAATTTTGAATTACATTGTTACTTCATAATTTTGATCCACATATGGTGATTTGTGATTAGCTGATGGTTTGGCTCATGGATTCATTTGTTAATTTGGGATTTTTCTGGTAATCAGTTTCTACTTCAATAGATAGAAAACTTTAATCATTTGTGCATGTCATAATCTATGATTTCTTTTATCGACTAATGACAGAGCCCATTGTTGAGGCTTTGCAAAATAATATTTGTAAGTCCACTACTCGTGGCTCACTATTGGATTAGTAGAGCGGTAAGTAGGGGTCGAACCCAAGGGAGTCAGTGTGGAGTAGTTGTTCTTTAAAAGACAGAAAATAAAGAAAGTAAAGACAGGTTGGGGTTGGTTGTTTTAAGACTGAAAGTAAATACTGAAATGAAAGTGCTGAAAAGTAAATGACTTGAAAAGTAAGTGCTGAAAAGTAAATGACTTGAAAAGTAAATGACTTGAAAAGTAAGTGCGTGAAAGTAAAGTACTGAAAGGTAAAGTGCTGAAAGTAAAGTGCGTAAAGTAATGCTGAAAGTAAAGTGCGTGAAAAGAAAGGACGAAAGATATTCAGTCTAGGGTCTCTTCTTGTGAGACATCCATCATAGACTTCAAATGATCTTACTTTGTGTTCATAAGTGTGGGTTTATTCCATTTCAAGACATAAACCCTAAAGTAAGGCCATTTCAAACACTTACACCACAATCTACTCCAAAATCAAGACATAGACTTCTAGTTCTAGCTAGACTAATACTCCATTGCAAGATGTATTAGTCTAAGTGCAGCCACTTGATCTCACATTTCCGATCAACCAAGCGACTTAAAGGGGGTTTGAACCACTCGGAAAAGCTTTGTCATTTCAAGCATCCACTTAACTTCGTTGTTTAAACCGGGATAATGGCACAAGAACTAGTAGACACACAAAGTAGCATTAAGTTCAAGTCTTAAGATGCATACACAAGTATGAACACCCTTGACCGAATATGCTTTAGCTACTTGTATTCATGTCAAGAAATACAATCACCATACTTATAAAAGTAAAGGAAAGCAAGAAAACAAGAACTTGTAAAGGAAAGGACTTGGTTTTGACAAGAAAAAGTAAAGAAGCCGTGGCTTAACAGGGAAAGTAAAGGAGAGGAGCTCCAAATCAAGAACAAGACATGAAAGTAAAGAGAGCTTCGAAGAACAAGAACAAAAGTAGAGAGTGTTTGTATTGAAACATATGTGTACCATAGGTTGTTTTGGAGAAGAGAGATAAGCTCTCAACTCCCTATTGTGAGCATTTGTGACATTGGTTTCTAAGGGCATGCCCTTCTATTTATAGGCAAGGGGGTTGCCCATGCCTTGGCTCAAAGCCGCCGGACAGGTGTGGCTCTCCTAAAGAAGCAGCCGGCCAGGTGGCCTCTCCTCCAAGCAGCCGCCGGCCAGGTGGCTTCCCAAAGCCGCCGGCTAGATCTTCTCCTCAAAGATCTCATAGGAGAAGTCAAAGGTCAACACCCATTAATGGTTGGCCGGAGCTTGGTCGGTTTTGGCCGGGATTTGGTCGGAGCATGGCTGGTCTCGGTTGCACTGATCGGAGCTTGATCGGAGTATCGTCGGAGGCTGATCAGAGCTTGGCCGGAGCTTGCCGGAATCTGACCGGAATCTTGATCGGAGGTCTTTGGCTTTTGGATTGCAGATTTGGAATGCTGAGGCAATTCTAAGACTAGCCCATGAAGGATGTTTGGCCAGAATATGGCCGGAGCTTGGTCAGAATCCCAAAATGGCCGGAATTGCCCTAGATTGGCCTTGATCGGGCTTGAGCTAGTTCCACTCGGGCGTTTTGTCTGGGAAGTGAGATTTCCCAAGTCATTTGGCATTTAGAACAACTTGGTTGAGCTGGATCTGCCAGATTAGCTGGATTGGTCGAGCGACTTGGTTTCGGTGCCTATCAGCGCGCGCGAGACCTTGGGAATTAGGCCAACTGCCAATCTGCTCGGGCGTTCTCCTTGGTTTTCCGACATTGGCTACCTTATTTGCCATTTTGATTACTTTTCTCAAGGTGGATTCGTCAGATCAGATGGTTTGCCCGGGCAACCTGAATTCTGTGCTAGACAGCCCGGTCGGAGCGCAGGGCGCGGCCTGGGCGATGCCGCGGCATGCGCTCGCATGGTGCACCCCGTGCGATCGCACAAATCTCCTTATGCGTTCGCATAAATGGCCTTGTGATGATTTTTCGCTTGAAATGCCATCTTTAGCACAAAACTCCCCTTTTAAGCTTACTTCCTCTTTAGACCTTCAAAATGCTTGTAAAGCAAATCGGCACTAACAAGCATATGTTCGTATCACCAAATGTCGTTTTTGGTGGGTTTAGCGTACTCGATGAGTCGTTTAAATACGTCCCATCAAATACCCCCACAGTTATTCTTGTTCGTCCCGAACAAGTATAGTCAAAGAGGAACGACAACACCCTAAGTCCTAGATATGGATGTTAGATGCTAGACTAGATTTCACCTTAGCATGCATAACTTACTTGTTACTAAAAGAATCATGCTCACATATGAAAGTAACTAGATACTTGTACCTTTGAGCCGAGATGCAAACCAATTTTGGATGATTGGGAGATAGTCCTTTTTAGGCCTTTGAACTGCACTCTCGGATCCGAACTCGCACTATATGGTTATCTTTGCAGCTTTCTCTAGCACTTGATTTGTTTGGGCTAAAGGGTTGAGTTTTTTGATTTTCTTGAAGGGACAGCCTTTGGAGTGATTTTGGCCTTCGGCCTTTGATATAGAATTGGAATACTTCACTTTTTCATTCGGGTAAATCCTGCACAAATTGGCCTTCGGCCTTTGATTTGATTCTCTGAGCTTTGCTCCTTTGTGAATTGCTTGTCCATTTTCTTCACCTTTGGGAGGTCCAATCATCGCCCGAGAGCATATGGAAATGCCTCCCCGCTTTCTCATCCTTGCCCTTTTCACACGGGTCAAGATGAGGGTCGCTCACCTCTTTTCCTGGCTACTTCGGACTAAAGATAGGACAGTCTGATTCCCGTCCCGCCCCTTGCATAAACGCTGCACGGCGGAGCCAACTCTAAACCCAAGTAACCCGAAGTGCTAGCCTCCACTGCCTTTATATAACCACATAGCATGAGATCCGGTCCCTTGGGTGCTTGTCAAGCCTCTCTAGGGCATTTCTTTCAACTCCACATCCTACATTTATCTTGGCACACAAAGACAAGTAGAAAGTAAAATACACAGGTGCTTACACAATTAAGATTTCACAAGGAAATGCATGAATCAGATTTATCTAATTTCACATCATGAAAGTTTGTATTTTCAAAAAGTGTTGACTACTATGTGCAATAACTACCCCCACACTTTTGAATGAAACCGTTCCTCTCAGAACGACTTAGTTCAAAACACACAAAAAACAATTTTAACAATGGAAAGGAAATGACATGAAGAGTAAGGAATGAAGAGAACTCCCTTTATGGTGTCGTTGCTAAGTCAAGGCCATAGGAGCAAACAACAAGGCCTGGCCCGGCCAGATTCGGTTGATGTTCGAGGGGGTCCGGTTGGGACCTGGTTCTCTCGGGCGCAGCCCGGTCATTCTCGGTTGCGGCCCGGGTACTAGCAAGTTTCCTCGGGCGCGAGCCGGTCATTCCCGGTTGTGGCTTGGTTATGCTCGGGTCATGCACTCGTATGTTACAAAGCATGCGCTCGCATGTTGAGCATATGTTCCCTGCATAAGATAAACATTCCTTTCCCAAATACAAAGGGGTGAGTATGAAAAGAAACGACATAAACATAAAAACTGTAACAAATGAAAAATATGTCGGGTTACCTCCCAGCGAGTGCCTTTGTTTAACGTCGTTGGCTCGACGGTACCTCACTCATGGATCATAAGTTGGGATCCCATGGGCGTTTGAGGTCAAACTTCTTCTCGGTTGCCCTTTTGCTCCGCCCAAAGAAAGCATGGAGTGATGTGCTCGGTTCTAGTCTCCATTGGTCCGGCGGGTTCTTTTCTACATACAGCCGAGAAGATGAGGGCTCCTTGGCCATAGCTGCTGGTCCATTGAGCCGTGGTCTCTTGCTACTCCATCCCGGCTTCCATTCTTTTGGGCCATGTCTTTGTCGCTTCTTCATGTTTGACCGGTTGGCACCTTTGCAATTCTGGAAGTTCAGCATTGTGCCATCAAGTGTAGGCGACTTCAAGCATGCGCCCCTGCCAAGCTTCTTCTTTGTGGCAGCGGAGATGGGTTGTATTGGAACAAGTGAGTTTTCCGAGCCGCTTTGTTGAGTCGTGGTGAATGAGCGCTCCATCATTGGCTTTTCTTGCCCTTGATTTGCCTCCAACTCCCCTTGCACCGCATCATTATTGACTACATGCTCTTCGGTGGCTATGATCTGCATAAAACATAAAGGGTTAAGTTGGGGTTTCTCGGCCATAAGGTCCGGGCCTTTCTCGACCAGTCCGTCTGTGAGGACCGGGCATGTCTCGGCCAGCTCGGGCGCTTCCTATTCTGTCTCGGCCAGCCCGACATTGAGGTCCGAGACTTCCTCGGGTGCTCCGAGCGCAAGGACTGGGCCTGGTTTGATTTGTTCGGCATTGAGGACCGGGCCTGACTTGGGCAGTTCGGTAGTGAGGTCCGGTTCTAGGGGCTCTTCTTTGATGACCCATGGCTTGGGCATCTCATCGACCCGGTATGCAGTCTCGACTTCGACCTTGAATTGGTGCACCATGTTGGCTAGTTCTTCGAGTCGCATGGCCTGATCTTGCCTTGACCTCTCGGCCAAATCATCTATCAAGTTCCAAAGATCATCCATGTCTAAGTTATTCACCGAGCCTCCCGCTGCATCATTTAGCCAATTCCACTCATGTGGCATCATCCCACCGAGAAACCTTTGAAGAAGATCGAAGTTGGTGAATCCATGGTGCGGGCAGCTCATCACAATGGAATCGAAGTACGACAAGTACTCGTTCAATGTTTCATCCCGGGATTGCTCAAGATTGATGATCTTCTCGCGGATTTCAAGTTGGATGGATGGTGGGGAAAACTCCTCATTGTTCCAAGGCTCATTTTCGTAGTACAACGACATGGTGGACTGCAAAATAAAACAAAAACAAAAGAAAAACAAATAGAATAACTATTCCGGAACACAACTCCCTGGCAACGGCGCCAATTTGACAGAGCCCATCGTTGAGGCTTTGCAAAATAATATTTATAAGTCCACTACTCGTGGCTCACTATTGGATTAGTAGAGCGGTAAGTAGGGGTCGAACCCAAGGGAGTCAGTGTGGAGTAGTTGTTCTTTAAAAGACAGAAAATAAAGAAAGTAAAGACAGGTTGGGGTTGGTTGTTTTAAGAAAGAAAGTAAATACTGAAATGAAAGTACTGAAAAGTAAATGACTTGAAAAGTAAGTGCTGAAAAGTAAATGACTTGAAAAGTAAGTGCGTGAAAGTAGTACTGAAAGGTAAAGTGCGTAAAGTAAAGTGCGTAAAGTAATGCTGAAAGTAAAGTGCGTGAAAAGTAAGGACGAAAGATATTCAGTCTAGGGTCTCTTCTTGTGAGACATCCATCATAGACTTCAAATGATCTTACTTTGTGTTCATAAGTGTGGGTTTATTCCATTTCAAGACATAAACCCTAAAGTAAGGCCATTTCAAGCACTTACACCACAATCTACTCCAAAATCAAGACATAGACTTCTAGTTCTAGCTAGACTAATACTCCATTGCAAGATGTATTAGTCTAAGTGCAGCCAGTTGATCTCACATTTCCGATCAACCAAGCGACTTAAAGAGGGTTTGAACCACTCGGAAAAGCTTTGCCATTTCAAGCATCCACTTAACTTTGTTGTTCAAACCGGGATAATGGCACAAGAACTAGTAGACACACAAAGTAGCATTAAGTTCAAGTCTTAAGATGCATAAACAAGTATGAACACCCTTGACCGAATATGCTTTAGCTACTTGTATTCATGTCAAGGAATACAAGCACCATACTTATAAAAGTAAAGGAACGCAAGAAAACAAGAACTTGTAAAGGAAAGGACTTGGTTTTGACAAGAAAAAGTAAAGAAGCCGTGGCTTGACAGGGAAAGTAAAGGAGAGGAGCTCCAAATCAAGAACAAGACATGAAAGTAAAGAGAGCTTCGAAGAACAAGAACAAAAGTAGAGAGTGTTTGTATTGAAACATATGTGTAGCATAGGTTGTTTTGGAGAAGAGAGATAAGCTCTCAACTCCCTAATGTGAGCATTTGTGACATTGGTTTCTAAGGGCATGCCCTTCTATTTATAGGCAAGGGGGTTGCCCATGCCTTGGCTCAAAGTCGCCGGACAGGTGTGGCTCTCCTAAAGAAGCAGCCGGCCAGGTGGCCTCTCCTCCAAGCAGCCGCCGGCCAGGTGGCTTCCTAAAGCTGCCGGCCAGGTGGCTTCCCAAAGCCGCCGGCTAGATCTTCTCCTCAAAGATCTCATAGGAGAAGTCAAAGGTCAACACCCATTAATGGTTGTCCGGAGCTTGGTCGGTTTTGGCCGGGATTTGGTCGGAGCACTGCTGGTCTCGGTTGCACTGATCGGAGCTTGATCGGAGTATCGTCGGAGGCTGACCGGAGCTTGGCCGGAGCTTGCCGGAATCTGACCGGAATCTTGATCGGAGGTCTTTGGCTTTTGGATTGCAGATTTGGAATGCTGAGGCAATTCTAAGACTGACCCATGAAGGATGTTTGGCCAAATATGGCCGGAGCTTGGTCAGAATCCCAAAATGGCCGGAATTGCCCTAGATTGGCCTTGATCGGGCTTGAGCTGGTTCTACTCGGGCGTTTTGTCTGGGAAGTGAGATTTCCCAAGTCATTTGGCATTTAGAACAACTTGGTTGAGTTGGATCTGCCAGATTAGCTGGATTGGTCGAGCGACTTGGTTTCGGTGCCTATCCACGTGCGCGAGACCTTGGGAATTGTGTCAACTGCCAATCTGCTCTGGCGTTCTCCTTGGTTTTCCGACATTGTCCACCTTATTTGCCATTTTGATTACTTTGCTCGAGGTGGATTCGTTAGATCAGATGGTTTGCCCGGGCAACCTGAATTCTGTGCTAGACAGCCCGGCTAGAGCGCAGGGCGCGGCCTGGGCGATGCCGCGGCATGCGCTCGCATGGTGCACCCCGTGCAATCGCACAAATCTTCTTATGCGTTCGCATAAATGGCCTTGTGATGATTTTTGGCTTGAAATGCCATCTTTAGCACAAAACTCACCTTTTAAGCTTACTTCCTCTTTAGACCTTCAAATGCCTGTAAAGCAAATCAGCACTAACAAGCATATGTTCGTATCACCAAATGTCGTTTTGGTGGGTTTAGCGTACTCGATGAGTCGTATAAATACGTCCCATCAACTAATCTGTGACTTCTTTTAACTATGTTGGTTGAGAAGTACTGAGTTGTTATGCTGTGTAAACCCATAGTCTTATGTGAATGATTATGCAAAGTTGTGAACTCACTAGTTTTCGCTGCACAAATGGTAATCGATAGAAGTGAATAGATTAGCCAAACCAATCTTCGTTTTCGAGCTTCACGAGCGCCGATTACAGAAACCCTAGAATTGTATGTACTGGCGATAACCAGAATAGTTGAAAAATCATGAGTGGAGATTGACTCACCTTCGTCGCCCCTGCTTCGCTGACTCCTCATCAGCTTATTATACAGGTTTGGTTCTGCAATTTCGTGTTTTTGTTGGCTTTTTCATATCGCTGGATGAACTGTCAGATTACCAGAATTCATATCGCTCAATTAACAGTCAGATGTTGTGTATTTTAAAGATATGTTCTATTTGTCGAGAATACATCAACACACTAGATCGGAGTTTCAGTCGCAGTGATGTTACAACATGTTAGGCTTGTTTTCTCAGATCTACAAACTTCACACACAGTGATGGAAAATCTGAACTCGATTGTCACTCCTAGTAAGATTACTGTTAATGTGAACTCTGCAAGATGTGTTTTGTAACATTACGATTCAGATCCCACAAACTTCACATACTTTTGTAAGATGTGATTTTTGTAGGGCTGGGTTTTTGTACCGAAAAATCGAACCGAACCGAATGAAATCAAACCGAATATTGGTTTATCATACCGAACCGATTTATATCGGTTCGGTATCCGTTTGAATTTTGCAAATTTCGGTTTACTGAACCGAACCGATTATTGCATTTCATATCGGTTTATGATACCGACCCCAGCCCTAATTAACGTGTAACACTATCCAGATCCAGAACAAAAAAAACAGCCGCATCCTTATTCGTTCTTCCATCGTCCAATGCTGCGTCCGGCGCTTCAACCATCCCCTCCGAGCTCAAACATCGTCCGGCGTCCGACGCTTCAACCATCAACCAACCACGTCCGGCACTCAAACAGTCAAACTCAACGACTTCGATTCAGGTTTTGTCTTCTTTTTCATTTTCATTTTTCAGTCTCCGATCGGGTGAATTGAACCCTAGGTATGATTTGGTGATGACGCTGAGGAGTGAGGATCAGTGTATATGAATTGTGAATCTATTTGAAACACTAAAAATTGAAAGTAATGATTCACTAGTTACTTACGATCCATATTTTGAATTTGAAGTTCTCAAATTATCATCCCCAAATGTTTTTTTATGTTTGAAGATTGGTTGTGAAAATTTTGAGGAACGTGGCCTGCATTGAGGAGAAGCTTTTGTAGCCTAGGAGCCTATCAGTTTGATAGAGAATATCAACAATTTTTGTGTAACTGGGTTCTCTTTTCTGATTTCAGTATGTACCTTGCTTGGAGGACCAAGTTATGATTAGTAGTGATTGTTGTAGCTTCTGTTTTCCATTAACCCATGTAAATATATATATATATATATACTTGTCTCAATTTGATGCGATTTGGTCGCTTCTCATCATGTGTCTGATGCAATTTGAACCTCAAAATTTTGTTTGATGTATATTGTTATTTCTGTAGAAAGGTGTTTCTATGTTCTTAGATTTGTAGTTTCAAGATTCAGTTTGATTTCTTAACACTTCTTCAAATTTGTGATTGTTTAACATGTCCGTATGTTTTAATGTGTTGGTTTTCTAAACATTTATTTGTTCCTTCATGTTTCTTTTGGAAGATTTTATTTGTAGTTGTATATTCTGAGGTTTATGATTTTACTGTCTATTACTTGTAAATGTTGTCTTGTTTTTACATTTTAAGTCTGTTTTAAAAGTATTTGTACGTTATTGGGCTTTTTGAATGCAAGTTTGGTATTGCTTAATCTGCTTGTTTTTGTATTAGGACTTAGTATATTCTATATTGTATTTGTATATGTGGTTTATCTCTATGCTAATGCTTTGCGTGGTAATTTGTCAGGATTGCAGCACTGAATTTCGAGTCTTGAAGATGAAGATCTATGCTGTCTTCTCAAACCTTTTGTTCCATTTTAATGCTTTTTGTATCCATTTTTTTCCTCTCTTTGTATGAAAAGGCTTAGCTAGTTGGCTTAAAGTTAAAGGTGTCAAAATCATCATGCCTCATATTTTGTAATATCTTATATAGGAAATCGTATTTATAAGAACAAACAACAAAGGCACTATTTTTAAGTTAACAGGGTACTGAAAACCTTCCTTAGCAAAAAAAACACAAAATCGAACCGATTCTATCGGTTTACCGAAAAGTCGGTTCGGTTTTCGGTTTTATTTTTCACTAAACTGACGAGTCGGTTCGGTTTCGGTTTTGTTGGTTCGGTTCGGTTTTTTAACTGAACCCAACCCTAGATTTTTGTCAAGTAATGTGAACTGTGGCCATATTTTGTGAATTCTGGGCACACGATGCATCAGATAAGTTTATTCAGTAGTTTTACGTGGTGGACACTGCATATTTTGTGAAGATAAGTGCATATTTTGTGAATTTTGTGATATCTTGTGAACGTTGGGCTCACATAAAGTTACTCGAACACGAACTATTATTCATAATTGCAACCTGACTTTATAAATGAAGTCATGTTGATCTCAAAGGATTGAGTCAGTGTTGGACCATTGGTTACCGATGTGCTGCAACTTTCTCAAGTATTACCATTGCTTTTTTTTGTTTGACAACAAACCGGCATGACCAAGGGGCAAAAAGACAGCCTCCCCCACGCAAAAACAACCAAAACACTACCCTGCCAAAACAAACAAGCACTAACGCCGAACACAAGGCCACCCCAACCACAGACACATAAAAAACAGGGGCAACACGCCCACAACAGCCAACAAACACAATGACAGGAACAAACACAACGAAAAGCCTTTACACATTGGTTAAATAATTGGCTAAAGTATTACTACACCAACTAGCACACAAAAACCCAGTTTTGCTGTTCTTGATCAGCTCCAGCTTAAGCTTGAGCATCCTCCAAATGACAGTCCTCACTGCTTCCACGCTATCACTGTCCCCTTCAAAGATACACCTATTCCGAGCTCTCCAGACTTCATAGATGGCAGAAGTGATTATGAAAAAAGCCACCAACTTTTGGGATCTGCAGCTCCATCTCTTGCTAGCACTCCAAGTAATCATCTCGTCCCAGGAGGACCACCTCATACGTAAGCCTATCAGATCAAGAAAGCTATGAATAGGAGGAGAAACCTTGCATTGAAAAAACAAGTGCACACCGTCCTCCTCCACCTCCGAGCACCAGCAGCACCTTCTATCTCCTATCAGACTACCCTGCAGCCTCGCCCTCGTCGGAAGCCTATCTCGAACAGCCAGCCAAGCACAGAAACTGTGTTTCGGATGGGCAAGGACATTCTAAATAATATCAGTCCACTCCTTAGACGGCTCCCCTGCCATGAGTAACTCATACGCTCCCTTGGTTGAGAATTGATCCATACTAGACCTCCACCTCAAAGAATTGTCATCCGCAACCTCCACACACTGTAGGGCGAACTCTCTAAGAGATAGGAGATTCTTTAGCACCCACGAGTTATGCTTTTAACCACCATTTGCCACAGGAACATGTCTTTGAAAAAATAACTACTCATCCATTTAATCCACATGGAGTCCTTCTTTTGAGCCACGTCCCAAAACTGCCCCAGCAGGAGCGACTTGTTAAACAAGCTTAGATTCAAAAGGCCAAGCCCCCCCCCCCCCCCCCCCCCCCCCCCCCCCCCCCCACAACCTTTGGCTTGCAGACCTCAGTCCACGCAACAAGGTTCCTCTTCCTCGAAACAGCCCCTGACCAAAGAAAATTTCTGCAGATTGTGGAAATCTTCTTAATCACGCTCTTGGTAAAAATCATCACCCTCATCCAATAAGATCCAATAGAGCTAAGCACATGCTTTATAAGAACTAGTCTACCTGCATAGGACAGCAATCTTGACGACCAAGCTTTGATCTTGCTGGTCATCTTATCAATAATCACATTGAAATCAGTCCCTTTGAGCCGCTTGCCTTGCAAAGGAACGCCCAGGTAATTGAACGGCAGCTGACCCCTATGGAATGAAGCTCCGGAAGCTAGCAAAGACTCTTCTGACTCACTACAGCCCCCAAAATAGATGGCTGATTTCTCCTCGCTGATAATGAGACCTGACCAGTTCCTGAAAGTGTTCAAGGCTTCTTTAATCCTCACCAACGACCTCGGAAGGGCTTTAGCAAAAATAATTACATCGTTCGCAAACATTAGATGATTCAGCTTTGTTCTGCCACACTTAGGGTGATAATCAAACCTCCCAGAACTATTCATTTTATCCAGCAGCCTACTCAAAACCTCCATCACCAAAGTGAACAAGTAAGGGGACAACGGGTCATTGCCTCAACCCTCAACGACTGCCAAAATACCCCTCCAAGCCACCATTAACCAAGACTGAGTACTTCACTGAAGAAATACAGGCCATCACCCAATCAATAAACCTCACCGGGAAGCCAAAAACCTCCATGGCTTGCTTTAGAAAGTCCCACTCCACTGAATCATAGGCTCTACTAATATCTAACTTCAGCATGCATCTTTTACTAACATGCTTGCGCTGGTAATTGCCCAATAACTCCTGCACAAGGCTGATGTTGTACGCAATATTTCTGCCTTCAATAAACGCAGACTGACTTTGATTCACCAAGTACTTGAGCACCGACTTGAGCCTATTCGCTAACAAGGTGGAGATAATCTTGTACACTACATTGCAGCAGCTTATAGGTCTAAAGTCTTTAGGGCAGCTCGCATTCTTAATCTTTGGAATTAAAGTGATCTAGGTAGAGTTCATACTCGAGGGCATAACACCCGAATGCAAAAACCAGCCAATACACTTAACAATGTCATGACCAATAATATTCCAGCTTGCTTTGAAAAACTCCACATTGAACCCATCCGGCCCTGCTGCTTTGCACGACAGAAGGCTCTTGACGATTCTAGTAATCTCATTAAACGACGCGGATCTCACTAAACCAGCGCAGTCATCATCTTTGACACTCAGCCCGGCACTCATCTCAGCTTGATTAATATGAGTTCTAGAGAAGGAACCATTAAAAGAATCTTCGAAATACTTCACTAACTGAGTTTTAATAATACCCGGATCAAAAGAGAATTCCCCTCCTTCCATCTTCAAGCATCTGATAGCATTCTTAGCTCTACGACCTTTGATCACAGAATGGAAGTATCTCGAGTTTAAGTCCCCCTCCTTAGCCCAGTTTAGTCTGGCCCTTTGACAGTTGAAGATGAACTGATATCTAAGGAGCTTTCTAAACTCCAATAATGTTTGCACTTCATTACATCTCAGCACATCACACTCAGGGTTAGCAGCCAGATCACCTTGAACTGAAAGGAGCTTTTGCCGATGCTGGTCCACTCTTATGTTCATGTCCCCCCTGTAATTCTTCAACCCATGTTTCACCACATTCTTAAACAATTTCAGCCTCTTCTGCAGCTGAAATAGATCACTAGCACCACGATGCCATAAGGACAGACAGGATTTAAACTCCTCTGTCTTAGTCCAGAACGATTGAAATCGGAACCAATGCCTAATCGGAGGCTTGTCACCAAGAAAAGAAATAGTCGGGAAATGGTCTGAAATACCCGGATCAGGGAAAAAACCATGGATGGTGGGGAAGCTGGCTACCATATCCTCATTGCATTAAATTCTGTCAAGTTTGCACCAAATTCTAGATCCCAAGTCATGACGATCAGACCAAGTAAAGAAGTTACCACTCGCTGACAAGTCAGAAAGCCCAGTCTGCTCACATAACTCAGTGATCTCACTACCATCAAACTCTCTAACCCGACGGCCATTCAATTTCTCACTCTGATTTTTAACACAGTTGAAATCACCACAAAACATCCAAGGGCCCGTAACTCTACCCATGGCGTCCATAATCACATTCAAAACTTTCCTTCTCTCCCTCTAGAAATTCATGGCATAGACAAAACCAACCATAAATCTAACATTCTTCCAGGAAACCTCACAAATAATAATCTGCGAGGACGCAAACCAAATGTTCACTGAGAAAACGTCTAGATCCCACAGAAGAAGCATTCTGCTCTTAGCTTCTACACCC
Organism: Rhodiola kirilowii; assembly: GCA_033675215.1. NCBI lineage: Eukaryota > Viridiplantae > Streptophyta > Magnoliopsida > Saxifragales > Crassulaceae > Rhodiola > Rhodiola kirilowii. Next base: position 39,000,071 of record CM066193.1, read on the forward strand.
TCATTAACACGGAAACTCTTCCAACTACTCGCAGGGCAGCAAGCATCCACAATACTGTTGCACTTATCACTCTTCACCTTAGCTTCTATCACCGCTAGTAAACCAATATCATACTTCTTAATCAAGAAACGAACTTCCGCTTGCTTTGAGGCGTGATTTATCCCTCAGACATTCCAACTAGCGAGACTAGACATTAATAACGAGAGGGATGTGCTCCAGTTCCCCCCGGAGTGGTTGTTCCATTTACTCAAACCAACAGGCACTTCTGACAGACCTCCCTTACCTTTACTTCTTCTCTTCTTTACTTTCTTTTTTAACTTTCTTTTCACTTCAGTGAAAGGCTCTTCTGATTCAATAGTGTCCCTTGAGTCTTCAAAGCTTTCAATACCCTCTTCCCTATTACTCGACATTACTTCCACACTGTCCGCAGGATCTTTATCCTCTGCTACTTTCTCCCAATCATCTTTCACTGCTATTTCAGGGACAACTGACTCAAGACCACCGGACGACCCAATTTGACTATCAGATTTCTCCACAACAGCACCTTTGAAACTCTGGTTTGCTTTTATTCCCATCACCTCACAATCTCGGACTTCAGCAAACTCGTTGTTTTCAGGGTCTAAAAGCACTCTAGGATCATCTTCATCATCTTCATCCATCCTTAATCGAGGCAGCGGACATAAGTTTTTTTCATGGCCGAATCTATGGCAGTGCTCACATCTGGGAGGCAGCCAATCGTACTGGACCCTTTGGTAGAAATTAGTACCCCTTGGCCCCTTTATGCAAACCTCCCTTTTCATCTCATGCTCAGCATACACCTCAATAAGGACTCTGGCATATGACAGTTTGTCAGACCCGGCTGTGAAACCATCCATTCTAATTGGCTTGCCTATTGTGCTTGCTAACATGCTCAATATCTCCTCATTGCGCATATGAAGATTCCACCCCGAGAATCTCACCCACACCGGCAGAGCTGTCACACTCTCTAGCTCGTAGTTCTCATCTGGGGACCATGGTTTAATAACAAGAGGACGGTTATCAAAAGACCAAGGTCCCAAGGCCAAGATGCGATTGCAATCTTCCTCTCTCGCAAACTTGAAGATGAAAATTCCAGGTTTCAATTCCGAAACACTGACTGTGTTCTCATCCCCCCATTTGGAGCGGATAAACCCCTTCAGCCTCCCCAACACCGGTTTAGCTCCAAAAATCCACCCCACTAGCGATAACATCCAATCCGAAGCAGCTCTTCTCCAGATTTCCTCCGAAACACAAATCTCATTAGCAGCCAAAAGCTAAGGGTGAAATCGCAACTCTTTCCCCGCACCCGAAGCTCTGTTCTCCGCCGCTTTCACCTGCCAAAAAGCTTTAGCTCGTTCCGAAAACACTCTTCCGGGAAGAGCTCCAACCTCTGTCGAACCCTTACGAGCAGCACCGGCCGCAGAGGTTTCTCCTGAAGCCCGCTTCTCCACAACCTCCTTCAACGAGCCCAAATCAGCTGCCAGCTCCACTGCCGAAAGGTCCACGACCGCCTTCGACGAGCCCTCAGTAGCCACCATCAGCTTACCTTGGCTCTTCGTAATTTCTCCATCCTCCGGCTGTTCAACCACCACTGGCGCAGACGATACTTGAGCGCGGGCCACCGCAACCCCGGATTTCGCCCCTCCCGTGCCTGGCGGACGCTTCGACGAAGGCTTCATCGCAGAGGCGATGAAACCCTAGAAACTTCTGTTTTTTCCTCGCGCGTGTCCTTCATTACCATTGCTTTTTCATTCTTTTACAAGTGCATATTTTCTCTGATGTCAAAAGATAGAGGCAGTTATGTTTGTAAGTTTGAAACTTGTAATTCAGATTGATTAGGAGCAAATATCTGAAAAAGGTTTTGATTAAAAAGATGGTGAATATTGGTTAATGTCGTGGACATGGTATTCATTTTGTAAACATTATCTTTGCTGTGTGAATATTGGTCTTATGCTTATATCCCTTTCATTTATTTTAGAGATGCTGTCATAATTTTCTAGGCAAGCAACATCAATGTTGGAAGATGCAAAAGCATATATGGATAAAATCTATGATAAGTCAGCGAACCACATGGAACTGATTCATGAGGTCTCAAAAGTACGTAGGTGGCTGCAGTGCAATCTCAACAAAAAAATTATTGTTTCGAATAATGCGTTTGTCATGTAGATATTGTTATAGTATTGGGAATGCTATATTTGTTTTGTAAAGATCGCTTTTATTTTGTAAATTAGTGATCCTAGGAACATTGTAATGTTCTGAATGCTGATGTTATTTTGTGAAGCTTACTTTATTTTGTCAACACTATATTTTGCTTTCTTTTTAAAGATTGCTGGTTGATATTTAAATTGTAAATATTGTGCTTATTTTGTGAACATTGCCTTATAAAGTTTAAAGTAAGCAGATACAGTTCACCTAGCCCATGTGAAGTTCATAATACAAATATATAGTTCATCAAATCTTGGCAAGAAAACTATAAAGTTCACTATAAACTTCTGAAGTTAACTAAGTGTTATATTGGTTTATTTGTCAAAGAGACACAGTATTCACAAAGAACACAACAAATCTGAAGATCATGTATGCTGTATTGAGCTCGACTTGTATGGGATAAAATTCACCTAGGCCATATGAAGTTCATAATACAAATGTATAATTCATCTCATGTTGACCATATTACTGTAAAGTTCACTATACACTTCTTAAGTTCATTAAGTGTTTGCATGACATCTGTTTTGTAATGTTGACAATTAGCTGAAATGTTTTCATGTATGTAAATGAAACCAAACAATGGAGTTAGCATAATGTTCACAATATGTAGATAAAATTCACTTAGCCCATATGAAGTTCACAATACAAATGAAGAGTTCATCAAATGTTAACAAATCAAATATGACGATCACAACACACTTCTTACGTTCATTAAGTGTTTGGATGGGATATGTTTGGTAATGTTGACAATATACGAAACTGTTATCATGTAAATAAGTGAATGCAAACAAGTGAGCTAGCATAGTGTTCACAATAAGCAAATATCACATTGCCATATAAAGTTCACAATACAAATGTAGAGTTCATCAAATGGTGACAATACAACTACAAAGTTCACTATACAATTCTTATGTTTATTAAGTGTTTGGATGAGATCTGTTTGGTAATGTTTACAATATACTGAACTGTTTTCATGTATGTAAATAAATCCAAACAATTGAGCTAGCATAATGCTCACAATAAGCATATAAAGTTCATTAGCCCATCTGAAGTTACAAATGTTGAGTTCATCAAATGTTGACAATACAACTATAAATAGATCAACTTGAATCTCCTTTACATATGTATCGCCCTGTCAACTTGAAATCTCCTTTACATACCACTTCTAATTCTAAATAGACTAAAAGCTCCAATAAGTTTACTTGAAGCAGATAACTTGTAGTTAAAAATATCAAGATGCTCGGAACTGGGATCTTCCAAAGCTGGTATCTGCGTTAAGAAATCAAAACAACACTGATGGTTCAGTTGGTTGATGATGATGCCCTCAAAAATATAACAATTAAACTTACAGAGCATATCCCATTGAAAAAAAACTTATACATCAGATAAATTATGAAGTGAATCTAGTAAGTAGTAACATATACCAGACACAAAGCACAACATAAACATCAGTTTATCATGAATATCACTTGTTTCTTTGGTAACATAACTGACAGCCGCGCTCTGAACGTCTCCATTTACAACCTACACCCAATCGTGTAATGTTTTCATTATCATATACCCGATAAAACTATGCAATTCAACTCGCAGACACAAAAGCATTTCTTAAAATGTTATGCAGTTCTACTCATATCACAAGCATACTAATTTGTTAGACAATAATCATTCTGCAGTTTTGCCATCTGCATTGACTTTCAGAATTATTAATGACTTCCCAAACACCAGGCAGCTCTTACGGTAATAAAAGTAGTTATTGAAGATCTTACATGGCCGTTTACAATTGATGGTAAAGAATGTACATCCTCATTCCCATTCTCAATCTCATACATTGCCCATCTGTTGGCTCCTCGTCAAAGTCCCCTTCCCCCATCGCTGCATTCTCACGTCCAATTACTGGAGTCAACCTACCAACAGATCCTTCCCTTACACAAGAACCAAGATGATTAACAAAATGACAATCCCCTGCACAAACATCTCAAATGGATTAAAATATTTATTTAAAGAATTGTAAGCGGCAACTCTAACAACTCAATTACCATCTCTTCTGGCAGTCCTGAGCGGCTTCAGCCCCTCTGGAATCAAATCACTCTCATCCCCACGCCACTCCGCTTTCTGACGTTGAACGCGAATGTATAGTCCGGTGCTGCAGTCACGAAAGATGAAGCCAAAGCCACTGCTGAATTTATGCAGGTTGTTCCTCCTCAATTGACTCATATCCTGCTTCGGATCTGTCTGCGCGGTGGCGGATGCGAATGAAACAGAGAGGATCTCCTACAAATCAATCCCAATCTAGAACCACACCAAGTGATTAGAGAAAGGGGGGCTCAGGCCTGAAGGTGGTGCGAGTACAGAAACTCACCTCGAGGTACCTGTGCTTGAACGATGGCAGAGAAATAGAGTAGGGATAAGGATGAAATTATTATTGCTGTTAAACTCCAAATGAGATGTTGCCTTACATAGCTTATGACCCGAATTCACTAAACAAATCCAAATCGGGTACCAATTAGAAAAACTAGACCCGAAAGTAAACGAGTACAATTATCCTATAACAATACTCCCTCCTTCACAGCATCCTTGTCCTCAAGGATGAAAGGCTGGGTACATAGCAATAAAATCTTGATAGAACTCCCATGTGGCTTGATCCGTGGACTGGCCTTTCCACTGCACAAGTACTTTGGTAACAGCTTGATTATGTCGTTTGACCATTTTGCGATCCAAAATTGCCTCTGGTTCCTTAGATTTGCCAAGGTCGAGTAGGTACTGAGGTAGTGTTGTAGGGACTGCTGGAGGGTTGGAGCAACGCTTTAGCTGGCTGACATGAAATACATTATGTATGGCGGCTGAGGGAGGCAATTCTAGCTTGTAAGCAACAAGACCAACTCTGTCGATGACACGAAAAGGGCCATAGAACTTTGGGGAAAGCTTGTGCGAGGCTGAGGTTTTCATTGAGTGCTGGCGGTAGGGTTGGAGCTTGAGATATACATAGTCTCCAATCTGAAATTCTCGATCAGATCTATGTGAGTCAGCAGATTGCTTCATCCGATTTTGGGCGCGATGTAGATGAAATTTTAACATAGAAGTAAGGGCTTCTCTTTTCTGTAGGCTGCGATCAATAGTTTTGTTGGAGCTCTCACCTGGCAGGTAAGGAAGATGGATTGGTGGAGGTTGGCCGTAGACAGCCTCAAAAGGGGTACACTGGATGGCAGAGTGAAAGGTAGTGTTGTACCACCATTCAGCAAGTGGAAGCCATTTTGACCATGTATGAGGAGTTTCACTAGTCATGCAACGCAGGTAGGTTTCCAAGGTTCTATTAGTGATTTCTGTCTGGCCGTCTGTTTGAGGATGGTAGGCAGTAGAGAAGCGAAGATCAACTCCATGAACACGGAATAATTCCTGCCAAACGTCGCTCAAGAAGGTTGGATCTCTGTCACTAATAACAGTCTCAGGCATGCCATGGAGCTTAAACACATTATCCAAGAATGTTTGTGCAACGTCTATAGCCGTGTAAGGGTGTGAGAGTGCCATGAAATGTGCTTGTTTACTCAGTCTGTCAACAACAACAAGGATGCAGTGCTTGCCGCTGGAGGGGGGAAGTCCCTCGATGAAGTCCAGACTAATAGATTGCCAAATCCCATCAGGTATTGGTAGAGGTTGCAGCAATCCTGGTTTTGCAGCTGGGTCATACTTGTTTCGTTGGCAAATATCACAGTTTCGAACATAGTTTTGCACTTCTGTACTCATCCTTGGCCAATAGAAAAGTGATTTGATGCGATGGAGTGTTGCATCACGACCAGAATGTCCACCAATAATAGAGTCATGAAGCCATTTAAGAATCTGTAACTTAAGCGGCGTGTTAGTACCAATCACCAATTTGCCTTTATACCTCAGTTCGTTGTTGTCGAAACTGAAGTTGGGGTGAGATGATGAATCAGCCTGCAAATCAGCAATAATCTTGCGTAGAGCAGGGTCAGTTTGCCAGAGAAGGGAGATTGAATCGTATAACCCAAGGTGAGCTTGAGATAAGGTAATATGTAGCAACTGGGAGCCTGTGACTCGAGATAGTGCGTCTGCGGCAACGTTGTCCTTACCTTGTTTGTACTGAATTTCATACGTAAAACCCATCAATTTGGACAGCCACATATGCTGAAATGGTGTAGTGACTTTCTGTTCTAACAAGTACTTGAGACTTCGCTGATCGGTCTTAATTATAAAGGGACGATGAGTTAGATACGAACTCCAACTCTGAACAGCGTGTACCACTGCCATAAGTTCTTTCTCGTAGACCGAAAGTGTCTGGTGCTTAGGTCCCAATGTTCTGCTGATATAACAAATAGGGTGATTATCCTGCATCAGGACAGCGCCAATACCCGTGCTAGATGCATCAGTTTCCACAACAAAGGTTTTGTTGAAGTCAGGAAGGGCGAGGACAGGAGCAGAGGACAGCGCGGCTTTGAGATCAGCAAAAGATTGTGAGGCGGCTAGGTTCCATGCAAAGTTATCTTTCTTTAATAGATCAGTCAGAGGACGTGCAATAATGCTATAATGCCTGATAAAGCGACGATAGTAATTAGCAAGCCCAAGGAAGCTTCGTAGCTGTTTCTGTGATGTGGGAGGGGCCCAGTCCTTAACCACATTAATTTTCTTAGGATCTGTGCTAACGCCGGAGGCCGAGATAAAGTGGCCCAAGTACTCAACAGAAGTGGCACCGAATGTACACTTAGATAGCTTGAGATATAAACGATGTTGCAACAATATAGAGAATACCAGCTTTAAATGTTCAAGATGATCTGTCCATGTATAACTGTAGATGAGGATATCGTCAAAGAAAACAAGCAAGAACTTACGGGCAATATCTCGGAAAACATGGTTCATCAGACTTTGGAATGTGCAAGGCGCATTAGTAAGCCCAAAAGGCATAACAAGGTATTCATAATGACCAGAATGTGTCTTGAAGGCTGTTTTATAAACATCATTCGTGTTCATACGAATCTGATGAAAACCAGCGCGAAGGTCAAGCTTAGAGTAGTACTTGGATCCTCCCAACTCATCCAGTAAATCCTCTAACAATGGAATTGGATACTTATCTTTAACAGTTTGCTGATTTAACCCCCGATAGTCAACACACAACCTCCATGATCCATCCTTTTTCTTTACTAGAACAACCGGAGCAGCATAAGGACTAGTGCTGTATTGGATGATTCCCTGATGTAGCATATCTTGAATAAGCTTGTCAATAACAGTCTTTTGAATTGAGGAGTATCGGTAGGGTCGCTGATTGATTGGGCTGGCACCTTCCAACAAAGGGATGTTGTGGTCAAAACCGTCTCTGAATGGAGGAAGGTCTGATGGTTCATTGAATAGCTCAGAATAAGTAGAGAGTAATTGTTGCAAATTAACGTCATCCTGCATTTCAGTGCCAGACGCAAATATATAAGAAAGAGAAGGTGTCAATTCAGTTGACGTAGAATCAGGGACATCAGACACATCTCGAAACTGTAGTAAGGCCAGTTGTGGACCCTGTAGGATGAGTTTGTTAAGACTAACACCATTGATAATTTTACAGCTCGCTTTTGTAGTACCTCTTAGTACGTGTTTCATACCTCCCAAAATGAATTCCATACGCAGATTGGAGAAATCCCAGCAGATTTTGCCAAGGGTAATAAGCCATTGGACACCCAGGACCATATCGCAGCAGTCAAGAGGTAGAGTTCTTATTTCTGTTGTAAAAGAGTAGCCCTGCATAGTCCAGGAAAACTTGGTACACCGATAAGCAGATAACATATTGTTGCCATTTGCGGCTGCCACAGCCAAAGGAGGAACAGACTCTAGGAGGCATCCAATTTCTTTTGCAACTTTCAGATCAATGAAGTTGTGAGTACTCCCTGGATCAATCAAAATATATAGCTTGCGCTTACCATATTGTCCAATTACCCTCATACAACTGAAGGATGAGCAGCCATCCAAAGCATTGACAGATATTGTCGGGGTAACATCAGAAATTTCCTCGGCTGGTTCCTCATGAGTAAATGAATCATCAGCGACAAAGGCATCAGAATCATCGCATTCCAATACATATATTTGTGACCGTTTATGCTTGAGATGGTGGCTGGGGGAGTAAGGTTCTTCACAAAACATGCAAAGACCTTTGGCCCTGCGAGACTGCATCTCCTCATAGGAGTATCTACGGCTAGGCTTGTTTGAGTGGATGGGCAAAGGTGTGTTGGCAGGGGAAGGATTGAGGGGAGGTGAGGTATTGGATGTGTTTGGGGTAGGTAAAAGAGGTGGAGTTGTTTGGGCAGTGTAGTTAGGTGTGTGGGATTTTGGGTGTGGATTGAAGGGAGCTCTGGAGTATCTTGTAGGAGTATGTAGTAAGGAGGATTCATGTAGGCGTGCAATACGGGCTGCCTCAGCAATGGTAGATGTATTAAACTGACGGACATGGAGAGCAAGATGGGGCTGCATATTAGTCAAAAAAATACTCAAAGCATAGGCATCAGAAAGAGTCAGACGAGTGAGGGAACATTCAAATTTATCAAGATAAATTTCAACCGAATCACTGGACTGTTTGATGCTTACTAAATCTGCCAGTGGATCATCAAACAATCTCCCAAAACGAGTTGACACAGCAACAACATATTCAGGCCAGGAAGGAAATTGACCAAACCTACTGCTCATAAAAGTGTGATGCCATTGAAGAGCTTTACCTTCCATATGCAGTGAGGCTAGACGAACTTTGAGTTCAGGAGCTGTGTTGTCGAGCATAAAAAACTGTTCACATCGACAAATCCATTCCCTGAGTAGAGTGCCATCAAACTTGGGGAACTCAACCCTCCCTATGCGGGTCGCCAGGCCACCAGGAATAGCTGGGACACGCTGGAGGTCCGGTTGGTGACGAGGACGCGTTGTATCGATCAGGTCTGGTGGATCAGGGTTTTGGTGGACATGATTAGTAACACCCGAAGCGGATCCGCTATGAACGGCGGATGGGGAAGGCTCAGCCGGGGCTTGCTGTTGGGCGAGAAAACCCTGAAGGAGTTCCTTGATGCCCGCCAGCTCGGATCGCATCTCTTGGACGCGTTCTTCTGATTGTTGACGAACGACATCGAGCTGGGATTGCATGTCGGCGAGCGTCATCAATCTGGTGGTCACCGTCTTGCTAGGTCACAAAAAAACCCAATCTGATACCAATGAAACAGAGAGGATCTCCTACGAATCAATCCTAATCTAGAACCACACCAAGTGATTAGAGAAAGGGGGGCTCAGGCCTGAAGGTGGTGCGAGTACAGAAACTCACCTCGAGGTACCTGTGATTGAACGATGGCAGAGAAATAGAGTAGGGATAAGGATGAAATTATTATTGCTGTTAAACTCCAAATGAGATGTTGCCTTACATAGCTTATGACCCGAATTCACTAAACAAATCCAAATCGGGTACCAATTAGAAAAACTAGACCCGAAAGTAAACGAGTACAATTATCCTGTAACAGCGAATGGTTCATCGCTGGATCCACGGCGCCTCTTGCGGCAGTATACGAAGCCGTCGTCGTGACAGATCTGTGACAGTGCCGAGGTCGATTGATGTGCGATGTGGTCGAAGGTTACGAGTCGATTGATGTGCGCCGAGCTTGTTTGCGTCTGGAACGAACATGGTGGAATGAAGTATTTGATTAGGTCAATTAGAATTTGATTATATTTGAATTTAACTGGGATTAACGACGTTAATATTTGGTGTATAATGACAATCCAATCCCTATTTTATTTAATTAATATGATAATTGAGTATTAATAGTGATTAAACTACATCCATTAGATTATATAATTCAACAGATATGATTAGTTTGTAGTTAGTATATACTAAGCAGATTTGTACCTGATCCAATTCCTAAATAGGTATATATATATAGGGAGCGGTTCAGGTACAAACAGCTATATATATATATATATACAAACTACAAACCTTTAATCTTCGTTGATTAATTGAAATCAATGATTAATATTCACCGTCTAAACTAACGGTACTTCCTATTCTGTTAAAATCGAACCTCACGCAAGGGCATAAACGTCATACACTTTCATCGTTTACTTTTCCACATATTTCAAAACCCTATCGAGGTGTTGCCTTGTTCCATCGAAAAAAAACCCTATCGAGGTGCGACGGTGACCAAATCAAAACCCTAGAAGCGGTGAAAGTTCTCATCTTGTCGATTGAGGATCAGCCATCATCGGAAGTCTTTTTTGTAGGAACTCGGCTGCGACTACTTGCGGAAGGATGGATCAGCCATCAAAACAAGTAATGGATTCAAAACAATTGAAGGATGGACGGAACTCGGCTGCGACTACTTGCGGAAGCTTTCCGTTTGACGATAGACATGAAATTACGAAATCGAGTTCTTCCGCAGGTAAGATTTAACCAACCTTAAAATCGTGTATTAGATGTTTAAAGGTTGGTTTTGGTTGATTTCTCTAATCGTACAACCGATCGATTGTGCTCGAAGCTGAAACGCGTAAATGCTGTAATAAACCATATGATTTATATCGGCTGAACCCAACTCTAAGCTTTGTGTGGACGAGAGTCGATGCAGTTCCAAGGTTGGACTACCAAAAGCCTTGGAGTGAAAAGAGTGACCTCAGGAGGGTTGGTTCTTGTCTTGATGAATTATCTGATCATGGAGTTAGATGCATTGGGTGCTGATGGTGGATTTGGAGCTGCGTGGAGCTGTAACAATGATCTGAAGGCTTTTATTGTTTTTTTGGTGTCAATCAATGTTGTATTCCCCTTGAGTCTGCACATTGTAGTTTGAGGACGTTGTGTATATTCTACAGGTTTTGTGTGGTGTGGCCTAATGCGGACAAGTCATGTCTGTTTGGTCTCTGATTGCTGTGTATTTGTAGGTCTTTTAGTTTGTGTCCCCCTTCAGGTCTGTAGCTCTATGTTTTATCGTCAAAAAAAACTCTTTAAGCTTTATGTGGTATAGTTTTTTATTTTGTATATGATGCAGATCGTTCAAGATACAGGGCATTTGAATAAACTTAGCCAATCACATTCAGGCAGGCAGGATTGTCAAGACACACTCGACTTCTTACTTTACAGAAACACTTTCATCCATCTTTACTATACACTGGTTTAGTTAGCAAGTTCTGAAATTTGGTAAAATTCATAATATGGTTTTCATGTTTATAAATGAAGCAAAACAAGTTAGTTAGTATAATGTTCACAGTAAGCAGATAAAGTTCACTAGTTCATATGAAGTTCACAATACAAATATAGAGTTCATCAATTGTCGGCAAAAAAAAATATAAAGTTCACTTTACAATTCTTAAGTTCACGAAGTCTAAGTTTCGACTTATTTGTAAAAAGTGACACAGTATTCACAAAGACCAAACAAAAAATCGGAAGTTCATGAATGATGTTTTGAGCTCGATTTGTATGAGATAAAATTCACCTAGCCCATATGAAATTCACTAAGTGTGAGTATCGACTTATTTTGTGAATGTTCATCTTGACAATATACTTAGCAAGTTCAAAAATTTGGTAAAATTCATAATATAATTTTCATGTATGTGAATGAAGCAAAACAAGTTAGCTAGCATAATGTTCACATTAAGCAAATAAAGTTCACCTAATCCATATGAAGTTCACAATACAAATATAGAGTTCATCAATTATTGGAAAAAAAAACTATGAAGTTCACTTTACAATTCTTAAGTTCACTAAGTTTGAGTACCGACTTATTTATCAAAAGTGACACAGTATTCACAAAGACATCACAAAAAATCTGAAGTTCATGTATGCTGTTTTGAGATAAAATTCACCTAGCCCATATGAAGTTCACCAAGTGTGAGTATCAACTTATTTTGTGAATGTTCATTTTATTTTGTGAACTTATCCTTTATTATGTGCACTATATATATATGAATCCAAACAATTGTGCTAGCATAATGTTCACAATAAGCATATAAAGTTCATTAGTCCATCTGAAGTTCACAATACAAATATAGAGTTCATCAAATGTTGACAATACAACTATAGCCCATTTGGTAATGTTGACAATTAGCTTAACTGTTTTCAGGTATGTAAATGAATACAATTCAAATGATGGCAATAGAACCAAAAAGTTCACTAAAAAATTATTAAGTTCACTAAGTGTGAAACCAATGATGCAGCTCCTGCCAATTTGATTACTAAGTTCACTAAACCAATGGTACACATCCACTGAGGTGCATATTCCTCAACACCATTACGAATTTGATTTGGAAGATGAAACTAATAATACAACTCCTGTCAAAGATACTAAATTTCACAAGGATAAGCACAAAGTTCACAATTTAAAAATAACAGTCACATAATTGATACAAAATTCGCAACATAAAGAGATTGTATGATACTTGCAGGCAGATTCAAGACAAGCTTCAAGACAAGCTTCAAGAGCTCTAAACTCAAATGGCAACACCTTTGAACCACTTGAACTTGACTCATTACTTTTGCCATGGTTGAAGTCAGAGCAGCTTCAGTAATTGTTGCGGTTGACTTGTCAGCATCTGTCTCTTTCTCATTTGGCTTCAGAAGCAAGTACGCTGCAAAAGAGAAGCAGCTAAATAGTCACTTCACTTGCAATGATAAACTAAATCTTTTGGTTTTAAATAGTCCAAGCAGTATGTTAAACAATACACAGGCTAACTGATGCCTCATAAACCAAAAAGTTCAACAAGGCAAATAACTTGGCGACTTAATTTTTCAACCCATACTAAAAAATATAACAATTAAACTTTTATAGAGCATATCCCATTAAAAAAAAGCTTATATATCAGATACAATATGAAGTGAATCAAGTAGTAACATATACCAGACAAAAAGCACAGCATATATATTAGTTAATCATGACTATCACTTGTTTCTTTAATACCATAACTGACAGCCGCGCTCTGAAGGTCTCCATTTACAACCTACACCCAATCGTATAATGTTTTCATTATCATATACCCGATAAAACTATGCAATTCAACTCGCTGACACAAAAACATTTCTTAAAATGTTATGCAGTTCTAATCATGTAACGTCACCCTTCACCTCTACTGCGGCTTCCAAGAGGCGAGTCACGCCAACACAGCGACAATTTAGTGAACAACTAAATATTTGCGAAGACTTTTGAGGTTTGTGTTCTGCTTATGTGCAAACATCGACCCAATTTCAGTAAGGCAAACAAAAAAATGCCACTCATACTCACAAAACATTAATATCAAAAATGCATTAGAAACTCACCAAAATCATTATAAAAATTAAAATTAAAATCCCACTGAAATTCACCCAATTTCAGCACGAACAAAAACCCTAATTCAAAAACACAATCCTTCATAAACACAGATGGATTCAATCTCTTTGCTCCCAATCGATCAACATCACCTGATACCCAACATTACAACAAATTACGTAACCCCAACTCACCATATCCGAGCGCAAAATTGAGTTAATTGAAGAGTTGGATTTACGCGAAGCGGAGAACAACTGATGGCCTCCACCGATAGCTCAATTTCGCGCAGACAATCGCCATCAATTGTTTGATCGACCAATTGATCTAGAATCTAGTTTCGAAGGTCGACAGTTTATCCCGATTGTAACCGGTGACGATGATGAACGAATATATCAAAACCACGTTTGATTTTGATTTAACGATAGTTAACGGTGTATGTTTTATTAGTAAGTTGACTAAAATGTCCTTATGATTATTTATTAATAGAATTATAATATAACTAATCGTAATTAATTTGGGCCATCAAATGTTTTGATCCAAAAGTTTATAAAAGTTTGTAGTTTGTATATACTTGTGGAGTTTGTACCTGATTCAAATCCTATAGAGGAGCGCTCAAATGAGAATACCCATTAGGCTAAGAACATATGAACCAATCTCAGCCACACATCTAAACCCCCGTGCTTTGTGGGTGCGCCACGTGTACCACTACCAAAAATCCATCAAAAGCAAAAAGCAAACAGTAAAATCCACTACACAAATAATAAAAAGCAAAATACTATTTCTACACTATTGTCTGCCACATCATCAAAATGAGTGACTGAGATTGGTTCATATGTTCTTAGCCTAAGAAGAGTTCACATTTGAGCGCTCTTCTCTATATATATATATATAGGATATGGATCATATACAAAATGCTACTCTCAGTAAAAAGAAAAAAAGTAATCTAAACTATTTGATTAGATTATCTAATGATAAGATTTATCCTATTTAAAATTAGATTGTCATTATACATCAAAACAAACCACTGTTAACCATCGTTAAGTGTAAACAAACGAATATTTTTCAAATCATAATCAGTATTCTGTTACCTTTCTTCCGTTTTCATCTGCTTACCGATTGCAATTAATCAAACCCTAGCGCAAACCTCATCTTCTTCTACGATCTCGACACATCCATGTTATTCTCGTCTCCGACTGTCTCTCTCTGGGTATCGATTTGTTTCAATTTCACATTTCGGATTTGTTTGATACGGCGATTTCTCATCAATCACCTGTGCGATATCTCCTGATTAATCAAACCCTAATCTGATGATTTTTACTTGATTTGGGTTAGAGAGTAAAAGACTGAAGTTCTTAGATTTGGAAGCTTCATGGGACAAGGTTTGTTGTTAAGATTTCGTTTTGTTCATGGGACAAGCTGGTGGGGCTGAAGAAGAGAAGAAGCCTGAGAAGACGGTGTTTGAGTTGAAACTGGAGTCATATGAAGCTGCATCAAAAATCAAGGTGATTAAGGAGGTTAGGAGCTTTACTGATCTGGAGTGGAAGGAAGCAAGGATTTGGTTGAATGCTGGAATGTCCAAAGAAAAAGGAGAGCAGATTATAGAGAAGATGAAGGTTTTGGGAGCTTGATATGCAGATGTTTTTTTATTTCACCTGAGAATTTTATGTTCTTGATATGCTTCTCTTTTTTATCATTGATATGCTTTTTATTAGCCTAAGCTTTTTTCTACAATTTTTAGTTAACAATGATGGTTTAACAGCATGTCATAGTCCTGTGGTTAAAATTGTCTTCATCCTCCAGTTGTGTTATTTGTCTAATTTCCATGAACATGGTGTTCGGAAATTCAGCTGGAAGATGCAATTGAAAGAATTTAGTGTACTTGAAAATTGAAAAAAAAAAGGTCTGTCGCAATAGTCCTTGCTGAATTAGAATTTCACTTCACCTTTCATTCCAAGGTGTATTAGACAAAAACCAAAGGTGCATCAGAAAACAAATGAAGGTGTATCCTTCCAACGAAAACGAAGGTGCATCCTTCCAACGCTTGCAAAAGGTGTTGGCTGCTCATGAGGATTTGGTGTTTCCTTCGGGATGTGGATGCTGATATGAGGACTGTTCACTAAATCATTGCCGGATTCACTAAATAGTTACTATGTTCACAAAATATTACTTTGATTTTGTGAATATTGCTTTTATTATATAAACAATGCTATTTTCTTGAGAACATTATTTTAATGTCTCTCTTAAGGGACTATAGCTGTTGTTTTTTTCTTCTATGTATTTAGAACATAAGTTGTGTTTACAAAAGAAATCTATATTCATAAAATAAAAATTATGTTCACATAATATAATTTGTGTTCACAAAATAAAACACGTCTTCACTGAATAAAACTTATATTCACAATATACAAATTGTGTTCACAAAATAAACGATGTATTCACAATAAAAAAGCTGAAAATAAAAAATGTATTCACAAATTTTCCTTCTGTCCACTGCTCCTCCCCATTTTGCATTATACCCATCACCATCTACACTTATGACACATAAGAAATGGTAGTATGAAACAAACAACAAGATGCAACAACAAATTGGTTTTAATCGTCCAAATGTACAAATACTACACATTGATGACTGAAGTAAACTTGAATAACATACAAGTTTGAATGTGCAAATAAATCATGTATCAAGTTCTTCATATTCAAAATAGCCATCGCCTCACCATCGTCATTCTCTAGTTCGTACTCTGGATTCTCATATGATGCACCTCAGTCTTTAACTCAAATTAAGACCTCAATCTTCTTCCTCCTGTTCCATTAACTCTAATAACTTCACTCTTTGCAAAGTTGGATTCACCTACCCACATGACAGAGAGACAGGCCACTAAAAGTGAGTTACAAAAAATTATGGTCGCTGGCGTTAAATAAGAATGCAAAGGTAAAGGAGATGGGGTTTTGGGCGGAAGGAAATTGGCTGTGGCAACTCAAATTTAGAAGAAGCCTATATCAATGGGAGGAAGTGAAGAAGGATGAACTGCTGCGTACCCTTTGTCATGTGCAATTGAAGGATGAGGAGGTGGATCACATAGTATGG
The DNA here is from genome assembly GCA_033675215.1 of Rhodiola kirilowii. Taxonomy (NCBI): domain Eukaryota; kingdom Viridiplantae; phylum Streptophyta; class Magnoliopsida; order Saxifragales; family Crassulaceae; genus Rhodiola; species Rhodiola kirilowii. The sequence continues at coordinate 39,016,631 of CM066193.1, forward strand.
ACGCACTCGGAGGATGGAAGATTCAGAGTGAATTCATTGATGAAGGCTGCGCTAGAGATCAAGAGAACAAAAAATAAATGGGATACATTGTCATTCCAAGTATGGTCGGGCCTTGCCCAACCCAAAGTGGAACTGCTAGTATGGCGTCTATATCACGAAAGTCTGCCAACAAAGGAGAGCTTTTACAGAAAGGGAGTGTTAAGTGCAACCCATAATCTGAACTGTGACCTATGCGATCAACATGTGGAGTCGACGGACCACCTGCTCCTGCAATGCAGTTGGAGTTGGAAACTGTGGTCGTGGTGCATACAATGGTGGGAAGCTACTGGGTGGTGCCACACACAATGAGAGAATTACTTCAAGGATGGGTGATCCCAAGAACAACGAAGACGTACAAGCGGTTTTGGAAAACGTTGAGTTATGCGATAATTTGGACAATATGGGAAGAACGAAACAAGAGATGCTTCTCTAATCAGCGCAGATCAGTAGAGGAGGCAGGGGAGATGGTGAAAACAAGGCTCGCATGGTGGATAAAATTCAGAAACTTCGGGAGCCCATACTCTCTAACAACCATAAGGAGATGTATCGAAGAAGTGAGACGCAATCAGTAGAAAGTGGAGGAGAAGGGCACAATGAGAAGTGAGACGCAATTACTAGTGCCGGAGAACCTCTGTTTTTACGATCAATAGACATAGAGCTTTTGAAGAAAAACTCAAAGGTGTAGTGGAAATTCCAAAGTGTCTCATGTAATTGGCTAATGACTTTGACCTACAAGGTCCTTTAATATATAAAAAAAAGTGCATTCTTACTACCAGCTCACTAAATAAACATTCTGAACCACTGAAACACCTCACAAAGCAACTATCACGCTAATAGAAAATTACACGGGATACCTAATTCCCAAGTTCAGCATTGAAAGCATACTGTACATCAGTTGATCCCATCTAAATTTCATTAGCAGCATCCATTTCAAAAAAGCTACCTCAGTTCACTACTTGAGGTTGAGTTCACCTAATAAGAACAACTTACATCAACTATACATCAATATTTTCACTACCAGACAACTTTTGTTTAAAAAACAAACCATGTTCATTAGTTAAAGGTGTTTAAATCAACAAACCCATTTTTGAAATCGAAGGTCTCTAAATTGCAAAATCGAAGTAGTCGACAGAGCTAATCGTCCGGAAGTAGTCAGGCGAGAGATTACCTGGTGATTACGATCGATTTCGTTGAGAGATAACGATCGATGGTAGATGGATCTCGTCTACTGATATGGAAATTAAATAATATATTTAATCTCCTAATTACCGCTCTGTATCTTTAAAACATAACAGAAGTTAAACGTCCGTCTAAGTTGGTTGGGTAATCTAAGTCATTAATCTAATTCAATCAACGATTCTAATTACTTTTTATATTTTATTCTAAAAGGACTTTGTACCTGAACCGTCCCTTATATATATATATGAGCGTTCAAATGAGGCAGTGAACAGTAAATTGAGGCAGTGAGGCACGATCTGAGCCACACATCCAACCTCCCGTGCTTTTGTGGCGCGTCACGTGTCTCACTCACAAAAGCAGTGTGAACGCATTTTGGGAGCCACGTGCGTTTGACGGCCGAGATCGACGCACCGGATCGTGGCTCATTCTACCAACACTGCCTCAACCGAGTGCTTCACCACATGCGTCCGATCAAGTCGATCAACGGCTCAGATTGTGCCTCACTGCCTCATTCTACCAACCATGTCTCAACCGAGTAGTGTGAACGCAACTCTTAGACACGTGGCGTGCCTCAGATGCACGGGACGGGGGGGGGGGGGGGTTAGATAGATAGCCGAGATCGTGCCTCACTGCCTCATTCTACCAAGGCTTGCCTCATTTGATCGCTCTTCTATATATATATATATATATATATATATATAGGAGCATTCAAATGAGGCACCCCTTCTTAAAGTGAGGCAGTGAGGCACGATTTGAGCCAACCACGTGTCCCACTCAAACCCCCTTACTTTGTGGGTGCACCACGTGTCCCACTACTAAAAATCCATCAAAAAGCAAAAAGCAAACAACAAATAACTATTCCTACACTATTCCCTACAACATCATCTAAATGAGTGGCTCACAATGTGCCTCATGTGCCTCATTTTTACAACCCTGCCTCAACCGAACGCCCCTATATATATAGAGGAGTGCTCAAATGAGGTCGGGTATTATTGGGGAGGTCGTGAGGCCCCAATCTTAACCACACATCTAAACCCCATATAGGGGAGCACTCGGTTAAGGCAGGGTTGGTAGAATGAGGCAGTGAGGCACGATCTCGGCCGTCCGTCTAAACCTCATTAATATATAGGGGAGCACTCAGTTGAGGCAGGGTTGGTAGAATGAGACAGTGAGGCACGATCTGAGTCGTTGATCGACTCGATCAGACACACGTGGCGAAGCCACGTGTCACGAGCCGCCATTTGCATTCACACTACTTCATAGTGTGAACGTGTTTGGACACGTGGCGTGCCTCAGATACATGGGGGGTTAGATGGACGGCCGAGATCGTATCTCACTGCCTCATTCTACCGAGGCCTGCCTCATTTGATCGCTCTTCTATATATATATACATAGGGGGCGTTCAAATGAGGTTGGTACTATTGGTGAGGTCGTGAGGCCCAATCTCACACCTTTAGATCATTTTGATCTAATGGTTGAGATTTAAAGGTGTAGAGAATAGTGTTTTACTTTTTATTATTTACTTTTTACTTTTGATGGATTTTGGTAGTGGGACACGTGGCGCACACACAAAGCATGAGGATTTAGATTCGTACTTAAGATTGGGGCCTCACGACCTCACCAATAGTACCCAACCTCATTTGAGCGCTCATGTACATATAGATAGAGGAGCGCTCAAATGTTATGGCTTTTTAATGTGTTATGTGTTATGAGCTTCTGATTGGTTGATGAAAATCAAGGAACCAATCAGAAGCAAGGAACACAGGCTTACGGTGCACCCTCAAAGCACGGGGGGGTTACCACTTCTTAGAGTGTTACCCAATTACTCGATTCTGATTGGTTGATAGTGGCAGGAATAGTATCGGAATAGTAGATTTTTGGTAGTGGGGTTTACTGTTTGCTTTTTGAAAAGTAGTGGATTTTACTATTTGGACACGTGGCGCACCCACAAAGCACGTGGGGTTTGGATGTGTGGCTGAGATTGGAGTAAGAGGTAACACTCTAATTTGGGGGTAACATTTGAGCGCTCTTCTATATATATATATATAGAGAGGAGCGTTCAAATGAGGCAGCCCTCCTAAGAATGAGGCAACGTGAGGCACAATCTCATCCACTCATTCAGACACATCATCTTTATCCATCCAATAGAAACCTGACACCTGCCCCACTATCAACATACTCATATTTCTTACTTTTATAATCAAATTTATTACAAATTCATTTTTTGAAGGGCATTTTGGTCTTTGGATTTCAATACACATCTCCTGTACTATACACCATCTCTTTCATCCGACCGAGAAACCCAGAAACACTTCTCTTCTCATTTCTTCTCTACTGCTTCCAGCGATGACTTCCCACCCACCTTTACCTCATTCCGATTCAGCCGCGGTTGAGGATATACGGCGAGGAAGCACGTGGAGCGAGCAATTGATTCATCGCGGTTGATTTGTGAGGTTTACTGCCGCATCTGCCACCACGTTGGTGCCTGTTGAGTTTGATGAGTGCATCCGAGTGGGTGAGCTTCGAGATTCGAGGCCGTCGGCTCTTCCGTCCTGTCTTCGTTGACGCACATTGACAACTTGCGAGTTTTCCGTTCTAATCACCTATGCGAGATTGTTATAGAAGACGCTGAAGATTAGACAATTGATATCTACAAGTATGGTGAATCACTGTAGATTCCGTGCATCGTCTTAGAGCTAATCAGACCAACTTGTAATATTGTAAGGTTTGAGGCTTCGTAGAATTTTTATTTTCCGTTGGATGTTGAGAAGAAATCAGGGACTTGTTCTAATGTAGACTATTTTTTTCAAATTTGAGTGAAGTGGGCTAGAAGTCCACTGTAGTGGCTCAGGCATAGTTATGAAGGAATGAGGATATAGTTGAGCTTGTGTTCTAATTTTTATTTGAATATGATGAGAAAATGCTTTCGACCCTCAATGTTAGAATGTCAAATGGATGTTTAATGATTAATGTCATTAGGTGAAATTGTGAGGAAGGAGTCAGAAGCCCAGCTAAGATTAGTTATTTGATTGTAGTTTTGTTTTAATAATACTCAGGTCGGGCGTGCTATTTGTATCCAACCCTTGTCTATATTTAAGCTTAAGAACTTTAAAGGTTCATGTTCTTATATGTAAGCTGGCTTGGTTAATTACTGCAATGCACTATTTTTAGAGGACTAATCTCTTGAAGCATTTGAGGGCAGCTGAGCTGATTTGTTGTTAATGGCTTTGTTGTGGATATGAGTTTTGATTTATTGGTAAATCTGAACCTTTGGAAGCTTTCAATAATTTGAATATAGGATTTGCGCTTGAATAGGCTCATCACAGTTATGGAAGATAGGGTTAATTTTGTAGGATAGATGTTGATTATTGCTTGACTTATCATTGCTGATTCACTCTCTTAAACTGAACAGGTTAACTATATTTTGTGACAGATAGAGACAATGGATCTTGGATCTTTACAAATGGGCAAGTCATGTCTTTTGCACTATTATCATAGCAAGCCATGTCTGGGATCCTTAGTGAAGGAGATCTTGGTTTCAAACTCAACGTCAAAGCTTGTGCCTTCTCCACCGTCGCGAAGGAGAAAATCAAAGTTGCTGATTGTACTCTCACTAATGGTGTAAATGCATTTTCGTTTTATTGTTTAACTATAAACTGTACGTTCGTCTGTATCTTTTGAAATATACTGTACATTTGTTTTACTCCACCTCATATTTATTAAATGTATTTTCGTGTCGTCGATGATGCATCTTCGTTTCGTAAATGCATATTCTTTTCGCTTGAATGCACGCTCGTTATTTAAAGCTGAATGCACGCTCGTTGTTTTGCTTGAATGCACGTTCGTTATTTTGCTTGAATGAACGCTCGTTTGCTAAAGCATCTATATGCCTAAATGCACACTCGTTTATCAGATTTCAACACATAAACACCCTGTACACAAAATACTTGGGATGTAACCAAGTGGCTATTTTGGTAACACATTTGCACATTCGTTTCAGAATAAATTGCAATCAATTCCATTATTTGATATGTCATTACACCCTTATTGATAACACATCTGCACCTTCGTTTCAGAATAAATTGCAATCAATTTCTTTATTTGATATGTCATTACACCCTTGTTGATAACATATTTGCACATTCGTTTCAGAATAAATTGTAATCAATTTCTTTATTTGATATGTCATTACACCCTTGCTGGTAACACATCTGCACATTCGTTTCAGAATAAATTGCAATCAATTTCTTTATTTGATATGTCATTACACCCTTGTTGATAACACATCTGCACATTCGTTTCAGAATAAATTGCATTCAATTTCTTTATTTGATATGTCATTACACCCTTGTTGGTAACACATCTGCACCTTCATTTCTGAATAAATTGTAATCAATTTTTTTATTTGATATGTCATTACACCCTTGTTGATAACACATCTGCACTTTCGTTTCAGAATGTACACCCATCTGCACTTTCGTTTCGGAATGTACATCAATCTACACCTTCGTTTTGATATCTCATTACACCCTTGTTGATAACATCTGCACATTCGTTTCAGAATAAATTGCAATCAACTTCTTTATTTGATATGTCATTATACCCTTATTGATAACACATCTGCACATTCGTTTCAGAATAAATTGCAATCAACTTCTTTATTTGATATGTCATTACACCCTTCTTGATAACACATCTACACTTTCGTCTCAGAATAAATTGCAATCAATTTCGTTATTTCATACGTCATTACACCCTTGTTGATAACACATTTGCACATTCGTTTTAAAATAAATTGTAATCAATTTCTTTATTTCATATGTCATTACACCCTTGTTGGTAACACATCTGCACCTTCATTTCAGAATAAATTGCAATCATTTTCTTTATTTGATATGTCATTACACCCTTGTTGATAACACATCTGCACATTCGTTTCAGAATAAATTGCATTCAATTTCTTTATTTGATATGTTATTACACCCTTGTTGGTAACACATCTGCACCTTCGTTTCAGAATAAATTGCAATCAATTTCTTTATTTGATATGTCATTACACCCTTGTTGATAACACATCTGCACTTTCGTTTCGGAATGTACACCCATCTGCACTTTCGTTTCGAAATGTTCATCCATCTACACCTTCGTTTTGATATCGCATTACACCCTTGTTGATAACATCTGCACATTCGTTTCAGAATAAATTGCAATCAACTTCTTTATTTCGTATGTCATTACACCCTTGTTGGTAACACATCTGCACCTTCATTTCAGAATAAATTGCAATCATTTTCTTTATTTGATATGTCATTACACCTTTATTGATAACACATCTGCACATTCATTTCAGAATAAATTGCATTCAATTTCTTTATTTGATATGTCATTACACCATTGTTGGTAACACATCTGCACCTTCGTTTCAAAATAAATTGCAATCAGTTTCTTTATTTGATATGTCATTACACCCTTGTTGACAACACATCTGCTCTTTCGTTTCGGAATGTACACCCATTTGCACTTTCGTTTCGGAATGTACATCCATCTACACCTTCGTTTTGATATCTCATTACACCCTTGTTGATAACATCTGCACATTCATTTAAGAATAAATTGCAATCAACTTCTTTATTTGATATGTCATTACACCCTTGTTGATAACACATCTGCACTTTCGTTTCAGAATAAATTGCAATCAATTTCTTTATTTCATATGTCATTACACCCTTGTTGATAACACATCTGCACTTTCGTTTCAGAATAAATTGCAATCAATTTCTTTCTTTCATATGTCATTACATCCTTGTTGATAACACATCTGCACTTTCGTTTCAGAATAAATTGCAATTAATTTCTTTATTTCATATGTCATTACACCCTTGTTGATAACATCTGCACATTCGTTTCAGAATAAATAGCAATCAACTTCTTTATTTGATATGTCATTACACCCTTGTTGGTAACACATCTGAACCTTCGTTTCAGAATAAATTGCAATCAGTTTCTTTATTTGATATGTCATTACACCCTTGTTGATAACACATCTGCACTTTCTTTTCGGAATGTACACCCATCTGCACTTTCATTTCAGAATGTACATCCATCTACACCTTCATTTTGAAATCTCATTACACCCTTGTTGATAACATCTGCACATTCGTTTCAGAATAAATTGCAATCAACTTCTTTATTTGATATGTCATGATACCCTTATTGATAACACATTTGCACATTCGTTTCAGAATAAATTGCAATCAACTTCTTTATTTGATATGTCATTACACCCTTGTTGATAACACATCTGCACTTTTGTTTCAGAATAAATTGCAATCAATTTCTTTATTTCATATGTCATTACACCCTTGTTGATAACACATCTGCACTTTCGTTTCAGAATAAATTGCAATCAATTTCTTTATTTCATATGTCATTATACCCTTGTTGGTAACACATCTGCACCTTCGTTTCAGAAATAAATTGCAATCAATTTCTTTATTTGATATGTCATTACACCCTTGTTGATAACACATCTGCACATTTGTTTCAGAATAAATTGCATTCAATTTCTTTATTTGATATGTCATTACACTCTTGTTGGTAACACATTTGCACCTTCGTTTCAGAATAAATTACAATCAATTTCTTTATTTGATATGTCATTACACCCTTGTTGATAACACATCTACACTTTCGTTGATAACTCATCTGACAATCTATTAACCCATCTACACCTTCGTTCCAATCATTCAATTAAACAATAAATTTTATTATTAAATATGTAAGTATGAGAAATCAAATAATAATAATAATAAAATTACTTAACAATATTTACTTACTCATCAAGTGAATATATATTTGCACTATAAAAAAAGTAATAATAAATTTGATGCACATTCATTTGAATTTAGGTCTAATGCATTTGAAGTATATGTTTTTCGTTCTTAATTAATGCACACTTGTTTGAAGATCTTTTAATTGATGCACATTCGTTTGAAGTATGTATTTTGGGTTTGATACACATTCGTTTGATGAAGTTTTTTGGGCCTGATGCACATTCGATTATTAATTGAAGCACTTTCATCTGTAAACACAAAACACATGGCAGAAGCCTATTTTGTGCACCTTTCAAAACCAAAAAGGTTTACACATTTTAAAATTATATCAATTACATTTGTGCACCTTTTGCACCAATTACACATGACTAGAACCTTGAGGCATTTGATGCCATGAGCTTGCACTGGTCATTCATGGCCAAGAGTTGTGCCTCTTTTTTATCAAGAAGATTTCTCAATCTCTCATTATCATCAGTCAATTTCTTGACCTCTTTTTTCTCACCTTCTAACATTGAAGTCTTCGCAACTAATCTGCTCATCAGTGGAAACATGAACTAAATGAGTTCAGAAAATCAAATCAAAGCACATACGTATACAAGTACACCGAATCAGTACATGTACAAAGGACTAGAAGACCTGCAATGAGCCCAGCTATAAAACAAAATGGCAAACAAGTGGTTTTAGTCACTAGTTTTGTTTTCAGAAACATAGGAGCCAAGTCACAAAGAAAGCCCGACAATTAGTTGAGTACACTAATTATGTCAATATCTATCAGGGAAGCAAAACACTAAATGTCACATTATGAGAATGTATGACTGCACTGCCAGATGAAAGCACCCAAAATGTCTTTAAAACCATGCTGCTAGAATGTATGGTGGTAACCTTTTAAAAAAATCAAATCGGAAACTGATTAAGATCACTCTACATAAACATGCAGATCACCAACACCTTACCAGCATCATGTTCGTAAATCTCAAGCGAAAAACTTTAAGAGTCCAGCATCAATAAATTAATCAAACAACCTACACCCTTTGTCGAATTCCACGTTTGATCAATTACATCGCAAATCTCAATTCTTAGCAACCCATTTTCCAATCTTTATTCATCTTTCTACCCTGAAAATACAAATACACAAATTTCACGTATGCCTAAATACGGATTAACATCATCATCACAAATCTCAAGCCGAAGACGGATTAACATCATCATCACAAATCTCAAACCTAAATCAAAAATTATTGTCTTTGAGTAAATCGAAATAGAGACAAAAAACTCGACATCAAAAAAAATGGGAACCTGATGTTTTGGATGCCCAAATCAAAATCGTGGAGATGATTTGGGTTTTGGCCGAAGACGTTGGAATCGATCCACTGCAATACCCAAATCTGCAGATCCACTACAATACCCACTGAATCGATCCGTCAAAAAACACGACGGAAACGTGCCTCGACTTGATGACCTAAGTCGACGTTCCCAAATCACACTGAACCTCCAATTGAAAAGGGCTTCGACTGAAAAAATGGGTTTCGACTGAAACGCAGATGAGAGAAAATAGGTTTCATTCGAAGGAGAGAGAAGATGGCGAGGAGAGAGAAATCCCCAAATTAGAGAGTCTCTCTCATCATAAACCTGTCAGATTTTTCAAAATCATTATATCCATAAAACCCCAAATTACCCCTTCATAAATTCCCACCAACAAATACTTTTCCACTGCCACGTCATCAAAATGATTGGCCCAAATCGTGCCTCACTGCCTCATTCTTACAACCCTGCCTCAACCGAGTGCTCCTATATATATATATATATAAGAGTTCCGTTGAGGAGAGCTCTAGAAATAAGCTCGTAGGGACTAATGTGAGCCACTGATCTACTTTCATCCAACACACCACATGCAACCACATGTGAGCTGAGGTGGCAGCCGACTGTGCAAGAGAGAGGGCAGCTGAGGGAATATGAGTCAATTTCATTTTTCCCCTCATCACATCACTGACATCTTTCTAATTTCTCTCACCTTCACCCAACGAAATCCATTTCTCTCTCGTGAAACTCTTTCTCTCTTCGAACAAACCCTACACAAAACCAGATATGAAAATCACCGAGTTAAACACACGCATCTGGCGGAGGTGGAGGAAGTCGATTGCCGCATGGTTCGCGTAGGAGTAGTGACAGGCGTCGTTTGACCTCTCAGATTTGAATTTATAATTTCCTTACTCTTGGCTAGTATAGCGGCAAGCAAGGGTCGAACCCAAGGGAGCTAGTGAGGTTACTTGTTGTTCTGTAAAGAAGGACAATTGGGGTTGTGAGTAATTAGGAAACAAGTGTAACTGACAATAAAAGGAAATTAAGCGAGAATTATCAATAAGAGAGGATATTCGGTCTAGGGTTTCTAATTGTGACTTGTCTTATCATCGACTTCTAGTTATCTGATTTCAAATTCCTGAGTGTGGTTACTTCCATTCCAAGTTATAACCTAAAGTAGGGCCTTTCCGAGCGCCTACACCACAATCTACTTCCTTTCCGGGTTGTAGAATTCTAGTCCTAGCAAACCTAATACTCCATTCCAAGATATATTAGATTTAGTGCATCTATTTGTTCTAACGGTCTAGTATCAAACAAACAGTAAATAAGGGAGTTGAATTGTTCGGTTAAGCTTTACCATTCCAAGTATCCACTTAACTTCACAATTCAACCCGAGATAATTAAGCACAAGAACTAGTAGAATAACAAAATTAGCATTAAGCAACAAGTCTCAAAAACAACGTCACAATGTATTAAACCCTAAACCGAATAATGAGTTTAGCTAGACATGGTCATGAGAACAAAACACAATAATAATAAAAGAGAGATTTCTTCTCTATTGCCGAACAAAGGGAGAAGCGCCGAGATGATGGTAGGATGCCGAGAGATGAAGGCATCTCTGATGGATGCTTGAAACCCTTGATATGAGGTTGTATTTATAGAGAGGACTAGCGCTTCGAAGTTTTCAAGTTGAAGTTTGTCCATAAACGATTTTAGGAAACATGTCCTAAAACTGACTTTGCTTGGCTTGCAAGCAAACCTAACTTGCAAGTTTACTTGGCCGGCAAGTCTTCTAGAAGCTTCCTAAACCACCACGCAAGGAGGAGATGACGAGCCGAGATTTGTGGTCTTGGACTCGGCTTGGGCCGGCCTTGATTCGGTTGTGACTCTGGTGGCCTTGGTCGGAACTGGGCATGTCTTGGGCATGGGATGGTTCCACTCGGGCGTTTTGTCTGGGAAGTGAGATCATCCAACTTTTTGGGTATTTTGAACAACTTGGTCGAGTCGGATTTTCCAGATTCACCCGTCTGGTCGAGCAACTTGGTTTCGGTGCCTATCAGCGCGCGCATGTCCTTTGAAATTAGGCCAGCTGCCAATCTGGTCGGGCGTTCTCCTTGGTTTAGTGACATCGTCCGACTTATCTGCTATTTTGATCAACTTGCTCGAGTCGAAATTGTCAGATCAGCTCGTTTGCCAGAGCGACTTGATTTTGGTGCTAGACTGCTCGGCTGGGGCCTGTGGTTTCTCAGGCGCGGCCTAGTCCTGCTCGGGCCAGAGTGGACAAAACTGCCTTGTGATGTTTTTCTGCACAAAAGCCATCCTCAATGCGCGTTTCCTCCTAGAGCTTCCAAAACACCTGAAATGCAAAACAACACTAAGAAGTAACTGTTTGCATGATAAAGTGCCGGAATTGGTGGGATTTGATGACTCGATGAGTCGTATTTACACTTAAACTTGTTCGTCCCAAACAAGGACTAGGTCATAAGAGGAAAATGAACTGAAACATGGAAGTAACTGAGACGTGTTACCTTTGGGCCGAAATGCAAATCAATTCGGTTGCCTGGGAGATAGTCCTTTTTAGACCCATGAACTGCACTATCGGTTCCGAACTCTTGCTATATGGTTATACGTCATTGCTTTTTCTTGCACGTGATTGATTCGAGCTTCAAGGTGCTTGAGTTCTTTTGGGACAACTTTTGTAGTGACTTGGCCTTTGATGTAACAGTGGTGTACTTTCACTTTTGTTGCGTGTAAAACTTCACAATTGACTGATTTTTCTCTTTTTGCTACTGATTGTAAACTGCTCGTCCGTGATTCCTCTTCTTTGACGAAGGTCCAATCATCGCCCGCAAGCATATGGAAATACCTTCCTGCTCTCACTCATCCTCGTCCTTTCGACGCGAGTCAAGCCGAGGGTCGCTCGTCTGTTTTCCCGGCTACTTGGACTAGAGATTGGACAGCGTGTTGTTTTCCCGTCGCACCTGACATAAGCACTGCAGTGGCGGAGCAGACTCTTAACCATGTCGTCTCGAAGTGCTAGCCTCCACGAAATCCATATACCATATAACTCGTAATCCGGTCCTTTGAATGTTCTTTCAAGTCTCTCTAGGACGTTTCTATCAACTCTACATCCATGTTTATCTCAACTTACAAAGGCACGTAATGGGTTAAGTTCACATGTCATTGCACAATTCAATTTTCACAAGAGACATGCATGTAATCGGCTCTATCTATTTCACATCATCAAAATTCAATACTGTAATTCTAGGAAATAGAGAGAAATTTGTATTCGATTATTTAAAAATTTAAGGGAAACGTGCTGACTCTATGCAGGTGCAAGAAAGTAAACGTGCTGACACAACGACTGACACTCCCACCCCACACTTTTGAATAAAGTCGTGTCCTCACGGCACGACTTAGACTCTAGACACATAATGCATGCAAATAGTATGGAAAAAAAGAGAAAAAAAGTTGGAACAATACTCCCCTCGGGTGGTCGTGGCCTGGATATGTTAATGTCCTGGTCCAGACTAGTCTGTCGCTGCCGAGGCCCGGTATGGTCTGGCCAAGGCCTGTCCGAATGATGCTGCGGCCGAGTCAGAGCTCAAATTTCTCAAGTCCATGCACTCGTATGGTTTAAAACATGCGCTCGCATGCATGTACTCATTGCCTTGCTAGCCTTCGCAGCCTTGTGCGTTCGCACAGTTTACCTCATGCGGTTGCACAACCCAGACCAGTCACATGAAAATCATGTGTGTTCACACGCATGGCTATGTGCGCTCGCATGGTTCACCTTATGCGGTCGCACAACTCCGACCCGTCGCATGAAAATCATGTGCGTTCGCATGCATGGCTCTGCGCGCTCGCACTCGATCAAATTTCCCAGCCTGCAGGAGACCATACGAACGCATGAGGCGCATCTATTCCCTGCATGAAAATCACTTCCTTTCCCAAGTACAATGTGATGAATATGACTCAAGACTCAAATAAACAGAAAACAAAATACGAAAATAAACTGAAAAACAAAAAGAAATGCCAGGCTGCCTCCCTGCGAGCACCTTTGTTTTACGTCCTTGGCTCGACGGTACCTCGTTCATGTGTCATTGGGAGGCTCATCTAGGTCGAACTCCGGGGTGGGTGCTTCGATCTCCCCGTGGTAGTGCTTCACCCGTTGCCCATTGACCTTAAAACGTCATCCATCTGTTGGGCATTCTAGCTCGAGCGCCCCATGGTTGAAAACGTGGGTCACCATGTACGGGCCCATCCATCTCGAACGCAACTTGTCGGGCATCAATTGTAGGCGTGATGAAAAAACAAGAACTTGTTGGCCTATCTCGAATGTACGCCGAAGGATGAACTTGTCGTGATAAAGCTTGGTCCGTGCCTTGTAGTCTGATTGGCTCTCGTAATCCTCTAGGCGCAGCTCCTCAAGCTCACATAATTGTAGTCTCCTGTCCAGCCCGGCTGCATGTAAGTCCGGATTGCACTTCTTCAGTGCCCAATATGCCTTGTGCTCAAGTTCGACGGGTAGATGGCATGCTTTTCCGTACACCAACCGAAAAGGAGAGGTGCCTATCGGTGTCTTGTAAGCCGTCCGGTATGCCAACAGTGCCTCATCTAGCCGCTGGCTCCAGTCCTTCATGTTTGAGTTCACCATCTTTTGTAGGATTCCTTCAATCTCGCGGTTGGAGATCTCCGCTTGCCCATTCGTCTGGGGGTGATAAGCTGTGGAAATCTGGTGATGAACGTGGTAGTGCTTCAGAGTTTCCGCCATCATCCGGTTGCAGAAGTGTGTCCCTTGATCGCTGATTATGGCCTTAGGTACTCCGTACCTACAAAAGATGTTAGTGCGCAAAAAGTCTACGACAGTTTTAGCATCATCACATCTAGTGGCTTTGGCTTCTACCCATTTAGACACATAGTCAACCGCAACCAAAATATAAGCATAACCACACGACACAGGAAAAGGACCCATGAAATCAATGCCCCATATATCAAACACATCATTCACTAAAATAGGTACTTGGGGCATCTCATTCCTAGCCGAAATATTACCTACACGTTGACACTTATCACATCTCTTACAATGGTTGTATGCATCTCTAAAAACATGCGGCCAAAAGAATCCACTGTCTAAAATCTTCCTATCCGTCCTTCTCGGACCAAAGTGCCCACCACACGCATGCTCATGACAAAAACTAATCACTGAAGCAATCTCATTATCAGGAATACACCATCTAAGAATCTGATCTACGCCTATTTTCCATAAGTACGGGTCATCCCACACATAATACTTAGAATCATGCTTCAGTTTCAAACATTGAGCTTTAGAATAAGAAGGCGGGAACTTACCTCCGACCAGGTAGTTCACTATGGAAGCATACCATGGCATCTTACCCATGAGAGCATACAAGTGCTCGTCCGGGAACGTCTCAGTGATCTGCCCGGCCTCTTCTTCTCGGACAAGTCGGCTCAAGTGGTCGGCTACAGTGTTCTCTATGCCCTTCTTGTCCTTGATCTCCAAGTCGAACTCTTGTAGGAGCAGAATCCACCTAATGAGCCGCGGTTTTGCCTCCTTCTTTGTCATCAGGTACCTAATAGCTGCATGATCAGAAAACACTACAACCTTAGTACCGAGCAAATATGACCTAAATTTCTCCAAAGCAAAGACCACGGCTAGCAGTTCTTTTTCCGTGGTCGAGTAGTTCTTTTGGGCCACGTCCAGAGTTCTCGAAGCGTAGTAGATCACTACGGGCTTTTTGTCCACTCTCTGGCCGAGGACCGCTCCTACTGCATAGTCGCTCGCATCACACATGATCTCGAATGGTTGGCTCCAGTCTGGTGCTCTGATGATGGGTGTGCTGGTGAGGGCCTGTTTTAGCTCATCAAAGGCTGCCCTGCATGGATCTGTAAACTCAAAGGGAACATCTTTTTGCAAAAGATTAGATAAAGGCAATGCCTTTTTCGAGAAATCCTTAATAAATCTACGATAGAAACCAGCATGCCCAAGAAACGACTTAATATCACGAACCGTGGAGGGGTAGGGCAGAGTAACAATCAATTCTATCTTAGCTTTATCGACCTCTATACCCTCATGTGAAACTATGTGACCGAGGACTACACCATGAGTAACCATAAAGTGGCACTTTTCATAATTGAGTACCAAATTCATAGAAACACACCGTGCTAAAACTGTACTCAAATTATCTAAGCATGCATCAAAAGTGTCACCATACACAGTAAAATCATCCATAAACACCTCTATAAAAGCACCTATCATGTCAGAGAATATACTAGTAACGACCCGTTGGAAAGTACCGAGTGCATTACACAAACCAAAAGACATTCGGCGGAAAGCAAACGTACCGAATGGACATGTAAAGGTGGTCTTTTCTTGATCCTCCGGTGCTATGGGAATTTGGTTATAGCCCGAAAATCCATCTAGAAAACAAAAGTATGGCTTACTGACGGAGCCCACCGCACTGTCGTTAAGGTGCGATGTTCTCTGTGCAAAAATAAATTTATATTTCCGCTACTCGCGACTTCACTACTGGGTAGCAAGTGGTAAGTAGGGGTCGAACCCAAAGGAATTAGGGGGATAGTTGTTCTTTGAGGAATGTACTGGAAGGGAGCGTGATTTTAGGTTGATTGAGGTTTTAGTGCTAAAAAGTAAGTGTCTTTTTGGTTGGTTTTGGTTTTTTAGTGCAGAAAAGTAAAATACTGAAAGTAATTAATTAAAGGAGAAGACTTACAGAGAGTGGTTGCGTGAAGGACAAGTTTTGCGGAGAGTAAGCGGTTGATATTGCAGTTGATATTGAGACTGAAAAGTAAAATGCAGGTGATGTTTTAATTTAAGGAAAGATTCGGTTTCAGGGGCCTTGTATCATAATCCGTTTATCATTGACTGCTAATGACCATACTAAGTGTTCAAAAGTGTATCAAGGCTATTCCTAGCACAAGACTTGCCACACCGTCTAGTCTTTTGCAAGACGTAGTACTCTTGTTCTAATATGTGCATCCATTTGACCATCATTCCTGATAAATCAAATGGTTTTTGGAAGAGGTTGAACTCCACAGATAAGCTGTGCTCTTCCGAGCCTCCACTTATCCACGGAGGTCACGAATTCATGGTAGAGCTTTGCTTTTCCGAGCATCCACTCTACCAATGAAGTTCTGACCTAATATATGGCACTTAGAACAAGTTGAACACAAAGAGGTAAAAAGAGTCTAAAACATTTTATGATACAAGTACACAAAGAGGTAAGTGATCAACCGAATGAAGGGTTTAGCTACAAATATCCATAGAGGTGGATACCATAGCTAAGTACTCGAGGGTTTTTGAAAGACAGTAAGTAAAGGAGAATACTCAAGAACCAACAGGAGTAAACTCAAGAACTACTAGAATACTCAAGAACCAACAGGAGTATTATAGATTTAAAACAAATGTTTACAAGATTTGTACCCAAAATCTAGAGAGTTGTGAGAGCTTATGGATGATGGTTTGGAATGAGGATTGTGGGATGCATTACAAGGAGAAGAGCTTGGGTATTTATAGGCTAAGGGGAGCAATGGAGACCACACACTTGTCACATGGGGGGAGAAGACTCAACACATGGCATGAGATGGGAGGGGGAGGCTTTAGCCGCCGGGGTGAGTCACCATGGAGGGAAGCCGCCGGCCTAGGTGGCGCAAGGGGAGAGGAGAGGAGGAAAGCCGCCGGCCATGTGGCATGAGGGGAGAGGATGAGTGAGTTTGAGATCTTTTCCCCAAAAGCCATTGGTCCTTTCAGCTCCGGACTGACTCTGGTTGCTCTTCGGTTGGATTTGTTTTGAGTGATTCCATGTCAGGATCATGAAAGTTGTACAGTTGAAATCTGGTCGTGACTTGGAATGACTCGTACTTCATTTTCACCTTAAAAACTCCTCCTTAGCCTGTATTCTCTCTAGACTTCAAAATACCCTGTAGATAAATATCAGAACTAACAAGCAAAAGTTAAATAGACAAAGAGTCTAATTTGGTGGGCTTAACTGTGTTTATGATTCATACAATTATGGTCCATCACTTACCTACCAACCGGTCGAGCATCTGATCGATGAATGGAAGTGGAAAGTGATCCTTACGTGTGACTGCATTCATTCTTCACTCTGGTCGTGACCATCTCGCCCTCGGCATTCATTTCCACTGTGATCCCAGTCTTCTTCGGAACAACATGTAGTGGGCTCACCCATTGGCTATCTGAGATTGGGTAGATCATATCCGCATCCAGCAGCTTCTGAATTTCCTTCTGGACAACCTCCATCATGATCGGGTTCAATCTCCGTTGAGGTTCCCTCGAAGGCTTCGCTCCATCTTCCAGCAAAATCCGATGCATACAAACTACCGTGTTAATTCCCTTAATGTCGGCCAATGTCCATCCGATGGCCAGCTTGTGCTCGATCAGTACCTCGATCAACCGTCGCTCCTGATCCGTCTCTAGCCCGTTCTTGATGAGGACTGGCAATGTGTCGTTCTCCCCTAGGAACGCATACTTCAAATGCCCAGGTAAAGGCTTCAATTCTATTGTTGGTTCCTGCACAACAGAAGGCAAACACACTTTTGATTTGAATAATCGAATTTCATGAACCTTATACCTCGGGGTGAGTGGCTGTGCAATCTCCAGCTGGGCTAGTGCATCTATGATAGTCTCGGTGAGCTCATAGGAGTCCTCGTGTGAGTACACTGCTCTCTCGAGTGCGAGCTCGAGTGGGTCTGCTCCTCTCTCCGGTTACACCTCTTGGACTAGGTCGTCCAGTGTGTCTAGGGCATGGACCGCTTTGTACTCCATTGGATGCTTCATGGCCCAGAAGATATCAAAGCTGAAAACCTCTCCTTCAACTTCCATGGAGAGAGTGCCACTGTCGCAATCGATCGTCATCTTAGATGTTTTCAGGAACGGTCGGCCTAGTAGGATGGGTGCATGGTCGGTCAGGCCGTAGTTCTCCATCTTCAGCACATAGAAATCGGCTGGAAACACAAGCTCTCCCACTTGCACGAGCACATCTTCGATCTTGCCCTCGGGCTGCTTGCATGATCTGTCTGCCAGCTGTATGGTGAGTCCTGCAGGTTCTAGAGGACTAATACGAAGACAAGAATAGATAGAATATGGTAAGACATTAATAGATGCACCGAGGTCAAGCATGCAGTTTTCAATTCTAAAATTACCAATAGTGCAAGGGATAGTATAGGTGCCTGGGTCACCGCATTTAGGAGGGACCTTACGCTGGATGATGGCCGAGACATTCCTACTCATGAGTTCCTGGTCGTTTTGAGTGCCTCGTCTCCGGTTGGTGCAGAGTTCCTTCAGAAACTTTGAATATCTGGGAATTTGCTTGATGGCCTCACGGAGGGGAATGTTGATTTCCACCTTGCTGAATAGCTCCCATACCTCTTTGTCCATGACGTACTGCTTAGGAGCTCAGACATGCACCAGAAAAGGAAGAGGAACTCGGGTATTAGAGTTCTCGGTCACGGGGACCGGGTCTGGCTGAGATGCTTCGGCCGCTGGAACCGGTCCTGGCTGAGAATCGTTAGCCGCTTGTGTCGGGCCTGGCCCGAGTGCGTCCTGGCCGCTGGGTCCGAGATTGTCCGGCCCAGCTGTTTGTTCTTCGGTTGCTGGCGGGCTGCTGTCTTCGGTTGGCCTGGGCACTGATGATGGTACTCTCCCACTCCCGAGCGTCACTGCATTGACGTTCTCTCTCGGATTCTGGATGGTCTGCAAGGGAAGTCGTCCTGGGTCATTTTTGAGCTCTGAGACTGCTGTGGCGATCTGGGACATCTGCTTGGACGGGTCGGCAATGGCACCATCGGTTTTGGCTTGAAATTGATGCACTGTTGTGGCTAGGTCCTTTACGAAGTCCTCCAAGGATTTGCTTGAGCCTTGCTGGTTTGGGCCGGCCTGATTGCGGTCCTGTCTCTACTGGTACTGGCCTGGCCCGCTATGTCCTCCTTGCCGTTGTCGGTATGGGGGATAGTAGTATTGCTGCTGGGCCGGTTGAGGGGCGTGGTTGTGCTGGTTGTCATTCCTCCAATTCTTCCCGTTGGTCCCTTGTCCGGTTGTGGCTGGTCCATACTATCTGTTCGGTCTGGCTCGGTTGCCATAGCTCTGGTAATCGCCCACTACATTGACTTCACCCTGGTCGTCCTCCACTACAGTCGGGCACTCGTCTGTTTTGTGGTTTGTAGCACCACAGAACTCGCATGGCTTTGCTTGGACCGGTTGCCTCCTGATGACCTGTTGCATCATCTCTTTTAGCTGTTTGAGCTCTTCGGCCATTGAACTAGATGGGGGCTTGACAGGCGTCGTTTGACCTGCAAATTTAATATTTATAATTTCCTTGCGAGAAACTAGTGTAGTGGCAAGCAAGGGTCGAACCCTAGGGAGCTAGATAGCTACTACTTTGTTCTGTGAAAGAAAACAAATGACGATTGGTTGTGAGAAAACGATTTAGGGAATAAAAGAAAGTAGGAAATAAGCGAAGATGTAATAATCAGAGAGAAATATTCAGGTTAGGGTTTCTTAATTGTGACTAGTTTTATCATCGACTTATAATCATCATGTTTCTAAATTCCTAAGTGTGGTTACTCCCATTCCAAGTTATAACCTAAAATAGGGTCTTTCCGGACGCCTATACCACAATCTAAACCTAGCAATTTAACATTCCATTCCAAGACATATTAAATTCGTGCCCTACTTGTTCTCAACGGTCTAGTATCAAACAAATAGTAAATATAGGGTTTATATTGCTCGGCTAAGTCTAACCTTTCCGGGTATCAACTTAGCTTCGTAATATAAACCGGGATAAAATAGCACAAGGTTTAATGGAATAACAAAACAAGCATTAAGAACCAAGTCTCAAAAACATCGTCACAATATTAAAACCCTAACCCGAATAAGCGGATTAGTTACACATAGCCATAGAATAAAAACAGTGCATAAAAAGTAAAGACTTCTCTATAATGCCGAGAGTAATAAACTGAGAACTGGCTAGAAGGACTGATGGATGATGAAGATCGAGGAACGCCGAGATGAAGCCTTGGATGATTCTGGGACTTTCGGACAACTTGAAAGGCTCAACTTTGGCTTGTATTTATAGAATAGAATGACGCCCCAGAAGTCGGTTTCTCCTTAGGAATCCTAGTATCTTTCGGTTTAGGTCCAAATCTAGATTAGGAAATATTCCCAAATCTTCTTCCTGAATTATCTTTAGGCAATATCTTTGCTTGGAGATCACGTCATCTAGGGGCTTCTAGACTCTTCTAAGCCGCCTCATAAACTGCCACGGAATGGAGGGAAAAGATGAGTCGAAAGAAGGCTTGGGCTTTGGTCGGATGGCCTTTGGTCTCGGACGCACGGATGGGTACACGGTCGGATGGCCAGTCGGGCATGCGGTCGGATGGACTGGGATGGCCGCTCGGACATGCGGTCGGATGCACGGGCGCTGGAGGTCGGATGCCCGGGCGCATGGTGGAACCAATGGGCGCTGGGACGCGAGGACCTCGGATGCTCGAACGGAGGGCCGCTCGGATGCGCGAACGGAGGGCCGCTCGGCCATGCGATCGCATGGCATTGGAATTTCCGCACGGACGTCTCCTGAATTTCCTTTCCGCGGACGTCTCTTGATTTACTGAAATTCATTCAGACGTCCGCGCCCCTTATTGTTGAGGCCTCCGCGGAATGCGCTGTTGAAAACTCCAAAGTCATTTCTTTCCGCGCCAAACTTCGTCAAATGTAAATAAGCTGGTCAAGAACTCCTTGTGATGTTTTTGGCTCCAAAAGCCATCTTTTGAATGTGATTCCTCTCAGAGCCTCCAAATTACCTGAAATGCGAAACAACACTAAGAAGTAACTGTTTGCATATCAAAGTATTCGAATTGGTGGGATTTGATGACTCGATGAGTCGTATAAATACGGCTCATCAAACCACCCCACACTTAAACTTGTTCGTCCCGAACAAGGACTAGGTCATAAGAGGAAATAAATGAAGTACGAACATCACAAAGCTTCGGCATCATAGACATGCTACATGAATGTGATTTGGCTAATCTAGATTCTACCTTTCTATGCATGCTTGTTACTAATATCCTTGTGCGAAAACATGGGTTAAAGATACGTGTTACCTTTGGGACGAGATGCAAATCAATTCGGATGTATCGGGAGATAGCCCTTTTTAGACCCATGAACCTCAATCTCGGACTCGAACTCGCTGCTATATGGTTATGCTTTGCTGCTTTTTCTTGCACATGATTGATTCGAGCTTCAAAGTGTTGAGTGCTTTTCGGTCAGCTATAGTGTCTCGGTTTAGAAGTATCAGTGGTACTCTTCACTTGTTTCGGTGTAAACCTTCACAATGATGGTGGATTTGAACTTTTGTGGTGTGGATTGTGACTGCTCGAACCGTGATTTCTTCTCCTTTTGATGCGAGTCAAGTCGAGGGTCGCTCGCCTATTTTCCCGGTTTACTCGGATTAGAAACCTTCCTGCTCTCACTCATCCTTGTCCTTTTGACACGGGTCAAGTCAAGGGTCGCTTGCCTATTTTCTCGGCTACTTGGACTAGAGCTTGGACGGTGTGAAGTATTCCCGTCCCGACCAACCGCAAAGGGTACCGCAGTGGCGGAGCAGACTCGTACTATGTTGCCTCGAAGTGCTAGCCTCCACGAGCTCCACATAACCATATACCCTGAGTTCGGTCTTTGAATGATCTGTCAAGTCTCTCTAGGGCATTTCTATCAACTCCACATCCCTGTTTATCTCAACTAACAAAGGCACGCAAAGATTTTAAGATCACATGTTAGTCGCACAAGTCAATTTTCACCAAAGACATGCATGTAATCGGCTCTATCTATTTCACCATATCATTATCCAATACCGCAAGTCTAGGAAATAGTGAAGTATCATGTACAAAATTTTAAAAAAATCATGGGAAACGTGCTGACTCTGTGCAGGGTGCAGTAAATAAACGTGCTGACTCAATGACTGACTCTCCCACCCCACACTTTTGAAATGAGCCGTGTCCTCACGGCACGACTCAAATCTAGACTCACAATGCATGCAATAAATAGATAAGGAAGGGAAAGGGTAGATGAGACTCCCCTGATGGTGTCGTGGCATGGGGCTGTCCTCAGCGAGCGTGCGCTCGCACAAGAGTGTCCAGAGGCACGAAATAGTTGTGCGCTCGCACGACCTGTTCCCTGCACACAAAAATGTCTCCCTTTCCAAGTACAATGTGACAATAATGACTCAAAACACAGATAAACATAATAAGTAAATAAACTGAAAAGCAAAAAGTGCAGGGCTGCCTCCCTACGAGCGCCTTTGTTTTACGTCGTTGGCTCGACGGTACCTCCCCTAAGTGGCAGGAGGTTCAGAAAGAGGAATCTCATCAGCGGTGGTGTCAAGGGGCTCGGCTAGGTCAAACTCCTGGGCTGGTATCTCGATCTCTCCCTGGTAGTGCTTCACCCTCTGCCCATTGACCTTAAAGCGCCGGCCATCTGTACGGCACTCTAGCTCGAGCGCTCCATGGTTATAAACGCGAGTCACTGAATATGGGCCTGTCCATCTAGATCGCAACTTCCCTGGCATCAATCGTAGGCGTGATGAAAAGACCAGGACCTGTTGCCCAACTTCAAATGTGCGCCTCAGGATAAACTTGTCGTGGTAGAGCTTGGTCCGCGCCTTGTAGTCTGTTTGGCTCTCATAAGCCTCGAGGCGCAACTCCTCCAACTCGCTCAACTGTAGTTTCCTGTCCAGCCCGGCTGCCTGTAAATCTGGATTGCACTTCTTCAGTGCCCAATACGCCTTATGCTCGAGCTCGACTGGTAAGTGGCACGCCTTCCCATAGACCAACCGAAAAGGTGAGGTGCCTATCGGGGTCTTGTAGGCTGTCCTGTATGCCCATAGTGCCTCATCTAACCGCTGGCTCCAGTCCTTCCTGGTCGGTCCTACCATCTTCTCCAGAATTCCCTTAATTTCGCGGTTGGAGATCTCCGCTTGCCCATTCGTCTGGGGATGATATGCTGTGGAAGTCCGGTGATGAACATGGTAGCGCTTCAGTGTGGATGCCATCATACAGTTGCAGAAGTGTGTCCCCTGATCGCTGATAATGGCCTTAGGTACTCCGTACCTGCAAAAGATGTTAGTGCGCAAAAAGTCTATGACAGTTTTAGCATCATCACACCTAGTGGCCTTGGCCTCTACCCACTTGGACACATAGTCAACTGCAACTAAGATATAAGAATAACCACACGAAACAGGAAAAGGGCCCATAAAGTCTATCCCCCAAATGTCAAACACCTCATTCACTAGTATGAGGACCTGTGACATCTCCTGTCTGGCCGAAATATTACCTACTCTCTGGCATCTATCACATCTCTTACAATGATCGTAGGCATCTCTGAAAACATGCGGCCAAAAGAAACCACTATCTAAAATCTTCCTAGCCGTCCTCCTAGGGCCGAAATGGCCACCACACTCTAACTCATGGCAAAAACTGATAACTGAAGCAATCTCATCATCGGGAATGCACCGTCTAAGAATCTGATCTACACCTATTTTCCACAAGTACGGATCATCCCACACATAGTATTTAGCATCATGCTTTAGTTTCAAATACTGTGCCCTAGAATATGAGGGCGGGAACTTACCTCCGACCAGGTAGTTCACTAGAGGAGCGAACCATGGCATCTTACCCGAAATAGCATACAAGTGCTCATCTGGAAATGTCTCGGTAATCTGCCTGGCATCCTCCTCTCTGACAAGACGGCTCAAGTGGTCGGCCACTGTGTTCTCAATGCCCTTCTTGTCCCTGATCTCCACGTCAAACTCCTGTAGGAGCAGGATCCACCTAATGAGCCTCGGCTTTGCCTCCTTCTTCGTCATCAAGTACCTGATAGCTGCATGGTCAGAATAGACAACAACTTTAGTACATAGCAAATAAGACCTGAATTTCTCCAAGGCAAAGACCACGGCTAGTAGCTCCTTCTCTGTGGTCGAATAGTTTTTCTGGGCCACGTCTAGTGTCCTCGAAGCATAGTAGATCACCACGGGCTTCTTGTCCACCTTCTGACCGAGAACTACTCCTACAGCATAATCACTCGCGTCACACATAATCTCAAAGGGCTGTGTCCAGTCCGGAGCTCTAATGATGGGTGTGCTGGTGAGGGCCTCCTTCAGCTCGTCAAATGCCGCCCTGCACTAATCTGTAAACTCAAAAGGAACTTCTTTCTGCAAGAGGTTAGATAAAGGCAGTGCCTTTTTAGAGAAATCCTTTATGAACCTACGATAGAAACCAGCATGCCCCAAAAACGACTTAATATCACGGACTGTGGAGGGATATGGCAGAGTAACAATCAAATCTATCTTAGATTTGTCTACCTCTATACCCTCATGTGAGACTATGTGACCGAGTACTACTCCATGGGTAACCATAAAATGACACTTTTCATAGTTGAGTACCAAATTCATCGAAACACATCGTGCTAAAACTGTACTCAAATGATCTAAGCATGCATCAAAAGTGTCACCGTGCATAGTAAAATCATCCATGAACACCTCAATAAATGAACCTATCATGTCAGAAAAGATACTAGTAACGACCCGCTGAAAAGTGCCGGGTGCGTTACACAAGCCAAAGGACATCCGGCGAAAAGCAAACGTACCGAATGGACATGTGAAGGTCGTCTTCTCCTGATCCTCGGGTGCTATGGGAATCTGATTATAGCCTGAAAAACCATCTAGAAAACAAAAATAAGGCTTACCTGCCAAGCGGTCGAGCATCTGGTCAATGAATGGAAGAGGAAAGTGATCCTTGCGCGTAACTGCATTCAACTTCCTGTAGTCTATGCACATGCGCCATCCGTTCTTGACTCGTGTCATGATCATCTCGCCCTCGGCATTCTTCTCCACTGTGATCCCTGTCTTCTTCGGTACAACATGTATCGGACTTACCCACTGACTATCTGAGATCGGGTAGATCACGTCTGCATCCAACAGCTTCTGAATCTCTTTCTGGACAACCTCCATCATAATTGGGTTCAATCTGCGCTGAGGCTCCCTCGAAGGTCTAGCTCCATCCTCTAACAATATCCGATGCATACAAACTGCCGGGCTGATTCCCTTGATGTCGGCTAGCGTCCATCCAATGGCCAGTTTGTGCTCGGTCAGTACTTTAATCAACCTGCGCTCCTGTTCTGCCTCCAGGCCGCTCTTAATGATGACTGGCAGTGTGTTATTCTCTCCTAAGAATGCGTACTTCAAGTGACCGGGCAGAGGCTTCAACTCCACTGTAGGTGCCTGCACAACAGAAGGCAAACACACTTGTGATTTGAATAAACGAACTGCATTAACCTCATACCTCGGGGTGAGTGGCTGAGCAATCTCGAGCTGGTCTAGCACGTCCAAGATAGCCTCTGTATGCTCATATGAATCCTCTGGCGAGTATACTGCCTCCTTGATCACCTGCTCTAGTGGGTCGGTCCCTCTCTCTGGATGTACCTCCTGGATGAGATCGTCCAAGGTGTCTAAGGCATGGACCGCCTCGTACTCCGTGGGATGCTTCATGGCCCCGAAGATGTCAAAACTGAATACCTCCCCCTCAACTTCCATGGACAGTGTCCCACTGTCGCAATCTATCTTCATCTTCAAAGTCTTGAGGAACGACCGGCCAAGTAGGATCGGTGCATGGTCTGTCGGACCGCAGTTCTCCATCTTCAGTACGTAGAAATCGGCTGGGAATACTAGCTCTCCCACCTGTACGAGCACATCCTCGATCTTGCCCTCGGGCTGTTTGCATGACCTATCCGCCAACTGTATAGTAAGACCTGCAGGCTCAAGAGGTCCAATGCGCAAACAGGAGTATATGGAATAAGGTAAAACATTGATAGATGCACCGAGATCAAGCATGCAATTCTCTATCCTAATGTTACCGATCGTGCAGGGGATGGTGTAGGTGCCTGGATCACCGCATTTTGGTGGCACCTTGCGCTGAATCACCGCTGAAACATTCCTGCTCATGAGCTCCTAGTCGGCCTGGGTTCCTCTTCGTCTGTTTGTGCACAGCTCCTTTAGAAACTTGGAGTACCTCGGGATCTGCTTGATGGCCTCAAGGAGTGGGATGTTGATTTCCACCTTACTGAATAGTTCCCACACTTCCCTGTCCATCACATACTTCTTCGGAGCTCGAACCTGCACAGGAAAAGGCAAAGGTACCTGAACGTTAGAATTCTCGGTCACTGGGACCGGGCCTGGCCGAGAGGCTAGAGTCTCGTCCTCTGGATCCTGCCCGGCTAAGTCCTGGCTATAGGTGTCGGGCTCGGCCACTGCTCCTTCGGGTTCTGGAGGGCTTTCTTCCTCGGATGGCCTAGATGCCCCTCGTCCACTCCTCAACGTGACTGCACTGACATTCCCCTTTGGATTCGGAATGGTCTGCGAGGGTAGTCGTCCAGCGTTCAGATTGCTTGCGAGGTCTGAGACTGTCGCATTGAGCTGGGACATCTGTTTCTTCAATTCGGCAATGTCTCCTTTGGTCATGGCCCGATCCTGGGTCACGGCTGACGCCGGATCCTTTATCATGTCTTCGAGAGCCTTGTTTGAGCTGTTATTGTTCGGGCCCTGCTGGTTGTTGATTGGTCCTCGGTGCTGGTACTGACTAGGTCCATTTTGCTGATACTGACGATGAGGAGGCTGGTAGGGCTGCTGATTCTGCTGGGGTGCTCCCTGCTGTGCTGGCTGCTTCTGGGCATAATGCTGATGATTGTCGTTCCTCCATGGTTGCCCGTTCGGTCCTTGTCCGCTCTCGGCCGGTCCATACTATCGGACTGGCCCTGACCGATTGCCATGAGCCTGATAGTCACCTACTGCATTTACCTCACCCTGGTCATCCTCCACTATGGTCGGGCATTCATCTATCTTATGATCCGTGGCTGCACAAAAGCCGCATGGCATGACTGGAACTGGTGTCCTCCTGATGACTTGTTGCATCATCTCTTTGAGCTGTCTGATCTCTTCGGCCATTGCACTAGATGGGGGCTCGACTTTAGACACGTTCCTGGTCCGGGTGTACTCATCCTCCTTGGTAGTCTCATCCTGGAACCGCTCACTTTCTGCCACTTCTTGTATCTTCTGTCGGACTCTGGCAGGGGTTAGGTTCATAAGATTGCCTCCAGCTGAGGCCTCCAGGAGTTTTCTATCCAGTCTGCGAAGTCCATCCAGCAGATACTCGACGACTAGTTTCTCTGGGAGCTCGAGGTTGCAGCAGCTCTTCTCCAAGGCATTGAACTTTTCTACGTACTCATACATATTCTCGTTTGGTCCTTGTTTGAGCTCTTGCAACTGTCTCCGGACTTGCATTGCGCGGGCTGCTGGATAGTACTTGCTGATAAATTGCCTCTGCATCTGTTCCCATGTGTAGACACTACCTGAGGGTAAGGATAAGAACCAATCTGAAGCGGCATCAGTAAGCGAGAAATAGAATACCTTCAGTTTGAAGTCATCAATTGGGGCTCCGTATGGCTTTAGGTTCAAGCATATCCCATGATATCGTGTCAAGTGAGACGTGGCTGACTCTCCTTTGGTTCCTGAGAACTTAGGCAGATGGTGGACTACGGAGGTGCTGACTGTTATGGCTGCGATGTCTGGTCCTTCATAGATGGGCCATGACTGGTCTCTGAAAGTAGGAACCGAGAGCTCGCCCATAGTAGGTCCTTCATTCTCGTCCTCCTCATCGTCCCTTACTACTGGTAGGCGCGGAGGTCTCTGAGGTGGTGGGTATGGATGTTGTGGATGGTATGGCAGTGGTGGATACTGTGGGTATGGCAGTTGTGGGTATTGTGGATACTGTGGTGGTGGATACTGCTAATATGGTGGTGGATACTGAGGGTACTGAGGGTACTGATGTTGAGGTTGGATTGGTTGTTGTTGTTGTTGTTGAAATTGCCCAGGGATAGCCCCCCTGATTTCTCCATTCTGGACCATCGGTCCCTGAGGTAGTACTCCTTCTCCGTTTCTGACACCCTGTTCGACTTCATCATTGTGGCTATTGCCACCAACTACACTTCCTGCGTGAGACATGGTGCAAGAATAGCAAGCACCGAGATAGCAAACACCGAAATAACAAGAACAGACTAGCAACAAAGGGTCCCTAGGAGATTGGAGGAGTCACAGCGGTCTCACTTAAAACCCAATCTCCTTAGACTCGTGAGTCTTGGTGACAGGACCCTCTAAAAGCTAGAAATTAGAAATCGAGAGAATCGGAAAACGAAATCGAGACAGTTGAAAATAATGATTTAGGAAATCACCGAATAGGAAATCACCGAATAAATAAAAAAACAAAAAATAACGAAAAGAAAAAGAGAACAAATTTCACCTTGCGTAGCTCCCCTGCAACGGTGCCAAAATTTGACAAGCGTCGTTTGACCTGCAAATTTAATATTTATAATTTCCTTGCGAGAAACTAGTGTAGTGGCAAGCAAGGGTCGAACCCTAGGGAGCTAGATAGCTACTACTTTGTTCTGTGAAAGAAAACAAATGACGATTGGTTGTGAGAAAATGATTTAGGGAATAAAAGAAAGTAGGAAATAAGCGAAGATGTAATAATCAGAGAGAAATATTCAGGTTAGGGTTTCTTAATTGTGACTAGTTTTATCATCGACTTATAATCATCATGTTTCTAAATTCCTAAGTGTGGTTACTCCCATTCCAAGTTATAACCTAAAATAGGGTCTTTCCGGACGCCTATACCACAATCTAAACCTAGCAATTTAACATTCCATTCCAAGACATATTAAATTCGTGCCCTACTTGTTCTCAACGGTCTAGTATCAAACAAATAGTAAATATAGGGTTTACATTGCTCGGCTAAGTCTAACCTTTCCGGGTATCAACTTAGCTTCGTAATATAAACCGGGATAAAATAGCACAAGGTTTAATGGAATAACGAAACAAGCATTAAGAACCAAGTCTCCAAAACATCGTCACAATATTAAAACCCTAACCCGAATAAGCGGATTAGTTACACAGAGCCATAGAATAAAAACAGTGCATAAAAAGTAAAGACTTCTCTATAATGCCGAGAGTAATAAACTGAGAACTGGCTAGAAGGACTGATGGATGATGAAGATCGAGGAACGCCGAGATGAAGCCTTGGATGATTCTGGGACTTTCGGACAACTTGAAAGGCTCGACTTTGGCTTGTATTTATAGAATAGAATGACGCCCAGAAGTCGGTTTCTCCTTAGGAATCCTAGTATCTTTCGGTTTAGGTCCAAATCTAGATTAGGAAATATTCCCAAATCTTCTTCCTGAATTATCTTTAGGCAATATCTTTGCTTGGAGATCACGTCATCTAGGGGCTTCTATACTCTTCTAAGCCGCCTCATAAACCGCCACGGAATGGAGGGAAAAGATGAGTCGAAAGAAGGCTTGGGCTTTGGTCGGATGGCCTTTGGTCTCAGACGCGCGGATGGGTACACGGTCGGATGGCCAGTCGGGCATGCGGTCGGATGGCCTGGGATGGCCGCTCGGACATGCGGTCGGATGCACGGGCGCTGGAGGTCGGATGCCCGGGCGCATGGTGGAACGCATGGACACTGGGACGCGAGGACCTCGGATGCTCGAACGGAGGGCCGCTCGGATGCGCGAACGGAGGGCCGCTCGGCCATGCGATCGCATGGCATTGGAATTTCCGCACGGACGTCTCCTGAATTTCCTTTCCGCGGATGTCTCTTGATTTACTGAAATTCGTTCAGACGTCCGCGCCCCTTATTGTTGAGGCCTCCGCGGAATGCGCTGTTGAAAACTCCAAAGTCATTTCTTTCCGCGCCAAACTTTGTCAAATGTAAATAAGCTGGTCAAGAACTCCTTGTGATGTTTTTGGCTCCAAAAGCCATCTTTTGAATGTGATTCCTCTCAGAGCCTCCAAATTACCTGAAATGCGAAACAACACTAAGAAGTAACTGTTTGCATATCAAAGTATTCGAATTGGTGGGATTTGATGACTCGATGAGTCGTATAAATATGGCTCATCAGGGCTCGACCTTTGAGACGTTCCTGGTTCGGCTGAATTCTTCCTCTTTGTTGGACTCGTCCTGGAATCTTGCATTCTTGGTCACTTCCATAATCTTTCTTCGCACAACGGCTGGGGATAGTCTCATGAACGTTCCTCCAGCCGAGGCGTCTACCGATTTCCTATCCAGTCTCCTCAGTCCCTCGAGCATGTACTCTACGATCAGCTTCTCGGGGAGTCCGAGGTTGCAGCAGCTTTGTTCTAAGGCCTGGAACTTCTCCACGTACTCATACATTGTCTCGTTCGGGCCTTGCCTGAGATCTTGCAACTGCCTGTGGACCTGCATAGCTCTGCCCGTCGGGTAGTATTTGTTGAGGAACCTCTTCTGCATCTGGTCCCATGTTTGAATGCTACCTGAGGGCAAGGACAATCGTTAGCATCATCTATGAGTGAAAAGTAAAAGGCCTTTAGTTTAAAGTCCTCGACTTCAACTCCGTATGGCCTGAGGTTCTGGCATATGCCATGATAGCGCTGCAGATGAGTAATGGCCGATTCCCCCTGACGCCCTGAGAACTTGGGCAGGTGATGGACGACTGCCGAGTTGATCACTATGCCCTCTAGCTCGGGGCCCTCGTAGATGCACTATGGCTGATTTCAAAAGTTTGGTGCGGACAGTTCTCCCATGGTGGGCTCGTGGTCATCGTACTCGTGGTCATAGTCATCATCGATGAGTGGTTGCGGCGGTGGTCGTCGTTGAGGTGGTGGTCGTCTCGGTTGTGAACCTGTTGCTGTTGAAGGACCTATGGTGGGGGCGGCTGATGTTGAATCAGTGGCTGTCTCGGGCCGGGCCCGTTCTGCGCCCCGGGTGCTCTTTGGTTTTGTCGGGCTGCCTCTCGGTTCGCTCGGTTCTGAGCCCAGACTAGCTGCTTCGGGTCTTCATAGAACAGTGGTGGTGCCTCTTCATTGTTGTGGATGGGTGGGTCAACTCCGAAGTGTTGGTCGTCTCCTAATTGACTACCTGCACGAGACATGGTAATAGAAAGCAAAGGAGAAACCCAAATTTGAAAATTTCTAAAAAACGAAAAATTTCTAAAAACACTAAAAATTCAAAATAAAAGAGTAAATGATCTCGGATGGCCAAAAAATTTCTGACCGCCTCGTCGTTCTACTCAGAATAAGGTATTACGGGCTGAAATCGGACACCTGTAGCTCGAATCCTGTCGTTTCGCTGTAAAACTGCAAAAAACTAAATAAACACAAAAACTGAAAATAGAAAAGAACAACTTCATCGATGCGTAGCTCCCCGGCAACGGCGCCAAAATTTGACAGGCGTCGTTTGACCTCTCAAATTTGAATTTATAATTTCCTTACCCAAGGGAGCTAGTGAGGTTACTTGTTGTTCTGTAAAGAAGGACAATTGGGGTTGTGAGTAATTAGGAAACAAGTGTAACTGACAATAAAAGGAAATTAAGCGAGAATTATCAATAAGAGAGGATATTCGGTCTAGGGTTTCTAATTGTGACTTGTCTTATCATCGACTTCTAATTATCTGATTTTGAATTCTTGAGTGTTGTTACTTCCATTCCAAGTTATAACCTAAAGTAGGGCCTTTCCGAGTGCCTACACCACAATCTACTTCCTTTCCGGGTTGTAGAATCCTAGTCCTAGCAAACCTAATACTCCATTCCAAGATATATTAGATTTAGTGCAACTATTTGTTCTAACGGTCTAGTATCAAACAAACAGTAAATAAGGGAGTTGAATTGTTCGGTTAAGCTTTACCATTCCAAGTATCCACTTAACTTCACAATTCAACCCGAGATAATTAAGCACAAGAACTAGTAGAATAACAAAATTAGCATTAAGCAACAAGTCTCAAAAACAACGTCACAATGTATTAAACCCTAAACCGAATAATGAGTTTAGCTAGACATGGTCATGAGAACAAAACACAATAATAATAAAAGAGAGATTTCTTCTCTATTGCCGAACAAATGGAGAAGCTCCGAGATGATGGTAGGATGCCGAGATATGAAGGCAGCTCTGATGGATGCTTGAAACCCTTGATATGAGGGTTTATTTATAGAGAGGACTAGGGCTTCGAAGTTTCCAAGTTTAAGTTTGTCCATAAACGGTTTTAGGAAATAAGTCCTAAAACCGACTTTGCTTGGCCTGCAAGCAAACTTAACCTGCAAGTTTACTTGGCCGGCAAGTCTTCTAGAAGCTTCCTAAACTGCCATGCAAGGAGGAGATGACGAGCCGAGATTTGTGGTCTTGGACTCGGCTTGGGCCGGCCTTGATTCGGTTGTGACTCGGGTGGCCTTGGACGGAACTGGGCATGTCTTGGGCATGGGCTGGTTCCACTCGGGCATTTTGTCTGGGAAGTGAGATCGTCCGACTTTTTGGGTATTTTGAACAACTTGGTCGAGCCAGATTTTCCAGATTCGCCCGTATGGTCGAGCAACTTGGTTTCGGTGCCTATCAACGCGCGCAGGTCCTTTGGAATTAGGCCAGCTGCCAATACTCGGGCGTTCTCCTTGGTTTAGTGACATCGTCCGACTTATCTGCTATTTTGATCAACTTGCTTGAGTCGGAATTGTCAGATCAGCTCGTTTGCCCGAGCGACTTGATTTTGGTGCTAGACTGCTCGGCTGGGGCCTGTGGTATCTCGGGTGCGGCCTGGTCCTGCTCGGGCCAGAGTGGCCAAAACTGCCTTGTAATGTTTTTCTGCACAAAATGCCATCTTTAATGCGCGTTTCCTCCTAGAGCTTCCAAAACACATGAAATGCAAAACAACACTAAGAAGTAACTGTTTGCATGATAAAGTGCCGGAATTGGTGTGATTTGATGACTCGATGAGTCGTATAAATACGGCTCATCAAGGAGGCCGATGTGCGAAGCTTAACCATCATCCGCGATTGTGATGAGTCGATGCTAGTGGAGTCGGATTACGGCTGAGGGCTGAGGCAGACAAAATTTCGATACCGCGCGTGACATAGAAGAGTGCAAAAATCAGAGATTGCGACGACGGCGAAGGTGGGTCGTTAATGGGTTTGATTTGCTGCGGACGCCGGAACATTTGCCCACCCATCTCAGCGAAGGGATGTAGAGTAGTGGTGACAATGGCCGACACGGGAAATGTGAGATTTTTGTGTACTGCAGATCTGAGCTTAAGGTTGTGGGCATCGAATTAGTTAATTGCAGCCCTAGGGTTGTCTGGTTTTAATGGAGGTTGCTGTATGTGTTAAATGTGAAGATAGCGAGTTTATGAACTGTTGAGTTTTACTGGCGTGTGTTGTTCAGCTAGCTATAATTCTGGATAGGTTGATTTTGATTAGGAAGATTAGTTTTTTTCCTTATTTTACAAATTTGATCAGGTTTTGGTATCTTCAAGCTGCGCTTGTGTTCCTAATAGGTAATCATAAGTTTGGCTTGACATACAAATAAGATTCATCATTTGCTGTTTATTGACTCCATTTATTCTCGTCATAAATATTTGTTCAGCATTGCTTCGTCGACTAGATGATTTTTGAGTCCTAGCTTGAAATGGCGGTTGAATGCGTAAAGGGGGTAGCTGATAAGCTTCGCGAAGATTGGAAGGTAAAACTTTGTCTTGCGTTTCGGTTGATGTAATTTGACTACGAACATGGTTGAAATCATGAAATGTTAAGATTTGATGTGTTTGGCGAAATAAATTGTGGCTTGAGTGGACGTGGTTGAATATGCGAGTCTGCTGATTGTGTATTGTTTCTGTGTTGTAGTGTGTTGCAGATTTGATTTGGTGTAATAACATGTTGTACTGCTTGTTTTTTGTTTGTTTTGATCTCTGCCTGGCCAGTCTTTTATTGGCTTTGATAGTCATGATTTTTTTACTTACTCCTGTCGTGTTTGACAGAGCGGAGGACATAAAAAGCTTTTGGATTGAAAGATCGATCTTTATACATGTGTTTATCATATTTATTATACATGTGTAATACTTGGATCATAAGTACCCTTTCTCGAGGTTTCCAGCACCATTTCTTTATACATGTGTTTATCATATTTATTATCTCTACTTGCCTGTTCCTCGATTTTTTTGCTGGATCTGATTAAATGGTATATGTTCATTCCGCAAGTAACCTTTTTTTTGAAAATATGTAACAGATCTCCATTGAAGAAAGAGGCTATTAAAGAAGAGTTCAACGACTGGCCACAAGGACTTTGGAACCTTTGGAAATAGTGAGCAGAAAGAAATCTCTGAAGCCCAAGATGTCCTGGAACAAAAGGAAAGACATTGGAAAAAAATCTTTTTCCTTCTGAAGAATGCGAAGTATTGTAGGTGTAAAATTGCAAAGACATTGGAAAAAAACTCTGTTTCCTTCCTTCTCAAAACATGCTTGATGCATACATATGTATTGTAGGTCTTGAGATAGCAGGTTTTACTTTTCAGTCAACAATTTGAACTTGTAACTTATTTGTAAAGTTTTTTTTTGAAAGTGCATAACAAACATATCGAGCAATAAGTTTTAAGTGGTAGAAGTGCATAACAAACATATGAGTGAGTCTTTAAAAAGTGCAAAAGAAGTAGAATGTCGAGTGTTAAGAAGTGCAGAATAAACAAGGACTTGAGTCTTAAAAGTGCAAAAGAAGTAGGACGTCGAGTAATAAAAAGTGCAGAACAAACAGGTGACTTGAGTCATAAAAAGTGCAGAACAAAAGGTGACTTGAGTATGGTCGCGAGTGTTTAAAAGTGCTGAACAAACAGGTGACTTCTGTCTTAAAAAGTACAGAACAAAAGGTGTCTTGAGTATGGTTGCGAGTGTTAAAAAGTGCAGAACAAACGGGTGACTTGAGTCGTAAAAAGTGCATAACAAAAGGTGACTTGAGTATGATTGCGAGTGTTTAAAAGTGGAGAACAAACATGGTTGTTGAGAACCCATGTAATTTACCTGTTTGCTAGAATTGTTAGTTGTGAGCGCGCCACGTGTCCCACTACAAAAAATTCATCAAAAGCAAAAAGTAAAAACTATTCATGCACTATTCTCTGACACATCATCAAAATGAGTGGCTCACAACGTGCCTCACTGCCATATTCTACCAAGCTCTGCCTCAATGGAGTGCTCCCTTATATATATATATCTCTATATATATAGGGGAGCACTCGGTTGAGGCAGGAATGGTAGAATGAGGTACGTGAGGCACGATCTGAGCCACTCATTGTGACACGTGGCGAAGCCACGTTGCAAGCCGCCATTTTGCGTTCACACTATGAGTTAGTGGGTTTACTATTGGGACACGTGGCGCGCCACAAATGCACGGGGGGTTAGATGTGTGGTTAAGATCGTGCCTCATTCTAATTTTCGTGCCTCAAATATATATATAGGAGAGCACTCGGTTGAGACAGGGTTGGTAGAATGAGGCACGTGAGGCACGATCTGGGCCACTCATTGTGACACGTGTCGAAGCCACGTTCACAGCCGCAATTTTTGTGTTCACACTACTATTGGTAGTGGGTATACTATTTGTCACGTGGCGCGCTCACAAAGCACGGGGGGGGGGGGGGGGTTAGATTTGTGGCTCAGATCGTGCCTCACTTGCCTCATTCTAATTTTAGTGCCTCATTTGATCGCTCCTATATATATATATAGATGCGCTCAAATGAGAACACCCTCTTAGGCTAAGAACATGAGAATCATTCTCAGCCACTCATTTTGTTGAAATGAGTGGTCCAAAATGCACCACGTCATCTACTATGCACTTTCTGCTTTTTACTATTCTGCACTTTTGTCTTTTACCTAAAAGACAAAAGTGCAGAATAAATCTACACCCTTAGATCATT
The DNA here is from genome assembly GCA_033675215.1 of Rhodiola kirilowii. NCBI lineage: Eukaryota > Viridiplantae > Streptophyta > Magnoliopsida > Saxifragales > Crassulaceae > Rhodiola > Rhodiola kirilowii. The sequence goes on from CM066193.1 coordinate 39,052,835, forward strand.
TGATCCGAAGATGCAAAATGATTCTCATATTCTTAGCCTAAGAAGAGTTCTCATTTGAGCGCGCCCCTATATATATATATATAGGGGCGCGCTCAAATGAGAACTCTTCTGAGGCTAAGAACATGAGAATCATTTTGCACCTTTGGATCAAATGATCTAAGGGTGTAGATTGATTCTGCACTTTTGTCTTTTAGGTAAAAGACAAAAGTGCAGAATAGTAAAAGCAGAAAGTGCATAGTAAAAAGCAGAAAGTGCATAGTAGATGACGTGGTGCATTTTGGACCACTCATTTCAACAAAATGAGTGGCTGAGAATGATTCTCATGTTCTTAGCCTAAGAGGGTGTTCTCATTTGAACGCATCTCTATATATATATAAAGGGGAGCAATCAGTTGAGGCACGGTTGGTAGAATGAGGCAGTGAGGCACCTTGTGAGCCACTCAATTTGTTGATGTGGTAGGAAATAGTACCAGAATAGTATTTTACTTTTTGCTTTTTGAATAGTGCAGGATTTTGGTAGTGGGACACGTGGCGCACCTACAAAGCACAGAGGGTTTAGATGTGTGGCTCAGATCGTGGCTCACTTGCCTCATTCTAATTTGGGGTGCCTCATTTGAACGCTCATATATATATAAGGGAGCACTCGGTTGAGGCAGAGTTGGTAGAATGAGGTAGTGAGGCACAATCTCGGCCATCCAGTGGCGCGATCTAACGCACGTGACGAAGCCACGTGTCACAGCCGCCATTTGTGTTCACACTACATTGTAGTGTGAACGCGGTTAGACACGTGGTGCGCCTCAGATGCACAGGGGGTTAGATGTGTGGTTGAGATCGTGCCTCACTACCTCATTCTACCAAGCCCTGCCTCATTTGATCACTCTGTTATATATATATATATAGGGGAGCACTCGGTTAAGGCACGGTTGGTAGAATGAGGCAGTGTGGCACAATCTGAGTCGTTAATCGACTCGATCGGATGCACGTGGCGAAGCCACATGTCACGAGCCGTCATTTGCGTTCACACTACAAAGTAGTGTGAATGAGTTTGCACACGTGGCGCGCCTCAGACGCACCGGGGGGGGTTAGATTGATGGCTGAGATCGTGCTTCACTGCCTCATTCTACCAAGGCTTGCCTCGTTTGATCGCTCTTCTATATATATATATAT